>JAAAKM020721499.1:171709711-172959711 GCA_010016025.2 Alatinidae sp. Z8VKAUB7J3 | reverse complement strand
TTTGCAAGAATTCATTCTCCCAACAGGATTTAATTTGATAACTGTTTTCAAAAAAGTGCACGAGCTTTCTCGCTTCCCTCCTAGCCGTCCAGCCCCCCACTTCCTGTGTAATTGACTATTTTACATGCTAATGTCCCATCTTCGATTGAAGTTCTAAAGAGAATATACAGGAAAAAAACATGAACTTGAAAAAGGAAGAAAAGATTTCGTCAAAATAATGAAATGCAAATTGGAACACAAAATGGTTGCTAATATAAAAAGGGCTGCGATAAGAAGGCTAATGTCATCTCTCATGTAATATTCAAACACCTTCCTTGTAAAAATTTACAGTCTTTGGGGATCATACTTTTAATCCAAGAAAGGTCAGATAGATCTCAAAATGAAACATAAAACGGAAAACCAAAAAAAAGAGCTTGATATGCAACGGAAAAGGCCAAGACAAAAATTAAGAATTAAAAAAGCTAATACGTGAGAATCAAACAATTCGTGGTAACGAACTAAGGAGCGACGCGGCTCAATAGTAACCAAACTCTAAAAAACGTAATAATGTTTAATGCCCGTTTCTTTTTAGTTTTGTTTTTCTTCGGACTATTGGGGGTTTATTGTAGTGTTGATTTATGATGCTGATTTGCGACTGTGTTGATTTTATTCTTGTTTTTCGTTTTCTTTTCGATTGATGAAAAGGACATTGTCCAGCACGATGGCTTTTCGTTCATTACTCGGATGTAAGATCAATCGTCCCGAACGCAAAAGCAGATACTCGAATACGTCGTTAATCTCTTTGTCAACGCGAAGGTTCGAGGACAACCCGACCAACCATAGCCGGGTTGAATACATTCTGCCCGATGCCGCCAAACACGTGCTTGCCGATGACGATTGCGACAGCCGAGCCAACCACGGCGATCCACCAAGGAGCCCACGGTGGCAAACTGATCGCCAGCAACCAGGCAGTCAGCATTGCAGAGCCGTCAGTGGCAAATCTGGCCACAGGTTTCCAGGCAATCAACAACGACAGGATTTCGAATACCAACGCGGAAATAATAGCGGTGGTAAACAGGACGACGCACATCTCGTGGTGAAGCATAGAATATTATTGAAAAACTATTATCAGGTGTTTGATCTTAAAACATCATTTGTAAATCATCCTGGTACAACGATTGGTGTGAGGAGCCTGGATCAGAGTCCATAAAAAGAGAGTGCCTGGGCGCTAATAGGTGAAAAACATATTCATAAGATAATTAACCTTTAATGGAATTTTTGAATTCTTCTGAGATTGATGGCTAAAAAACATTTTTATCACATGCAGATGGCGTGTTTGGGTGATATAACTGTAGTTTTTGTTAATAAACTTATTAAATCTCTCAAACCTTATCTTACATCGCTAAATAATGAATAAATTAATAAAGAAATTAAAAAAATTTTAATAAATAAAGCATTTAATTAATAAAAATTGTAAATCCGTAAAAAAAAAAAAAAAAATTCAAGCATAACTTCCGTTTCCATCAGATTTCAAGCTAAAAATTTGAATGTTTATTTTGGAAGTTATTTAATTAAAGGCGAAAAAAGCGTTTCGGCATAAACATGTAATTCAAGAAGTATGTTTTAAGACCTTTTTACAAAATTTTTGAAATTTTTGAATATTGCGCAACATTTCATAGCCATAGATTACGTCGTTCACACCAAATTAAAAAAATTGTTTTTCAATTTGTTGGAAAAGTGTTAAAATATAAACGTGCCAAATATCTTTGTAATAGCATTGGTCGATATAAAGTTATAGTGTGTCAAAGTGCCGGCGGGCCTACTAGGCCCCCCCCCCCCCCCCAACGGAGAAACCCCAAGAGAGGCAAACCTGTACAGGATCAGCGCAAGTCGCGTAACGTGCGGCAGTACCGTGATGAAGACTACAAGGAAGCAGCCGGTGCTAGTGGGGGAGGAGGAAGCAGATCTAACTTGAACAGGCGACAATAAATTGCCCCTCAGTAGTACTTCGTGGGAAGAATGGTATCGCTCACATGCAAAGAAGATTGCGTGTATTCCAAAAGAGCCAACGATGACTACCTGGTCAGGGCCGTCGTGCGAGTCCGATACGAGAAGAAACAAACAATTGATACAATCAATGGAAAAGTAATGCTCTACTTTGACAGATCAATTCAATCACAAGCATTTGAATTCATCTCGAGAAACTATTTCTTTTTTTGTTTGTTCTTTTCTTTCACGCGTTGCCATTGTTGACGACAATTAATTAACCAATGGAAAGTTTTTTTCTGGGAAAAAATGAACTGATTTCGATAAAGATGAAATTGAGGTTTTTCAATTGAGAAACATCGAAGATTGTTTTCCACATATTTACTTCGGTCGCTGCAAAGGCGCTGGAGGGGGCCAGCAGGGCGAAGGAGAGAATGCGTTTCATCTCAGTGCTCCATTGTCAGGGATTGATAGATTTCCGGCAGCGCGCGCGGCAGCCGGTCCGGGTCGGGCAGCAGGGTGAACCCCGCGCGGCCGAAGATGCGGGCAAACCAGTCCTGCCCGTCGGCGTCGATCACCACGCCGTGCACCGATTGGCCCAGGGCGCGCGCCTCGCGCACCGCCATACGGCTGTCCTCGATGCCGTGCTGAATTCAGTGATCATATTCTTGCAGTATCATGCCTGGATATTTTGATAATAAACATTTACCTCCCAATGAGTTACTGCAATGAAGACTTTGATTCAAAGTTTCTTAGCACCTGCAAAAAAGTGAGCCACCTCATCAAGAAATTGGAGAAGTCATTTGACTCACGCGTTATAATCATTGGTGATCTTAATTGTGACTTGACAAACAAAACCATCCCAGGGAGTCAGTTGCACTAGAGCTCCATTCCACCATTTTACTCTAAACGCAGCAAATACCTCGCATATTTGTAGTACCTCCTCCGTAGTTTCATTTTATCTTTAGCCATAAAAATGCTCCAAAATGGGCTAAGGTACAGATAATGAGGCAAAATTATTAGCATTGTACACCTGGGCCAAAAGAAGGCGATCAAACTTCCACTTATTTGCCACTATACAGCTATTATATGAATATTCAGCCACTATATAGCCGATACATGAATTAGTATAAAAAAATAGTAAAAACAAAATGGTAAAAAAATTACAGAGAAATTGATTTGCGGATTGTTTTGGGTACCCAACTGACTGACCGTATTTCAGACACGAAGGATGTCGTAAAGAAAGATTTAAGTAAAGTGAGAACTACCCGGGAGAGTGTAAAGAGGGAGGCTAGAATAGGTTAGGATCAATTTTGAGCGTGCGTTGGCCTCAGGCGGCTTGGTGCTGCGGTGAGTTGTTAGTAGTAGTGGTATCATTGTCAGCGCCATAGTATTGTCCATAGCAAATAATAGGTTAATGTTTACAACCTGAGAGCCACCATATTTAAGAAACTCATTTATCACACTATCAGCACCTGGAGCCTTATTATTTTATAATCCTTCTAGTACTGACGCTAATTCTTCCACACAAAATAAATCTTCCTTCACATCCAAGGTATCACAAACTTTTTTCATTTTCCTCAATATCTTTTCCTGCAATTGTATCTCGGTTTAACACAACCTCAAAATATTCGCCCATCTCTCTTTAATTCGTTACTTATCACTAATTGTGGCCCCATTCCTAAAGAAAGGAAGATGCCTTTCTGCCTCTAACTCCTGAGTAAATTTGAGTTTTGTATCCAAAGAGTTAGGCAAGTGAAGGAAATACTCAAGAGATTCACCACCATGGTCCCACAAATAAAAAATATCATCTTTAAAACGAACCCAAAATTCCGGTTTACAAAACTTTGCAAAATAACCTTTTCTTCATGGTGCAGGATAGCGATAGTAATGGGTGCGCACCCTGTCGTCGGAGAAAGAATTGTGATGTGTGTAATTATTTAGTTATGGGATCTTAATGAATTTGATGTTTGGAAGGATATCGTGTCTCAGAGCTCTTATTTTAAATCCCAACTAGATCCGGTGACATTGGAGGGAGTTGGGTGGGGGAACCTAAAATCTTGGAATACGCTTAGAATGGAGGGGTCGGGATGAAACTTGGTGGAAAAAATGAGCAGAAGTCCTAGATACGTGATTGACATAACTGGAATGGATCCTCTCTCTTTGGGGGAGCTGGGGGGGGGGGGGGCAAATGTTGGAAAACCACAACTTACCCTTAAAGGTCTAAATTAATAATATAAGTTGCTCTTCAGATATTGCTTTGCTACCTTTTTGAAAGCCCACATGATCATAGTTCCTTTTGATTTAGTTCAACATCTGACTGAATCTTTCTTAAAACTTTCACCTTAATACGCTTAACTTGCGAAGCAGCAATAGCTGTAGCAGCATTAGTAGCATTTTGCGAATTGCACCTTTGGTTTCCTTAACATCCCCTCAAACACACGCTGAAAGTTTCAGCTTTAACCCTTTGGCAGAGCATTAATATTGCTTGCTGGAGATTTCAGGCAAAACTTACCTATTCTACAAACGTTACTTAGATCGACACCTGCGGATGAAATAAATACTTGCCTGATAAATTCTTATTTATGGACACACGTAAGTTCATTAAAATTAACTATAAATATGTGTGTCCGAAACATTTTCAGATCAATTGCTGGCAATTGGAAACGGAACGTTCCCAGTTGACTCAATTTTAGGACGTATACAACTGCCTCCTGAATAATTCTTCTCCCAATTGTATTAACAACAGGCGGTATTTTTTGAAGCTGATTCAAATAAGATTGGTCAAATGTTGTTTTTACCATATCAATAACTGCTGGAAAAACTAAGGTTTCTGCTATTGTGTGTTTTTTTTACATTGCACGATTCTGTACAACACCAGGTATGATTCTAGTAAGGCATTTGATAGAACATGAACAGTTTTTTTGAAATTTTGCTTGTTTTTAGATATCTCATCCAATTTTCTTTAAAAAAAAAACTGGGGGATCAGTCCACTCTCTAGGTGGTACAATAAAGATTTTACTTTGATTTCGATGTGATGATTACATCATCACAAATGATTTAAAAGAAATTGGGGCTTCTTGGGGGGGGGGTGTAAAGACGTAAGCTTTGAGTAAATTGAGACAAAGGAGGAGCGTGCGCAGCTGTGTCGGTTTCAGATGGCTTGATGCTCTAGTGAGTTGATAGTAGTAGTAGTAGTAGTGGATGAAAATTATTTACTTAACATGTTGATAGTTCTCTTTGATTGACATTTTTATTTCTTGTTTTACACAGTGTTGATTTTAGCATCCTAAATCTCATACTTATTTTTTTTTTCAACTTCTTATCGTGTACTACTACTACTTCTAACAACTCGCCGCAGCACCACACAGCTACGCACACTCCTCCTCCATCCTACTCCCTCTACATCCTCCTATGAAGTTCCTATTTCCCTTAAATCTCTAAGACATTCTCCCACGTTATTCGGGGACGACCTGCTTTTCGTTTAGCCCTAGACGATTGGAATGATTGTGGCGGAGACCCAATGTCCCGTGATTCCGGTGTACCTTCACGGGACGTATGAAGTGTTGCCAACCGGGGCCTCTATGTTACGCCCCCATCCGGTATCAGTGACCTTCGGGCAGCCCATAGACTTCCGTCAGGACAAGGAACGACTTGAGGGGAAAGCCCTCTATAAACAGATTAGTCAAACTGTCATGGACCGGATTGCTGATTTACGTGGCGTGGACCAATCAGCAACGCCGGCATTATAAACCTCCATGCTTCGAAGCGATTGGTGAAATGCGATTACGGGGTGATGAAGATTGTATTATTGCGGTAACTGGCAGGGAGCCCTCACTCTATGTAGATGGAAACGTTAAAGCAACATACCAGAGCCAACATGTACCGGCAGGTGCAACTATTACGTTTGGCAGCGCTCTACTTGGTAGCAAAGCCTATTTGGCAATAGGTGGAAATTGGCATGTGCCAAAAGCGGTAGGGAGTGCATGTACGGTAGTACGCGAACAACTTGGTGACTCAAAATTCTGAGAAAGAGCTGCTAAAAAGAATCAGAGAAGACAAATAAACTTGTTGGGTCAAATTATCAGGGGTCAAGCAAAAAAGAAGAGTTAACAACAGGAAAGATCGAGACTAATAGAGACAAAAAGAGACAAATACTAAACTAGCTAGACAAAGATTTAATGAGAGTTCAAAGTAACTCAAAATTCTGAGAAAGAGCTGCTAAAAAGAATCAGAGAAGACAAATAAACTTGTTGGGTCAAATTATCAGGGGTCCAGACATAGTCCGAGAAAGAACGCCAGCATTCCACTCGGAATTCGTTCTCACCTTTCCGCCACATTATGATTTCCGCCTTGCCCATGACCGTGCGTGAGCAGGTGCCAACCGGAAATGCCGCCAGCGACAGGTCACGCGGACAACCGCTGTTCAGTGCATTGACTGCGTAGACGCCGGAAACATCAATCGCCGTATTGCGATGATTGACAGAAACCGCTGAATAAAGCCCGGCTTTTACCTTGTTGAGCTTGTCTTCTCAACGCCCCGCTCTTTACGCTAAAATTTTTTACTGTTTGAAAAAGTAGAATTGAGAGAAAGAGTCAAACTTTAGCGTAAAGAGCCCTAAAAGGCTCTTTGGGAGGTTGACATCTCCTGAGACATAATTACTGGAGCTTTCAGTAATACCGAACAAAATAGCTTTGATTGGGCGTAGTTTGGAGAACGATAGGCTTTGGGGGGTGGCTGATCACACTCCGTTTACTTTTGACTCTTAAAAATGGTATTGAAACTCCCACCTTCTTTTTATGGTCTTTGAATATATCACTGAAAAGATTAGCAACGTAATGTCTAATGTATTCCATAATCAAACTAACACAAACTCACCAATGATGCTACCAATATCCTTTATTTAAAAATCAAAATAAAACTAAAACACCTTTTCGACATAATATTGTTCTCAACAAAATTCTTGAAGAAAAAATAATAATTCATTCACAAAAGAATTATGCAATTATTGATTTAATTTTAAATACACTTTTATATTGCAATACTCGTTATGCTGGTCTCCAGACGACCAAGCAGCGCTTCCACATTGTTTGACGGTGTGTCGACTAGAGGGGCACCAGTCATTCTCTCACTCCTGTAATGCTGTGAGCTTTGCGAGGCAACCACCTTTCCATCACAGCTCCTAGCCTTGAGAGCAGTGCTGCTGTCATCCTGGAGCCCCTACAACACATTGGCTCTAACACTGCAGCCTCACCCATTCTCAGCCTGCATTAGAGCGGCCTGGCTCGCCTCCAGCTGTGCCTCCAGCTACAAAAATTTGTATCCGCGTTTATTTTTTTTCTGTGATTATCCTAAACGATACATACCGAACCTAATAAGTGTTGACTTAAACTAAGTCTTGAACCCTAATTTTTTGTTCTTTTTTTTTTAGTGATTGGCTCTTAAATTTTCAAACGAGCTCTATCCTGTAGACATTGTGTTCAGTTGAACTGGGTTAGGCTTTTGTATATTCTTAACACGGAACTAATTGAAGCAATAGACAATTTTTATCAAAAGCAAGTAAATAAAAAAAGTGGGCTGGCTTGCGAGCTGCTTTGAGCGGGGTGGTGTCGGGGGCGCTCCTCGGCTGTTGGGTGTCGATCCTGGCGGCGATGGACCGTCGGACGTCGAACCGGGCCTTCAAGCGGCGCTTCGGCCGAAGACGGCGGGGGTCGGGCCGTGGCTCAAAGGGCCAGGTTCAGATCGAGCCGCGGGAATGCGTCCATCAGAAGCTCGACGTGAGCGCGGAGCCTGTCGGGGTCGAGGGGCGGACCGGCGAAGAACGCGGACACCTTTGAGATACTGATCCGATAGGTCAAGTTAAAAAAAAAAAAAAAAAACTGAAAGTAAGGAGCAATATTGAAACTCAAAAAGAACAGAGATAATTCTGTATATGAAGGGGCTACCCCCTCCTCAATACCATGCTCTTAACAGTAAGGTTTCTAGCACTTTAAAAAGCTTCCTATTATAATTAAAGACCCTGTTTCATAATCACCATACTCACATCTTACGTTTTATCACGCTATAAAGGTTCCTAACTAACAAAGGATATGGATGTTCTTCTGACGATGCTTGGCGTTGCCGGAATTACGTTCATCATGGGCATCCCTCGATCTGACGACATCATGTTGAACTATCAAACAACGTCATTTCACGATGCGCTTTACGCGCGCCGCGTCCTCGGCGCCAAACCTGCGCCGGAGTTTGAAACGTGGTTGCAGGGTTCTGGGATCTTTGCTCCCGGTGACCAGATGCAGCTGTCTGATGGGCTGCCGGCTGCCTTCTAGAAAGCGCTGGCGCATCTGGTGTCGCCGTCGATGCCCAGCGGGGTCGACGGCAGGTCCGACAGCAGCGCGCCGATCTCGGCGTCGCTCAGCGGCTCGCCGTCGGTCGAGGGTTGCGGCTCGGTGCCCTCCTGGAAGAACTGCAGCGCGCCGACGCAGTCGCCGCCAAGCCGGCGCAACAGATGGTAGGCGCCGGTGCCGTCCGCGCCGGTGATCGCGGCAAGGCGCTCGCGCACGCCCGGGCTGTCGGGCAGCAGATTGTCGAAACAGGCCGCCACGGGTTTGGTTTTTGATCTAAAAAAAGATTTCGAATTCTTCAGGTTGAATTCTGAGGTTTCACAAGATATCTGACAATGTGTCAAAATATAAATTGATTCAAAAAATATCAACGTAAGGTCATCAATTAGATAGAAACAACAGAAAATGTACGGATTTCGATTATTTCAAAAAACAAGCAGAAAATATGTCAATGAAAGCTCACGTTAGCTTGTTAGAAAGTTCGAGTTTGGCAGTCATTGGCGTCTTGTTTCAAGGTTTAACCTTATGATGGATCGTACTTCGGAATCTAAAAATTAGGCTTATGATGGATCGTATTTCGGAATCTAAAAAGTACATTAATTCATGAGGCAAGACGCTTTATAAAGCAACATACCAATCACGTGCGATAATTAAAATAAAATTTAGGCTTAGTGTACACAAAAGAAAAAAATTTATAAGAGAAGTCGGGAAATTCCTAAAACTCGGACTGAACCATAGAGCTCTTTTTATGTAGGCTCAAGTCGGGAAATTCCTAAGACTCGATTCAGGGGAAAAATTTGAAGTTTTAGAGTAAAGAGCGAGGTATTGACGAGTGGGCGAACCCTCTCACATACGTAATAAAAACATACGAATATAGAAGTTTGTTACGTAAGCTAATTCGTAAATTACGTATATCTTTTGCTAATGATAACGTTCGTAAAAAATTAAAAGTTCTAGTTGCCTTTTTAAGTACCCCTAAAATTGGAGGGCAACTGGGCCTCCTCGCCCCTCCTTTTTTCTCAAAATCATTCGATCAAAACATGGATTTGTGTCCAACTGACTGAAGAAATTAGCATTATCCAAATTTAAGAAGCAGTGATCTCACTACGAATGGGCCTGAAAACTAAGATTTTTGTAATATAAACAGTTCAAGGGAATTAAACAAGCACTGAGTTATCAAAGAATATAAAATAGGATATAACAGTATTATAATATACTATTATAGTATAATATAGTAGGATGTAAAGTAGAATATAAAGTTCTGTTTGGATCTAGGATCTTAGGTTTACCTTAGCCTTGACCTTTAGCGTAAAAAGCGGGTTGTTGAAGAGGAAAAGTCCCTTTCATAACGAGTAATTTCATATAAGGAAGTATGCGCGTATTGCCTTTTCATCAGTTGTACATCCCCCTGAAAGTTTCCACTTATTATTCTCAAGCCATTCACAAAATTAAAAATCTTTATTTCGATTTGAATGTTTCTATTTCTTATAATATTAGGAAAAACTTTATAACCGATATTGCCGAAAAAATGAATTTAATTCAAAGATGATGCCTGCAGAGAATAAATAAATCGTCATTTGAGGGGCAAAAGGGCGTGTCGCACCTAATCATAACTTACCTAGATCAAGGATACAATGATAGCTGCAGTCTTTAAAGAACAAATGCGAGAAAATTGTCATTTATAGGTGGTTCAGGAATGGTAGCTATTATTTAGGCCAGTTTTAACAAATAAAATGCTATTTTGAAAACAGATTTGCGAGAAATTCGACAAACAGCCTAAAACCCCTCGAAAATAATGTTGGAACGAAACGAAGAGTGTCGAACGGAGCCCATCAATTTTCTGACCATTCTGGCGTTTTGACCACATTAAAATCCTCAGAGCCTCGAAAAATGTGGCAGTATCGTCACGACACGTGAGCGGTGCCACATTTTTAAGTCCGCCGACGGCACCCCTCTGTGCCTGACACCACCGATTGAACATCGCCGTCGTCGTCATCATCATCACTCGCCTTGCAGCCCTGCGCCGTGCGTGGTCGCCGTCACATGCCAGACCGTCGGCTGCGAGACCTCCTCCTAGGTGCCCGAGACCTCTTCATAGGTCACCTCGAAGCGCTCGTGGCAAGCGGTCAGTACCTCCTCGACCAGGATCTCCGGGGCCGACGCGCCGGCCGTGATGCCGAGCGTCCGGACATCGGCTATCTGCACCCAATCGACGTCGCTCGCCCGCTGAACCAGCATGGCCCGTTCGCAGCCGAGCTTGCGCGCGACCTCCACCAGTCTGGCGGAATTGGACGAGTTCGGTGCCCCGACGACGAGCAGCGCATCGCAGGTCTCCTCCTGGATACGGCCCTGGTTGAGCTTATGCTTTATTTTTGGGGAGAGGGTCATACATTTAGAGACAATAAATACTAAGAAAATATGTGTAGAAGTGACACCACACATTGACCTGTCCCCACCTTTTGACCAAGATTTAAATTCACAGTTTAGATTTCAAAACGGTGTGGATTTGCTATCAATAGGACTGAGAAGGGTTGGTGAAAAGATGTATATTCGGATATCAATGTTATTAGGTGCTACATTGTTAGCAAATTTCCAGTATGAACGTACTGTCAAACGAAATGATAATCAAGTGACAAGACTGGGAATGTGGTGGGACACAGTGAAAAAAACCGGAAGAAAAGACAAAACACTAAACTTTCCAAAAACAATGCAGTGAAGTGGGATGCTGCGGGCTAGCAGAATTATCTTCTTATTTCAAGCTTAAGTAAAAGTTACTTTGTAGCCTCATCTCATTGGATAAGGTCTATCAACCAGTTCGTGGTAACGAACTGTAGTAAGGAGCGACCTGGCTCAGAAATATTAAGGGGAGGCTAGGCCATGTGTTGAGTTCAAATTCTGACAAGGGTGTGGAGACTGAAGCAAATCAAAGGAAAATATGTATTCAGGCTATTCAAATGATGTATCTGCAGGACTTATTGATTTTATTTTAAGACAGAGGTATGGAAGGGGGGAATACATGTTTCCGATCCCTATTGCATTTTGTTTCTCAAATCAGCTGCAAAATGACATTCATAAATTTATTGGTTAGGTGGCCCCCAATACAGACAGCAAACTTAGAAATGTTTGGAGAAATAACAAATATTCCCAGAAGCTATAGCTCAGCATATATAATAGCAATGTCCTCTCCGTCCTTACATATGGCTGTGAAACTTGGAGCATCACTGCGCAACTAGAAAAATGACTACAGGCATTGGATAATAACTGCCTAAGATCTATTTTGAATATACATTGGGCGGAGAGAATAAGAAATGATGAGAATTACAGCATGCAAAATCATACCCCCATCCTTTATGTCATTAGAAAGTGACGATGTTGGCGGCATCATCCGCGCCGGGCTGATCGCCGAGATGGAGGCCGCATGATCCGCCTTGGGGTACCGTCCAAGGGACGGCTGATGGAGCAAAGCTTCGACTGGTTCGCGGATCGCGGCGTGCGTCTGTCTCGCGCCGGGTCCGACCGTGAATATGCCGGCCGGGTCGACGGTGCGGACGGCGTGTCGCTGGTCCTGTTGTCGGCCGGAGAGATTCCGCGCGAACTGGCGGCGGGCCGGATCGAGCTGGGCGTGACCGGAAACTTTTAGGTATTTTAGGTAGATCAACTTTTAGGTTTTTTTGGTAGATCAACTTTTAGGTATTTTAGGTAGACCAACTTTTAGTTATTTTAAGCTGATCAACTTTTAGGTATTTTAAATAGATCAACTTTTAAGTATTTTAGGTAGATCAAATTTTCGGTATTTTAGGTAGATCAACTTTCAGGTATTTTAGGTAGACCAACTTTTATGTATTTTAGGTTGATCAATTTTTAGGTATTTTAGATATATAAACTTTCTAAAATTCTCTAAGACAGCTTCTTTAAGGTTTCTAGAGAAGTATACTTTGAGTTTTATTTTGTCAACAAAGAATTTAGTCTGGAAGAACAATGGCTCGCCGACCCTTTCTCGAAAGTTACAAGATTTGCAAAAAGGATTTTGAAACAGATTGACTTTCCATATTAATTTCCAATAATGAATTTATATAATTTGCTTTTATTTATGCACTTCAGTGGACATTTGCGTGTGACTGTACAAACACCAACTGTGAGCTATGCGTATAAAAGAGGACACCCCTGTCATTATTCCCAAATGAATTATAAAAGTACGAAAAGTGACCAATATCGACTAAATTGCCCTTCCAAAAAGTAGAGAAATAAAACTACACAGTAAATTTTCGTATTTTTTTTTCTATAGAAGTAAGAAGAGTGACCAATATCAACTACATTGTCCTTTTAACAAGTAGAGAAACATAGATGCACAGCAAACTTCCGTTTTTTTCTATAAAAGTACAAATAGTGACCAATATCAACTAAATTCGTCCCTCCTCCCTCCCTCCTCCGTCCAGCGCTCACCGTTGCGACACGTGCACTTTGTAGGAAACCGAAGTTCGAACGCGAGAGCGCATTGCGTGAGAAGGACATCCCCAAGCCTCCCGAGGTACACATCATCTATCCCCCCCCCCCCCTTCCTCTCCCTTCCCTCCCTCACCCTCGACGTAGGAGAGCATGATGGACAAGGTGCAAGGGGGTCTGAAGACCTTCCTGGACAGTCTCCAGCTGCTCGCCAACGAGAACCGTGAAACTCTAATAAGAAGCACAAAAAGAGAAACCTTTATTAATTTGCGTAACGATTTATGGTTATTTACAGTATCATAGATGACAGAAAGCACATTCAAGCTGACTTAGGACAAAATTATGACTGCAAAGTATTCTTTTGTAACGTTTTGAGTGTAACATGCTTGGGGATTATAAAGTCCATCTTCATCTGTTTCAAACACAATTTCAAGAAAAAAGTATTTGGCGTCTTACCTTTTGTAGATGAAAAGTTTCTAATCGCGACCTGCACGGGCTTCGGTTCGGGGCCCCTCAGTCACCCGCTCGTCGCCGACGCGCTCGAGACCCTGTTCGTGCCGGTGCTGGTGCGCAACAACGTCCGCGGGCGCGAGCTCGTAGGGCGAGGCGAACTCCACCGCGGTGAAGCCCGCTTCGGCGGCCGCGTCGAACCGCTCGGCGAAGGGGACCTCAGTGAACATCCACTTGAGGTTGGCGGCGAGGCGCACCGGCCCCGAAGAGGTTTCGACGATCATGCGGTCAACGGGGGGCACCCTCCTGACATAGTGGTGGATTTGTGGTTGGGACCGCTTGCTCTGGTTTGGGTTATTTGGGTATTGGGTTTGACGAAAGTTTTTTTTTTTTTTTTAATTGGTTTTAATAGGCGAGTTTTTAATAAATTTTTAATTATGAATACTTTTTCGTTTTGCAAACAAGTTTGAAACAAGGTTTGAGTTACTTTGTGCGGTCTCTGTTAGATTTTACTAATGACGCATACCACCAAAAAGTATTTAATTAAATTATTATTGAGAGAATATCCACAACTTGCCACAGGCTTTGCAACCATAAATACCAATGGACTTGCCGGCTTACGAACAGGTTATCGGATCTTAATGAAATTTGATATTTAAAAGGACCTTGTGTCAGAGAGCTCATATTTTAACTCCCAACCATATCCGGTAATATTGGGGTGAGTTGGAGGGGGAAATGGGAAATCTTGGAAAACGCTTAAAATGGAGAGATGGGGATGAAACTTGGTTGGAAGAATAAGCACAAGTCCTATTCTATTGTTACTATAGTGTTTTCTTTGAAAATGCCCATAGAAAAGAGGGATGCTAGTGTTTTCCAGGTTTCATCTCTACCCCTTTCCTATTTTCAAGGCTTAGAATACTGCACAGAGAGGATGTCTACACCCAGCTTAACTTTGAAAATATCATATTTTTCTACAAATTTGGTTTGAGTCTCCTTTTTTTTAACTCTAGGCATATAAAGTGGTAAATATTTTGTTGTTCATATTATTGACTTCCGAATAAAGCAAATCAATTTTAGTCATACATGAGTAACTCTGGGAGCGTATATCCCGAAGACCACACCCTTCTCTTCCATCATGAGAAAGCTATGTGGGGTTCTGCAAACAACCAGTCTTTATACCATTTAATGGAAAGCAATTCTTTTTTAAATACTTATCGGCTATATAATAAACATTCGAAAAGTGAAGTTTGGTTAATGCTAATAAAATAAAACAAAATAAAATGAAAATATTTTACTTTGGTAACAAAGTTTTGAAAACAATCACAAACTTGTTTATGTTTAAAAAGATATTCTCATTTGAATTTACTTCCTGGCTGAAAAGCCCTTCGATCTACCTATATGCCTTCAGCTTTTTTGCCATTGCCTTCCTATCTCTGGCAGGTTCACTGGGAGTATTTGATGAAGTGAGTCCCAAGACTGAATTGCAATCTCATTTGAATTCGCCCTATGAAGTGAGCTATATCATCCTATACTTCAACAAGGTTTTTCTCTTTTTGCTCCCAGCCATTATAGGAGCGACCATTTACGAGGATATTTGCACCTTTTGAAGCGAAGTGATGCAAACATTTTCAACCTACACTACCTACCAGAACCACAAAGTTTACCTATAGCACCTCTGATTCCCCCCGCCTCCGCCCCCGCAATGCTCCAATCGCCAATTTTTTTTTTTTTTGCAAAAAGTAGACATTTTGAAGCTTGTTCAAACCACAACAGTGCAATAATTTAAAACTCTATTTTTGGAGAATCAAAGCTGGTCATTGGCGTCTCCAAAAACAACCTTCAACTCCTTCCGTCTCCGCGTGACGGTGGTATTTCCCACCGTGGAATGCCATCAACCGGTCAAAATCGTAGTTTGCCTGGAATGACTTACGGTAGATCATTTCGGAACTGCTGACGCAGGCTGCGAGGAGCAGCGTGCAGCCAAGCACGACCGAGACAAGACGCGTCGCGGCCAGGGGAGTTGGAGTTTTCTTCGGCATCTGGTGGTCCTCTTTTGCCCCCCCGATGAACACCCCCCCCCCATGCACCCTCCGACTCGACTGGATCTAACCCCTTTCTGAGATAGAAAGAAGTCACTCAACTAGAATTTAACCAAAATCCTACTAAAGACTTAACAGCACAACGATCTAAAATATAAAGACTGCAAAAGCTCGAAATAGACAAATAGAGACTGAAAACAGAGAAAATTAACAGTTACTTTACTTTACAGTTGATGGTATACACAATTTTCAACCTAAGGCTTAAATTTTTTCAAATTTTTTTAGTCACCCTGAGAGCCCAAATCTTCAACCCTCCCTAATGTTCTTTGTGGTACTTGTGTACTTAAAAAAGGGACAAAATGCAAACGAATAGATATTTTAGAATGTCCGATCAATATCCAAACAGTTGTAATAAAAGTTGATGAAATACCTGAAACGGGATATGTTATAGTTAAACTGAATATTAGACCTACAATAATGAGCAAGAACTCAGAATTAGATAAACTCAGGTATGTGCCCGAAAATCTGTTTTGTAAGGACGGTATCTTTAAAAAAAAGACGACAAAAACAGGCGAAAATAAGAGTGCTATTTAGAACAAAGTCTTTCAAAATGATTCATATAAACGGGGATAGGACGCAACCCTGCTTAACTCCTGATTTGATACGAAACCAGCTACTAACCTCGTTTAGCTAAGTTACTAATCCTATTTATCTGGTATACCATACAAGGATGGGACCTTCGCTAGAGTTCCTCTGTCAATTAAACCAAACATTTGCTCATAATCTATAAAACTGAAGACTAAATAGGTTTGATGACACAGATTTTTCTTAATTATTAATCTGTGGCAATCGGACTAATTCACCCGTTCCGGATGCTGTCACAGCGGCGGCGCTTGCTCAGGCAGCTCAAATTGTTAGTGGATGGGGATATCACGGTTTGGCAACGCTGTTAACGGCTCAACTGCAACCAGGTGGTGGAGGTAGCAGTCGACAACAATCATCGGCAGCAACATCCATGTCCTCAGCGACTGCGTCTTCCATATCTGCCGTCGAGGGTGCTTCTACTTCTCCGACTGCTGGAAGCAGTGGTAGTCATCCTCCATCCCGATCCCTCCAATCTAAGCGTTTTCCATGATTTTAGGTTCCCCCACCCCAAACTCCCCCCAATGTCCCCAGATCCGATCGGGATTTGAAATAAGAGCTTTGAGACACGATATCCTTCTAAAAATCAAATTTTATTGAGATCCGATCACCCGTTCGTAAGTTAAAAATACTCATTTTTTCTAATTTTTCAGAATTACACGCACGCCCTCCCCTACCTCAAACAAACCCGCACCCCCCCCGCGCACACCCTCATACCCGTAAAAATAAAAAGTTCTAGTTGCCTTTTTAAGTAACCAAAACATTGGATGGCAACTAGGCCTCCTCCCCCTCTCCTTTTTTCTCAAAATCATCCGATCAAAACTATGAGAACGCCATTTAGCCAAAAAGAAAAAAAATATTCAAATTTCATTTTAATTAAAGTGCAAAATCAAAACATGCATTAATTCAAAAACGTTCAGAAATTAAACCAAAAAAAACATGTTTGTTTTTAACTGAAAGTGAGGAACGACATTATACTGATTGGACCCCTTAAGATCTACTTTTTAAGACGTCAGGAAGTAGCAACTAGTTTCTCCCAAATATACCTTCCCTCATTTCAGAAATATCTTCAAGTGCGACTATAGTTTAGTCCGGGCATAAGTTAACTAGACGTGGAGGCCAAAAAGTCAGACCTTGGACTGGTTTTAGTTTATATTAAATAAAAAGCAAGTTTTTTTAAATGAAAGTAAGGAGCAACATTAAAACTTGAAACGAACAGAAATTACTCCGTATTTGCCGAGGTATATCGTGCTCAAGAGAGAAATTTGAGACAGCGTGGGTAGCATCATCGTGGCTTGCACGCACGGTTCTCAGGCGCCCATGCCGTGTATGGCCAGCTTCTTCGAACGAAAGATTCTCACGATCGTGAAAGCCGTTCTTCGATTGAAAAATGAAGGGTTTCGACTATGAAATCCTTTTACGTCCCTTTCTTTTCCCCCAAAGGCTCTCTCCCCATTCTTTCTGAGAGCTCGAATAGACAACGGCCTTGGATCCGAATAATAGTTGAAAATTGTTTTAACATGAAGGTGCAAAAAAACAACAAATTTTGGACAACAAGATATGAGGAAATGAGTACGTGATTTAAGCTACCCAAAGAGTTGCAAAATATGGAGGAAAATTCCAAAAGAACTCTAGTGTGGTTCACATTCTTCCTAAAAATACAGCAGAAGATCCAAGCGTCATCTCTGAAATTGAAACAATTATGGTTTGCAAGTCCAAATTCCTTGCTACCTTTGAATTCGAGAAACCAGATTAACACAAACACCAAAAAAAATCACTCAAGTACTTATCACAGGCAAACTAACAAATCCTTGACATAGCAGAGATATGAAATTTATTTCGACAACCGTACCCCCAAAACAGCAATCAAACAAGGAGGTCAAGTACTATATACAAATCAAAACAAACTCAATGCAGTTTTTTTAGCAGCTTGAAAGTTGTACGCTTCAAACTTTCAATAGTCTTGGGCAGCTTCTAGTGGCTAGGAGTTTGATAAACGTTTTTAGCTTAGGCGGGGGAGGACAACTGCCCCTTTCCCCCGTTTTCATGACATTAACTTTTTATTTAATATTTTTACACTCCCGTGATACCTCACACCCTCTAAGGTTATAAGGCCTAAAACCAGTACTGGTATTGCCTCATCCAGAGGTGGATCTGAGTACTCAGAGGCAGCTGAAAGTATCACCCGAGGCTCTGAGCGCTCAGACTATATAGTGATCTCCAAAAGAAGGTCCACCTGCCCCCAATGTAGAAACAACTGAAAAAGGTGTATCACTAAACAAATCTTCCTTCACATCCAAGGTATCACAAACTTTTTTCATTTTCATCTATATCTTTTCTTGCAAGTTTATCTCGGTTTAGCACATTCTCAAAATGTTCGAACCATCTTTCTTTAACTTTTTCCTTATCACTAATTGTGGCCCCATTTCTATCTTTAACTAGGACTAGTCAGGATTGGCTACTCCCTTTAAATTTTTTAAAATGGCAGTATAATGTTTTACTATTATGCCGTCTAGCCGCATCTTCCAGATATTACCTAAGATATCTAGTAACGAAAAAATATTATCAATAAGAGACACATACGTGTCAGTAACTCGGGTTGGTATACAAACTGAAGGTAGAGTTCCCGAAGAGAGCATCGTCAACAAAAAATCTATAGATGAAGCAGAATTTTGATCCAGCAGGTGGAGGCCGAAATCGCCCATCAGGATTAGTTCACAGGGATGATTTTGAACTGAGTCCAAAATCTCTCCCAGAATTTTCATACGCGAAGGAATCGATCTACTAGTGATAGGCGCGTACGTGTGTTTCTGTACTTCTTGCAAATAAATTTTGACCTTTCTCCTCATCTCTGAGTGATACCGAATTTTTACCAACGCATTTTTGTGCTTTTTTTCCAACGGTGTAGGCTATCCTGTTCGTTTCAAATTTTAATGTAGGCGCGTACGTGTGTTTGTGTACTTCTTGCAAATAAATTTTGACCCTTCACCTCATATCTGAGTGATACCGAATTTTTACCAACGTATTTTTGTGCCTTCTTTACCAACGCCGTAACCGTACTGGATTCGCTCTCTTTGGGGGAGTTAGGGGGAGGGGTTCAGTGATTTGGCGAGTTTGGTGTTTCTGGACGTGCTAGGACGATGAAAATTGGTAGGTGTGTTGACTTGATAAAGTTAACACGCCAAATTGACTTGATAAAGTCGTTTTCTCAGATTCGACCATCTGGGGGCTAAAGGGAGAAGAAAAATTAGAAAAAATTAGGTATTTATAACTTACGAGTGGGTTATCGGATCTTAATGAATTTTGATAAGATACCTGGTTGGTCGTTGAACCCCTAAGCAAAGACCATGAAGAACTACTCAACACGCTGATTAAGCCCTACCAAACAGTCTCAGATTGGTGCGCAACTCAAGACGCAAGCGACGCGATGGCACACCTACAATCCGTCGGCATCCCAGCCGCCGCCACATACACCCCCGACCAGGTGCTAAACGACCAACACTTAGCAGCGCGAGACTATTGGCAATGGCTAGATCGAGCGGTGGTCGGCAATCAGCCGAATCCGGTAGTCTAATTATATGTATTTAAACGATACTTGAAACGAAACGATTTTAGAATTATTTTACTTACTTTACACTTTTCTAAAAACTTTTGTTGTGTAATTATATTGGCATGTTTTTTTTACTAAATTCAAAAAAAAATTGAAATTGAATTGGTCTTTTGCCACCCGTAGGCTAGACGTAAATAATTTCTTAGACCACACTGCTTTACCATTTACGAAAAAAATTAAGGAAAGAGAAAACAGGTTTTAATTTCAACAAAGCAGCATATAATTTGCCTATAGGGTTTTGGAAAAGGTGGTTCTAAAACTGAACTTCATTTTTACTGGATTCTAGTTTTAGTAGTGCACTATTTCCTTTTTTACTATGGGTCTTAATCGTCTCTTACTAGGTTACTAACTACCGTTACAATCCAGATACCAGGCAACAAAAACGTCTTTTTGATAATCTATTTTCCAGCAATGGCTCTGAAAGATCTTTATCCTTTATCTTCTCCATGTTTAGCTTATACATAAAAAAGAAATTTTTTGAAAGAATGCCGATTGATTATTTTGTTGTAATTTTTTGTGTGTCTTACATATTTGGTTGAATCTTACTTGTACGAAGAACACGAAGCTAGTCAAGCACCAAATACGTCTGAAGTAAAAAAAAAATATAATTATTAGTATCAAATATATTAAATTTAGGCTAATAAAATGATTAAATGAATTGAAGAATTTTAGTATTTAAAATGATTAAAAAAGCATGGATAAAAATTGAAAGATTCCAGCACCACAATCTCAAGAGATCTTCAGCAACATCTGTGATAGGCGTATCCTCGGTTTGCTGATCATCCTGCGGCGCGGTCTCCGTATCATCCGTCTCTGCATCGTCCATCTCTGCGTCGTCAGCCGCTTGCTCATCGTCAGCGGTCTCTTCGTTTTGAGCAACGGCGAGCGTATCCTGGGCGACTGGGGTGTCATCGGCGGGTTGTGCCCCTGCGATAATCAATGTGTCCTGGGCAGCCGGTTGTTCGATAAGGGTGGTTGGTTCTGCCGCTTCTTAAGGATTTATGCTTATTTGAACTTTTTATTCGTCGACTTTTATAATTAAGGTGAAGGGGGGGGGGTCCTGCAAAAAAACTAGAATAGTTTGTAAGAAAAGAACTGTACCGTTCGATTCCTTATCATCCCAGTTGTACCCCATTCCTCCTTATTCTCTTTTTTTCGGAATAAAGATGTTTAACATTGGTAATACAATGCTTTTACCTTCGGTCCAAAATCTGATCTTTTGAACTTCATCTATACGTCTTTTTCTTTCTTTTGGGGGCTCGTACAGAGGCAATCCAGTTGAGACTGGTTTCCAATCAGTCTAAAACCAGTTTCCGCATGAGCCTCCAGCCGTGGTCGCAGTTGCGTTGCAAAGTAGTGTCCCACACATTTTCGATCGCGTTGATATTGCCCAACTATTTTGGTTCTCAACATGTCAGACCAGGAACTAAACATGAATTCATAGGAGAAGCGGGGAAGCATGAAGAGTCGTACAGCTATGAACTTTTTGTAAAATACTATCTGTTTGAGACAATTTTGGAAAATGCTTAAAACAGCCAAATTATTTGAATATACAGGAAATTAATGTTCAAGAAATGTGTGTTCAAGAACTGTGTGTGTTTGCTGTGTTCAAGAACTCAACTATACCTGATTGCTCAAACTAGTTTATTTTGCCTTTTTTTTACTATAATTATATATACTTTAATGCGCCGAAACCCTATAGGTAAGTGTGTATTCTCCTGTACAAATAAAAAAAAACTACTGTTGCAAGTTTCTATCTTTTCTAAAATGATAAAAACGTCTACAAAAATACATTTGTAGAATGCTGAGCGACTACCCCTCTACTGAAAACCGAGTTTTTTTTTATAGAATTTAAATAGTAGCCTATACTAAAAGTTATCGATATTATGGTCGGTGAAAGACTAATGAAAGCCTTATAAATTAATGTTTTATTTTCTACAGATTACTTATCGGTACGAGGACCTGCCTACTCCTACAAGAACGTCTTATATTTTCCGTCAGATTTGTGTTTTCAGTAAAGCGCTAGATTCACGAAAATTTCTGGTAAAAATATATTAGAAATGATAATATGTAACAGAGGGGTACAATGGGTAGCTACATATTGCCATAGTGGCGTGAATTGCTTAGAATAACATGTTCTACAGCTTAAAGTTAGCATGGGAGGTGTAAAAAGAACTTCTTAGGAGAGGGGAAGCTGAATTCTAACACCCAGTCAAAAAAACGAGGTATTTTCATTAATTCTTCTCATATATATCTCTTCTTATGGCTTAAATTTACCTCTGGAATTAATGGAAGCTTTGCTAAAATCTGAGAGGGGCTACAGCCGCAGACATTCCTCCTCCTTCTTTATACCAAGATGCAAACGTAGCCTACTCAGAGAGAAATCTCTAATGTCGTGTCCACTTCGGTTGTCAAAGTAGTGGATCGCATATATTATGCCTACAAGAAATCTTGATCTTCTGTTTCTTTGTGTAATTTTGTCGACGTTTGTAGTCTTGTAATATAAGCCTTTGGGTGTATTGTATTATCCTTCCTAGTACGATAAATGATATTTATTCCTTAAAGTTTTACTAATTTAATTTATTAAAGATAAAAAAGTTAAAACAGTTTAAACGTATTTTATTTATTTAAATCATACAACAAATAACCGAGTCAATATCAAAACGAACAAAAATTAACATGAGTAGGGCTGATCACCCCCATGCCTTCTCAAGACAGAACACAATTTGCACTTCACTGAAAACAAAATATATTTAAAATGTTTTCACTTTGTTTTTACTTATTCAAATTGTTTTTACTGGATGTACGGAGTAATTTCTGTTCGTTTTAGGTTTTAATGCTGCTCCTTACTTTCATTAAAAAAAACTTTTTTTTATTTAATTGACAAAAGGAATGGGGTATCCATTACCAAAAAGAATATCTCTGATAAAGTTTATATTTGCATCTATATACGAATCGGAGCAAATGTTCAGGACAAGATCAATGAGAGAAGTTACAAGTGCTCTTTCAACTTATCCCCCGTTGCCAATATTGGGAATGGCTAAATTATTAGTAAAAACTACATAATCCATCCTTGAAATTTTCTGCCTAGTTTTGACCAAAAAAACT
Source organism: Alatinidae sp. Z8VKAUB7J3 (assembly GCA_010016025.2). NCBI lineage: Eukaryota > Metazoa > Cnidaria > Cubozoa > Carybdeida > Alatinidae > Alatinidae sp. Z8VKAUB7J3. Next base: position 172,937,112 of record JAAAKM020721499.1, on the reverse strand, counting down.
GACAAACGAGCAACAAACATATATTCTATTCAGCAAGGTCTTGGCACAATTTATTGCTGTTCAACGATGTTGCAAGAAGACCAACTTTTGATCTTCTAGATCAAAGGGCTTAATAGCCTACCAACTTTTCTTACCAACCTAAATAATCACATATTCCACATACTCGTTTCACACATTCAAAGATGCAATTGCACAGGTTCAAGTTTAAAAATGACCGTCTAGACTAATTTTTTTCCTAATATCGACAAAAACCATCCATAAACAAATTCAATGTTGGTGATCTGGTCAGAATTAATAAAAGTAATGGTGTTTTTGATAAAGGTTACCTACCAAATTATACAACTGAAGTGTTTCAAATAGCTGCAGTGAAACATATAACCCCCACAACGTATGAACTGCCAAATAAAACGGTTGAACTCATTATCGGTAGTTCTTACGAAAAAGAAATCTCGAAAGTTATTCAATAAAAACTGCCGAGGGGTGAAACCCCTCATATACGCAATAAAATTATACGAATATAGAAGTTCGTTACGTAAGTTAAATCGTAAGTTACGTATATTTTTACTAATGAAAACGTTCGTAAAATAATTAAAAGTTCTAGTTGCCTTTTTAAGTACTCAAATGATTGGAGGGTAACTAGGCCTCCTCCCTCCCTCCCCTTTTCTCTAAATCTTCAAGTTAAAACTATGAGAAAGCCATTTAGCCAAAAATGCAAATTAATATGCAAATTTCGTAGATACCTAAAAGTGTTGATCAGATGTCCTAAGGTGTAACAAAAGGACCAGATAGAACAGGGACTGGTTAGTCTCCAATCAATTTCGACTGAATAAAAAAAAAACTAAAACTCTCAATTTGAGATTGAGTGAGCATCCTCTGAAGTTTCTTCGACCACGAGGGGAGGCTCAGGGTGAGGGTGGGGGAGCCCCTCTGTCCTATACGGAGCAAATACTACTCGTTTTGGGGTTTAATATCACTCTTTACTTTCATGATAGTTATGTTTGATAGCGCCTGTGTGAAATTCTTCATCTAAATAGAATCTGTTTCCCTGACTAATCCTAATGAAATATCACAAAAAATAATGAAAATACAATACTTTAGAACCAAACTGGGCTATATATTTGCACATAAGGGAGGGGGGGTAAAGTACAGTGGGTCTGCATGCAAAATTTGTTAGGTATAGTTATTCTGCATATTATGAAGTAAGAATTATTTTCTAACTTCCCACTGTTTAAATACTTTACCCCCCTCCCCACATAAATGCCAATTGTTATCAAAGAACGTTCTTACAAATAAAAAAAATTGCCAAGTGTAGTAGATATTGTATCTTAATAGGTACTTTTCGAATGTCTTCATAATGCATAGACTAATAGTGTGTTAATTACTTCCGCTTTAGCGAAGGTTAGCCTGCAAGGTATATATGGGAAATTTAATATCTTTAACTATTACTGTCTTATGTAGAAGAATAATTAATGATTGTTTTAGGAGAAGATACTGACAACAGTCTCCGTATAAGGAAAAGCCCCTTTCATATATGGAGTGATTTCTGTTCTTTTCAATTTTTAATGTCGGTCGTTACTTTCATTTAAAAAAACTTGTTTTGTTTATTTAATTTCTGGATGTTTTTTAGTTCATGCATGTTTTGATCTTGGCTCTCCGCACATAAATAGTTAAAACTAAATTTGCATATTAATTTTCTTTTTGGCTAAATGGCTTTCTCACAGTCTTAATCGGAAGATTTTGAGAATAAAGGAGTGAGGGAGGAAGCTTAGTACGAGGCTAACTGTAACATTACATCCCGTCGTTTAGGAAGGAAGCCTCGCTTTTTCCCTTTATCCTGGTCCGATAAAAAGGTGATCCTAAAATAAAAATCAATATACATATGTTACTATTATTATAAACTATTATTAGAAACTGAAAAGGGAAAATGAAATTGATCCACTTTAGATGTATCAGAATGCAGTCATTAACAAAAATATCAATTGTAGCTAAGTATCAAATGTTTTTGTTGACGAAATGCAACTTTCACCTGAATTTATTTTATTTATACTTTCATTTGAACATTGACTTAGGCTAAATTAATATGCTTTAATATACATTTCGATTTATTTAATTTATAAGCCAATTCAATAAATTTTAATCTATTTTATTCAAATTTTAGTTTATATTTATATTATTTTTGCATTCGAAAATTTCATTCTAAAGTACAAAAAAAAACACCCAATAACTTACAATACGCAAAAAATCTCACCATATACTGTTGTATATCTTCTGCATCATCAAAAAAGGAGCGTAAAAAAAAAAAAAAACAAACAAACAAAAACAACATGAAAACGTAATAGAGGCAACAATATAGATAGGGTCTTCCGAGGGTGAGGATGTTCTTATTCCTCGCATTCCCATGATTCCAAAGGATCTGCTATTTCAATCTAAAAAATTACACTTCCCAATTCGATTAGCATTTGCAATCACTATCAACAAAGCTCAAGGGCCATCATTAGAAAAATGCGGTATAGATCTAAATACGGATTGTTTTTCCCATGGACAATTTTGATAAGAAAAACGACTCTGAAAGAAATGTGCTCATTTTTGATCTTGGTGGTGGTACTTTTGACGTCAGCATTCTTGTAATCGAGGGGGGAATCTTCGAAGTAAAATCAACCGCTGGGAATACGCATTTGGGTGGAGAAGATTTTGATAACAGACTTGTGTGCCACTTCGTGAAAGAGTTTATAAGAAAGCATAAAGTGGATCTTTCAACTAATTCAAGAGCACTTAACAGACTTAGGACCGCATGTGAAAGAGCGAACCCCTACGTTTTCGTGAATTGAGGCCACCGCTTCCTGGCACATCTGGCAACAAAGTATCGATTAACTAAGCCCATCCTTAAATCCTATTCCTGTATCATCAGAAGCTGAAAATTGTTTTCCGTAGAATAGCGAAATTTCGCTTCAAATTAATCTTGGAGGAGTCAAACTCACAAAATGGTGAAGTGCAAAAGATTTATATAAGAATTTAATTAAACTATGTTGATAGGATTTTTATGAAGATCACAAACCTTTTTGAGGATCTAGGACTAGAAAGATTATTATAGTCAGGCATCGTTTTATAGATGAAAGATTGTCAAAGATAGTACTTTTTGGCCCTCCATCTGGGGCTAAATGATTGTGGTTTCGGCCTCGAATGTGTTGAAAAGAAGTCATAAGAAAGGATTTAAAGCAAATTGAAACTTCAAAGGATGAGATAAATAGAGAATGTTTGAACATACTGAGATAAGAGAGGAGTTTGTCAAGCTGATTTGGGACCAGGTCGCTCTGTGCTGCAGTTAGGAATGTGCAATTTACGTCAACGAAGGCGTGTCGAGGAACTACCAAAGCAACGCGAAACCAGACTTGCTGCTGAAAGAGATAGTAAAAAAAAGGCGTGCCGAGGAATCACAAGAACGGCAAGAAAACAGGCTTGCGGCTGATAGAGAAAGTAAGAAAAGAAAGCGTGCCGAGGAATAACAAGAGCAACCTGAAAATTATCACCTGGCTTTCAGGTACAGCCCAGTCGATGATTATAGTAGATGTATTCAAATCGGGACAGCATAAGGATTAGAAAACGCAACGGTTTCGAGACTGATCACCTTCAAACAGTTAGAGTACAGTAACGTGTGGTCAACTAAATTTACGTAGTTAACGAATAGTAACAATATGGCATGATGCAGCAGGGTTTACGCTGTGGACTGATAAAAGGCAGAGGGCGGGGCAGTTCAGGCAGCGCAGGGCAGGGCAGGGCAGCGCAGGGCAGGGCAGGGCAGGGCAGGGCAGGGCAGGGCAGAGCAGAGCAGAGCAGAGCAGAGCGACTTTCGCCCAACCGTCTTCACTGCTCAAAAAAAAAAATAACTTTTTGAATCAAATCTAACTGAGCAGAAGAAAGACTAAACCAAAAAACCAAGCCATAATAAATAAAAACTGTTCACTAATTAGATCGGACAAGAATTATCTGCTTAGTGACTGACTTAGTTTGTCTACTGACCTAATTTTTTTTTAATGTATGGTCAGATGATCTTAATCTAAGCTGGAGAAAAGTATTATTTGAATCCTTTAATTTTAAGTTATTGTTCTCGATGCCCTTCAGCCAGTGGTCGAACCAGCGGTGCTGTTCGACCGCGGCGACGCGCAGGCGCTCGGCCATGTAGCGCGGGTCGAACATGCCCGCGTGCGAACAGGGACCGATCGCGGCCTTCTGCGGGCCCTCGTAGTTCGCGTACCACAGCAGCGTGTCCAGCACGAACACGTCGAACCAGCCGTTGTAGTGGTAGCACGGCACCGCGGCCGCGTTGATCTCGTCGAGGAAGCCCGACGGAGAGTTCACGTCCACATAGTTATAAGGTTTTTCGTCTATGCTGAATAAAATGGCTATCTTAGAATTTTGATCTGGTGACTTTGGAACAATGATTAGCGTGGGAGGAGGCCTAGGTGCCCGCCAATTTTTTTGGTCACTTAAAAAGGGTACTAGAACTTTTTATTTCCGATAGAATGAGCCCTCTCGCAAAATTTTAGAACCACTGAGTCGATACGATCACCCCTGGGAAAAAAAATAAACAAACAAATAAACACACATCCGTGATCTGCCTTTATCAAGATGCATTCATTTTCTTTTACGAAGGGTACTCAGTGTTACGAAAATTATAAAAAAAGGGGGTTACACAAGAAGGGGTTAACAAGCATATATGTCAAAAGTTCTGAAAAAACTGATTTAAGCAATAGCTAAACTAACAAACTAACTAAAAACAACTCACCGCAGCACCAAGCCAGGTGACTTCAACACAACTACTCATGCCCCACCTCTAAACCAATCTATTCAAAGCCCCCTCTTTACCCTCTCCCAGGAGGTCGCCGGCGCTGGCGTCGGCGGAGCCACGGCAATTCGGTAGCGAGAACGCCGTTTCTCGGGTGACGATCAAGGCGCGGATCGATAGTTGGGTACAAATTCGCGATCAGGAAGGCGATAAGCTTCTCACCCGAGTGCTGCGGGCGGGCGACAGTTATCGGGTACCCGACAGGCCGGGCCTTTTGATGGAGACCGGCAATGCCGGCGGCCTCGAAATCACCGTAGATGGGAGCGTCATACCTGACCTTGGCCCGAAGGGCGCCTTGAAGATTTTTACTGTGATTCTACTGAAATTCCAATCTTTGCGAGTAAAAAAAAGAAAAAAAAGAAAAAAAAGGACCAGTTAGTAAAATTCGTTAATGGGCTTTCAAAACCCACCACAACCTGCGAAACATATGGAAAAAAAAACAGAGAGAACCCTACTCTTTAAATTGTTGTTGTATCTCTACCTGTAACCTAAAAAAGATCAAACCGTAGCCCCCTAACAGCCCAAAGCTTAAAAAGACGTTTTTGAAAAAAAAACGTCCTCCTACAGCGCGGTTACCAGCAGACCTCGGGCCCGCCCCGCGAGCTGCTGCGCCGCTACCTGTCCCACGGCTGCGAGCTCACCCTGGGGGCGCCGCGGCGGATCCCCATCGACCTGCACTGGAGGTTGGTCGACCCCATCTACCCCTGCGCGATGTCGGACGAGCGAGTGTGGGGGCGGTCCCGCGTCGTGGACCTGGACGGCGTCGGCGTCCGCACCCTCGGTCGCGAGGAGACCCTGGTCTACCTGTGCGTCTTTTAGAGGAGATGCTAAAGTCCTCTGATCCAGAACAGACTGTGGAGCAGTATGTTGACTCCTTTACAGAAGAATTTTTCCACATTGCTTCCACGTATTTAAGCTTGGTAAATATTGCTTATGCTTGAATTATACATGACCACCTTTTTTAAATTCAAAAATTAATTGCATTGGACTGGAGGTTAAGTTTATTCTAGCTGTTCATTAAGAAGCAGCCTTAGATGTAGACGCTTTTGGGATGATGCGGGTATCTGAACAGGTATACATGAATATGCAAGATATAATGAGGTGGTTGCTCTACCAGTTAAAAATACGTATTCCTTTTTAAATCGATTTTGTAATTCGCTTACTAATTTACCTTCCATCACTTACTTAAAATTCGAGAAAACCGCTCTCGTGCTCCTTCAGCTAAAGTAACAAATCTATAGCGTCTTCCTAATTTAGTACAACATTCTAATAAATTAGAAAAGTTCTCTCTGAATGCCTTTTCAGAAAAAGAAATTAAACCATGTTCAGCAATATATGTATTTGGTTTATTTTTTTACACTCCAAAATTAACAATGCTAAAAAAAAATAAAGAAGAAAAATATAACTGTAAAGCCGTGAATTTGAAGCTCAGTCGACCGAGAAATTTTTTGTTTAATCAAAACTTGAATGAAGTTCCGACATATTTTATTTGTAAAGAGAAATTCATGCATAAGAAGGAGTCAAATTTAGATAGACAAACAAAAGAAAGCACGCGTTGTTTAGCACTAAATATTCACTGTACACTAATTAACGTATAACAATGCCTCTAGGTTTGACACTACCCCTCGCTCCCTCGGGATAGGGTTGTAAGTTATGCTCTGGGGGTATATAAGGTTCTTATGGAATGGGTGGTCGTATAAACTTCAGGTGGGCCTCATTTGATTTGATTCTCATTTGATATAACTGGAAGTTATAGTGCCTTTTTTAAGAGTCAGAAGTAATTTGAGAGCAGCAAGCCCCCCCCCTCCGCGCTCATCATTTTCCAAAAGAAATCCAATCAACATTTGTCTATGATTCAAAGAAAAACCCAACCATGTAAGTCCTGGCGCTAATATATCTTACCTAGCTCTGATGCCAGTCCAAGAACAACAAAACTGAACTTCCTGAATGTAACTGCTCCTTCGCATGTGTTCAGCCATAGCAAATTAATTCGTTGCGTGTCGCCTTTTGGTTCTTCGTACTCAAAGCGAATCTACTTTTTTCTTTTTTAAAATCTGACCACTTATTCACATTGTCAGTTTTGTTAAAGAGTCAGAGATATTTGATGGCCAACGCCGACGAACTGTTCGGCCTTATCGCCGACGGACATCTGAAGATCGAGATCAATCAGCGCTACGATCTGGCGGATGCCGCGACCGCGCACAGCGACATGGCCGGACGACGCACGACCGGATCGAGCATCCTTACCATCTGAAAATTCCCGCGCGCGTGATCCGGGACCTGCACAGCCGCGTATACCTCACGCGTGCTCACGAATATTTGTTTCGAAATGTTTCGAAACGTGGGCGAACATGAGCCGTCAACGCGAATCAACGAATGTCTTGGTTTGCCATAAATTGCTGGCAACAGGGGGCTTTTAGTGATTATTTTTATCTAAGAAAAACAATATGTGTATGCTTCCACCTTGGTCTGGTTGCTCAGTTTATACACTATTAATACACATACCGTTTTTCAGACGGTATACTGTCTGGGAGTGATGTAATCATGGCGCAACGAGTGAGTGAAATTAACTCTAGCTGGGGGAGGAACTTCCCTCCAGACTTGAAAAAATGAATTTTTGTCTCACAAAGATATCATGTCTCAGAGATCTTGTTTTAAATCCCGACCGGATCGGGTGACATTGGGGGGAGTTGGAGGGGAAACAGGAAATCTTGGATAACACTTAAAGTGGAGAGATCGGGATGGAACTTGGTGGGAAAAATAAGCACAAGACCTAGATACGTGATTTACATAATCGAAACGGATCTGCTCTCTTTTGGAGAGTTGGAAAGGGGGTTGATACGGAAGAATTAGAAAAAATGAGGTATTTTTAACTTACAAACGAACTTTTAGTAGAAAAAACTTTTCATATTTATTTTTCATTGTTTTTTTGTAAATAATGCTAGAAAATCCTGCGCCCTTTCCATTGAAAGTCTCTTTCCCCATGAGAAGTTCCTCCATAGAAAGATCCTCCCACGTAACTCCTTCCCCCCTCAACTCTCCCTCCCAAACCAAATAAAATACCCATGAAAACGTCTGTACACTTCTCAGTAGCCATTACTATATGTAAACACAGGTCAAAGTTTGTAACTTGCAGCCCCTCCTAGGAATGGGGCCACAATTAGTGATAAGGAAAAAGTTAATGAAAGATGGACGGAACATTTTGAGAATGTGCTAAACCGAGATACAGTGGCAGGAAAATATATAGATGAAAATGAAAAGTTTGTGATTCCTTGGATGTGAAGGAAGATTTGCTTTGTGAGGAAGAATTAGCGACAGCACTAAAAGGATTAAAAATAATAAGGCTCCAGGTGCTGATAGTGTGATAAGTGAGTTTCTTAAATATGGTGGCTCTGAGATTAGATAGTTCGGTGTAACTGTTCGACAGACCATTTTTCAAACATTAATCTAAGCAAAAAATGGGGTTCAATCCCAGTCTCTAAGGCTACAATAATAGAAATTCAGAGATGAATAGGACAGGTTTTGCGGGGGAAGAATGACAGTTTGCCAAATATCATTCTTTTTGGCCATCCGTATAAGGCCAAACGGAAAACAGCTCTTCCCCAAATATCGTGTGATAGGCTTGTAAGAAAACATTAAAGGGAAACTAGACGCTTTTGGGAGGGTGGGTGGGTGGGCCGGTTAATTCGGAAAAATATAAAAAATGAAGTATTTTTAACTTACGAACGGGTGATGAGATCTTAATGAAATTTGATTTTTGGAATGATATTGTGTCTCAGAACTCTCATTTTAAATCCCGACCAGATACGATGACAATGGGCGGAGTTGGAGGAGGAACCTAAAATCTTGGAAAACGCTTAAAGTGGAGGGATCGGGATGAAACCGAGTGGGAAAAATAATCAGAAGTACTAGATACGTGAATTAAAAGTTCTAGTAGCCTTTTTAAGTAATCAAAAAATTGGAGGGCAACTAGGCCTCCTCCCTCGCTCTATTTTCTCAAAATCTTCCGATTAAAAATATGAGAAAGCCATTAAGCTTTCTAAATCGCAATGAAAATAACATCATCTACCAGAAATCACTACTGTAGAAGTTTCAAGCTCTCATCTACAAAAATGCGGAACTTCACGGATGCGTGTTTCTTTGTTTGTTTGTTTTTTTTTCCCCAGGGGTGATTGTATCGCTGCGCCCTGCGGATTGCGCGCCATAGCACGCCCACGAACATCAGATTGTGCCGCCGCAATTACTTTTTGACGTACTTCTTGGCCAAATTGCTCAAGTCCACCAGCCAAATCGTGACCCGGCTTTGCCACAAAATCAACGGCACCAAGTTCAAGCGCCAGCAATGTTTCTTGCGCGCCCTTTTGGGTCAAGGTTGAAATCATCACCACCGGCGTTGGACGCAGGCGCATGATTTTTTCCAAGAATGCCAAGCCGTTCAGCAGAATCTCGAAATAACGAGAAGTGCCGTTCCGTGTAATCCACAGTCGCAATAATGCGGCGCGTCACCCTATACCAAGCAGCAGGCTCTAGGCCGTCAAGCTGTACCGAAATGGCGCCCCCTAGCCCGACGCCCGTCCAGACCCTTGATTGGGCGCGAACTGGTGTGGCAAGCGCCGTAGCGGAAATAGCGAGAAATCGGCGGCGGGACATGAGCGTTGCAGATTGCTTCATTTCAAGACCTCTGACTGCTGAACGCGATTTTGATTGAGACAAATCTAAGAATTTATTTTATGGTTTTATCTATCTAAATACATTATTTTCTGTTTTGTACAAACAAATATAATAGTCTGCTACATTTCTGACTAACAATTTCCAAAGCTTATTTTAATATCTTTAGTTCGTTTTATTTTGCATTTCATCAGCCTTAAAGAAACCTTTATGATACCTCTGGTATTGTCAAAATTAAGACATATTTCGTATTTGTCACAAAGTTTGATAAGTAACGCTGTTTCAGACATAATTACTGGAATTTAGTATACTGTAAGTCAAAATTATCGTTACTTAGGCCTACAAAAATGTGGAATTTCGCACTTTCGCCAGAAGACAGATCACGGATGCGGGTTTATTTGTTTTTTGTTTTTGTTTTTTTTCCAGGGGTGGTCGTATCGATTCAGTGGTCCTATAATGTCGCAAGAGGGTTCATTCTAACGGAAACTAAAAGTTCTACTGCCTTGTTAAGTGACGAATAAATTGGAGAGCACCTTGGCCCCCTCCCTTAATATAAGGATAAAAAACGGGAGATAGAGAAAAATGACAAATTTTGACTTACCAAGATTAATCTTAAGCCTATTTACCCTCAACCAAGAATGTAACCTATCCACATTATCTTTCAACGATGTCAGGAGTAATTCTTCCGTCTTTGCAGCACTGATAGCCACTGTGTCATCCGCGAAAAATAACAGTTTCATTCCGGAGAATTTAGTCATGTCACTCACGCTGAAACAACAATTGCGGATACAATTAGGCATATCAATCCGGGACAAAATATGCCAACTCCGGACATTCAGAAGGACACATTAGCAGCGCTCTCAGCACTTATGTTGGCTCAGGGCCAAGAAGCTTTTGCTTTAAAAGGAATAAATGGTAAGTTGTGTTATTCCCGAGCTCTTTCTGATATTTCATCCGTGTAAGCAACAATGGTTCTTTGCTGTAAACACAAACACTGTGTTTAATCTACTTTTCTATTACTATTGTTGCTATTTATCTGCTATTTACTATTTACCATGTATATTTTAATCCTTTCTAGAACAAAACTAGGTCAGGACGGGGGGAGGGGTAACATTTTTTGGAAAATGGAAAGGCTAGTAAACACAAAGGGGAAAGGTTGGTAACTGTCCGTTTTATCAAGCAAACAGCGGGAAGTGGGAGTTGATATTTGTTCGGAGTAAATTCAGGGACTATTTGGTTCCCAACCACCAAAAGACAGTATACGCTCTTTTGTCTCAAGGTTGGGGGATCGAGTCGAAAATTTCATTATTTTTGTATGTGGGTGCTTAGGAGGATAGTCCTCGTTTTTTCTCATGAATATACATTGTTCACAATGAAGTCATTTTACTTTTATTTTGTTTCTATATATTCAAGAATATTTTAAATTTGCAAGGTTCAAAATTTTCTCAACGTTCTTCTCTTGAATTTAAAAGAATGTCAAGATCTTGAAATTCTATCCTTAGCGACGGGCATTCTTTTGCATAGTCCTGACTATCAATTTCAGCTGATACTACCCTAGATACCCATTTTCATATAGACTTCATAGAAGAGCCAATCCGGTTTCAAACGTTCATCAAATAAGTTTGATGCATGTTCCCAGCTGTTCACCGCATGTTATGCAGGTTTTAAGAAACATCGCGAAAAACTACCAATGGAATTAGAGCACACTTTTAACGCATAAAATAGGACATTAATCTCTATTTTATCTTTGCTTACGCTTTCCATGGTGTTTACAGCCTTTTTACAAGATAATATCTTTTAAGAAGCCTTAAGACTAGGCGACATTTACAAATCAATATTTGAAACTAAATCTGTTGTTTTCAATTCTTTGGTGTCTTGGAACGTGGTGTAGATAAATCTCTATGCTCTTCTCCTGAATGCTCCATATTATTTCCCTTCGAGTATATTTTCAGAGATAATTTGGATCAGTTGAAGCTGCGGCCGTCATGCTTCCTTCCAGGGAACCATCTGTAGTTAGTTGGAGGAAATGAATGTATTTAGTTGAATTTTTGCGACTAATAATTCCTTGTTGAAATTTTAAATTCCTGTTTAGTAAGTTTTAAATCAAAACATGTATTATTTCAAAAACGTTCGGAAATTAAATAAAAAAAACAAGTTTTTTCAACTGAAAGTAAGGAGCGACATTAAAACTTGAAACGAACAGAAATTACTCCGTATATGAAAGGGGCTGTTCCCTCCTCAACGCCGCGCTCTTTACGCTAAAGTTTGACTCTTTCTCTCTACTCTACTTTTAAAACAGTGAAAAAAAATTGTTGGATCATTTAGTAAAAAGAGATTGGATGTAGTAAATTTTTCCTATCGTTGGAACCGCCTCTTGTTAATAGATTAAATAAAAAAACTAGTTTTTCTAACTGAAAGTAAGGAGCGACATTAAAACTTAAAACGAACAGAAATTACTCCGTGTATAAAAGGGGCTATTCCCTTCTCAACGTCCCGCTCTATACGCTAAAGTTTGACTCTTTCTCTCGTTTTGAACGATTTGAATTAATACATGTTTGATTTTGGCTCTTCGCACATAAATTATTAAAATAAATTTGCATATTAATTCTTTTTTTGGCTCTTTTCTTTTTGTTTGATTGTTCTTCCCGCTCTCTTTTCCTTCTGTGATTATTATTATTATTTTTTATACCCGCTTTATTGTTTTGTATTCATGTCAACTGTAATGCCAACTAATGAATAACACGGAATAAATAAATAAATATGATTTCTATACATTAGATGTAAAACACAGGCTTAGTCTTTGCTTCTTTAAATTTACCGTTTCTATTACTTAGTCTTTTCTTTGGCTGTAATTTTAAATGTGAGTTTGATTTTCTAGCTTAATTTAGTTTTAAAACCAATTGGAAGGGAGGGAGGGAGAGATTTTTTTATATCTAAATAAAAATTTAAAAAACAGATGACTTGGGTGAATGCTGTAAGAAATCATGAGGGAAATAGTAGGCAAAAAAATAGGTAGTATCTCCCAAAATAGTAGGCAAAAAATAATTTGTGTTAAAACTAGGAAAAATTCACGCGAGTTAATCATCAAGAAATCAATGTGTTTGTCGAAACCTTTAAAAAGAAAGAAAGAAGCAAATTCACCGAAATACTTCGACCAGCGGTTTCGCCAAATTGTCGAGTAAATTCCGGGGGCCGAATTGAAACCTTTCAGACCGCCATACCGCCCCATCGTCCATTCCGCCCAGCACAGCGGAATCCCCAGCACGAGCAACGATATAAAATAGGGCAACATAAATGCCCCGCCGCCGTTCTGAGCCGCCTGACCGGGAAACCGTAAGAAGTTTCCCAAGCCAACTGCGGAGCCGGCGACCGCCAAAATCACCCCAATCCGAGAACCGTGCCCGGCCCCCTCCAGGCGCGCGACGACGGTCGCGCTGTCCGGGCGGGCCTCGGGCTCCTTCTCGAGCAGCTGCTGGACGAGCCGCCGCAGGTCGTCGGGCACGGCCTCGCCCAGGGGCGCCGGCTTGCGGGCCAGGTGGTCGTGGAGCACGGCGCCGGGGTCGTCGCCCTGGAAGGGGGGGCTGCCCGAGAGCAGCTCGTAGAGGACGACGCCCAGGGCGTAGAGGTCGCCGGCGGGCCCGACCGGTCGCCGCAGTTCCATGCTTTACATTAAGTCTAGAAACAATTTCATCTCTTCTGTTTCGTTGTGAACTCACCGTCAAATTTAACTCTTAATACGAATGTGAGGCGAGGCCTACTGTCTTCCGAGTTTCATTGGAAATTCTTTTTGCCTCTAATAGATACTTTTCTTATCAAAAGTTACAAAAGTAGCACAAATATCATGTTAAATTTACAGTTGATTGTTTTGAAGATGTTTCAAATATCGAGATCTTCGGTACAGCGATACATTTTAAGTAAACGGAAGTTCCAATTCCATTGGTTTCTGGGGACAAGCGTGTTTGTAATTTTTCAGATTTTTTTCCACGTCTCTTTTTTGTTTTACGCCAACAGCAACACTTGTTGTATCCTTGTGTGTGACTAGGGATCTGTAGAACAGCTGATGCATGTTTCAACACGTCCGTTTCCAGCTGTTGGGCGGCAGCAAACCACCCCGCTTCGCGGTGCGGTTCACCCAGCATCTGCACATGATGCTGTGCCTCATCTCGCTGGGGCGCGATTTTTCTTCCAGAACATCATGAGAGAGGAAGAGATGCAGCCCCAATTCCTCCCGTCGGGATGGCCCCAGATCCAACAATCGAAAAAAAAAGTTTATGTTCCTCAATATTTTATGTGGGGGAGGATATATCTAAGCCACCCTCCTGGGTGTAGGCCTAACCTTGCTTATATATTTTACTCTATCATTAAATATAGATTTCATATATTTAATTCTTATATATATATTTTTGTTTATTATTTCATATAATGCGTGCTTTACTAAAGCTGGATTAGAACCTATTAACCGAGAAGTATAAACTCGAAGAGCTATATCTTCGGACACATCTGAATATTTATTTATAGCCGCTTGGGCTTCCTGATCATTCCATTTATTTTCCATAACGAAATAAAATACCAAAACTGAGTTTAAAATTAAAGCTGGAAAACTGAAACTATCCGCTTCATCGTAAATCAAAAATAAGCATCGAGCCGTCGCCAAGTATAACGTCGAGTTTTCGTTCACGCAACGGCGCGTATGATTATTATAAAGTATATTTTTAGTTAGCTTAATTATATAGGATTAATTATAGAAATTATGAAAAAGCAAAGTACTATTTCGAAAAATCTATATAATATAAATAAAATTATGCAAAAGCATATTTACATCTTGGCCAAATGTATCATGAAAACTATAATTAATACGAAAAAGCTTAAAAATATTTAGATAATGCTATTAAATATGGTATTTATAATATTAATTTAAAAAAAGAGGCTTGTTTATTAATTGGAAAAATAGAAAGAGCTCAAAGAGTTTGAACAGCAAAAAGGAAACATGAAGCAGAGTTGGACTAAAAGCAATGAGATACTGGGGCATAAAAAGGAAAAGGACCAGATTAAAATGATGAAATTCAGTGAAAAAACGGTTAATGATCCAAAAGACATTGCGAAAAATTTATGCAAGTGTTTTTCAGAGGAAGGTTCTAAACTGTGCCATGAAGCAGTTAAAATCAAAACATTAACCTCTATTTTAAACTTACTAAACTATTTGATGTGTCCGCATTTTAGGGCTAAAAATCCTCAATTTCAATTGAATTAAGTAATTCTAACGGAAGTTCAATTCCTCCTTACTGCTTATCCTTCACAGACCCAAGCACGCTAAACTAACATGCTCCTTCATTCCGTCGTAACTTTGCTTGGTCATCTAACCGTAAATTTCGTTCTGTAACATTTTGTTTGCAATCCAATGTGGTCTTTGCAGTTTTTTGTTCCATTGCTTTTTCTTTAATTGTTAAGAATAATTCGCCATTCTGCATGCGAAAAGAATGCAGTATTTATATACTCATTCAAATTTACATACTTACTCATTCATTGACATATATCATATATGTCATATATGACATATATCATTCATAGAACCGGTTTCTTGCATTAGTTTTTTTCAGCCCAGAATAAGATAATACAGAGACAAGTGATAGAAAAAACGGAAAATATTTAATTTGGGTCATATATTTGCACATTGGTTAGGCGGGGTTAACTACTTGGACAGTGTGACGTTAGAAAACAATTCTATACGATGAGAGTGCTTCAAGTACGCAATCCTCGTGGCTAGCTATAAACATAGTTTTAATGATGCCAGTAAGACATTATTGGGTGATTTGGCAGTTAATGGAGTGAGCAGGGAGAAGTGATTCCTAAAGTATATTTTAACTGTTTATAGGGTCAGTATCCTGTAACACTTAAGGGGATAGAGCTTTTGAGAGGGCTAAAGAGTATTTAAAGATTGGTGTTACAGTTTTACAATACGATACAGAGCATGAAGGCATAAAGAGGGTCCCCCACGAGAAATGTCTCAACGGAAAGATTCTCCCACGTCACTTAAATTAGTGATATTTGCGAAACTAATTTTGTAAGGCATAGTAACAAAACGGCCAAATAGGTCGAAACTATTTTTATGAAAATGAGAGTCACAAGCTGAGGAATTCTCAAATGTTTGAAATGAATGAAAGAAAAGATCTTTAAAAGATATACGTAATAATTTATTTTCGTTTTAAGTTTAAATGTTATTCCTTACTTTCAGTTGGCAAAAAAAAAAGTAATATTAAATTATTTTCAAAGTCAAGACATCTTAAGTAGGAATAGTAGCGAAAACGTTATGCGATACAAAGTCCGCGGAAGGAAAATCCCTTCCGCGGACAAAATTCTCTCACAAATTCTATTTGACAATTTGAATACCAAGTACCAAGAAATTCAAAAAGACACATAAGATCTCGGGGGAGGGGAGCATCAAGCATTCGCTCACCCTGTAAGTCACCAGTTCCTCACCATCACCGTCACGGGTGGTCAACGCTGATGCTTGTGACTTGCCTTCTTTGTACACGTCACAAATAAAGCATTAAAATATAATATTGAAAACTGTATTTTTTTAAACATTAAAAATAAATATTAAAATATTAATTCTAGGACAACTGCTAATTCGGGTAGGTAGGTAAAATTTAAAAAAAGATTAAAAGTTAGCAAATTTACTGAAAAAACTTTCACAAAGAAAAAAAAACAGAATAGAAGCACAATTCAGATCTAAAGCAAAGAAAAAAATTATTCACGTTCATCATTTAATCCTTAAACTTTCAAGAAGTTTTTATTTATTAAAGTCAAAAAAGTGATAACATTTAAAATGTATATATAAAAAATTAAAGCACCTTTAATTAAAGCACCTTTTCCAGTATTGCTTCTTATCTGATGTTATATTTAGAATATCGCATCGCTAATTGAACAACTAAATTTCAATTACTTATTTAAATAACTTGAAATAGGAATTTCGCTTACGATATTTTATACAGTAAAATTCGTTTACATAAATTATTTGTCTATGGAGTGTTTGTGTGGTGTGCGCACGTGTGTGTGTGCACGTGTGTGTGTGTGTGTGAGCACGTGTGTGAGCGTGCGTGCGAGCGACGCGTGCGCGTGCTGCTGCTGCCGCTACCACGAACACGACCAACCCGGCGTTCTCAAAGTCGGTCAGCTGCACCTCGAGCGGCCGGAACTCGACGCGCCAGCCGATGTCTGACAGCGGCGGCGGCGGCTTGAAGCGCACCGTCTGCCAGTTGGTCGACTGTATGTTCTCGAAGTGGACAAAAGGGCAGCGCTTGCGCACGGCCAGGAGATCCTCGACCGGTTGGAATTTCATTTGCCGCTCGACCGACGCGTCGACCGGCTGACCCGGGCCGAGCAGCAGATGGTGGAAATCGCCAAGGCCTTTCGTTCCGAGGTTTCGGTGCTGATCCTGGACGAACCCACGGCCTCGCTGACCGATCATGAGACAGAGCAGCTTTTCAAGCTGATCGAAAGGCTGAAAGCCGATGGCCTCGGGATTGTCTATATCACCCACCGCGGGTTTTACTCCGCTTGGTATCGCCTTTGTCCTCGGGATGTATCCCAATACGGCGTACAGATTACTACAAAAAGTTGTACAGGCGCTTTTCCGCGATGACGTGGCTAAGGTGCCAACTAAGAAACGCCGTCCCGAAAAGCGAAAGGAAATCTTAGCTCAGCCTCGTACAGTACCCGACCTCAAAGAAAACCTAAAAAAAATCGTAAAAGCCCCACTTAAACGCAAAAATATGTGAAAACGAATGAAAAATTTTAAGAAAACAAAAACATCTTAACAGCGCGACTATGCGTGGCGACAGCGGCAGCCCGGCTTGTGATAGGGGAACCACCGGCCCCGGACGGTGTAGGGAACCCTTGGGGTTACAAGCGGGCATTGGCAGTGCGACGCGACGACGAGCACCATCGCTACCGGGCGGGGGTTGTTCAATCAGCATGGCTACCCTTTGCGGTGTATCCAGCAAGGGAGGATCCGTGCGGCATTGGGGATGCGCCGGGGAACGGTAACTCAGGATGACTCATAAAGTAGTAAAGATGGATGAGTTCTTAACATTAGAATGGAATCTTTAGCATTTGCTAAAAATATATCATAATCTAATGGCCAATTTAAATCACCACCAAAATTTCCATTACAATCACCTGTTAACCAAAATTCTTGATAAATTAATATTCCAAGTTGATCTGCGATATCATAAAATATAGGTCGTTCAGTGATTCCACCTCCCCAAACTCTAATTAAGTTGAATCCCATTTGTTGATGATATTTTATTTCTGTTTGGATCCTTTGGACACCATGAGTATCATCATACTCATTGATTCTTCTTTGTCATCTCATCACTATCGATGTATTCGATAAGGCTATAACCACTAGCCAAACTAATGATTATAGCTCCGTTTTCAGATGACACTACGAATTAGTATTTTTTAAGAAGTTTAAGTTTCAGCTAGTTTTATTTTTCGTGGAAACACACTCGAAGGCAATCCATTTGCGTCACATTGGATGTATTTTTTTTTATTTACGTAGTAGCACGAATAGGATTAAGGATCACATGGGCCAATTAATTTTGCTAGGAATAATACATCTGATGAAACCTAATAGAATAATTTGTGCTTTAACTTCATTCAGAAAAGAGCTCTAATGGTAGTTTCGAAGCGGGCAGAAATGTCGTATGAAGAACTGCTGACAAAGTTTAAAATGTAAACTCTGGAAAAAAGAAGAGAGAAACTGTGCATGGATTTCGGAAGAAAATTTGTGATCCACCCAATCCACAAAATTCTTTCCCCCCCCCCTTCAATCTCAGCATTAGTTATCCCGGCTTTAAAAAGGTGAGACTATTTTTTTAAGGGTTATAATTGCATATACTACTATACTATCAAACAAAGCTTTGTCATTACAAGATTCACGAATCAACATTTGAGTATGAACGAGCTTGATGGTGCTCATTCGCTGGCATGGGTGCCATCTTCAGGAAGTCGCTGTCATCGAACGGGTGTTCAAAGAATGGTTCCATGAGCATCAATCTCATGCTGTGGTCTCCTATATTTCAAATTAATAGTCGGGCTTCGGGCGACGCGTGACCGTCGTGCGGACGTCCGCGCAGACGGCGTCCGCCTCCCCGAAGAGCGCCAGCAGGTAGTCGATGTCGTGAGACGCCATGCCCATCAGGTAGCCGCCGCCTTCATCCAGGCTGTACATCCACTCCGACTGCAGGCCGCGGGTCGGATGCCAATAGTCGGCGCTCGCGTGGGCCCGGGCGAGATAGGGCGCACCGAGCGCCCCGTCCTTCACGGCTTCCCAGATCGCCACCCGGGCCGTAAAGAGCGAAGTATTAACGAGGGGAAAACCCCCTCATATACGTAATAAAAATATGAAAACATAGCATTTCGTTGCGTAAGTTAGTTATAATTGTTGCTAATAAAAACATTCTTCAAAAAAATAAAAGGTTCTAGTTGCCGTTTTAAGTAACCAAATACTGGAGGGCAACTAGGCCTTCTCCCCCATCCCTTTTTTTTATCAAAATCATCTGATTAAAACTATGAGAAAGCCATTTAGCTAAAAAAAAAATTATATGCTGAATGAAAAGGAGAAAATTATAAACCGATTAATGATAATTATGAATTGCCAGAATGCCAAAGTTTCAATGTTAAGAAAATAAATTTCCTATCACAACTGCATTCCACTCCGTCATTCCTAAATAGGGATGTCTTATGGGAAAGAAAACCGCATATACATCGGTTTATAAGTGTTTTTGGCATTAGACTCCTCCCTTGCCTCTGAATATCCCGTGGTACCACTATTGACTAGATGCGTACATTCCATGGTGTATAAAGCGTAAGATACTGATAAAATACGTAAACTACCAGTAAAATGGGTAAAATATATAATTTGCATAAAATACATAAATTACTTAAAATAGGCACAATATGAATTTTGCCGTGGTCCGTTACTAAAATACCCAATTTTACAGTGACCAATTTTACCAGTTACAACACTAGTTACATAACAATCAATTCAACCAGACCACACTAAACCAAATTACAGGACAACTTATTAGATCAGCCAAAACTGGCCAAGTGGATTGGTGCGCTGGGGCTTGCAAAAACTGAATACGACGCATGAGGTGTTCTTCAACAGCGACGTTGAGCTGCAGCGACAGATCTTGTCTGGACCGCTGACTGTACTCGCGTTTGACTGCGGTTCTGCCGTGTCGGAGCAACGTGTGCAAGCGCTGACGAGCGATGGATGGCGCTGTCCGCCGAACACCACGTTGCAGACGCTTCTTCTCCATGCCTTGCGGCGCCCACGCGATATCAATCTACCATCTGGCATGTTGTCGAGTCTTCTTCACTCGCGCTTTTCGCCCGCTGCGGCAAGAGCTGCGGTGGCTCCACACGATCCTCGGCCGGCAAGCAAGAAGGAAAGCACCATGAGCGACCTAACCAAGATCGAGGCTAAGACCCAGGCCTATGCCGATGCCCGTGAAGCGCTGGCGGCGCGCGTGCGCTGTTTGGAAAAAGAACTGACCACACTCAAGGGCAAACACATGGGCGCGATCAAGCGCCAGGCGGAGCGCGCCGCTCGGGCTCACGACGAGCTGTTCGACGCTGTTTTGTCACTTAAGGAGGGTACTAGAACTTTCAATTTCCGTTCCAATGGGTGTTTCCCCTTTTTTTGAAAACCAGGCAAATTTTCTCAGGCTCGTAGCATTTAATTTATAAGACTGAACTTAATGAAACTTATATATTTGAAATCAGCATAATGAGCCGATTCTTTTGATATATTTATTGATATCCAGATTCCGGTTTTAGAGTTTCGGTTGGTATTGATCCGGGTGGCTCCTTACTTACATTTCGTTACCACGAACTGTCAGTTACTTAATAAAAAGGTAAAGATAAAAAAGATGTTTTTATCCTAAATATGATTTTTGTCATATTTTAACTCTTGTTTAGGTTATAATTTTGTCCCATAAAATCAAATAAACATGAAAGCGACACTAAAAATCTTAACTCTAGCACTAACATTAATTGTATTAAGCTGCGGAGGTGGTGAAGAAGAAAAAAAGCACAACTCTAAAGTAAAGCTTAAGAAACAAACAACAGAGAAAAAAGCGACAAAAAAGGCAAGTAACGGGAGCCCGCCGTAGAGGAGGCGAAAGGCCATGACGCCCAGGGAGTAGACTTCGGCGGCGGAGCCGACCTCGTTCGCCTGCGCCTCTTCCGGAGAGGCGTAGGCCACCTGGAGGCTGCGATCTCGGCGGTGAGGGCTGAGGCGGTTTGGCTCTCCCAGCCCGGTCAGCTTTGGGCCCGCGGGAGCCATGACGACGCAGCGCGGAGTCAGGGCCCCGTGTCGCTTTCCACGCCCGTGAATGTGCGCCAGGGCGCGAGCTATGAACACAATCCGTAGCCCGTGTCTAATGTGTTTCACAATACCTATATTAGCCGAGGGTTGTGTCTATATTAGTCGGGGGTAATGTCTATATTAGTCGGGGTAATGTCTTTATTAGTCGGGGGCTGGAAAACTATTGGTTCCATCACTACCTTAGCTCTATGACTATCTACTTTGGTTCTACTGCCCTAGGAGTGACGCATGGACGGATAATAGATTAGACATATCTAATAAGAAATGAACTCACATCATTTTTACACGACGCCGAGGTTTCTCTCCAAGCGGCTGATCTGCTTGCTAACTGCCGACCGGCTGATACCGATCTGGCGAGCTGCCTTTGTGAAACTCAACGTTGACGCCACTTTTTTAAAGACGTAAACGTCGGCAAGATTCATTTGCGCGTCCAAATTTTATCGCTCTTTACTGTGGGTTGACGACCGGTGCAACCTCTCGTTTAACAATGGCGTGAACACTACCGTATGTGGTCCAGGCCATTCTATGATGTTGATCAACCTAACAAATATTTGTTCTAGTAAAATTATAACTTTTGAAATCCAACATTAACTGAGAATACAAGGAAATTTACATCAACATATTTTAATCGATCACTCCACTTTTATAAGTCCTTTCCGTTGATGTTGATTATCATTGTTATTTTTAAATGTTTTGATTAATAGAAACCCCACTGTTCAAAAAAAGTTATTGTTTTTAATATAACTGAATTGAGACTCAAGCTGTTTAATGGATTAGGAAAGAAGAAGTCACACCAATATCATTAAAAAAAAGGGTAAAAATCGAGACATATTCTCTTGTGAAAGCAAGGGAATATTTTGGAATAAAACTCGGGAAAACAAAGCTATTGGTTGTACTTGTCCCCACTAGCAGCCCTCAAGATGGTGAAGAAGATACGCCAAAAGTTATAATTGACGGTATTTATATTCTATTACAACTAAAATGGTGCCACATTAATTCTGGACAGAAAAGAGGACTTCGACATGGATCAGGAAATAAAACTGAAAATTTCAGACAGATTACTTATGCTAGGTCGTTTCCGCGCATGGTATCAAGATGAAGGTATCGAAGTTGATGTGATCCAAGCTGTACTAGCACGTCGTCCAACTAAACCAGTTGATTTCGATCGTCGTGTTAAAGCGGTAAGTCACTTCCGTACATTAGACGCAGCAGAAGCGCTTGCAGCAGCAAATAAACGTGTAAGCAATATCTTGGCTAAAAATGACATCACAACACAAGGTGATGTAAATGAGAGCCTATTAAGCGATGACGCAGAAAAAGTACACCGTATCGTTGGCCTCGGAGACGGAGTTGGCGAAAAAGGCCTTGGACATGGGAACAGGGGCCAGCTCGATCAGCCGTTCGGCCAGCTCGATCGTCGGCTCGGCCGCCTTGTGCGCGAAGTTGTGGTAATAGGGCAGCTTGCGCATCTGCGCTGCTGCAGCCTCGACCAGACGCTCCTCGCCGAAGCCGAGGGAGGTGCACCAGAGACCGGCCAAACCCTCGATATAGCGCTTGCCCTGCTCGTCGTAGACATGGACGCATTGTACCAAAATCGTTAAAATCAACACCCTTCTCGATGGCACGTCCCCAGCACCGTGTAGTGCCCCCGACTATGCGGTTTTTATATCAAGAGAAATCTGCTTCATGATGGCTACTCATTATTACAGAATTTAACGAATGGGAGGGGTCAACAATGTTCGACAAACAACCAAAGACACCCTAAGACAGTCAATTACTGTTACTGTACTGCGATGTGTAATATATCTTTTTATGTACGATACTGTACCGTACGTGAATAGACACTTTTCTCAGTGCCTTCAAAAAGACTCAATGTAAGGTAGCAATACGTAGAACTTAAACTTGCTAAGGCTTTTTATCTAAGCTACAGTCGAAGCTGTTTTTATTCCAGACCTTTTTATAAGTTCTTTTTTGAAGTGACTATTAATTTGAGGGAGGTTTTTATGGGACATCCTCGATACCTAGTTCAAAGAAAATATGAAACTGATTGGACTGGGGCCTTTGACGCTTGGAAAGTGTTGGTATGTGGGCACCAAACGAACTTCCACCTAGTCAAGCCCCCTGATGTTACTGCCAATAATCGAGATAAATTCCTTGCTTCCCTTGTCCAGAGCCTTCAAGCATTGTCCAACCAATTACCAACAGGATCCCTGTCCCCTTCTTTTCCCACTGTTTTCCTGTCTTAGAGAGAAAGAAGAATTGAAAAACTAAGAAAAACAAGCGTTTGTCCTTTCGATATCCTGTTTCCTCTTATTAGTGCCTTCCCAAAAAAAATTGCTTTACGTGTTTTACATTTTCACCACCAACGTGCACTTTACATATATAAATATATATATATATATATATTTTTATAAAATATTTTTTATATGCAGGCAAGCATATTAATGCTACTTTTATGTTAAAATTAAAAATGAGTCTGAAATAAGAGACGAATCACCCCCGCACTCACATTACCCCAGTCCAAAACATTCCTCAGAATGAAGCTAAATTAGCCATTAAATTCCAATGTATTGGTATAAAAGATATTTCTTTAATAGTTTCTAATAATAGTTAAATAGTCGACAAAGCGTCGAATCCGATTTCGGAGCTTCCGGAAATCCGCGAAGAGGTGGTCCAACAAGCACTCCAGAAGCTGGAATCTGGCTACTATCAGAGCCGTGAGGCCGCCGTTCAAACTGCAAAAGCGATTCTTGGGCAATAATGACTTATCGAAGATTTGGCCGGGCGAATGGCTAATTATGAAATGAGCCCGAACAACTAATTCCCTTCTTTTTTGCCACCGACAACAAGTCTGATTTGAAGTCGACAGATACAATATCAAAGCGCAAGAGGCGGCAGCCTTCAAAGCGCAGACCAAACAGCAGATCACTTTGCTTGCAATTGGGGCTGGTCTGATCATGGGTGTGGGCCTGATCCCGAATATGCCAGCCAGCTTTATGCAGCATTTCATCGTGTTTGTTCTGGCGGTCTTCATTGGCTTCCAGGTCATCTGGAACGTGGCACATAGCTTGCACACGCCGCTGATGGCTGTGACCAATGCGATCTCCTCGATCATCATTCTGGGTGCGGTGATCCAAAAATGAGTTTTATTTTTCAGGCAATGGATCTCTCACTGTTAAATTATATGGATGATATTTTAAACACAAGCCACTGCCTTTCTAGAACTGAAGAAAATACCGATATACTTAGCACAGCGTGCAGACAGATCGGTCTCACATTTAATACTAACAAAAGTGAAGTATTGATTTTTGCAGAAAAGGAGTCAATTCATGGGACCGTGTTGTCAATGTTTGTGATAATGATGTTCTTTTTCATCCAATTCGATTGTTTATTTGGATGAAAAAAACATAATATTACAGTTTGAATTAGAAGTATACACAAGTTTGAGAAAATTTTGGATTTTCTTGGGGGGGGGGCTCCCTCGCTTTGTCACTCCGAATACTCTAATTGACCTTTCTATTGGTAATATTCTGTGTTTGCCATATTGACACTTAGTACTATCATATACTCTATTTAATAGAACTACGTAGTTCTATTTTTATAGAACGATGCTTAAAAACTAAACTCTGCTTTTTACATTCCAAATTTAGTTTAAGCAAGCGCTGGCGCCCGGATTTTCTGGAAAGATGCACCATGTACACGTCGGCAGAGCCGTGCGCCATGTGCTCCGGTGCCGTATACTGGGCGGGCATTGGTCGGGTCGTCTTCGGCCAGACCGAAAAGTCCCTGAAGGAACAGACGGGCGATCACGAGGAAAATCCGACACTCGATCTGCCCTGCAGAACGGTGTTTGCGGCGGGGCAACGCAAGGTGGAGGTTGTCGGTCCGCTTCTGGAAGAGGAAGCGGCCGGCAGAAACTCCCAGGCTTCAATTACCAAGCCTTAGCTCTGTAAAAAAAAGAAGTTGAAATACTATTGTGATTATTAAATCAAACTGAAACTCAATTTGATGGGAAGGAGGAAAGGAAAACAAGATGAAAAACAAGGAAAATTGGGAAGGAGATTAAAAAGAAAAAATTACATGCAAATTGATTCTCTGAAAGAAAAAATTTCACTGAAAGTACAAAAGTTGATTTTTATTTTATTTTTTTTTAATAGAAAACAAATTTTGAAGATTACAGAATTTTCTTCAAAACCTATTGATTATACAGGAGCTAAACGTCAACACTATTGGGGCCCTGCCCCATTTTTATCATGTAAATATCCCTTTTCCTTTTTTTCTTTTATCAAAATAAACCCTTTTGCTTTTTAAGTGTTTCTAAGTAAATGTATATAGGCTCTGAAGCTGGACTGGTAGTAGCAGTTTTATCTGAAGCGATAATAAGAAGAAGGGTTTTTAACTTAAAAAATGCGGAATTTATTAAAAATAAGTAATATAGTGTTATAAGAGAAGTTACTGGCAAAACTAAAGTTTGAAAGAACAGCGAATGCTCTTTAAAATATAAATTAAAGCTACTAAAGTACGTTAATTGACACTTTTTGTGTTTATATTTTGTTTTCTTTGAGAAAATAAACATTTAATTAATCTATGTTTGTTTATTAAGTAAAGCTAGAAAAAGATTATTGAAAAAACTAATTTCTATAGTACTGTTTCCAAAAATGGTTGTTGCAGCACTAATATAGTGCTATAATGCTAAAAATGACTAAGTTCGATCTCAATTCAAAAGACTAGCCCTCCCATTACACCCTAGCGCATTCGAACACAAATTCCCAGATATCCCCGAAAAACCCTAAGAAAGAATCGCTCAATTTGTAAATTTAGTTAGCGCTTATTCAGAAATTAAATTAGGAAATACCAATAAAATTGAAGTTTCTGATGAAATTTTAAACAATTATTCCTAATTTTACTACAAATTTTTTACTGAAACTTAAGTTTGTGGATTAAATACAAAAACAGGGTTTTAACCTCTCCTACAACCACATTTTCCTGATTGGCTTACAAAAATACGCCACAGAAGTACACCAATGGGAACAATGTACACTTTATACCACAAAATTATAGGAAAATGATCTGCCTTTTTTTTTTCTTTATCCTAAACTAATACTAGAAATTAAATGAACTCAACTTACCAATTTATTAATTAATTTCCAAATTAATATCAATATGTTAAACATTTTTTATCGGTCTATTATTGAATTAATATTAGTCCTTCAGGTCCTGGATCAAAATGATGTCTTCAAAGTAATCGTTGGTCAGCCGGTCGATCCTGAGCTCGACCTCGCGCAGTTGGACGATAGCGTTGGTGACCAAAGCCAAAGCCAGCAGCACTGCCAAGAAGAGCAACGCGTAGAGCTTGGTACTGATCGACATCGAACGAAACATGGCAACCACCCCTTCGTCACGGCACAAGCGCCGTGACCATCCCCCTGCAGCGGTGTCTTTATCTCATAAGAGCGCGCTATAGTTGATAGCACTATAGTATAAAATTAATATCAGCTGTTTCCTTGCAATAAAATCACATTCAGCGCAGACAAGATATTACAAGATTCGGGCTATGACTATTGTCTGCTTCACAGGAAGTGATTTAATTATTTCTGCCTAATTGTTCATCCTCTGGCGGTTGTGTTTCCGCTTTTGTTTTTATGCTCGCATTTTCAAGCAAAATTTAGTTTAACCAATAATATTTTTGTATTAGGAAAATATGTGCATCTGTTTTGCTTCTAAGCACCTCCGTATATCGCAGTGCGGTGCAGCATATTCCATTGCATCTGTAAACTGTTCCACAGTCTCTAGTCTGGAACCTGGAAGATTTTAAATGAACATACAATATTTCTTTGGATATTACTTTTGTGGATTTGTCACAGCATTTCTAGACAACTTTTCAGTAACATTAGTTCTTGCAAAGAGAATTTTAAACTATAATTTTGAAAATTATTCGTCATCCTAAAAATAGACTCTTAGAAAGTTTCCCCGTTTATCTGAGTAAGTAGAAACCAAAAAAAAATATAAAAAGAAAAAAGTCGAAAAATGCAAAAATTTATTTAATCATATACCTTTTCAAAAACGAATGTATATACAGACCGGGACACCGGGATACAAATGACGACCGGGCCACAGGGAATATAAATGACAGGAGGATATATAAATGACGACGGGGACAAAGGGAATGTTCGATTAGCAATAACCATCAACAAAGCTCAAGGGCAATCATTAGAATCATGAGGTATAAATAAAAAAACTAAACATATAAACGGGGAATAGAACACAACCCTTCTACTCCTGATTTAATACAAAACCATCTGATAAACTCATTTCCTGCCTTAACCGTATTAGTATTATTCTTGTACATAGCACAAATCAGTTTAGGGTATTCGTCTGGTATACCAATAAGGATAAAACTTTTGCTAAAGCTCTTCCATCAACAGAATCGAATGTTTGCTCATAATCTGTAAAACTGAGGCCCAAAGGTGTTTGACAACGAGGGCACTTCTAAATTATTAACGCAGCGGGCCTAAAGTTCCGCACACAAACATCTGACGTGGCCGTGGCCATGATCGAAGCCATGGGCGCTTCAGCGCAAAAATTGGCTTTCTCTGAGGTGTATGGCGCATTGCAAACAGGCGTTGTAGACGGTCAAGAGAACACATGGTCAAACATCTATTCAAAGAAATTCTTTGAAGTGCAGGATGGCGTAACCGTCACCAACCACCAATTGCTGACTTACCTCGCGATCACTTCAAAAGAGTGGCTTGATAGCCTTGTTATGTTACTCAACTGATTGAGCGTTGAAATTGAGCCTGGACACTTATACAAAAACATAATTGCTTTCTCCGTAACTGCTGAAATGTCGTGCTCAGTGGATAGCGAGTCCATAAAAACTTCTGTGGATTCGTAAAATTCGTTCTTTTTTTTTTATCAGAAGCTCTAGTCCCGCCGATTTCTCAAATCCATAGGTATGAGTCACGGAATCATGTTTCTTGCAATTTATTTCCAGTTCCACCCACTTCCTGGATTATTAAACGATTGTAGGAGGGGTTGGCACACATCTTTCACGTTTGTTGCTTGCCCTTGTTACCATTTAAATAAAACTGGAGCTGAAAGAAAGATAAAATCAGGGCTGAAACAAAATATATTAATGGAATAAAAAAAGGTCAGGGAGGACGGAAAGGGGGATTTCATTAGTAAAATCTTTATATTCAGGTTATGGAAGCACAAAATAATTAAGGGGGTGAAGTAGTTATAATTCCCATGCATTCAATTACAAAACAATTTTCTTTGTGCTTAGTCGCCCCGTTTATGCCCTGAACGGGCAGAAGGCAGTAAATATGTGGTCTTCCCTTTTTAAGGTATTCTCTATGGTAAAAGGTTTGTTTCCTATGAGGTCTAGTCCGGCAAGCTGAAAAATAAAGTCTTAAGTTAAGATTTTCATGGTTGAAACGAGATTCCATACATATGGAGTGCAGACGGGGGGGGCAAACTTGCCTGATTCTTGCTCCCATTTCTTTTCGCATTTTCTACTCAAAACTAAAAAAGAGTACATCTTACCTTTGATTTTTAACCCATTTCTGATATTTATAACAAAACTTAACAAATTTTAACTTTTACCAAACTAACTTTCATAGGGAAAAAATACAAAAAGGCTTTTATATACAAACTGTGGGCGATGTAAACTTGTTATATTTTTAAAATCTACCTCAAAATTTCCTGATCAAATCAAATGCCTTAGGAATTTTCCGCTGTATAAGAGCAAAGTCCAAAACCCACTGTTTCTAGCAATCAACCATAAATTTTGCACTTTTAGAATTTTTAACTCAGCTTTTTATTCTGACTAAACAGCCCTTGTATTTTAGGAGTCGTTATTAAAGAATAGATACAAAAAGTGAAACTTTAGAGTGAAGAGCAATATATCAAGCAAGACTCAGCCCCCCTTCTTATACAGATTAATTTCTGTTCGGCTCAGGTTTTAATATTATTCCTTTCTTCCAGTTGATATAATTTTAAATCCAATTTCTGATCGTTTTCAATTTAATTTTGCGAAATTTTTCCTCCTTTATTGATAGTCAATAAGGGAATTAAAATTTTACATAATCACCAGGGGACAAGATTATCTACTGGACCAAAAAGAGTTGCTTCAATATTAGCTAACAAAAGGATTATTTCGCAACAAAATAGTTAACTTGGCTCCAATTTTTATAATATTTCCTCAGTTGCTTTGATGTTCTTATTAAGTTAACACTAATAGCTCCTATTCCCTACGTGGATGAGTAGCGACAATTGTAATTATCATTATTGATGAAGGTTTTTATTTGTTTTTAAATTAAAAATTAAAATCCAGTATTTGTTTACTACTAAAATTTATTCATAAATATAGTATCATCTCCTTATTAACAGTCATATCAGACTTATTATAGCCTGAAACAAATTTTGCTTTAGCTAAAACACAAACCGTATCATAAATTAATTTGTGTTTTGAATTACTATGTTATATTATTTTTCACGATTCAAAATAATTTTATTAAGCTATTCCTTGATAACTTATTTAAACATTTTGTTATACTAACAATACCATTAGGCATAGGTCTTGCTCAGCCAACCGATCAATTCGTTGGAATTTTCGATTCTTTCCTTTTTAATTGTTTTAATTTTTGATTTGGACTAATTTAATTGAAATAATTTTTGATTTGAATTAATTTAATTAAGGCACGCGACATATCCCTTGTGATTTTGTTACACCTGCTAAAACGTACAACCCAATCCAAGGGCATGTTCATCACAAGGTGAGTTGAAAAATGAGAATGAATGTTGCCAATTCGGTTGTACATGCGATACATACAGAGGGGGGAGGGGCGAGTGATCAAAAACAAAATTTATGTTATAATTTGGATAAACATTCCCTAGAAATTCAAGAGGATATATGATTTCAAAACAAGATTTCAGGATCTAGAATATTTCTAAGAGAATCGTGTCTGTTCCTATCAAAGCATTATCAGGGATTACCAAATCTTACGTGGGATTATCAAAACCTGTTCTAATATTATCAAACATCTTGCGCTACATTATAAAAATCTTGACTGATATAACATTAATCCTCTAGTTTTGAAAATGCAATTCCTGTTATTTGAGGAATTCTAGCCATATCAATGTTTGTTTATTTTGCAAAATCCAGGAAATGTATTTGCATATTTAAAACCTTATAAATTAGGATTCAGCAAAGTTGTGAAGCTGAAAACAATTTTGTTGTACTTCATTCAAGCAGAAGATCTATTTTGCAAGGTTATACTTTTATAGCACACATATTTTTAAAGGTCAGGACCCTCTACAGGGAGAGGGAATGGAGGAAGGTACCTCAAACTAACCCTAACCCTAACCCTAACCCTAACACTAACCCTATTCCTAACCCTAACTGTAATCCTAACACTAACCCTAACCGTAACACTAACCCTAACCCTAACCCTAACCCAACTGTTACTCTAAACCTATACCTTTCCCAAACCCTAACTTTATCAATCAGCCTGACACTAACCCTAAAACTAACCCTAAGACTAATCCTTACTCTTATCCCTTACCCTAAAACTAACCCTAACCATAACCCTAACGCTAATCCTAACCCGTTGAACGAATGTTCAATTAATATTGAAGGGGTTGTGCAGTTAATGGGGCTGAGTTAAACGAAGGTTTAGTTTCAAAGGTACCACTGGATCTAAACAGGACTGTCACAACAAGTATTGAAGTAATTTTTATATTTTACGTACACAGTGTAGGAAGATCGAATTGAAACTTGACGCTGAGCATCGAGATTATTACATTGGGAAAAATAACATAATCAGCCCATTCCAGATAACGTTTGTCTAGATGAGTGGTTCTCAACCAAAACCACTATATTTCAAAAATTCATTTACCACACTTTACAGCACCCGGGGCCTATTGTTTTTTAATCTTTTAGTACAGTTTAATTTTTCTCTATCTTTAGTACTGTATAAATTCTAATTTGATTCATTTTGTTTCCTGTCACAATTTCAGGTAATAACATTCGCAAATCACGATGATTACATTGCTTTTCGTCATAATACTTACAAAAAAGGAGAAAGTGGACGAGATATTGAGCTTACGGAGGTTGGTCCACGATTTGCACAACTAGCAACTTTGTTGCCACTCATTGCTGCCAGTGGCGGATCCAGGGGGTGAGAGGGATGCCCCCTGATGTAGTGGGGGATTTATGGTTGGGACCGCTTGTTCTAGTTTGGGTTAAGGCGAAGGTTATTGTTTTTGTAAATGGTTTTAATAGTTGAGTTTTTAATCAGTTTTAAATTATTAAGACTGTTTCGTTTTGCAAATAAGTTTGAAACAAGGTTTCAGTTACTTTGTGCAGTCTCTGTTACATTTACTACTCCGAGGCTTCACTTACTATGTTTTCGCTAAAGACACGTCTTTGCGCTCCTTTTTTCTCTCTCCTTCTCTCTTTCTTTCTTTCTCTTTCTCCTTTACTCTTCTCCTAGGTACATATGTCGTTTTATGGACAGATAAAAATAAAAGCTAGATGGCATTGTATATTTTAGCTAATTTTTTATCAAACTAGGTTTTTTCTTCCTTTTCTTTTTTTTGTTAAACTGTGCATTCAAAGATCTGAGTAATCTTAGTATACAGTACGCAGCTGCTTCTTGCTCAGGTTCAGCCCCAGCTCGGGGGCCGGGTAGTCGGGCGCCTTCTTGACGATGTCGTTCACGTCGTAGAAGCGCAGGCGCAGGGCCTTCAAGGCCTCGAACAGGTTTTGATCATCGGCAGGCAAGGATGCGGCGGGTGAGCTCTTGGAGCGGCGGCTCGATCCGGACGTCTTGGGTGGTTTGCTTGGCAGGCGCATCTGGAAGCTGACGTCACCGCGTAGCAGCGGGCGGGCCTTGTCTGTTAGGTCAACGTCGTCCGCAAAGTCCAGATCAAACAGTTGCTTGTTGCTTACTTTTACTCCGTAGCCCGATACGAAACTCAGGGCATAATCCATTATAATTATAAAGAGCATGGGGGAAAGTACACATCCTGGACGAACACCAGACATGATCTTGAAAAATCTGGTTGTACCGCTTTCGGTCTTTACGCGACATTCCGATTATTCATAAAGCGCTATAATCATATCTATTATTTTCTCGGAAATTCCGTAGTATTTCAAAACATATACCCTCTACCTAATATTCTTCTAATGTGTTCTCTGACGCTGAATATTAATAAAATATACCAAAGTAAGATGAAAATATGATACTTTAAAAACAAGTTCTGGCTATATATTTGCACATTAGAGGGGGTGGGGGTAAAGTATAGCGGGTCTGCATGCCTAATGTGTTAGGTACCGTCATTCTGACTACTTTCAAACTTCACATTATCCAAATACTTTACCCCCTCCCCTCCTCGTGTGCAAATATACAGCCCAAATTCATGGCATTAATTTTCAGTAGAAAGGTGCCATTGACAAACGGGGACACACAATTTGAAGAAATCCATTCCGGCAACATGCTATACAAACGTAAAGATCCCTGCAACAGACAATAACATATCCTTGCTTCTTACCCAAGAGTAGGAGAAATGCTTCCTGCTATTGGTTTTTCAACTCTCATTTTTAACTCTATTTTTATTTAAAATTTCGCTTCTGAGACTTTGAAGCTTTCTTTTAATTAAATAAAAAACAAGTTTTTTAGAGGATGACAGTCTTGCTGGTACTGGAAGTTGCACCGCCCATGCCGTCAATCTGTTTGCCATATGGGTCGGGGCTGCCTATCACGCGCAGCAACAAGGCATCGCGTGCTGCGCCTGGCTGCTGCGCAGTCTCAGGCAAATCCTGCAGGCGGAAAAACACGCCTTTGCTGGTGCCGCCGCGCATATAGGTTGCCGGAACTTTGATCTGTGGAAGATGTGCCATGTATTTACTCTTTTAAATTTGGAAGAACTTTTAAATTTATCCGTCCCACCACTGGCAGCACTGGATCTATCTTCACTAGCGTCTGGAGCCTTTGCCGTAGCACTGCTGGGCTTGATCGAAGCCGTTTCTATCGCCCGCGCCATTGCCATTCGCTCCCACCAACAGATCGACGGCAATCAGGAGTTTTACGGCCAGGCACTGTCCAACATTGTCGGTTCATTCTTTTCCTCTTACGCATCCTCCGGCTCTTTCACCCGTACCGGTGTTAACTACACATCAGGCGCACGCACGCCATGGGCCACTGCGGGCTTCGATGGCGGGGCGCGCGGTATTGGCGGTCATCCTGACTCCTGCGACAAGTCGATGAGCTACGTTAACGCTTACATCATTTGATGTCTAGGTTGCCGGCCTTGCTCGCGGGCGAATCCGCATCGGCAATCAGCCCACCGCTCGGCCGCCCCACCGCCTGGATAGGGGCAGAGCGGAAAAAGCGTCGGCGCACTGGTACATTGACGCGCATCGAGTTCAACTCAGAACTTCTCCAGCCCAGAAAATTAAAATATTCTTAGCTTTTGAGGATTTTGAGCCTCATCCCTTACAATTCTATTGAAATGGATTTGTTTATGTTAAGTGGTAACATACCCTCTGGAGCATTGATTTCTCTTGGAACTTTATATGAGGATAACTATTATGTCAGTGAAGACTGTCTCTGTAAGTTTGGCTTATTTTAGTTCTTGTAAACTTAGGCTAGCTTAAGAAATATATATAAGGTGGTGCAAAAAAGTCTAGGAAATGTAGCACCTCTAGTTTATTGACGTGCATGAAATATATCGATATAGTGCTATAACTGTTGTGACTATCTGGAAAACTGGACCGTAAATTTAGAAAACTTTAAGGTGAAACCAATCAAGATAAATCCTGATTGGTTCGGTGAACGTCTAAGAAGGGTAAATCCTACCAATCTCCAACCAGGCTTGTATCCATTGGTCGAGCCAGATTTTCCATTCTAGTTTCCTATGCAATACCACATTTTGACGTGCTCTTATACATCTTTCAGTATTTTCTATTAATAGTTGTTCTTGATGTGGATGAGCATCTTCGTCTTCGTAATAATGATAGCATACCAAAGAGGACTCGCTGCATTCATGATCGTCTTTGAATAAAACAACGCTGCGAACATTTCGCAGGTTGGACGAGGATGTATCGCTCTGACTCGATTCTATGGCTCTCCATTCGCCTCGACGAGGGACAGATCCCTTTCGCAGGCTGGAGGCACTCAGGCTCGGTCTTAATGCTCCATTGTTGCCAGTGCCAGGGGAATTGTTTGATCCGTTATTTGCCGTGTAGCAAAAATACAGTGCTATCCCTGACTGCTTATGCAAAAGCCTGCACACAGATGTAGAAGTTACTTAAGGACATTAATTCAAACGGTCTACAGTTGGTTGTTTTGGGGGATATGAATGCTGATTTAAACTAAGTTTTCCCATGTTTGGATATATTTATGGATATTTTCCCTATTCTAAATTCTTGGCTCAACCTGCCTAGGACCAAATATATTTGCTAATTTTCAAATATATTTGCTCAACCCAGGGGGGGAGCTGGAAGGGAGAACCAGAAATCTTGGAAAATTCTTATAAATGTCGTAGATGCGTGACTGACGTAACCGGACTGGATCCGCTCTCTTTGGGGGAGTTAAGTGAGAAGGAGCGAAATATTAAAAAACCGTGATTCAGGAGATAAATTCCTAAGTTAGAAACGAATTTAAAGTAAATTAAAAATACAATTGTTTTTAAGTAATTTTTGTACAATTGTTTTTTTGTACAATTGTACAAAAAGTACAATTGCAGCACGCTGGAGGCATAGCTATTCGAGCAGTCTGCAACGTGCCAAAATTATGGTGGCAATATTTGAAACCATCCAAAAGTGTGTTTCCTAGACCAGATGGAAACTTGTATCACACTTTGTTGCATGGGTTTTCCTTACATGACATTGCTGGTGTGTTTGCCGCTTTGATGACTGAATATAGAATTGTTTTTCATTCAGCTTCACTGAGCAAACTATGTCCATTTGGATTGATGCTGCTGTCGTTGTTGCTGGTGCTGGTGTTGTGGGGCAGGCCTAGGGCTAATACTTCCCGGTGTTGGATTTGTGGTTGGGGCCATTATTGGCGGTGTCGTTGATGTTTTTCTGAGTGCTCGAAATAAGCGTAAACAACGAAAAGCTATGAAGAAGGCTTTTTATGCTGCTCTTCTTAAGCGATACAATACTCAAATCTTTATCTCGACCCTGGAGCGCATGGGGCCAGCCATGGTTTATCTTCAGTCACTAGGGCTTAAACCAGGGACCAAAGCTTACGATGAAGCACTTAACCAAATTGCCTGAAGAAAAACTTGTTTGGGCTTACAACCCCAATGCACATACAAATAAAAACAATACGAAAAAGGAGAAGAAAATGAAAAAAAGATAAGAAAAGAAAAGGAAAAAAAGAAAAAGAAAAGAAAAAGAAAAAAAAAACCTTCAATTACCCTGAATTTCGATCGATACGGATTACATTTCAAAAAGGACAAAAAAGACAAAAACAAAAAGAAACTAAAACCACTTGACCAGTATCGTTTAAAATAAAACCTTTTCTTTCCCCACTAGTGTTTTATACTTCCAAATTACCTCAGAATCTTCGCAAATTACGCTGAGCTTTCTCTGAAAATCTACATATATCCTTGTTAGTTTCCACGTATCTAGTTGCACATACGAAATGGACGACTATATGGTGAATTACTCATTGCTTCTCATGTCTGAAGTTCTTTCTCCTTTACAAACGTAAGTTCTAATGGAAAGAGCTTTACTGGCATAGAACGTTGCTGTTGATTCAGTTTCATAGTCGAGACATTCATTTTAAAACCTAGATGCCTTGTAGTTTTTCTATGTCATATCTTATTGTAGACTAGTTGGGAAAATGGAGAAAGAAACTTCTGCGGATGCCTTCAATGTCTCCAAGTAAGAAAAAAATATCGGCAAGCCAATAAACCTTTGCAGGGGTTGGACAGAAAAATTTATGAGTTTGGACACTATTCATTTTAAAACCTAGATGCCTTGTAGTTTTTCTATGTCATATCTTATTGTAGACTAGTTGGGAAAATGGAGAAAATAGTAAAGTTGTCGGTATGACCATCTGCAATATGAGAGCCTGTGGCTAGTTTCCCTGCCGATAAACATTTTTACTAAACTTCCCACAAGAAGCTAGAGAAACAGTGGACGGCCTAAATTAGGTTGGAAAGGGACTAAGAAAACAAATTAATGTGTCTGGGAAGTGGTCAAAGCAGGATATTTGCTTGCCTGTTGGCTGATATCAAGCAACTTAAGACAGAGACGGGTTTTGAACAGTAGCAGTAAAGAGATAATTTAGGCAATCATGCCAATCCAATCGCTCCACGTCGCCAATCCCCCTGCCTGAATTGCGGCGGGCTCGGATCCATCCAGCTGCACCAAATCACTCATCGACCATTTTCCTCGTTCAGTGCGATGTCATCGTCTTCAAGTTTCATCGGCGGCATCGGATCATCAAGCGAGGTTTGGAAATCGATTTCTCGACGGGCCGAGGCGACACGTTGGCACTCAAATCAGTGTGAGATTTCCGGGTTGAACATCGGGCGATCCGGTAAACGGATTGGAAAGATGTTGATAGAACTTCCTCCTTACCATTCCAGAAGTAGCTGCTTTCAGTGCTATTGGTCGAGTATACACAGCCGTAATCTCAGGCGCCACCTTGATGGGGGTATGCCGCCGTGGCTCTGTCAATGACGCAGATTCAATTCGTTTCCAGAACTCGTATAAGCCCATTAACTTATCATCCAGTGTGTCAGCTAGGTTTCCAGGATAGGACCTTTCAAAATGTTCTAATGTTTCTGGGTCAAGAAAAGCCGCGGTGTGAGCTTTCTAGTAATTTAAAATTAGCTCTTTTCTTTTCCTTTTTCCTCCGTAAGTTTGGCCCTTTTGGTGCTGAAATTGCTGTTTTACGACACAAAATGGTCGAACGACACTTTGCTGTTGTGTAATCTCAGGTGTTATTTAAAAAAGGCAATAGAGTGCAAAAAAAATGAGATTTTATATTTGAAAGAGCTTCACACTGGGTAGAGAGACCGTACAGGAATTTTGAACATCGAGTTTGTTTACATAGCGATTTCCTCTTTCCGTCAACCCAAAATTCTGTTCGGGAAATATTATTCGGGACTTATTCAACAAAAACTACTGTTCATCGAAAATACTGACTAAATATTCAAATTTTCTCATAGATTATAATTCAACGTTTTAATTCTTAAGCAGAAAAACTGAAAAAGCGGAACGCTAAAAATAACTGGTGCATAGAATTATTGTAATATAATACATACATATAATAATTTCAAAATACTAAAAAATACAACTTTACAGCAATGAAGAGGGTTGTCAACCTCACGCCGATTCACGATTCCGGGAATGCCAATCTGCTCAACGGCGACGCCCGTTTCAGCGAATACCGGGATAATTTAGACACGACTACCTATCGTTCCAGAGATGCTGAAGATCATACGGCTTTGGACATTTATGTTCACGATTTTGAACGGCTCTACATGCAGAGTTTCGATCCCGATGATCGCGAAGCCTATGAACAAGAAGGCTCTTTTAAAGCTGATTATGTGACGGGGAATTACGATCTGTTCAACGGTCTCAAAAAAGGTTGAAAAAATTTCCAAGTTAAAGAAAATAGAAATTATTCAAATTTCAAAAAAATTTTGAGTACAAAAAATCAGAAGGAGCAAAAAGTTGAGGGAGGGGCATTAGGGGCCTTTTAGGTTGGAAATGGAGGGCCATAAGTTCTTCTAAAAAAGTGTTGATATAAGCAGTCATTCCCTTGTTTATCCTGAAACAAGAACTTACACTATGCATATGTAAATATATGCAGTCAAGTAAAGTTCAATACTATGCTTCGGGAGACAACAAATTCGATGGCTTGGCTAAACAGGGGGTCACTTGTACCTGGTCCAACCGGTACCCTATCTCGGGTAGGTTTAAGACCAACTAAACCGTTGCAAGAAGCGGGCACACGAATGGAACCGCCGCCATCGTTAGCATGTGCAAGCGGAACAATACCGGCAGCTACAGCGGCACCGGAACCACCGCTGGAGCCACCAGCGCTATATCCAGATTTCCAAGGATTGTGTACCGGTCCAAAAGCTACTGTTATGATGTAATGGTAAATCAAGAATCTCACTAATGGACGTTAATTGTTGGGACGGTTCGTATGACATTTTACTACTCGTGGGATTCTTTCCCGCTGTTGCCGGTGCTGATGATGTGGGAGATTCCTTTGACGTAGTGTCATTGCTCGGTTGCTGTGCCTTGTCGGCCGAGGATGACTGCGTACCTTTTTCGGGATCGTCGTAAACCAAACTAAGACTCCCCGTGGCATTGTACCCCGACCGAATTGCCATGTTGTCTTTCTACGCAAAGGAAAACGCGGCAAATCTAAGCTGGCAACCACTATTTTTAAAGTGCGAGCCTCATTTGGTGGGGTTGTATGAAAAGTTTGGATTTAAAGTGGTGGAG
Source organism: Alatinidae sp. Z8VKAUB7J3 (assembly GCA_010016025.2). Lineage (NCBI taxonomy): Eukaryota > Metazoa > Cnidaria > Cubozoa > Carybdeida > Alatinidae > Alatinidae sp. Z8VKAUB7J3. Next base: position 172,898,718 of record JAAAKM020721499.1, on the reverse strand, counting down.
ATGGATGGCGCTAAATCTATTATGAGATGCGAGTGATTTTGGTCGGCCAAATGAATGGCCGACCAAATAATTATTCACTGTCGACTACATCGTCTTGTATGTCTGAAGTTGCCTGTGGTGCTTGCTGTTTCATAGCTTCGTTGTATTTAAAAACCGCCTTCTGCAAAAAATCCACTAGTATCAATATTTTATAATTTTTCACTTTTTTTGTATATTTTTTTCTAACTTCACAGATACACTTGGTTTCCTACATATACGATTTTCAAACAGTTCGTGGTAACGAACTGGAAATAAAGAGCGACGCAGTTCAATAGTATTAGAAACTCCAAAAAAATGTAATTTTGATACCAACAGACATCAAAAGAACCGACTTATTATGTTGATTCCAAATATATAAGGTTCATCAAGTTTAGGGCCCCGAAAACCGGGATTCCCTCACCATTCCCGCGGCAATCATTTTTGATGGCCACTATGAATTGATCTCCTTCAAATAACCGGTAACCCACTGGGAGCCGGAAGCCAATTGGGGAGATACGCTGGCGGTTATTTCGATTCGCGGCACGACCCAAAATGTCGTTCCGATTGTTGCGGATCCATCGCAGTTAAAAAACCGCAGCTACCTGGTCAAATTTATAGCGGATGCCTCATCAGGAGAATTACGCTGGCGCTTAAATTAAATCTGCTATTAGAAAAAAAAGCATTAAGAACAGAAACAATATAAAACACAGCAATTTGACAGAGAAAAGGAATAAAATCTAAAATCAAGGAGAATAAAAGAAACTGAGGGGACGGCCAAGACAATCTGCTCGCGCGATTGGCACTCGCAACCGATCCTGAATCGGGGAAGTCCATGTCGGACGAACTTCTGGTCGACAATATCGTGTCGTTCCTGGTGGCGGGGTACGACACGACGGCACTTGCTCTCACCTGGAGATCCCCAGCAGTTTTATCCATGGCCACCACTTCACATCTCCTTAGTACATATTTTAATGCTTTCTCCACTTTCTTTACATTTCTTTTGTTTTCATATGATCCCTCACTCAGATAAGTCTTGTACAAGCCCCTTCTCCTCTCTAGTAAATATTATGCTTTTTCACTAATATTTCTAGCTTCAGTCATAACTTCCTTCCTTAAGACACCACCAATAATTTCACAAAATGGATTTCTAAAATTATTCTAAACCATCTTCCATCAAATAAAATATTAAACCGAGAATTTATCAAAAGCTTACTTTTTCCAGTCGGATCGAGATCTACAACTAGTACTAACAACTCACTGCAGAACCAAGCCGTCCGAGGCCAACACAGATACGCACGTTCCTCCTCCTTCCCAATCTATTTAAAGCCTCCCACTTTACACCCTCCCAGGAAGTTCCCATTTCCCTTAAATCTTTCCTTACGGCATCTTCTCACCCAATTCAAGAACGACCTGCTTTTTGTTTCACCCAAGAAAAATGAGGTATTTTTAACTTACGAACTGGTTATCGGATCTTAATGAAATTTGATATTTCGAAGGATCTCGTGTCTCAGAGCTCTTATTTTGAATCCCGATCGCACCCAGTGACATTGGGGGGAGTTGGAGGGGAAAACAGGAAATTTTGGAAAACTCTTAAAGTGGAGAGCTCGGGATGAAACTTGATGGGAAGAATAAGCTTGATGGGATAAATCGTGGAAAATGAGGTACGTTTATCTCACGAATGGGTGACCGGTACTTGACCGAATTTAAAAGTTATTACAGTTAAAGAATTTTAAAAAGCAGCAAAATAAACCTAGGTTACATAGAACAGCACTAACCATTGCTGAAATGTGAAAAAAAGTCCGAGATTCTTGAAACTTGAAATTTTTAAAAGCAGCAAAATAAATCTAGGTTAATAGAACAGCACTACCCACTTTTGAAACGTGAAAAGGTCTGAAATTCTTTAAATTTGAAATATTAAAAAGCAGCAAAATAAACCTAGGTTACACAGACCCTATTTGAACTTTTGTTTATCATCATGGAAAGGCAGTGTGGTCTTTAAAATTATCTATCAGAGTAAGACTTTTGAGGAAGTGCTGGTGGAGAGGGGGGCAAAATGACCTTCAATTTTGACTTGGCAAGAGAGGAAACATTTTTTGTGTCAAATCTGCCTTCAAGCTAAGATACTATAAATCCCTCTAGGACTAGAATTTATTTACAGCTGAGTATCAATGTAATCTTATAGACACTATATTTACCCAAGTTGTCAAAAGGATATTACATAAGTTGAAGAGAAAGCTTTGCTTCACATATGCAAAGGGAAAATAACCAAAAAGACCCTGAAGGATGTCCAGGTGCGGTTATTCACTACCCAGGTTGCAAGTGCAAAAGCTTTCATTCAGGCAGAGCGGCTTCTGCCAACTTTGGCAGCCGCAAAGTATCACTTTTACAGGTGCTATTTGCAAATAATGAAATGGCAAGACATTTCCAATTCGGCAAAGCCCGAAGAATGGGGTAGGCTCCTCTATTCAAAAATTAAAATAAAAAATAAAATAAATAAAATAAAAATTATATAAAATAAAAAATAAAATAATATAAATAAAACTAATATAAAATAAAAAAATAAAAATTAAAATAAAATTTTTTTGTTTTTGTTGAAGTTTTTGTAGAAGAAAAACAGACTGGTAAACCATTTTAATAATTATCTATGGCCCACGAACCTTCATGTCTTGGCCCTTTGCAGTGAAGTCGTGTACATATGTTGTCAGAAGTTTTTAGTTCAGGTAATATCCTTACTTTCAGTTCAAAAAAATTGTTTTTTTTAATTTATACTTTTGGAAGCATTAGCAGTTGCTGTAGTAGCCCTAAAAGGTTCAATTTAGTACCCTCAGTCGTTCCTGTAATGTTGCTGATACACTTTTTTGATAACCTTCACACATATAACTGCACTTTGATTGTTCAAAATGAATCATCACCTCCCTGGAACTTTAACCTTAACGTCTTTATCCATTCCAGATATGTTGCAAATACGATTTTTTAACATCTGTAAAAACGAAATTTGCATATTTTTTTTTTTTTGCTAAAAGGCTTTCTCATAGTTTTGATCGAATGATTTTGAGGAAAAAAAGGAGTGGGAGAGGAGGCCTAGTTGCCCTCCGATTTTTTGTTACTTAAAAAGGCAACTAGAACTTTTAATTTTTTTTTACCAATGTTTTTATTAGTAATAGATATACGTAACTTACATATTAGCTTACGTAACGAACTTCTGTATTCTTATGTTTCTATTACGTATATGAAGGGGTTCACCACCATCTGCAAACAAAAGACGTTTTCATGTCAGCGTATAATGTTTGCAATCGACTTAATTCAATCATTAATTCGTATCATCCCTGTCAGGTAATTAGTCATTCTGTCCATCAGCGCAATATTTTGTTCTCTTATCCGTATATGTTTAATTGCAACAAAATATTACCGTGTTCTCCTTCCAGCGTCTTCTCTGAATCACAAGCAAAATCTATACGTTTGTTATGAGCTTCTGTGAATAATGCTTATTGAGAGATACTAACAAATAGCCAACGGCAAATACTAAAAATACTTGAAGTAAAGCAGCACTAGGATCGCTATCTGGGAAGAATTTTTGTCCAATAATTGGCGCAAAATGACCAAATAAAGCGTAATCGTACCATTCAAATGTATTTGCTACACCGCTTGTTAGTACCAGTTTGCGTTTGTTCATTACCGATCCCCTAATTTAGTGAAATAATAATTGATTTAGCATTTTAAGTCGCTAAATTTCTATATTCTTGAATGCATTCAATAGAATATTACATCTGCCACGAGGGGAGATAGTTAAAAGGAATACTAGTTGGCTCGTAACGCTTTAGAGGTTACGTAGGGATAACTTCAAATTTTGATAGGTATCTCCCGTTAAATGTAAGACATTCGGGAAAAAAATTATCTGCTAAAAAAATTGTCTTCCAAAAAATTTTCCTTGCAAATTTTGCACGAAAAAGAAAGCACTGCAATAAGATAAGAGCTTCCTCTTTAGATAGAAAACTGAATAAATAGCTATATAATACCATAACGATCTTACAATTTTGCTTTTTGATCGTGTCTAGAGATTTCCCAAATAAACAAATGGTGTACTTCGGCAGGTTATGCCCAATTTCCACTTTCCAAGTTTGCCAAGCCAGACCAGCGTAGTCTTTGCTTGCTTTCAAGCTTTGGAGATGGCTTTCAAAGGCTTTTTCTGTTCCTGGGAAGATTGAATAAATAAAGTAGGCAACATAATCGTAGTCGGAAAAATCTCCTGCTTCTCCTGATGGAAGGTGAGAGCACACTTTCTCTGAAGCATGGGTGCTCTGAAAAGCGGATGAAGATTTACTAGGTGTTTCCCAGAGAAATTGCCTACGGATTGTTCTTGGTACCCCGCTGACAGACCGTATTTCAAACAGTAGGCTGTAAAAACAATGTGGTTCAATCCCGTTTTTTAGGGCTACAATAAAAGAAAGGTTAAGATGGCTAGGGCACGTTCTGCGGATGACGGATGACAGATTGCTGAAGATTGTCCTTTTCGGCCAACCGTCTAGGGCCGCAGGGGAAGTCGCTCCTTACTACAGTTCGTTACCACGAACTGTTTGACAAAGGCAGGCGCACAAAGCCAAATGGCTGCCAAATGTAATTCTGAAAGTCATAGAACAATGCCATCAGTCTCACTTCAGTGGAAATATGTCAGCATACTGAAAGCTGAACAGGGTAAGAAATAAGCTTGTCCACTGTGGCAAGAAACTGTTCGAGCAAGACAAAGTTAAGGAGCTAGAAGATGCAGCTGGTAAAGATGACGATGAGGCATTTTATGGACATCAGAAAATACAACTCATGTTTCCAAATGATGTCGTTTAGAGCCCAAATCGAAAATCCAGATCAATTTATGTCTACTTTCAAAGTAAAAGTAAATTTCAAAGAAATTTTCTTTTTGGATGCGCCAGGAGGTACTGGTAAAACGTTTGTGATAAAACTGATTCCTGGCATCAATTCGATCAAAAAATGATATAGCGTTTGCAAACTCCCACGTGCAATATTTCCAAATCATCTGGGATGGGTAAAGTATTGCAGCAATGTGAAAAATAACATATAGTAAAAAGAAGCAACCATCAGACTTTCTCTCTAATGTCTTTTCAAAGGTAGTAATCACTACAATTTCTATTCTAACCAAGCTCTTCAGCCCTAAGGGCAGAAATAGTCCAAGGCTAAATGCAAAACTTTGCTGCTTTTGCAGGTTTGTTTTTATTTTTCATAAAGCTGAGTAAGATAATAAACAAACTAAACATCAGTAGACTTTTGTGTATGGCTTAGGGTTATGCATGACTCATTACCTAGTTTTAAAAAAATAAGTTTTTATTTTTACTGTTTTCATTTTTATTTAATCATGTAATTTTGTTTATTTATTTATTTTTATCTTTACGTTCTATAATAAAAGCTTTATGTTCTACTTTTACTCAATATCTTTCAGAAAATGGCAAATGTTCCGAGAAATCCAAATGGCCATAATCACGAAGAATCACCTCAAAGTCAACATCAACACCAGCCTCAGCCTCCTGTAAACCACCAAATGATTTATCCTTTTTTCCCTGCTTATTTTCCGATTTTCAATTCAATATTATACTTTCAAAAATAGTGACGCTACCAAAAAAACTCTCTAAACGACCAATTTTTTTGTCCGTTAACTTGCTCTTGTGGTTACCGTAGTCTCATTACTCTAGAGTGCCGAATAAACGGGGGGTCTGAATAAACGGGGGGGGGGGGGGCAAATAAACGGGGGGGTTTGAACTCCAGTCTCAATTTTGTGAAAATTTTAAAAAAGGATGACCCATATGAGGACAAAAATCGTACTAATTTTGCCTTATTTTAGAAAATAGGGGGAAACACCCTCTAAAGTAATAGAACCTTAATGAAAATAACACCATCAGATTCAGCGTATCAGAGAACCCTAATGTAGAAGTTTCAAGCTCTTATCTACAAAAATGTAGGATTTTTTATTTTTTGCTAGAAGACAGATCACGGATGTGTGTTTATTTGTTTTTTTGTTTTTGTTTTTTTTTCAGGGGTGATTGTATCGATCCATTAGTTCTAGAATGTCGCAAGAGGGCTCATTCTTGGACGGTGCGCGATTTGCTAACGCCGTGGCCGCTCTCAAGTGCAGCCCGGCCGACCTGACCTGGCGCAGCGGCATCAATCTGTTGAGCTTTGGTGCCACAAAAACTGGCGCTATGGCGGCCGACGCGCTGGTCTTTTTCGAACCCAAGCTCGCCAGGGGTTTTGCCAAACGGCGCATGCAGGCGGGTCATCTGATGAGCAAAATGCGTTATCTGTCGGCCCAGTTGCTTGCCGCCATCGAAGACGACAGCGGATACCTAATTGACCGGGGCTTGCCGGTTGAAGCAATTCGAGACTGCGTTACCTCTATAGGCCGACAATTCAGCGGCGGAGATCCCATGTTTTACGAGACGAGAACAAATGATCACGGAATGGCGCATGATCCCTTCAAGGCGCTGGTGTCGCCGCGCCCCATCGGCTGGATCGGGACGACCGGGCCGGACGGCACGCACAATCTTGCTCCCTATTCCTTTTTCAACGCCATCGGCGACAGTCCGAAAATGGTGATGTTTGCATCGTTCTTTTGTTTTTAAACAGTCGGAAGTTAAATATAAATTGTTGCGGGTAGGCAGAATATAGGCAAGGTAAAAAAAAAACACACACAAACAAGCATATTGTGCCCTTTTCGCAAAAGTGGTTCTTTTTATCTTTGGGTAAAAACGAGGAAATTTTTATCTTTGGGTAAAGATAATATAAGGAAAAATTTTCAACAGGTGAACGGGATAGAGAAAATCCGAATGCTGTGACAAAGACTTCCGCTAAGCTTCCCAGTAGAAGAAAGAAGGATAGACATTTGTTTTCCAGAAAGACTCTAAGACAGTGGTTCAATTGGGGGAGGGATGCCCCCTATATATTGAAAAACCCCATGTTATTTATATTTCATACCTATGTCACATTTTAGCTTTGTGCTATATTCAGGCAGCAAAATTGGCTAACAAGACAACTAATAACTAACAGATATTTTGCTTAGTGTTTTTTGCATTTTTCTATCCCCACAAAAAAATAAAAAACAATTCCTGCCTCACCCTCCTCCCCTACACAAAAAGCACCAATAGATTGGAGGCGCAGCACACTCATAAAACTCTTCAAAAAAGGCGATAAGACACTAATTGGAAATTCGAGAGACATTTGTATCTATACCTGGTAAACTTTTTGCATTAATAATCCTCCACAGAATACAGAGTCCACTCGACAAGTGCTTGAGAGAAAAGCAACATGGCTTCAGACCAGGAAGCTCGTATACCGATTTGATCTTCACCTTAAACTTGTTAATAGATGATAGCCGTGTTTGATTCCACTAGTTGCTCATTGCTAACCTTTAAAGTTTTTCTGGAAAGGATGATCATATAGACTTCGGAAAAGGCTCATTCAGTATAAGATCGAAAGCTGTAGCTCTATTTGTAGAAGTCAATAGTGATTGAATAGCAACCAGCCCCCTGCCCAGTTTTCCCTAAATGCTTCCGACCAAAATTATGGGATAGCGATATATGAGTATAAAATTTGGAAGTGGCTCGTAGAATCGGAAATCAGAAGTCCAAATATCCTATTTAAAAGGCGCGACGCCTCGAGCGGGTGCTCGGCGGCGGCCCCTACCACACGATGGATTGGCAGGAGCTGAACCACAATCTGTTCACCGCGCTCGAGATTCAGAAGGTGATGCTGAGCCTGGTGATCGCGACGATCATCTTCGTCGCCGCGTTCAACGTGATCGCCACGCTGATCATGATCGTGCTCGAGAAGAAGCGGGAGATCGCGATCCTCAAGGCGATGGGCGCGCGCTCGAGCGGCGTCCTGTTGATCTTCATCGTGCAGGGATGTCTTGTTGAGTCCATGTATTATTTATAGTGTTTCATTCAAAGTTGCGTAAATATTTAAGTTAAAATTTTTATTTGCGAGTTTTGTGTGATGGTATATGCCATGGATGCATTAGGGATTCATTTTTCTTAAGAAATTATCCAATGTTTTTCTTATTTTTTTTACGTGATTGAAAGTACCTTTTTTTTATTGTTTTGTTGATTAGCATTGATTAGATGGAAATAAATATCGATAGTTTACCGCAACAAAATGATTTCTGAGATTTCATCAATGTTGACACTGTTTATTAAAACACTATTATAAAGAGAAATAGTTATTGGTTAATGTTTTATTGCCTATACTTAAAACCCTCGTTTTAAATGTCTTCTATGTATTTCTATCTCTTTGTTCAATGTTTCTTTTTACACCCCTAAACGAACTAATGTTTAATCTTTTACGCGTATAATATGTTATCTTAATCATCATTTTCTACTCTTCATTACGATCATAATTACTAAGCTATACCATATAGTTAGGGGGTGCAGGAATGATGTTTCAGGAAGATGCCCGATTTTTGAGATTGATCGCTGATATATAGGAGATTCTCCTAATAAATTTATAAGTTATTGATTTTTAATGGATTATAGGTTTTTTAGATTTGAAGTTCAGGGCGCTCAGGATGGCGGTTTTTGGCGTTCGGAAAAATCGACCCTGAAAGCCGGTTTTTCCAATTATTTTTTGCGCGGAATTTAACGAAAAATTGTACAATCAATTGCTTGTTCAATGATTGAAATGGAACACAATTGGCGATTTACTGAAAAAAAAAAACAAATGACCGTGGATTGTCAGTTTAATTGACATATAATGACATTTCTTCCTTAAAACCTTCTCAAAACCTTAAGGTTTTGATATTTTTTATTATTTTTTTATTTATGAAAGTAGGAAAGGTGAAAACATTTCAAAAGTATTTTGTTTTCAGTAAAGTGCAAATTGTGTTTTGGTCTTGAGAAGGCATAGGGGTTATCCACCTTACTCATGTTAATTTTTGCTTGCTCAATTACAGTATTTAAATTGCACAGAAAAGTAAAAATGAAATCTGAATATGTACCTTGGTTGAGTGAAAACCTACACAAGAATAGGCAGGAATGGATTTGCCAATAGGCCCGCTAGGCCCAGGCCTAGGGACGCACAAGGCTAGGGGGCGTGACAAATTATTTCTGAGTGATATTTTTTCTTAACAATAACTCGACTGATTATCGTCAAAGTAATGAACTCCGATGTCGCGCTGCTTATTCACAGAAAGGGGATTTTAAACCTACGACTTCAGCTCAGCAAATATCAGCAAATGCTGAAATGATGAAAGCTGAAATAAATATTGACATTGAGCTTGTCATAGGAAGTTTTTTTGACAGAAAAGTTTTTCGACTTTCCGATGAAACAAAGTACAATTTACTCAAAAGGCCTTTTAAAACACAACTGTAACTATTCATTCCCAGTTCAAGTCATAGGAACGAAAACAAAAAAGTTTCAGATTAGTTGGATGGATAAGTATGTCTGGCTAGTTTTATGGCAGAGTTTAAAAAATTATTAATTAAGATCTGATATGATTGTCGAAAGTGATGAATCCCTTTTCGTCTTAGAAGTCACGGTAGGCTTCGAGGCAAACTTGAAAGCGAACTATGATCGGAAATCGTTGACATATGGTGACTTATGTAATTACCTTAATCAGCGATATGATTGTTAATTTATAAATTTGAGTTTGAGTGCGATAGGTGGAATAGCAAACGAAAGTAAGTCATTTTTGTAAATATTAGATAATTTGAAAGTTCCTATCTGCCGAAGGCACCGGCACCCAAAGACAACTCGTCAACACGCCCTCAAAAAACATGCACATTCAAATGCTTGAGGGCAAACTCCAGCGGCTTGCCGGTGGCCGGGCAACACGCCCTGACCATGGGTAAAGCATGGCACGGATTCCCTACCCGAATCTTCACAAGTGCGTGAAACGAACATAAACGGCCGCAGCTGCCCGCAAAATCGGCAGCACGCCGCTCAGGTGAACTGCTCCGAGATCAGCCGTTCCTCCAGCCCGTAATTTAAATAATTTCAAACGTTGAATTTGTTCTTCTTTTGATAATTGTTTCATTGTAATTTTCGTTTTAGCTTGTTTTGTAGCTCCAAAAGCGTGCTACCAGGCACGCTTGCCCCCTCTAGCCCCCTCCCCACTAGATCCAACCCTGATATCAATATTAACAATAAATTAGGCATCCAAAATTACTATCTCACGCCTTGGCGATTTTCACACATTGGTACAGATCCAGGTATACCTGCCATGTACATCAGATCCTTTGTATCTAGCAAAATAACCTTATAAATTTATGCAACTTTAAATGAAGATTATAAATATAATTAAAATACAAATATGAAATAAAAAATATAATGTAAAATTTTAAGTTATATAAAACTTTTATTTTTACATTAGATAATATAAAAAATGTAAATACTAAATTTAAATAAATTTGCGCAGTTAAATAAATAGTACAGTGAAACAAAAACGAAATATGTGGTTGGAAGAGGGAAAACAGAGAGAATCAACAACTGTGAGAAAGCATCTTACTTTCTGTATTATTGTTGATATTAGTAGTGGCGTGTCAATGGGAATTCTTTGGGTATCTATGTATCATTATAATATACTTAATTATTACCAGCAGGTAAAGAATGGAAATTATTTGTTTTTTTCACAAATAAGTTATACATTTTCCCCAAAACGAGCAAAAATGACTATGAATAAAGAAATGAAATTCTAACCGAGCATAAATAAAAAGGAGCTGTGAAACCACTTCCAAACGAACATAAATGTCCACAAATCTTTGAGACACGATATCCTTCTAAATATTAAATTTCATTGAGATCCGATCACCCATTCGTAAGCTAAAAGTACCTCATTTTTTCTAATTTATCAGAATTAACACCCCTTCCCCCAACTACCCCAGAGAGAGTGGACCCGTTCCAGTTATGTCAATCATGTATCTAGAACTTGTGCTTATTTTTCCGACCAAGTTTCATCCCGATCCCTCCACTCTAAGTGTTTTCAAGATTTTAGGTTTCCCCCTCCCCACTCCACCCCGATGATAATATTTCGCATTGGATGATGGATGGTGTCTTTTTGTTAATTTTGTCAGAAAGATGCGTGGTTTGGGTATATGCGTCATCAATTTAACTATCTTTTAAAATTGGGGTCTATAATCTTTATTGTAACCTATAATCTTTAAATTTTATAATAAATAAATTTCATTGTAACCTATAATCTTTATTGTACTTGAACAATAAACTTGTTCCTAAATAAATTTTAATTTCCTATTTTTTCTATTTTCTGGTAAGTTCTTATTTGCACGAAAATCTTGTGTACTTCGTGCACATATGTGAACGATTGGCATGGATCAAATTTTCAGAGTGGCGTAAATCACGTCCAACGCATTTTCAACATCCATGGGATCCTTGATGAGCAGAAAGTTGTGATGTAGAAATTTTTCAAGGAAATTACGCACTTTCAGTGCTTCGACCGGTTTTGGAAAGTCTCTTGTCTGGGTGTCGTGTGATTTGTCAATCGTGTGGAGTAAGAAACAGGTCTTGAAAAGATTTATTAGATTAGGTCTATATCATAACCGTATTAATTATCCAATTCTGTTTGAAATTTTTTATTTACTTAGAGACACATTTAATGCTTTCGCCAGCCACTACGGTGCGTTTGGCACCAGTAGTTTTCAATTGCTATCTTTTCATGTTAAACAGCGGAAGATCCAACTCTTATCACTTACCGATACTCTTTGCTTCGTACTTTAAATGCTCTGCGTCACTAACTCGACGTCTATTCCCCTAGTTCACACAGAAGTAAATACGTACTAATGCCTTTCTGGGGGTGTTTTCATTGATAAATGCTTTTTTGGTATTTCCATTGAAAAAATTGGAAAAAACAGAAAAATCTCTCCAAGATTTAAAGATCAAATCCCCCCCCCTTCCTGGACTTCCATAATTGACGTTACTGGGTTTAAATCAGTAAGTAAACAGTAAAAGTAAACAGTAATTGTTTATTATGCTTGTGAACATGTAGTCTTTTTACGTCTCAAGTTTTTTATGGCACTTGGTATTAACCAAGTGACATAATGTATAAAAAGGTCAAAGAATTTATTCAGAGCAGCGAAGATTCCGCAAAACACAAATCACCACAAACAATGCCACGAGCAGAATTGGGGACTTATGGAGTACCAGCAGGAGTTGGAGACTTGATATCAATTGACATCTGGGGCTCAGGTGGTGGACTTCCAGTATCAGCTAAAGGAAACAGGTGTGTTCTCACCATCGTGGACCATTTCAACTCGTTATTATACGCCTACCCTTTGCCCGATAAAAAGTAAGCACTATCACCGGCACAAATTTTAGGAAAAACAAACAAGTCTCTTATTTTTTCAAAATTTCAGTTATCTTGGTCAAGAGCCGAGAGTTAACACAATTTTAAGCATTTTCAGGCCCCTTTCCTCTCAAATAAATCCTGTGTTCCACTTAAGCAAGCAGAGAAAATCAAAATTTTGAAAATTTTAAATCAATTTCAGAAAGTGAAATTTTTTAGCACAGTTTAATATCAAAACGCATTGAAAGGTGTTAAGGTGCATAATTATATTTTGAGGTTTTTCTGAAGCTTACTAATAATTTACCGTATGTTAATCAAGTAAAAAAACGACATACATTTGCATTAATAAATAAAAGTGAAAAGGCTCAATTATATTATAGCTCAGCACAATTTGTCTTAGCCTAATGTTTGTCTAACTCTCTCAGAGCCTTTTTGTTCTATTAAAGAAGCCGATGCTGGTTTATGCTAAAGCATTTACAGCATATGTATAGCGTTTGTTTCAATACTAGAAGTGCGGTCAGGTTTTTCTTGAACTTTTCACATATTTTTATGTTTGGTCTTCATTAGTGATTACTTGTACTTGCGAGTCTAATACCTGCTTTATCTTTTGTCAATTGCATTATACCTTTAATCGTCTCGATTTCAAGCTAGATGGAGTACTTCGTTTTCTCATTGTTTATATTTTTGACGGAGGAATAGACTAGATGGTGGAACAGAAATTACTCCGTGCTTTAAAGAGGCTCTTCCCTCCTCAAGACCCTGCTCTTTACGATAGAGTTTTTTACTGTTTTTAAAACTTAAGACGAACATAAAATATTACGAAAAAAAGAAGTTTTTCTCCTTCACAATACCTTCCTCTTTACGCTAAAGTGTTTTTAGTAATTTCAACTATTTATTCTACGGCCTTTCTGATTCAGGGGTTATTCTTAAAGATTTAGGATAAAATTTAGGCTTTAGTGTAAAGAGCAAGGTATTGACGAGGGGGCAAACCCCCTCACATACATAATAAAAATACACAAAAATAGAAGTTCGTTACGTAAGTTAATTCGTGTCTATATGATTCACCTCATTGACACTTGCTATTAAAAACAATTTTTGTTTGAACCAGTTTTATAAACTTTATTGAAAAACAGAAACTGGATACCAATTATGTCGTGTAACCCAACTGTTTGGTATCTTATTGATGCAGTTTTCTCTACTGTTCTTAGACAAGAGTAGAACAACTGGCGTTTGAAAATAACAAAAAATAACTTGCATCAAAAAATTAATATTGCAAAATGTTTGGTTCCCTGGACTATTTACCCTATGTCCCTTTGAGCAGGACAACATTTCGCGGTTATTTCTCTTATTTATAAAATAATTACATCGTTTTATCCTCAAAATTGAAAGGGTAGTTAGCTCTTTCTTAAAAGTTGAATTATTAGTAAATTTATGTGAAAAGTGTTTTTCTCACTATCCTGGATTTAATTAATGATAGATATGTATAAATCAATATATAGGCATCCAGTCATCCTTTGACAAAAGTCTTGACTGCTTTATTCTTGCTTTTATGTATTTATGGTGAGAAAAATTCGTTCCGATTATGTCAATCACGAATCTAGGACTTGTGCTTATTTTTCCAACCAAGTTTCATCACGATTCCTCCACTCTAAGCGTTTTCCAAGATTTTTGGTTCCTTCGATTTTAGTTATTCATAAGAAAGAACAATAAAACCTTTTTTTTTTAGACCAAATTTCCAAAATACACAGCCGATATGAACTATTTCTCAAAAATAAAGCGTATAAAGTTCCATTCAACGCATAGAAACGTACTCTTAAGACAAAGCTAAGTAAATAATTTTCTTCAGCCTTATCATACTTACTAAAATAGTCTTTTTCATACAAATCGCCTAAATTATTATAAGCTACTGAATAGTCTTTCTAAAATTCAATAGCTTTAAGATAACACTTTTCAGCCTCTTAATACAGTTGTTTTACAAAAAGTATCCTTTGGCAAAAATTTAAAAACCTAAATTTAATATTTATCTATAAAAATAGAAATTATATTTTAAATCTCTTTACCTTATTTAAATTTTTAACTCAATTTTTTTCTTTTCGTTTTAAGTTTCAATGTCGCTCCTTACTTTCAGTTAAAAAAGCTTGTTTTTTTTATATAATTTCTGAACGTTTTTGAATCAATCCATGTTTTGATTACTCCGCATATGAAAGGGGCTTTTCCTCCTCAACGCTCCGCTCTTTACGCTAAAGTTTGACTCTTTCTCTTTTCTACTTACTACTTTTTAAAACGGTAAGAAACTTTAGCGTAAAGAGTGGGGCGTTGAGGAGGAAAAGCCCTTTCATATGCGGCGGAAGCGCCACCAATAACAAAAAAACGCTAATTTCTGCAAAGACGAATTCATAATAAAAAAAAATTACAAGAAAAAAACTATTCAACATATTTTACATAAACAAAGAAAATTTTGGCATGAAGAAGCATCTTTTCCACTTCTCACCCAGCCCAAACACTTCCCTACGCCTTCACCAACCCCAATCTCTGCCAGTCGAAATTAAGAAGTAATTTTACACTCTTCTGCCCTCGTCTGAATTTTATCTAAATTTTGTCTAGATAAGCTATGTCTTTTCAAAAAAAAAATGAAATACACAAAAATAAGTATATGAATGAATGAATGCATCTCATGCCCATCAATAAGAAAATAGATGGACACAAAAAAAGGATACAACAAGACACTAATTCAAAAACAAAACGAAACACAACAACCAGCAACAAATACCAAGTACTACTGTAAATCCATGGATGAGACTTGACGGACAAATCAGTCTCAAATTTCCTCATAATTGATAGAGTCAAGTACCCTCAGCTTAACATTTAAATAGTTTTCGTTCTTAATTGTTTAAAATCATGAAGAAGTTTAACAGCGATTCTCTAGGAACACAAGTGCTATTATTTTCTTCAATATCCAGGTATTTTTATATACAATAAAATAACTGTAATGTAAATGTTGCAAATGTCTATCCATCTCCCCCTAAACTCTCTTTTAGTAGTGAGTAATGAACATAAAATACGTCTTGAGTTAACCCCATCCCAGGCCTAAAACAAAAATTTTCAAGAAAGTCACCAATAAAACACTACATGATTGGGGTTCTGGGAAGGATTTTGTAGAAAGTGTTGAAAAAATCCTCAAGTTCGGCTTGCGATCCCTCGGTGACCGATTGAAATCACGATAAAAATGCAAAAAGCTTAAAAAGGGTGTGAAACACTCATCACTTATCAGTCTCAACTCAGGTCAGAAGCGTAAAACATCACTCTTGTCAAAGACGAAAAAAAAGTAAAAATCGTTAGATCAAAAAAGGATTTTTTTTCTACAAATGGCATATTCACCACGCCCCAGGATGGGGTGGGAGGGGGGGGGGGTTAGGTGCCTGGCCAAGAAGTTATCTAGAGGATATATCTGCCCATTGACCTTAGAGTGTGCCGGGTCAAAGTTACTAAAACAGTAGTTCAAAACTAAAATAAAACTTCTTCGAAAATTATTTCTTAATTTCTTTCTACTGTCGCCCTCCCTCCTCGCAGAAAGAAGTAGACGACTTGGTCTTCGAGGTAAAATCTTGAATCGAGTCGTGATTAGGATTCTCTTTTTATTGAATTGAGGTTAAATAAAATAATATGAGGTTAAAAATAAAGTTAAATATTTCGGTGTTATTCTCGATAGAAAATTATTATGGACTGACCAAGTTAGACATAGAATTAACTCTGCAAAAAATATTCTGATCGTCTAATAACAGTTACCGAGAGTACTTGGAACCTGAATCCAAATACGTTGAGGATGCTATAAAAATCAGCAATCGAAAGCCATACACGTGTCCTATTTGGATCTCTGCACTGAGAGAAAAAAAAAATTCACTATACTACTATGACAAGGTAACCATAGTCAAAGAAGTTGGCCCCAACCATGCTTGAAATTTTGTGGCTTTGTTTCTCCATAAGTTTAGCAACAGCTATAGTAGGATCTGATACTTGAAGACTGTTGATGAGTTTTGAACCACATGTCCAAATTGAATATCTCATTAAGTACTTTGAAAAAAAAAAAAAAAAAAAAAAAAAACAGAGTGAATTTTCAATTTATTAACATCTGTGAGAATCTTCCAGAAGGGTGCAATGGGGGTTAGGTCCAGCCCGGTGACCGGACAACCGATCCGCTTGGCCAAGGCGCGCGCCGGCCCGCCGATTCCGCAACCGAGGTCCAAAACACTGTGATCCGGCTCGATATCGAGCAGGTCATGCAATTCCTCGGTCGCCGCGGCGCCCCGGACATGCATCTGATCGAGCCGAGCCACCGCCGCCGGCGACGGATTGTCCGGGTCCTCGCCCATCGCGGCGAGCGCGGCGATCAGGCGATCCAGCAGATCCGCGTTCGCGTCACATTTTTTTTTGAAAAAATTGATTTTGAAAAATAGCTCTTTTGCCTCTTCATCAAGAAAATTCGCTCTATATTTTTATGGATTGGCACTTTTGATTCTATTATCTATGGAGTAAATCTCAGTTCCATATTTGTGGAATGAACTGTTTAAAATACCTTGATAGATTCGTTTGAATAGATTTTCAAATTGATATTTTTGGAAGGTTGGGGGTGGGAGGGCACCGACAAAAAAATTCATCCCGATATGCAATATGACTAGAACCCTCATGGGCAAGACGGATCGCCGACATCTGCGCATCGAAATCGGCGCGCTCGATGGCGTCCCGCAGCGAACAGTGGATCGTCACCAGCACCGTGCGGATTTCGTCGTTGGCAAGCATCATGGCGACCCGCTGCGCGCCACCGAACCTCGCCAGGATTTCCGTATGGCCGGGATAATCGATGCCGGCCGCGGACAGAGCCTCCTTGTTGATCGGCGCCGTGACGATACCGGAAACCTTGCCCTGCTTCGCCAGCGACTTTTGCAACCACCTTAGAATTTTATCTTCCTTAGGTGTCCCAAGAGCGGTTTTTTGAAACAACAGATAATCTTTCGGGACTGCTTGCTAAAAAAGATAGTTTCAGCCTCCTTCAAAACTTTGGAACTGAGACCACTGTAGAAAATGAAATTGTGGAAGTTGCTTTGGACCAAGATGAATCCCCTGAGAAGAAGGAACAAACTACTACAGAAGGAAAGGTATTAATACCTCCGAAAAACCTATGGATTGAACCGTTCTTGCTATAACTATAAATATGTTTCAAATTACACAGCCATACAAAACCAAAATCTTCTTTTTTAATGACAGAGTAACAAACTAACTTAAATTTTTCATTGCAAAGATTACACAAAGGCTAAAATATGTAAACAAAGAATAAATTTAAAAAAACACACAAGAAAGATGCAGACTAATTGAGTGGGACAAGAGGAAAACCGGGGCAATGATTAAAAGCTACTGTCCTATTGAATATCCACGCTATGAACGACATAAAAATATATCTTTTTTTTTACCTCGTAGTGATCAATCTTTGTTTATCGTTTGTTGATAGTCGAGAAATTCGTCGAGTTGGAACTTCCTGGAGTATGTATTTTTTAAGGGGGGAGGGGTAACGGACTTAGAATTTTGGGTAAGAAGATCTCTGGTTCTTCCAGGATAATAATCACTACTGCTTTTTTTTTCTTTTTTTATACCTCTTATTGATAAATCTTTGTCAATAGTTTGTTGATAGTCAATAAATTTGTCGAGTTGGAACTTCCTTACAATTAGGGTAACTAAGTATATAAACAATATTTAATGAACGGGCAAAAATGATTAAAAATTAAACAAAAATTGATTGATAAGAAATGGAAAAATAATAAAACTAAAGAACATAGTGAGAGGCTAAGAGCTGATTAAAAAAATAAAGGTTATATCGGTGTTCTTTTTATTTATTAAATAAAAAAAAAAGTTTTTTCAACTGAAAGTAAGGAGCGACATTAAAACTTAAAACGAACAGAAATAACTTCGTATATGAAAGGATAAAGCCATATACAAAGCAGACACAAAGAAACAAGACATTAATAAAAAGAAGGCTTAAGGTTTGAAAAAAACGGATTTTAAGTAGAAGTTTAGAGAACAATAATGCAAAACTAAATGTGTGTCACATAAGGCACATGTTTCTGCTTACTTTCCAACCCTTTTTATTCTGTGTTTAATTTGTGACAGTATTTGCTATTACGAAATTCTTTTGGCCAATGTTTGTCGTTATTTGCCTAAAGAATTAACTGGAAAGAAGGGGGTGGTTGGCTCTGTCCGGGGGTAGGAGTGGGGGGGGGGAAAAAAATGCGTCGGGTCGTCTTTTAAACCCCCCAAAAAGACCACTCAAATCTAACTGGAAAAGATGGCGCACTTACAAAACATGCCAATTCACAGTATCATATGAATCACCAGTGCAGAGTTGTAGCGCTTTTAGCTTCGTTCAAGCAAGACCATCAAGATATCAGGAATGCCTTGGACTCTGAAAGAATAAAACATTTACACCAGAACCGTGAACTACAGCATTTGCTACATCTTCCGGTTCACCTACTCTAGAAAGTGGCAATCTATCTTCTAGTACTTTTCTTGCTTGAGGATCTTCAAGATATGATTTTATCATTCCTGAATTGATAATTCCTGGATTAACACAATTACATCTAATGTTTTTTCTTGCATATTCTACTGCAATTGATTTTGTAAACATGGATATTGCAGCTTTGGTTGATGAGTATACTGCTAAGTGAACTCTTGGTATTGCTCTTTCACTTGAAATTGAACCATAAACTTGTTTTTTTTTTTATTATTATTTATAATTTTTAAAAATAAAATGAATAAGTTCAATTTAAAATTCAAAAATTCTAAAATTGAAAGAGATTATAATATAAATAAATCTAGAGAATTTTGTTAGTTTTATTTTTACTTTTACTTGATTCTTATGATTTGTTAATGTATTTACATAATTTTATCATGGACGTAAGGAGATATATACAAGAATGCTATATTTTTATTATTCCATATTTTAATATTAGTCATGTTTATAAAAACTAACACAATACAACCCTAGATCTAGAAATTTGCATTTTTACCCCTCCCCCTAATTTCCGTCAATTGACGCCGCTGGAAGCTTTGTCAACAAAAAACTAATTATTAGGCTTCAAGTTAAAGCGTATAAAACTACAAATCCCCCCCCCCACTAAATTTTGGCCCTCTTCTAGATATGTAAAGATACTTTTTTTTAGTATTTTCATTGAATAATGCCTTTTTTTTAAGTTTTTTCATAAGGAATTGAAACACCCCGAGGTGTTTGAGAAAAGGTGATCGTCTTTTTTCTTTTTTTAGTTATTATTATTGTAATTCTTCTTGGATGATTCTAGGAATATTTATGTAGTTTATTATTATTATTATTATTGATTTAGGATGCCTTTAGGAATGTTTGTATAGTTAATCGCTACGTGTTAGCAAAATTTAAATTTATCCCTTACGTAGTGATTTATATCTGTAATAGTTTATATTTTTGTTTATTATGTTAATAAAAGTCAAAGTAAAGTCAGAAGAGCTTAGAACAGGAGAAGGAGGCAGAGGGTTCCTGGAAAAGGGTGAAGATTCGGTGAAATTTTATATGACAATGGTAATGTTGCATTTTTTGTGTCTTATTCCAAACATTGTAGAAACAAAAAAGGTAATCAGCAAGTTCTACGTTTTGAGTGTTCTTTAATTGCAATCCCTCCAAGTTTTGCTTCAGAATTTTCGATAACGCAGATGTAGATAAAACATTTAATCTTCAATAAAGATATCGATATCTGACTTAATCGTTACACAGTTTTTTTTTCTAGCTTGACAAGTTTATAGGTCAAAATTTTCAAGCCTTCCTTTTTTTGCTTGAAAAATTAGAAACAAATAAGTAAAAGTCGAACAAAAGTAAGCTAGACCCGAGCCACAATTGATGATCCTCTCAAAGGTTTCTAATTCATTATTTAAATGGTTTCAGGACACCAAAATTATCTGCTTTGAAAGATCCAATAGAATTAGCTTTCCTATTTGTTAAAAAGGGGGAGGGTCTAAAATGCGGTTTATAGCGGCCTGACCGAGATCCTGAGCGACGTGCCCGGGATCGGGGCGTTGCGCCTGGTGCTGCCGGCACTGGCGCGGCTGAGCCAGGCGGACGGTTGGATCATCTGGGTAAGCCCGCCCTACATTCCGTATTCACCGGCACTGGAAGGCGCCGGTCTCGACCTGTCGCGCACCCTGATCGTGGATCTGCCGGACTCTCCCGCGGATGCAGAGCGCGAGATCCTGTGGGCCTGCGAGCAGGCCCTGCGGTTTGCCGATTGCGAACTCAGTTTTTCCTTTAAGTGACTTCCCTTTAAATGTGTGATGGTTTTAATGCTGGGAAAGGTCCTGTTTGCCCATTTTGAGAGTTTTATTTTGTAGAAGAATGGATCACATGCTAAATCACCTGGTGATTAAGTACTGATAAGTGCAAACGCAACAAAAAGTTTTATATAGTTTATTTAGTACCAAACACATTTTGGGCAAAATTAGGTAAAGCCATTTTCATCAATATTCAGTAGGGCTGTCGGGCTTAAGCGAGGTTAAAAATGGTTACGATGATGATTGGGTTTGGGATTTTGACATGGATAAGGTCATCAATGCCTAACAAATTTTTATATAAAAAAAAAAAAAAAGGTTCGGCAATATGTATTTCCTTATGACAAAAGGCAAGCTGAGGTAAAATGAACCCAACAAAATGAAATGATGATTAAGTTTTGGATCTGACATGCATAAGGCCACCAATGCCTACCATACCTATGAAAATCAAAAACAACCCGAAGCAAAAGATAAAGGTCCAATCATTTGTGCCTGGCATTTCACCAACCTCATTGAACGTACTGATCGAGAAAGAAAATGAAATGATTATGCAGGTGAAATTAGAGAAGGAAAGAGCTGATGCCTTTAACTCTGTTGAAGAATACGTTTACGACATGCGAGGAAAGATTTACGATGCATACGAAAAGTTCATAACCGAAGAGGTAGGATCAATAATTAATAAAACTAAGGGTAGTCTAAAGATATTTTGCTTTCCCACGCAAATCTTCATTTTGCCGAGCACCTTAAAAGTCATAGAATCTTAACAAAAGTCAGACCATCATACCATCAGATTCAGCGTATCAGAGAACCCTACGGTAGAAATTTCAAGCTCCTATCTACAAAAAAGTGGAATTTTGTATTTTCTGCCACAAGACAGATCACGGATGCGTGTTTATTTGTTGGTTTTTTGGTGTTTTTTTCCCAGGGGTGATCATATTGGCCCGGTGGTCCTAGGATATCTCCAGAGGGCTTATTCAAACAGAAATTAAAAGTTCTAGTGCGGCGAGGATGCAAAGACGGAAATCATCCTGAAGCGATACCTGACGCAGGAGTAGACGAGAGAGGGCAGAGAGCTACGGCAAGCGGCGGGGGCAGTGCATTGAGAAAGCTGAACGCCTAGCGCGTCTAAGTCAGCGACATGATCCATATGGACCATGCGGTTCAGCAGCAACATGTCACACTCTATTTAGGCAACGCATGCCGCACTGATCAAATGGGAGGAAAACGTGCCACAGGTTGACTACGAGATCCTAACATTGCGTAAGCTATGTTATTAATTTAGTTTTCGGAATAAGACTGAGCATGACTAATTTGCTAAAATAACATAAAGCTCGTCATAAAAATATAAATAATTTAAAATACACGTTAAATATAATTTCATCGATGTTAATAATCTTAAAAAATAGCCGATCAGTTTAGATTGACAATAGCCAAACAAAGCAATTTGATAAGTTAAAAGAAAAATAAGACGCTTAAAATTCACAATAAAATAATGTACACCAATTTTTATATCTCATTGAGTCTCTTAGAGTCAAAAGAGATCAAATGATAACTAGCCATCACACCCCTTTTCCCCGAATTCATCATATAAATTGTGTTCGGTAGCAATTTTGTCAAAAATAGTTCAAAGGTGAGATAAAATACTCTGGTATCAGCCCAACCCTTCACGGCCCGGGGACAGGTGTTATAAGTAATGCCCTGGGGGCATTATTGGTTCGTATGGAAGTAATGCTTTACTTCAGAGATGACTCATTTGATTGGAAATTAAATGTTCTAGTCTAAAATTGCAAGTCCACTGTGCCATCTATTTTATGCTCAAATGTAGTTGCAGCATCATCGATATTCCTAAGTATTAAGTTGCATCATGAGGCAACAAGCAGAAGAGCAGAGGGTACCCACCATAGGCACTGTAAATACCCGCTGGTATTCCATTATCCTTAAATTTTGGGGAATAGATGAGTCTGCCCTAACCCTTTCCTTATTCTTGGATGTTTGCGTAGCCACTGATATAAGGTGATTGCCACCACTAGTAAGTAGGCCAACATGATTAACTGTGCAAATCTTCTCACAATTTGTTACGGGAAGGTAGACGTGTTCCTCATCCTCATCCTTAGTTCACTTTCATTTATTTAGACTTAATCATTATCAGAATAAAGGTTTATAAAAGTTGGATGCTTTCAACAGAACTGCTTGAGCTTATAGTTCTCACTCATTGATTTAGATTAATTCTATATCATTTTCTTTTGTCATCTCTTGCATTTTGCAACTCATGTTTTTTTCAAAAGTCATAATTTCTTATCATGCATAGTTATGGAGTAACCTGTGAAAATTTGCACATATGTGTTTGCTGCTCCCACTATTTTTAGAACTAAGAAAAGTTAAGTGAGATCTTTTGCCCGTTTAGTGTTAGAAAGGAAAGATCCAGTAACTTCGTTTGTCATGAAAGTACAGGAGAGCCTTTGCTTCAGGGTTACCACCAGCTCAAGAAAAACAAATCCATAGCAAACATGTTGCCAAAAGGACAAAAAATATACTGCTCGCGACGCTTCACGTCCTGGATTTATTTTCATGTTTTATTTATTTTAAGTCTTCTTTTCGTGTTTTGTGTCTTGGATGTTGACTAATTATAGCAAAATAAATGAAGAATTATTGCTTGCTCATTTGAAATAATTAAATATTTTCGTGTTGGATTTTTCTTTGGTTCTGACTTGATATTTTACTCGTGTTTTTGAAATTAAATTAAAATACAGACACTTAATTAGTAAAAAGAAGGTAACATTCATTGGTTTTAAATAGGGTGCAAATTACCAATGGCTCGGTCAGGTGGACACGCTGCTGCTGCTGGAATCGCTGACCAGCCGGCTGAACGCGAAGTCGAGGCTTCTGGACCTTCGGTTGCAGGCATCGCTGGTCTCGATCGAGATCGATCGCCTGCTTGGGCCTGTCGAACGCCAAGCTCCCGCGCCGGTCGATGCGTCACAGGCAGCCGAGGTTGGACACGAATCACTGCACGCGGCCGCTCCCGAGAGCGCCGCTGGGGAGATGGATCAATGAACACTTCACGAGTTCTACCGTAACATTAAAACTTACACGAACATAAATCACTTCACATATGAGGGGGTTTGCCCCCTCATCAATACCCCACTCTTTACGCTAACGTTTTTCTTAAGTACTTTCAAAAGAGCTCTTTATTCTAATTAAACGACCTTTGTGATTCAGAGTTCATTCTTAAAGAATTGGAAACACATCTTAAGTTTAGCTTTCAGTTGAAAAACTTTTTTCATTTGATTTCTACTCGTTTTTTAATTAATGCTGGCAAATTTGGCGCCCCCGAGAAAATATATATAAATTGTTTTAAGACAGAGTGGGAACGCCCATAAAAAGTCGAAGAATCTTAATAAAAATCGCACCATCAGATTCGGCATATCAGAAAATCATACAACAAAGTCTTATTATTGCATACGCATCATACGCATGTGTGTTTATTAGTTCTGTTTTTTTTCCCCAGGGTGATCGTATCGAACCAATGGTCATATATGATCGGGAAAGGACTTTCTCAAACGGAAATTACAGTCTCAGTTCCCCATTTTGGGGCTTTGTCGAAGGTTTTTTCTTTGCTTATGTTTGTTTATGTTATCTGAAGCCTCCTCTCTGCCGTGAAGATAGATCGGAAATTTCTGCCTTTAGATGGCACTGTTCGGTTGGAAAATTTGAAATAAAAACGATCCGTGGAAATGGTAATTTTTCTTTTTGCCTTGAGGTCTAACCTTACTCTGTACTACATAGGCTTTATTCGATTACACATTTCCTGACATTCTAGCCTTTTTAATTTCACTTGTTAGGCTATCTCGTTTCTGTGAATATAAGTGATCAATTACTATGATTATGATGATATTTTGTCCCTTTCACACGCATTGTTGATAGATGAAGATATATAATAAACGTCTGGAGATATTCGGGGAAAATGCTTACCTTTCACGTTTGCAGATGAAAGCAAACATGATGAAAGAAAGAGAAGAAGGCTTTTTAGGCACATTCTTTTTATCTGAAAATAGATCACAGTTTATCAGCAGTCGGGTAACTGCTCCGTAATGGAGACTAGCTCCATAGAAAAAAAAATAGGGGGGGGGGGGGTTGGGGGGGGGGGGAGGGGGGCCGGGGGGGGGGGGGGGGGGGGGGGAAATGTTATTTGTTTTTCCCAAGGGCGATAGTTGGGACTCTCTCTAAACTGTCAAAAAATCTAACAAAATAGTGGCTTGTCTACCTTCTTGAACAAGTCCATAAGAGAATCTGTATGACATGGCACCTAGATCAATCATAACCGTAGGGGGTGGGGGTTTGGGGTAGATGTGGGGGGTGGGTGAGGTGGGAATTTGATCAAATAAAATTGTAGAAGGTCACCCATGGTAAAGTGGCACAGAAAGGGGGAGGGGATGGCTGTCCTCAAATCTTTTTGGCCCTTAACATGAAGTTAGAACTTTCAATTTTTGATCAAGTAAGCCCTCAGTCAAGTTTCAACGATCATCTGCTCTATTCAAAGAAGCCAGAAAAAAGCACACGGATGACAAATCGCTTTGCTCGTTCAATGCTGATGCATTGCTCTAAAAGTAACTATGAACCTGAGCGGGCCACACCTCGTATTTTGCCGAAATCCATCTGACTTTAATTTTGAGACAGCCATTTGTTGTCGTAGAAACTTCGGAAACAGCTCATTCGACTGGAAATCGAAAGATCCAGTCCCTTTTTTAATAGTTGAAGGTGATTGGAGGGCAACTAACCCCCCTCCCACGCCCACTAATTCATTTTGAGATAATTTTTATATAAAATTTTGAGATAGCCGGTTTTTTCAATTTAGTTGAAAGGTCTGGAAATTGTGTCTTTTACAAGAAGATGAGATGTACAAAACTGCAAGCAGCAGAGTAAGAACTTTGTTTTGTTGCTCTTTATTTTCATGTCTTAAAAACTATTGCATTTGTATCCAGTGTCCAGTTTGTGAGAAATCATTTGTCAACAGATGAAATAAAGCAGACCAAACTAATTTAAAATTTTAAAAATCATATAATATATATATTTCTTTGCAGGAGGAGTACTATCATTTACTGGCAGAAAAAATCTACAAGATTCAAAAAGAGCTAGAAGAAAAGCGATACTAATCACCTGTATAAGGGTGACATTCCTGGTGATCTTCGGTGTCTCACCGAGGATGGATTCACCGAGTTTGAGCTCCAGTGTTTCGACGTCGACATCCTTATTGTCATGATAGACCGATAGGATTCGACCCAATGGATTACCGTCGCTGGGTGTATCGGATTTCTTCTGAGAGTTGACCTTGCTACCCATGAGGAACAATCAGATCAACCGCTCTATCGAGAGCAGCAAGCCAATGAAACCGAGAATGAGGATACGTTGAAATCAGTCTGGTCAAACACCCTATTGGAGAGTAACTAGAGTCCCCCACCTTGAACAAAAAGGAAAATCACTTTTTTGCATGGGTAGCACTGATGTGTCTTTTTTTCTTCTTTTTTTTTGCCGGGTAACGGGTTACCAGAGCATCATAAAGAGATAATTAATGGCTCATTCGAACGGAAATTAAAATTGCTATTACCCTTTTTAAGTGACCAAAGATATTGGAGGGCAGCAAGCACCCTCCCGAAAAGGCCCCCAGAACCTGCACAGGAAGGCGCGGGAAAGAGAGAGAGAATGAGAATGAGATCACGAACAGCGGATCAGCGCATGAATCACGGCAGAGACGACGCTCGACACGGGCATCGGAGGACCGGGAATCACTTACACAACAAACGAGAAGATGATGAAGAACTTGCGGTTCGGGGTGTTTTGTCTAGAGTCGTCGATCTGCTCCCACCAGGTGAGCTTGGAGATCTTGTCGTTGTCGTCATCCGCCGCCGTGACGAACGGAGAGCCTCTACTCACCAATTAAAGACATAACTTGAATATAAACTAATATAGCCCAGTACTCACAAGAGATTTACAATCCAGGAGTTTTCTCGGTGTGCTCAGTACTGTGAAACTACTGTCTGTTATTTCATTTCCTTCTGAATCTAAAAATAACGGATAAAGGTTCGCCTTCGCTTCGGTACATTGGTACTGATCGTTAAAGATGTCGTTTTCCTGAAAATAAAAAAAAATGAATCTAGATAAATTTTGATTCTGAAATCAGTCCGAGTACAATAAAAGAAAGGAAAACAAAGCAAACATGTCATAAAGATATACACAAATTACTAATAATACCAAATCTAAAATAGTACGCCCTTCCAAAGGTGAGAAGAGGACTGGTTACTTGTTTCTGAAAGTGTTCATCCCCGGCCTCAACTGGTCCAACCACACGAAAACGGTTAATGATGTACCTATTCATGAACCACCGAGGGGCCCCCTAATGAGGTTTAGTTCCAAGTTTCATGTTCATATGTTCAGAATAAGTCATACTAAACAAAATGGCTATCTCAAAATTTTTATCAGATAACTTTGGGGAAAAAGGGGTGTGGGAGGAGGGCCAATTACCCTCCAATCTTTTTGGTCACTTAAATAGGGCACTAGAACTTCTAATTTTCGTTTCGAATGGATCCTCTCCCGATCTTCTCGGACCATTTTTTATGCGATCATCCTAGAAAAAAAATAAATAAATACGTATCCATGATCTCTCTTCTGGCAAAAATAGCATAATTCCACGTTTTTGTATATCTGCCGGAACAGGAAGACGGTTCGCGCCTTGTGCTGCGCACGCATACGTCGCCTGTGCAGATCAGAACGATGCAGTCCAAAACCCCGCCGATCCGCATCATCGCGCCGGGTCGTACCTATCGTTCCGATAGCGATATGACCCATACGCCGATGTTCCATCAGGTCGAAGGTCTGGTGATCGACAAGAAAACCCATATGGGTCATCTGAAGGGTTGCCTGCTTGAGTTCGTGAAAACCTATTTCGAACTCGATGATGTGCAAAAATTAAAAATAATCAAATTAAATCAAAATGTTATCTGTCGATTATGATAATTTCCAAACTGATCATACTGATTGAAACCACAATTCCGTATTGCGCTGTTTTCTCAAACCGCTGGCGCTAAAATGGTTGTGTGTCAAAGACCCTGAATTCTTCAAAAATCTGAGAATAAACGACTATGCTAAAGGTCCACTAACCGAAATTCCGAACAAATTTCGCAGGGCATATTCAATCGTTACCCCTGTTTACTCTGTTCTCGCTTGAGGCTTGGTAATACCTTGGGTATGGCAAAAAAAATTCGGGAGGGGGAAGAAACTGACCTGCGAGAAGGAAAATTACAAATATACTAACTTATGTCAAAATTAAGCTGTAAATTTGGAAAAAATTTGCAGGAGAAAGGGGTAATAAATCTACTAGGCGATGCCACTGCCCACCAGCCCTCGTCCTAGGCTCACTAATTGGTGGCACATAGTTTTCACAAAAATATTTTAAAGTGTTTTTTTTTTTTTAAGATTGACATCGTTTTTAACTGTTGCTGCATCGATGTTTATTTCGCTCATATCATTGACGATTACAGCCACTTTTTTGTCTTCACGGTTATTTAAAATATGGCTGAGCACAGTGGTTTTACCTGCACCTAAAAAGCCAGAGAGCACGGTGACGGGAAGTTTGCTCATAGTAGTGACCCTTAATAAGATTAAACAAAATATGCTAAACGTTTTGTTATAATATATCAATTAAATATCATTTAGGAATAGTAATCGTTGTTCGAGTAAGTTCAGGGTTGTCCACCACAACTACACTGTTGATGGCCTCACGCAAATCGGAATACTGGGCGAGGTTGCGCAAATGCTGATCGACGAAGTGTTTAATAAGTGGATCATCGCTAGTGGGCAAGGCCGCGTGCAGTTGCTTAAGAAATGCTTCGCCAATATCACGTTCAAGTTGCGGCGAAATAGTGCGCGACGAGGCATCTCCAAGACTGGGTAGCTGTTGAGGATTGGCCCAAGTAGCAACTGAGGCGACACTTAGCAACCTAAATTCCCCACAGTCCCGGGGGAGAGGGGCTGAAAGTTACAAACTTTGACCATTGTTTACATATAGCAATGGTTATTATGAAGTGTACAGGCGCTTTTAGGGGGACTTCTTCGCGTTGGGATGGGTCGGGGGGAGGGGTTACGTGGGAAGATCTTTCCACGGAGGGATTTATCATGAAGGAAGAGAACTTCCATGAAGTAGGATTTTCTAGCAATATTTAAAAAATGAGAAAATAAATAATTTTTTTTTAACTGGAAAAACTCCACGTCAAACAACGGGAACCAGTGAACTATGGATGTAACGTTGAACTCGATGCCCCGGAACTCTACCACGTCGAGCACGATATCTCTGAGAAATACAACGTCGCCACCCGGCATCCGGAAATCGTGCAACGCCTCCTCAGTTCCATGGCGCAACATCAGGCCGACATCACACCCGTGCCGGATCAACTCGCTATCCCACTCGCGAAATAACGAAAAACCAGAAACCCAGTCGAGACCGGGTTTCTGGTTTCAAGTATTAATTAGCAGTAGTTTAACTCATCTATTGGAGGAGTAACACATTTCGTACAAGCGAATATAAATTATTTATATGCTCAAAACATAAAATTTAACGTACTTTTGTTGATTTTGATGAAACTTCTCCTCCCACTAAGCTGCTGGTTGTGTGAAGTTTGGGTTCTGGCTAAGTGCCTAAACCTGTGTTCTACAGCTTAGGAAGCAAACTCTTCTTGATGAAACTTATTGCTGAAGTTCTATTTAAAATAATGAAATCTACAAGTTTTTCCAACTCAGTATAAGGAGCAACATTAAAACTTAAAACGAAAAGAAATTATATCGTATATGGGGGAGGGGGTTGCCCTCTCCTCAACACTTCATTCTTAACGCTAAAGTTTTTCGGCACTCCCCATCCAAAAAATGTTTGCATACTTCCCAATAAAATACTATGCGTAAACAATGGGCAAATTTTATAACTTAAAGACCTCTCCACCCCTTAAAATATATGCATACTTCCCAATAACGAATACTATACGTCCCACTGGATGTGGCGTTTTTTAAGCGGGATGGCGAAATTGTGGATATTAAGCAAATGAAGCCATTGGATCTGACTTCGGTTCCCAGTTCTGCCCCCGTGTATTATGCGCTGGAAATGAATTTAAACTGGTTCTCGCAAAATGGTGTTAAGGAAGGGGACCAGATTAAAATTTTGCAAACGGGAACAAAGCAAGACTTGGTTCCTTAGCAATCCCTGATGTTTGCGATTTTGCGAAATCCAGATAGGCTTTATTTTAAGTTTAGTTATGAAAACAGATCAAATCTAAATTCTTGAGTCCCAAGCTACCATACATTATTTTAGGTTCATTATGATTCTACTCCGAAGATTAGCGCCTTAGCTACGCTTTCGAGTTAAACTGAGATTAAATATAAAAAAAACAAGTTTTTTTAAATGAAAGTAAGGAGCGACATTAAAACTTAAAACGAACCGAAATTATTTCGTATATGAAAGGGGCTGCTTCCTCCTCAACGCCTCGTTCTTTACGCTAAAGTTTGACCTGGTCTTCACAAAACTTCGCAAGAACTGGACTTCACATGAACTTTTTAGCGGGCCCAATAGATAGGGCTAGATCGCATTAAAGGCCAAGAAAGATATGAGAAAGCTTTGTCGTCAAGATGAAATGTTTTTGTCAAGAACCGTATATTATTCAACTAATTGCGCTTTGATTAACAGAGTATCACAAAAGACACCCCTGTACATTTTACAAGATGGGTGAAAATTGAGTGAGTAACAGATAATTCGAGTGGGTTTCAATCAAAGGGAAATTCAGACAAATGAAAAGAATGTAGACAAGAGCGGATTCTTGAATATTTTACATATATTCCAAAATACATGTAGACTATTAGGTTCATAATCAATTAGTCTGTAATAACGACCTATAAGTAAAGAGCGACTCGGGCCATCCCGCCTTAAAGTTTCTTCAAAGTGTCGAATTTTGGCATTTTTTCTGAGAAGAAAAATTACGAATGGGTGTTTATTAGTTTTTTTTTTTTTTTCTTTTCTCTTTTTTCCTCCCTTTTAATTTATTTGACATTGATGAGAAAAACTCCCTTGTTGTGAATTATCAAATTCGTTAAATATTTTATAATTATTTTCCATTGATTCTACATGTTTTAGAGGCATAGTTTGTTTTTTGTTTTTTTCTGTTAGTAACAAGACTTTTGTTGTAATTTTTCATTGCATTAATTTTCCTGACGAAAATGAAAGCTCAGCTATTTTTCATAGCAAAAGCCATTTTAAGGATAATTTTTTTTAAAATACAAAGACGCCAAATAGTGGTCCTAGAATCTTGCAAGAGGGCTCATTCTAACGGAAAGGAAAAGTTCTAGCGCCCTTTTTCAGTGACCAAAAAAATTGGAGGGCACCTAGGCCCCCTCCCACGCTAATTATTTTCCCAAAGTCTCCGAATCAAAATTCTGAAAGCCATTCTATTCAACGTAGTCGAAAAACCTTATAATTATGTCTTTGGGGACGACTTACTCCCCCACAGTCCCCGTGGATGGGGCTACAAGTTACAAACTTTGACCAGTGCTATAATATTTAACTTAGCTAGAAAGAGGTTCGCAAAAAATAAAAGCCGATTTGACGACATTTAGAAACGAAATAAAAAAAAAACTCCAAATATTTCGAGATCCAATATAGGTGATGAAAAGTGGAGTTAGCCAGATATGTGTTCAAGATTGTTTTTTCTCCAGTGGATTTTCCGTTGGGAAGGGAGATGGTTGAATTATGTGATGATCATGGAAATGGTAAATACTTTCTAATTTATAAGACAGGACTTTGATCAAAAGAGCAAGCAGGATCAGCGGAACCAGGATACCGGCCGACGTGGATGCTTGCGTGGTTTCTTCAACGATCACCGGTGCTTCGATGATGACGTCGTCTTTTGCATACGAACCGGCGAATGCGGTCGAAGCTGCTGCGGACAGGGCCGCTGCGAGTGCGAGTTTCTTCATATCATATCCTCCAGATATTCACTTACCGCTCTTTAACCATACTGGTTGCGGCAAGCACCCAAGACTTACCTCGTGGTTTTTTTCTAAGCAGCTTATTTAGTTTCACATGAAAAATTATTTTTCTTGATATGCAACTATATACAATATATTGCTTTTTCAAGATTACCCTAAATATGAGGTCGCTAAACCCCCTTAGCTTCCTATTCTTCCGCTGAAGTTTAACTTTTCCGTAACAATGTTTCTAAAACGATAATTACCCTTTAATAGTGTGCCCCCCTGTGAAGTTAAATGGGCGATGGAAGTCGGTCTTAATTTTTATAACTTTTTTTTAGCTCATATTGTATTGTCATTCTGAAGACAAAATTACTTATGTGAGCGAAAACTTTCTTTTTTATGGCACTTGGTATCTACCAAGTGACATATAGCGATGACAAATTCTGTCGGTTGGTCTGTTGGTCTGTCTGTCCTGGTTTTGCTACTTTAGGCACTTCCAGGTAAGCTAGGACAACGAAGTTTGGCAGGCGTATCAGGAACCAGACCAGATCAAACTAGAAATAGTCGTTCCCTCGATTCGACCATCTGGGGGTGAGTGGGGGGATGGTTAAAATGGAAAAAACCCTGAAGAAATTCCAGACCATGTCAGTGCCTTTGAAGCCATCCGCCGCCTGTATCTGGGGGCGTTCAACCTCTCAGAATTGTCAGACCCACAGCAACAAGCGTTGCTTCATTGGGTGATGTTGGGCGGCGAGCTGGTGGTGTTCTCCGGTGAGAACTGGTACATCCAGGAAACACCGCTGCTTTCAGAATGGCTGCCGGTTGTTCCCGACACCGTGGCCTCAACGGTATTTGGAGATCAGGAAATTTTCATGCTCTCCTTTGTGGCCGTGTAACGTCTATTCAAAAGCGAGGCACGTCATGTGTAAATTATCGTCCTATTAAAGTATCGTATTTTTTAAGTAAGTTGCTAGAACAGTTGTTACTACCAGAAATTGAGTCGAATTGTGATTTTACGCCTTTTCAATTTGGTTTTCGGAAAAGTTTTGGTTGGTCCAATGCGCATCATGTTTTAAGCCAACTCATGAAAGATGCCGCAACAACTAAAATGTCTTTATGCTGCCTTACTGTTGGTATCCCTTATTCACTCTTGGAAGCAAATAGATAAAGTTCGAAAACTTCAAGTATTTGAAACAACTAAAACAGTTTTTGCCAAAACAGTTATTTCTTTTTTAATATAATCTCAGAAAAAAAAAACAAAGGCTCATGATCCTTTCCCTTAAGTTTTTGCGACCATTATCATTACTATGAAATTTCATACTCACTATTTAAATGTTCAATACTAAAAGAGGTTGATAACATATATTTAAACGATTGTTCTACCTTTGAACGATGTTGAAGTAATTTCTGTTTGTTTTAAGTTTTAATGTTGCTCCTTACTTTCATTTAAAAAAACTTGTTTTTTTATATTTAGTTTCTGGATTTTTTTTTTGAATTAATACATGTTTTGATCTTGGCTCTCTGCATATAAATAATTAAAACAAAATGTGCATATTAATTAATTGCAATTAATTTAAAGATTTTGAGAAAAAAGGAGCAAGGGAGGAGGCCTAGTTGCCCTCTAATTTTTGATCACTTAAAAAGGCAACTAGAACTTGTAACATGGTCGCTTTTTACAGAGAGGGGGCAAATAATCATTGCTTATCAATATCTCAGGACTAGAAACAATAACTAGGTTAAGAAGGGATGAATTCTTGTCACTACGAATTCTTTTAGGTTCATTCACAGTTTGGTACAGATAATTGTTTGATACACAAGATGCAAAGGGAGAACCTGTAGTTTGTGTGTTTGATGAACTATATTCATCAACCAATAAAATGTCTGGTAGGTTGAAATCACCAGCCATAATCGTCTAAATTTCATTACGGTTTAACACAGTCTCAAAATGTTCTTCTCATCTCAATGCAACAAATATCTTATCACTAATTGAGGTCCCCTTCCAGTCTTTAACTGGGACAAGTCCAGACGGACTGCTTCCTCTCAATTTCTTAACATTATAATAAAATATCTTACTACTATACCGTCTGACTGCATTTTCCAGATCTTGCATTTTTATTTAAGGAGGCAGCAGGAATAGTGTTCTGCAGGGAGAGAGGGGACGGAACGTACTATTTTTAAGGGACTGGCCGGCTTCGTTTGACCGCAGGTCAAGCGTCTCCGCGGGAGGCAGAAGAACCCGTCCACCCAGGTTGTCATAAAGAAACAGCCCAAGCCGCAACAGCCAAGCAGGCCGCAACTTCGAATGATGCGGCAACACAAACCGCATCGGCCTCACGATGTGCGGGGCAATCTTCCACAACACCTCGCGCTCTTGCAGTGACTCACGCACGAGCCGGAACTCGAAATATTCGAGATAGCGCAGCCCGCCATGGGAATTTTTTAATGTAAAGAATGCCGTCCTGAAAAGACAATTCCGAACATAGGAAGTTCTGTTTAGGGGTTTACTTTAAAATTACCACATACATCAGAACATTACAGAAACTTTGATTGAGGATAGAAAGGGTGAGGTAGTCTCTGAAGTAAATTTGAGTTACATAAAAGTCTTTTTAGAAAATCGTCATCGTCCACAAGTTTCGAAGGATTTTCGCGTCTACGATTCTTTGTCTGAATATTTCACTTCTTAACTGATGCCATTTACCTTAGAAATAGGTAGAGTTAAGCAATGTTTATAATTTACGTTTGTCATTTCCTGAGCACTTTCAACCAACCTATAGAAAGTATTTGATTGAAGACCAAAAATGCAACCTTGAAAAATGAAAGCGCTGAAAACCTTGAAAAATGAAAGCGCTGAAAAACTTAAAAAATGAAAGCGCTGCCTTTTTTTTTTTTTTTTTTTTTTTTTTTAAATTTAAATCCTTTTTATACCTATTTTTTTTTTTCCAACCTTAATCTTGGCCTGGATTGACCTCGTCACCCAGTCACAACAGCGGACCACCGGCCGCGCCCCAGGCGGTGTGGTGCAGGCGCAAGCGACCCTGCCACGGGACGGCCGCGACCCGTTCGATCCCGCCAACTTCAACACGCCCCCGGCAGGAAATGAACCGCAGCCGGTGGAAGACAGCGAGAAGCTGCAGCTGCAGCCAGTCCACCTGCGCGCTCGTCAGCCGTCCGTGCACCTCGCCGGTCACCTGTGTATCAAGACCCACCACGAAGGACAAAAGGAACCTCAACAGTGCCCCCTCCTAACTGTTGATTCCTTAGCAGAGATTCCTGTAGATTCCTTACTACTGTTTTCACTTATTTCACAATTTGACACTTCATAACCATGTTTGAGTTTTTTCACAATTGCCCACCTTTAAAATTAATATAATGTTTGCAAACAGTTCATCGTAACGAACTGTAGAGTTGTGTAATGAGTTACTCGGCCTAATAGTAACCGAAACTCTAAAAAAAAAGTTAACATGAGGTTGTCTCCCTCAACCGACCCTTTGGTGACCAAGATGCGATTATTACCTGGAATTTACGGGCCCGTTTTTTATTCTTTGGCTTAGATAATTGGAAAGAGTACTTTACGGAAAAATTGGCAACCAACGGACAACCAGACTATCCATGGCTCCTCCCTAGTTCCATTGCTCGTGTGTGGACTTACCTAGGAACAGATTCGCAATTTATACCTATCGGAATTGCTTTGCTGTTTACCTTTGCGACTATTGGGATCATTGGATCGGACTTACTGAACATGATATGCCTGCGGAGACACAAGGAGGGATCCACCCGTCCAAACCAGGTAGAAGGGGATCTTCCTATCCACCCTGTATTTTCCCTATAAGCAATTTATTTCACACTTTAACTTTTCAGCCATAATATGTCAAATTTCCCCAGCCCCTGTCCAAAGTTACATGTCAAAATTTCTAGTTCAATACCTTTCAGACGTAACTTCTAACACTATTTTATGATTTGTCTAACGGGAAGTTTATGTAACTCATTTTGACCCGCGGTCATGGCGGCGACCTTGCCGGCCCGGTCCGGGTCCAGCCCGCAACCCATAGGGCCGGCGATGTCGGCGATGAAGCCTTGCTATTGGCGGAAGTCGCGCCAACATGGGTCGCGCGTGATCGGGCGGCCGGCGCCCTGGCGGCCGGGGACGGTGGGGCGGAGTTGCTCATCCTGGATGGCGGGTTTCAGAACCCTTCCCGGGCCAAGACTTTCTCGGTGGTGGTGATCGATGGCGGCTTTGGTTTCGGCGGAGGGTTCATGGCCAAGGTCTTTCCTAAAATCCGTTTCTTTATTCCTGGGCATTTCTTATTTAAATTGTCAAATAAATTATGCTCTCGTCATTATCCCCCCCAAAAAAAACATTTTATTATTTCCCTCCCCCTCCCTCCGGAAAAGCAATTAAATGATATACTGGAAAATGGATTAAACAGATCAATCGGTCGCACTAATAGACCTAATATTGTCAACAAATAGCCTACCAGATGGCAAAATTTCAATAAATAACCCCTTTATCCCTCAACAGCTTTATTTGCGTTCAAATTCACCATTCAGACGACAAACTTGATTGTTTCTAGCCAAAAATTTGGTAAGTTAAAAAAGATTTATCCACTTTTTTGGAGCTCTCATGCGTAAGACCTTAGTAGCAACTACAATTGCTAGTGTGCTTTTATTATCTGCTTGTAGTTCGCAACAAGCCGACACTCAAACTCAAGTTGAAACTGCTGCTGAAACACAAACAGCCAATGTTGAAAACGTTCTTTTCAAGCTACTGATGGCAGCCTCTTATTATATATTAATTTCTATATTATAGATGTCAGTAAAGAGCCTTGGGAAGATGTTTGAACCAACAAAATTGAGACTTTTTCAAGCATTTCAGTTTGGATTTCATCGATGAAAAATTGTCAAAGGGATTTTGAAAAGTCTAGGTAGCGTGACACTATTGAAGTTAACATCTTTGGCAAGTCATTTACCCTAGATGAATAAATGGAAAGGAGCCTAAAGTCAGTTTCAATAACAGAACTTCTCGTATAAACATTGGTCAAAGTTTGTAACTTGCAGCTAATTTAATCTGGTCTGGTCCCCGATACGCCTGCCGTCTTTTATCGTCCTAGCTTATCTGGAAGGGCCCGAACTAGCGAAACCGGGACCGACAGACAGACAGACGTACAAAACGACAGTCAGACAGAAATTGCGATCACCATATGTCACTAGGTAAATACCAAGTGCCATAAAAAGTTTTTTGAAACTGAGACTGACCAACTAGGTGACATTGTTGGTTTATGGTGGCGAGTATCAGGTGTTTCCACCTTGCCTGGCATCCAGGATCCTTGTGAATTCTTTGGATCAGCTTTCACGATCTGCTGCCAATTGCTCTGCGAAAGGGAGCCACTTGGCCAACCACTTATGTCCAAATTTATTAAAACCACTAATGGGATCCAGGTCAGACTTGATCGGGGTCCACCAGTCCTTCTTTTGCCTTCCTTAATGCCTTTTCCAAGAGTCGTTGGGCTCAACTAGACGGATTCGACAGGGTAACTCTGATGAGTCGGGATTGGAAAAGTATCTAGGACCGGTCCTGGAAAGAAGTGAAACACCGGAGTTCGGCCTAGGTATTGGTGTGTTGACAACATCGATTTGAATCGTAGAGTCAGAAAAAGATTGTTATGGAAACGGCAACTGCAGGCGACCGCCCCACGTATGAAACCCCGGAAGTGGTGACATACGGAGACGAGGAGATCCTTTCGCAGCTGGGCCCTGCACAGGCTCAGTATTCCAAGCCGACCAGTGGTGGCGGCGGCGGAAAACAAATTCCAAATAAGAATAGCCGCGCCATTTATTATCGGCTTGCGCTCTAAGGTTAATTGTAAAAAGCCATAAAAAAAGAAAAATAAACGAGCCTTGTTTCAAACAAACTTTCATATTACGGGAACTTATTACTACAATTTTGCTTTGAATTTTATCCGGCCCCTCTTCTCCTAACTTGTTTAACTTCTCTAACTTCCTTTAACTTCTGAGAGAATATGAAAAAAATATCCAGCGATTTTGTCATCCGTCACTACCAATAGTGATTTATGGTCGTTTTAAGTTCAAATTATTATTTGAATTCATTTATGCTTGTCTTTATTTATGCTGGGAAAAGTTTTTTTTACAAAATAACTTTTATTTTAATTAATATTAACCATAAGGAAGTTTCACAGTCTCCATTATAGTTAACCGTGTTTTAAATTTTCAGGAATTATTGGGATTACTTTGGACGCCGGGTGGCCAATCCCAGAAGACGACTCGCAACCAAACATAGATGCTGCTGAGCGTAATATACAAATCCTCGAAAAAGATTTAAAGGAAATAGGAACTTCCTGGGAGGGTGTAAAGAGGGAGGCTTTGAATACACTTGGATGGAGGACGATCGTGCGCAGTTATTGGCCTCAGGCAGCTTGGTGCTGCGGTGATTTGTTAGTAGTAGTAATAGCTGCCATTCCTGAATTTTCGTCAAATATACGTTTTTTCAAACAGAGCTTTTTTTCAAAAAATTTTTTTCCTAACTTTTGGTTTCCATGGGGCATGTTCCTGACTAGGCTAAGGAGCGACCCGGCTGAAAAGTAACCGAAACTCTACAAAATGGAATTTTGATACCAATAATTACATCAAAAGAATTGTATTTTTACGCTGATTCTAAACATATAAGTTTCATCAAGTTAAATTTTACTCACCAAAAGTTACGAGCCTGAAAAACTTTGCCTTATTTTAGAAAAAAGGGGGAAACACCCCCTAAAAGTCAAACGATCTTAACAAAAATCATACCATCAAATTCAGCGTATCAGAGAACCCTGCTGCAGAAGGACCTTCTGCTCAATCAGAACGGCGCACCGCTGCGGCTGGTGGTGCCGTGGAAATACGGCTTCAAGTCGATCAAGTCGGTGGTGCGCATCACCCTGACCGATCAGGAGCCGCCGACAAGCTGGAACATCGCCAATGGCCGCGAATATGGGTTCTACAGCAACGTGAACCCCGAGGTGGATCATCCGCGCTGGTCCCAAGCCAGCGAACGGCGGATCGGCGGCGGGCTGTTTGCGCGCAAGATCCCGACGCTGATGTTCATTTTTCATCAGGAGATTTATCCATGAGGAGGGAAGTTTCCGGGGTGAATTTTCAAAAAAAAATCATATTTGAGGAAATTTACCTGAATTCTTATAATAAATTATTTTTATTGACTTACTTTCTCTTTGTCAATTTGTGGAGATATATGTTGGTTAAATTGTCCAGGAAAAATTTTCAAAGGAGTTGAAATTGTATGGGGGATTTTTGTGTGTGTGTTTGGGGAGGGGTTATTTTCTACGGGAGAGATTCTCTATGGGGTCCTACATAAATGGAATAATTATTAACTTTGCCCTGCACATGCAAGTAGCAGTGCCCTGCACATGCAAGTAGCAGCCTGAAAGAAAAGCGTTTTCATCGGCTGCCAGTGAGAGAAATTACTTGCAATCGCGGCTCTGCCGGTTCTTTGCTTTAGGTCCAAATTAGTTTAACTTGCCCAAATTTAATACATAAGTAATATAAGGTATATTACTTATAATATAAGTAAGTTATATAAGTTAATGTAAGTTAAACATTCCGATCCGTCTTGAACCTCTTTACGTCACCTTTATTCAGAAGCACATAAAACCCAGAACAAAATAACACAGAATGGTCGCAGAAACTCGAGTAGAGCTTTGTAAGTGCTTGTTGACGAAAATATCCACGATTTCCGGCAATTTTAGAGTACCCCAGTTTAAGCTTAAATTGAATATCCCGAATTGTCTGAAAACGAAAAAAAAACTTAGAGAATTGCAAACAGATATCCCAAGCCATCGAAAAGAAGTGACTTGTGGCATAGAGGTCTCATATTATAAGATTGTAGGGTTATAGGGTTGTCCCCTCGTCGAAGTGCATCTTGAAGCAAATGTCGTTTTTTATGATTACAGTATTCTTATTATTAGTGAATTCACTGAGATTGTCCTCAAAGTTTTCCATTCGTGAAAGGGAAGTTCTATTGGCGTCAATTTGTAAGGTTTAGCCATTTTTCTAAATAAAACTATTTACGGCTTTTGTTGTAACTATTACGGTTTTTTGTTACAAAAAAAAAAAAATACGTCCTGATACTGGTTGATGAAGCCCGTGAAGAGAGTCGGGTCAAGCAACAGCGACTATTTTTTATATTGTTGCCTAGAACTGCCACTGATTTGATTGATACTGGTTGATGAAGCCCGTGAAGAGAGTCGGGTCAAGCGATAGCGACTATTTTTTATATTGTTGCCTAGAACTGCTACTGATTTGATTGATACTGGTTGATGAAGCCCGTGAAGAGAGTCGGGTCAAGCAACAGCGACTATTTTTTATATTGTTGCCTAGAACTCACGAAACCGCCCGAGAGTGGCATCGCTGTAAACGCTCCTCCTTGATCGCAATCTATTCAAAGCTTCACTCCTTACACCCTAACAAAAAGTTCAAATTCCTTTTAAATTATTTCTTAGTTCTTCTTCCACCCCATTAGGGGATGACCTACTTTTAATTTGTCCCAAGATGGATGTCTGGAAAGTACAATCTTTGGAAATCTGTCACCTCTACCTTCCTTTCATCATAGCCCTAGAAAATAGAATATAACCGCACTTTTGTTTTATTTTCCTTTCCTTCATTTTTATTTTCCTTTCGTTTATACAGAATTTAGACCTACTTATCTTACTAATTTTCTACATTTTCTACTACTAATAATTTTCTAATTCTATTTCTTCTACTACTACTAATTTTCTACACACTTTCGACATTTTCTACTTGCCCGCCAAAGTACCTCCTCAAAAAATGTCATGATGGAAGATTTTTGAAAAATGAAATAGCGGTAGGAGATGTCTATTGGGCACCCAAGAGTAGCAGTCGATCTGGCGCACGACCGTGTTGATCATGTACTCGACCTTGCCGGCCAGCATCGCCTTGCGCCGGGCCGGTTCCGTCTCGCGCGCCAGCATCGACTTGAAGGTCAGCATCTCTCCGAACACGCTCGCGGTCTCGGCGAGGGTCAGGGGCGTGCGGCACAGGAACTCGCCCTGGCCGGCCGCGAGAACCTGATGCACGCCGTGGCCCAGCTCGTGGGCGAGGGTCATCACATCCCGCTTGCGACCAAGGTAATTGAGCATCAGTTGCCCGTACCGGTCTCAAAACCGGTCTTGAATGCCGCCGCTTCATGTTGGGCTTCATTAACTGCATTCAACGATGCCTTCAGTAAGTCGTTAAACGCCGCTTTCGTCGGTTCGGCCGCCGGCTGAACTGGCTGCAGGTCAGCACCGAGGGTGCGTATCTGGCTGAGCAGTTGCGTCGCACTAATCTCATTCATGACGATTCTCCCGGAATGGCAATGCCTTCCGCCCGCATGCGTGCAAGCTTGTAGCGCAGCGAGCCTTCTAGATTTCAAACTAAAAGCTCTTTCGTCACCTTCATTGAAGATACCCCTTTTCTTGTATTTTTATTGAAAGAAATCGTAAAAAAATTATCCCCCAGCCCCTCCGGTTCGATGAAATACATTTTACCGATGTTTTTGTGAACTTGCGCCACCATGTAAAAACTGAATACCAAATAAATAAGTCAAATTACAAAATTATACCTCTTTTGTACACAACCTAGAGGTTTAGTTGGGATTTACGGGGAGGGGCTGGCACGACACAAACACGGCACAAGAGAAAGATCACGTACATCCAGCAGTTCCAAGAAGCGCCACAAAGGCTGGAACGGTGGTCACGGTGGCGTAGAAGGTGCCCTCCTCGAGACCCGCAATCTTGGGAGTACCCGGAGGGACTTGCACCTCGGCCGGATCGATGGTGAACTCGAAGGAGTCGGCGTTGGTGGTGTAGCTTCTTCCCAGGTACCACAGGTCGAAGGTCACGGACGAAGCCTTCTCGAAGGTCGGGGCGGTGCACGTCAGCAGTCCGCGTGATTTGAGGTCGGTGAGAAAACCGGCGATGGGTTTGTCCACTTCGGCTGCGTTCTTCGTGTGACCATGGTACAGATTTCCGTGCTGGTCCCACTGGACTTCGCTGTCGCTGTGGGTTACCTGGACGAATCGCACGCCGCGTTCCAAAAACCGTCGGGCCATCAGGCACTGGCGACCGAAGGCGTCGGTCTCCTTCTCGCCGATGCCGTAGAACTCCTGCGTGGCTCGCGACTCCGTCCCCAGGTCGAGGACTGAAATAAACTATTTGTTTTGTTCTGTTTGTTTTCTTTATTGTATGATTTAATGTTTTTTCTCATGCTAGTATTTATGTTACTTTACACTATTTTATTTAAGTGTATTGCATGAACCGTTTATACATCTCTCCTCGAGTTACTTCTTTTTTGTTTTGCCCTTTTTTTATTATGTTTTATTTCCTTCTTGGAGAGTTAATGCGAAAAAAGACAAACCAATGAAAAACCAAAATTAAAAGATGAATAAAATTCAATTGCACTCCGGCGTGGAAGATAGGTGGTGACCAGAAGAGACGGACGCATCTGGGGATCCACCCGCTCTGTCACCGTGGCCCAAACTTACTTGTCCATAAGAATCATGCAGATCTGAGTACTTTCCTATAAAGGTCAACGAGAGGAGTAGGCCTCTGAAAATTACCATTCTCAGCTCCTGATGGTCCTTGGCAATTACCCAATACCAACGCTCAGGTCTTTGGTTGGTTTAGGAGCCAGTAATCCTATTTCTGTTTATGGCGATATGGATGAGCCCTTTGATCACTTGGTTGTCCGATGATCGATGGTCGATCGGGTCCAGTGTGACTCGATAGACGGCTGATTCTGGATACAGATTGCCTTCCTGATCTTGTCGGACGGCAATATCTCCGCCGAATACAGAGGCCAAATACGGGATCATGACGGTTTCTTCATCGATCTCTCGAATTTCCCTAATCCGTGCCTTGCTAGTTGGACGCATGGCATCATCCGGGATGAACTCTGCTTCTTGTCCGATCGCTCTTGAATTTCCGGAGCCAGTTTGTTAGCCTGACAGACAGTAATGAAGACACGACCACCCTGTTGAAACAATTCTAGGATGGTGGCCACTGAAATGGTGGCCACAGAAGCTATCTGTTACGCCCCTGCAAACAAAAAAAGGTTTACAGAAGACTGTGAAACTAAATGAGGCTAAATTGACAGATATCATATGTATCAATCACAGTAAAAAGCCGTTGCGTAAACAAGTTAAGAACAGTTTATGTCAGAACCACGATAAATGCGAAGCTTCGCCGTGCAGGACGAGCTCCTTCGCGAAGCACACCAGCGCGTAGTACTCGGCCGACGTGAGCTGAAGCTCGATGAAGTCGCCGGTCGATCGCCGCGGCGAGAACTTGGTCCGAACCTCGTCGAGGATGTCGACCTCCTCGAGCGGCGGACCGATGTGGTGTTTGTTGCCCGACCGTCGGTAGGCGACGTACGCGCCGGCCCGCAGGTAAACGTCGAGGACGCGCTCCGCGCTGGCCGGGGAGGCGTGCAGTAGGGAACATGGGAAGTGTAAATGCTTAAAATCGACATAAAACATCCATGGTAAAGCAAATTGCACGTTAAATTCAGCTTATTTAATGTTCTATAAAGGGGTAGATAGTACGAATGGCCAAATTTCTGAAAAACATTCAAATGGTCCACCATTTTAGCGTGTCCTCTATTTCGATATTGTTTGGTTTATTAGAAAACACCATAAAGGCCAGGATTAGTCTAATATATTTAAGGTTACAAATGTCTAAGAAACATTTTTCCTATAAATTATTTAAAAATGATTTACTTTGAAAATTTGCTTCTGCTAGTGTAATATGAAAAAGCTTTTTCAGCTAAACATAAGGACCAGCATTAAAACTTAAAATGAACAGAGATTACTATGCATATGGGGGATCCATCTCTTCCTAAATAGCTTGCTCTTTATGCTAAAGTATTTTTTAGTAATTTCAACTATTTGTTCTACAGCCTTTGTGTTTCAGGGGTCAATCTTAAAGAATTGGGACAAAATTAAAGCTTTAGCTAAGAAAACAAAAATAATAGAAAATCCATCTATCAGTGCCAAGCAGTCATTTGTCCATTGAATACATCTATAGATTTTAAAATAAGTATTTGGGATAAAAAAAATACACTGCTCGAAGGGAAAGAGATAATATCTTTATTTGCTAATTTTAAAGACATTTTAATCGTTTTTTAAGGATACAGAGTGGTCAATGCTGGATACCGTCAATCCTTCCCGAAAATTTTTGTCTAACTTGTAAAAAGTAACAAAAA
Source organism: Alatinidae sp. Z8VKAUB7J3 (assembly GCA_010016025.2). Classification (NCBI taxonomy): domain Eukaryota; kingdom Metazoa; phylum Cnidaria; class Cubozoa; order Carybdeida; family Alatinidae; species Alatinidae sp. Z8VKAUB7J3. Next base: position 172,854,800 of record JAAAKM020721499.1, on the reverse strand, counting down.
TGCCTATGAAATCAAAACCCTGCGAGATATCTGCGATGCAGCAGATGATCCGGTCAGTTGGGAAAAGGCGAACCGGGATTTTCACATGGCCATTCTGCGCCCCTGCAAGCGTTCTCGTCTCCTTGAGCGAATCGAAGCGTTGCAGCGTTTGTCGGCCAGGCGGTTTCACGCAAAGTGGCGAAAGAATTGGGTTCAGGTAGCCGACCGCGAGCATGCCGCAATCGTTGATGCGATCGCCAGCAATAACACCGAAGTAGCCTGCGCGGCTCATCAGCCGTAGGTTCATAATACCTAATAATGGTAATTTAACAAAGAGCAAACTTTTGTACAAAGTCCAGGGCCATATTTTGCTCATTACCTCACCCTCGTCTGCTAATTATATTAAAATAAAACTTTTTGTTTTGGTAAAAGGTATTTCAATCTTTGTAATACTTCTAAAATATGTACCAAGTGAGAATCGCACCCTAACTATCCCAGTGGTAGAGAAGCATCCTACCACTGAACTATCGATGGTTAATGTACAATAGATAGGACCTATCTGTATACAGATGGGACCAGGCAAATGTTAAAGAATACAAACTATTTTCAGGTTGTGTCTTATTGAAATGCAAAACTTGAAGCTGGACTAATAAGTTTTATTGTCAAGCAGTAGTTTGCAATAATAATTTTTATTCTAGGTTGCTGACCACACGATCAATCCATTTGGTGACGACGATGAAGACTTTGAGCTGAACTTCTTGATTGACAGGCATACAAAGGTACTCTATTTTCTGTCCATTCCCAGATAGCAAGTTCCTTTGTAAACATTTGGTTTCATAGTCTGTAGTAGCCTAGGCTAGATTATATAGGCTATTTTATGAATATAGTAGTAAACAAAGTATCTGTTGTTTTAACTTATTGTCTTAAAGTACCCAAACACTTATCCTATAGTGCGTGCCCAAAGGATACTCTTGGAAAAACAGGGTTCTCCAGAAAAATGACCATCAAACTGGTGGTGTGATTTTATCAAAATCAAGGGGGGGGCAAAGTTGAAGGCATTTTTCATTTAAGTTACTTAAAGAGTAGATTGGTGAATAGCTTTTAATAAGTGAAACCAAAATAGGAAGAACTAAAGTTCATGTTTAATATATAATTATAAGCTATAATACCCTTAATGGCTTAGCCTCAGCAAGGTATTATTAGAAGGCTGAAATGGCACTTCGACAATTGGCATATTGCAAAAATCTTTTCTGTTTTCCTTATGTCAACCCTATCCCTACCTACCTGTTTCTACAGATATCGGAAAAACATGGAATTTAATCCAAACAAATCGTCTTTCAGAAACATTGGGATACAGAGAGAAAAATAACACACAGGTTCAGAGACGGAGAAACGCAAACACCCACTGAGACATATAGAAACGCATACAAGCAAAAACAAACAAACGTACCTACACACACATACACACACAAACACAATCATAAACACACAAACACAGATAGACACAAACACAAACAAACCGTAACTCAGACACATATGCATACACAGAAAGAGAGAGTGAGAGAGAGAAAGAGAGAAAGAGCACCAAAACAAGCTTATACTCTTAATATATTCCTCTGTTTAGCAGCAGTAGGTAAACTAAATGTGATAAAATTTACCAAATCACAAATATTAACTCTGCAAAAAACCTGAATGAACTAAAACAATTACACTACTTACTGATTTCATCAGTACCATGTGGCTATTTTTGAGAAATTCGCTCTTTTAGATACACAATTTGCAAAATAGATGGCGCTGCATCTACTTTTCGCAAACCTACAAAATTAACAAAAAATTTCCTTAAAAAATGGAACAAAAATTCGAGCTTTAACGTAAAGAGCAATGCGTTGAGGAGGGGGAAACTCCTCTCATATACGTAATAATTTCTGTTCGTTTTAAGCTTTGATGTTGCTCCTTACTTTCAGTTGAAAAAAACTTGTTTTAACATTTAATTTCTGGTCGTTTTTTAAATAATGCCAGGAAATTTGAACCCACCTCCATGGAAAAATCCCTCCTTCCCACAGATATATTCTCTAGACAATTCAATCCTGTTGAAAATTTAACTAATAAAGGGATAGAATTTCAATTGTTAAAAAGCATCAAGGCTGGAGTATGGCAATACTTAATAAAAAAGAAATATATGTTTCACATGTGGTGCTCTTTTGCCCCAAAGTCTGTATTTAAAGATTTCCAAGCTTGTCTATCAGGCTACAACCAAATAGTACAGTATGAAAGTCCAAAATCAAAACACTGTAAGTAGACGCTTCACAAATAGTGATTTATTTATAGTAAAGTTAGTATTTAATGCTTTATGAGCTTGCCATGGTTCTCGCCCTCGCGGTTGCCCTCCAAAGCACTGGAAGGAGAACTTCTCCAACTGCATTCTCCCTGGTCTTCTCAGAATGGCACAAAGCAGAGAGCTGTATAGGCGACAACTACATTCGCGTGTGAGGAGAGAGGCCCCAAGACGACCACCAAGGCCGGATGGGACTTCAGTCAAGTAAGTCAATGACTTTGACAAAATTCTCATGACTTTAATCAAAATTTTACTATTCATAACAACGAAGCGTATCTTTAAGCGCCATCCAGAAGTATCGCTCTGAACCGCCAAATCCGAGCGGTTGCCAGATGGGTTCAGCGAGGGTTTGCGACGCCAGCACTTGCCAACCTGACCCCTTTACCGGGAGCCTGTGCAGCCACTCGTAGCGCACGCCGTCGGCGGCGGTCTCTTGCCAACGTCTAACCAGGGGCACCGCTCCATCGGGCGCGACGTGCCAGGCGAAGATGGCGCCGAGGTTTTGCTCCAGCAAATCCGAGGCACCCGAAGCCTGAAGCGAAGTCACCGTCGTGTCGATGCCCGCCGAGAGTAACGAGCGGATGAGCATGCCCGCCTCGTCCTCGGTGATCTCTCCGGTATCGGCGGCGGCGTAGATCTCCGCGCCGATGCCATCGCCGGAGAGGTTCTCGCGGCGGCACTGCTCGGTGATCCAGGGCACGATCGTCGGCACCTTGGCCATGGAAGCCTGGCGGATCGGGTTGTCCGGCCCGATCCCGTTAAAAACCATGGCGCCATAGTCGACCAGCTTGCGGCGGTCCGTGAAAATATTTGAAAATGGTGTTTTTACCCCCAGTTTTGGGCGAAACAGTATCAAAAGAATGCCATTGGGTTGCGCGGAAGCAGTTCAACGTAAAGTACGTGCATTTACAATTAACAATGGGACGTAATTTCGTGCTTTTTGGACAATTAATACTTTAAATTGCATTTAAAATGGCAAATTAACCCCCCCCTCCCACCCACACCGGCCCCCCGTCTCTTGCGGAAATAATTTGTCGTGATGCCGATTTTGTGCAGTTTTGACAAAGAGTCAGAATAAACTGTAATATTTTGTAAATTAGCAATCAAAGGTTGATTATTCATGAGATGCTCAATGCCATGATTGTGGCATTTTACTCTGAGACATTAAAGAAACATTATCACAAATTCTCTCACCTATTGCAGTATTAAGGGGCGGAAGAAAAGCTCTACTTGCCACCTTCTCATTAATTTTGGACCCGTCAATAAAAATTTGTGGTTTTTATATGTAATTGTATTAAGCTCAGCAAATTTTTTTCTGGTCTTGTTAAGGCTGCTATAATGGTTAGACAAGTCTTGGACCAAGGGCAGTAGAGGGTCTGATCACAGAGTGATTCCGACCCCCCTTCGTTGGCTTGGGGGCACATCAGTCCTGTGTGATTTTTACTAGCACCTATACATATCTGTAAACCTCCAGGGGCGAATCCGCCACCTCTGACTTTAGTAAAATTTCACTTGTTCAGTTTTTACTTAAATTTATACAAATCTTTTAAAAAAGGCATAGAAATTTTAGCCTACAAAAATTTGTCTACACTCCTCAGTGGCGTTGGGGATGTTAGAGGAGGAAAGGGAAATCTCATATATTAACATCTTTAAATGAATATGTTTTCAACCTCCTATGACATTTCAACTCTTTTTCTAAAATGTACCTGTGAAGCTTCTGTTTCTGCATAGTTCAGTTCCCTTTCTCATGGGATTACATGGATCATAGATCACAACCCTCAGGTGTATATTTTTCTGGACCAAAATTTGATCAATATACTATTTTGGAATGTTTGGCATAAACTATTCCCCAGTAACCTGAAAAATTTACTGATATACACTTATATCAAAACTTTTTGAGTCTGAATAATGAAAGTGACTGTGAGTAATAAGTCAAATTATGCCACGAAATTTGATCATAAATTTATTCTATATAAATCTCCAAAGACACGTCAAATACCTTAAAAGCACCTCAGACATCGCTAGACACCTCAAAAAATTGTAAGAAGGGCGCAAACGTTGGGCGGAAATTTGTTTTAGTTTCTCGTCGTTTTAGGCGCCGCGATGGCGACGTGCGACATCGCCTGGGTCGCGGTGGCCCCGTGCCAGTGCTTCTCGCCGGGCTTGATCCAGACCACGTCGCCGGGGCGGATCTCCTGCTTGGGCTCGCCCTCGCGCTGCACCCAGCCGACCCCTGCGGTGACGATGAGGGTCTGCCCGTAGGGATGGGCGTGCCAGGCGGTGCGCGCGCCCGGCTCGAAGGTAACGGTGCCGCCGCCGGCCCGCGCCGGCTCGGTCATCTGGAACGGCGTGTCGCAAAATTCTACTCAAATAACAGGCATCGAATTTACAGAACTAAAGGAAGAGAAAAAGCAACTTGTAACTAAAAATTAAAGTAAAATGTTGTCTTGTCAAAATTTCAATAGGTATAGACCTGTCATGTAGGCACATTTCAGGGCCCTCTAGAGGGAGAAGGAGTGGAGGTGGGTACTTTAAAATACGTTCCCGGGACATACTTTAGCCTGTAGACCCATCTCTGAAAGTTTCATTTTCCTAACCTAAACCCTTTCTGAGACCTGGTGATAATTCCTTGGTGGAGATTCTCTCCTGTGGGAGATCTCCCCACCACATAAAAATCTCCCAAAGAATTTCGACTCCGCTGAAAATTCCCCGCGTACAATTCCCCCAAAACATCTCATCATGTAAATGGCCAGCAAGAAGGCAAGACAAATAAAACGAATTCCGTATGCGAATTCTGGCAAAGTCCCCCAAAATTTCTCCTGAGAAGTTCACCCCCCCCCCCAGGAACTTCCATCTCAATGAGAAATTCTCCTCGCCCTCTTGGCAAGGCGTGGTGGGAAGGGTTGAATGGATACATTCTGCATAAAGGCTTCCCATGTCTCATACTTACGCCATTCCCCCCGGTGGTCTGCCGCCGCAAACACAAGCCACCCGCAGCCATGCGGTTTTCAATGAGGCCTATCTGGTGATCCCCAAAGGGGTGATGTCGGATATTGTGACCTCTTACCTGCCCAACTGGCAGAACACCCGTGCCTGGATTCTGGCCCGCCCCCTAAGTGGCTTTGCGGAAACGGCAGACGCTCTACGCGCTGGAGGCGGACGCGTTCGCGCGGGTGGCGCTGGACGGCGAGGAGCCGTTCGTGAGCGAGCAGGACTCGCTGCAGCGGATGCGGGTCTTGGACGAGCTGCGCCGGCAGGTGGGGGTGGTGTGGGGCTAGCCGCCGCGTCACACGCGGGGGGGCATGCTGATCCGCGTCTTCGTTTCACGAAGACACGGCTTGGGGTGGGGGCACTTGTTGCGGGTTCACGATGGCCCGATGTGAATCGGCCGGAGAAAGCATACATAATAGGCTGTATCATGTATTTACACAACACTTAAATTGAAAAATATGGGCGCTTTGTACCTTTTTTGATTCAAGATACTGTCTCAGCAAAGTTTTAAGTTAAAAGAATACAAAAAAAACTTACAGACATGCACAAAATCACACGCAAAAAAAAATTAAATAATATACGTCTTCTAGGCTTATGAAGAAAGGAGTATAATTTGGTTGTTGTTGGGAGGCGAGTCATTGATTACTATTTGTGTTACTATTTATGTACTTGCTATAGACGGAGAGAGTAAGGCAAATCTTTTAATTGTTTCATTAATTTTAATTTACTTGGGCTTTCGACCCCCGCTTCACTCAGGCGGAAGCTCTGGCCTTTGGTCGGCATGCATTATGATTATTATTATACTTTTATTTCCTTTATAAGTACAAAAATTGAGAAATAATTAATAAATAAATGCTAATCATCTCAACTTAAAATAACTGATTCAAAATTGTAGATGTGAGACATCACGTCACATATGAGATTCTCTCGTAACCGATGCCGGATCAGCACCAGTTTTCGGCAGTAGGGTTCATGACGGTAAAGATGTGGGTTGTGTGCGAAGGCGTTCTGAGCGACAGGCAGATCTCGATTCAGGGATTCCGTGAATTCAGGAGACGGAGTGACCCATTTATCCGAGAGCGTGAGGACATGAAGTAAGGCGTTCACTCGTCTGAGATATTCTCTGACGACTGTTCTCGCCTGTAATCGGACGGCCAATCGCGTGACATCAGGTGTCATCCGCCCCCCGAGAACCTGGAGATGCCCGCGTCGGCGACGCGCTTCGCGACCGGCGGGTGCCTGACCTGCGGGGCGATCATCGCCGCCAGCTTCGTGCTGCTGGCTATCACCTACATCTATTCGAGCCAGGTGGTGCTCGAGGACCCCCAGGAGATCGAGGCCAACCTGCAGGCGATCGTCCCCTGCGAGGTCCCGACCGGCTTCCGCGCCCTGCGGGGGGCGCACCGCGGCGACGGGGACGACGGTCGGCGGATCGCCCGGCGGCACGCGAATGGCCTGACCTTGCACCAAGCTCTGCCCGGCCTTGGCGCGTTTACCGTCGACCCGCACCTGACCGGTACGCAGCATCTTCTCGAGCCGACCGTGACCAACCGCCGGGAAATGACGTTTGAACCAGCGGTCGAGGCGGATGTCGTCGTCATCGCCTTCGACGGTGAGGGTTTGCACGCCGCTCATCCCAGCAGGCTCCTCATCAGCCACAGGCCGAGGAAAAGCCCGGCGATGGATAGCACGACCCCCAGGCCGCCCGGGCCGAAACCGAGGATCTCGATCCGGTGGAGGCCCTGCGCAACGCGGTCTCCGAACGCACCGAGGATTCGGCCGCGCTGCTCAAATCCTGGCTTGAGGACCGGCCCGCCAGAACCGGGACCGGGTCATGAACGGGGGCGGAGCGATGACGCGCGTCGCGCTTGAGGTGTTCAACGACTTCACCCCGGAGCGCACGCCCCGGGAGGTCGAGGCCGCCATCGCGGAGGCCTATGAGCGGGGTCTGGCCAAAATGCTATTATACTCATATACTAATGAAAAATACTGTCTGAATACAACACCTTTTATACAATGTAAATGTCAGTGCAATACTAAAATGTATATTTTTTCGTCCTTATGCATATGAATGTGACACCATTCACATGAAACTGTTTTTTTAAGATTAAGACTCTAAGGTAGAGACTGCCGAAGGGTGTAGGTCCTGTCTATGACCAAAATATTGCCATGCCCACAGATGGGGCCAGCGCCCCACGTTGGAAATAACGGCTCACCGACAGACTTTCGCTGAAAAATCATTTTTACCAGCTAGCTATACTTTTTGTTTTCTAGAATACTTTCAGTAAGGTATTAAAGAAAAAAACATAAGAGACTCACACTAAAGACCCTGAAGCGGCTTAAGATCACTGAAAACTCTCCAACTGATATCACTTTTCACTTCAAATGTTTCGAAAGTATATCGGTAGGCAAACCACTCGGTATTACCCACTAGCTCTCCTTTCTGCTTTCTAAAATAATTTTAGTAAAGTAAGTGGACGGAGACAGCGTTTCTTTAGTAACAATCATGACAACTCGGCCCCCACCATCTACATCTTGAAATCGATGGAATAGTTGGTATCAAGTGGGCTTATGAGGTGGGAACCATTTTCTTTGGTATGGCTAGGCAACAAAAAGTAGGATGCTTTTGTCTTGTACATTTCATAAAAATGATTATAAACAAGATGAATCCCGGTGTCTTCTATCTGAAATTGTTTGTTTAGGTCTTCGATATACTTCAAAATATACGCCACAAACCATATACAAATTTACTTCCCCTACTAGTTTAAGCAGTCACAAAAAACAACACAGGAGATCTCTCTGGAAGTATTGATATGCCAAAGAAGATAGAGATAAAACATAAATATCTTTAATTTTGAGGAGGTCAAGAGGAGTGTGTGTAGCCAACTGGAGAATTCTTGCTGTTTTCTCATAAGGATTGTGAATAGGAGCAAGTATCCTTAAAAAAGGCAAAGCTCTTCCGGACTCCAACATGAACATTTGATTTATGGGGGTGAGTGGTGATTACAACACAAACAAAGGAAAGGACCCATGTAGTAATTTGTAATGCACGGGATGCATTCCATTTGTCATCCCGTGTCACTGCAGTATCATAATCGATACAATTGTTATTGACCCAAATATTTAACCCCGTACCACCCCCGTACGTATATCCAGCCACGTATGTATTTTGACGATAAAATAAACCAAACTTCGCTTGACCACTCGCATATGTAACATTCGTTTGATTCAATGTTTCCACAAGACTGAGTGCCTGGATTCAACATTTAGACAAATTGCAGATTATAATTGCGATTTACAGCATACAGTGCACATTACATCGTTACAGCATATTTACATTACAGCATATGCTGCACATACTACTCATATGCTGCACGACGCAACATAAAAATGAAGTAAGTTCTTCATCAAAACAAAGAAAAGGACCAGCAACACAATATCTCAACACTTTTATTATCCTTTCCCAACACAGATATCGAAATTTAAGAGAGAAATTCGGGTATAACTTGGACATGATGCGCCAGTGGGCTGAAACCTAGGCGCCGGTTGGCCCGCGCTTTCCGCCCATGCTTTCCGCCCATGCTTTCCAAGGCCTGCCGCTTGGCGTAGATTACGGCAGCGGTGCCGCGCCGACGCGGCGCAACCCGGTCCGGAAGTAAAGGCCGCCGACATACGCCGGCCACTGCCCTGGGACATCAAGGCACCCCGACCAACCCCCCCCCACCCCCCCCCCCCACCCCAACCCCCGATCCTTGCGCCCCTCCCTCGTTTGAGGCTAATAGTCAACTACTTGTGTGCCTCTAGAGGCACTGGAGTAGCTAAGGTCTAAGGTAAGGATATGATATCCTGTTATTCATAGTTAAGATTTTTTTTTTGTATGAGGTAATCATTTCAATTCTTGTGCAGGGGAAGAATTTACTACAGTCTTTTCCTTTAACCTGTTTTTTGTAAACCTTTTGAATATGTTTTTGCTTTATGTTGTTAAACATACGGAATTATATTCTAATCAATGGGGTACCAAGCCTCATCTCAAGCGTCAGGAACTCGGGCTGGCGAAACAGGCCCGGCGCTTTCCACGTAAGGACACCTGCCTCGCCATCTACTCCCACCGGGTGAACACCCGCGGCACCCTGGCCGAGACCCTGGAAGCCGAATACCCCTGGTGTGCCGAGTGGCAGCAGGAATTGAGCGGGCTGTTCCGCAGTTACGTGCAGGCCAAGCAGGCCCAGCAGCTGCTCGACTACGACGATCTGCTGCTGTACTGGCACCTGTTGTGCCAGGAGCCAATCAATAAAGAAGAACTGAAGGAAAATGACGAACTTTCTGTGAAAAGGACCCAAGTAAGGAAAGCAACTAGAACAACCTTTAGATATCTGGAGACTAAATTTTTAGGGTGCTGCTGTTGGTCCCTTAGTAATGGTAAATTCTAGGTATTGAAGTATTTGAAATTCGTATTGGTAATTATAATCAGAAATGATGGTAAATCTTTTGGTGGTCCCGTCAAGGGATAGAACACCCTAATGGACAGATCAGGAACCCCTAAAAGTCGTCAATAGAATTTTTGTGAAATCTGGGAGAAATTTTTTGTTACGATTTTTAGTTTTTGTGAAATAAATGAGTATTTATTTGGTATTTTTCACTATTGTAGAAACTAGAAAGGGAAACCGAATGATGCGAGCTTGAAATTAGACTGTATGTCAAGGAAATGAAATAATGTTAGTGATGGAAACCCAACGATAGAAGTGGAAATCCAACCAACAAAATGTAATTCCAATAAGGAATTAAGGATCTTAAAATCCAACCTGATCTAAATTAAACCGTAGACATAACTTAGGGTTATTTACCCTTATACATTCCCATCTCTGTTTTTATGAGAAAAAGACCATTTTCCTATATAAAGATTAAATTAAAAGCTTAATTTAAAAACGCTTTACTTAAGAAAAAAAACTGAACAAACGACGGTGGATTGTCAGTTTAATCTGCATATACGATATTATTTTCTTAAAGTTTAAATAATTTTATATTTATTAAAGTAAAAAAGTGAAAACGCTTAAAACATCTTTTTTACAGGAATATCTCTGGAAAGGTCAAACATTCATTGTCACAGAACTCGGACAAGTGGAGATATTGAGGTTCCTCGCCTAGTTTCAAGTAGGACTACTTTTTCAGTTATTTAAGAGGGAATAAGCTGTGGAATAAGCTTGTTCCAAGGAATCACCCATTAGTCAATTTGAACCTGAGCTGCGGGTGGGGTTGCTTGGTAAGTATACCTTCGAAACAGACTGAGATTGATGGAATTAAAACTGACAATATTTTTTTTTAAACGTTTTGAAAAACGTATAGAAGAAATTTTTTTTAAAAAAACGTCTTGAAATGTCTTCAAACGTCTTGAAGAAAAATATCTTAAAAATCCCTCTTGAACTGCGTTGAAGCGTTTTGAAAAATGTCGAAGAAAAATGTCTTAAAAACTTCTTGAAGGAAACTGACTTAAAACGTCTTGAAAATGTCTTGAAACGTCTTGAAAATGTCCTGAAGAAAACACTCCCTATGATGCAATAACCAAAGAAATAATGATTCGGCGGAAGGGATTGGTATTTTAGAAGTAGGGGCTTTTGGGGGTAAAATTTTCGATTATCGATATGTATCGAAGTTAATCTCGCCAGTTACGTAGCGTGCTGCAAAGTGTATAGTTCACACGTGGAGGGGGAGGGGCAAGAAAGAGGGAGTACTGATATTTGAAACAACAAAGAAGAAAAATACAGAGAAATACGGGGTTGGTTTTTGCGCGTTTTATAATATGGTTAAAGCATCATTTTGACTTTCTGTCTTATAAATTGACCCTTTTTAAGTGACCAAAAAATTGGAGGGCACCTAGGCTCCCTCCCACGCTAATTATTTTCCCAAAGCCACCGGATCAAAATTCTGAGATAGCCATTTTATTCAGCGTAGTCAAAAAACCTTATAACTTTGTCTTTGGGGACGACTTACTCCCCCACAGTCCCCGTGGGAGGGGCCACAAGTTACAAACTTTGACCAGTGCTTACGTATAGTAATGGTTATTTGGAAGTGTAGAGATTGTTACTTTACCCGCTCTTTACTCACGAATTAGTGTCGCTCAAATGTGTGAGAGGGCATGGCCCGGCGATAGCAATTAGTTTACACCGGCTCAGGTTTGGCGAGATTGACGCCTGCAATTAATTGACAGCCGCTCTGCAATCCGAGGCCTATTCCCGAAAACGAGAACTTGCTAATGGGAGATGCCGATGACGTTTGTGGTGACCGAAGACTGTATCCGATGTAAGTACACGGACTGTGTGGCGGTATGTCCCGTCGATTGCTTTTATGAAGGGGAGAATAATCAAGTAAAATAACTTTTCTACTTGATAAAGGTTCTCATATGGCTGTGGAGATGAGACTTTAGGCCAGGACCTGTTTTACAAGGTCTGAAACAAAGATGGCAAACATACTCTTGTGTTCTCACCGCGTTGATTGGATCTTGCTGTGTTATATTTGCTTTGTGAATGACCATGTGCCTCTTCTGTCCAGCAGTTGACTTACAAACTTTATCACAGATAACACAAGCAATAGTACTAGTCTGTGGTAATGGAAGACTATGAATCGCATTCTTCTATATTCTCTGCTAATACTTGTATAGCTTTTGTGTCCGCAGAAGATACATCCATAGCTTTTTCTAAATTGTAAATTAGCTTTAATTTTAGCTATAAACTGTATGTTACTATCTTCCTTTTTTCGTCTTTTTTTATGCAGTGGGTTCTTAGGGCTACAAACTTCACTATTTTCATCAGTCGATTCAACTACTTTGCTCCATAGCATCAAAAAGATCTGTTGTTCTGACTTTTCCAACTTCAAGATCCCAGTTTTGAAGGGCCCGCAGTCCCCTTCCTCTCTCAGGAATATCCAAAAATGTCAAAACCGTCCCAGGAGCTTTTCCCTAGACATGGCAGATAAATTGTTTTGATAACCTGCATATACACAGTGTCGTTTGATTTATCACTGCCCCTTCTTTCAACTAAAGAATTTAATTTCTATTCCCCCCAGAAACTACCAGAATATTAGAGCTTCATCTTCCAGGACATTCGCAAGATTTGTCAATAGAATATTTTGGAAACTTGAGATCAACTCAATCTAACTCTTTTTCTCCTTCGTCTTCTTCATCTAAGTCTGACAATCACTGGTTTATTCGCGCATCCGAATATTGACAATATCCTATGTAAAGTCTTGAGTTATCTCTTGACCAGTCTAACACGTATTGTCTATTGGTTGGTATCATTCGTGGCCACTGAACGTGTGTATACAGTAGTCTTTTTGAAAGGACAATGGTTGCAGAAAGCATCGGTCACACGACGATTGATTCTACTCATCGTTCTCATCGATCATGGTCGATCCCAAGATGCTGGAGCTGTCGCTGTACCAGGACATTCCGCACCTGCTCCTCCCCGTCGTCACCGATCCGCGCAAGGCGTCGCGTGCGCTGCAGTGGGCCGTCGACGAGATGGAGCGTCGTTACCAGCTGCTCTCCGAGCTGAAGGTCCGCGACATCGACACGTTCAACAAACGCCTCGAGAAGCTGCACACCGCGCGCGCGAAGGCGGCGGAGGCGGCGCGCCTCGGCGAGACCGAGGAGGTGCCCGAGCACATTTATAAACCCTCAAAACTCAAGGGTATCCCTTTTTTAAAAATCACTTATTAAATCAAAAAGCTTATGACAAAAAAGACAAAAATGATAAATGAATAATAAAATCAAATAGCCAAGAAAACGATGGTGATATCAGACAGTGGAACAAAATGAAGTGAAAATAAGCAAATATTTTGAAGAAGGCCTCCACCAAGCAGTCTGAACTACTCAGAAAAAAAAAACTAACCGTTGAACTATGCTCAACCAGAGTTTACGCATACTCCCCTCCTCCTTTTTTTCAAAATCATCCGATCAAAACTATGAGAAAGCCATCTAGCCAAAAAATAAATTAATTTGCAAATTTGGTTTTAATTATTCATGTGCGGAGAGCCAAAATCAAAACATGCACTAATTCAAAAACGTTCAGAAATTAAATAAAAAAAAACAATTGTTTTTAACTGAAAGTAGGGAGCGACACTAAAACTTAAAACGAACAGAAATTACACCAAATATGAAAGGGTCTGTTCCCTCCTCAAAAAGCTTTTTATCGGTAAGATTGGAGAAATCCTTAGCATCAGACAGACGAATGATTTTGAAAAAGTTTTTTTTTTCAAATAAGAATAAAAAGTGACGTTAAAAGTAACGTCTCTGGCGCCATACGAATGAACTCATAGGCTTCTGATCCAGTAAGCTGCTATTGGCGGTAAAAAAAAATACACCGGAAATTGCCGTTTTCGGTGCTAGGATGCACTTATCCAGGATCTGTCTTTTGTCAAAGTTCTAAACCTGCACTCTGAAACTAACTGACGTACCTTTTCATGAAGAAGAGAAAGTGGCCTTAATAAGGAAGGGAAAGTACTCATCCAAGCAATAGAACAGCAATATATGTACAGCGGTATGAGGGAATTATAAAACAGCTTTGAATACACACAGGAAAAATATACGTTAGCTTACGTATCATACCTAAGTTTCTTGACACTTTTAATCGGAGAAAGTTAGTATGTTTCTTAAATGGTAGATTCACATCGACAAGGACTTCTAGAAACCTAATCCCAATAAAGGAGTTTTGATAACAATGCATGCATACAAATTATTGTGTTTATAGTGATTCCAAATATTTTTAATTTCTCTAATTTAAAACTACCCATCAAAAGCTGGAAGCGTGAAAAAAATTAATTGATTTTCAAAAACGGAAAGAAATACATTAACAGAACAAGAAATATTTATAAAAATTACAACATCAAATTCTGCTACAGAGATCCTTATTTTAGAAGTTTCAAGTTCAAGCCTGTAAAAATGTGTTATTTCTTTCGCCGGTTGTTCTCGGTATCCCACAGCTGCACGACGGCCGGTTCATTGGTTGTCCAATCGATTTTCACGTCAGGCTCGCGACTTGGCTTGACCATACCGACAACATCCTGCCCGGTGCCGCCAATCGTGACTGGCACAATCCCCTCGGGCGCTATTTCCACCGGTTGCTGCCAGCCGGGGGAGTGAGACCAACTGCCGAGGAACTCGGTTATCTGAACGCGAGAGACCGTGCCAGGCCCTGGAATCACCCGGTCGAGATGATCAGGCCCAAGGGGTCGTCAGCGTCGGAGGCGACGACGAACCCGTGTTCGAGGACACCTGCCGAGCGCAGCCACTCCACGCTGGTCGCGACCTCGGCGCCTCGCCGTCCGATCGCGACGTAGATCGTGATGACGTCTGGGTCCTGGGCAGCGAGGACGTCCAGGCACAGCTCGGTCTTGCCAGTGGAGCGGTCGCCGACGACGAGCTGTCGCTGCCCGCGCCCGATCGGGATCATGGTGTCCAAGACGAACACCCCCAGGTTGAAAGCATAGTTTTTTTTTAAATTAGAAAAGATTGAAGCTAGGAATATCAGTTTGTTGTGCCTAAAAGATAATCGTGGAAAAAAAATACAAAGATATGATACTAGTAAACAATAATTGGTGAAAACTTATGAAAAAAAAATCAAAAATATTTCTAGCTATTTCAATTCTCCACTTCTGTCCACTCCACATTAACATTAAGAAGAAATACGACCGTTCATAAATATTAGCTTTTAATCGTCAGGTGTGACTATGGCCCAGGGGGTCGGACAGGCGCTCTTGGAAGGCTGCGTCTATGACGATGCCGGCCAGCTCGTCACGGGCTCCTTCATGGACTACACGATGCCGCGAGCGGACACGGTACCGAGCATTGATGTCGGTATGACCACGGTCCCCTCGCCCTTGAACCCGCTTGGCGTCAAGGGCTGCGGCGAAGCCGGTGCCATCGCGGCGCCGGCTGCTACGATCAATGCCGTCGTCGATGCTCTATGGGACCTGGGCGTCCGCAGCATGCCAGAGGAAGCTGAATGTTATCTGCAGGAATCCGGGGTTATTTTAAATGTTCCAGTATTTACAAGTAATGATAATGTAAACATTTGGGATTTGGTTTGGTTCCGAGGGACCTTTATAATCCATTTAAACATGTGTTGAAGGTCAATGACATGTGGTTTTATAGATCTTTCAAGCTCCTAGTTGTAAAAAAATAGAATTAATCATGGTCCAATATACTCATGTCAAGATGACGTAATCTCCCGTGACTTTTTTTGTTCTTAGAAACGCGCCAAGGTTAGAAATCGTAAAGGCGCCTCCCTGCATATCGCTCGCCGCGAGCGTTCCGGCGCGAGCTTGCTCGACCAGATGCCTCGACTGCTCGGCAATTTCACCGAGTGAAAGGCGTCCGACATTCCGAATCACAGGCACGAGCAGGCCGTCTTCCGTGTCGACGGCCATCCCGAGATGAAGTTCATCTTCGCCGGGCAAGACGATTCCATCCTCCTCCCAGCGTCCGGCCAGAAGCGGATGTTCTTTCAGCAGTAATCCGGCAAAATTAGAATAGACTCCAACCAGAAGTAGTACCCCCAAGAAGACATCTTAACTCCTTCAAGAGAGGAGGGTCAACCATTTCAGAAATAATTTTGTCGGCGCAAGTATTATCAACTTACATTCACAAATGACATCAATTTCGAAGCGTTTTGAGAAGAAAGCATTAAGATAAAATAATTCTAGAATAAGATAAAATCTAAAATAGGATTTTTGGAGACTCATTGTCGTCAAATCTTTTAGTTCCCTAGATGCATTGCCATATCAATTCGATAAGAGGCAGCAGAGAAAAGATTTTATTTCAGTTCTCAAGAGAGAAAGAATACCCTGTAAATAAATAATGGAATCGAACAGTCGATGTCGATGAAATATCGATCGCAGGCAAATACAGATTCTTTTTTGGCATCCGAGAGTTGTGTAAAATAGCCAAAAAAGTTGTGTGTGCGTTTTGCACGCTCACGTGTTCGCAGAGTCCAAACTGGCTATCTCCATGGTCGTAGTCGCACCTTCATAGTAATTTTTCATTTATATTTATTTTATTAATTTTATGGCAAAATATTTTATAGGAATGATTATAAATTTTTTTTTAAAATAGGCTATTCGTTATTTGGGGCCCTTGTCTGAGAGGCAGGTAAAATTACATTCCCAGATTTAGCCCAGGGTTTACAATTAGTCTGCAAAAATCTTGAATATCACCTTCAGTGTAGTGAAGTATGTGCTCCTGGCATGATGTTGCTATCAGGGGGCGTAAATTTACCCCTAGATTAATCATCAACCACATCATCATTTTGAAGGCCCGACTGGGATCAGCAATGGAAACGGTAAACATTATCAGCGCGGAAAACAGTGCATTAAGAATCACTCCAGCCAATAACAGCGTATGGACCGATAACATTCGATACGTGATGCTAATCCGATACACCACGAGAATAGAGAGCAGACCACCCACAAACGCCCAAAGCGGCAACACCGAAAGTCCCATCACCGTTCCACCGATACCAAGCAAAATGCCCAACGTCGCGCCAAAGGCAGCGTTAAAAAGCACAACACATCTTTTGATTTCAATCCCACCAAATGATGATGGAGATATTGTATTTCAAGAGCTCAAAGAGTTAATTGGAAATTATAAGAATATAAAATGGATTGGTTATCTTTCTTCAACTGCTGTTTATGGAAACCATAATGGAAATTGGGTTGATGAAAAAACTAATACAAATCCTTCAAGCCAAAGAGGCAAAAACAGAAAATTAGCTGAAGATCAATGGTTGAATTTTGGAAAAGAAAATAAGACACTTCCGATCCTCTTTCTAGAGCGTTTTCGTTTTGCTTCTGTTGTCCCAGCTTTGCTTCAGCTCGTTAGCCAAGTAGCTGCCAATGCAAAAGCCTGGTACCCAAGCAATGATTGCGTCAACAATACCAGATGCGGCAGCAAAGATGCCGGGGCCTGGACAGATCCCCGTTAATCCCCACCCGACACCAAACGTCAAAGCACCTAATGCAAGTCGTCCATCAATCACTTTGTTGGACGGGATGTTGGACCAGTCTCGGAGGTGCAAAAAATCCAGGGTAATTCCCAAGGAAAATTTAACAAATTGTTTATTCCTAAACTACTATCCACAACAACTTATCCCTATAATCTGCCACCTAAGGTAAACAAGGCAGCTCACACTGCTTCACAGCCCCAATCTCTTCAAAGTTTTGCTTTTCGCTCGTTCCCATAGACCTCTGATTTTTATTAAGTTCTTTCTTATAACTTTTTTTCACCCTATTCTAAGACGTCCAGTTTTCCTTTGGCATCTGATGGAGGCGCAAAATTCTTTTGATACGAACAGTTACAATTGGGTCAGTCGTTGCCGTCCTTTGAAGAATGGTGCAGCGCTTTTATCCGCGGCTTGGGGCCATGCCTCCCTCGAGCGATCGCTTCCTGCATCAGGCAACCTTTCCAACAGCCGAGCAACTCGAACGAGATCAAGCTTGGGTCGAGGCTGCGCTGCAGCGTGAAGCTGCTCGTTTGGCGAATTCTCCCGCCACTCAGGACCTTCCTGTCGAGGCACCACCTGCGACAAAAAGGTTCACATTTGTCACCAAGCTTATTCTCAAGGTATTATTTGGGGAAGGTGCTTACTTAAAAGCTTTCCTTCTGTTGACCACAATTCCCCTAATCAAAAGAATAGGTACAGCCTCAGTGGCGTCAACTAGAGGGAGGGGTTTTGGGAAGGGCAGGACAGGGGGTCCTCTGCTCCTAACCCCCTCCACGCCAATTGTAAAAACTTCCTTATTTGAGGGTGTTTTTATTGAAAATGCCTTTGTTATTTTCTCACTGAATAATGTCACCACCAATAGTAAATTTATTGGGTCTTACGGCTGATTAGATTGAAACGGCAATCTAGAAGTTTTTATCCACTACCATATGGGCTACGGGGACATAAGGCGAAAAATTAAGCATTCGAGGCACGGTGTGCTTCCCTCCCACTAGCTGCAACCCTTCAGAAGAGCATTAAAGCCAAAATTTTATTATCGAATGAACCCTTCCTCAAGCTTCTACAAACACCTGTTCTACACGATGACGCCCTGAAAAAAATATCTATCCGGCCATGAGCGAATCGAACGGGCAGGAAACTTATATCGACCTCGGGCAGTGTCCGATCGTTGTGCGCGATGCAGACGATGCGCGGGCGGCTGGTGAGTGGGCCGAAAACACGGCGCGGCAGGCTCTCGGTTTGCCGTTGCAGACGTCACGGCGACGTTTGCTCAATCACAAGGTCGCTGAAGGCTTCGGCTGTTTGCTCTGGGCGTTGGCGTTTTCGGTACTCCTGCTGGCGATGAATTTCGTCGGCTGCAAGCTTCATTTTTTCCACAAGACAAAGTAGCTCACTGTAAACTTTCTTTAGAGTTTTCTTTTCCTATTCATACTAACATTCCCGTCAATATCTTAAGTTGTCTCCAAGCATCAACTCTATCAACAAACTCCAAGATTTCTAAGTGCGAAAAGCATTATCGAATTTACCAAATTTGTTTCTACATATTGATTTTTACAGTTTAGTTTGGAAACACTGGTGAAATTTTTTCGAAAGAAAATATACATTTGATATTTTATAACAACTTCTTCGAAGCCAATCTGAGCGGTGAGGACGCGACCAAGGCCGCCCTCACGATTGTCCTGCCCGACGAAAATGCCGGCGGCGGCACGCTCATGCTGACCGCCGAAACCACCTACACGCCATTCTTTCTGGGTGCGTTCAAATCGTTCCTGAACAGTGGAACGTCACCGACCAAGCTGACGTTCAGCGCGGATTCCGAGGTGCGCCTGAAGAACACGCTCGAAGTGGCTCTTGTGCTCGATAATTCGGGTTCGATGGCTGAATTTCTAGGGATTCAGGCTCAAAGTAGTTGTCGTACATTGCGATTTCGATCGTGCGGGTAACATCGTCCGGGTTTCCCGGCTCGCCGAATGCCAACGTATCGGCGTGACCATGCGCATGGTCTTCGGTATGGCTCTCAGTTTCAGAGCCTTTGTGTAGGCTATCGGCAAATGCCGCGGGTGCAGCGGCGAGCGAAACGATGGCGGCGAGTGCAAGGACAGATTTGGATAACGTAACAGACATTGTTGCTCTACTCCGTGTCTTTCAATGACGCGATTATACGACGCGCCACGGTGAACGCGCGCAACGGGGTTGGGTTTACCCTTAAAGACATTACCGCCACCGCCAGCTACAAGACGGGCGACATGGCAGGACTGACGCTCCTCGGGTCCGATTTGTCGGCGGGCGACTTCGACGGCGTTGATTTCACTGACGCATGGCTTCAGAACCTGCCCATGGTCGGCGCATCGTTTCGTCAAGCGATACTAGTAAACGCAAATCTAGGAGGGTCTGACCAAAACCAATTGGCTATCTCATGATTTTTGATCGGTTGTCTTAGGAGGAAAGGGGACGTGGGAGAGAGGCTAGTTGCCCTCCAATCTTTCTGGTCACTTAAAAAAGGCACTGGAACTTTTTATTTCCGTTTGCCTGAGCCTTCTCCCATTTTTCTGATTTGATGACCAATGGTTTGATGTGATATTCTTTGCAAAAAAAAATCACAAAAACTAAAAAAACGAACAAATAAACACGCATTCGTAATACTTCCTCTGGTAAATACTGGTTGAAACGCTCGGCGAAGGCATCCTTGAAAGCCACGTAGCGCTCCGACTGATCGTTGCGGTCATAGGACTGCACGAGTTCCAGGCCTTCGATCGAGCCACCGCCGAGGTGGAGCAACCGTTCAGATGCCGCCCACTCCGCCGCGATCAGCAGGATTTCCTCATCCAGCTTGCGTATCTGTTGGCCCAACTCGGCTGTATCGACACCATTGGCGATCAGCAATAACGCATCGGCATCGAACTCCAGCAATCTGTGAGACCAACCGGCACCTCCAATCTTTTCCTAGAAAGCCAATCGACTCACTCCACGTTCTGGTTGGACGATCTGGAGCTGGCTCTTGTCGAGCCTCGAGACTGCAGGTCGCGTCCAGCAAGATGGGCGTGGTGGCGGAATCGGGTTGCGTCCTTTGCAGGCGGTGCCCAGTTCCAGCCAAGCTGCTGCTCGGAGATCACTCGATCGGCCTGGATGAGGACAATACGACATCGTTGTCAGTCAAGAAAATGGAAGAGACAGAGCAAATTGTGATATTTTCACTTCGGGGGAAGATGAATTTTCTGCAGAAGTAGTTTTTTGTCAGGGGACTTTTCAGCAGAAGAACTTTAGATTTATTGAGGAATTTTGCAGAGAAAATCCTCTCTGAAGAAGATGAGATTCCCTGTATCACTTGCAACATAATTAGAAGTTAAACAAACAACAGACTTTTTAAAATTAAAGCGAAGAAAATTTTTAACTAGAAAATTTGATCATGGGGATGAATTTTAAGTGGGATACAGATCCTCCAAATCTTTCATGTTTATTGGAAGAGATTGCCGTGAACATATACACTGAGCCAGATCTATAAACATGATAGATCCGGTAGATGTACACATCTACATTCTACACATCTACATTCTACACATCTTCATCTACACATATACATAGCGGCAATACAGTTTTTTTTTTTTTTTTACATTAATTTACCCTCTAGAGCGATTAGCTAAGAAGGTTCAAACGTCACTGATATCACCCACAAAGACTCTTTACATGTTTCCCAAATATAAATTATTGTGAGAAGCTCTTAGAACCTAAATATCACTTTATCCATTTCAATCGAATGACTATTCATTCGTTGCTACGATTTGGTTGTTATCACAGTTTTTCTCAAATTCGGGAAGAGTTTTCATCGCCTTTAGGAAGAAAGAAAATGAATTCAATTATACAACAGATGAAAGGAAGGAATTATTTCCAAAAGAGTATCCTGGTGCCTCAGCCTAACTTAATCGTACAAAAACATATTCCAAACTTTAAGCGAAAATCTTGATAGCTTTTAAGCATAGAAAGACAATAATTTTTAGTATATATTAATATGATCAAGCAAGAAGATTACCCTTTCATTTTATATAACAATCGATCAATAGAAGGAGTTGTTTCTAATTTTATTAATTGGAAAGATTTTGATGCTCTCAAAATAGTTGAAATTGAAAAAGTTCTTAGTGTGCTACAATCAAAATTCAATCAAGGAAAACAGATTGGTATAGAAAAATCTGAGTTAAATTTAGATGCTGAAGAGGACCTGATCTGCGAGTTGCCGATCGTCTCGGCGAGCCGATGCGCTTTTGCCAGCAGGCGCTCTGCTTCAATGTCCTGGTTGGCGGCCACCTCGTTGACGATCCAGTTCTCTATGGTCCTGACGTTCGTGAGTTTGTCGTTGTCGCTCACGTCGGGAAGCTTGCCGAGGGCCTCCTGGTACCGCGCTCGACCTTCCTCCAGCCGACCGGTCTGAAACAGGAAATCGGCCAGGCCACGAACATTTAGAACTTCGTAATAAGATGGATTATCAAGCAGTTAAAAAAACAGCTGTTTCACTATAGCTACGCCAATTTTCTACTTTCACTTCTAAAGAACAAGGCCTATTAACAACACTAAGGGCATTAAATAAAAATAAAAAATCCTGGATCCCTTTTTGGTCTATTCATAACTACAAAAAACTAGATTAAACCTCGGCATTTGAGCAACAGAAATGTTTTGGCACCAAAATTTTTAGAAACATTTGCTTGATAACATATTGGAAATTAACCAAAATCGGCAAGTCAGTAGTGTTTATAATCATAGTAGCCAGTATCTTCACAGCGAAAAATTAGACTCTCTTATTATTCCAGCAATCGAAGAGTAGACCAGGTTCTTCATCAAAAAGAAATTTAAAACCACGACGATACCCGTCTGTTAAAAATAAACTGAAATCACGTTTAGGGCTTTTTGCAATCATGCCAGGGTATGTATTTTCCTATTTGTCGGATTTAAAATAGTGGCAATTGGAGCATAGGATACCTCTAGAGTGAGAGCAACGAACTCGATCGTTTCTCGCAATTCTTCATCATTTGAAATGGCGTAGATCACACTCGACAGCGTATCGAAATCTCTGTCGTGCATTCCCGCAAATACGATACGGAAGCCATCCTTTTTATCCGAATCCTCGCCTGGGCAAAAAAAGTGCGTATCAACTCCATTCGGCAACCAAGTGACGTTATCCTTCTTGGTCAATCCCTGCCAATACGGCATCGACCTCCTATCCATCGTAATCAATTGATCGAATGCTCCAAAATGAAATTTTAATTATTTAATTAATTATTAAAGGCAGGGAACAAACACTTCTTAGTTGTTCTTATTATTCTTAATATACATCACCAAATCTTCAATTACTTTGCGCTATAGTTCGTTCTTGGTACTTGCTATTTATTCAGAACACACCCAAACAGTAAAGTTAGGTAATTCTAATGAAATATACTAAAGTATGATGAAAAGATAATACTTTATAAACAAAATTGTGGGGGCTTAACCAAAAAAATATGGAAAACAGGCCACCCAGGAACATAAGTAGCCTCTTCAAGAGTACAGCCTCTTGGCCCAATCCAGTTTTGGGTATTTCTAAATTTCCCCGGATTTTTGTCCTGGCCTCGGACCCCCTGCATTAGATTTGCATGCATCTGTCTCAGTAAGTGAAGGGAAAATGGTGTCTCGTTTATTATTCCACCAGCATATCTCAACGTACTTCGGTAGTTCAAGATTTCTTGGATATCTGCATTTTTCTCTGGCGCAAATTTTTCACCTGCCTGCTGTTGATAGAATCCCGCCCCTCTAATTTTGCGTTTACATATTCAAGGAGGCTATCAAAGGCTTTACCATTCAATTCTTTGACCTCAATAGAGGTGATAAATGCCGGACCAACGCCTTTATTGACGAGTACATATTTGTAATTAAGCGACTCAGAATTATAATTAGTGATGTTCAAATGAGGATAAACAGACATGTATTGTTGTTTCCTTATCAAATTCGTTTGGTAAACGAATACGATTAAGGTACATAAACTCATGAATAAGGCGGACTCCAGTCGTTCAAGGGGCGAACGACCAGCCGGTACATCCAGGGTGTCCGCGAGTTTGGGTGGGAGCGGTTCCCGGACCGGCTATGGCAACGCGGGAGCCATGACCGAATTCTGGCCAAATGGGGTGCTGTCAGTCAGGCGTTGGATTACCTGGACAACCATCTGCCGCTGCTGCCCGGGAGCGGGTGAACTGCGTTGGGAGGGATGGGGCCCGGGTGGCTTCGGCGGAGGGTCGGAGGTAGGTCGGGGATGTGGGGCCAGAAGGGTGCATAGAGAAAATGATGGAGAAAATGGTCTTGGTATAAGCTTACATAGTGTTTATGAAACTATTTGTTTGAAAAGCAAATTGCTTGGCTCCTTCGATTCCTTGATTTCAGCAATGCAAATTTGTTGCTCCTTGCGCCAGGTGGGGGTATACTGGCTCAAGGAAAGTAAATCCTGGCAATGGTACGTAGTATTGGGGGGATGTATCATATTTCTCGTGTCAAGTAGTGACTCAATGGTGGACCCAAGAGTACGAGGTTGAGCTGGATGAGTCTGGCAAGAAAGGTTAAAATTCTTTCCTGTCAACTTATAACATCATTTTGCCGAAAAAGGAGGGATTATACTACAGGAAAAGGGGTCTTATGTCTTGAAAGAGGTGGTACATAGCTCACGTTTTCTAAACTTATCTGGGGGTTCTTTATACCATCTCAAGAGGAGTACCCTCTCCCCCAGATTTCAAGTAGCTTCATAACAACAATAAAGGTGTATATCAGTGCTATTACAATAATGTCACTTCGATACCAACAGTTCCGCTGCAGAATCGACTGCCGTTTCTATTTTGCTGTAATTGTGAGGAGAGGCAAAGGATCAAAATACGAAGAATGAAAGCAGGACGTAACCGACCATCGTGGAATTGTCCACGTTCGCACATGTTGTAGAAGCGCGGAATCGATACCAATGCCGCCAGTAACGCCAATCCATCGAAAAGGTGATACACATGCCCCAGCGAACAAAATGATTTCCACGATAATTGAACCGACACGGCGCCAACACCGACGCTTCACGCAGGACGACTGGGACATCGTCGGGCAGCGACTCGGCGCCAACGGCCCGACCGGCGGCTTTGCTCCCTTCGCGTTCACCGGCGCCAGCGTGAAGCACCGCATCCTGCCGCGCATCTCGGGCCGGGACGGTCGCTACATGATCGCGTACGGCCGCACCGCGACGGAGTCGTCGACGCGGGCGCGCGAGATCGCGGTCCAGGCCTTCGACTGGCAGGCCCCCACGACGCTGCCGGCAAAGCGCACCCCATCTATGTCCATATGCTCCTATAATATCTACGTCCATCCCATAAATTCCACCATCAGCAAGTTCCGAATGGCACAAAAAACGGTATTTTTGGTGCCATTTCTCAAGTGGAAAATTTGAGGCTAGTGGCCTACAAGAACTTCCTCAAATCAAGTGAGAACGACAGAAAATGGGAGGAATAGTTGCCCCCTCTGGCCCATAGTAAATTACACCCTTGACCCCAACCTCTTGTCGCTTAGTGGGTGGAAAAGTGTAGACACGAGAATCCGAATCTTTATTTACTTTTCTTAAAATATTTGTTACTTTTTGTTTGACCACGCCTGAAGTCAAAGCCGAATTTTCCAACTCAGTATCTGGCAACAATGACATATAACACGTGTTTTTGGGTTTCCAAGATGGATAGCAGTTATACATCTATCTATCATTTTCTTCCTTTACGTTCACTTCTCTGCGATTGTACCCAGCTGAGCGAAACCAAGAGCAACGCTGGAGGATTTTTTAACACTTAGCTTTTCCCTCTGACCAACAACGGCATAAGCGCATTCATCGGCCCGCACGGTGAGTTGCTCGAAACGGGTCCGCAATTTGAATACGTTGCAATGACGCACGACGTGCAGCCACAAGCCGGATCTACGCCATTTTCCCAACTCGGAAACTGGCCGGTCACGCTGCTTGCGACATTCGTAACGGCCTGGTTCGGGTGGCGCTCTCGTTCGAATGAGACGTAAATTTCTATGGTTCTATTGATTATGTATTAATCTAACTAATTGATAATTATAAGGACGTTTGCCCGAGATGGCCAAACCGCTGATATCAGTATTCACCAAACCCTGGACCGACCCCCTGCCCGCCTTGGCAGAGAAACTGGCAGGCCTCGGCTTCGAAGGCGTCGAACTGGCGGTGCGCCCCGGCTATCAGGTTCTGCCTGAAAATGTCGGCACGGAGTTGCCCAAGGCGGTGAAGACCCTCGCCGAACACGGGCTGAAGATCCCCAGCATCGCCGGCGAGATCGACGAGGCTACCATTGCGGCCTGCGGCCAGCAAAAGAAAACCAGATTTATTTTTTCCTTTTTTGAGAACCTGAAAAGATCGTTAACGACTCATAATCTTTTATGTGTTAACACCAAGACTGGCAGGCAATCCTTTGATAGTCACACACCGCAATTTTCCGTAAACCGTAATTTTCGTAACACCGTAATGGATTGGATCTGCACCGTTTGCCACCTTGATTGCCACTTTGATGCTTTTTTTAAGGCAAATCACACCATTCACTTCTGGTGGAAGAACTGTTTCTATGCATAAATTCTTTTTTTTAAGTTCACTTAAGTAGTATATTTAAATTCGTCAGAGCCCCATTTTATTTCCAAAATAATATATGTAACAAAACCTTTCTGAATGTACATCAACAAAACAACAGGAACTAGCAGTAATCGATATACAGGATTTACATTTAATTGACCTCTTCATACAGCAGAGGTGAATCCAATGCTCCAAAGCCAGCAACAATTCCACCTTCATCAGTTCCTTGTAATTTACTTCTTAGTAGATGTCCTACAACTACAAACACTATTTTAGAAGGTCTTTGCAAAAAAGATATAAACCTCTTATCAACTAAAGGCTGTTTGTTGGACGTTTATGCTGGTAATAAAATAATTAAAGCCGGATTGCATGAAAAAGAGATGTATATAATAATTAAAGGTACATTTGAGGTAACCAATACAGAAAACAAGCGCATTGCACTGCTAGGCAAAAGAGATGTTTTTGGCGAAATGGCATTTTTTACTGAAAATGGCTATCGTACTTCTAATGTAATTGCTGGCTGACGGTTTTGGGGTGGTCGGCTCAGCCCCTTCGCCCGTTTGTGGCTTTACCTTCTGCGGTGCTGGTGCGGGTTTTGAGGATCCATCCGGCAGGTATTGATCGACATTTATCTTGTCGACCTTGACGGTCGCACCGATGCCCAACCGATCCCGAAGTGCAATATTCGCCGCCCCGATGATGTTTGTTTCATCGAACGATACTTTCAGTTCCTGAAGTGCGATTTGCTTGTCCGTGCCCTTGGCGACCGCCTTCAACTTTATATGCATTTTATATTATATTATTATTATATATTATATTTGTATTATGGTCTTGTCAAGTCTTTTTTTACCCATCTTAAGTCTTATTTTATAACATTATTTTATTTTTTTATATTACTGTCATATTTTATATTATATATTACATTATTATATATTATATTAGTCTTATAGTCTTATTAAGCCTTATTTTCTAACAAGAAAGCCACAATTTCATACAAGATTTACAAGATTCATACAAGAAAGCCACATTCATACCCCCAGTACCCTCGTGGTGCTGGGGCGCTGTCCTTTCGCCTGCGCGCCAGACCCGGCGCGGATCGGGCGGGTCGACACCGATGACCGAGGCACTACGCTGGCCCTCCCGACCGCCGCGCCCGCTCGGCGGCCCTCGGAGAGGAGGTCGCTCGATGGATGCCGATCGGATCGTTCGTGAATTCTGCGAGGCCTGGGGGCGCGGCGAGATCGAGCCGCTGATTGATGCCTTCGCCGAAGACGCCGTCTACCACAACATGCCAGAAGAAACGATGGAAGACATTAAGAGCGGGCGTCCGGAAGACTTGGAAGTGAACTTAAGAACCTTTCAGCGCATGATGCAGGTGCGAAAGGAAATTGCCGACAAGCTGGGGGTGGTCATTTTTTAGGTGATAGCTTAGTCTTTTCTGCTTCCAGAAATCCCACTACGATTCTTTTTGTGAATTGAATACACTTCAAGAGCTTTGAGGCAAAACAACTCCCACATGCTTCGATTCTTGGTGATCTTTTCGCTCGTGCTGCATCATATTGATACTGCTTGACGCAGCAACCACGTCTAACACCTAAAAGATAATATTAATAAATTAACAACTTTTAAAGAGTTACCGAAAGAACTGCTCTGTGTTTTGATAGCTTTAGTCATACCCCATTCACTTGGTTATAATAATCACCATGCCCTAAACTGAATAAACTGGTTAAAGAGACATAGGGTGACTTATTTTGCAGCAGAAGTGGGGGGGAATAAGAAGGGTTATTTGCTAGGTATGAGAGGCGGGTTACCAAGATAGCAAGAAGTCAATTAACTAGAATTTTACAAAAATTCATATCTGTTGTTATGTCCTAAGTCTCATCAGATTTGTGTCTACTGATTTTTCTGGTTTTAATCCATGTTGGCTTTTGGTTTTTTCTTTTCAGTAAACTGCAAATTATATTCTGGTTCTGAGAAGGGATGGGGATTGTTGGCCTTACTCATGGTAATTTTTGCTTGTTTTAAGTTTGGCTTGGTTGTTTATTGTAATTTCTATTTGTATTCCATTAACGAACCTTCTAGACAATCTAATTGTTAACGTTAACACGTGACGCGCGTACAAGCTATTATCTTGCTTTCGATTCAGTCACATATTAGTGTTTAGGATTTTTATCGTTACTATTTTATGATGCTATCAACGAGAAAACTTTGAGTAAAACTCTAGTGTCTTTGATGACGGTTATTAACAATTTCGCAAACCACACTATAGATGCTAGCACGAAGTATATCACAAAGACTTCACTTTTGCTCATAGAAACTATTTGTCAAGCCTACTGTAGAGTTTTCAAGCTCCTATCTGCAAAAATGGGAAATTTTGTATTTTATGTCAGAAGATTTTTTTCACGGTTGATCGTATCGACCAAGTGGTCCTATAATATCGTGAGATGGCTCATTCAAACAGAAATTAAAAGTTCTAGTGCCCTTTTTTAGTGACAAAAAATTGGAGGGCAACAAGGTCCCCTCCCACGCTCATTCTTCTCACGGTAACCCGATCAAAATTTTGAGATAGCCATTTTTTTTTAGCATAGAGCGCGGTCGCGAGCAGCGGCGGAGAGGCGTTCGGCATGGCCACGAGCTTTGGCGACCTCGACGGCGACGGTCGCGCGGAGATGGTGGTTGGCGCGGCGAACGCGAGCGTCCTGGGGAGGTCATCCGGCCGCGTCGCGGTCGTCGCCACGATCGGCACGAGCGACCCGGGGCGCACGACCCGCTACGGCAGCGCGGCGCCGGATTCGCTCGGCCGCCGCAGTCACGTCGACGTCCACGGCCGCACCATCGCCAACCGCGAGAACGAGGCCTCAAAGAGCCGGAAAGCACGGTATACGTCAAAGGATTACTGTATTCGTTGTGAGAAATAATAGTTTGTGAAAAAAGAAAGTAAAAGAACCGCTGTGGATTCTAGTTTGATGATTTGCTTTAAATATGCGAGGTTTGGTTCCCTTGCTGCAAAAAAAAGCGAATTTGCTTCTGCGCTATGTCAATAACTATCGGCACGGCGCTTGCAGATAGCAGAACCCTTTTAACTTTTTAGGCGTCCTCTCTTGGAATGCTATTTTTAATACTAAATTAAAGACTTATGGATAAGATAAATCAAATTTAATACATTTATAATAAAAATCAAAAAATAAATATTTTGATATTAACAATTAATTATTTTATTTTTTATTTTTATCAAAAAATTAAAGTTTATAAAGGTAGAATTATATAAATTATATAAAAAAAATTAAAAAATTAATACTACAAATTTTTATTTAAAATAGGTATTTAAAGATATAAATTTATTATATTATATTTTTTTTTAGTAAGACTACACCCTTTTAACACCATCACAATCAACAGGCCGATTGGTAATGTTTTAAATAGCGCCATAATAGGCTGAGTTAATGATGGTATAAAGAGCAGTAAAGCAATGTAAACCGAGCTTAGGATTAGAAAGAGAATGTTCATATTCTTATTATTGTTATTTGTTCCCAATAACGAGAATAGCAAGCTTTACTCTAAATGTTTATAAAAAATGCTGCTTTTGTCTTTCGGTCAGTAACTTACACTGTGTCCGTTTGCCAAGTCCCCATCTCGCAGTGCGGGAACTCGCCTTCGCTGGTGATGCGCACCAGTCCGGTGTCGGTGCGGTTGTTGACGCCGAGCGTCTTGCCGCGAATCCGCTTCCCGTCGGGCAACACCATGCTGACTTCGCGACCCGCCGAACGAATCACGTGCCCCGCGGTCAACACCAGACCGTCGGCGACGATGACCCCGGAGCCACCACCGATGTTGACGACCGCCGGCAGGACCTCGGCGTGGCGCGCGCGCAGATGCGCCTCCAAAGGTTCACTAGAAGTTTTCCAGAGAAATTGCTTACGGATTGTTCTGGGTACCTGACTGATTGACCGTATTTCAAACAGTAGGCCTTACGAAAAACAAGGTTCAATCCCGCTTTCTAGTGCTATAACGAAAGAAAGGTTGAGATGCCTATGGCAAGTTCGGCGGATGAAGGATGACAGATTGCTGAGGATTGTCCTTTTCGACAAACCGTCTAGGGCTAAACGGAATACAGGTAGTCCTCTTTTGGGTTGTAAGTATGTAAAAATAGTCCTGACAAAAAATAGCTGGCAAAAAGTCCAAACTTGCACATTTTAATTCTTTGTTAATTTTTTTAATTGCCATTATTTATTAAGATTAGTTCATTCTCTGACCAGGAACATAAGGTAACTTGTTTTGTAAACCGTTTTCCAGTTTTTACACAAAGGATGGTGTAAGAGTACAAGCAGGGAAATTTCTTCCTTTTGTATTTACAATTGAACGCCTGTTTATGTCAATGTATGAAGCTCATCCGACACTGATAGCGGCCTTGCGGCCTCCACGTTCGGACTCTGAAAACCCACATCGTAGATATGAAAGCCCAGGTGCATAAACTTCCGATCCAGGTGCAGGTAGGGGAAATTTCCATCCAGTGGTAATGATGGGGCCAGTTTCACCACACCCACCAGCATCAGCGGTGCTACTTCGCCTGCGGCACGGGCAACAGCCAGTATCAGGCCTGTCATCATTGCCGAGGCCGTCATCGGCAAAACCGTCAACCACAGGGTTTCAGCCTTGGTGGAACGTGCCTGTTGCTGTTGTTGCTGCTCCTGTAGCAGAAAACGCAGAACACAGTGCCAAGGAACAGGAGCGGGCCTCGGAGGCTTGTGAGGAGAAGGATGCGGATGCACCCTGCGGTGGAGGTCGTGAAGACGGGGAGACGGATTCAGCCAATGGCGATGGCGATGGCGACGTCGATGCGACAGAGAAGCAAGACAATGCAGCGGCAGAGAAGGGCGCAGGATCGACTGAAAAGGAGGGCAGTGCAGCAGAGAGGGAGGCCACCACTCCCCGTCTATCCCCTTTTAACCAATCGACGGCATCCGCGAATTTTGGTGCTTCCATCACCGTCGCATCCGCGAACAGCAACAACAACCATAATACGAACAACGCTTCGTACCACCCTATTCCCCCCTCAACTTCCCCATCTTCCAGGACCATGAATCCTCGTAGACCCCTTCGACGGGTGTGTATGTTTTTTTTTTCTGTGAAATAAAATGTGATTAACAAAAACGCGTAAAATGTGAGTTTTCTGTCAGAGCTACGAATGCAACGGACGTAGTCGCTATTGGTTTTCGTGGAGCCGTGAATATCGCCGTCCGCAAAGTCGAGGTTAAGGCTTCTTGTATTATCGTCATTCTTTTCTGTTGATGAACGGAATGTATTGCTCCCGAAAGCGCCCCCGGCATTCGCATCGATAGCGGAACGGTTTTCGTATAAAAGGGCTAACTCTGATATTGCAGGCAAATACCAGTCGCTGTGAGTGTGATATGTGTTTGACTCACATAAATCGAAAGCCCCACGAAGGGGATCCTTACGGGGGGCCCGGAGGCCGACTGTACGTGACCTGTCTATGCATCTACAGTCTTGAGGTCTATTACCGTTACTTGCCGATTTATCAAATGGGCAAAAAGTAGGTCTGCAATTTGGCGGTCATAAACTGGCAGGCCATCTTCCAGCTTTACTGATTATCGGAACCAGGGTTGGGGTTTCCAGGATTCGGAATCTTCGTATCTGGGAGCAAGGAAATTGCCTTTGATACCCGTTCCTGACGGTCGAGTGTTCTCCTTTCAGTTTTGGGTAATAAACCTTCACTCAACACTTTTAATTACTTTCACCAAATGGATTTTTATCCAATGGCTTTTCCCGCTTTCCCTGGTCTGGTTGCAAGCTGTGTTTAATATCTTCAACATGTCTTGTGAGTTTGAGCTTAATGCCCTTAGGCATTCCTTAGATATTGCTGAAATGTCATACGAGGCATATACCATGACTTGGTTTTGTTTGCCACCCATCTCAAAGTTTTCCCAAAGTTTCACCGATTGTGGCGCTTGGGGGCGACCTTTCGGAGTCGCCGGCAAACGAATAGAAACTGACTGGCCCGATGTTATTGCGGGGCAGGGAACAGGGGATCAAGTGGGGGCGTATCGTGTTTAAACCAAGTGGTATCTTGCTGGGGCTTGCGGGCGCCATCGCCCTGACGGCCTGTTCCAAGGATGAGGTGATCCTGCCGGGCAAGCGCGAAGGCATCCGCGACGTTCTGATTGATCCGGCGACCGTTCCGGCCGCCGCCGTTGCCGAAACCATAATTGCTGTCATGCTCCTCTCTGATCACCGAATGATGCACGCGGTGCATATCCGGCGTCACGAGCACAAGGCGCAGCAAGCGATCCAGCGGCTTGGGAAGATCGACATTTGCATGATTGAACATTGCCGTTCCGTTCAACAGGATCTCGAAAAGCACGACGGCACCAGCGGCCGGGCCCACCGCCAGGACGACCACAATCTTCCAAAGCATCGATAGCCCGATCTCGACCGGGTGAAAACGCACCGCGGTCAAATTCGTTAAACCCGAGCCATATGATGAAGTGCTTTTTGCAATCAAAGAGCATGATTCGGGATGGAAAGATTGGGACTCAAGCCCTAAGATCAACACTGAGAACGGATTCCCTGCCAATTTTACAGAGATGAGTCCACATGATCAAGCTGTAATCTGGAGTAAATGTTATAGGTCTAATTCCAATGATCATCCCTATGCCTCTGCTCTTACAGCCCTTCATTTTTCAAAGTTTAATAGCAGCAATCTCAAGAAAGACCATTGTGGAAGCGGTTTTGTTCGTAGAACTTGTTGCATGCTGATTTCATTCATGAAATTTGGATTGTTTTGACATTTTCTTCGCGACACTTTTTGTATATTGTTTTAATCTTTCGTGAAACTTAATTTATCGTGATATTTTGCATCTTGAAGCTTTTTACATGTTGGATTTTTTGTGATGCGTGATACATGCTGATTTTTCTTCGTGAAACTTGTTGTATATGGATTATTTCTTCAAGAAACTAAATGTATCTTGATTTGATGGGCGCCATCTTGGGCTTGTGCGCGGTGGTCGCTCGCGTCGCCATGCCGCCATTTTGCAAGCGGGTAACTCAGTTGATCTGGTTTGGCGTGCGCGGCTGCAAGATCATCTGGGGGCCTATACCGTCGAAGCCCGTGAGTTACGCGCTGCGAATTTAATGCAAAGCCGGGATCGTTTATCGCTTAGCCAGTTGATTTGCGAACATTTGCGCAATCTTGCAGAGCGGGAACCACATCCGCGCCTTTTTGCCGAAGCCACGAGGAGCAGGCAGACTGGCCTTTGAAAGAGGAGAGGTTAAAATTGATTATCAAACTTCTTCGGCTTATCTGAAAAACTCTATTCCGTTGATAGAAAGAGGAGAAGCGATTCCGCTTTTTAGTTTCGGCGCTTTGGACGACAATGGTAATCTAATACGAGATGAAAGCTTCGCCAATTCGCCCGTCGGCGTATTCGACGGCGATACCGTTCGAGTGAACGTACCGCATTTTGGCGAAATTTACGAGCGATTAGGAAACCCCCGTCTCCTCGGATGTGCGGGTTCCAAGCTCTCCCGCCAGGGCGACGCATCTCATATCGGCTGCTTCCAGAGAATATTATGTTTTGCTAAATTACAATTTTGTCTCGTAAACCGAAGCCCGCCCGGACTGCAAGCTGTAAATCACCGTACTGATCGGATGGACTCATCAGGACGTTCACGCTACAGCGCTGGCCAACATCTCAATCGGGTAAAATTTATGGGCCAGAGCGATTTTTCGAAACTCCACTTGGGCTGTGGACCAATCTGTCCTACGTGGATTTCGACCAATACGAGGTTGGCATAATGGCGGCGTTGTCACGGGACCCGGAGCTTGCGGCCCTTTATGCCGCGGGCGACATGTACGAACTCTTCGCGACCAAACATCTTGATCTTGCGGGAAACAGAAAAGCTGCCAAACAGCTTTTTCTCTCGTATGCCTATGGGATGAGCCGTAAAGCGTTGATTGACGCGGCTGTGTCACTAGGTGCTGACCGGGATCGTGCAAAGGTCGCATTTAGCCTCCACTTCCATTGGTGGAACTTAGCTTCTCAAAGGCTCGTGCCGAGTCGGTATCTTCCTCATCCAAGGACTGAACACCCTGGTCAGCCAAGGTTTGCTCGAGTCCCTTTACAGATTTTTCCACTTCTGTTGGCGTCAGTATATTCTCAACAACCAAGACACCATCACGGAGATATTCTTCAATTTGTTGTGGGGTAAGAGTGATCATTCTTGCTACTACTTCGTACCCCAGGTGAGATGGTACAAGTACAATTCTCAACGATCAACGGGAGGGCGAGGAGCAGCAGGACGAGGCCGACCGCGAAATCGAACACGCGCTTGAGCGCGAGGGAGAGCCGCTCGCTGCGGGCCTCCCGCACGGAGACGAAGGGCACGCCGTAGAGCTCGTGCAGGTCACCGGGGGTTACGAACAGGTCGTAGATCCGCGGGACGACCCGCGCCTCGACGCCGCGCTGGGC
The DNA here is from genome assembly GCA_010016025.2 of Alatinidae sp. Z8VKAUB7J3. Lineage (NCBI taxonomy): Eukaryota > Metazoa > Cnidaria > Cubozoa > Carybdeida > Alatinidae > Alatinidae sp. Z8VKAUB7J3. The sequence goes on along the minus strand of JAAAKM020721499.1, from coordinate 172,820,405 downwards.
GCAGACCTCGAGCAGGTGCAGCAGCTCGAGGCGCTCCAGCGTGTCGGGGATCAGCACCTCATCGATTTCTCCTTCTAGAGCTTAAGGATAAAATTATATAAAAATATAAAAAAGTTCATCTTCAACTATTTTCTCACACAGTCCTAGGCAAAGATTTGGTAGATGCCAAAATAACAAAATAAGAAATACTTAGAAAACAAAATAATTACAATAAATTTAAATAGATTACATTCGAAGGTGCCAATTTGTTTTTCAATCAAAACTTAAACTGTAAGTGATTGATAAGTATATAGCTGTTTTGTCTTTCTAGTCTTTACAAGCAGCAACTCCGATACCTGTTAAGTGAAACCAACTCAACGCACGTCGAAGTGCATTTTCTGTATCAATTTCTGTTTGTAACTGACCCATTGATTTTCGTGATTTCAATCGGTTGAAGAATTTCTTTAGTCCAGAACAGGCACATATACCAGTAGATCTACTTGGTGTACTCTCTGCACCATTATCATCAGGTATCGACGTTGTTTCGATCATATGTAGAAATATGATTCTCCTCTCGAAAAATGCACAGCTCGATATCAGAAAAAAGAAAAAACGGAATGAGGACACCAGACAAAATTTGGGAAGGAGGTCCCACCTTTCTGGATCTGCCCATGTGAGAAGCAGGAAGAAATGTAGATGACAGTAGTATCTACGTCCAGCAGAAATCAGATACAAAAACGACGAAAAATTGACTTAAGGAACACGAAAATTTGGTTCTTAATCTGTTTCTCTCATTTTAAAAATGGAAATAATCAGTATTTTGTGGTTTTCTACAAAAAGTGAAAAATGCGTAAACTACGCACCCTTCCCCATGGGAAACTATCAGAGGCAGGACATTGGCCGGGAAGTACAGAGAAATTAGTCATTGCACAAGGGAAGGTAGCGGTCCAACGAAAGGGATTTCTGGGGGCAGAGGAATTCCATATTATAGGGACATGGACAGCAAAACCCTTTGAAGGCCTTACAGAATACTATGATGACGATGAAGAAGAAGAAGAAAACGAAGTAGAAAATGGAACAAGTACCTTCGATGAATGAGCATCGTCATGGACCATCCACGGCATCACCGACATAGCGGACGCGATCACGGCATAGAATCGGGATGTCCCGGGTGGCGTTTTCCGCGCCGCCCGGCAGCATTGCCATGGCGCCGGATGCCAGGTCGCCGAGATGTTCGACCTCACGCCCCGTCAGCACCAACCGCACGCCAGGCGCCTGCGATGCGGCGTTGGTCGAATCGACGCGGAAACTGCCACCGGCCACCGGTGACCGCAAAACGTATCCGTGCAACGTATTTGCCGGCTGGATGTCATCGAGCTCGGCGTCGAGATGGTGCCGTTCAAGCAGATGGTCTACGTCGAGGACAAAGACGACTACTTCGCCGTCGACGACGTGCCGGAGGGCACGCGCGTGCTGGACATCTCCGGCACCGAGTTGCGCGGCCGCCTGAGCGCCGGCAAGCCGATCCCGGAGTGGTTCACGTTCCCCGAAGTGCAGACCGTGCTGCAGCAGTGGTACAAGCCGCGCAACCAGCAGGGCTTCACCGTGTTCATGACCGGTTTGTCGGGTTCGGGCCAGGAGTTGGATGCGTCGTCTCGTTTTTGGCTTGCCGAGCACCCAAATTCGCCGCCGATTGGTGTGCGCCATGTCGGGCCGCTGGCCAGTCCTCGCACGATTCTGGACATCGAGAAACTTCAGGCCTATGTGCTGCAACGGGTAGTTCAGCGTGGAATCTTGCGTCAGTTTGGCGGAAAGACCCCTCAAGCCGCGCCGTATATTTATTTACTCATTTTTCTTCCTCTTTCAATTATTGTTATTTACTGTTTGTTGCTAGATTCCCATCTTAATTTAAATGAGCTGCCCCTTCCTAATCCAGCTTTTAATTGTTCTGCTTTTTTGTTAATCCGGATTCTAATTGAGTTGCTATGGGTAAACTGTGATGTAATACTAGTAAAATTCCTGATAAATGCATTACACCTACTTTAAAATATTGAGCTCCGATTTTTATAATCATATTGGAAAAATCGTTTCTTCTCATTGTAATTTGATGTTTAACGCCTCTAAAAACACGATTAATATCTTGACAAAATCCAGGCCATCGTGTCCGTCGGCGCGATCGGGACACCCCGGCGCTGGAGGTAGAGGGGGCCCGTATCGACCCCCTCGTCGGGCTGGAAGACCGAGACGCCGGACTCGGTCGCGCCGTCGATGATCTGCCAGGAGAGCGCGGCGCCGCCGCGATAGGCGGGCAGGATCGACGGATGGAAGCAGACCGAGCGATGCTTCGGCGCGTCGACGATCTCCGGCGGCAGGATCACCGTCGTGAACGGCATCACGTTCAGCTCGGCGCCGACTTCACAAGCACAATTCGAACAGCTGAAATCAGCTGGATTCAATACGATTCCTGTTTATCGCCAGCGTTTGGCTGATACAGAAACACCGCTTTCAGTATTTGCCCGTTTTAAAGAACAGAAACAAGCCTATTTATTTGAATCTGTAGAGGGTGGTGAAAACTGGGCGCGTTACTCCATGATCGGTTTGGGTGAGTCGACCGTTTTTTCATGTAATGCTGGAGTTTTAACGATTCAGCAGGCAGATGGCACAGTAACAATAATAAATATGTTTCTTTCAGCTGCTCAACACAAATATTCTGTGGAGGTAAGTCAATTTCAAGAGTCTATACAAATTAGGGATTCGTATACAAATTTCTCCTTTTGGGCTTATTGTCATTTACGATGCGTTAGTATAAATTTATTTGTATTCAAAGCAGGCTTACAAACATAGTGTTGTATGATATTTTTAAATATTTATACATTCTTTTGAATGTTTCCATTGGGAGAAGAACCGAGCTAGGACTCAAAATTTACAACAAGAATTACTACTTGCACTAAAAATGGAAGTGGAGAGCCTTGTGATAATGATGACATCAAAGGAATGATCGATTACGATCTACAAGGGATGGGGTCAACTAAAGATGCTGATTTGGCAGCTACTTTAGAAGTGAGTTTAGAGGCTGCGTATCCAGGTAAGTGGTCATGATCATAAACCACAAAACGTGTTACAACTCTTAAAGAGCATATTAACTCTTATTGGAGCAACCTTTGTAAGCTCATTCGTTCTTATTCTGGGGGGGAGGCTTAGTAAGGAGCAGAGAGGGGATTCCAGTACTGAATACGGATAGAAAGAATCGAAATGAAGAAAACAAATATTTTAATTTTAAAAATAAATACGCCTTCTTTAGCAAAAAAAGAAAGACAAAGAAACCCTTATTTGCGATCTTTTAAGTACACTTAAGATCCCTTAAGCTCACGGAAAATAGAGCAAATTCCAGTTTAAGCTCCAAAATAGAAATCCAGTCTAATTTGGGTTTAGCAGGGTTTTGTCAAACGTCTTCAACAACAATCCGAAAACTTTTCTTTAGTTCGACTTATCCTCGAAGGCAACAATAGCAACGTTGTTGTTGTGGGTTGTTGTGGGATCCGTATGGTACACAATTTAGCATTTGGAAAATTCTTGTATGTGGATGATTTAGTCATTGATTCTACGACACGATCCAATGGATATGGCAAACTTTTATTGGATTGGATCATGGAATTTGCACATGAAAATGATTGTCGTCGTGTTCATTTAGATTCTGCCGTATACCAACGTTGCGCGACATAAGCGTCAAATGGCGCAACGATTACTGTGTCATCAAGTTGCTTTCTTGCAGCTTTCACGCGTGCCTCAGCGGCTTCAACCGCTCTTTCGGCAATTCGCAACTGCGGTAATTTCAATGCAAGATCATTGGGCGGTTTCTGGCGGTTTCGTTCGTAGTCCTTTCGTGCCAGTAGCGTGGCGTTTTGAGCTTGAAGAAGGGACAGTTTTGCTTCCATAACAGCCTGTTCGGCGCTGGAGAGATCGGCTAAGGCAGCTGTTAAATTCAACTTGTTATTCATGATTCCCTTCTCAATTTCTGATCCCTGTTTAATAAGCGCATGATGATTATGTGAGTGTTGCCAGCCAGTCGTCATCCGACTCCTCAGATATCTCCGCAAACAATGGCGAAGAGAGATAGCGTTCACCCGTATCAGGCAGCATGACCACGATACTACTGTCCTGGGGAGCCGATGCGGCGATCTTCAATGCTGCCGCCATGGTGCCACCGGCAGAAATACCACAAAAGGGAGAAGATCCGGTCGCGGTTATTTTCAGTCTGTGGTGCGGGGACCCCGCGCAGGCCGACAAACACTTCGCACCGTTGCGAAAAGCCGGAACGGTCGTGTTCGAAGATGTCCGGAAATCGGACTATGTTGCCGTGCAACGGTCTGGAGACATCGAAGATGTCCGCAACTTCACAGGCCACGTCAAGTCAGGGTTCCTCGGCGAGCTGTCCCCGAAAGTTGTCGACGATCTGGTTGATAACTTCGAATCACAGCCAGACCCGTCCAGCGCGTACTCGTACGCAACCAGCCCGTCGCCCTTCTGCTCGGTCATGTCGGGCTCGCGCCACTGCGCCATTAGATCGTCGACCGGCCGGTCGACCCAGGCGGAAACCCGCGTGCGATAGCGGTCGGTGGTGCCGACCCCGCATGCCGATACGGCCGCCAATGCCGACACGGCGGCGGCGGCCACAAGAAAACGCGCGCCCACGCGCGCGACGCCCAGACTGGCCATGTCTCCCCCGAGAGTGCCCCTGTTAAAGAACATTTTGTGATTGTTAGGATGTATTTTAGTTTCGTAAGAATTTTTTTTCCTAAGAAGTATTTTTCATTTTGTAAAAATTATTTGTGATTTCTTAGGATTTTTTTTTTTGTAAGCATTAATTTTGGATTAAAAGAAATATTTTTATTTTACTAGAAGGATCTGTGATCTTTTAGGATGTATTTTAGTTTTGTAGAAATTATTTTTATCTCGTAAGAAGTATTTTTTTTTTGTTAAAAGTATTTTTTATTTTGTAAGCGATGAGCAGGATGTCCGTATTGAAGATGAACAGGAACGGCAGCAACGCGGTGCGCAACGAATAGAAGAATGCCACGAACCCGGTGCGTATCGGGTCGCCACCCGAAACCGCCGCCGCCGCAAATGACGCCAGCCCGACCGGTGGTGTCACGTCGGCCATAATACCAAAATAAAACACAAACAGGTGAACCGCGATCAGTGGTACGATCAGACCGCTCTGCTGTCCAAGCGCCACAATTACCGGCGCCAGCAGCGAGGAAGGTTTTGAGAAATCCGATAGCTTTGTCAGGTTCAACGCCGACTTCGACCCAAACGATGTGACTCATTTCCATCTGATCTTTGACTCCTTGAACCGGGCCGCTATAAATCAATTTCCCACGTTCAATGATGGCCACCCGATTGCAGAGTGACTGCAACTCACTCAGGATATGTGAGGAGATGATGATGGTTTTTCCCATGCGTTGTAGTTCTTGAAGAATTGCCATCATTTCAATCCGCGCCCGGGGATCCAGACCACTAAAGAATGTGATTAAACGCTCTTTTCCTATTTCAAAAGTTTTAGTTTTCGAAGGTAATTGCTATGTCTGTGGAAAAAATGAAGATATTAGACCATTTCATGATTTCGCATGATAAAGAATGTGATTAAACGCTCTTTTCCTTTTTCAAAAGTTTTAGTTTTCAGGGGTAATAGCTATGTCTGTGGAAAAAATGAAGATAATAGACTATTTTATGATTGCGCATGGTAAGGAATGATATTTCAAAAGTTTTAGTTTTCGGAGTTAAGTACCAAAGTATCTTTTGTGACCCAAGTACGTACAAAATAAATAAAACATAAGCAACATTACAAATAAAGAAACATAGATATTACCGTGCAATCCAGAACACACTAGAGAAGTGAAGTAAGGTCAATTCTAATGAAATATACCAACAAACAAGATGATAAAACATAGTACTTTGGTAAAAAAAAAAATATGGAAACTACAACAAAGAATTATGTAAAGCAGGCCGCCTAGAACGCATTATGTTAAATGCCTAAACCTACTCCAATTTTTCCTATTTCCTCTGCTGCCACTTCTGACGGTCACTATGAGTATTCTGGGGAGTGATTGCTCTTTGGTCTGTTAAGTCTCTCGACGGTGTTGGTGTTAATTTCTCTAGCAACCGATCCAAAAAATTGACAACAAGACCTAGATCAGTCAAAAAAGCGTCTAGATGGAAACTGGGTGAAGCTCCATTATTTAGGTACATCCAGGCCCTAAAATCCCTGTCGCGATTACTTTCTTTTGGGGCCATACATGGCCGTTCGGTGCCGGTCTTCAACGATAAGCATCTCTCTTGGAAATTCGCTTGGGCGAAAGAGATGGTGGACACATCGCGTGAACTCGGTTTTCCGCTGCAAGGCGGTTCTTCGTTGCCCGTCACTTGGCGTATGCCTGCGATCGACCTCCCTCACGAGGCGGAAGTTGAAGAGATCATGGGCGTCGCATTCGGGCCGACGGATATCTACGATTTTCATGCATTGGAAATGATGCAATGCATGGCGGAACGTCGTCGATGGAAACTGGGCAAGAGCAATCGGCGAAATTAACCACAAGACGAAGTGGTATGGTCAAGGTCGAATGCGATCAACATCGTTATATGCAAACATGGATACTTGTCCCACTGAACCCCTATTTTTCTACGAGTGATGAGAAGGGGCATTTTTCTATCGATGGCATTCCACCAGGCTCGTACACTCTGAGTGCCTGGCATCCCTCACTCGGCTATCTAGAACAGTCTATTACAGTGACAGCCAAGAAAAAACAAGTGATCAATAATCAACCAGACTCATGGGTATCTTGGAAAACCCGCCGCGATCGCCAACGGTTACGATGTGACCGTCTTCGGATACTTCCGATACCGCGAGCACGTGGCGCGCCTCACCACCCATGAGCAGAGCCGCGCGTTGCCCGCCACCCGCTTGCAGCGCGTAGCGAAGAATTTCGTCCACCAGGCTGCCGGTGTCCATGTTTGAAGACACGGCTTTGAGCCCGGCGATCACCGCTGCAAAGTCGACGTGCGATATCGACAAACGTCGGCGCGGGCGCACGCGTGGCCCAGAGCCCGTTCGCCATTCGCTTGCGTGTGATGCCGCTGAGCGTCGACATCGGCCGGTGGGTCGGCATCCGCCTCGGCCCCGACATCGGCATCCAATGGGCCCCTGGGTCGGGCGACGACGGCGGCCAGATGGCCTTCCTCGCCGGCTCGACCGCCGAGATCGTGTTGAACCTGCTCGACGGCCTGCTCGAGGTCGGGCTCGTCGGCGGCATGCAGCTCACCGCCGTGGGGCGCAGGTGTTATTAACTCACCTTGTTTTTTCAATAATTATTTACTCAAAGCTCATGACCAGTGTCTGATGTCTTGTATTCTGTTTTGCCTTAATATCCCCTTAGTCACTCATGCTGATAACATTTTTAACCTCAACTAAACTTAGTACAAAATTTCTGAAACTTCCCCAAAACTACAAACAGAATACTTAAAATCTGGTCTTGAATTTGATGCTGAAAAGTCTGATGTACTGCTTTTTAACTGGAAAGGCCCACTTTATAATCAGGTAGGGAATGCTGGAACAGAACAAAGCGTGGATGTTTCCGCTCTTATTCAGGAAATTATCAGCCAAAATGGGTATGCGGGTAGTAACCCGATCGCCCTTCTCATTGAAGGAACGGGTAAAAGAGTTGCCCAATCTTATGATAAGAATCCGGACGCTTCGCCAAAACTTTGTATTGTTTATACGGTCGCCGAGCCTGTCTGTCAGGGAATTGGCGATAGCGATAACGACGGCGTTTGCAATAATGAAGACGTTTGCCATCACTGAGGAGGATCTTGGGGAAAATTTTATGTTCCAGAAATGGTTTGTTTACTAAGAACTTCCCTATCGTTTTGAATTATCTTTAATAGGGAAAGCGTAAAGGCACGACTCGAAATTTAATAATACCCTGTCTTTTCTCAGATTGGATAATTTTAAATATGTGATACCCTTCTCAATTGCTACAGTTTGACTTTCCACGAAAATTGAGGGATGATCTTTTACGGCATATCTTCTTATTTTTCTGTTGATTTTTTTACACGAATTGGCGCGCTGTTGGTTCGGACGAAGTCGACCGAAATGAAAAGCGGGCTGGTCACCGCAATCGTCAATGGATTGTCGATTTCCTGACCAGCGGGAATATCACCATTCCACCTGTCAAAACGAAATTGGTCAGCCGGTGTCGCCATTAACGTAATAATGCTCGCGGAATCATTCCAGCCACCTCCAGGATTCACGCTACCACCGGTTGGTGTTTGGATATCGACAAAGAACTGCTCGGTCCAGTTCACGGTGATCATATTTGTCCATAAAATTGTGTAAACTGCTATAAATACGCTGAGAATTTTTATGCTTAATTTGATACATGCCATCCAATCATATCTCCATGATTAGTTGTTTATAAATCAAAATTCTTACAGGACAATTCTTTTACATTGTGCTCAACAGACGTATTGAGATTTAAACGTCTGAAATGAATATCTGAAAATTTCAAAATTAAAAAAACTAATTAGAAATCTACCAAAGTTTGAAACCCTGAGAACTTAAATTACCGATCGGAGGTTAAAACGCCTGAGCCGCCGATTAATTCAGCGTCGATCGCGTCGCAAGCATCGAATGTTGCGGTACCTGGTCAAGCTTGAGCTGCTGCCCGCCGAACTCGCCATATCCAACCAGCCTGAAGTCGTTTTGAACCAGCTAGGGGACCCCTACGCACTTCGGGCCCGGGCACTGAAGGAACCCCTTTCACCTTACGAACTCGGCCGGGTCTTTCTCCATCTGGCGCAAAGGCGCGGCTTTCTCAGTAACCGCAAAACAAAGCATGTGCTAGTGTCTCAAAAATGTCTCATAAAGCACGGACGTCTGGTAAAGCCATCCTACTTTGTGGCGATTTTAACGCTTACTATTCCTAGTTTATCGTAGTCCCAGATCTTATTAGGATCACTTCCGAAAGATCTACCTGTGGCAACGAATAGCAAAAGTTATACTTGTGTTTACAATTCAGGTAGCGTGGCAAATTTTCCCTTTATAACATCAGATTAGCGTGGCAGGTAGTGTGGCAAATTTTGACTTTATCTGCCTGCCGCTCGCCCGGACCGTACGCTGCTGGTAGACCAGATCAGCAGCACCGCGCCGTTCATCTACGACGCACCGGCACTGAGCCGCAACGGGGTGGTGCTGATTGATCTGACCTTTGCGCGCGGCGGCGATGCCCTGCGCATTGCAGACCAGGTGCAGGTGCGCAATGTACCCTGAATCCCCGAATCCGGTCCGTCAGCGCGGTGTGGGACTGATGGCCGCTATTTTTCTGATTGTGGTGGTGAGTGTATTGTCCAGAAGGGGCTTTTTAATCTAAACCCCAGAAATAATGAGTGGGATGGAGAAATGAGCAGTGATTGGGAATGCAATATTTTATGTGGAAATATCTAGGTGTTAAATCTTATTTATATTTGTTTTTATATGTCTTTAAGTTTGAACAGGAACTGCCGATAATATTTAACAAAGGTGTGGTTACTGCGATTAGGAAGTGGAAACCAGCCTTAAGTAACACTCTGTTATTTTTTGCCTACGGATTTTGGTCGACATTTTTGGGACCGGCAGACATCGAAGTAGAAGCCACCGGGGATACTACTGAAGTTGATCTTGGTGCTGCGACAGCTCTGGATTTAGTTGACGGCGCAGTAATCGCGACTCCGGACAACAGTGGCCCATTTGCAGTTGGAGTATTCACCATTACCTGGACAGCAAGCGACGCTGCAGGCAATACCGTAACTGACACCCAATCCGTTACAGTCACCGAATCTGATACTGGTGGTGGTGACGATCGCATTGCGGAAATCAATGCAGAAATCGTATAAACTTCCGAAGTATAGTTGAAGTAAAAATGAGACAAAGAAAAAAACAGAAATCTGATTCTATTCGATTTTAGATCCCGATCCCTTCGAATGGGCTCGAACTGGATTCAGTGCATTCCTTACGACATATATATTGCAGTAACATAATATCCATAAAAGATCTGATAAATAAACGCATAGGTTTTGTCACTGGAATCGAATCTCTTGTAAACAATATTATTTAGAGGACATACAATAAAAACATTAATGTTTACAAACTTGCAACGAGACAAGGACCGGAGGTGGATTTGGGTGGGGGGGGGGGGTTCCTAAAAAATAACAGTTTCAAGCAAAAATTTTTGGGTTTTGCAGCTATGTGAAAGTACAGTGAAAAAATACGTTAAGGGTCTGTATCTGAGATGGGGAACGGGTCGGGAAACGCGGGGATATTCTTCAGTTTGGAAATTAATAAAAATAAAAACAAATTTTATTTGATAATTTGAATAAGAAACGCCAAGAAAATAGGGGAACTTAGGAAAAATGGAAGTCGTGAGAGACGACAAAAGGTCTTCAACATGGAAAAAAGAGCTTGTTATGTCGGACGCGTCACAGAACGCGATTTTAAATACTTATAAGCACCTAGAAAGGCAGGTTTATTTGTCACTTGCATTGCAAACCCGCCTCAGACCTTTGTTCAATAGTATTATCCCTTCCTTTGGTTCAAATGGCATAGGTATTGATTTCAGTTTGTTTAAATTGGGGCTTGATGAGCATATTGCCAATACGGGTGTGGATGAAATAATGGCAACTCTGACACAAAATATTTGCCAATTTAAAAACGCTCCTCATAATCATACCTTACTTTACAACAACATTTCATATAATTATTAATATAATTTTGCAGACAACATCCCTGGAAGGCTATGCTTACTTAATGAAATTTAGTTGTGTGTTGATTATTCATAAATTTTAGTTTTATGTCTTGTTTATCTCTTTCCGTTTTGTTTATTTCTCATTCTTTATCTTTACTTGTGAAAGGTTTTTGAAATAATTCCCGTATTCAGATGTATACCTGATTTTTCTAATGATTGCCCTTGAGCTTTGTTGATGATGATTGCTAATCGAACATTCCCTGTGTCCGCGTCGTTATTTATATATCCCCCTGTGCCCCCGGCATCCCCTTTGTAGTTGTGTCCCTGTGTCGCGGTCGTCATTTATATTCCCTGTATCCCGGTCGTCATTTGTGTCCCGGTGTCCCGGTCTGTATCGTCATTTATATCTCCCGGTCGTTATTTGTGTCCCAGTGTCCCAGTCAGTTTCAACGTCAACACTGTCTTCCTGAGACCAGTGTACAAGTGCAGAAGCAGCCGACAAGGTCTTGTCTCACACAGCAGAGGAGAAGTTTGCAGCTTTATTCCTGTTTACGTTATTTCCGTTTTTTGCTGTTTCCGTTATTTGCAACACACTGTGTTTTGCTCTACGTCCTCTTTTGCCATCATCGTGTCAATTATTTCTTCGTTGATCACAACAGCTTTAAAATTTGCCTCCAGTAGCTCCAAAATCAAAGGGGCTGATCTATGAGTGATTTTTTAGTTATAAATGCCGCCCCTCTAGCACTAAAAATATCATGTATTGTATCATACTGCCCATGATCTTTTTCAAACCAATCACCTCCTCTTCTACATGACGCTCCAAAAAAATCAATATAATCTCCAGACGAATCAAAAATAGTTTTGTCATCCAGTAGCAAAAGTTTTGATTGTCCTATTCCCACAGTATCATCTTTTTCCATTACAGAAACTAATTCAGTTAACCATCTTTCATCTACTTCACCAAGATTTCCAGTTTCCAAGATTTCTGTTTTCCCCCTCCAACCCCCTGTCCCCGGATCCGATTCAAATTGAAAATGGAGCATCTGGGACATAAGATCTTTCTAATTATTAAGTTTCATTAAGATCTGATCGCCCTTTTGCAATATAAATATTCCTCAATTTTTACATTTTCCAAGATTTCCGGTTTTCCCATCCAAATCCCTCCAGTGTCACTGGATCTGTTCAGAATTTAAAATAAGCGCGATGAAGCACATGATCCACTATTCTCGTTTTAATAGTAAACATATCGTTCAGAATTTTCGAACGTCAGTCTTTCCTGCACCTCATCGGCCAAAAGCGGACAGGGGCTGAGATTAATGTCTAAGCAGTTATATAGCGGACAAATGCGTTCACAAGACCTACGAGAATGAGCCCTAAAGTTAGCCACCTCATATATCGGGATTCTCAAAGGATCTGTTCGTGTCGTTGGTTCTCGGCCTGACACAAAGACAAGGTAGTGAGTGCCTTACCGGTCGTCCAATAAAATAAAATCTCGTTTAGAGTTCTTTCCAATCAAACCAGGATAGGTAGTCTCCCACTGATCGCATTTATCATAGTGACAATTGGAGCATAGAAATCCTCTAGTGTAAGAGTCACAAATCTCTTCAAGACGGGAATTGAAGTCTTTAATTTGTACTGAATATCCTCTATGCGATTTAAGAGGATTGCATAATCTGCACTTTTCATCGTAATCATCAACAATTGTACAATTCTCACAGGAAGATCAGCTAACCAGTGCCCTTTCCCTGGAGTCACACCACCCACAAAATTCGATCCATAGGCAATGCACTGCTCGGTATGGAACTGCCCAGCTTTTCCGGTAATTCCTTGAGTGATGACCTTCGTCTGTTTTCCTACGAGTATTGCCATCTCACTTTCCTATTTTATTGATTCTACAGCTTTTTCTGCGGCATCGGCCATTCCCTTCGCAGAAATAATCTTAAGACTCGATTCCTCTAAAATCTTTCTTCCCTGCTCCACATTGGTCCCTTCAAGACTCCCTTTCATTTGCACAAGGGCTTGTGACTAGGGTGAGAGTTTGAAACGGCTTGTTGGTCATAAGCGTTTCAGTCTGATTGATTCAGTACCCATGTTGAAACTTGTCCAAAGTGTGCTTAATTAATCAAAATTATAAATTTGCAACCGGAGCCCCTGCCAATAATTCCTAAACCTTATATGAGGGTGTCACTATCAAAAATAAAATTTTGACTGCTTTGAATAGAAGTAGTTGAAATGGGCTAAGGTGAATCTCAGTCCAGAAAACCAAGGCCAGTGAGTCACAGAGCAGAGAAAAATTTACGAATTGGAAGAATACCCTGGACGCGTTGAAGCCCTATCACAAACTCATATGCCATCACCGGCTGACCGTATCCAAGAAGAAGCTAGATGGCAGTTTCATGAATAAGCATGCTGAAGCTCGCGCTGCTGCCCAGCATGGTGCAGATCTCGCTGCAGAAATCTCGTCCACTTCATCATAATTGAATCTTCCATGCGCTCCTTGTCCTTCACCTCAACCGCCTTCTAGAACGATTAAATTGCGAACATGTTTCCTAGCTATCATCACCGAGTCGCGTAACTATCCAAAAAAGCTTTTGATTTTTCGTCCCTTCCCGCCCTCTACAGCGATTAAATTTCTAGCATGTTTTCTAGCTATCATAACCGAGTCGCGTAACTATCCAAAAAATATTTTGATTTTTGGTCATTGCCCAAAAATTCCACAAACCATAGACATCAGGACCAATAAGAAGAAATCAAGAGATCAATACATAAGATCCCCGATCCGCGCTCCTGGTCGGGCCCTGCACCAGCGCCGGCATGGTCCCGCCAGTCCGGATCCATGCGGTCCAGATAGGCGGCAAGCAGTTGAGCCGACTGCTGATCTTCCGTCTGGCATTCGGCAAGGAGTTCCATGAGCGCAGCCCGTCCGAGTTTTGAAAGCTGCTCTCCCTGATTGCGCCCTTTCAGAACGACACCGTCCATTTCACCTGTATCGTGATCCAGCAGCATCTCGAGATAGATGGTTCGCACCCGCGGCCCTATGAACGAAGCCCGCGACCCCTCTCCTCCTGCTCCTGCTCCTCTGGGATCACAGCCATCACGGCAACCCACTGGGCATCCGACCGTCTTTCCCCGGCAGGGTGAATTTGTCCTGCTGGCCCTCATGGTTGCGAATGACTGGGGCAGGACTCGCTGGTAAGGAAGAACGGCGAGAGCGCCAATTGGGCTGCGCGATGAGTTGCCGGAGTTCCTTTGGAAGGTTCGTGAGCAAGCCACTTGCGGCTAAACTCGAAACAGGGAGGAGGAGGACCCTGCCGGTCTGATCTACGTGCACGCCTCAGGGAGGAGGAGAGGGCGGCCCGTATCTCTGTCGTTCTTCAAGGCGACGGCATCAGGGAGGAGGAAGATGCCGTCGCCTCGTTGCGGGCCACCCAGGGAGGAGGGGGGTGGGACCGCGGCTCGCGACCGGTTCAGGGAGGAGGAGGAACCGGTCGGGAACTAGGAAACTCTTACTTGGCCTCGGCGGCCTCGATCGCCAGATCGGGGTCGCTCAAAATGAATTAGGAGGAACTGCATCTAGGGACCCGCCTTACTTTTCGAATGTTTAGCGGAACTTTCTGTGGGCTAAGGGAGAAGTCCTGGATTCTCTTGCGTCTCTTTTCTTTGTGGCCAATCTGGGAAATGAGAAGAAAGCATGGGTTACGGATGCCGTTGAATTCATCCTGAAGAGTGGCCAATATGACGTTTCGTACCGACACTTGAACGGGACTGTGCGTTCTGTTGAAGGGTCCACTGGATCATCTACCTTTGGTAAGCTGTCCAACATGCAGCGCACCGATGCCACCTTCACCTTCATCGACCAGGAGGGCGAGCGCGCCGACGCGCTGAAGGAAATCTTGCCGCATATCAACGTGCCCGACGGCTTCGAGGTCAGCCTCTATGCCGTCGTGCCCGATGCGCGCTCGATGGCCGTCGCGCCGCAGGGCACCGTGGTCTTTGCCGGGACGCGCAAGGACAAGGTCTGGTCCATCGTCGACCGCGACCGCAACCGAGTAGCCGATGAGGTGAAGGAACACCCACATGGGGCTGCTCGTCCAGGGTCAGCGCGACCTGCCCGGTCCACGCATGGCTGACCTTGGTGCCCTTCAGTTGCGGAAACCGGCCGGTCATCTGCTTGTACAGCAGCGGCGCCATTTCGGTCGGTGTGATGTCGCGCCACTTCACACGGCTGCCATAGATCAGCCGGCGGCCATCGGATGACATTCGAAAGAACGCAACAATCCGCCTGGTGTCGGCGAAGGAACGGTTCTTCGGGCTGAGGGCCTTGGCGCTGACCCTGCACGACGCCGAGCATCCAGCCCGGGCACACGAAGGTCGCGAAGGTGCCGTCGACGAACGACTTTCCGCCGTTCCAGTCCCAGGCCGTCTGCGCGGCGGACTGACCGCCCTCGGTGGCTGCGCCGAGTTCCTCGAAACGCTTCTTGAGCTCGTCGTTGCCCTCGACGTTCAGCTCGCCGTCGGCCGTGTAGTAGCCCTCGTCGAGCTGGTTGACCATGGCGTTCCACACGAAGCCGGAGTGGTCATACCAGCATGAGTGTGAATATCGACCACTTGTTTTAGATCCAACACACGTAAAATCCACTTTTTGTTGGTTAAGTTGAAGTCTCCAGCTACGATGAAAGCTGGATTACTGAATTATTTCCGAAAGTTTTCAACTTGATGCTGCAGAAACGCCACTAATTCACGTTTGTTACGAGCACCTTATGGATGGTATGCTACTGCTAAAATGATACACGAGTAAATTCTTGGTAACCCTCTTGGTCTGTATCACTGCCAGATTGTTTCATGAATTAGATAGCAACTTTTAAAAAATCATAAAAAATAACTTCAGAAAAAATTACCTGGGGGAGTAAAAAAAAACTCACTGAACAAATTATTATTAACAAATTACTTAGAATTTCGGTTCAAACGTTTTTTTTTAATTTCCATAAGTATCAAACTTTTGGAAGTACTTTTTCGGGTACCAAAAAGAATTCTAAAAGCCTCCAAATATCATTTGTTACACTTTTTGTATTATAAATTCTACAAAGAGGGTAAATTTAAATAAACCTCCCACAGTCCTCAGTGCAAGGGTTGCTAGTTATGCCCCAAGGGAATATAAGGGTCTCATGGAAAGAGTGGTCGTATAAACTCTGTTGTATTTTCATGATTGAATGTGGCGTTCATGAACAAAATTTAGTACTGCCTTAAAACCTTTATAATTTCGAAATAAGCAAAAGAAAAATCATGGAGAATCTTGTTTATCCTTAAAAAAATTAAATAAAGAAAAACAAGTTTTTTTAATTGCAAGTAAGGAGCGACATTAAAATTATCCGGATTACCGGTCTTCCAGGAGGTGATGATCGACTCCGCCGTTGCCTTATTCGGTGCATCACCACTTAAAGAATAGTCTTGGTCAGACATCTCAACAGCACCGCTTTCAAGCCGTGAGAGTTGCTCCAATCCAACCTTCGCCGCCTGCTCCCATTGGGTTGGTTCACCCGCTGCTGTTCGCATCCGATCGACAATGGCCAAGTTAGCGAAAGTCTCTTTCGCATATTCAATGATAGCTCTGCGCAAAACTTCAAGTCAAAGTAAAAAAAAATCAATGTAGTTGTGCCAAGTCGGAGCTATGGTTTGATGACTTAACAAGTACATTGCCTCCTTTTATTTCATAGAACGTATTGTTTGATTAAGCTACCATAAAGAAATACCTCAATTCTTTAATTTAATTCTTTTTTCTCTCTTTTTTAGAGACTATTTATTCGCAAGTCAATTCAAGCTACTCTCAGACACAAATGGCTCATCAAGCACCAGTACCCGGTACCATTCCGCAGTATATTCCAAGCGGTATTTCCGTCCAGTAAAATTAGCCGGAATATTGTTTATTGTTAAAGTAGAGGCGGTAGCCCCTGAAAATTGACTTGAATTGCTAATATCTATCCAGGTACTTCCTCCATTGACAGATTCTTGCCAGCGTAAACTATTAGCTGCTGAGAAAGCGGCCGAAAAAGAAGGACTACTTCCTTCGCAAGCGGTTGTTGCTGAAGGAGGAGAAGTCGCCGTAGGTACATCGACGAGGGTCAAAGTAGCCGGACTAGTATAAGATTCTCGAAAAAGAGGAAGCATTCCCTAAAAGTCATATAATCTTAATGAAATTCACATCATCAGATTCAGCATATCAGAAAATCCTACTGTAGAAGTTTCAAACTCCTATCTGCAAGAATGTAGAACTTTTATTTTTTTTTTTACCAGAAGCAAGATCATAGATTCGTGTTTTTATATATATTTTTCACCAGGGGTCAATGTATCGACCCACTCGTCATATAATATCAGGAGAGGGATTAAAACAGAAATTAAGAGAAATTTTTGCATTAATATGAGTATGATCATCACCTTGCAATTTTTCAACTAAAATATGGCTGTCAGCTTTTCCAGCAACTTGTGGCTGGTGAGTAATAACAATAATTTGTACAGCTTCACTTAATAAATTTAGCCTCTGACCGATGGATTCTGCAACGGATCCACTAATTCCAACATCAATCTCATCAAAAATAATAGTATTTTTTGGAGCGCTATCGAATAATGCGACGCGGAAAGCTAGCATAAAGCGTGAAAGCTCAATTTGTCCATAATTGAAATAATTACCATTTTTAGGTTTCCACCAGAAAAAACTACATGCTTTACTTTTTTATCCCCACGTGAGAGGGCCAATGCCCTTGTCAATTTAACAGAACCAAGATGGTAGAAATTTTGCACATTTTCCATTTTTTTCATAAAGTTTTAATTTTTCAAAAATAAAAGTTTCGATGTTTAACGAAAATTCATTTGTTTGCGGCAATGTTGTAAAAATATCTGAAATTCTTTCCTGATGTAAATTGAGCGATGTGTTGAAGGCCTCAACGCTGCCGAGCACGCCGGTGGCGAGCAGGGTTCTTTGCTGATCCAGCTCGGTCTGCAGGTTGCGAAGCAGTTCTGCGACCGCAGGCGGCCACGATCCGGGCGTGTGCAGGGCGGCATCCCACGCGCTCAGCGCTTCGTTCATCGTCTTCTGGCGTTCCTTCGCCTCCTCCAGAATTTCGTTCAGCGCATTCTCCGCGTCGGTTTTGGCGGTCGCGATCGAGTCTGTTGATGCCAGCACACGCCGTGCTGCCGCAATGGGTGCTGGAGTGTGTAGAGAAGAACACTCTTGTTCCCGTGGGCCCTTACCAGATAGTTGCTCACGGCGAGGCGAGGCTTAATGTGGAGAGAGCTCGGGATGGGACAACTGGGGCAACTGGAGCAAATGGGGGAGGAGCGAAACGAGCTCCTGGGGATGGTGAAGATCTGGATGGAGAAAGTGCTGTGGTGAGAAGGAACTTGATCCGCAGCGGAGGAAAGAAAGAGGAACAGCATGTCGAAATAAGTTAACCTATTAGACATTTGCTTACAATGCTTCATGATTTGTGTAAAAGTAATTAATGCTGATAATCAATGATATCATTTTCAGGAGAGCTAGGAAAACCTTCTCAATTATAAAAGTCGGTAACACTAGATATAGGGCTCTTCTGAAGGAAAAACACTAATACAATAAAAGTAGTACCGTTAGCTTCTTCATTTTATGCTCTTTCCAAATTTCATAGTAACTTTTCTGACAGTCCACATCACCCCCTCCTAATCCAGACCATGGCACTCCACGCGAGCCACCCCGTCGAAGACCCAGCGGTGGTGGCTCGGACCAGACGGGTTACGGGATGTTCCACTCAGAGGTGTTGCCGCCCTCGAAGCCATCTGCGAAGAGAGCGGGCACGAACTTCTGCATCCAGATTTCGTTGCCCGATCCCCGCGCGGCGTCGGGCGCGGCCCACACGATCAGGACACCGCCATCGGGCGTGCCCGCCATGTCCCAACAGCAGTCACTGCTGTTCGCGTCCATCGGGCCACGGCTTTCACGCAGCAGGGGCAGGGCGGCCAGGGTCAGTTCCAGCGGTGGGTGATAATCCACGGCCATGACCTTGCGAAACACCGCCGGCGTGGTACGCACCGTGGGTGAGCGGTGGGTGATGCCGGCATTGTTGAGCAGCGCATCCAGGCGCCCGAAACGTTGGCGGCAGGTCTCCAGTAGGTGCTGATGCAGCGCCGGATCGGTGATGTCGCCGGGTACGCCGAGGACGCGCTCTGCGCCCAGCGTGTCGACGCTTCTAATACAAATTTTATTGCCAACAAGGAGTTCACCAATAGCACAAAAGTTTGATGCGACTAGCCTAGCCCTACATCAATAGCCAGCTATGATTTTCTTCAGCACAGAATGGCTCACGGACAACAGATGCAGATACGTTTCAAAGGTGCTTGCACGAAAATGGTTAATTGCAGCCATTAAAAGGCAAAACATAGCACAAGATGAAACATTAAAGTATCATATGCATGAGAATATCCTAAATCAATCACTAGAAACCCAAAAATTAGTAGTTTTTCCTTTATTTCAAATATCCATCATTACACCAGAACCAAATGAATCAAGAACTTGACCTGTATTTGAATACACATTTGAAATAAAAGTGTCAGATGCTCAATCAGTAGTGCACTTGCGTACACGTCACTTTTAGAAAGAAGAAACATGTTATGTTTATGCAGAGTGGTTAGCCTACTTTTTAATAAGGTATCTCTATCAGTTTCTAAATTTGAATCACAGGAGCCAAATACTGTAGAATAATGAATCGTCAGCCCCATCAGGCCGAGCTCACCCATCTGGCTGACGACCTCGGGGTCGAGCGCCTCCTGGCGATCGTGCTTCGCGGCACGGGGCTTCAGTTCGGCGTCCGCGAAGTCGCGGGCCATCCCGCGCAGCATCTCGAGCTCTTCGGTCAGTTGAAAATCCATGATCACTCGTAGTCGTAGAACCCGTGGTTCGTCTTCCGGCCCAGCCGCTTGGCCGCCACCATCCGCCGCAGCAGCGGACACGGCCGGTACTTGGAGTAATTTCTGTTCGGTTTAAGTTTTAGTGTTTCTCCTCACTTTAGCCAAAAAGAGGCAACTTTTGTTTGCTTTGATTCAGGGGTTTCACAAATACATAGCTATTACTGTAGTAAAAGAAATAAGTATGAAGATATATGCCGTGTTACCAATGCTTTGAAATTAACTCTTCCAGTTTTCTTCCAACCAAAATCGTATCATGAGAGATTAATTTGAACAGATATCTGATTCATAAAGGAGCAAGTAAAACAAAAATGCACCGCCGGCTCTCCCGGAGTGGTCGTCGCGTCGTCGCCGTAGCGCAGTTCGTCGACCTGGCGACCTGACGATCCCGTCGGCGTGATCTCGTAGAGCGCGGTGACGGAGTGACCGGCCCCGACCTCCCCGGCGTCGACCCGGTCGTTGTTGAAGTCCTCACGGCGCAGGAGGCGGCTCTCATAGCCGATCAGGCGGTACTCGGCCACGGCGGCGGGGTTGAACTCGATCTGCAGCTTGACGTCTTTGGCGATTGTGAAGAGCCCAATAAGTGCATGACGCGACCGCGATGCGACCGAGCGCGCAGTATGCCGATATCCGAAACGGGGTCAACGATTTTCATCGCCTTTTTTTTCAATAAAAACAGATAGTTACATCTACGGTATTCAGATACCGCGACGTAAGCTCCTGTTTATTCGGGCGGGATCGAGTATGTCGCTGTGATATGGGCTACGGGGCCCTCGACATTCTCCGCATAGACGGTCCCTTCGCCGACCGCGAGCCGCTTGCCCGGCTTCAAGACAACTGAACGAGATACAATGCTTACCGTTCCTCGTTCAAGTGTTTTACTTTCAGACTTGTTTCATCCGCGATATATGAAACCGCTGCCTCAAGATCATATCGTCAATATGGTTCAAATACCGCGTGAAGCATCGGCTGCAACAAGTAATGCTCTTAGTTCTCAAAATACTCCAGCAAGCCCTGCAGAAATACAGCTGTCGGTTCCTCAGTCTGTACGATTATCTCAAAATCGTCCAATCGGTTTACAGCAAGTGCGTGCTCTCCTAAAAAAATGAAAATAGCCAAAGAAAAAAAATACTTTTTTTTATGAAATATATGTAATTATATGTAATTATAATATGTAATAATATGTAATTATTATAAATTATAGGAAATATATTATAAAGGAAATATATGTAATTATTACCATTTTGGAAGGGCAACCTTATACAGCTTATGATGTACGAGTTAAAGATCATAAAGGTAAAAATATGACACTTATTTTGGTTCTTATGTATTATTCAGAACACACTCAATAAGCCGCACCTTGAAAATTTCACCGCCAATGTTCAAAAATTACTGGACGTGGAAGATGGAATCATGGATAAAATTCCGGATTCCATCAAAGATATTGGAGAGTCCCTTCCCGATGCTGAAGAAATAAAAGATTTCGCGGGGGACATTGGCGAACATGTGAAAATTCTGGATGAATTGAAAAAGCCACAAGACCAGCATTCCGAAGCGGACAAGGAAAAACTGGATCAATTGATCCAATCCATAGATAAAAAATAATGCCCACACACAAACAATTTCAAGTTTCATCTAGATCTCTCCACTCTAAGAGTTTTCCAAGATTCCAAGATTTCCATTTCCCCCCTCCACCACCCGGTTTCCCCAGATCCGATCCAGATTGAAAATAGAGCATCTGGCACATGTAATCTTTCTATATATCAAGTTTCATTAAAATCCAATCACCCATTCGTAAGATAAACATACCTAAATTTTCATGATTTCCTCTCCCTCCAGCCCCCCCCCCCAATGGTCGAATCTGGGAAACAATGCATAGTCTTGGCTCAAAGAAACGGTACATTTTTATTAGAACCTCTCAGAAATGTCTGAATGTAAGAAAGTTTTTTCTTCTTTTGCGTGTTTCATTTCCTAGTGAGAAAACGTATTGTGAAGTTCTGTCCCTTTGTGTCTGAGCAAATGTTTGCTTGTCCCCATGATTGTCTATGTGTTCAAGTTTCTGAATCTGTATGTTTGTAAATGTTTTTGTCTCTCTCTCTCTCTCTTTCTCTCTCCAGAGGGAAAGAGAGAAAAGGCGTAACCCGTAGCTCGGGTCAAAGGGTACGACGAAAGGCTCAACTGAGGCTATCGCTTCCCACGAGCGGATTGTTGAGGCTACATTCTCGGTGGCTTCGAAGGCTACGCGCCGATGTTCGTGCTCCAAAGATGCAATCTGCTGGGCACCGGATTCGGTCAGGGCTTCCATGGGGAAAGTGGCATCGAGTGCTTTCGTTGCCAGCCACTTTTGCTGCATCGTGGCTTGGGCGGGGAACGCATGACCGCTAGCGATCTAGAATAAGAGTAAGAAAAAGAAAGACAAGGAGGAACACACATTTTTTTTTTCTATTTGATATGGGTCGGCAAAACAAGTTGCAAAACTTGTAGCTAAAATGGGAAAGGACTGAGAAGTGAGAATCTTGTGGCTAAAATGCCCTGGTTCTGGCACATGCCCGATCCCTCTTGCCCGCTCGAGCATCTCAAGCAATCTCTGTGATCTGTCAGCACAAATTGAAAACTAAGGAAATAACGAAGGAAACTAAAATGTACCAGACACGCTGTAGGCCAGGGTCCCGTAGAGGCCAATCGCCGCGAGCAGCGTTGCAATCAGCGCGAAGCCGGCGCTCAGCTTGGTCAGCAGCCCGTCGATGAACAGGTCATTGTCGACCGCAGTCTGCATCGTGCGCAGGTCGCCCACCGGCAGGTTGGGATCGAGCCCCTGCACGGCAGTGCGCAGCGTCGGCAGCAACGTCGAGGGATCTCCCTGGGCACGCACATAGAAGTTCAGGAAGCCCAGGTCCTCGTCCTGGCCTGCTACTCGTTTTTCTACTACCGCTGCTACTAATATTAAGGCTAGGATTGTTAGCGTAAAACTTTCGGGCATGTTGAGGGCGATGTTGGACTAACCAAAAGGATGCTATGCATATATTACTACTACTGCTGCTATTGGTACCATTCCTACTGCTACTACGGAAAAGATTTGATAAACATTTAACATCAATTCATCAGGCTCCAGAACGGCTTAGAGCATAAGACATTATTCGAAGGCAGGTCGTCAAAAGGTTGTATCTATTTTATGACAAGATTACTCGTAGAGAAAGGTATTAAATGAGCCAAAACGATACCTCAGCAATTGTTACATATAAGTCTTTGGGACCCTTCAACGTTGCTTGTATTCAAAGTAGAACCCTCCATTTTCCCGAAGAAAGAGTAGTAAACGAACATATTTCGTTTGGAGATTGCTGCTTCAATGGTTGAATTGCAATGTCACCCCCATAATTTCCGAATGAATTGGGTTGCCTTTTGATAGGACGTCACTTGCTCTCTGAAATCTCCATATCGTATTCGTCCCATAGTTTAATCTTTTTACCGATGGGATCGTCCATTCCCATAATTTCCACCGCTCTTTCATTGAAGATGATTTTACTGGAATCGGCGCCGTACTGCCGGGAAAAAGATCGCCCCTCTTTTAGTTCCACGCCTATCGTTTCGAGCATATCGTAATTGACCCGTACATGTTCGAAAAGAATGAGATCTTCGGGGTTTTTACCTTCCCAATTCAGACCGCTGGTATTGTTTTGGCGACCAATATCATACCTGATATAACATTAAAGTTGGAAAAGCTACACAGAAAGCTCTCGGTAACTGCTATTGATGGACTTCTTTCACATATTTGTCTTGTTAATTTTTTCTATAGTTATCTTTTGTTTGTTGTTCTTTTTTTGAGAATATCATTTGTTGTAAGTATTTAATGTTGATTTTTTGTTATTTCTCTATGATTCTTTTGTGTGTGTGTTTGTGTGTTTATTAAATTTCTTGGGTTTATTTAGTTTGTATCTTTTTTTTCACGAGCGGCTGCGGCTGGGTGTGGGAACCGGTTGGAATTATGTCGAGTACGATGCGTTGAACGAAGACTTTGCCTCCCGCGGCAAGCGCCAGGAAGAGCAGATAGATCTGATGCGGGCGTTGTGGACAGAGTCTGTGGTTGATTACACAGGGGAGTATCACCGCATAGATCGTGCAGGCTTCAAACCGCTACTCAAACGAGCGATTCCGATCTGGTTTGGTGGTTTCACCCCTGTGGCATTCCGTCGGGCTGCTCGCATCAATTTTTAAGCATAAACAAATCTAAGATGAGTCTAGGGGGGGAGGGTAAATGTTTCGATATCTACATTCTTAATCTATTTATGCATTAATCTTCCATATCTTTGGGTGACACATTTCTAGTATTTATTAGAAACCCTTTGAAAGTACTTATAGCAAATTTTGCTAAAACCAATATCGATATATAAAATTAATTAAATTATATATCAGTAGTATAATTTAGAATATAAGAAAGATAAAGGTTTTTTAATAAAACTGGACCAGCTCGGTTTCACTGTCGTGTTTTTCCAGCCCGAGAAACAACAATATTCCCTGACTAATTTCACCAACGCAGTGCTGATCAACCTCGACCTTCGCGTGGCGAACCCGTTGAAGTAGTGCTTTCATTCAATTCTCAATACGTAAATCCGTGGCGCAGTATTATGCGCCCTCGCCCGAAAACTGCCGTACCAGCACCTCGGCAATCTCATCTGTTGCCTTAACCAGGGCATCACTCATGCTCGGCTCAAAAGCGGAGTGCCATTGTCCGACTTTAAACTCTCAAGTTTAGTATTCAACTGTTCCAGGAAATTTTCTCTCAAATTCTCATCCTGGAGTCTACAAACATCATTAATTCCCGAGAGGTAGTTACTCTTCCAAAAATTCAGCTTTAAATTAACCCTCAACCCTACTAGATGGTGATCTTTGCTTTTAACATCAGTAACAACACTGTAGCACATTAGATAAGCATTTTCTGAGACTGCAAGTGAACTTTTTCTTCTGTCATTACCAAGGGGTACCGTTGCCCATGCAACGTAGATCTAGTTCAAACTAAAATAAATGTAAAGATTTTATAAAAATCATCTATTTTGGACTGTATTTGGAAAATTTTTGGTTGTACCTTTTTATTCAGAAAAATTTCGGAGAAATATGGAACAAATCCGTTTTCTTAGATTGGATGATCCTGCGTAAAGTAGACCTAGTTTAGCTTGGAAAAATCTTGGTAGGCTAGGTAGCCTAGTCGAATTTAATCTGATAATCTTACTGGCCACGAAATTCTAGAAAACTAGCAACACTTTTCATGCCCAGGGCCCGAACACATTTGAATCCCATGGTGGCAGCAATAGCTGAACCCTAGTACAGAAAAAAGCGACAGCCCATTGCAGCCAAAACCTTAAAACACATTAAAAAAATACAACTCGTGAGAAAAATTTCGCAGTTAATGCGGATTCAGGAAGAAGAGCTTTTATCTAGATTCATCTTAATATTAAAATGTTATTGTGGAAGAAAAATTGTGGTAATTTTCAAAAAGAATTGAGATCCCACCCGCGCGCTGCGCGAGGCGCTCGCCCAGGCGCGCGCCGCGACGTCGCTGAGCCTCGAGCCCCCGCGCCTCGTCGAGACGTACGACGACTACTGCGTCTACGCCTCGGCGGTCGACATGCCGATCTATCAAGAGGGCCAACCTCCGTTCTACGCCGAGGGCGGCGGCTGGGCGCACGACGCGGACGGCGCGCTCGCGCAGCAGACGACCGAGCGGTCCCGCGTGTGGATCACCGTGCCGCGACGTGACCGACCACATTTTGGCGCTCCTTGATCAAACCGATGATTTGCCGGAAGGCCTGCTGCGCTATCCCGAACGCTGGAAGCGACTGTTCCACACGCTGCACGTTGGGGAACACAAAGACCGCTTTCCGCGACTGTACGAATTGGCAACGGTGCTGCGCAGTGGCCGAAGATTTCCAACTTGGAATTCAAGGCTGGAAGCGGCAATCGGCAATCGCGATGATGAAGCACTTACACTTTTGAGCGATCGGCCTGGCGAATTGGCGCGTCAGGAAATGACTTCCGTGCGGGTGATACCGCGCGGGCGATGGTTCGCACCCATTGCATCAATATTTGACGGGCTACACAGGCTGCCCCTGATGGTGACCTGCGCGCTACTTCCGTGCGGGATGCCCTTGTTGGTGGTCTCCGACCCACTTTTTAACAATTTCCTCTGAACCCCACAATTTCCTCTGAACCCCAGTTTATTAATTCGCTGCGAATTCAAATGACTGTTCGGAATGCTTGTTCTTGATGTTGCTAAACGACGAGTGACGTCACATTTATACATATTTCAAGAGCAGAAATCACATCACTTTACCCTCAGAAGTGGTCGTATCGTCCCCAATATTTATGAGGCATGTAAAATAACACAAGATGACAAATGACTCGTAACAGTTAAAGAATAAGACATGGAACAAGAAACAACAAAAATAACATAGTATTGCAAACAAAAATGTAGCAAAAAATACAAGGCAAAACTACAGTGGAATGAACGAACGTGTTAGATTAGCGTTCACAAGTCTGTGACGCAATCAAAACGCGGTTGATGAATTGAAATCTCATAAGAAGATGTCCCGGGAAGGAAAACGCAGTCCAACGACCGAGCGGTAGTCGGCATCATCTTTACAGTTTACTAGGGCAATCGCCCTCAGCAAACAATGCGTGCTGCAGATTCAGCCAAAATCTGCGTTTGCTGGGAAACCGCTCGCCTCTTTGTTTCAGTATCTTGTCGTTTTCACAACAATCGGGTCATCGTCAATCCTCGAACCTATCCGCTAAGCCCTCGATACGATCGCATCAGTAAAAAATCAGGCTATTGCATTAGATATGTGTGTAGGTGTTTCCTTTGTCCTAATAATAGACCATGTATTGTATTGCATTCACAAATTCGTTTGTTTACATTTTTAATTGACCCAATCATCGTGCATCACTTGTGACAACGTGATAAAACCCATGTAGCTTGATTGGCTAATGCAAAGTGTAAAAAAAATCACAGCTCGGTCAAAAAAAGTTGCCTATGTTGACTACGCCATTTAGCAAGGACCGGTCTCCGAGGAGCGGATGCAGCACATGTCGCAGCTATTCGATCGGCTGGCGCACGAACTCGAGGAGATGGAGCTGTTCAAAGGATCGTCGTCGTCCACCACCCTGAACGACATTTCGCCCGCGCTGAGCAACTCATCGCAGCAGAAGCACCTGCAACACTACAAGAAGCTGTACATGCCTGAACGCCGCATCGGGGTGTCCGTGTCCACCTCGTCGGCGCTCACCAGCAGCTCCACCGGCTCATCATCATCATCGTCAATGAGGTTAGCTGCTGGTTTCGTATTAAATCAAGAGTTAAGTATGGTTGTGTTCTATTCCCATTTATACGTATCATTTTGACAGATTTTGTCTTAAAGAGCCCAAAAAAGGCAATGGGAGAACATGGAATCAAATGGCAAAGTAAAACATTTCTAGGTTTAGATTATGCTGACGATTTAAGCATCCTAGATGAAAGTATATGTAGTATCTTTACCTTTGCCTGAATGATTTCTAATCATTACTTCCATTATTTAAACTCTCGTGACTGTCAAACGAAGCAACAACATAAACTAAGCTAGAAGTTGAGGAAATCGGCCCAATATATAAAACGTTGTCATTCTTAGGCCATATACACAATAGTCGGGATGAACGCAGCCCCAGAAGATTTGGGATCGGGGATACATTGTGTTTGTTACATCTACATTAAAATCTCCGCTGATGATAACAGATTTAGAGGCAACTTTTTTAAGAAACCTGAAAAAAAGCTTGCAGGCGGACGCAAATCGTGAAACAGACTCGTCGCCGCGGGCCAGCGCGGATTTCGCCTCATCGATCCTTGTGCCCGTCATGACCCAGGCATGATTCAGGCTGCGCGCCTGCTGGTGCAGCGTCTCCGCTTCATCAATCAGCGCCTGTGCGTCTGCGAAGGCTGCCGGGGACAGCCAGAGCGCTGCCAGCACAGTCAGTATTTTTATGCCCCATGCCTGCATCCGGATCTTCACCTGCCTGTCACTCCCCGCGCGCATCACTTGCGGCTTGCCGGACCGTTAACCGGCCGGTTTGACGATACGGGGCGAGAACCGGCAGATAACGATGCAGCGAACTGATCTGCTCCACGAGGTGCTCGTCGAAATCGTAAGGGACACTGCGCAGGTGGATTGGCTCCGCGGCTTGTCGGATCCGGACCTGCGTGGGTGGCTGCGCAGAAAGGTGCGTTGGCGTTTGATCGACAGCGTGCGGAAACGGAATCGGCGGCGTACTCGCGAGGCGTCGAGCGGTAGCTCACTCGACGCGAAGATCGAAGATCCCGCGATCCAGCGTTACCAACTTCTCTGATGCGCCACTGGGAGGCCATTCGATCAATGCATTCTGCTGCGAAGCGAGCTCGTCAAGAAGCGCACCCAGAGGTGCATTTAGTACGTCTATGTGTACCGTCTCACCGTCAACTTCGTAGTTGAGTTTTTGCTCAAGATTTTCCGCTTTGGTGGCAGTCGAAAAAGTGGCTGAAATGATGAGCAGCAAAAAAAATGCAAACAGATTCAATCCATGCCCCATTTTGCTGATTACATTTGACCCAAGGTCTTCGACAATTACTATGGCACGCCGCGCGGCCCGGTGATGGCAGCCCTGCAAGAAGGCCGCGACGTTCTGTTCGACATCGATTGGCAGGGCACCCAGCAATTGGAAGAAAGCGCGCTGGAGGATCTGGTGCGGGTTTTCATCCTGCCGCCCTCGTCCCATGAACTGGAACGCCGCCTGACCAAGCGGGCCCAGGATTCGGCGCAGGTCATCGCCAGCCGCATGGCAAAGGCCGCCGACGAGATGAGCCATTAACAGCTGACACAGCGCATTGAAAAAGCCGGTATGCCGGCAGAGGCGAAGAAAAAGGCTAGCGCTGAACTCCATAAATTAAAAATGATGTCACCAATGTCTGCAGAAGCAACGGTGATTCGAAATTATTTAGACTGGATGCTGAGTGTACCTTGGAAGAAACGTTCTAAAGTTCGTTATGATCTGGAAAAAGCCCAAGAATTGTTGGATCACGATCACTACGGCCTAGAAAAAGTCAAAGAGCGCATCATTGAATACTTACGCCGACGACGCCGGGCCAGAAGATCAACGGCATGAACGCCGCCAGCGTTGTCGCCGTCGAGGCGGTAATCGGCCAGGCCATGCGTTTTGCCGCGTCCCCATAGGCTTGCAGGCGCGGCGCGCCCTCGGCCATCTTGCGATCCGCGAACTCGGTCACCACGATCGCGCCGTCGACCAGCATGCCGACCGCGAGGATAAGGCTGAACAACACCACGATATTGATGGTCAGCCCAAGCATCGAAAGCACCAGGATGCCGAGAGCGGCGGTTTGGGCAAATCAACCGGCTGCTCCATGAAATCCCAAATCAGCTCCGCATCACCTACGATGTAAAGGTTGGCCCAAACCATCGTTATGGCCAAAACAAACGCAACCATCACAAGGACCATTGTGAAACGCGCGACAAACTTCATGGTTGAAAACCTCCAAAACCTATTATGACTGCAATAATGATATTTCGTTTTACCGTCAACACTTGCTGTTTTACGATAAACTTTTTACTTGCAACATGGTTTCTTCAATACCTCCTCGGCAACACTGGCTGGCGCAAGACCCACCCAGTTTATTTCCAACTCACCGGGTTTGCCGGAAGAAAATCTGTTTTATGTTCAGGGCGTCGCCACTCGACGCGGCGGAACAACCCTAAGCGGGCTACGGGGTGGTGACCAAACGAACATCCCCGACATTTTCATCACCTACAACATCGACATCGACGGCGACGAAGCGCTCGGCAATCGCGGCTTCTATTATGGTTTTGATCCGTCTGGCAATACGGGCAAATTCTTCTCGGCCATATCGACCCAGTTTTCCGGCAAATCCCACTTCGGAAAGTTGGGATCGTTTTTGAAATCCCATGACGCGGCAAACTCGTAGATTGACTTTTCAGCGCTTAATAGTCGCGTTCTTGACCCTTTGGCTTTTACCGACCAGGCTTTGGCATCACGAATCATCATTCCTGCCACCATCATTTGAGATGGTTTTTCATCCTCGGAAACTTCAATGGGCTTTTGCGGACGACATCCACAAACCATCGAAACCAGAGTGTATATACAATTTATCAGAGGAAGTTGGAGACAGGATGTACACACTGATGACCAGCGGGTGAATGGAGGAGCGTAAGCATCATCAATGAGAGATGGCATGAGATTACACTATGATGGGTATGATCATAAGAGTTCTTGACCATGCCAAATGACTATGAATCGAAAGAAGTGAAAACGTTTTATATTTAAGTACCTTTTGGCAAGAGGAATAAAGGTTGGAAACACAGATCTAAAAGCCTTGATTTGGGTCAGTCAATAATTGAAAGCTTTTAACGGTATAGTGCTGCTACTTTGTCAACAGGAAAGATCTTTTCCTGAGAGCACTTGTATGTTATTTCTAATTTTTATATAGTTCTTTCGAACTATGTTCAGCAAGCCGTCTTAGCGGAGTAATTGGCAAGCTGGCCTTGCAATATTATGTCTTTCGGGACAGTTGTTCTAGTCCTGGTATTTCTAATTATTTGGTTTGGGAAGTCGATCATTAGTGCTGGTCTGTAAGCTCAGCCAGAGTCGGAAACAGTAAAAATCATACTGCATTGCAAACAAAAGTGTTGCACAACGAAATTTGTGATTAGAAGCAAAGCAAAATTACAATAGAATGAGAAACTTGTTAGTTTAGCGTATTTGAGTCTTTAGTTCATAAACAGGAAGGAGGGATTAATATTAATTATCTATGACACATGCAAATCACACAAGATGAAAAACAACTCTGAACAGCTAAAAGAAAAAGGCATGGAACATGAAACAGTAACAAATTGAATAAACGAAAATCATACTATCCTAGTAATATTTCGTCAGATAAAAAAAACCGAACCATCCTCCTTAACATTATTAAGTTCATAAGTACCAAAATTTATTTGAACATTTTACTTCTCTTTTGTACAGCTAAAACTTGAGTAGGGCTATCCTGTTTGGCATTTTCGCATGCACAAGGAATCGTCAGGAAGAAGAGAGGCACTTGGTAAAGCCCAAGGACTGTCTTTAACAATTAATTGCTTCACAGTAGCTAATTGTTCAATTCAATAGTTCATAGTTAATATTTAAACTCACTCGTCTTCAAGTACAGTAGAAATCCCCACTCTTGGCATAATGCAATTTTGTTCTTTTAAGATGGGTTACCAATGTGGCCTCCATTGTAGTTAGGTTCACTTGGTATATTTTGGTTTTCTTCTTCCCACCCTTTCGTGCTAGTAAATAAAAGTTATCATCCTTATCAAACATAATTCCCGAAACAAGGACTCCTTCTGGTAAGTTCAGGACATTACCAAAACCTGTTGCAGCTCCATTTGAGATATCCGCGACGCCCTCGAGAGCGCGCGAGATGTGCAAGACCTCACCGTTGTCCGCGAACAGCCCAGGGCTGCTCGCCATGGTGACGAGAAAACTCGCTACCAGCAAAGCGGTAAGGCTTGAGGTTCTGACAGAGACAGCGGTTTGACCCGGTCCTGCTCCATGGGGGCAGTGTCCGCGCATCACGTTCCTCCTCGTTCGCAACCCGGCGCTCCTTGCACCAGGACGATACGGTACCAACGACTTACCTTTTCCAGACACAGCAAGATCTTAAAGTGAACGTAAATCATGGGAATCGAACCATTTGGTGTATTAAACGCTGAGCTTAAAATTAAGGGTCTAAAATTACTTCTCACTTACTTTTTCACTTTTGACAGGAACTAGACGCTGCTCCACCTCGCCCGGCACCCAGGACTTCTCCAACAGAAGTCTTTCATGAGACACGGTTAGGTGCAACGGCTTCGACATGGTACAGCCAATAACTGTCTCAGCGCCGACCAAAGATGCGGAAGTCTCCAGACACGCAGGCGAAGATCGTCCGACCGCTCGCCGCGCCCAATTCCGACGGCCTCTGGGAGTACGGATGCCTGCGCGTGAAATCCGGTGAGTCTTCGAAGGCGGCGTGAGCCCGGTCAGGGCGTGAACAGCGCGAGGTGCGCGATGCCGAGGTAGACGAGCATCGCGGTCACATCGACGAGCATGAGCACGAGCGGGCCCGCCGCAACCCTCGGGTCGAGCTTGGCGACGTGCAGGACCAGCGGCACGAGCAGGCCGAGCCCAGCTCGTAGACGAGACACGGGCGCCCCTTGAACATGGTCGCCGAGTAGACGCGCACGATCCCGGGGTGATCGAGCCCCGCCACGATCTCGCCCTCGCGGCGAAAGCGCTCCAAGCGCTGCGGACTGAGCTGACCGGCCGAGAGCACCTTCAGCGCCACGGGTCGGCTCGAGAGCCGATCGACCGCCTGGTAGACGATGCCCATAGCGCCCCGCCCGAGCTCCTGCTGAACCACGTAGCGTTCGCTCGCCGGGAGCGATATTTTCTCAAAAGTTCAATTCCCCAAATATATTCTTTGACCATCATGACTTAATTTCAAACTAACTCAGGCGCGTAAAATCTAATAGATATAAGTGTTTAAGATTTTCTTTAATGATGATGAATTTATTTAAAAGGCTATACATTACAAAACAAAGTCTTTAAGAGAGCCAAGTAACAAAATTGTCTTTAGGGTAGTTTAACAGATCGTGATATTTTTTAATAAATCCTCTTTTGTTAGAAAAATATCCCCCTTTTATAGGAAGGGCCGGGGAAGGTAGAAGCATAGAATTGAAACACGTGGTTTGTACTTGGTAAGTTTTGGACCTTTGCACGACTCTACCCCACCTTTGTCCTCCCCTTACAAAGGGGAGGAATTCGGACTTTGCTTATCAGAATGATAAGAAAATGCTCACTTACTCGCACCACATTCCAATTAACCAACAATGTGAACTGCGCGAAATAGACATTTACAGCTTTCTGACCCAGGTCACGATGAATTTTCAATTATCTGTTAATCACCAGGCGCTCCTTGAGCTTCCTGGCGAACTGCAATTGGATGGTGCTGCCCAGCTTGCCCCACTCCTTCAGTGCCTGGGCGTTGAACTCCAGGGCGTACTCAGTCGGCTCCGCCGGCTTGCGCGATGAGGTCATCGATAGCTACTCGCACAGTGGGTTCACCACGTCGCTCGCGCACCACTTCGGCCAGGCGGGCATCGTCGATCATCTCCAGCATGGCTTCGTATAGCGCTGGAGGCACAGCATAGAAGGCTGGTTCATCTTAATTCTTCGGCATCCGAACAGAATTTATTTTGCAGAAAATGGTTTTCCTGCAAAATAACGTTTTTTGAAACTCCATAGAAACAAATTTACTTTTTTGAAGCTCTGATTATCTAAAATACAAAACCCTATTTTAAAGTCCGTTTTTTATAACAGTGGGTCCCTAATTAAAGGTTGAAATAGCAAAGAAAAAGCAAGGTTTTTAAATTAAATTAAAGGTTTTCTAACGAAAAGAGAAATCACCAATGCAACAGCACACAGTATGTGAGAGTGTCAGGCCTTACTTCCCTTCGTTCGTGTGGCGTCCAATCGACACTCGGATCTTCTCTGGGAACGGCTCTGAGCTCCCAGATGCACCCAACACTACACGATAGAATGGGAGTATCTGGATGAAGGATGCTTACAGTACCGGACCAGCCCTTGAATCTTTGGATTGATGGCCGGAGTTCATAGTAAGACGACGCAGTTGGTTGACATTGATTTTTCATTTCGAATCAGGCACTCGATAGAACTAACATATCGGCCTATTATTTTTGTATCCTATTTAGTGAAATCAATAACTTAAGTTGTCTTAAGTTGTCGCAGATTATTCGACCTCATTTCCCGCCCAGTTTTGGCTTAATGGAGCTCTTTACTTTTCTTTGAAAAGCTTATTTAAGAATTAACGACTTGACTACTAAGGTCCTTGTGTCGGCCCTGCAGTGCATTCCTGCCGCGTGATTCGATCTCTGGGTCCCGTATTACCAAGCTAAGGTCAAATCCACTGCGCCACCACCCTAAGCACTCCGCTCTTTAAGTCAATTTTTTTTATTGCTTTAAAAAGTAGAGAAAGGGTCAAACTTTAGCGTAAAAAGCGGGGTGTTTAGGAGGGAACAGTCCCTTTCATATACGGAGTATTTTCTTTTCGTTTTAAGTTTTAATGTCGCTCCTTACTTTCAGTTGAAAAAACTTGTTTTTTTATTATTTAATTCTTAACAAAGTTGAAGCCAGATATTGACAATTGGCTGTCGGTCCATCAAGCTTATACTTCTCACATGCTGGAGACACCGGAGCAACCGATCGTTCAGGTCTTGGGCAATGGCGGCGCTGGTGAGATCCAGGCGCGGGGCGCATTGTTCGCGGATCTGATCGACCGCACCGACCTTGCGGAAAAGGACAATCTGGCGCTGGTCAACGGCTGTCCCGTTGCCAATGCCCTGATCTGCGATGCGGTGCTGGTGGCTGAGGCGCGTCTCGCCCTGGTCTATGACGTGCTTGGCCTTTCGTTCGAGGCTATGCGGGCACCCATGGAACAAAGCAGCTGGTCCTGCAATCGGCCGAAACCCATTCTCTAGCCACCATAAAGAGTGTCACATTCGCTCGATATTTCTATTTAGACGTGAAAAATACTATAGAATAGCTTCATGTGTATGTGAATGAGCGTCATGCGAGTCGGTCAATAATAGTGAAAAGGTTTTATTATATTAATAGTGACTACTTGTCTGGTGGGTTGATTTTCTGTCAACAATGAATGCTCTCCCTGACACACCAATCGCGAGGGCCCGCCAATAAGAGCGGAACTTTCCATTTTGTTGTTAGAACGTAATATCCATAATTCTTTCTCTTCCAGGTCATTTAGTTTTTAACGATAAAATTGATTGGCTTCTAGTGGTGCCAGTGGGGGCTCACATTGGTGAGACTCTTTGTGAGACATTCAAACACCCCCATTCCATTAGTTTAATACATGGAATAAGAAATTCAATAGCTACTTCTTTGAATTTTGAAGATGTGACGAAATGATTCATGCCTCCATCGATTCTTAGAGTTCCAGGCACCCAACACCCTGAATTGCCCCGGCGAATGGACATCGGTCATCAGAAGCCTTCTTAACGCCTCATCACGAAATTTGGTCGCCCAGATTTGACCAAAACCGAGAAAAAATCTTTCTTCCCCGGTAAAGCCATCAATTATTGATGATTTTTTGCCTTTCAGTGAATTTTTATAAGCATTAAACGCGATGGTCAACCCGCCCAAATCGGCGATGTTTTCTCCCAACGTCAATTCGCCGTTTACGTGCATCGTGTCGATGGCGAGCCACCCTCATCGAAACCGACTTCGACCGCGCCAACCTTGCCCATGCTGATCTCCGTGGAGCCACCCTTACGGGGACGAAATTTCCTGAAACGGAGATGACAGGGATAAGACGATAGAGTTTTGGATTTTGGGATTTTAGATTTTGGATTTTATGGCGAGGTGGAGATGAGTGTCGGATTGGTAAGCGTTAACGTGCATTTAATACCTATCCCCCAGGCCTATTCTGTCATCCCGGACCCCGATTCCTACGGTAATCAAATTAGATTTCTTGTTCCGCCTGGTCAACGATGGTGAGTACTTCTTCCATTGATTCTGACAGGATAAACTTTCGGGCATTACCCCTTGCGACTTCGTGTTTTTCTTTAAATCTGGCTACGGCATCCTCGCCCGAAGATGTTGTGGCCCTAGAGAGATCGAAAACTGAGTATCGAGCATCAAAAACGTCGACAAATTCGGCTGGTCTTATTTCAGAAAAACCGCCTGTCACACTGCTGTATTCAATTCTTTGAAAGGCCAATAAACTCACATGTTATGTTTTCTCGATATTTACGGAATTATGAAAAACTAGCACTTTGCTGAACTTATAGACTTATAGAGCTAACATTTATAGTAAATTTATCGATTTCATGACTAGTCAAAGACTTTCAAGAGCCTCATACACTAATCTTTTATTTTCTACAGGTTGATTAAAGAATTGTATCCTCTTAAGCCTGTTTGATTGAGTTGGTTTTCTTTTTTTGTCTCACAGTAGAAAAAAAGAGGCTAAAGACAAGGATCGCTGATTTCCATGACCGAGGCGTCCATGATCTGGTCGCCGCTGGGCACCGTTAGCAGCAACGGGTCGGCCAAGGATTGCGAGATCGAAGTTGCACCGACATCGACGGTGACCTGGGCATTCGGATTCAAGGTAAATCGGAACCGGTCCGCTTGAATCGGATGGGCCAACCGCATCCCTACGACACGGCGGAGCGACTCGAGGTTGCCCAACTCTGCAGCTTGTTCATAGTTATTGAACAATTGGCCCGATCCATCGCAGATTGTGGTTGAACACGTCGGGTTTGGCCTCAACCACCATTTCAAGCGCACCCGGTTTTCGCAGAAAGTCGGGTGTGAGCACTTCAATCGTCGTCTCCGGCGAGGCTTGTCTTATGGCGGTTATTACCTCGGCAAAATGCCGGCCGCCGCCATCGTCAAGATCGTCGCGGTCCACCGACGTGATCACAACGTGATTGAGGCCCAATTTTTGAACCGCATGGGCGACATTTTTCGGCTCGTCTTGATCGAGTTGATCGACACAGAGTGGGAAAAGCGAATTTGGATGGCGCCGCCGCGCCGTCGTCGGCTTGCTGGCGGGCGCCGCCGTCGGCATCGGCGTGGGATTTGCCGATATGCCGAAGGCCGCGGCACTGGATGAAGTGACCTTTGGCACCAACTGGGTCGCCCAGGCCGAACATGGTGGGTACTACCAGGCGGTCGCCGACGGCACCTACGAGAGGTTCGGTCTTAAGGTCACGATCAAGCCCGGCGGGCCCCAGGCCAACAACCGCCTGCCTGCAACTGTATCTCGGTTTAGTACATTCTCAAAATGATCCACCCATATTTCTTTAACTTTTTCCTTATAACCAATTGTGGCCCCATTTCTATCTTTAACTGGGACTAGTCTGGATTGGCTACTCCCTTTCAATTTATTAACACTCCAGTATAATATTGCCGTCTAGCCGTATCTTCCAGATCCTCAGCAATTTTATCCATAGCCTCCACTTCACACCTCCTTAGTTCATATTTTAATGCTTTCTCCACTTTCTTTGCAATCCAAGACCATGTCCAGGGGGGCTATCAGGTTTGAAAACCTCCCCCCAAAATTTTGATTTATTTTTAAGGTTTTTGTAACCACTAATTAAAAAAAAAAACTCCCCAGACTGAGCAAATCCTGGATGTGCCCTTGCCTTGAATGTACCGAAACCTATTCATCTCTATCATAAATCCCTAGAACTACTTAAAATACCATCACTGGTGCTCCAGAGCTTCAAGAGCTAAATGTATCATATCATCTTTTTAAAAATACTGTGAAAAGAATATTCATAAATACCTACATTTTTATTTACATACGTCTTTTCTGTAATGCTTAGCTTAAATAATTTGACTTTTTTTTATTTTCCTTTGTTCCGCTTGAGAGTCTTCAGGATTAAGCACTTAACGATAAAATTCTCTCTGTTGTAGTTCAACGTGTCAGTGCTCATTCAAACTCAACGATTACTGAATACTGACGTGCAACTTCAAAGTACGATTAAATAAAAAAAGGCTTTTTAACTGCAAGTAAGGAGTGACACAGGAACCAAGAAATATGTTGAAAAAATTCAAATTTTGTATGTTGAAATTTGTTTTGCAAGAGTTTCTTGGACATATTTATGTTCTTTAAGATCTGTAAATTAAGCTGTTTTAAGCTTGTCATTTAAGCTCTGTAAAGAAAAGAAGGGTTGATAAAGACAAGTCTTCGCCTAACAGATATACTGAAAAAATTTAAAACTCGTATGTTGAAACATGTAGAGCAAGGATTATATTGAAATAATTGTTCAGTTTAAGGACTACAATAAACCATTTGGGTTAGAGTGAGTTAAATGACCTAAAGTTAAATTCTCTTTGTTGTCCCCTCAAGTTGAAACAAATAGTAAAAATACCAACAACCAAAGGAAATATTACTCTTGATCTGATTTGCACGAACGTGCACACTTTTTATAGCTTACCTGTTGCTTTGTCCCCTTTAGGAGGAAGCTACCATTTTTGTTTATTAATGAAGCGTCTTTCCAAGTTTAATCATACATTTTCTGTTACCTAATTCTCTTATCCTGCGATTTGTAAGTCAGTGTTGGAATAATGTATGCCATGACATCTATTTTTCTAATTTTTTCCTTTGACAAACTACGATTTTATATTACAATACATAAGATAAATTCAATCATGCACACAAGGGGGGGGATCAAAGGATTAGAATCATTAAAAATAATTTGCAATAAATTCAAATAAACTTACAATTTACATACGTATATATTTATACGTATATATTTCAGCATCTCTGTTGAAAGAACTTAATTTGTTGTGTCATAAGATTTTTTTTTTTTAATTTAATACCATACAAGGATAAGACCTTCACTAAAGCTCTTCTATCAACAGAATCAAACGCTTTCTCATAATCTACAAAACTGAGCACCAAAGGTGTTTGATAACTCTGACACGTCTCAGTTACTAATCTAAGAGTAATAAATCTGGTGGACACATTCTCTACCCTTTCTAAAAACCACACTGTTCCTTTCTTATCACTTTGTCTACACTATCTATCAGTCTAAAAAGCATCATATTACTAATTCTATCAAAATGTATCCATTGTGGAATGCAGAGCATAATTAAAAAATTCATACCAGAATTGATTAATTATAAAAAGCAACCATTACTTTCCAGGTATGGTTCAAAAACCGCAGAGCAAAAGAAAGGAAGGATGCCAAACAGAAATTGGAAGAAGAGGAGAAGTCTGAAAAATCTGACAAATTGCATGATAAGAAAGTTGGTGACACGAAAAAAGACAAAGAAGATGAACCAAAATCTACAACAGGCAAAGGTGATGACAGAGTCTCGCGCTGGCGCCTTGGCACAGGGCCGGAACGCGGATTGCCACATGGGTTGGGCGAGACCTCGAAGCCCCGAGGCCACGCCACCTCAACCCTGGGAAGCCACGTGAAGCGACACCTCTTCATTCGCGCTCTGTTCGTGATGCCGCTCTGTTTGGCCTGCACCGATCCGGTCCTGATGACCGGCGACGCGGGCCCCGTCGACGACGACCCGCCTCCGCTCGACGCGGGCGCGACGCCGGCGTCTGACGCCGGCTCACTTACAAATTAACTTACGTAACGAACTTCTATATTTGTATATTTTTATTATGTATATGAGGGGGTATACCCCCTTTTCAATACCTCACTTTTTACACTAAAGCTTAAATTTTGTCCCAATTCCTTAAGAATTACCCCTAAATCACAAAGGCCGTAGAATAAATAGTTGAAATTATTAAGAATACTTTAGCGTAAAGAGCGAGGTATTACGAGGAGGTAAACCCCTCATATGCGTAATAATTTCTATTCGTTTTAAGTTTATGCAGGAACTGAAAGTTCTCGCGCAGGAGATTCGGAAGGACATTCAGGCTTCTAAGGCCTGATAAACCCAGACCAAGAATATAATTAAAGCCAATACCCTTAGGGTGTTGGCTTTAGTTTTTTTATGTCCCTTCCTTTTGTTCTTCTTTTCTCCCTCTCAGACTCAAGGAGTAATTTTTAGAATTTTTTCAAAATATACCTCCCTATTAGTCTGAAATTCAAGTAGATACAGGCCTTTTGCTAAAGAAGGAAGCTGCCAATTACAACTTTTACAATCTAACCCCCCTCCCCCTAATGCCTAGATTATAGTTCTAGTCTACATACAAAACTCTACAAATTTTCATTTGTAAAGTTTTCTGAATGCCAACTCACATGGTATTTTTTTTATATAAAAAAGTTGTATACCCCTATAATAGAACAAGCAGTTGACTTTGCTATGACACTCACCTCCCCTCCCTTCAAGGATGACAAACAACTTGTTGGAAGTGTTCAGTGGTATGCAACCAAAATGCCATGTGGGTGTGAAAGAAAATTTTTGGGTAAAACATAATTTTCGATCTTTTTTAAGTGTACAGATTCTATGTCATTAAATTCCTAAAACAGTCTTTAAAGTAGAGTTTATAGTCCGTCTAGGCGAGGAGGGGGATTTTCATAATATTATAATTGCAGCAGACCGTAACACCCTTTTTACGCCTACGTAACACAATTATGTAGCACCTTTTTTAAAGTTTTGTTTACTGTTGAGCCGCGTCGCTCCATTCTACAGTCCATTACCAATGAACTGGTTCGTCGTGGAGTAGCTAACGGAATTACGCTGGAGCACATTACCGAAGACGAAGCCACAAAGATCGAACCCCGTGTTAAAACCTGTGAGCGTGCCTTATTTTCTCCCACCACCTCGACCGTGAATCCGCGGGAAGTCATGCAGGCCCTGACTGATGATGCGATTCGTGAAGGTGTGCAGATTGATCGGGGCGTTCAATATGTAGGGAGAAAGGGCCGTACCATACGGACCTCTAAGGATTCATATGAAGCCGTTTTTTACAATCATATTCTCTTCCAGCCGTACATCTTTTGCAAACTCTACAGGACATATTTCCATGAGAAACAACTCTATCACCTACTTTGAGATTTTTTACATCATTTCCAATTGCGGTAACTTCTCCAGCAGCATCAGTACCAGAAATATGAGGTAGTGGAATGGCTAATGGTTTTCCTCGCATTCCCCAAATATCATCATAATTCAGAGCAGCTACTTTTACTTTGATAACTACTTCATTAGATTTAGGTTCAGGTTTTGAGAATACACCACTGAAGCATTGTGAAAAATAAGACAGTGAATTGAACCCGCAGGCAACAGATACTTCGCGCACTGACATTTTGGTACTGGTAAGCAAAACGCGTGCATATTGAAGGCGCAGGAGTTTTGAAAACTGGACTATGGTGCAACCGGTATCACGGACAAATAAACGCTCCAGTGTGCGTTGAGAAACCTGCAACTTGCAGCACAATTGCGGAATAGTCATCGGCTCTTCAATGTTTGCTTCAAGCAATCAGTAACGAATTGGGGGGAGCTTCTTCTTCCCAGTATTCCTTCTTTCTTTTTCCCAATATTTCTTCTTTCTTCTTTCTCAGTAATTCTTTCTTCTCTCCCCGTAGGTCATTAATAACCTTCCAAGTTACTTTAGTATTATCCTTATTTAAACTCAATTGCTTCGTAAAGTATTCTTTTTTATCTTTTCTTCTAATCGACTTCACTTTATTGCATATTATTTTGAATTCTTTCAGTCTTTCGGCACACTCACTATTTAAAGATTTAGGAACAATAAACCCCATCAATCCTATTATGGATAAAGGAGAAAATGCGGTTCTTGTTTTCGGAAATACTGGGACAGTCGTACCAGAAAGTGATGTTAAATTTTATGTTACAGATAATGAAGGAGTAAAAACAATCTCAGGGCTACCTGTTGGGCCAGTCGAAGAAGATCTATCCTTGGTAGTTGAACCTTTAGTCCCAATGATTTTGGCTGAACATGAATTTCCACTTGTGGCATATCTAATGGAAGCATCAACTGAATGAGCCTTCTCCATAAGTCTATGTGACCCCCCTTTCCAGAAAAACCTTAAATGTTTACAATGCGCAACTAGTCTAGCTTATAGCCCTTGGAATGAGGACCATGGGGAGGGGTTGTCATAACCAAAGATATTATTACTGGAATTTTCAAGTATGCTAAACAAAACAACTAGCTCAGAATTTTGGTTGGATGCGTTGGGGGAAATGATTGGTGTGGAGGTGGGGGGGGGCTGGTTGTCCTCCAATCACTTCTGACAACAGCTGGTATCGACCCGCTGTTACCTGCCGGCTTTACGGCGAAATGGATGGCACCCAGGTAAGTGCCTGGCGTTATCGCCTGTGCACACCAAGCACGGTTTACAATTTGCTCAAGACCCTGCGTTCCATCCAGTTCCCGCATTCGATGCCCAAGTCCGAGGTCGAGAAAATTGCTCTCGGAGCCATGGCCGATGATCACGAAAATATCGAGAGCGCACTTGAAACCTATTACCAGTACGGTGACAAGAAGGTAGACCACATAAAAATTTAGATAAGACCCTGAAACACTTTTGAAGACACCCTGAGACACTTTTGAATATACATTGGGCGGAGAGAATAAGAAATGAGGAGATTTATAGCATGACAAATCATACCCCCATCCCTGATGTCATTAGAAAGCATATATGGATGTATTGGGGGCACATGGTGCGAACGGGTGATGGAAGGCTGCCTCATGACAAGTCAGGAGAAGGCTGGCCTCCGCAAGTCAGGGAGACCCAAAATGACCATTGGCAGACGACCTGATTCCGCTCGACGGCTACCCCCAGCTGGCAGAGCTCGTCGACGCGGTCGGCGCGGTGCCCTACGTCGCGAAGAGCGCGCCGAGCTGAACAGCGTCGTCGGGCCGCGCCGACCGGGAGTATCCTGAGGCATGGCCCGCTTCGCGATATGCACGGCGCTCGCGCTGACCTTGCTCGGCTGTGATGACCCGCCCGGGTCGGACGATGCGGGGAGCAGGGCCACAGACGCCGGCGACGCTCGGCCCGGCAGGGCCCAAGAGAGATAAAACTCTACAAAAAGAAAAACTTCAAACGAGACGACGGCCAGTAGAATTGAAAGACTAAAACAACGCAGATATTTCGCCTGTATCCAAACGAGGCGTCTTCAGCACAAGATAGAAAATTAAAAGAAAACTAAACATAAAAACAAATAAAAATCACTACCAATAATAATAAATACAATTGTCGCTACTTATCCACGTGCACAGAATTAAATTTACCGAAAAGTTTTATTTCTTTACCTTATGTACCTACGGAAAAAAAACAAAAACAAACAAACAAACAAATAAACACGCATCCGTGATCTGCCTTCTGGCAAAAAATGCAGAATTCTACATTTTTGTAAATAGGAGCTTGAAACTTCTACAAAAGGGTTCCCTGACACGCTGAATCTGATGGTGTCATTTTTGTTAAGATTTTATGACTATTAGGGGTAGTTTCGCCCTATTTTATAAAATATGGCAAATTTTCTCAGGCTCGTAACTTTTGATGGGTAAGACTAAACTTGATTAAATGATGAAGGGCTTTCAATCTTCCAGACATTAAATTTTTGACCATTAAGACTCCAATGGCACACTGCTTATGCTTCAAAGCCTATCCAATCGAGAAATGACACAAAATGTCCCCTTTTTGAAGCGACGTGCCACCTTAAGATTGCGTTGTCAAGGCACACTTATACGCTTATAAATGTAAGAAGCCTATATAAGCTCCCTCCACAACGCCCCGCTCTTTGCGCTAAAGTTTGACTCTTTCTCTCACCTCTATTTTTCAAACCCGAAGATGTCCGTCAGTCAACCTGCCGGCGGACTCAAGGAGTTCGCGGACGCTGCCTTCCGCATCGAAAAAGCTCTGTGTTCTCATCAGCAATCGTTCGCCAAGTCTGCTGAGCTCGAGGCGGCGGCCTTTTCTATGGAACAGCTCCACACCGAAGTGCGCCTCCAACTCCTTGATCTGAGTGGTGATGGTGGGCTGTGAGACATTGAGAACGCGCGAAGCTTTAACCGCACTGCCTTCACGCACGACGGCATGGAAATCGTGCGCAAGCTCGCGCGCGCGCCTCGCTACATATGCGCCAGCGCGGCGTACCTCGAGCGGCGCGGCGCGCCCGACAGCCCGGAGGCGCTGCGCGACCACGAGTGCATCCTGTTCCGATCCGACCGCGCATCGGTGGCTTGGCGCCT
Organism: Alatinidae sp. Z8VKAUB7J3; assembly: GCA_010016025.2. NCBI lineage: Eukaryota > Metazoa > Cnidaria > Cubozoa > Carybdeida > Alatinidae > Alatinidae sp. Z8VKAUB7J3. Next base: position 172,776,944 of record JAAAKM020721499.1, on the reverse strand, counting down.
GGAGAACGCCGAAGGTGACTCCGTCTCGATCGACGTGAAGGGGCGCTTCGCGGTCAACAGCTTCCCCTCGGCGATGAAGGCGTGTCGCGCGGGGTTGGGCATCGCGCGCCAAATTCTTTTGTGTTTTCTCTGATATCTATAGAAAGTTTGTGAAACATTTATGAAGGATCTTTCATGGCGTATGGATGCTCACCAAATTATATTTCCTTTCTGTTCTCTTTGATATCTATAGTGGGTTTCTGAAACATCTATTCAGATGCTTCCTGTATTTGAACTGATACTAGATGATATTCCCAAATTTCTTTTTTTTTTGTTTCCTTTGATATCTCTAGGATGTTTGTGAAAAATTTATTAAGATTCTTTATGTATCGCCGACTGGATCGCCATCAAGCCGACGGGTCCGCAGCCGATGACCGCGACGTCCTGGCCGGGCTCGATGTCCGCGTTCTGCGCGCCCGTGTAGCCGGTCGGCAGGATGTCGGTCAGGAGGACGGCGCTCTCGTCGGAGACGCCTTCCGGAATCGTCGCGAGGCTGAAGTCCGCGTTCGGGACCGCGATCGCCTCCGCCTGAGCCCCGGGCAGCTCGTTGTTCGTTCCGAACACGCGCGCGCCGTCGCCCTCGCAAGCGGGTATCGTATTTGAAATAATCGTGACAGACCTTGGTCTGATGTTGTTAATGACGTTAGACTTTATACTAAGCATAATTTTTCAAAGATCCATAGTAATCATAAGGTAGATGTTATAGATAAATATAGTGATAGGCTGTTAAGAAACCCTAATGAGACATGGCCGTTCATTGGCTAAATGAATACCGGATGTGAGTCAAATGACTATAGCTCACCCTCTGAACATGAATGGGTCAAACATCACACAAATGAGTTCCCACCCATATGCAAATTTAAACCGATCTTGGGAACTTCCATTAACATACCTATTCTGCAGACCACAAATTAAGATTTTATTTTCTTCCTTTGAAGTCTTAGATTAATTTTTCGCACAAAAGGGATTCGTGGTCTGGCTCGTTGTAAGAGCAATTTGTAAGGATAAGGTCAATACGATTTGTAAATCATGAGCCCAATTATCAAAAATAAAGCCAGGTCGATTTGTTGGGTATCAAATATTTTTAGATCAGTTCACCAAGGGCTCAGACACAAGAAAATGCTATTCTGGACCCTTCATCCATTTGTTATTAAATAAACATAATCAGTTCGTTCGTTACCAGATAAACGTAATCATATTTCATAATGCTGATTTTGAAGACTCAGTTTCTTTTCAGCACAATATTGCTATAACAGGGAATTAAAATCAAATACAGTAAAGTAATGCACTTGTTACTGATGTGGTTCTGTTTTTTGGCTCTCCTCATGATTGGAAAGTTTCTCCGCGTCAACCTTTTTTCTTTACCCGCTCAGCTGACTCGGCTCGGTCACGCATTGAACTTGCAGCGACATTTGGTTCCCTAATAAACGGGGCGAACAGATCGATTCTTAAACGGCAGCCAATTCGTCTTCTAAGTGAGGAGCCACGGTTGTCGCTTCGTGCCCCTCTAAAACTCGGTAACCTCGAGGAGCATCTGGATCCACAACAAACGATTTCGGATAGACAAATTGTTCTTTTTCCTTCCTGATGATTTTTGACGCGTACCGAACTGCACGGGCAAGTGCCGTCGCCCATGATCATCGTCAGGTAGCTGCGGTGCGTGTGGGCGAGGAAAATCATCACGCGGGTCAGATAGGTGCCCGGATCGTGAGAATCTGAGGTGTTGCCGTCGTGGATCCCCCAGCGGAACGTTCCGCCCTGCTTGGGCTGGGCTTTCGCCTCGGTCGACCACAGGCCTGTTGCGGTGCTTGCTGTCAGTCCGGCCAGCACGGAGTAGCGAAGGAAATCACGTTTACTGATCCCTCCCGTGCGGGCCGCTGCTTCACTTCCAGGGTATGATGAGGGGCATGTTCAACTGACAAAAAGGCAATGTTTACATAGTACATCTACTACTAGTACTACTGCTACTGCTATTAATACTAGTACTGGGTTACGTGGGAAGATCTGTCCATGGAGGAATTTTTAATTGGGGAAGATAATATCTGTGAAAAGGTGCTGGATATCCCATCATTATTTAACAAACGATCAGAAATTAAATTTAAAAACAAGTTTTTCAACTGAAAGCAAGGAGTGACATTAAAACATAGTGCTTTTACTTCCTAAAATCTATCAGTTCAAGATTACATTCTTCTGTTTTAAAAGTGTCAAAAGTGGCAATGAATGCATCCTCTAAATGTGAAATAGGACAGAAATGGAATCATTGAAGAATAAGAAGGTAGATTTACAGTGAATATAATTTTCTGAATGAAAAAGAAAATAAGACTTAGTGCTTTTGTAATGATATTCACACTAAAACTAGATAGGTCAAATCGATTGTAGTTTGGTCATGGAATTTGGTAGAGACGGAGCTTCAACATGAAATCGGCCCGAGGATAAAGACCTTAATACAGAAAGCTCCGCTTCAAAAAGCGGAGCCTCCATCAGTTCTCACACAGCCTGCGTCGGAGGGCTTTTCGCTACTTCAGCGAAAAAAATAGCCCATGAGACAAAAAACTACAACAATCGATCTTTGGCCATGTTAATTTTCGCAGCCAAAATTTCTGCGCCGCCCTGATCTGGATGAAATTTTTTCATTAACTGGCGGTGGGCCTGTTTTATCTCGATTTCATTTTCTTCCAATGCTTTTTTAGTTCTTTCTCACTAAACTTTTAAAATCCCAAGAGTTTTATCCTTATTAGTATTTGGAAGGGGTTCCCTTCAACGCACTGGAGCGATAAACAACTAAACCAAGAAAGCCTCCCTGATATTCCGAATCCGGTGAATACTTTCCAATTTAAACATTGGAGTACGTGTTTCCATCGTATAAAATAATTAATATGCTGGACGAGAAAATCAATTATTGGAAATTTTTTAGGTTTAAGAATATACTTGTCCAATAATGAGGCTGTTTCTATTGACTCTATGTAAAGTAACCTAGGTAGATCAATTCTTTTACGGTTATTTCCTGTTGCATTACTAAATCTTCTCTAGTTGGAAAGTACCTCTCAATCTTCTTAGGACGCCTATATTTACATATCGTTTCAGATTGGGTTAGTCTCTGCTTTAGCATAGGGGTGGGGAATAAAACCTTCCTGTATTACCGAACGGTGATCTTCCGTGTACTTAACAAACTGGCTATAGAAAATCAAGGGTTTATCGCGATCCCGGAAAATCATTCCAATGACTACACCGTGATTAATTTTTGCTTAGTACTCCGATTTTACTATCCCGATCGATCAGTCGAGCCTCGGTGTTGCATGAGAACGCAATCCAATCGAGCTAGAGCCAGAGGAGGGACCACTTTGGCGAAAAGACAAAGAGCTGGAGACGGCATCAAGCTGCCCGAGATCTTGGATCTCGGGGCCGCAGCGCCTTTGCGTGAGACCTTGCTGGATGCGCAAAAGCGGCGCCGTCGGGCCGAGGGACGTGCGCCGAAGGCGCGCCGTTATTAATAATGCGGCCGCCCATGGGCGATTGTTCTTTCATTAGCCGGAAAGCGGCCTGCGAACAGAGAAATGTTCCGGTTACGTTACTCTGAACTACTTCGCTCCACTCTTCATAATCTACGTCTTCAAAGGGTTTGCTAGTTAGCGCTCGTCCAACGTTATTGAACAAAAGATCCAGGCGACCGTATCGCTTTTTGATAGTTGAAAACAAAAGAAGTTTCTCCATGGAATTATCCTCCCACATAGCCCACCCCCTCAACTCTTACCCCTAAACCAAAAAAATCCTCCTGAAAACGTCTGTACACTTCCCAGTAACCATTACTATATGTAAACACAGGTGAAAGTTTGGAACTTGCAGTCCCTCCCACAGGGACTGCGGGGGAGTATGTCGTCCCTAAAGACATAGTTATTAGGTTTTTCGAATATGCTGAATAAAATGGTTATCTCAGAAATTTGATCCGGTAGCTTTTGCAAATAAAAATGCATTTTTAAAAAGAACACAAATTAAAAATACAATGAGTCCAAAAACTAAATCTCACCTGCATTGTCCACTAACAACATCACACTGATTATCGTACGCGCCACCTGGGTCACAGTCACACGGTTTACACCCGTCAGGGTGCTCAGACAATCCATAATGCTCAGGCAAGCATACATCACAATCTCTTCCAATCACGTGACGCTTGCACGAACAACTACCAGTAATGACATCGCATCCAAGGTTTCCAACAAAAATATGGAGTCCTTCATTTCTTCATCAGCTTCTATGCATGGAAATTCCCATAGGTTGGCAAACAATCCTATTAGAGTAAGTTCACTTTTATTAAAAATACAATCTAAGTGATACAGTAAATAGTATACATGTAAAATTGAAAGGCTTGAAAGGTTGGTGGTAACAGCGCTCCCCAAATCAGCAGTGATTCTATTAGCCACAAATTTTTTGGGTTTTCTGAGTGATTCCCTGAGATGAAAATGGATTTCCTAAATTTGCTTAGAGTGGAGAGATCGGGAGAAAACTTGGTGGGTAGAATAAGCAAATGTCGTAGATACATGATTGACGTAACCGGACTGGATTCGCTCTCTTTGGGGGAGTTAGGGGGTCCAGTGCTTTGGCGAGTTCGGTGCTTCTGGGCGTGCTAGGACGATAAAAATTGGTAGGCGTTCCAGAGACCTGCACAAATTGACTTGATAAAGTCGTTTTCCCCGATTCGACCAGCTGGGGGCTGAAGGGAGAGGAAAAATTAGAAACAGAAATTCAGATTTAAGCACTTTTTGACCCCTTAAAAATGACCTAAATATAGGGTATAAAAAATGCTTAAAACATTGGTCTCAGACAAGCCCAAAACATTGGACTCAAACTCACTATTTGATTATAAATCCATTCTTTTTTACTGTTATATTATCCAGTGATTTTCTGTGCTTAAATTGGATAAATAAATTTTATCAATGTTATGGTGTTTTCATTGATTATTATTATTTAAGAATTAATGATGCTTCTTGAATACTACATCAATTAATCAGACTTATTGTGTCTGCTACATAGGAAACACGAGCACCAGGAATTCTATGAACATACAAAGAAAAAAAAATATCTATGATTCCTTTGAATTTCCTTTTCCATTTTGTACATTGTTTTATTTCATTTTGGGACGACAGAATTTTAGGTTAATAGTGCAAAAGATGAAAAACATAGAATAAGAAAATTAATTGACTTGTACTATAATATGGTCATATGTGACGTGCTACATTTGTTTATAGCTTTGATCCGTCACCGCCGGAGTAGCAGGCGGCCATGTGCAGGTGCTCGATCTGGGCCGCCGCGGTCGGCATGGCAGCGGCCAAGGCCTGCAGCTCCTCCCAACCGACCTGGCCGTTGTCGTCGCCGTGGATGCCGCCCCCGATGTGGTGGCCCGAGAGGATCAGCCGCGACGGAATCGGCTGGCCCCGTTCTGCGAGGGCCCACACCTCTGCCAGCTGCGCCAGCTCGTCCATCCCGTCGGCGTCAGCACGGCTGCCCGGCCGGACCACTTAGCTCAAGAACTAGTTCAAGAAGTAATTATTTAGCTCAAGAACTGATTTAAGAACTGATTATTTAACTCAAAAACTGATTTAAGAGCTTATCACTTAGCTCAAGAACTAGTTCAAGAAGTAATATTTTGACATATTTTGGACACAACAAGCGACATCAAACACATATTCAAGTATTCATTCAAGCATAGGTCTTCAAGATGGAGAGTTGGAGAACTAGTCTTCGAAAAAGTATTAGCAAAAGACTAAGTCTAGGAACTTCGGTAATCAGGTCTTTATTTGCTTTTAGATTTTCCCAAAAAGAAGCCAAATCAGGCGAGCCTGGAAAACGAGCGCTCATGCCAATGATCGCAATAGGTTCGTTGCCTTGATGCCCAAAGTCATTTGGAATTGGCAAGTACTTTTTCGGTTGGAAGGGTGGAATATTTTCTTTTGTCGAGGTGACTGGCAAGCTTGTTTCACTAGCTGCACCTGCCTGCGGATGCTTCTTGGATACAGCCGATCCATACTCCGCTAACGCGTGCTGCCAACGCCGCCGTGGGGCCGTTCACATTGTCGACGCGAATCGCAACAACATTTTTTCCTTTACGAACCGCTTTCGTAACGTCGTAACGGTCCAGCGCATCGGTTCCGGTACCCGATCCGATCTTCTTGTTGTTCAAAAACAGTTCATATTTATCATCCGCTGCAATCAGGATCTCGCCTTTGACCGCCTCAGTGGATTTGAATGTCTTGCGAAAATAGGCCGAAGTCTTTGGAACACTGTTCTTCGACCTGGAAAACACGTGGGTTTGGGTTCGTTTCGCCAGTTAATCAAACTGTTTAACAAACTGAACAATCTTGGCACGCAAGGTGCATAACGGGATGGTATCAACTGGCCAGTTGTCAAAGAGAAGCGGCACCTGACCTGGGTGTGCAACTTCAGTCAGGCACCGCCGCGTCAAACACATGTTTCTATCTTAACGGAAAACCATCACATGAAAACTCTTACTCAATTGTGGAATGATGAAGCTGGCTTCATCGTTTCCAGCGAAAAGAAAAACAGGCAGGCGTCGTCGGCTTGGGCCTCTTCGAAATGCGCAAAAGCGGCAATAATATTATCGCGGGTAGCCTCGGCGTTTATTAGAGAGCGGGGCTTGAAAGTCATGCCGGCTTTTTGACAATAATCTTTGAAAAAATCATTAATGGCGTGCAAATCGCTTACGCAGCCTTCAAGAGGAGCGGAAGCGTACTCATTAATAGCGACAAGAAGCGCGTATAAACTGGGCATAGGTTGGGATTTTTTGTTTGTTCTGTAAATCTTTCTTTTTTTTCTGTGGAGCTTTCCAAAATGCAATGTCATATTCATCAATCCGGCCTGAGGTCCACACTTTCCGTAAAAACTGCACAGGTTAAACCATTAGGCTACCAGTTTCTGGGAATAAGCTGAGATCGGCAGCATAGGAAAACAAAAACCGGAACAAAACCAAAGTGTTGCTTTCGCAACATAAATATATAGGAAAGAAAATTCGGAGATATTCATAAACAGACAGAAAACAAATTGCGCTCTTAATTAACAAATACCCTAGGTAGCCCTAGTGCTAACAATGACTCTATCATTAAACTTCTATCCACTCCATCAGACGCCCCTTTTGAAGCCAAAAATGCAGCAAGTAGCCTTTCTCTTTTCTCCTAACCTGTTTCCCAATCATCCCTAATAAAAATAAAAATCTGATCTATAGGATTCTAGCATTTTCTGAACCCTGCTTGCGAATCTGATAAAATTCTATTTTGGTCTATCCAACTATCTATCCTACAACATAATATCTTAAGCGACGGGCTCAAAGTCGATGAAGAATATGCACCGGTCTTGCCGCACCGAATCAAATCGCCATTTGTCAAATCGCTCTCTCTAACCGTGGAGATTCCCAGAATCTCTACTTCGGATTGTTCAAAATGATTTACCTGATCAAATCTGCAATGATCACTGTCCTGGCGGCAAACAGTGTTGCTCAAGTTCAATTTCAAAAGCCAACTTGGCAAGACGTCACTGGGCAATCCGCGACACAAAAAAGGGATGAGGTGACTGCCGTCGTTCACCGGCAGTGGGTCTGTTTGCTGTAGTGGCATGCGATCCGTTCCTGGTTCGCCGTGATGCCACGGCGGTCAGCGGCAGGCGCGGTTTATCGCATTGTTGGCGGCGGTGAAACCCCGCAGCGAATATGTATCCGTCGTCGCCGTGCCCCGGGACGATATGCCTTTGACCACCATCGTGGTGCCGGCACGCATCGCCCGAACCATCTTGCTTTCATCCCCTGGCCAGGCGAAGGCCGTCCCGCCGTCGGCAAACACGCAGTTCCGTCTGGGCCCAATGGAGGCAACTCAAGGGAAAACGGATTTTGCGATCAACGACGAATCGTCCTTCTTTGTCGTGCAGAAAGGTGAGGAGCAGTTGTTGACTCGCGCGGGAAACTTCACGCTTGATTCCCGTGGGCAGCTGGTCACGCAGAACGGCCACCAGGTACTGGCGACCGATGGACGGTTCATTCAGCTGGAACCGGGCCAAGACTTTGAAGTCAGTTCGGATGGACACATTCGCCAGGGTGGCCTAGCCTTTCAGGTTTATTGTGAAAAAAAAAATGATCCCTTTTCAGAAAGTGATGAAAATGAAAGCATATTTAGAAGGTTGTTGTAACTTATAGGCTATTGGATTCTAAAAAAAAAATTGCAGGAGCATTTAGAATTGTTAGCTGAAAATGCAAAACATGTGTCACCTTTAGTGCAGAATGATATTATTGATAGCATAACCAATGTCATTTCTGGTGGAGCCAGTTTAGTCCACTTGGTTGGCTATCTTGCTTTTAGAAAAAGCAACACAAATCAATCTTGCTCAAAAAAGTCTATACTTAAAAATACTAAAGCAATATCTGTTTGTTTTAAGCTTAAACCTCACTTTTTAGGTTTAAATTAAAAAATTTGTTTTTAAAAGCTTAAAAAGGTCATTTGATTAGGTAATAGTTTGATCCGTAATAGAGTATTGCGAAATTGCTGCAATCCCTATAGCTATTGAATGAACTGTATTTCCAAGGACAAACGCTCAAAATTAAAACAGGACAAATCAATCTCGGAATATTGTCCTCCATCCATTGGTGTGAAATTTGGTCAAAGCAATTTCGGATATCGCCCTCCAAAATAAATTGAGGGGAGTCTTTTCGGGACAAAATGATAAAGCATTGTTCGATAGCGTCATGGCAGCTTCGGTAGGGCCGAAAGCCGTAGGAATGCTGGTCCGCCAGCGTTTCGGCTATTGGTTCCAATGCTAATAAATAAAGGGCTTGCATCGCTCTATCCCGCATAGTGGGAATACCTAACATCCGGTATTTACGAATACCTTCGATCCGTCGCGGCGGCACATGATCAATTATCAGGTTTCCCTAGATCGCGCGCACGCCGTTGCGGCAGCCCTGCTCAGCTTGGGTGTGCCGGTGGGCAAGTTGCGGGTCGAGGGGAAAGGTGACACCGCACCGATCTATGCGGAGTATTCGACGGCCGGTGAAGCGGCGAACCGCAGGGCTGAGCTCTACTTCGTGAACTAGTTGTTTGCCGATGACAGCGCGGTTTGCGTCGTGCCATCCGTGTGGCACAAAATCTCTTTTGACTCTTAAAAAGGGCATTATAAATTCTAATTTCAAATCAACCGAGTCCCGTTTGAAGTTTATACGACAGTCCATAACAGAAAAACCTTATATGTCCTAAGGGCATAGCTTATAGTCCTTGCCCCAGAGTCGGAGGGCTGTGTCAACCCTCGGGGTATTGTTATATGTTCTTTGGACTATTTCGTCTTAGAATAGATATCTCACAAAATTTTAATCAGATGGGTTTCATTGAAGAGGGGTAGTTAAGGGCGTGCGCGCACCAAAGAATGCTTTGTACCGCGAGGGTCGGGCTCTTCCGGTGCCCGAGGCAATCCAACGCGTGACGCCGCGCGTGGGTGAGCCAAGCGGCTACGGCGAGGCGTTCCTTTTCTTGGTCCTTGGTGGCGACTTGATTGGCTTGTTCAAACCATTGTTCAATGGAGGCGTCTTGGCTGTAGACCAGTTGCCGCTTCTCGAAGAAGTTGCAAGAAAACGCCGTGCGCGAGGCGCCTTCGACCATGAGTTTACTATGCATTTCTTCGGTTCTTGAAGGAAGCTAAAAACGAAATGATATTTAGATTCACAAAAGGTAATTTCTCGATCGAACTTTAAAAAGAGAGTAGATACTACAAGTTTGAAGGTGCTATCGATAAGCTCTTAAAGTGGAAAGTTAGGGAATTTGTTAGCGTTTGTTGGTGGAATTGGATGAAAACTAGGAAACCTCCCTAATCAAATCCCTAGCGTTTTTATGCTGAGGTGTACACCAATTAGTCCCTAGCTAGGGACCCTGCCGGTTTCACGCCGACGGCGCTCGATCAGGCAGAGCTCGGTGATGGCCACGGTGCGGTGGAGCTCGTCGAGGAGAGCATCCGGGTCTTCGCTGACCGGCGTGCCCTCGCCTGCGCGCGCGTCACGCAGGAGTAGCTGGAGTTCCTCGGACTCGGCCGAGCCGAGGCCCCGCGTGACTTCATCGACGAGCAGGTTCTCGAGGAGGAGGCGGTCGCCGTCTCCGAGAGCACAGTTCGAAGGAAGTAGGGAGGGGCCGGAAAAAATGTCAAGTGTCAGAACATTCATTTTTCCCTATTTTAGATATTTCTAATGCTATATTAATGAACCTCCGAGGAATGGATCCTCTTCCCAAATTAGGTCCTGGGAAGCTGTTTTAAAGCCTAAGTTGAATATGAAATCAAGCTTAAAACAAACAAAAGTATTTTATTTTGCTATTGAGGCATAAATGAAACCCAAAAGGAACAGAAATTAAATAAAATAAAATAATTAAAAATAAAATAAAAATTAATCATATCGGGAGCGATCCGGCTCAATAGTAACCAAAACTATAAAAAATGGAATTCTGATACCAATAACTATATCAAAAGAATCATATTTTTCTGCTTATTTCAAATATATAAGTTTCATTAAGTTATGTCTTACCCATCAAAGATTACGAGCCTGAGAAAACTGTTTTTCAAAAAAGGGGTAAACACCCCCTAAAAGTCATATAATCTGAATGAAAATGACAACATCAGACTCAGCGTATCAGATAATCCTACTGTAGAGGTTTCAACCCTTTCCCTCGTGCCGAACTTCGGGAGAGCTTCGCCCTCCCTACGCGGCGGAACGAATGCCAGCGGCGCGAACCGCGTCACCGACATGGGTCTCGAACTGCTTAAAGTTGTCGGCGAAGCGTCCACACAATTCAGCGGCCGTCGTATCGTAACTCGACTTATCGCTCCATGTGGTACGCGGGCGAAGAATGTCGGAAGGTACGTCCGGGCAGTTTTCCGGGACGCTCAGGCCGAATTTCTCGTCCAAACGCAACGGCATAATGCCATCGACCTCGAAACGCTGCTTGTCGCCGTTACCGTAGACGACCGTCATTTCGCGGACTTGAACGTCACCGTCTTTCACTGCCAAACGGAGCGCCTCGAAACGGCCCTCCTTGCGCCCAACACGAATGATGTCGCGATCCCGCCGGAAATCAACTTTTTCAGTCCCCAACAGTTCCCAATCATCACGTGCATGCCGGCGGCCAGCTTCTTTGCCGAAAATCGAAACTTTCGCACGCTCATCACCCCGTCCAGAAAGGTTTTCCGAATAACCCGTAGAGCGCTACGAGCCGAGATGATCGAAGCCATGAAAACAATGTCGACAATAGACCGCGAGGTATCTCTAGAACGCCATTCCGGCATTCAATGTGCTTGTCACAAAGTCGCCTCCTATGCAGACTGGGCGTCTTCAGGTGTGGCAACATTGAAGTTTCCGCGTGTCGAAACATGACCACCCTCACTCCTCCAGACTGATAGTTTCAAATCCAACGTGGACGCCACGCGCGCACTGTCGAACGAGCTCGGGGGGGCGGCGGTGAAGATTTCGGAGACCTATGACGAAGCCTGGGGCGACTGGCGCTGGGAGGTGCCCGACCGTTTCAACATGGGCGTGTCGGTGTGCGACGCGCAGGACGCGAAGGCCACGGCGCTGATCGTGCCCCAGCCCGATGGCGGGCGGCGCGAATACTGCTTCGGCGAACTGAAGGCGCTGGCGAGCCGGCTCTCCAACCTGCTCGTGGCGCACGGGCTCCAACGTGGCGACCGGGTCGCGGGCCCTAGTAAGTTTCATAAGTCGTTGGCTGGCTAGAAGAGGCAGCTAGCTAGTGCAATATCTTGAGATACGTTTAATGGCTAATTCTAAAGCCCCTGGCCAAATCTAAGTGCTTTTTGCAAATTCATCTCCTTAACGCCATCACAAAGTGCGATATGACACCAAAAATGTTAGTTTTTCATGGAATTTCTCAAATAGAAATGCTGGAGAGAATGAAAAGTTAACATTTAAATCTACATAAACTAAAGGTTTATATTCCCACAGAAGTTCGTTAGGTAAGCTAATTTATAAGTTACGTATATTTTTTACTAATAAAAAAATTCGTAAGAAATCAAAAGTTTTAGTTTCCTTTTTAAGTAGCCAAAAAATTAGAGGGCAACTAGGCTTCCTCCCCCACTCCTTTTTTCTCAAAATCATTCGATTAAAACTATGAGAAATCCTTTTAGCCAAAAAAATAAATATGCATTTTTTTTTTAATTATCCATCTGCGGATAGCCAAAATCGAAACATGCATTGATTAGTTTTAGTGTCGCTCCTTACTTGCAGTTAAAAATTTGTTTTTTAAATTTAATTTCTGAACGTTTTTTAGTTAATATATGTCTTAATTTTGACTCACCGCACCTGAATTATTAAAACGAAATTTGCATGTTAATTTTTTTGGGGCTAAGTGGCTTACTTATAGTTTTGATTGGACGATTTTGATTAAAAAAAAGGGGTGGGGAGGAAGCTGCTCTCCAATTTTTGGTCATTTAAAAAGGCAACTACAGAACCAAAATATATCAAGCCTGGCACCGACACGGGTTAGGATTCGCGTCCGCAAGCCTTCCAGAAGTCCGAAAAACGCATATAGACCAACAACGATGCCTGCCAGGGCGACAAGTGTAGGAACTGACCTGCTGGTCAGAACTCGGTCATAGATTTGCAGCATGAACAGCGGGCCGGTCAGCATCAGCAAATTGATAAACAGGCTGACGAAGCCAACCGTCAGCAACACCGACCAACACGCGCGAAGTGCTTCGCTGACAATTCTGCTACGGATAGACCTCGTTATCACGAAAAATTAATCATATAATTAAACTTGCTTGCTAGATCTTCATCTTCAGAATGTGTTTTCTTTTTTCTTTTTTTTTTGGCAGATTTGTTTTATTTTCTTTCTTGAAAGCCCGTCGATTTTGGGTATGATGTCTGGACTTCAATGATGGGGATATGACAAGGCAACTTACAACATTGATGTATGTTAGTAATTCTTTTGAACTGCCCCTGTTCACTCCCCACTCAAAAAAAATTTTTATTTTAATGTTTTCTCACTTGTTATAAAAATAATCGTAGGCTTCATTTTCTCAGTGCCAAGATTATTTATAATAATGTTAAGTCTAGGTTAGGTCAAAAAGTAGGCTAATTAAATTGGAGTTTGCAGTGGAAGTGATTATTATGTCACAAAGAATATAAAAAAAGGCATCAAGTGGTATGTTCGCTTTATTGGTAAGCCAATTATATGAACTGCAAAAAATTTACCACCAAGTCTATGAAATAGGCTAGCCTATATGCTTCTACCGAAAAATAATAGAACCGCAGATGCGAAACAAACAAACAAAAAATAAAATAAACTAAATAAAACAAGAATTGTTCACCATGTAAGGAGTGAGGGCACCACGGGGCTTGTTGGGGTCTTTCCTGCGGCGGGGTTTGCGTTGCTTGCGTGGCTTCTTTTGCCTGCCATTTTAAAATGTGCGGCATCTTATTTGTTAGTGGGACAAAAACAAACTAACAAACAAACAATCATATAATTTTCGTTTTCAAAAAGAAACAAACAACATAGTACCTTTTTTTTCGTAATTCCCTTAAACACAATATGACATTTTTGTAATTTTCTGCCTTCAACCGGTCCTGAAGCATTACTGATAGGTCCTCATGAACACCTATATGGGCATAGTGTGTTTCCATTTATGTGAATACAGTTACAATATTTGCAAAAAAATTTCACTTTAATACCCTTAGGTAAGATAAGATATTTATTTTTAAAAATGTCTATTACAATCCCCGAAGGGCCGAATTCATATTTCTGAGTCACAAACGACACCAAGGTGTTCATGTTCAACCGCCCGGCCGCACTGCGCGAGGCGAGCGAGAAGATGTTCATCTTGCGCTACCCCGACCTGATCGCCTAGACCATGGTTACGTCGGATGCCGCGCGCGTGTTGGAGTTCACTGAAGAGGTCGGGGGCGACGCCGTGGTGAAACCGCTCGACGGCTGCGGCGGCCAGGGAATCTTTCGGGTGCGCACCGGCGACCTCAATAACCGGTCGATCTTGGAAACGATTACCGCCGAGGGACAATGATTTCATACCCTTCATCCCCTTTTTGAACGACTATGGGCTGTAAAACTCCCTTTTCTTTGATAGATTCAATAAGATCCTGGAGTTTGGAATCGTCAAATAATTTTCTTGGTTGGTTCTTGTTTGGAACGATTTCATCGAGTAGTAACTCCCGCATACTTTCGTTAGAATTAATTTCTGGAACCCCCATTTCAAAATCGGGGATTAATGCGCTTAATCCTTTTCCGCCCAACCCTTTTTTTGCCATATTAATGGAGATCGCAAAAGTACTATCCGTATTGTCCACTTCTGCGGCCTGGGAGCTGGAGCGTCGGCAACACATCGCGCAGGCCAAGATAAGCGAAATCAGGTTCCGTGACTTTGCCAAGGCTTCGTCGGACTGGTTTTGGGAGATGGATCAAAACCTTTGCGTGACGTACATTTCTCAATCTGTCGAAGACGAAATCGGTCTTTCTGCAGAAAGGCACATCGGCAAGACGCGATGGGAACTGGCTGGCGCCGACCTTAAATCGGACTGGAACTCCTAATAAGTCCAGTCTGAATTTGACAGTCAAAATGTTAATAAAGCAGTTGTTTTTTCTTTTAACATTGAAATATTCCAAGTTACAATTTGCAGATTTTCTGATTGAAATTATTATGGCCTCAGGAAATGAAATAGTCCCAGAGCCAGTGCAGGATAGGGACTAACACTTCTTCTCAAGTCTATACAAAGCACTTAAAGAGTAAAATTCTAGACAAGCTACTTTTTGTTATCTTGGAAAGGGGTTATGTTACTTTGCAATCAATGACTCTATCAGACTAAGACGTCGGGACCTGTTCGTTCATTGACTTGGCTCAAGCCGAAACGCGTGCGCTGCCGCCGAGACGCTCGGTGAGGTCGGCGGCGGCGCGGCGTACGGCGGCGCTGAAGCGGGTGATCGTCTCCTCGCTGAAGCGCACTGTCGGGCCGGAGACCGAGATCCCCGCTACCGCTTCATCTTGCGCATTGAACACCGGTGCGGCGATGCAGCGCATCCCGGCATAGCGTTCCTCCGGCCCCAACTCCGGCGGAAAGACGCGTCTGCTCCAGGCCATCGGCGTCACCCAGCTCCTCGCCCAAGGCGGCTTCTTCGTCCCCGCCGCCAACGCGACCTTTCGCCGCGCCACGGGCATGTTCTGCTCGCTCATCGACGAGCAACGCGCCGATGACAAAGAGGGGCGCCTCGGCACCGAGCTGATGCGCATCCGTCGTCTCTTCGAAACCTCGAGCGGCGGCGCCCTCGTGATCCTCGACGAGCTGTGCTCCGGGACGAAGACGCTGAAATTCTCAAAATATGGATTTCAGCATATTCAAAAAAATTATCAGAAGGGATTAAAAAAGGAATTATTCAGTTTGACAGTTTGAATGGTAGTGCAAATATTTCCCATAGAGCAGCATATTGGAAAAATTCATTATGTAACGTATATGCAATTTTAGACAATGATGTTGCAGGATTAACATCAGCAACTTCAGCAAAAAACAAGTTATTACTATCAGAAAAAAACATAGCTCATTTGATGGCAATAGGAAACGATCTCTGGAATTTGACGGTCGAGGGCCAAGACGCCTTCCCGGCGAGCTACGCGGGACAATTCACCGAACTGCTTTACGAACCCGCTCAAGTCAGGTGCTTCAAAGGAGAAAAACTCCTTCAGACCTTGAGGAATTTGCTTGACCTCGTCTAAGGTAAAGTTGATCAAAAGGGCTGCAATAGTCCCTCCCAGCACCAACAGAATCGAGGGTATATCAAAAAAGGTACTGGTCCCTGCTCCTGTCAAAATGGGCAAAAAAGTTAACCGATTTCAGACTTTAGTATACCACTCGTGAGTTTGTTAGTAGTTTCTGAATCTGACTGAATCTTGATAACCTAACGCTTCATATGCCTTTAACTCTCAAAACAATTTGATTCATATCTTTGGGCATTTAGTAAAATCCTATTTCACCTATTTCAGACTTTAGTATACCACTAGTGAACTGTTAGTAGCGTCCGTGTCTGTTTGAATATTGATAAAATACCACTTCATATGTTTCTTACACTAAAAAAAACAACAACCGGGATATCGTCCTCAACAACGATCAATGCGCTGATATTGTTCTCGTTGAGAATTGCCACCGCAGCCCCAGCAAGCGTCTGACGGGTAACGGTTTTCGGATCCCTGGTCATGATATCATCGACCGCAATATCGGCCATGTTGCGGCTCAGGTTCCGCGCCAGATCGCCGTCGGTGATAATTCCCGCGAGCCGATTACCATCGGTAACACATACGCAACCAAAGCGTTTGTTTGACAGTTCCATCACCGCCTCCGGTTCAGTCACAGCGGCAATTGAGGGAAACTTTCACAACATTACTATACGTCTCAAAACGCAACAACAAACTTGAAAAAAAAAACATTATTCCTCTGTTTCTTTCAAAACTAAGCCAAAAATTGAAAATTTTTTCAACTAGGGAAAGGATCAAAATGACCCTATACTGTGTAGTGGTGTATACAGTGTCCCGTGTCAACAACTAGAGGAACAATTTTATAAATACAAGATTTCAATTAGTCCCTAAGATTTGAAAATAAAACCTAACTTCACTCATTTGATGTAGGCGATCTAACACGTAAGTATCAAATATTAATAAAACATTTTACTAATAAAATATGAAAATAAATATTTTTTTTTAAATTAATATATTTCAATAAAAATAAAAAATAAAATTTCTTACGTATGAAAAGGCCTAGGAATATACAAAAGTTCAAAAAAGAATTAAGGGAATAGTATTTAAGGATGATGCGTACATTCCACAAGGCTCTTCATAAATTGGGGTAGCTTTAGCCCCCCCCAATGACTGTGGATTGTCAGTTTATTATCCTCATATTGCTAAATATTCCTTAAACTTGTAATATTTATTTTTTATTTATTAAAGTAGAAAAAAGTAAATACAGTTTAAATGTATTTAATTTTCAGTCTATAGTTACATTAGTAGAATCCAAAGTTTGGCTATAAGAATCCATAGTTTGGCTTACTATTTGTAGGCTGGAGAAACTTTTTCAATCATTTTTAATCCCAACACAAATGCTGTATCACAAATAGTGATTGATAGAGCAACTTGATCTGGCAACGAATCTAGCCGATTTGAAGGTGCCCCCAAGCAACCGGCTTCGTGCGTTGTCTGAAGATCGGAAGGGACAGCACTCCATCTCCATCAACGATCAATGGAGGATCTGCTTTCGGTTCAAGGATGGCGATGCCTTTGATGTGGAGATCTGCGACTACCACTAGATGATCCGAACTATGAGCATTCGAAACACTGGAATGAAGCGCCGGCCCACCCACCCCGGCGAAATCCTGCGAGAGGACTCACATGGGCCCGCTGTATACCGAACTCTAAAACGTTGCTGGCACCACTTCAAAAGGTCCAGGATAGGCTTAGTAGTTCTCCATAATTCTTTCCAGTCTGTTATTGAAAGGTTCCATGAAGCATCGATGACTGTTTTTATACAGTAAGTTTTATACAAATAAATAAATTCACATTATTCTTGAGAGCGTTCTTGTATAGTGCCCCTAACCGATAATAAAGACAACTCGATCCAATTATGTTAAGGTTGAGACACCACGACCGTGGAATGACCTTACAGCGTGTTTTGGCAGCGTGGAATGGCTATGTATGGGCGTGGAAGGGTGAAAATGTGATGTTCCCCTGGTCTTTTACAGTTGCATCGATAAGTGTTTTTAACATAGAAATAATAAAATTATTATATGATATAGCCTGGTCCTGCCTGGCCACAATGATTTATGTTTTATTAATGCATATTCGTTGAAACAGTACACTTCTAAGAAGGCCAGGTCTTCCACAGGTGCATTGATAAGCGTTTTTAACGTTCAAGCAGAAGGACATCTCGATCAACGGGCACGCCATCGAGTGCCGGATCAACGCCGAAAACCCGGATCGGAACTTCGCTCCGTCTCCGGGCACGATTGAGCAGTTCGCCGCCCCGGGCGGACTCGGCGTCCGCATGGACACCCACGTCGTACCCGGTTACCGCGTGCCCCCGACCTACGACTCCATGATCGCCAAGCTGATCGTGCACGCACCGACGCGTGAGGCGTGCATCAGGCGCACCAAGCGTGCGCTGTCAGCGAGCGCCTTCGATAGCATTGAAGCCCTGCTCCTGCCGCATCTCACCGCGTTGATCGAGGGCAGTTCCACAGCGGCGCGGACCGGGACCGAACAGATCCTAGGCCTGGCGACCGAACATGTACTCATCGCCGGGGTCGGCTGCATCGCCTTCCTCTGCATCTGGCTTGGGGCCTGGAGCACCGAATAGAGCCGCTAGCGCCAAACTACCCTCGACCTCCCTGCCTGTTGATCGACGCGCGCTGATCGCGGGGTAACCAAAATTTACGAACGCTTACTCTTCTAGGGTAAAACTTGAATAATTTTAAGTCTTAATTTCTGCTAGTCTTACTTTTAATATGACTCTTTTATTTTCTTTGAAGTTTTATAAGGAAGCATTTTTAGTAACAATTAATTGTAGAAACTACTCTAAGCACCATTTTCTTCATACTGTCAATAATTGCCATTGAAACTGTGAAGTCCCGAGAAACTGTATGAGAAACCCAAAGAAATTGTCTCATTCAGTACTGGTTTTATTTCGCGCGTCTTCGCCGAAGAGCACCCGAGGCGAGTCGAAGTGCTTTGCGAAGGCTGCAACTTCCTGGCGCGCTCCCGAGAGTGCGACCTTGTCGCGCTTGCCGTCGCCGTCGTAGTCCGTGTCGGGATCGGCGAGAGCGAGCAGCTTAGGTGGTTCGTTCGACCGAGGTGATTTGGTTCCGTCGAGAAAGCGGAGCACACTCGCGCTCGGCAGGTACGAGATCTGCCAGCGTTCGAGCTGAAAGCCACGCGAACCTCTCAAGCACGCTTCCTCACCATCACCTGCTCGAAATCCACTTCAAAAACGCGGTCATCATCACGAAGCATTTTCAACTCGAACATGCGCAGCAGCGATGTATCGAACCCAGCGCCAAGGCTCAAGATTTGCCGTGATGAAGAGTGCTTTGCTGCTTCCAAGAACCTCTCGATTACGTGCCGCATCGCTGCTGTCCTCACATAGTACCCACTGCAAGTTGGTGTTCTCATTAGTTTGCTCAATTCTTAATCTTAATGAAAGATGAAAGAACTGTGTGAAGTGTTTTCTTCCTTTTATTTTCTAAGCAAACAGACAAGAGAAAAAAACAAGTAATCAAGTATGATTGTCATGTTAACTTTTTCTTTCGAATAATGATGAGGACTTCGTCAAGTCATGCAACAGTCAATTGATCATATTCTATTCTTATGTTGATATTTTTAACTTCCTCTTAGTCTCTCGTGTTTTTCTTCTCGTCGTGTTCGATAAGATTTACTCACATTTTTTTCTTTCGAGAGAACTCATCACATTCGATTGTTTAGTCTCTCTCACTGCGATACCAGTCGAAGACAAAACTTTCATTCTGGCTATAGGACGAGACATTACGCCTCTGATACAGACTCAAAAAGAATTGGAAAGCGCACTGCAAGAATCTAAACGCTATGAGCAAGCTTACTTGTTGGAGAAAGAGAAATTTGAGCAATTCGTCAATCTAGCACCGATTGGCATAGCTATAAACAAATTAAGTACGGGAGATTTTTTATACATCAATAATGAGTTTGGTCACAAGTACCAAGTTGTTCCTATGTTGTTACGCTAAAATGTTTTGAACTGATGGAAAATAGAAAAAGCTGAGGATTCAGAATGGACAGATGGGCGCATTCTGTTATGCTGCACCCAAGCAGCTTAATTAATACATCACATTTTCAAGACAGTTTAAGGAGAGTTCACTGACCCATTGGATGCACAGATAGACACAAGCTGTTTGAGCTAATTTCGGGACCGCTTGTTTTTTCTGTGGTCACATCTTGACACGGTTTTATGCCGGTTCAGCTCATCGCGATAGGGGCCGGCGCGCAACAGCCCGTGTTCGCCCATCAGATCTTCCTGACCCGCATTGAGATAGGGCAGCACGAGAACATTGAGCGAGGGCGCAAGCTGCGCGACGTTGTTCGAGGTCACGCCGCCCATCTGGATCGTGCCGAACTGCACCTTCTGGGCGATGGCCTGTTCGGTGCCCATCACGCCGCCATCGAGCACCTCCACGGTGATCTCGCCGCCGGAATTCTCGGCCACCCGCTCGCGAGGCGTTATCGTCTTTTACTAGGTTTACTACGACCCAGATTTTAATCTAACTCTATTTTTAGCAGTTATGGTATGCTGTATTTACTGTATGGTATACTGAAGCATGGGACGGGAGCATTTCTTACTAGGCTGCTAGCTGCCGCTCCAACAAGGATTTATATTTTAATTTATATATTTATATATATATTAAATATATTAAATATATATATTTATATTTCGATTTGACGCTTTTTTTAAAGTAATTTTAAAGTAAAGTAGTCAGAGTGACCGTGTATTTGTTCGTTTGCTTGTTTGTTAGAGTGTCCGCGTATTTGTTTGTTTGTTTGTTTGTTTGTTTCCTTGCTCGTTTAGTATTAGTATTAGTATTAGCATTAGTATTTGTACTATTAGTTTGCTTGTTTGTTAGAACGTCCGTGTATTTGTTTGTTTGTTTGTTTGTTTGCTTCCTTGCTCGTTTTGTTTGTTAGAATGCCAGTGTATTTGTTTGTTTGTTTCCTTGCTCGCTTGGTATTAGTAATATAGATGTTGCATTTGGAACATTTCTGATGCTAGATTTTCATATAGAGACTGGCTGTGAAGAACTATCACCAATTGAGGGCGATGTCTGTCCTGCTGTAGATGAGATTGTTGAAGCTTTGTGGCTCATTTTATGAAGCA
Organism: Alatinidae sp. Z8VKAUB7J3; assembly: GCA_010016025.2. Taxonomy (NCBI): domain Eukaryota; kingdom Metazoa; phylum Cnidaria; class Cubozoa; order Carybdeida; family Alatinidae; species Alatinidae sp. Z8VKAUB7J3. Next base: position 172,755,973 of record JAAAKM020721499.1, on the reverse strand, counting down.
TCAGATAGGACAAACGGGAAGATGTCCCTGTTTGTTTAAAGGACAATATTGGTAACAGGGAAGAGCATTTGATTTTACAGTGTCATTTTTCACAAAACGATCTGAAATGGTATTACAGAGCAGATTTTCAACTTATTTATTTGAACAATATTCCCCCTTCCCATCCACCCAAAATTCCATAGTAAAACTATCATTAAAATTTGTTGCATTTGTTGCAATTGAAATTTCATTGAAATTGTGTCCGAAATAAAAATAGTAAGCAAAAATCTTAATTCTTAAGCAGATTATTAAGAATTTTAAGATTCTTCAGATTAATTCTTAAGAATGAACAAAAATCAATAAAATAAAAATAAAAGTTTTCAAATAAAAGTAAAGAGAGACCCCTCACCAACGCCACCTGCGATGATGACCACCCCATTCCATTGCCAGACAGGTACAGCGTCCTCAACGAACCCAGTGATCCGCCGTGAAGCCCCTCCGGCCACACCCTCACCTCGGCACATGACTCTGCCCTGAGTTCCACTAGCCCAGCGCACGACCCACGCGGCGCCGATAGGCGCACATCCGGCAGGTTGCCGCAACACAAATGCAGACTCCTCAGCGCCGTCAACGGCTCCAGACCCCTCACCAACGCCAATCATACTGAACAGGTGTTGCGTACCTGGAAATATCAGATTGCAATACCGTCAAAGTAAATGTAAGGTCATCTCGCTGTTGCAGCTGCGCGCGAAAATGACCGTCATCTACATGGATATCATTAAGACTCAGAACACCCGAAGCATGGTCATAAGTCGCAGCAACATTTAGTGCCGTCGCCGGTGCCTCAATCGGAATACTGCAAAGCCTCAATGTGCATAGCGTTTTAGCCAGCAGCGCATCGTCCCGGGTAATGAAGAGGCTCCTCAAGGAATGTTGAAATATTCTCACTTCTCCCCTGTGCAGACTCTTCCAGCTGTCCCTACAAAATGGAGAACTACTGTCTGATTGGAAAACCCTGTATCACACTTATTGACAAAAAAGCCACCTTAGAACATGCAGAAAATGACTGGCCCATCAGCATCATTTCTGCAGTTGGAAAGGTGCTTGAGAGACTTGACAACAGAGCTCTAATTCAGTACTTGAAAATTAGCAACATTCTGACTTCCACTCAACATCCATCGGTACAGCGGTGGCGTAGGCTAGCTCGATACCATTTGCCATCTCCATCAGGTTATCAGGCAGGCCGTAGCCACCAAAGAAACGCAAACGTATACGCGGACCGGATGTAGCAAAGGTTTCTTTACGCCTTAATGCTGCATATATCGAATCTCGTGTGTTCTCTTCAGCCCAAACAGCAGCAAGACCAGATGCACCATAACTCGGTTGCGCTCCGCCAACGAATACCGCGCCATCAACTTCCGCCATCGCATCCGGAAGGAAAGCAGCGAGCAATGAAACGAAAAGTGGTGACGAAAGCCGTGCCCACACAACCACCTGCACGTGGCGATCGTTCTGACTCATCCTACACGAGAGAGCACGATCGGAGACAGATGCTGATCAGATGAACAGAAGTGGAAAGACACGAATGATGGTGACGAGATGGCCTACTTGCACCAAACTGTGCATCCGCAGTTCGTTTTCTTCTCTCAGCACGAACCGCTCGTCTGGAGCCAGATCCAGCTTCCGAGTAAGCGCCGGACTTTCGGCTCGACGGCCGCACCGCGCTGGTGAGTGGCGCCGGACGCGGTTTGGGCGTCGGCATGGCGAAAGGGCTGGCACGTTCCGGCGCTCATGTCGTGCTGATGAGCCGGACCCGCACCGAGCTCGATATTGTCGCGGCCGAAATCGCCGCCGAAGGCGGGACAGCAGACGTACTGATCTGCGACGTGACCGACGACGCAGCCATTCGCGAAACCATCGCCGCCATGCCGGCTCTCGATATCCTGGTCAACGGTCTTGGTACCCAGCTCGGCCAGGGCATTGCCGAAACGGCGGCCGGCCAGTACTTCGCCATACAGCCGCTTCTGTTGTTCGGGGCTGCCGTTTACCCGCAGTACTTCCAGGCTGTAGAAATGATTCTGTGGGATCTGCCCCAGCGAGCCGTCGGCCTGGGCGATGCGGGCGATGACCTTGGCCAGGGTGACGTTGGACACGCCAGCGCCGCCGAAGGCCTTGGGCACACTGATGGCCCACAGGCCGGAGCGGGTGAACCAATGGAACATTGAATTCCGCGTCCCGTCCGGCGCCACCAGTGCCGAACTCCGTGTCGAGGCACGGCTCGATTCGGATACGAATCGCGACGGCTTGGTTCGGTGCACGATCTCCGACGGTCTGATCCCCGGCGAAACGATCGCCTCAACCGGAGGCGCCTCCGCCCTGCTCGGCGACCCCCTGTCCCCGCAGCTGCCCGAGTGGCAGCAAGGGATCGCCGACTTTGCCCAACTCCTGCCCCAGGTCTCCCATCGGGAACAATGTGAATCAGCAAAATTTGAATCACCTCGTTGGATCAATCCTGACGGTGCAAAACGCCCTCGCAATCCAAAACATGGGGAACAATTCCTCCTCAACCGAAATGAGCGAGATCATCTCCTTGGTCAAGCCGCTGATCAATGCGGAAGCCTAGGAAAACCAAAGTTTCCACCAACCCACCACCAACCAGAAGAAGGAAGACAATCATGACAACGGTTAATGAACAGATCACCGACGCGGTAACCCAATCGAACGTGAAGGTCGAACTGTGAAAGACAAACGGAATTCGCTATACTAATGCAGCGATGGTATCCGTATATTTTGGGCTCTCGAAATACTGAATGCAATAGATCTATGTCTATCTTCACATCTATCAAGGTCAAAGAATATAAGAATAGTCTCACTGCATTATTATGTCTTTCGTGGTTCACGGCTTTGCCATTTCTAGTTTTCAAATATTTGTAGGAATTTCGTCAATTTTCCAGCAAGATGCCTCTTGAAAGCCTATCCCTACGCATAGACATAAGCAATTCCCTGGAATCCCAAGAAAGTTTTCCCAATGAGAACCTGTATGAACTCTTCAATAAGCGACTATCAGGTGCTGCTTACAGAGAAATACTGCTTTCGGGCGTAGAAAGTCAAGTTTTATTCGACTTCATCTATGGTCTTGAGCGAAAGGGAAATCAAAAATGTCCTTTTACCTTTATTCGGAATGACCTCTATTCTGAGCCTGAAATCCCAAGGTGGCGTTGTTACTTTAGAAATGTCGGTGGAAACAGGTGTACACGGGTTTGGGGAGTAAGTAACCCCTCGTCTCGTCCCCAATTAAGGACTGAAACCTAAAATTTATCCAATTGTGGGCATTTTGAGCCGTGGGCATTTTGAGCCGTGTGCATTTTGAGTTGTTGGCATTTTTCGTGGGCATTTTGAGTCGTGGGCATTGTGATCGTGGGCATTTTGAGTATTAGCCGTTAGCCTTGCATCTCTTTGTGGTAGTTTCAACTCGTTGTGAGTATTACTGGGTTATTTATCGTAAAGTTGACGTGCAGTGCAAAGCGGTCCCACCTGCGTCGAAGGGTCCATGGGATTGCCGATTTTGATCTGCTGCGCTTTTGCTGCAAGTTTCTCCAAAACCTCTTCACGGATGCCGCGTTGGATCAACAAGCGTGACCCAGCTACGCATGATTGCCCGGCAGCCGCAAAGATACCTGCAACAATCCCGTTCACCGCACTATCCACATTGGCGTCATCAAAAACCATCACCGGCGATTTACCACCAAGCTCAAGAGACAAAACAACTCAAGAGGGTTCGGTCATTCTGCCAGTCCCAGACGTAGGAGAAATCTTCCCCATTGATGGCGAGCCAGTTCCCGTCCGGAGAGAAGCGAGGGACGAGGTGGAATTGCCATTCACTCTTGACCTTTCGTTCGGCCAGAACCTCCCGGGTGTCGGTATCCAAGACGTAAACCCAACCTTCGGATGTCATAGCCGCCAGTCGATTGCTCTCGGGTGCGAAGGCGAGTCCGCGGACGAAGCTCCGGTTGGGGAGCGATATCACTGAGCATTTTTGATGATAAATGACATCCTCTGTTTGAGGATCAGAAGTCTTTGAATTTATCCGACGGAGTACTGTCATGGCCCACTGATCGTTCCAGCTCTTACACATTTCAATAATTGAGACGTCGAATCTATGAGTTCGTACTGCATAAGCTTCAGTGAATTAACGACTTGTGATCTCGCATAATTTCATTGCTTGACCACAGAATAAGCAGTTCTTCGAAAAATCAAAGTGTGGAACTGAAGGTCTTGTCGGGACATCCACAGACAGACAACTTATTTTTATATATATAGATATATATATATATATATGTATATATATATATGTATATATTCACAGGCGGGACACAGGGACAAAACTACAATGGCGCGTAACTAATATGGCGCGTAACGACTTACGCGCGCGGGAGGGCATAGGGGGCACGAAGCGCCCCCACCAACTAGGTGTTGGTGTGGCGCGAAGCGCCACACTAACAGCTAGTACTAATATATTAAATCAATTTGTCAAGTCATGACACTGTCTCCCGAATATAGACTCTTACGATGGTTCAAATCATAATTACATCCGAAAGGCTGAGAATTCGGCTCATCAAATCCTAGATCAGTTAAACGAGCGGAAAGGTCGTTATGGGTGTAACAACGAAGATAGGCTGTCTTCCATGAATCAATGAAGTTGGAAGTTTCAATAGTTGAAAACCCCATTAAATGGAGCCCAGCTAAAAGAGATTCACCTGAAAAGGGGGTTAGAATCTCACGAAAACGACGCATGGTATACAAGTAGCATCAATCGACGGTGTGGTCCTGGAGCGCCAGTCCGCTGGCCTCCGCGACTTGCTTGCCAAGATCCAAAGCCTGCTCGCGGCTCTGCCAGGCGCCGCGATCGAGCAGAACCGGCTTGTGATTCCCTTCCAGTCCGACGGTGAAGGAACGGGCGCGGATGCCGCGCCGCGGCCCGCGACGCACCGCAACCGAACTGAAGTCCCCCAGCGGCCGAACGCGTCGCCGCCAGGGCCGCATCAACCCCCACCACGTTGAATGTGGCCTGACCCGGGTGATTGGTGTGAATGCCTTTACCGAAACCGAACCATCGCCGCTGACATCGGGTGAAAAATCGATCCTGACGGTTGATGACATGGCCGAACAGGAACAGATCGAAAAGCTGAAAGCCTGGCGCTCTGATCGTGATCAGGCCGAAGTTGCCAAAAGCCTTGCGGACCTAAAATCGGCGGCGTCTGAGGGGCGCAACATCATGGAAAGCTCGATCGCGTGTGCCCATGCCGGGGTCACCACCGGCGAGGATCGAGATCGGCGGGATCGTCGGGTCGATACCCCGGGACACGAGATGCTCGTCGATCAGTTTGCGGACCTTCTCACCCACATCCTTACCGATCGGTCTCTCCCCGCCTCGGTAACGGTTTCTCGCCCGAATCTGGATGCCGGTCAGCCGCTTGGCGTCCGCGACGTACGGCAGGGCCTCCGGCCGGGGCAGGACGAGATCAAGGGTCACGAGGAACTGCTTCAGCTTGACAAGGAACTCGGCGCGCAGCCGCTCAACAAATTATCAGACATGTATGAAGCAAGCGGTCAAGGTAAGTGGCAGCATCCCTTACGTTTTAGAGAAAACTGAACGTGACAAAAAAAAAAAAAAAAAAAAAAAATCAAAACACATTTTTTAAATCAAATGAACGTGAGAAGTAACGTTAAAACTTAAAACGAACCTGAAATTACCCTAAATGTGACAGGGGCTACTCAATTTCAACCCCCATATTCTTTACTCTCAGATAAATCGGTGCTTACCTTAAATCATTTTAATAAGCAATAACTTGTTTCTGTTTTTTTCCAGCCAATCGCAGCATTTAATTTTACCTTAAGCAGATTCATAACTATGATTTTTATGTGATAATAAACTAAAAATATTGTATGTCTTCGGCCTGTGGTTGCTATTAAATAAAAAAAGTTTTTTATTGTCATTTGAAAATTACCCAGCTTGTGACACTCATTTTCTTAAAAATAGTTTCGACCTCTTTAACCGTTTTGTTACTATGCCTTACAAAATTAGTTCCGCAAATAAAATATTAAAAACATAATGGAAATACCGTAAAAATATACAAAAGAAAAAAAAATATATATAGAGATAATTATGAATGACTATTGATTTAGAAAAACACATTCTAAAAATTTGGTAAATTGGCAATTTGGCGTTGAAAATTTTGGTAAATTTCTTGATAAAAGAGGTTAGAAATGTGAAACTAAAACTTAGTTATTACTTAAACTATGTTACCACAAGACCAAGTCTAGGTATGAAGTATCCTTTATAGTATGCTTCAGGCCTTTGGTTATGTGTTTATGTTTATTTAATACGCCATAAACATACCCAACAGAATGCCGGAGTGGAGTACAAACTATTCTACAATTATTGCACTTTTTGCGGTGGAATTGCGAAATTGAGTGGGAGTTTCGCCGGAATAGGCTTTAAAAAAGGTCGAAAAGTGATTGGACTCTTCAAACCCTAAATCAAAAGCGATGTCTTGAATCGTCAAGCCGGCAAGCAGCATCTTTTTGCTTTCTGCAATCAGCCTGTCACGAACCAAGCACCGCCAAACATGATTGCCAGATATCGAACCTTGGTAACAGAAACTCCCAGAGCATGCGCAGAATCGTGGCTATCACCCACGGCACGCAAAACCAAACCGGCGCGTGTCTTGAACAGGAACCAGTTAATGCCAATCAGCAATACAATCGACATATAGAAAATGATGTCCTGCGCAAAGAGCAACTTACCGACCAACGGTAGATCCGAAAGGAACGGAATAACGATCGGCTGTAGCTTGACGCCGGGTACACCAAAGGCTGCGGAGGAAGGAGAGCATTACCAGCGTCGCTTGTCCTCGCCCGTGTCGTACACGCGCACGCCGCGCTGGAAGACCATCTCGATCGAGGTGCGCGGGTCGACCGGGTCCCCGGTGATGACCAGGATGTCCGCTTCCTTACCGACCTCGAGGCTGCCGATGGTGTCGAGCAGACCCGCGGTCAGCGCCGGCACGCTCGTCAGGCCACGGACGGCCTGCATGTCGCTGTTGTCGAAGCCGTAGCGCACGCCCATGGCAGCGGGCGAGGGAAGTGGAGCTTGAGGCGTGAGCGTTCATTGCGTCGTTCTCTCTTGCGGAAGTTCCGTCGGAGTTTGGGGACGTTTCCCGGCGGAGGGCTGTGGCGAGGCGAGGGCTGCGCGAGCTTTGGAAAGAAACTCGTTTTGCGGGGCGAGTCGCTCTCCCTGCTTCAGGGATCGGCGCGCGCCTGCCTCGTTTCCGAGTTTCGCTTGCACCGCGCTGAGAATCGTCAGATTGAGTCCTCGGGCTTTTTTAGACGAATATAACATGTGTTTAAATAGCATGATTGGCTTACAAAAATGTCTCACAAAAATAAACCAATAGAATTAAAGCCTATTTTAAGTTGGAAGTATAGGACAGTAAATTTTTTCTTTGATTCAATGAATACGAGCGTATTTACCTGGAGTGCCTCACGAACATTTTCCGTTATGACAGCCCCAAGAGCAATCAGTTGGTTGACTTGTAATTCAAGCTTCTTGCAAGCAGCAATTTCAAGAGGCGTGCTTTCATCATCGTCAACGACAACGAGAGATAGAGATAGAGAAAACAAACGAGCAAAAAAAGGAGTACAAGAGAGAGAGAGAAGAAATATGAAGACGAAGCCATCATCCGGGCACGGAGCGCATAGACAGAAAAATAAGACTTGGCCTTTTGGTTCGTTTTTTTGAAATATATATGTGTGATGTATGTGTTTGTATGCATGTGATCGACTGCTTCGCTTTAAGACCGACTTCCGTCATCGACACCTGATGTTGCTGAATATGGCGAATAGATTCAGACTTTTGGACTATTCTGGATAATATAGCTATTTCAGAATTTTATCTGATGTCTTGGGAGCTATAGAAGGCTGTAGGGTGCGAAAAAGAGGGCGCTAAAACTTTTGAGGTCCAGTCTAGTGATCTTAATTTCGATATTTTAAGACTACCCTTTCCACACTAAGTTGCCGAGGAAAAGAAATTATATAACAAAAGCGCATGAGTCAGAGCCAGCGATAAAAGACTGCTGCTAATTCTTAATGAATGAATTTATTGCGCGAACTATGAGCAAGGAACGCCTCTATCTCTTCGACACGACGCTGCGCGATGGCGCGCAGACGACGGGCGTTGACTTTTCGATTGAGGATAAGCGGCGCATCGCCAAGGTCATGGACGACTTAGGCGTCGACTATATTGAGGGTGGTTACCCCGGCGCTAACGCGACCGACACGGCGTTCTTTGCTGACCGGCCAACGTTGAATACCGCGTCTTTCACCGCGTTTGGAATGATCAAGCGGGCCGGGCGCTCTGTTTCCAACACCGTTTCGTATTAGATACTTTTAGAAGCATTTGATATTATATTTTATAGCTTATAACAGCTGAAATTACCCCTGCTGATCTTTTAATATTTTTTTTATTTCCAAAGTAGAATAAGTGTGTTGGAAATGACTGACCCTTTTTTTCAACTCAGTTTTCAATTTCATAAGAATATTAATATAAAGCAGGTATTCAATACTTACGTTATACAAATGTGTTTATTAATTAGTGACTGAATCACAGCAGGAAAAAACTATTTCAGAATACCAAAATTGAACATGTCGCCTATTGGGTTGAGGACCTTGAAAAGGTGAAATCATTTTACGAGGACCATTTCAAAGCCTCCGCAAGCGAGCTGTATCACAACAAGAAAAAGGGTTTTAAATCATATTTCCTGACACTAGGTGAAGGAGCGAGAATCGAAATCATGAACATGACGGAAAAAAAGGCTTCTCCGGAAAGAGGGCATACACTGGGCCTTGCACATATTGCCCTTTCGTTGGGTTCTAAAGAAGAAGTACCTGCTTTTCTTGGTATATGTTTTGGAAATAAAAAAATAATTGTAACTAATTGCATAGTAATAACGTATGTCGCTGCTAAAGTTATGTTGTTCAAATCATATAAGGCTGATGGTTTGTTTGATATTATGGAGAACACTTTAGGTCAATTGTCTAGTTATTTGACAATGATCTATCTATACTTAAATATTTCAAAAGCAAAATATCTGTTTTTTTCAAATATCCAACATTTTGAAATAAATAAGATGCTTTTATTTGTAAAACCTGAGGCGGCCCCAATGCAAGATTAAGGAGACGCAAATACACATTTTCATTAACTGTACATTTAAAGTATGTACTACTCTTCTTCTTCTTCTATAGGTACTGATATGCTGATTCTAATTAGGGAAAATAGTTTTATATGTATCTGCCATTAGAAACCAATAGCATTGGCCATCTTGGGATTATCATACAATTTTCCTACCTGGTTCTAATTAGAGATCCAAACACATGTTATGTGCCCGATCGACGTAACAATATTCTTCGTACTGGGCGACGCGACCCGAGGCGAGATCCACGATGGGCTGGGCGAAGAGCACGAAGCGGTCGTGCTCGAGCGCGTCCCGGATCGAGCGCTCCTGCGTCATGCGCGACGCGAGGTCGGCGTCGCGGGAATCGCTCGAGTTGTAGACCGCGAACTGGTTGCGTCCCCGCTCCTTGGCGACCCCGAGGGCGCGCCCGGCACGAGAGAGGAGCTCCTCCGCGTTCGTTCCGTGCTCGGGGTAGAGGACGACACCCGCCTTATCCTTATCGTCTCGGTCTTTGTCTTTAGAGGGATCAGGTTTACGAGGGCTAAAATCTTCCCTCAGTTTGGAAATAACCTTCATGGTTCTTTCCTTAGAATATTCCTGGCTTCCGGCGACAAAACCAGATATGAAAGGAAGTTCAACGCCTTCTACCGCCTTTACCAATTGCTTTGCCAGTTCCGGCCGGTGCTTCTCGATTAGATAGCCGGCATTAAAACCTTCGAGCATTTCTTTGTCTTCATCCATTACGTGAAACTGTTCCCCGGAGTTGGCCGAGTTCTTGCCAACGATGGCACCATCTTTGACGCTCCAAAAGTCATCATCACCTCTCCATCCCTTCAGTGTCTTCCCGTCAAAGAGCGAACGGAACGTAGCCCCTTCACCAGTCGCATCGATCTTCGTGACAATCTCCAGATTGGTTTCGTAGTTGATCGTAGCGAGTTGTCCGACAGCAAGATTGTCGAGAGATTCAGCCTCGCCGTTGGCCGTTATCTTCGCCTTACGGCTCACATGTAGTGGGGGTAGGGTATTTCGGTTAATTCGGAAAAATTAGAAAAATGAGGTATTTTTAACTTACGAACGGGTGATCGGATCTTCATGAAATTTGATATATAGAAGGACATGGTAATTCATAGCTATTATTTTAAATCTCGAACGGATATGATGATATTTGGGGGGAGTTGGAGGGGGAAACCAGAAAACCTGGAAAACGCTTAGAGTGGAGAGATCGGGATGAAACTTGGTGGGAAGAACAAGCACAAGTCCTATATAATCGACCGCCAACAGATTTGGGGTTACCTTCCACAGGATCGAACCACTCCACCGGATTCATCGGGTGCGCCGAATAATAGTAGAGTGGCTGATTGGTTGGCTGAGGCGGCAGATGGTAGGTCCAGGTACCGTCCGTGATGTTGATCTGGCGACCGAAATAGCCGTAGATCGTCGCGTCGCAATGGGCCTGATTAGGATCATGCAGGAGCGGCAGCAAAGAACGGCCCGGACACGCATATGCAGGTTCGCATCCTAGCGCCGCAATAAAATTCAATAAAGCCCTCATCATAATTGAAACAGCAGCATCCGTCTTTTTAAGCCATTCTTAATGCCAGATCGGCCATACATATAAAAAATTGACAGAGCGACTGCGCTTTAAAGCACAATCAGCAAACTTATTTTAGTGTCAGACCAAGACCCACCATTTAAAGGACAGCCATGAAAACCAAAGCCGCCATCGCCTGGAAAGCCGGAGCACCACTGACGATAGAAGAAGTTGATTTGCAAGGCCCGCAAGCACGGGGCCGACGGTGTTGCTGATGTCGGGCGTACACGGCGACGAGTTCGAAGGTCAGGTTGGCCTCAGTCAGTTCATTCGTGAACTCCAGCCCGAAGATGTCTCGGGGCGGGTCATCATCCTGCCGATGGGCAACTTCCCGGCAGCCAAGGCGGGCACCCGGGTCTCACCGCTGGATGATTGCAACCTGAACCGGGTGTTTCCCGGCGAACCGGCAGGCACGCTGACGCGCCAGATCGCGCACCTCATCGAAACCGGGCGTCAGGGAAGTGGTAGAAGGTATAGTTATATTTTTTTTTCTCTACGACTAGTACTTTGACTTTTGCTTCAAGACAATTCAAGTTTGAAGCTGAGCCTTTCAGGGTTATTAGTATTATTGTTAATCTTGCTACTACTGCTTCTGCTACAATGGAACTGAATAAAAACGGACTAAGTCCTATAGGTTGCAAGATTATATTAAGTGTTAATATGGAACAATAAGGACATGTTGAGGGGAATTTTGGACTAGTTATTGGGCACATGGTTTTCATTTAGTCTAAACATTAATTTAAAATCAACTAATTTAATATAAAAATCTAATATAGCTTATGAATAATTTAAAAAGAAGAATACGTTTAGAATAGTATTAATTAATTTATTATACTAATTACATTCATTTACCTAAAACATTTTCTAAAATTAATTATTTCGACGTAAGAATTTACAAAATAATATTTTTGAAAACTATGTACGTAAAATCGAATGTATGTCTTTGTGCCTTGTATGTATTACTGTAATGACCACTGTGGTACCTATAACAAAAAAAATTAGTTGAGTCCTCTTTTTTAGATTTTATGGTCTATTTCCATTTTCAAACTTCCAAAATTATCCAGTAAAATTTTCCATTCTGTAAATTGATCAGTTTACCTAATTTTTCAGTATACACAACCATAAAACTACCCACACATACTTGGTCTTATGCATAAACTGGGAAAAGGCCAGCTTTTAGCAGCCTTCCTTTGCTTTCTTAGGACTTTAGCCATCGGAGATATCACACTGCGATGATGGCCGTTAATCCCCGCTCATCGTCGCGGCCCAGATAGACCTTCCGGTGTCCGTCAAATCCGTGAAGCCGGCTTGCGGATAAGGTGATGTCTTCAACAACCAGGCTTGAAACAGTTGTTCCCGACGGCCTTTCGGCCACGTTTGCCTCGGCATACATCGATGTTCCTCCGGGTGATGGTCTTCCCTTTATTTAGGGCCGAATCGGCGATCTTTGCTGTCGATTTTCGGGCCGCATTCGACCGTCAATTGCCAACACTGATGATCGATGCGTCTTTGGCCTCGCCGAGAACCGCCTGCACAATTGCCAATGACGCTTCGAACACCGTGCGCTCCTCATCGCCAGCCAGCATCACCTCCTGTTCGGGCAAACGCATGATCCGGCTCAGCCGGGCCTCGGCAGCGGGGAGAAACAGCTCGGCGACAGTCCGATAGAGCGTCATGTCGGAAGCGAACCAGCCGAAGACGTCGAAGCTCGGTGCGAGTGGCATCGTGCCCTCAAGCGAAATCGCACAGCTTTTCCGGCGCATCGGCCTCGACGATCATCTGACGCCGCAACGCTCCAACGGCTTGCGCTCGATGGTCGAACGCATTCGCCGCGACGCGGAAGGCGCCTTGAAAGAAACCGCTGCACTCTAGGTCATCTCAGCCGAGTTCACTTTCGGCAAGCGCGGTTCCGGCAACCCGGGCGGAGATCTTGGCGAAAGCGGTCGCCCGCGCCATGGCGATGTCATCCCCGAAAGGCGAAAAACCACAGTCATCGGTGGTGCCGAACAAGAATTTTGATTCAAAATTTCATGTTAGATGGCAATGGTAAGAACAACTTCAGCGCCATCACCTACGCATGTTTTTTTCATTTTTGTTTACAAACTGAAAATAAAAAACAAAAAAGAAGGTAGCCTATATCTTTTTTTTCGATTTCCAATTTTTTAATTGCTAAATATTCTTGGATTAATGCGTAAGTATGCCAAGTAAAATAATTGACAGAAAATTCTGCTGCAAGTTGCTTGTACGCTAGGCTAGTCCATCCTAGTCTTGAATGAAGCTAATAGAGACTGAAAAACAAGCCACTCTATACGAAGCCTCAAAGTTTGCTCTTGATCAAGAGTTAATATGAAACTTCTTAGAATGCAAGTGATCGTACAGTGACCGATTGATATTAGCAAAATTTACCTTTTTAACAAAAAATGAATCAAAAAGGACATTTTGCACATCTATTTTTTTTTTTACAATAGAGCTTCCCAAAACTGAAACTTCTCTCCAGAAACAAGTTCCTCGGTGAAATCTTAGACAATGTCGAGGATACCTTCTACATCATCGGCACGGTGGCCGGTCCGCACCCCTATCCGGCGATGGTGCGCGACTTCCAGTCGGTGATCGGCAACGAGACCAAAGAGCAGATGCTGGAGGCCGAGGGCCGCCTGCCCGATCAGCTGGTCGCCTGCATCGGCGGCGGCTCCAACGCCATGGGCCTGTTCCACCCGTTCCTCGACGACGAGGATGTCAAGATCACCGGGGTCGAGGCGGCCGGGCACGGCATCGAGACCGGCAAAATCATGTGAGAAAGAATAATTACCTTGCCACTAGTGTTATGAAGGTTTTTCTCAATATCAAATTTATAGGTTGCTTTGAATGGCAATGGTCCTTCTTGAAAGCCACCAAATATCTTGGGTAGAATAAAATCAGGCCGTTTGGATTAATTTCTTATACATGTTAAGATAGAAGGCACACTTTGTCCACATAAATTAAGACACTTTCGAAACACTTTTTGACCTAATCTAAGAAGGTGATATTGCATGGAGCATCCCTTCAATGGCTTGATAACTAATCGACCTTTTTCGACCAATATCTCTACCTTTGATCCTTTATCTAACCCAGCTTCTTTTGCATAAGCTTTTGGTATTCTTATTCCCAAGCTATTCCCCCAGGCGCTAATGGTTGAATCCATGGTTTACTCCTTATTATTAACGGCTTATTTGTATATATTTAGTATATACATTTTTGTTTATTTTTCAATATTATATTATTGAATCGAGGCGCCCCTTCGACAAGCGCTTCGGCAGACTCACGATCAGCACCAGGTCACCCTTGTTCAAGGTTTGATTGTTATCAACATAGTGGAGCACACACGCGTTGTCGCCGCCGCCGACAATGCATGGGTAGGCGGGCGAGCGGGCGCCCGCACTCATAAACGAATAGGTGAGCTCCGCTTCAAGCTGCCCTTCACTGATGCCTGGACGACACACACGCATCGCCCGCAAATGCGCATTTGCCGTGATATCTGCAGCGCGGCGCATAAGCTTTAATTCTTTCGTCGTTTTGTAGAGGGCTTTGCCCTCCGCGAGAAAGATGGCATCTTTCATTTGGACCGAGTGGGCATGGAACTGACCGAAGAGGGCCAACGAGGACGGCGCTTTTGGGTACAGGTTGAAGACAGCCTCATCACCTTGGATGTGACAGAGGCACCAATCCATCAGGTGCTGCGCGAAATCAGCAATCAGATGGACATCCAACTGTTCACCTACACCGCCCCGGAAGGCAACATCAGTGCTAAGGTAGGCGGCCTTACCCTGGAAGAAACGCTCACCATAACCATAAGGTTTTCCTCTCTTATCAAATTCAAGGGTATAGTCTGGGTCAAAAACGTATTCATCATATTCCAAATCCATATTTGGGCTGGTATCAGGCTCTGACAAAACTGATTTGGAAAGCCACATGATGCTTACTAATAGAACGGCGAGACAGCATTTCCAGTCCATTACCTAAAATTACAAAATTCCGATTTAAGTGTGTTCATCCAGAATGATAGCAAGACCAATAGCTTAACCTTTCAGAAAACTGAAAAGATTAAGGCATATCTATGTTCTAGTTGCCAAGTCAAAACTGTAGACTTTGTTGCAGTATTGTCAGGTCTTTTTAAATTATAAAAAGTGATTCTGATGGAAGTAAGGTACAAAGGCAAAAGTTAGACAGGGAATAATTATTGCTTTTCAATTAGTGCAGTTAATGATCTGCTAATAGTTTACTTTACTACTACTAACAACTCACCGCAGCACCAAGCCGCCTGAGGCCAACACAGCTATGCACATTCCTCCTCCATCCCACAAAGCGCACCAGCACCGATTTTTTCGGATCACCGCCAATGCTTTCAAGCTTCCCGCCCAGGATCGGGGGCATTTCACTGCCCGTAACGATCAGGGCATCCTTTGCCTTGGCAATCTGCACTGTGTTGGAAACGGATCGCACATCCACCGGGAAGGACGGCTTACCACACTCGCTGGCATTCACCGCTTCGATATGGCGATCACCAAGATGATCTCCATGCATGTGACTTAATAAAACCGCGTCAATATTGCCAAGCCGAAAGCTTGTAAATTTTTGCGGATCTCAATTTTGAAATAGCATTACCCCATACTTGGTGGAGGAAGAAGCATCGACACGGGCTTTATAGGGGGGTGACAGAATCCGGAGAGTTTTCCTTTCCCCACTTAAGAAGGCCAAAATTGTTTAAGAACGAGAAGGTCTTGTAATTTTCAGAAAAGAATGTTTTCTTCTTTAAACAGAAACCAATTATTAAGCATATTTCTCTCTCTCTCTCTCTCTCTCTCTCTCTCCTCTCTCTAATGTTCAAAAAAGTGGTGAGGAGCCAGCCGATTCAATTCGAAAAAATGTGCCTTCAAATGTTGTCGAAGGTCCTTCTTCTGTTTCATTAAGAACACCATTGTATTGTTAGTGGCGTGAGAAATTGCCTCGGATAATAATAAATAATAATAATAATAAGCTAATAGGCTTTTGCCTTCCGGAGCAGCTGCTGACCCCTTCCTCTCCATCAGGAGGGTTTGGGTTTGGGCCACACATTCAAGCCACAAATAAATCTGATCACTTGTTGTTTGTTTTCATAATTATCTTCCCGAATATCTTAGGTTTTAACCTTGTTCTCGTACGCTCCTAAGCCGAGTGAACACGCATTGTTCTAAGAAAAATGTAGATGGGGGGATAGAGTCAAAATGTAAAATGAAAGGAATTTTTGCTAGTATCTTTTTAAAAAGTCGACTTTCGGAATTGTCTCAGAGGGGAAATCTTCTCAGCTGCGAACAAACATAGATGAGAGCTTAATGGACCTTTGTTTAATTTGTGTCAAGCTGGGTCGCCGTCGACCAGGCGGCCAGGATCAGCACCGGCGCGAGGATCGCGGGGTGCGCCTTGCGCCACACCCCGTAGCCGAAGAGCGTGAGCAGCATCAGCGGCTCGAAGGCGTTGGAGCCGATCGCGTGCAGCGACTCGTTGGGGAAGGCGCCGCCCCAGGCCAGGTGCGCGCCGCCGAGGACGCCGGCGAGGAAGTGCACCGAGCGCGTGCGGAAGAAGTAGACGCCGTGGACGGCGGCGACGCTCCACAGGCGGGTTTGTAACTTTTGCTGTTGGTGTACCCATTTATTTGTTTCTGGTGAACTTGATATCTATCACAGGAGAGGTACTTGTAAGTAAGAATCTGCTCATTTTGGGCTAGAAATTTGTGCAAATTGGTGCACATTATATTCGATCTGTTTAAATCTGACTGAATTAAGTGTTTACGCAACGGGTACAAACGATAACGTAAAACAATGAGGTAGTTTCGTAACAATTAGTGTCACCTATGGTATATTAATCCTGAAAAATTAAGGCATGCATCATCGCTGCCGCCTTTCACTTTATGCGTGGTCTAACGGTGGTGGCTTATGTCTTTGTTGCGTGCGGGCTAGAAGGCGACCTTGTCCGCCCCCTTTAAGCCCAGGGCCGCGCGGGCCTCGTCTGGTGTTGCGATTTCAAGCCCCATCCCATCCAGAATTTCGCGAATTTTGCGCACCTGTGATGCGTTGTCCGGGGCCAACTCACCCTTGGCGAGATAAAGGTTATCTTCCAAACCAACCCGGACATTGCAAGCTACTCGCTCAACCAAAAGCTCAAGAGGTTATCCGCGACTGGAAACAGATCCTCACCATTGGCACACCCGCTGCACTTTCCAATGCACTGAACCCACTCGCGGGGGCAATTATTATGATGATGCTGGCTAAGCAAGGGACCGAAGCCGTCGCAGCTTATGGTGCTGCTCAGCGTATTGAGTCGATTCTGATCATAGTCTTGATGTCTCTCACTTCAGCACTCACGCCTTTTATGGCACAGAACTTTGGAGCAGAGAGACCGGCGAAAACGAGGCGGTGCCGCTGCCCGTCTTGCCGAACTGAGCCCACACACGCTAGCCAAGCCGAGCAACCGATATGTCCTTGCGTCTCCGTATGATCCTGGGCTCACTCGCCGTCGCGGCCGTGGGCACGCTGGTCGGGCTGTACCTCGTGTCGTCGATCGTCACACTCGACGAGAGCGTTGCAGAGGTTTTCGAGAAGCCATTCGTTGCGGCCAGCAGCGCGCGGCACGCCACCCAGCACTTCGACGATGCCATCCCGATCTGCTTGAGATCCTCCGCGATGAGGCGGTGGATCCGTTCGAAGCTCGGGGTTCCGAAGAGCAGGGTGAACTCGAGCCGCTTGCCGGTCTCCGCGTGCACGCGAATCCCGTCGGCGTCCCGCTTGGTGTAGCCGGCGCGATCGAGCATGCGGTTCGCGCGATCCGGCAGGTAGCGACTGGGACGGTTGTCACCCTCCCACATGCCTCCCGGGAAGTAGGAGTCGATGTACTCGTACTGGTTGAAGAAAAGACACAAGGCGCCCGAAGAGGAAGAGGACTGGGGCGAGTAATGCGCATAGGTGTTCTCGTCTCCCGCATCCGCGTCTAGGAGAAGCTCCTGTTCAAGGAGTTCGACCGCCGCAACCTCAACTACGAGCTGATCGACGATCGCAAGCTGATCCTCGACCTGCAGGAGAAAACGCTGGCCGGCTACGACGTCGTCGTCGAGCGCTGCATCAACCACAGCCGGGCGCTCTACGCCCTGCGGATCCTGCAAGACTGGGGCGTCCCCCCAGAAACAAATAATAGGTACACCAACTAGCAAAAGTTGCAAACCTCTGACTGCTGAAGATGATTTTAAGCTGACTGTTGCTTAAAACTCCCCTATATGTTTCAAAACTGGTATTGGCCTATTTCTGGTTTCAGTGTGTACCTTACTACTGGAGTCAACCCCTTTAAACTTTCAAACTGGAATATCTCTTGTAGGAACTTTTCTACCAAAAAATGGATGATATGTACTTTGATCAGCTCATCAAAAGCTATCAACTGCCATGTCGCCGCTCCTTTTCGGAGCCGTGAATCACGCAGTGCGACCGAAATCAATGCATCCTGACCCTAGATGATCAGAAACGCAAAGGCTGACGTCGCCAATCGTTTGCCGGCTTAACGTCGATGGTATTGGCCTCCAGTCAATGGCTGTGTCTTTCTTGCGTCCAACCGATATTTCCCTGAAGCTTGCAGACGGAGTGGGATTCGCTTGGTGAGGATCAAGAGCGTCCTCAATAGTAAAATGGGACTCGTCGTGAAGTGAGCATAGTTCATACTTCATTACATGCAGGAGGTATTAACCGTCTATAATAGACACCCATTAGGCACAGTGAAAATGAGTTACATGTTTGGAGACTTTTATCTGAATCAAGCAGCAGATTGATTTATATCACCTTCTTGCATTTTCTGGTAACCTTCACCATAGATGTTTGTGTCCTATATATCTTCCAAGACATCCATTAGGTTACGAGAGATCCCATAATGTAAAGGATCTGCAAGGCGTTCTTCGACACTTTCATCGACTCTTTCTTCTGCCATCTCGGTCTCTCTCTGAACGTTCAAGTCAAGGTTGTATCGATTTGTATTGTGCATAAAAATTCGTTAAGTCGGGTACTAAATCTTTTACAACAAATAAATGGGGTAACGGGTAAACTTTCGTCGACTTCCTTGAGAAGTCGATAGGTTTTAAACATGCTAAAGTGTTGGTTCCGTTTATATTCATTGCACAACTACCACAAATACCTTCACGACAAGATCTGCGAAAGGTTAAAGAACTGTCCGTTTTCATGTCTTTTATCGCGTAGGACAAAAACTTACAAAAAGCAGGAAAATGCTGATATTCACATCACGGTATTTCTGGTAACCATGAATACATGACTAGAGTATATATGATTATGTTGGGCCGAAGGTGGGAAAAGTTTGCTCTCGATCTATGAGAACACTCGTCGTTGATTCATCTGCAAATCTCCGTGAGAAATTACTGAGTTTAATTTCTGACATTCCAGGTTTGGAAGTTGTCGGTGAAGCTTCTACATGGCACGTCGATATCTCTGGAATGTGGTCGATAGTATTACAGTAACGATGAAAGTGGTGAAGGATGAAAACCTGAAAAACGTCTCTTCTGAATATTCGAGGCCTATACCAGCATGGTCTTGAATTTTTGCGTTATACCGACAACCAATGCACTTGCAGAATGCTGAGAATACCTGTAGTTACAGAATGATTCAGGTTTCCCATATAGACTTTAAAACCCTACAAGAGTTAGTATTTTCAGGGTTTTAAACTGCTCCTTGTAAAAAAGCGGCGGGTAACACTGTCCGAAAAGCCGGATACCCTGTTGGGTGCATTGGTAGCCGCAGCGGATATTGTGGTATGCGAGGCATCATCCGCAGGCGAGATCGAGGCCCTCGGATATCACTCTTGGACCGACGTGGTGAAGGTCGCAATTACGCCGTATGGCTTGACGGGTCCAAAGCGCGACTGGGCCGCTACACCCAGCACAATTCTGGCTGAGGGTGGGTACACATACCTGCTGGGCGACCCGGATAGAGCACCCCATATTTCCTCGCCATGTTCCAGCGTGATTAACTGATTCTCAGGGATAGGTTTTAGCGTGCCCCAAAGCCTTTCCATTTGATCCTGGTAAATCCGTCGGGCGGATTCGAGTAGCCGACTGGGATCTTGCATGTGTTTTTTTCCTCGGGGATGAAGATAAATATTAGCGCCTTTTTCAGCAAAAGCCCAGGCTGCGCCAGCATGATCCAAGTGGATATGAGTAATGAATACGTGTTTAAGATCGCTGATTTGATAACCGTGCCCCCATCCTTTAGACACCCATGAATATACACATATCGTGTCCGTCATTTTATCAAATTAATGTTTTTAGTATATATACCCATCAAGTTGCTAGTCCATCGGAGTCAAGAAAATAATTCAGGGCTATGTTGGGCGACACAAAACAACAACAAGGAATCTTTTTCCCTTGTTCGTTCCCTTGTCTGTTTCGACATACCCTGTAAGTTTAAGTCAATCTTGGAAAATAAAATTTATTGGCACAGTGCAGGAGTAATGCATCCCCACTTCCGGCGTGCCGGTGCCGGGGGCGTAGACCGGATCGAGGCCATCCACATCGAAACTGACATAGGCTGGATGGTCGCCGATCACCCGCTGCGCCTCGGCAATCACGCCTTCGACGCCGATTTCGTAAAACTCCTCGATATAGACCACGCGCATGCCCTGATCGTGGCTGAATTTCCACTGATCCGGGTCGTTCAACGAGCCGCGAATGCCGATCTGGATGCAGCGCTTCGGGTCCAGCAGACCCTCTTCAACGGCACCCGCCCACCGCAAACGCAAGACGGTATGCAGATGACCCGAACGGGTCCAGACTGTGCCGGAACATGCGGTAGGGGAGGACCGGACAATGAGCTACAGGCATCCAGGGGAGCCGGAATTCGGCGGCAGGATCGGACGCACGGTCGAGGATTCGGAGGCCTGGTGGCCCGAACCGCAATTGCCGAAGGGCAAGCCCAACGTGCTGCTGATCGTGCTGGACGATACCGGCTTCTCCCATTTCGGCAGCTACGGATCGACGCCACCCTAACCGACCTGGATTATTATCAGCATAAGGGAAATGTCGCCTAAAACAATAGCGACACTGAATCGCACAACTTCCTGTTAATGTTAATAGCACTCGGCTTTCATATTTATGTAATAATCCAGAGACTGGATTAGCTTTTTGCTCTTGTAGTGGATCAGTGACAAAGCCTAATTGTTCATCTAATTCTAACCCAAGCGGTAATACTTGTTTTAATAATGGATCATCTATATCCCCTTTTTTTATTCGATGCACATGGTTGTTATTACAAATGAGAAAATAAAATTGTTTAAAACTGCTAGTCTTGATATATTTCCAGTATTTTGTCCTATGTGTGGAGGTTCGAATGAAAGTGTATATCACTTGATTCATGAATGTAAAGAAATGAGAGATTTGAGAACTGAAGTGCTTGGTAGGGAGGATTCTGACTTTGAGTGGTTAGTGAGAGTGGTGTAGATGAATGTTTTACAATTGTTCACAATGGATTGTAAAACTAGGTTTCTATAGCATTATGACAAGAAATTAGAAATGGCTGATAGTATTAAGTCGAAACTCTAGGGGAATCTTGACGGGGGGGATAATGAACTAAACCAAAGACATTATGTACATGCAGGATGTAAATATTATGAATTAATCATAATATCAACCAAGAATAAAAACTTTCGGAAAAAAAAACAGTTTTTTTCCAACTAAGAGAAAAGAGCCATATGAAAACTTATTTGAGTAGAAATATAGCCATGTAGTAATTCGAACTTAAAATGACTATAAATCACCTGTTACATCACCGACGTTTTGGGCAGCGACCGCGTCAGCCACTTCTTCGCAGGCCATCGAGTGGGCAGAGCGTGTTTTCCAACAAAGTGGATGAAACCAGAGCGGAATGACCATCCATTGCGAAAGACTCATCCAGGTCAAGTCGTTCGATTTGATGTGGGTCAATTCGTGGGCAAAGATGGCGGGGAGCTCGTGGGCAAAGTTCATGTTGGTCATCTGAGTGGGAAGCACAATTGTCGGACGACGTATGCCAGCAACAATTTAACTGAATATTTCGGACACATATACAGTGTCCATCATCAGCAGTAAAACTGATGATGGACATTGCATATGTGTCCAAAATATTCAGTTAAAATTTTATATTTGTTTCACTGTCGATTAAAAGGTTTCACCCCTATTTTGAACTGTTATATTTTCGTCATGGAAAGGCAGTGTGGTCTTCGAAGTTCTTTAAGTGTTTTAACTAAGCTAACTTAACAAATTAAAAATTATTACGAATGTAAGAAAGGAATATCAGCAAGTTCATTTAAAGGCATTTCCTTCCAAAGTTCTAAGTATCTTGTCAGGCGTGCTCAAGGAATGTTGAGTTTCTTTGATGTTTCCTTCTTGGAAACACTACTACGAATCTTTAGCGAAGCTTTTTTAATTGTTTGCCTGGCTGTTAAGCCTATGGTTGATAAGTTCTTACCATCTCAAACGAAATTAGCTACTATAATCTAGACGTGGAGCAAATTTTGCCACTTTTAGGGCGTCACGGACACGCCTTTCCATATTACCTTCGGCCATGCTAGGGCCATGCGCGATGCCGTTCGAACTCTCAAGTGATGTCGTCGCCTGCATGCTTGCAGAAGCACAGCGTGCGCACCCGCTGGAATGCTGCGGGGTGCTGCTGGGGTCGGCGGATGGCGTCACCGGGTCGCTGCCGGCGCGCAATGTCCATCCCGATCCCGCGCGGCATTTCGAAATCGATCCGCAGGTATTGATCGACGCGCACCGCGCGGCGCGTTCGGGCGGCCCGCGCGTTGTCGGCTACTAAAAATCAGCTGGGATTGCGCACCTTCGGCGATTTTCTCACCTCTGGTGCTTATCCAGGGCACCTCAAAAAGGTTCGCGAGGTTTATCAGCGCAAACGCGATCTGCTCCATATGGCGATGCAGCAAGCCGGTCTTGCCCGCTATCTTAACTGGCAGCCGCCAGGTGGAGGTTTTTATATCTGGGCGGAACTGAAAGAAGGGTTAGACCGGGAAGCGCTGTGGCGCACCGCCATTCACGAGGGCATTGCGGTAAACAACGGCATCGCCCGCCACCGCGTCACCCACTTCTACACCGCGCCCACCGCCATCCGCACCTTCATGAAATGGGGCGACGACCTGCCCGCTCGCCACGACCTCTCCAGCCTGCGCGTGCTGGGCACCGTGGGCGAACCGATCAACCCCGAGGCGTGGATCTGGTTCCGCACCCACATCGGGCGCGACGCCTGCCCCATCGTCGACACCTACTGGCAAACCGAAACCGGCGGCCACGTCGTCACGCCCCTGCCCGGCGCGACGCCCATTGAAATTGGAAAATGTCCCTCCAATGCGGTATCAGTCTAGGGTCGTACTGATGATAGCGGAAGGATTGTGTCTAGGGGCTTGTTAAGATTTGTGTCCCCAAGAGAGATCGTGTGTGTCCTCGGAAGGTGATCGGGGCCTGTTGGCCCCGATCTTGTTGCTAGATGCGTGAGAACTCTGGGTAGGCTTCGATGCCGGTTTCGGTGGCATCGGCGCCTTCGTACTCTTCTTCGGCAGAGATACGGATACCGACCACCTGATCCCGGACGTATAGACGACCGGGCATAGCTAAGCTGGATATAGGTAAATAGATACGATTTTGAGCCGAAGTGGTGGAATTGGTAGACACGCTACCTTGAGGGGGTAGTGCTCTTACGGGCGTGCGAGTTCGAGTCTCGCCTTCGGCACCAGCATCTTTGTCTGTTTTCGGGCTAGAAAGTCCCGATATCAGTACGAGAAATAACGAAACTCTACGTTGCCACACCCATAGACCATCCATATAATCCGCCCCCTGCCAGACATTTCAACACTGTTCGCTAACGTAAGATCGTCCTCATCAACCATTTTACTGCTGGTGTACAAGGTGAGACTGTGCTGACGGTGTCGTCGTTCCTGAAATCGAGGAGATTGCGGTGTCGTCAGCTGTCTCTGTGGTGATGAATGATTCATTGTTGTTGGTTGTGTTGCAGTTATGACCTCATTATTGTCCCGTAATCCCCTACGAAAGACGTCACCACTCTGTGCCAACGCAACATATTTTGAGTTGGTATGACTACTATTAATTTTATCTTTTTTTCATTATATGGCTTTCTAAAAGTTTTGATCGGATGATTTTGGAAAAAAAGAGGTTGGAGAGGGGGCTTAGTTGCCCTCCAAATTTTTTGATTACTTAAAAAGTCCACTAAAATTTTAATTTTATCTTGAGAACGTTTTTTATCAGTAATAAATATACGTAACTTACAAATTTATTTGCGCAATAAACTTCTATATTTGTATATTTTATTACGTATATGAGGGGATTTGCCGCCTCATCAATGCATATGCAGCATCTTCGTGCGGTTGTCCATCTTGAACGTCTGCAACTCAAAGGTGAGACTGTACCCGAGGGCATCGTTCTCAATCCGTAACGGTTCGCTGGCACGGGCCGAAAACACGTTGTTTTCTGTCGCAAAGTCTAAGACATACGGGTTCAAGAGCGTCGTCTGACGGGCGTTGGGGCCTTTGCCGATGAACAACTCTTCAAAGCGTTTTAAGTCGCGTCGCCACTTGCGAGGGCGCTTGGCCGTGACGACCACGTAGTTAACAATGGTTCCTCTATCAACATTTTGATATTTTTATCCTATATGTAAAAATCTTTGATAAGAATCAGAATACGCCTCCTTATTCTTACTAAAACCAAATTTTAAATCTACTTGTGGGTATTTATACCATTCTCTCTCACTTCAATTCTATTCATAAGATCATTTACCGTATTATTTTGTGAAGCATTATCATCTTTTTCTGCTTTTTGTAATACATTAGCAATTTTAGTTGTATTATATCTTTCAGAAACTAATCCAAATGAACTGCCAACCATGGAGTTTGTTACAACAGTTTTCGCCCTACTGTCTATCCTGATGGTAGTCTCTCCTTAGATATTTTACAGAACAGGTGAAGACCCGTTTATAATATATCAGGAATTCTCATTTCTATTCAGTCATTTTTGAATGATCCAAACCCCGAATCTGCTGCAAAACCACTTGTTCCTTAGCTATACAAACAAAACAGATGAGAGTAGGGTAAAGTTTAAGACATTAAAGGAGCAGCAAACAGGGAACGCCGACACCCGATAGCGTCCACCCCGACGAGATCGGTCAGACCGTCGCGTTCATCCTGTCCGAGATCGACATCTCGAACTCGAGTGTCGACCCGAATGTTTCGGGTGTCCTGGGAAACCGGATCGCACGGTTTGCCGGTGACCTGTCGCTCCGCGGCACAATCGAACCGGACGCCATCAATCCGGCCACACTGGCACGCTGGCGTGATGCAGGTGGAACGCTCGAGCTGGAGAACGCGGACATCGCTTGGGGACCGAAGCGGCTTGCTTTGACAGAATCAACGAATCGGCAAACAAAACCACACGACGAATATCCGGACGTCGGGTCAACGCGCCGGTCAATTCGATCATCGCTGTGGCGCTGGCCGCGATCGGTTTGACAAAACGAAGACGACCTCGACGACCGACCGTGATGGCGTCGCCATTTGCTAACAACCGCCGAGTCACCTTGCGATGATTGACTTCCACAGGCTGGCAGGAAGTTAGAAAATAGTCGTCACCTTGACGCCGAATCACGCATTTCGGCCGACCATGCCGCGCCAATGTAAATGCCGTCGAACTGGAAGGCGACGAAACCGACAAGCGGCGTGATCACGGCCCAGATCAGATAGTCCCGCGACAGCGCGCGCACCTCCGCATTGGTCGTCATGATGTCGATCGCGAACGGCCCGGCAATCCAGAAGAGCAGGAAGGCGGATGTTCCGAGGATGGCGCCCCAGCAAAGGGTCAGCCGAACGGCTTTCTGAACCGCTGGCCTGCGGCGCGCGCCGACCGCCTGCACCGTAGGCGGCTGTGGCCATTGCAAACAGTCCGTGAGCGTGGGTGAGGTGCAATTGGATGAGCCCAATTGCCTGACCGCAGAGGAGCGCGCGCAAGGCTTTCAATTGTTGTGCGTAGGGCGCCCGCTGAGTGCAGTGGTGGTCGACGCCTGATGGACGGTGCCGCGACCATTGATGAGGCCCCGCGGCGCTATCGCATGCGTGATCTGGTCGACAAGACCGGGGTCGGTCGTGAGGCGATTCGGTTTTATATCCCACTGTCAGCATTGACGATCGTGGCAGAAACGCCGGGATTACTGGTCGACGAATTGATCGCATCGCGAATAACGGCAAGCGTATTGTTCTCAGTTGAAATATCGAGGATCATTCTCGACGCGCCAACATCAATCGTCAGCGTTCCGACGCCGACAACTGCATCGGCTCCGGTAAATGCGCCGGATGTCAGTTTTTGTGACGTTGCGGTTTGTACGACCTCAACAGCGTAGCGTGCGGGCACAGCATCGGTATCAGCACAAATGCCTAAGAAAAAGAAAATTAGCTATAATTTGAACAAAAATAATAATAATTAAAGAAAACTACAAAAAGTAGAAAGGATTTTTTCATAGAAAAATTAAGTACTGAACCTTCTTTTTAAAAATCCCACCCTGCAGGTAAAATTAATGCAAATTTAGATGAAGGTTTATTACAAAAATAAGTATTAAAAGAAAAATATTTTTAAATTCCTGAAAAAATTAATTTAGGATGTGAAAAAAACTTATAAGAATTTATAACCAAACCCGTCGCTCTTTACTAAGTTAACACCGGCTTTTGAACTTAAGGCAATGCAATCCGCAAGCAGACGTACACCTTAGATTCTTTGACGTAGGCTTAGATGCAATACGAATAGATTTCAAAACCTTTTTTTCATGTATAAATATTCTGTATTTTAAAAATGTGTAAGTTTTGCTAATTTCTATGCGATTCGTAAGTTTTCTATTTAAGAACAATAATGTTCAGTTAGCTTCCCAGTGTTTATACGATACTAAAAGCTGGGACGTTGTGATTTTGTGATGGCCTTGTTCGAAAGTCGCACTCCCAGAACCAATCGCAATCGAAACAGGTTCGTCTTGTTCTGGCAGGTGTGCGAGAACCTTGAAGCCAGTCAGAACAAAGTTGCCGCTGTCTGCACGCGACAGTCCATTTCCGGTGAGGCTTGGATGTTGAAGCGCATCGAGGTGAATGCCGTAGATTTTTTGCGGAAGCTCACGATAGGTGAGTGTATACGTGTCGTTTTTCGGATTCGTATCTCCCAATCTGGGTTCGCATCTTTGAAGGGAACGAAACAATGGGTTCCAATTCCGTCCCAGACGATGTTGTTCTCTTTGGAACCATTGAATTCATACAGCCCCAGCCTTGGTTTCCTCCAATGAATCCCATCTTCACTCTCGGCGTAACAAGTCACTTCCCGATGCAGGGATTTTTGAGTCTTTTCGTCGACATGCGATCCTCGGTAATACATACGGTACAAATCACCATCCTGGAAAATCGTATAGTAGGCACAGGTGTTTCCAGTTTGCTAGAACGTTGTTAGAAAATGTTTTCAAAAAAAGCAGAACTAGTTACTTGTTCTTACTTTGGTACATTAATTGTAACAATTTTAATTTGCAGTATTCTATCTAAACATTGGAGCGCGAAATTTTGGAACATTTGAAAATCCGAAAGAACGGGATGCTGAAAGAAGTTGAGTTTGAACCTGAATGTAAGTAAAACGATAATTTATCATTAAAACCTTCGAAATTCTCTCTGTTTCTGTTAAAATCAAAGTTTTCCTTTGTTAGTTTTGATTTGAAGTACCAAGCATTTGCTGAAAAAAATTGTAGTTTGTCGGTGTTTCGCATACTGAAGTATGATAAATATCTTCAAGGGCATCTTAATTATTACCTTGATTATTGATTATTATATGTCTTAATTATTACCTTAGCTATTAGCAATTGGCTTAATTTCTGGCTTTAATCTTTGACTGCTTAAATATCTGGTTTTGAATTCCAATTTCACCTTAATCAGTTTGTTTTTGTCAATTATAACTAAAAAATGTATTTCTGGATGAAATCTGGGCGGTTGCGATAGGCCTCGAACCGGCCTTCGTCGATCGTGATCACCTGTATCCCGGCTTTGCCGCCGGGTCGCAATACTGACCGGACTTTCTCGAAATAGGTCCGCCAGTTTTCCGCACCGAGCGCCTCGAACATTTCGATAGACACGACGGCGTCGAACTGTCCTGTCACGTCACGATAGTCCTGCAGACGGATATCGGTCTGATTTGAGAACCCGGCCCGGTCCAGGCGGTATTTCGGCGAACTGCCGCGTGCCGTGCGTGATCTTCACACGGTCACGGACCGGAGCACATGGCAGGGACGTGCCAGGGTCACACGCGGAAGATCGGCGATCGGGAACCTGATCTGCCGCCTTGTCGGGTTTCCGCCGGAAGCCGACGACATCCCGGTTTCCGTGATGATCGAGCGCCACGGCGACACGGAATTCTGGTGCCGCGATTTCGGCGGCAAGTCGTTCGCCTCCGTCCTGTGCCTGCGGGACAATTCGGAACGATAGGCATTTTGCTCAACGTGGTTAACAGGTCAGAAAATTATGTTTTTGAGGATGGAAATTATGTCTATGAGGATAGGAGGGGGATACCCCCTAACACCCCATGTTTTCCCGAAATGCATCTGATAGAAATTTTGAGATTGTCATTTTTTGTCGTAAAAACTTCTAAAAATCTCATTCGATTGGAAATTGTAAGGGCTAGTGCACTTTCCAATAGTCGAAATTGATTCGAGGACAACTAACTCCCCTTCCATGTCCACCAGCCAAACCTAAGCCGAATACAAAAAACCAGCCGAGCGACGCCATAATGCCGGCGGCACCATAGGGCATTACTGCTTCTCCATCGTCAGCCAGAATAATGGATGTGGCTTCTTGCATGCCTCCATCAAACACCGACATTGCCGTAAACAGTATCAATGTGCCCGCAGGCATCATGATGGCTCCTTGCACTACGTCGGTGTAGACAGACCCGATAATGCCACCGGTTACGCAATAGGAAATCAGTACGGCTGACGAGATAATAAAGTTGATTAGGATAGTCAGAAAGTGTTGCGGCCAAGTGTTGGAAGTCTTGCTGTTCGCCGCATGCTCTAACTTCATCGTAGGAAGCAAGGATCTGTTCGGTCAAAGTTGTACCGGACCGGGGCATTCCCAATACAAAAATGGGGACATCTGTATCCAGGCCTTGCCCTGCGCGATCCGCAAAAAATGAACTGTCAAATATACGTATCGACTTCGCCATTCTGTCCTCGAAGTCGCTCGCAGAAAACTGAGACGAGAATATCAACAAACAACAAGTTCCACCAACAAAAATTATCACTCGACAAGTTCCATGAACAAATTCAGTTTCATAATTAGAAAAATCAATGTACAAGTTTCGAGAAGAGAAAGATCATCATGGAAAGGGTTTCGAAAACAAAAATCAGTACGCCACAAATTCGACGAATAAAAATAAGCATACAAAAAGTTCCATTAACAGAATCAGTTTCAAGGGGAGAGAAAAAAAATCAGCGTACAAGTTTCATGAAGAGAAAAATCATGCCAATTTCCCTTATATAATCCCTAGGACCAGCACTTGGCCTATCCCTCTTCTTTACAAATAAGGTATTTATACGTTAAGAGAATCCCATAATCCTCGAGTTTACCGTGAGAAAATTCGGCGTTAGAAGTTACCAAAGAGAATTTGTGCTCAACAAGAAACAGAATAAGTAGGCTTAAAAGCAGGGAGTGTCATTAAATTTAGTACCCTTATCATACCTTTAAAAGAAAGAAAAGTTATTTTAGCATGTACAACCTGAATCATCAAACTTCTTTGTTTGGTGATGATAATGATTTTGAATCAATACCATTTTCATCATTAGAACGTAATCAACGAAATGTAACAAAAGAACGAGAATTTTATAAATTATATACACCATATTTTGCTATAGCAATAAATATTCTTATTGTATGTTCATTTTATTATTACTTTTAATGATGTAATGATAAAATAATACATTCTAATATATTTCTATTATTTAGTTTTTATTCTTTTGTGCATTATTTGTACCATTTGAAGTTCTAAAGCCACTCTCAGACCCAGAAAAAACTTACCCCTCTCTGCTCATAAAAAAGGTCAAACTTATCTGCATCTATGAATTTCAGTACAGAGGGTTAACGTGCGAATTCAGGAGTAACTTCTAATATAATTAGAGATTACAACAATTAAATAACATATAATTGTTGATCAAATTAACAAAATATTTTTATATTAAAAAAGAAATGAAAATACCTAATATAAATATAAATGTATATAATAAAAAATGCATTTTATTAATCCACAACTGGATTTGTTTCAAGGTGACCAGATTGAAACTATCGATGGCCGTCGAGTTACCAAACGGCTTGATCTTGAACGTTGCTTAATCGGCAGAAAGGCGGGTGACTGGGTGACACTTTCCATTCGACGTGGGACCGAAACGAAAACCATCAAGAGCCAACTCGTCGCCGGTGCGTCGGGCCCCAACCCGATCGAGCAGCAAGTCTGGAATGCCATTGGCGTCAAATTGGCTGAGATTCCAAAGCATCAGTTTCGAAATTTATTTCAAGTGACAAATCCCCCCCTCTCCCCGAAATTGTTTGCCAGGGTTCCTGCCATTCCTTAATTCGTGCTTTTTTTGCCTATATTTTATCCTTTTTAAGCTTTTTACGTTTTTTTCTGTATGTTGGGTTTCAACAGCTTTTTTCTGTGATCTTATGATTTTCTATTGTTATGATGCTTAGCAATCAGGAATACATTTTCTTGGCTCTAAGAAACGAGGCATTTTCATCAAAAATTTTCAGAGCTATATCTTCAGTTTGATGTTGCATAGCAATTTTGGCTTCCTCACGATCTGTAACATTAGCTAAAATTCCTGGTAAAACATCTTCTTCACCTAATTCTTCATAAAGTTTTAATAAACACATCCAACTATTTTTTAATGCGAAAGTTCTATTCTTATTGTTATTGTTATTACTTTTTTTGGTAGATTGTAATTTTAATTCACGTTTCATTCGAAGTAAACCATTTTCTACAGCAACAATTCCAGAAGCAAGACAATTTGCTTTTTTAGCCACTCAGCGGGAGGAGCTCGGCTCTGTGTGACTTGTAGAAGATATAATCAAACGTATTCGGGCCGTCTCTATCCATCGTCTCTGCTTGCAGTCCCGTGGGAAAAGTACACTCTGGCTCCCTGCCGTGTACCTCATGAAACAGTGACCTCCATCCATTGCTGGTGACGTACGTATAGCCCGGCTCGTACGGCGGCATGTTGAAGTCGCCGAGCCAGAGCGTACAATGTGGGACGGCAGTGCCATCGGCCTCGTCGCACTGAACACAAGCAACAACAAAAGCATTGCACCTGCAATAACTAACTTTTTACTTAATGACGACATTCAAACCTTTGTGAGCAGCGCAACTAGAAATTGAATTGGTAGTGTAACGATAAATCTTCGCTTGTACCAGCGACTGCGCCATTGTCCATTCGTGGATCAAACACGTTATATTTTTTGCCGAATAGGTTTTCTGCCTTAAGCATAAGTTGGCTATTGGTGTTTAACTGCCATTTTAAACTACCACCGACTAAGCTATAAACATCAATTTATTCATGCAATTACATAAAAAAAAGCAAGTTTTTATAACTGAAAGTAAGGAGCGACATTACGACTTAAAACGAACAGAAATTACTCGGTATATGAAAGGGGCTGTTCCCTCCTCAACGCCCCACTCTTTACGCTAAAGTCTGACTCTTTATATCAACTCTACTTTATAAAACAACAAAAAACTCTCTGAATCTGATGGTATGATTTTCGTTAAGATTCTATCACTTCTAATGGGTATTTCCCCCTATTCTCCGTTATCTTTTCATACTTTCTCAATCGTTTGATGAAAGTCAACCTGTTCTTTATTTCCTTAAAATTATTTTGGTCGCGGCTTAAATTACGTCCCCGCTTCTTATTTTTTACGTTAGAAGCCTCCTCCCACTGACTCTGCCTGTCTCTCGAATCATTTTCATAACGGGAGCCACCCGAAGATTTTGCCTCTTTTACGATAAGATCCTGATTAGAATTATCTATCAGGTCTTCATTCTCAAACAGGGTGATTTCGATCGCTATGATTGCTGGAATCACTGGTGTCCCGCTTGGTTCATTCGCTGGGCAGAGGCTGAGAGTAAGGTTTCCTCGAGCTGATCCATTAGTTTGTGCCTTTGGTCTTTTTATGAGTACCCCTTTGATGCTGGGAGTATTGCTTATGGCTGGGGTCAATACGGATGCTACATTTGTTTTGGCCTTTTTCGGTCAAGTGTTCCTCAATCTCAATTGGGCAATTGTTGCAGACATACTATTGGTAAGTTTAAAATCATACTCACATTGGCAACTATATAACCTTTAACTGACTAATCAATGCCAAGCCCTTGTATGTTTGAGCAGACTTTGCCTGCTGATTTAATTCTCCTACTTATATTCCTTTTGCGAAAAGTTCAGCAAACAGTTTACTAATTATCTTATAAGTGTGAATGTTAGATGATCTTTTTATATATGACTGGCATGATGGCAACAAATTATGTTTTACTCTGGACTTGGAACTCACTATGTCCCATAAGACATCCAAATAAAAACATTTTAACCCCGGACCGGGTAACAAAAATCATCAACCTGGCTTTGCCTTACCAAGCGCGCACGGAAAAACCCTGGATCTCCTTCCTCGAAGAGATTTTCGGCAGCGACAATTACTTTGTGCATTTCAATCGCCAACCCGGAGTGGCCGATGCGGTGTTGGATGAAAACAGATCCCAGTTCCTGCGCAATCTGTTCCGCAAAGATCTGCCCGCAACTCCGCCGGAGCCCGGCATGATGATGATCAACCTTGCACAGGCAAAGAACCCGCGATAAGAGCAATGAAGATGATGATTCGATATGTCTTTCTTGTTGTTGTTGTGATCCCATGTTTCTGTAGTTGGGGGAGGACAACGACGAAGAATAGTAAGAATGGTGCTGGTGTTTCTGCGATTGCACCACCACATCCGAATTTTGTTGAATGGGAGAATGTATATCAAATGAGACAACGGATGAATATAACGTATACGTATGATCCTGTCCATATTACACATGAACATTGTCGTTATTTAACAGAAGAACAATGTCAAACAACTTAACTTTTCAAAAAAATTTAAGCACCCTAAGTCTTTTGACAAAAAAAGCAGGAAAAGCGCATTTTCAAGTCAAAGTCGAGTTTTGGTGGTTTTTGCTAAAAATCAACTTTGGAGAGGAGACCTAATCACCCTCTCACCCAATTTTGACTTGATTGGACAGACTCTACTTCTTTCTCAAAAGGGGAAGCCAAAAGCCCTTTTTTCCACCCCTCACACCCCCCCCAACACAGGACCACTTTTTGGCAAACACACAAAGCAAACGACTCTAAATCTTGGTTGCTTCGTTCTAATTCATTTATATACCTGCGTAACATTAATTGATTTTGAACCCTTACTAAAACTTCCTCTTGCTTAAAAGGTTTTGTGATGTAATCCACCGCTCCTAATTCAAATCCTTTTACAATATCCGCTTCTTCAGTTTTAGCAGTTAAAAAAATTATTGGTATATCTTCTGTCGCTTTATTTGATTTTAATCTCTTACAGGTTTCAAATCCGTCGATTCCCGGCATCATAAAGGATATATACATCAAAATAGAATAATCGGTATTTCCAAAAAGAAGTCCTTGTAGGTAAGTCAATAAGCTAATAATTTCAAGTATTTGATCTTAAATCATTTTAATATTAACCATATTGATGCATAGCTTAGAGTTTTAGTTATTCATTGATATAAATAATTCTTCTCAATTCCTCTTTGGTAACAAGGTGTGAGGGTTTTGGTTTTACATAATTTTGCTCAATTGGATACTGGTTTTTTTATCCTAATTTAGTTCTAGCGGTTGCTGAAGAAGCTGTTCAAGGATGGCAGCTCTTCCAAGTTGTCAGGGAAGGGGGGGAGTGTGAACATTGTGCACGCCTTCGATGGCTTAGATGCTGTCGCCAAGGCACATTCATCTTCGTTTCACCTTGTGTTTATGGACTTCATGATGCCGCGCATGGATGGTGTTACATCAGCACTAGTGCTTCGCACACTATACCCTAGTCTCGTCATCTTTGGGTTGTCCGCGAGCATGGAGGCATATTGTCCCCCAACAGCGGTTCCATTTCAAGTGAACTTCGTGAAGGTATGACTTCTGCTGCGGTTAAGCTAGCGAAGGCCGTAAATTACGTCGGAGCTGGAACTGTTGAATTTTTAGTGCAAGACAATGAATTCTATTTTCTTGAAATGAACACAAGACTTCAAGTGGAGCACCCGGTAACGGAACTGGTTTTGGGTGTTGATTTGGTAAAAGCTCAAATCTTGAATCAGATGAATCGTTTTTCAGCTTGGGATCAGGATTTATTGATTCCACAGGCCCCTTAAATACGTATTTTTTTATTTTCGTATTAACTTTTAATGTTACACCTTACTTAAAGAAAAAAAAATATGTATTTAAGAAATAGCTAATCGTTTTATAATAATGTTGTGAAATCCATCTTCTCCTCCGACGATAATTTCGTTTTCCCACAGGAAATTTCTCTACCGAAAGACTTTCTCACGTAACTGAAGTGCGCAGTATTTGCAGAATTAATTTTGAAAGGCATAGTAACAGAAAGCGAAAGAGGTAGAAACGATACCAATATTACATTAATTTAATGATAAAAAAGTACCTACTCTTAGACAAAAAGTAAAGAGTTAAAATCGTTTTTTCACAAATGATTACATTTTAAGTAATAATAGTTAATTAGGGTATAGTAATACAATAAATTTCAATTATGACATCTCGGACCACGCATAAATTATATCCAAATTTATGATTCCTAATTAACTACCTACAAAAACTCAAATTAAATTACCTAATTCTAAATCAACTTATCTTATGAATACATACGAAGAAAAACATTTTGATTAGAATGAAATTGATACCGCCAGACAGCGTATTTAAGAGAACGATCAGAAAGCTATAGTGTTTCATTCAAACATCTACAGTAGATCAAGTGAAAGCAATCAGGATGGCTTTTCTCTTATTGTTATTTTTGATTCTGTTACATGAATGTATTGGGATAACAAATGCATCGAGTAAGTTAATCAGTAAAAGAAGAAAGTTCTCTATTGAACTACTTTTTTCCTCAATAATCTTTTGATTGCAGAACGAGATCGCTTCCGCTGTCGATGGCTTTCCTGACTACGCGGCCGTTGAAGTGTTCACCGACGGCGACGAGACCTCCGTCATCGAGTTCGAAGTCGTCTCGATTCGCCCCGTTCCCTTCGACGAGGACTTCTTCGAGCCCGACGACGCGAGCGCCGAGCGTCCCCCGATCTCCGATCTTCTGAAGTTGATGGCGAGCCCCACGTACGGCGAACGGCGAGATCTCTTTCGAGACATCGTTTGGCTCGAGTCTCGTCTCAATGGAGACACGCTGATGATTAAGCTTAGAACAGATTAATCTCAGCTGCCAGACTCTTGATGGAAGAAATAACAGGATTGAAATTAAAAAAGGCTTAGTTTGACAAGCAAGTCAAATGACTAATTCGAAACAAAAATGTTCCTCCTCTGTATTATTGACCAGTGGAATTTTTGTACTGAATATGGTGTCGAATGAGTTCAACCATAAAAGATAAAAAAAAAATTGAAAAAATTTCATTACCAAATCACACGGCATAAATAAAGATTCCTCTTTTAAATCGGTCTTCAACCTTGAGGGTTGCGATTCCACAGACGAAGGGTCGCTATCTTTCAGAAAAATAAGCTTAAACACTATAAAAAGTATTATACTATATAAAAATACAATATGAATACTATATAAAAATAAGTTAGTACTTAAGTAAAAAATAAACTCATTTATGAACTAGTACTAGTAAACGGTTACTAGTACTGTACTAGTAAAACGGATAAGTAGTCTCACATTATAATTCATTACAAGTGAATTTCTTTAGCGTCATTAGTTACATTAACTGTAGTGGTAATATTAATAGTATAAACATAGTGCCTTCTGGCTAGTTCAAAATCCTCTATGATTTACCCTTAAAGGTGAAAGTTCAAGGTCAGCCTAGATATTCCTTAAAACATTCACTTTAATACCCTTAACTTACACAGTAGCAATAGTTGTAGCAGCAGTAGTAGCAGTATGTGCATAACACCTTTGGTTTCTTCAACATCCCCTTCAACACATGCTGGAAGTGTCACAGAAGCAACTACAGCACAAACCACAACAACATAAACATCTGCATAGGAAAGAACAGCATAATGATGACCGTCTTCTTCGGATGGGGGGTATGTCATCTTCCGGAACACCAATACTTGTACCCGATGTTGTAGGTGACAAGGTTCCTCCTCCACCACCTCCTCCTTCTTCGATGTCATCAATAGTAGCGCCCACTTCTCGAAGGCTAGTTCTACTTGTACTACTTAACGTTCTGGCACGGTTCCGTAGCGTTTCCGGTACACCATGCACCAGCGCCAGACCAAGCCCGGTTCCCTGGCCTGGTGCCTTGGTGGTAAAGAACGGTTCAAAAATTCGTTTCCGCGTTGCTTCGTCCATACCTGTGCCGGTGTCCACCACTTCCAGTCGCGCGTGCGGCATGCCGTCCAACTCTGTGCGATCCGCGCGCACCTGTATACGGCCCCCTTCCTGCATTGCGTCCCGCGCGTTGACGACCAGATTAATGATGACCTGCCCCAGACGCCCCTCGTTGCCGGATACCCTCCCAAGAACCATAGAGTCTTAATAATTAAACGTCTTCAAAGACAGAAAACCTCAGTGGCTTTCTACCTTATATCCAGGCCATATAATCTTATAATCTGCTGTATTCGTTATCATAGGGTACCAAACTTTGCAAGTTGCTGCCCAAAGTTTAGATACATACAGTATCAAAAGCCCGATTGTTTTTTATTTCAGTGCTACCTGACTTGAAACGCGAATTCAGCCTTGTTTATAGTTTGTGACGATTAATGATTTGTAATGGGGCCCGACTGAGGAAAGCAGCTAGATCACGATCGATCTAGGTGGGTTCACCTAAGGCGAAAAAACGGGATCGAGTCCATTATTGTAGAGCGGGATCGGACGGAAGTCCGGTGCCCGCTGTTCCTGCGCCCCGCTCCGGGGCCTTCGGAGTTTCAGGGGAGTTTCAGGTTCGCGCGGGCGCGCCTTGCGGCGGCCCACAGGCGGAAATCAAAAAACCCGGCGCCGGAGCCGGGTTTCCAAAAAATTCGTGTCGACGGAAAATAGTTTCTTCTAAGTTTCTGTGGCCAACAAATGCGCCTGTATTTACATCAACGGTCGTCATTGCTTCGGTTTGATCGATGATTAAATAGCCGCCAGATTTTAGTTCAACTTTACGGTGCAAGGCTTTTTGAATTTCAGCCTCGACATCGAACAAATCAAAAATTGGCCTTTCACCAGGGTAATACTCAAGCGTGTTAGACAGCTGTGGCACAAACTCCTCAGTAAATGACTTCAGTTGTTGATAAGTCAATTTACTATCCCGCTTTCTAGGGCTATAACGATAGATAAGTTGAGATGGGCAGGACTCGTTCTATGGACGAAGGATGACAGATTACTGAAGATCGTAATTTTTAGCAAACCATCTAGGGACAAACGAATAGCAGGTCATTCCCGAATAGGGCGGGAGGGCGGTGAGTTGTAGCAGTAGCAACACAAAAACTTAAGTATCCAGATTGAAGAATTTTACTCTATTTCTTTCTAAATGTCATCTTTTGGGCAGAGCAGTTTTGTTTCCAGATCCTGGTTGCCCAACCGATTGAAGGCGTCACGGACCGGCTGTCGCGAAACGCCGAATCGGCGCGCAATGTCGGCTTCCGACAGTTTCGTGCCTGGCAAGAGCTTCAGTGACACGATCTCCTCGTACAACCGATCAAACACCACATCCGTGGTCGTACGGCGTTCCAAAACCTCAGCGATTTCCTGCATCCCGCACCATCATCTTCCTTTTGACCATTTAACCCGAACCGCTGGGACGCACAAAGAGCTCCAGTGGCAGGAGGAGCCTGCGTAGCTGTGTTGGCCTCAGATGGCTTGATGCTGCGATGAGTGTTTAGTAGTAGGAGTAGATTGTGGATACCACCAAAAAATTGTGTTTTATGACCAGGATATTATTCAAAAACCACATGACTCGTCGATGGCATACTGACGAGTGGCGTATGTCATGGAACCAAGGGAACCTTACGTTTTGGTCCCAATTAATAGAATATAATCTCCTGTAAAAACTGGTATAGTTTATAACGTCAGAAATGTCAGACGAGGGAGCAGCGCAAACGGGTCAGGACCGAATACTGGGTTGGCACCCAAGACCTCCCCGGGAGGGACCGTGTCGAGGGACTGCCCGGAGTTCGCAGATTGCGCGGTGTTGCCTACGCGAAGAGACGGGTCATTCCGCGATTGCTGTACGAACGCGTCAAGACCGTGAGGGAAGGGATGAAGCTGGCGCAGGAAGGCGGAGGAGAGTTCGTGGAGACCGAGCTGGGATCCGCCTACCAGGTGAACT
Source organism: Alatinidae sp. Z8VKAUB7J3 (assembly GCA_010016025.2). Lineage (NCBI taxonomy): Eukaryota > Metazoa > Cnidaria > Cubozoa > Carybdeida > Alatinidae > Alatinidae sp. Z8VKAUB7J3. The sequence continues at coordinate 172,717,534 of JAAAKM020721499.1, read as the reverse complement.
GGGTCGACCCCAAGTGTTACACTGTCTCTGGAGGCAAGACGGTGGGCACACCTACGTGCGACAGCGTGCTCAGTTACGGCTGGGTGTACTACTGGCCTAATCAATCCTGAAGGTTGAATATGGATGAATGACGAATCGAGGTGAACAATTATTGTATGAATATACCAGTAACTACGCTAATTAGAAGGATATTAGAAGGACTAGCTTCTTGTCCAGCCCTGTGATCATCTTTTATTGGGCATGATCAGACACCGTGTTTCATGACATGTCCTCAATCGTTATGATCCAGGACGGGCGGCATCCGGCGACATGCTCAATGTCGATGACATGCTGGAAATCCTGTCGATACCGCTGCTCGGTATCATCCCGGAAAGCACGGACGTTCTGCGCGCCTCCAACATCGGCGCCCCGGTAACGGTGGCCAACAGCAGCAGTCCAACAGCTCTCGCCTACACTGAAGCGGCCCGCCGGCTCTGCGGCGAAACGATCCCGGTTACCGTTCCCGACGAAAAGCGCCGCTTCTTCGATCGGAAGCATCCCGAGCATCTTCTTCATCGAACCCATTTTCTTCATCTGCTGAAGCTGGTCGAGGAAGTCCTCGAGGGTGAAGGCCTCGGTCGCAAGCTTCTCGGCCATCTTCATGGCCTCTTCCTCGTCGAAGGCCTGCTGGGCCTGCTCGATGAGGGTCAGGATGTCGCCGAGGTCGAGGATCCGGCTCGCCATACGGTCGGGGTGGAACGGCTCGAGGTCTTCGAGGCGCTCGCCCGTCGACGCGAAGATGATCGGACCATGCGTCCTGCCCGTCCATGCCACCTTGCAAGGGCACGATCTCGCTGTTGCCGTAGACAGACGCCGCTGCGCCTGCACCTTCGGAGCCGTAGCTTCCTCCGGCGCCACCGTTGGATCCTGTGGCAACCGTCGAGTACTCAAACGCTGCACCAGGTCCCGAGATGGTTCCGCTTCCGGACGCATCGAGAACTCCGCGCACAAGAATGGTTTCGCGTGCGAAGAGCGCGAGTGCCCGTGAACCGGCCACGTTCAGCGTGCAAAGAAAAGAATGGCTTATAACTTAAGATTATGACTAATAAAATTATAGGAATATACCCCGGAACTTTTGACCCAATTACAAATGGACATGCGGATATAATAGCACGCGCAAGTAAAATTACCGATACACTAATACTTGCAATATCGGAAAATGCGGGTAAAAACCCTATGTTTTCTGTAGACGATAGATGCTTCATGGCCAATATCTATCTTAACAAATATGATATAGCTTCTAATGTTGAGGTAATGAAATTTGATGGCCGATCAGCGCGCGGATTGCACGGCCGCTGGCCGATGGCTTGCGCAACGAGGTGATCTGTCGCGACGACGCCGCAACGCGCATTCTCCCCGGCCGACGCACCCCCGTAGCCGAAGCCATCGACCGCGCCCTCGCCGACCAGCAAAGCGCGAACATCGAGTCCCGTTGGTCGGACGCAGGGGTGGTTCCCGGTGACCCCGACTGGTCGGGCGGCACGGTGTTTCGCGACCCGCGTTCCATCTCCATCGACGCCCCGGCCATGGGCAAATTACATAAATGTAGGGGGTTGACCAACCACATTTTCCAAGAGATGTATTTACTAGACCGTTGAGGTATGTGGAACAAAACGGCTCTCTTAAATTTTAATTGGAAGTTCCAAGACCGGTTGATGGTATTAAGTTAAAAATTTTATCATGTGCTGAAGAGGATGTTGAAAAAAAGATGCTGTTTGCATACTGCTACTAATACTACTACTGCTATCACAACTGTTGCTACGCATAATTACTAAGCCTTTCAATCCGGGCTAGGTCCGCTGTTGGGCTTTCGCATCGTACGCGTCGACTTCTGTTTGCTGACACAAAGACGCTCTCAAGGTCCGCAGTCAACCCAGCGTTTGCATCCCGGCCCAACCACAGCTACGTGGTCGGCAAACAGATAGAACTCGACCGAAAATCCGAAAAAAGATCGGGTCACTTAGAATACTTCCCGACCAAGACTGTTCTACAATAACACACATTCTAAGTGGTCTGAGGCACAAATTTCCTCCAAAAAAACACCAGATACTCAAGCAGGAAATATGCCAAAAAAATAACCTTATTTTTCAAATAATTATGTTTTTGTTTTTAGGGTGATAGGTATTTTTTTCATTATAAATGGGTTCAAAAATGTACCTATTGGTTATTTTTAAACGTTATAAAAAATAATCCTGTTAAAAATATGACCTTTATTTAAGAGAAAAGCTTCATCTTAAGGCTATTTTTTACAAAAAATAATTGAATAAAGTGAAAATTAACGAAGCCATTTTAAAATTCAACACGGGCAGCTCCAATCGGACCCAGCTGGTTCCAGGAGCAGCAGTATGGGTCACCTTAAAGGCCCAATGTAGGCCAGTTTGGTGTGCCAGTAACCACCACAACCCCTAACACGTTTGGCTGACAGGGCACCAGCTCACCAACTGCGATGGGCTTTCCAGTGTGACTTTTGGAGCCTTCGCAAGCAGTTTGGTGGTGTGCTCTTGGTACCTGTGCACCAGGTCCTCCCTTTCCTCAAGGCTCAAAGCCTGAAGTGGGAAGCACAAATTACGAAGCAAAAGTGGGCAGAGCTCTAATGTCCTCAAGTGGCCTGGGGTAACTATGAATATAGCATCCCAAGTGGGTGGTATGGATTTATATACGTATAAAAATAGCCATTGTTTTAAACAAGGCCGTATCCAGGATTTATGTTTGGATGGAGGGGGTGTTTTTGGGCAGGAGAGGCACAGAAAAACTTAAAAATCGCATCAAATATTTGTTTATATACATCTGTATTAAGTTCCTATGAGTTGGACAAACATTCCCCCACAACAAACGATCGATCGTAATCGGTAGCGGCCCAACTTTGGCGGTAAAGAATTCAGGCCCCATTACGATCCCTACACTAAACGTGAGGCCCGCCAACACAATTGGGTGGATGCGCCAGAGCAGGAATATACTCCAGATTCCACAGGGGATAAGAATGGTAAGTGCCAGAAAAAACATCCATGCGTCCTTGCGTTGGGCTACACGAATATTGTTTTCGTAATCTGCCCTTGCGATGTCCAGCTCGATCCACAAACAAGAATGGGCGTCGACCGCCAGTCTGGTTTTCAAACCCTCGGACGTCAGGCACGCGAATCGTTTCGGCCCGCAGGGCGCCCATATACTCTCCGTAATTTTTCCAGATCCGGCTTGGAATAAAGAAATGAAACTAAGTTGCGAACGGCACTGGCTATGGTTACACGGCTTGCCGCAAGCTAAAACGATTCTAAATTTTGTGAGAAAGCTATCCTTTCTGGATAACGAAGAGGAGTTAGTGGATTTGGTCGTTGAATTTCTCGGCGACAAACAGCGACAATCGGAGCTCTCTATTGTCGCGGCCGCCTGCATCGATGAGGCAGTGATCGAAGTTGTTGCTGGCATCGAGCGACTTAAAGGTATCGACGAACTCGGCCGTATCCCCCTTCTTGGCCATGAGTGTGGCGTAGGAGATCTCCGGCTCTATGTTGGCAAGCTTTCGCCTGCTTCCCCACTTCACGCAGGTCTGTTGCTTGTCTGTGTCGATGAGAATGACGCGCTTTCCACGGAGCGCCAGGCCCTGTGTGTTATTGATTGCTCGCTGGAAAAAAGACGGATATAAGTTACAAAATAATGGACATTTTCATTAGCTCAAATTCATTCACTTTATGAAATAAAAAGGATGAATCGTTAAATAAATGTTCGTCCTTACTCAGGAAAACGCTTTTAGGCTTTACGTGATATCCACTAATTAAGTAAACTTGCCATTATAAAAGGAGAAACAGAGCTGTCTCCTTCCTTGTCCTTGCTTGGCAAAAACACAACTGACATGACACACAAAAAAATAACCGGCTATACCGCACATCAGAGTGATACCCCTTTTGTTTTAGAATTTTTTAGAATTCCTACGCATTTCTCGGAATACAATGAAAGGGTTGTTCAATTGTTCTGTGATCATCAAGGGTGAGTCCTTGGACTCCTTGCCAGACAAAATTTCCTTGAACTATTTCATTCATTCCACAACAAAAGCTTGTGTTTATTAGGTTGAAGTCAAATTCGCTAATTGAGAAAAGGATGTGAGTTGAACTTGATGTGTATCAAAAGGAATAGGAAGAATTAAAATCCTTACTAAGCACATCTTAAGGAATGCGCTCGTTCCTGTTGTAACAGTGCTCGGGCCAATAACTGCCTATCTTGTGACAGGGTCGTTTGTAGTGGAACATATTTTTGCAATCCCCGGAATCGGAAGGTTCTTTGTATTTGCAGTATCCAACAGGGATTACTCAGTTGTGCTCGGAATTACAATTGTCTATACGATAATACTTGTATTCGCAAATCTTATTGTTGATTTTGTATAAGTCAGTTCGAATTGGGGAAGCCGAACAGAGCAAAGTACGAGCTTCTTTTGGTAGGGGAATGACAGACGGATTTGAAGAGGGCCTTTTAGGGATGAGTTTCTTAAAGCACTATCATGTTGACATTGATTTGAAACGCGAAGAACTCCACCTTCGTCCCCGCGAAAAGTAAAAGCTTAAATAAAATTCTTTCAAACCTTCTCACCCAAACACACTAGTACCATGTCTGGTGATTTGAAGTTTGTTTTGCCTCAAGCTCCCGCGAAATCATCTCCTATCTGTGGGATTTCGGCGATGAACAAACCGGCAGCGGCGCGCGCATCGCCCATACCTATCAAAGCCCGGGAACCAATCAGGTCGGGCTGAAAGTCATCGACGGGTCAGGCACCATCCGCAACGAGGCCACCGATCAGCTGACCGTGGTGGTCAACGCCCTGCCGGTGGCGGATGCCGGGTTCGACATGGTGACCGCACCCGGCGAACAGGTGACGTTCGACGGCCGCCGCTCCACTGATCCGGAATCGACACGAGCGGCGGCGTCGGAGCGGTCTCCGTGATCGCCAACAACGGCAGCGTCACGACCCAGGCAACCCATAGCATCACGACCGAAGGCACAGGCGTTGCGCTCGAGGGCGACATCACCCTCGACGCAGGCGCCGGCAGCCTCATCGTTGGCGGCAGCATCGACGCGGAGAACGGCGCTGGCGGAACCGGCAACGTGGTCCTGGATGCGACCGACACGATCGACCTGCTGGCCACCAGCACCATCGACACCGGCGACCTTCACCGACCCCGACAATGGGGAACTGAAGGATGTTCAGTGTGGGTTTAGAGACACAGGCTCTTTGGGATTTGATCGGTTTAAATATGGCGTAGGCGGTGGCATCCGCTACGAGACCCCTATCGGCTACCTCCGCCTCGACATCGCCTACAAAGTCAACCCCGACGACCTGGACCTCCAAACCCCGCGCAACGCGTTTTTGTCCTCCGAAGGCTTCGCTGACCCCGACCGCTCGTTCCTTCAACACCTGAACATACCAAATGGCTGGGTGTACCGCTGGGTGTGGGTCTGCTATATATACGCAAGAACCGAGTAGCTGATATCGCGCCGTTGTTTGGTAATGCCAAGTTTGCCGACAATGAAATTTTCAAATTTACGCAAGTCGGCACAGTGCCGCCAGCGAATGTGCTGACCGTGCTGGATGCGCTCAAATTCCATGAATCCATAGGCTCTGCCAACAAGGAAGCACGTCTGCGTTACCTGACGCAATACTGGGTAAACCAGGTGCGTGATTTACCGGGTTCAACCGAGACAAGAATGGATATCTTCAAGGAGTAAAAACTACAGTGATGAGTTGGTTTCTATCAAATGATAAAGAGGTATTTACTTTATTCGGCTTATACACTTTTAGTGATATTACTATTCAGGAATGAACAACAGACGCTTTGGCATCTAGATACTCTATAAGAAAATGCTATATTTTTATTGTTTATTTAATAAAAAACATGTTTTTCTAATGAAAGTAAGGAGCAACATTCAAAATTAAATCGTAAAACAAAATCTATAATGTCTTTCTGAGAAAACCTTTTTAAAGAAATTGCTGATATACTTCCCCAACTTTCTTTCATTATTTTTTGAGAGCAAATCAAGGAAGCTTTTTTTAATTCATCAATGCTTAGCTCTCGAAAATTACTTGGACAAAAAACATCTGAATTTCCTAAACGCATAATAATTTTATCAAAAATATTATGAATTGCGACAACATCCAAGTATGAATGCAATTTTATTATAGTCATGTGATCATCTATAAAAAGCTATCATGAAAATAATGAAGGACCGCGACTTGAGGGCTTTGAGCGCATCAAGGCCAAGAATCTGCTGCCAGGAGGATTTTTGGCCCCGCGCAGGAGGAGGCGTTTTAGGCAGTGTAAAGCTGTAGAAACCCAGCAAAGCTGCGGCTGCACCACCAATGTAGAGCGGCGTCGGTGTAGCGTCGGCCTGGAGGAATTTACCGATAAACAGACCCGCAATGACCCAGCCGATGGTGCCAAACACACGGACAACCGGGAATTCGAGGCCGAGCGCACGCAATACCTGGAACAGCTTGAAAGCGAATATCCCGGCAGCGCGGCCCACATGCTGGCCTTATTTTCCCAGGCCGCGCAAGCCAGCAGCGAAGGTGACGTGCAGCAGGCCCAGACGCTGCTGACCCGGGCCGTGAACGAAGCCGACGACGCGTTAATGCGCGATCTGGCTCAGCTTCGCCTGGCCAAAGTGGAGCGGGAGCTTGGTCTGGTGGATGAAGCGTTGAATCGTCTGGCCTCGGTGAACAAGCTGCTTCCACATCATCTGCTGACCTGTCCACTGCAGCGTCATAACCAAGTTCATCAATTAGGCGTTGGCACTTGGCCGCACCACTCGAAATTCCAACCGTCCGTGCCCCCATCAGCTTGGCAATTTGCCCCGCTATACTGCCCACAGCCCCCGCCGCAGCACTCACCAAAACCGTTTCACCGGCTTTTAGGTCGCCATGGTCCAGTAATCCAAAGTAAGCGGACAAGCCCGTGTCGCCCAGTACACCCAAGTAGTAAGCCGATGTACGGCACGATAACCGACAACCCCACCAGTACTGCCAGTAACGGCGCATAGGAGAGGCCAAACAGCGCCAGCGTGGCATAGGTGACCGAGCCGACGATAAAAATTTCGTAGAACTTGCCGCGGACGTAGTTGCCAATCTGGTCATCCACGTCGCGCCAGACGTCATTCAGTACTTTGCGGTCCCGCGGCAGGAAGGCCGTCATCCAGGCCACGATCTTCTCTTTGTCCTTCAGAAAAAAGAACACGAGTACCGGGACCGGGATGTCACCGGCCTGCCGGCCTACCGGGTGGCGCGCACCGGGCTGGGCTATGTGCCCGAGACCCGCCGCGTGTTTGCGGGCCTGAGCGTCGAGGAAAACCTGATTGCCGGCGAGCGGCGCGCGCGCCCCGGCACCGATGCCTGGACGCGCGAGCGTGTCTTCGACCTGTTCCCGCCGCTCGCCGGGATGCGCGAACGGCTCGCGGGTCAGTTATCGGGCGGCGAACAGCAGATGCTGACCATCGCGCGCACATTCAAAGAAAGTACAAAATTAAAAGGAAGAGAAAAAGAATGTAAAGAAGAGATAATTATTTAAATTTAAGGTTTTTTTTTTAAATAGATCCAGCTTTTTCGGTATAAGAGTCCATTTCATTAAAGTTGAGGTATCTATAAGTATCATCTGCATCTTTTTGAAGTTCTGCATGTTTTTCTAAGTATTCTTCAGGTGTTGGTAATCTTCCAAGAATGGATGCAACTGATGCAAGTTCTGCTGATGCAAGGTATACATTTGAAACAAATTCTGAGACACTTTTGACTCAGAAAACATATCTCTCATCAGTTTTTTATTATTATTTTTGTTTTAACTGAATTTGGGTCGTTTTATTTCAGTCTGGAATTCAATCAAAATTAGCTTTGTCCGCTGTGAAAGCCAAATTGGATCAAATTGTTCAGATGCAGCAGGTAGGAAAGCCGGCTGCTGTGAAAATTGACGAATCAGGGAAAATAACAGATGTTGCTGGGAACGAGATTAAAATTCCTATTCATGCACCAAAGTAAACACAACCAATCCGCCGTAAGCCAGACCCCAAAGCAGCAAAAAGGCAGTAATTGCCCAATGTATGAGGAGACTGCTCATTTGTATCTAACACCCATAGAAAATATTGACCGATCAGCAAGTGAAAAGCTTCCTAACGCCCTGGGCATTGAACTCGGCTGTGCCGAGCTCTTGATTGCTCAGCGTGTTTTGTTTCGGACAAACTATGGAATCATTGTTGCAACTCTAGTTCATCCAGGATGTTCATCATAAACACAAGATAGAAGATGGGAAAATATTAGGTTAGCAAGGTGAACACGATTTGAAAATAAAAAGTTGCAAGTACCTGAGACAAATTTGCATCTGCTTCGTAATGAACACACCTCTTCCCCAATTAGTGCCGTGTATGTACTGATTGGTTTCTGGCAGTGTTGCAGCTATGAAAAGAAGAACAATCCCTACCGGAAATACCTGTAAGAAAACTTTAAAATTTTGCTAGGCGTAAATTACATTTTAGATAAAACAAATGTCTGTCCCGGACTTTAATGATGTCGTCGATGGTTTAATACTGGTCGACCTGCGTGAGACGGATCGACAGATTCTGAATAAATACATGGGGAAAGATCGCGCCGGTCAGTTTCTTGCCGGACTTTATGCAAGCGAGGGCCCAGCACAAAACGTCAGTCAGCTCTGATCACCTTAACTGACTGTCTTTGCTACCCCGGCGGTTAAACAGGGCATGCGCTTCCTGGTTGGCATCCTGCTCGGACTGGCAATCAACACAGAGACGCACCCCACTATGAGGCGCTAGCCAGCGACAGCGGTGCTGACGAGATCCTCCGAAGTTTCGCACAATTGCAGATCGCAGCGCTAAAAGTAGATACCGCTCCCTGGACCGAGACACAGAATCGCCTCAACGATCTTGTCAAGGAAGAGAGCCATTGGAAGTACGCCGCGCGCGAGTTGATGGGCTTGGCCGCATTCAAGGCCGGTAAGTTTGATCAGGCTCGTCAGGCATTTACCGAGTTGATGGCCGGTCCAGACACACCGGCCCACCGAAGATTCGAATACCACCACGCTCACTCGGATCGTCGCCGAGACGGAACAGACGCACATCATCAAGCCGTGAATCCGAAAGTCCGAAGCGAACACCGGGGGCGACGCCAGGTTCCGTCGCTTCCCAAACCACACCTCTTGAGAACTGAATGGCCACTCGTTCAAACAGGTCGACTCCCTGGCGTTCAACCTGAAAATCAAGCGATTCATATTGCCAGACAGGGCGAGGACACTTGCCAAACGCACGGGCCGTAAAAGATACTCGCCAGCAAGACGGAAATACCCATCGCTGCCGGTGAAAACATGGTCGGAGACACTGTGTTCGACGAGGCAATCGCCTCGGGAGTGTTTTCATACCTGCAACCCGATGTCGCAAAATGGGGTGGCATATCGCGTTGTTATGCAACCGCCCGCAAGACACTGGATGCAGGCCGCATCTATTGCCCGCATTTTCTGGGCGGGGGTATCGGGCTGGTTGCCTCTGCACATCTTCTGGCAGCGGCCGGGGGTGACGCGCTGTCAGATCAGATCCAGAACGGTGATATTACTCAGTTTTTCTCTAGAAATTGATGCAACCTTGCTTAAAAACTAAAAAATGTTCCTATTTTGTATGTTTCTCGAACCAATTTATCATATATTTCAATATATACTTTCTCGACAACTGATGCTTAGACCAAAGTATCATCTCAGGCTGAGTCAACCTAGAAACACTAAAACTATTATTATTAGAGCGCTGTAACATTAAAACTCAAAACAATAAAACACTAAACATAATGTGGGGCTCCGCAAAATGGGACAAACAATCAGCACCGAGTTATAGCCAGCCACTCTCTGAAATAATATCTAGCGGAATACATGTAGCGTACAGGAATGAGGCCAGAAGGTAGAGATCCTTTAATCGCGATTCTCGATTACATCAATGCATTCTGGGCGGTCAACATTCTATAAGTTTCTTTTGTAGTTTCCATAATTTTGTTGATAAAGTATTATATTTTCATCATATTTTGTCATATTTCATTAGGAATGAGTGTCAAGACGTTGTAGCCGAGCGCGTGCATGCGCGCTTCGTTGCCCATCCCGCCCTGGATGACCATGCCGAACCGGGAGCCGACGATCCGTTTGACCAGATAAATGGTCCCGAGCAGGCAGACGAAGATGACGTAGTAGAGGGTCACCGGGTCTTCGAGATCGAGCCAGCCGAAGAACTCGCTCTTGAAGTCGATGACCAGCCCGTCATCGCCGCCATATTCCTCGATGCTGACGAAGGTGAAGAACACCATCTGTGCGAAGGAAACGTCTCCATTAGCAGAATACAATTCCAAATATAAATGGAACTGCAATCAATCAACTATTCAAATATATCAAATAAATCTGCTTAAAAATCATTTATTTATTTTAATTTAGGCCTACTTAATTTTTTCAATTGAACTTACATTTATTATGTATTAATTTGTTTAGTAAATAGATTAATTAATCAATTATTAATTATTTTAACTATTTAAGTATGCAAATATTGAGTTATTTTTTATAGCTTAGAAATTATTTTGAAGACGCCATTCCTGGGTGATTTGTTCTTTCTTCTTGCGAAGTTTTTCGGCTTGATCGCGAAGATTGGCGGCCTTTTCAAAGTCTTGATTGGCAACCGCGTCCTCTTTTTCTTTGTTCAGCTTTTCAACTTCTTCGTCGATCTCTTTCAAGTCTGGCGGTCGAGTCATCGTGCGAAGCCGAACGCGTGCGCCGGCTTCGTCGATCACATCGATCGCCTTATCGGGCAGGCATCGTGCGGTGATGTACCGTTCGCTCATTTCCATTATTAGCACATCACAGAGTTTCTCCATAGCTTTGTTTGTCTTGCTCTTCAGCCAAGCTGGGTCCGGAAATGGCATGTGGAAATTGAACCATTTACCGGCTTTTACTATCATGGAACACCATATCGATCAAACAGCTTCCTGCCGGAACTGGGCTGGGTTTGTTTAAGGAAACGGTTTCGATGGAAAATCGCGAAAAACTGGAAAAACTCTTTAATCGGGCCCTGGACATGGACGGCGCCGAGCGCCAAGCATTCATCCAAGTATCATATTAAGTTGAAACTGCGTCTGTTTAATAGCATAGTAATCTCCATGTTGACATTTTAGATGTGAATCCTAGAGCCTGAACAATCGCTACCAGGTGAGTGTTTAGACAGTCTGCAGTTTCTTTATCCGGCTCATCGTAGCCAAAATCCAGTCGAATCTACGATTTACTTGTCATTTGCTTTACCTTTTTTACCACTGTCCAAACTTAGAATCCAATAAATGAGATATTTCCTTTTGGTAGTACCCTACCGCGAAATGCTTCAGGAAACGACGAACATCAAACGTTGATGGTCATCGTTCCCGCTCTGGCGCCGCTTTTTTGCAATAAGAAGGTTCGATTATGAGTATCTCACAAGCGTTGTCCAATGCCGTTACCGGATTAAATGCAAGCGCCCGCGCAGCTGGTGTCGTATCGTCCAACCTGGCAAACGCCCTAACCCCCGGCTACGGGGTGCGCGCGCTGGAGCTGGCCTCTCAGTCAGGCGGCAACCAGGGCGGGGTTTCCGTTGTCGATTTGGCCCAAATGGCGCCTCTGTCCTTACCATACCAACAATAACATTTACAGCCTTATTTTTTAGACCGCCCTGCCTGCAAACCTCGACAACAGTTTAGCTACGGTGCAGCTAAACTTTTAACCACTCTAGTCTCTTGCTCAGTTGATGCTCATCCTTTAGTTAAATCCTTCAGATGGATGTTCACTTCGTCAGATGATCAGCTTAACCTTGGAGAATTTGCAACTGTTTCTAAAGATGGCAGCACTAGTATACTTAAATTACTAATTTTGAATTTTTTCAACCTTCTCTAGAATTGATGTTCACTTTATTTTTTTTAATGAATTTTCTGACAAAAGGGCTTTAAAGTTTTTCTGTTTGTCTGTATAGTTTTCAGTTTGATTTCCTTTTTATTTATTATTTCAAGTCCTTCTGTACAATTAGCTACCTTTATTACACGCTTCTAGAACACAGTACTTCCAGTTGTTTCCATAATAAAATCATTCTATGAAGAGAACCAGTGAAAAGTGAGAAATATAAATTGTTTATACTAAGATGGATTTTAATACGGTGCTAAGTGATGCAACGAAGTATTTTAATGACGAGCAGAAAGCTTAACCACAATCTGCGATAGAGATATTTTTATCAAACTTTCTTGGTTATGGGAGATACATATGAAAAAAAATAGAATTTTTATCGTGGGGCACTCAGGCGCAGGAAAGGGAGTGCTTGCTGAAGCAGTTGCAAAAAAATTGGGCTGGCAATTTATTAATGCAGATATTTTAGGCTGCACCACCGAGCCTAGAGCAAGTTGGTTTGCCATTACATCAATCAAAAGCAGACTCGTCCTAGGCGGGCACGTCCATGTGATCGAGCGGCAGCGCGGTCGAATATTTGACCTGCTTCAACGCGAAACTGGATCGGATGTTTGCGACACCCGGCGCTTTTGACAGGTGGTCCAGCACAAAGCTTCGATAGGCGTTGAGGTCGGGTACGACGATACGCAGCAGATAATCGTGATTGCCGGTCATCAGGTAACACTCGACGACCTCGGGCAGGCTGAGTGAAGCCCCACGTCTCAGGATCCTGACTGTCAAAGCCCGCTTCGAGAATATCCATCCGCTTGCCGTCATCTTCGAGCGGCTCCAAACCTTCAGCACTTCGGCCTTTCAGACCGTGGTCAAAACTGTCCACGATCGTGCCTGCCGAAGTGATGCGATGGATAAGGCCTGTATCCAGATCGGATGCGAAAAAGTGAAGCGAAGACGTATCGTAGACAATGTCTCCGACACCGGGACCGCTGTTATCAGGCAACTACGTTGTTGTCACTGCTTCAATAATCGACATGGCACCCTTGGTTTTGCACACTTGTTTGAACTCGTACCCACTTTTCTCTAACAAAGAGATGTATTCAGCTACAGTTCTCTCTTTGGCACTTAACGAGAACAACATTTCCAGATCCATCGCGTGTGCTTCAGAGCTATCTTTGTCATTCGACAAAATAACTGCTTCCACTATAAAAATGGAGATACGTTTTTTTGTCGAATTTTTATTGGCCGCTCGTATGGCTTGAACTGTGAAGAAGGCGATAGTTTTGTGTTAGTTACACGAACAAATAAACCAACACATGTTAGTTGGATGAAAAATGGTTATAAATTAACATTAAAACCTAAACTTGATTCTCTACCAACAACTGAACATCGTCTTGCGATTGATAAAGCATCGAAATTCGATCATGAAGGTGTTTATACATGTATTATCGATGCGAATAATGTTGCTACACAATGTCAAGTACGAATTGTCGAACGTGAATTACAAATTATTCAACCATTACTTTAGATTCATTAAAAAAAGAAGGAAAAAACGAGGTTCATATTCAATGATTTTCTTCATCTTCGCTTTCGGCTTTTCTCGACCAGGGGGTGGGATGGCTACGTGGAGGTTATTGGTATTATGGAGCTTCATCTCATTGTCTGTGGGGACATATTTGTTGCAAACTGTATCTTTTGTTCTTAGTCGCGATTTTATGAACAACACGGCTTCAATATTCTTTTCTTTCTTTCTTATTTTTTCAATCATTCTTTCTTCAACCCCACCCACCGAATCCGTGATGTGACGGTGTCGTGACGCTCTGTGTGCCGCATCTCCCCTAAAACGGGCCCTCCCGGGAATTTATGGAGGAATACATGTTCCGTCACTTCACCCTCTCCCTCGCCCTGGTCGCCGGTCTGGCCGGCACCGCCGTCGCGCAGGACGCCGACGGGACCCAGGAGCGCGCGGCGTTCGATTACGACTGGGTCTTCCACTACTACATGGTCTACGACAACAACCTCGAGGCCTGCGGACCGCCCAATAATGGACAATAGACCAACGGATTTAATATATGGTCACATCAAAAAGTACCGGTTTCTGCTTAGCTGTCAGACAGGTACGCCTCTAAATCCTTTAGCAATACGGTAATAAATTCTTCTTAATGGTGTCTTATTACTATGAATCACGCGATTTTGGATTTCACCCGGTTGAACCAGCATTTGTTCCAGATTATCTCCCGGACGGATCTGTTCGATATGGTGCGGCTTCATACCTATCTGGATAACAGGTCTGTTTGTCAGCCACAACAACGGTTTATGTGGGTCCTGGGGATCGTTTGACCGTGGATCAGACCGACAATTTCCTGATTGATATCGATGGGGCAAACCCATGAACAAGCAAGCCACCCTTGATCCGGTTGTCTTGGCCCTGGTGCAGAACCGGCTGGACCACATCTCCCGGCAGATGGGCTGGGTGATGACGCGCACCGCGCGCAGCCCCATATTCTCGCAAAGCCACGATTTTTCCTGCTTCATTGCCGATCCCGACGGCACCCTGGCGATATACGACTACACGACCGAGAGGCAGATAAAGAGTAAACTGGCAACGACTGACATCGCGTATCCAAATGGACGCAAATCAGTGTACTCCTACGATTCTGCGAATGCAGAGCGTTCGCTAAACGGGAATATCCTCTCGGTTACAGAGCACCCTGATGCGGGAGCTCCGTGGCAAGCACCAATCCTGACTACATCGTTCGAGTACGACCCGATCACTGCGAAGCCATGGCGAACTACGGACAGCCTTGGCCATGTGACGGGGTTCGGATCCGAGGCTCTTCTTTAACGTTTCTGTTGAAAGGGAATATTTCCCAAGGGATTACTCCTCTGGTTCCCGGGAACGGATTGCGAGATCGTTGCCCGTCCCTCCTCCTTCATCCAGGCTTGGGACTGGCTGCAGAGGGGCACGAAACAAATCTTTGTATTAGAATCTAAAAACTGCCCTGTTCTCATAAATTGCTCCTGGGAAGAGCTCATCTGCAGATATTCCCTAGCATTATTCCTATAAATGATTTGAAAAATTGTTTCCCATTACATTTTTCTTTTTATAGTATAATTCAAAATTACTACTCAGAAGTCTTTTCAATCTACTCACGAAAGGTCCGAATCGACAAGTACAAGGAAACTTTCCGTTCTTCCACTTTCTGGGTATTTTTACAATAATAAGGACTAACAGAAATAGCCAGATTGCGGTTTTCATATACCCACCCTCGGTACTAACTTTGAATTATCTTTGTCTATTACCCTTATTAACTATTACCATTTATTCTCTTTACCCTGCCGTGTGGAGAGAGCGCGGGTTCGACGCGAACGACGCGCCCGTGCGCGGGCGGTAGATGTCCTTGACGAGACGTGTTCCTGCCGGCGTGCCGTCGGTGCGCCAGAGCTCTCGGCCGATGGCTCCCTTGTTGCCGCCGTACAGCCAGAACGCGCCGAGCCGCACGAACTGGCCCCACGAGTAGACGGTCGGGTCGACGGCGCGCGTGCCGGCCGTGGTCCCGTCCGTAAGCCAGGTGCCCTGCCATTGTGCGAACACATCGGACCGCCGCGGTAGCGCGGAAAGCCGTAGCCGTAGAGCCACACCACGTCGATGTCGGAGGCGCGCTGGGCGAGCCCTTCTTCAAGGATCTTGGCGCCTTCGTTGATCAGCGGATACATGCAGCGTTGCAGGATTTCCTCGTCCGAGACGGTGCGCCGCTCGATGCCAAGCTCTTCGGAAACCGAAACGATCAGGGCTTCGATTTCGGGATCGGGGATCGGCGTGCGGCTGCCCTCTTCATAGCGGTACCAGCCGCGGAGTGGAGGCGAGGATCGCCTCGGACAGCCACGCGCCGCGGTGAACGGGGCGATGCCGTGTCCCATCGGACGTCAGCGAAAGAATAGAGGCGTGCGTCAACATGCCGCCGCGCGCGGAATCACGGGGGAGCGTTGCCCGGACCAGGTCCCGTTCTGTCTGCTGAGGCAGCCCGTAGTGCAATGCCAGCCGTCGATCGAGCATTGTCCAGTCGGAGTCGATTGCCTCGCGGAGGGGAAGGTTGTGGCGGAACATCTCCCGTGTAACTAATCACCAGGCAGCTCACCTCCCATATTTGAACCTCTACACAACTGAACCCACGATAACTGATCCCTATATAACTAAACCACCGTGCAGATGAACCCCCTTGCAAATGAACCCTCATGAAACTCTACCCCGTTTAAATGAATACTTTTGCAATAGAGTCACCATACAACTAACCCTCTTCATTGAGCCTTGTGTAACTGAACTCCATTGTAACCCAATCTCCATGAGCTGAACCATCCTAACACTTTCAGCTCGTGGGGCTGGATATCGGTTCGAGTGCCGTTAAATTAGTCGAGCTTAAACCCATATCAAAAGAAAATAAATGGAAGTTGGTTAACCTTGGCGTTGTTCCCCTTTCTCCCGAGGTAATCGTTGACGGTTCCATTATGGATAGTACGGTGGTCGTCGATGCCATCAATGAGTTGTTTCAGGAACGTAAGATCAAGGGCGGTGATGTGGCGATTGCACTTCTTCTCCAAAGCACCAGCTTTTACATAGCACACTTTAGTCTCGCGCAGACGGGATTGAATTCTTCCAAGAGGGAGAGCTTGCAGAAATGGCTCAGTCTTTGGATCGCAACCATTACAAATACCCGTTCCTAGTAGAATGCCGGTGGCCCGATTTTTTTTGTGATGTTCTACGGTTTGCTGCGATAGAGAGTAAGAGTGATTTTGTGGTTATCGATAACCTGGATCAGATCCATGATCCGGTTGATCTCGACCCGAACGAGATTAGGCTATAGGCCGAGTTTGTGACTCGTGAGGGGAAAAAAATTTAAAAGTTCATGTCTTATTATATTAAGTGATTTAGTATCATCATGAACAGTATGAAATTTTCTCCATGCGGTTGTTACCATGTTCCTTGGATGAAAATATTGATCGCTCCGTTATAAATCGAGAAGAAATACGCTGGTCTTTATGCCGAGTGTTGTCGTATTACCAGGGTATGACGATGGTGATAGTAGATGCTTATGTAAAATCCTTAGAGACCGGTTTTGTACAATTTGTAACGGTTTAAGATTGGTTTTAAAAAAAAGCCTCTGAATTATATTCCGAATTTTATCAATGTCTGTGAAGGTAAATGTGGTGTAAATCTTGGTTCCAACGAGCCATTGGATTATCCAGCAGATTACTTAATTGATGACCATTACCCGGTTATCAATTTAGAGACTAATGTCACTTGTGTGGAGTAAGTACTGCTTTCGTATACTTTCTTCTGTCAACGATTTGGACTGTAGAACATGCTACGTTTGTCAAGCAGTTCGGAGAACTCAGGTAACACGATTTGCCCGCCACTACCGGCTCCGCCGCCGCTGCCATCTCCGCAGGCGATCGGGGCGCAGAGGGCGAGGGCGAGGGGGACGAGGCGGACTGTACGAAAAGCGCTCATGGGTCGAATCTCCTTTGTGCCACCCTGCGCCGTGTCCTCTGGCGAGCATCGAGAAATCGGGCGGATGCGGTGTGGTCTCATTGAAGACTGGAAGAACCGTGCCACACGGTTGGGGCGGCCCGACGAGCTGGCCCGTCACTTGCCAGGAGTGGAGGTCGTAAGTCAATGTGAATCTGTCCTTAGATAAAAAAGAATATCTACCCTTATAAATATCCTTTTTACAGTGATGCGATACATCAGCTATCAATGGAAAACCATCATCAAATGACGATATAAAATTTAAAGGATAAAATAATTGTGGTGTATTGCCATCTTCGCAAAAATAAACTGTGATTTGTTCTTCTAAACGATAAAGATATTTTTTAAAAAAGCTAAACTGCTCCCCTGAAGCCATTGTTACTATGCCTTGTTCATTACCATTCTTTAAATGCAGCTAACAACTTTTTGAAGGCATCACCTTTGGTTACGATTTCTTTCGGTTCCATCAAATCGCCGATATATTTCGCCAGCGCCTCCTGGTATTGTTGATAAAAAATAATCTGCTCATATCGTGAGGCTTTTTCTTTGTATTCATTTTCGGTAACAGCATTGCGGCGGATGTCGAGCACTTGATAAATAAAAAAATTGCCATTTAATTTTACCGGATCGGAGATGTCGCCATAAGGCATATCCTTAAGCGGCGACGGTCATCCTCTCCGGTTTGAGCCAGGTCTTCGACGGCACGCCGCGCGTCGTCACCGCGACGACAACTCCGAACGGTCTCCCGGTTTCGATTACCTACGATGGTTCGTCGACGCCGCCGAGCGCGGTCGGTTCGTACGCGATCGCCGCGACGGTGACCGATAGCAACTACTCCGGAAACGCCGCGGGAACGCTGGTCGTCAGCGGTAACTCCGCGACGGTCACGCTGAGCAATCTCGCGCACGTCTACGACACCCAACATAATACTACCCCGAGCTGAACGCATCACATTGTCTTGTAGCCATTCGTTTTCGGGGCGCTGACGACCGTAGTCGGCACCGTAGTCAGCATCCACGAGCAGCGCATGGTCGGTGTGGAGTGAATCGGCTCGATGGATGACCTCCCTCACAGAGTCGCTATCAGATGCCGAACTCTCCCACCGATAGAGACGACGAGATGAATCGGGTGCCGACATTTCTGTTGATGTTGTTTCTTCCATATAAATGCCACACCCAGCAAGAGCTCGCCGACGCTCGACGCATTTCGCTGATCAAGACTACCCGTTGGCTCATCGGCGAGGATAAGTCTCGGCTTGAGCAACAATGCTCGAGCGACCGCAACGCGTTGCCTTTCGCCGCCTGACAGTTCGGCAGGGCGATGCTCTTTTCGCTCGCTAAGCCCAACTCGTTCGATCAGCTCATCCGCTCGTTTGATATGTTCGGACTTGGCACTTCCTTCGGCGATCGCGGGAACAAGTGTGTTTTCCAAGACCGGCGGCCAGAATGTGATCCTTCCCCTCGGCGATCAGATGGTAGGCCGGCGAGGTCGTGTAGCTCAGCACCATCCGTGCCTGACCTTCCAGAAACATGCTGTAGGCATCCCACCATCCCTTGGTCACGGTAACGATGCGGGGTTGCAGCTTCGCCCAGACATCCGCCGCCTTGTCGCCGTAAACACTTTTCACCCAGAGCAACAGGCCGAGCCCGGGCGACGAGGATCGAGGATCCTGAATGACGATGGTGACATCCTCAAGAAGTTTCTCAACTTTTAAATTTGGGTCAGGTAAGTTGCAATGCAGAATTTAGAAGCTATTTTCCTGTCGATTTCAATGCTCCATACAATTACTGTCTATTCATTCTAACAGAATTTTTTTCTTGTTCTTTATTTCAATATTATTCCTTTTTTATCTAGTAGTATTATATTTTTTTCAGTATTTTACAACCAATTAAAATTAAAAATTTTAATGATATACTTATAAGGAATGAAGAGGTATTTGGGCATAATTGTTCAGAAGACTTGCTCAATGTCACCAATGGTATTGGTCATAAAATTTACTTCAATGAGCAAACAGGCGGTCAAATGAGCGTGAGCTTTGCCGTTTTTGATACACCAGAAGATGCTCTAGCAAATTATGAGCGCATTAAAGGCATCCGCTCGGTATTAGACAATGGAGAATTTGATGACACCTTCCCCGAGCCAAACATCTTCGGACGAGGCTTGTATGGGTCGGTGGCACTATTCCAAATCGATAACTACTATATTGAAGTCATAACACCTTTTAAAAGTAAAAAATTAACTTTAGCGTAAGAGCGATCTATTGAGGAGAGGCAACCTATATCATATACGTAATATTTTCTGTTCGTTTTAAGTTTTAATGTTGGTTCTTGCTTTCAGTTGAAAAAACTAGTTTTTTATTTTATACTGATCGTTTTTAAACAACGTTGGAAAATCCAGCTCCCCCTTCATGGAAAATTCCCTTCCTCAACGAGATCCATGGAAAGATTTTCCCACGTAACTTAAATTAGCGATGAGGACACTTTCGTTTGGTTGTTATCCTTTTTAGCATGGCCATAGACCCGTTGTTTTTCAAGATTGTCTTCTTTGCTTTTGAGTCACTCTTTAATTCGTACAGTTCAAAATATTTCATATCATTAATATTTTTTTTAAGTTACTAGGCATACAAATATTAGTATAGACCCTCAAGTTTATGGAAAAATGCCCCACAAAGTCATTCGTTACCATGGTCCTGACAGAAACTGAAAATTTTCAAGATGGCGAAAAAATCCATCCCCATCGCACATTGACCGGTGCTGAGACCCCCTGTGTCAGACGGCGATAGGAGTTGACATAGGGCGCAAACATCACCAGCGCCTTGGGAACGAAGTGCTGCATGCCGCCAATGAAGTAGCGGAACATGTCACTTTCGCCGCCATCGGCATCGGAAAATATGTTGTCGCCGCTTTTGCGATCGACAATCGACTGGTGCACATGCATGGCCGATCCCGGCTGGCCCTGGATCGGTTTGGCCATGAATGTCGCGTACATAGTAAAAAAACAAGTTTTTTTCAACTAAAAGTAAGGAGCATAAGTGAAACTCAAAATGAACAGAAATTGTTATGTATATGAGGGGGCTTGTACCCTTCTCATTACCTCGATCTTTACGCTAAAGTTTGTCTAAGAACTTTTAAATATACTTATTATTAAACGGTCCTTGTGTTTTAATAGTTGCTCTTAAAATATTAGGTTAAACAGTCAAACTTTAGTTTAAAGAGTAAGGTATGGAGGAATCGGCAATCCCCCTCATAAATTTACCTATGTATGATAAAAATGTAATATTTTAGAAACAAATTTGGGCTATATATTTACACATTAGGGGGGGGCTAAGTATAGCGAGTCTGCATGCCTGATGTGCTAGGTACAACTAATCTGCACATTATAAGCAAGAATCGTTTTCTAACTTCACACTGTGAAAAATACTTCAGCTTCGCCCCCGTCCTTACTGTGCAAATATATAGCCCAAATTATATATTTTCCACCTGTTCTATCACTTTTCTCTGTCTTGTACTCATGACGATCACCCTTGAGTGCGACACCACTTAACAAACCCGACAGGAGAGATCGATGAAGTTTGTCGTAGTCATTCTTTCGATTGCCGATCTTGATTTTCTGTTGGGTACAGAGTTCTTTCAGTTGTCGATAAACTTCGAGCCATTCACGCATCCGAGCATGCGATAGAAAGTCCTGTACGAATGATTTTTTAACGCGACTGTTCGAAAGTTTCGATTTGAGGTGATGGTAATGATCCCAGATCTTCAGAATTGAAAGATGTTCTAAAACACTTTTTAATTCCTCCAACCCCTAATTTCATACCGAAATTATGTCATCCATATATCTCCCCTAAACTTTATGTTTAAAAATTATGAATCTGACTCTGTTGTTTCAATATTTTCTACAAAACAATTTACCCATGGTTTACCCCATGGGTAAACCATTTACTTGTTCGAAAAAACCTCTCTGAATTGAAAAAAATAAGAGGACATGTTGCACAACCTAACTAAATTCATAATTATACCGACTTCCAACTTGTAAGTCAAGCATATGTAGTCTTCTAGATGTCGGTGAGGCATTCACATCTGGTCCTGTTGCAAGTACAAGTAAATAGGTAGGTAATGAATGAATGAATGAATGAACTTTATTACCCGTAAAAGTATATAAAACACAAAGTATGGAGTATTATCAATAAACAAAACGATAAACAGCGAAGAAAAAAAAAATAAAAACTAACAAAAGACAACATGGACTAAGTAACCAGTATTAATATGGAAAAAAGGCTGCAGAGGAAACTTCTACCATACCTTATTACGCCACACGAGGAAAGTAAGACAGAAAGCCGTGTACAGCAATAACATACAATATGTAGACTATAAGCATGTTCAATCATAAAATTACACCTTTAAAAACTAAAATCTGTTTTTAGCTTATTTTTGTTTATACACACTTTCATCGAACGACAATTTCCGATTTCGGTCGTAAAACATTGGTCAAGTCTCAATAAGCTCAGACAAAAGAGGCCAATACAAATATTTTATTAGTTATATCGGGGGGGGGAGAAAAATTAATTTTTCAAAATGTAGGGGGGGGGGATTTGTTGTTTTTCATCTTATATATATAAAAATAAGTTGTCTGTGTGTGTGTCGAGTGACGTCATGTTTGTGTTTCGACTGACGTCATGTTTGTCGACTGACTTCATTATAAGGATTGAGTTGTATGCGTCATGAAGTTGTTTTTTGACTGACGTCATGTTTGTCAACTGATGAAATTACATACCGGGACACCGGGACACAAATGACAACCGGGAATTATAAGCCCAACAAGATAAATTAATAAATAACCACATCATCCCAACAATCAATCAGGGACGACCTACTTTTCATTTGGCCGAAATGAACGATCTTAGGAAATATGTCATCCTTCATCCGCGGAATGTGTCCTAGCCATCTCTGTCTTGGCTTTTACTACAATTAGCCATGACTTGATGCCCACAACTATTCCATTTTCATTCAAAAATTAACGGACTCGGTCGAGGCCTACAGTCTCTAAAAGTACCACTAATTGAAACGATATCGCTGGCGGACAGCTGGGAAAGCTCCGCCTGATAGAGCGCCTGAATAGCGGCAAAACGCGCTGCGCTGCGCCGCTGTGCGGCAGATGCCTTTGGTTTATCGGTCATTACTTGTGATGGATTCCAAAATGGTTTTGAACTTCGATCTGACGCAGAACAGCGTTGGCAGCTTCGCCACCCTTGTTCTTTT
The DNA here is from genome assembly GCA_010016025.2 of Alatinidae sp. Z8VKAUB7J3. Classification (NCBI taxonomy): domain Eukaryota; kingdom Metazoa; phylum Cnidaria; class Cubozoa; order Carybdeida; family Alatinidae; species Alatinidae sp. Z8VKAUB7J3. Next base: position 172,694,795 of record JAAAKM020721499.1, on the reverse strand, counting down.
CGTCCGCCTTGGCCCGTGCAAGCGCCTGTGCCTCGTTCTCGACGGTCAGAATACCGTTGCCAATAGGTTCAATGTACGAGAGGTGAAGTATCCAAGCGAGCAAACTCTAGCCGATATTTGGTTGGAGTTATCCCCAATAAAAACGCCAACCGAGCAAGATAGACTGCATGCACACAATATAGCAACCCGCTATCCAGTGTCTATTCCACACATACAAACCTTGGTGTCACAAGCTGCTTTAAATGAGGAAGCTGAGTTTTGGCAAGTCTTGGCAAAATTATGTCTTTCGGAGCAGAAAAAAGGACCCAGCGACCTTGCTACGCCCAGATGGGCTCCGTCCACATCGTGAATGGCAGCGGCCAGTTTCGACGCAATCCGCGCCGTCCCCAACACGCCAAATCGCACGGTTTGCTCCGTGGCCGACAATCGGCGGTCCTCCTGCGCTGAGCGGCCTCTTCCCTCAAGAAAACTATCGCGGGCTGTAGACCGTTGAAATGCAGTTAGCGATCGCAAACGCGGAACAATCGTCCGACATTACGACGCGTCTGCCCGGCGTGCGGCGTCCGCCTCCGACGCTTCCTCCTGCTGGCCAAATATGTCTATTTCACAGCGTTGTAATTGGTTAAAACCATCTCTTATTTGACATTAGTGGCAAAAGGTGGAACCTGAATTTGTGTCATTATGAATAGCATAATGTTAATTATGACATAATAAAATGACATGTCTTTGGGGCCACCATACGATCCTATCACTTTGGGGATAAGGAGTGTCGGGTCATAAAGATATACAGCAGAGTTGATTGTTGGATTTCAACGAAACTTTGAATGCAAGATTAAACTTCCTCTAAATGAAAAGAAAAAAAGTAAGAAAAGAAAATGCAGGACGGAGAATCGATAGTTTTTGAGAATAATAATGAAAATAACAAAAATAACGAAAAAGTAGATAGAAAAAGGGTAATAAATAGAAATAAAAAGCAATACAAGAAAAAGAAAAAAAACGACAGAAACAACACAAATACTATGTCAAATGTATTCACCAAGGGTTCTTTTTTTCTGCGTAGACGGTTCACTTGGCAACTTCACTAGTACAGTGTCGCTGTCAATATGCAGTAAGCAGGATTGTGTCCAATCACCCTTTATATGGACTTTTTTGATGAGCTTTTTTCTAAAGAACATGACAAAATTATGGGAAAAATGGAAAACATGAGGTTTTGAGGCTTCAGGATATAAGAACGGGTTGAACCTTAATCTTTAGAAGACTAAGTCACATAGACTAATAATAAATGAGTGTAAAGAGGTGATGCTAGGCTTGCAAGACAATTGATCAATTAGACATCTTCACTTATCTGGGTAGCATAATATTCTTCCCGGTCAGCGCTGCGTCACAATGAATTGTCCCCTGCCCCGTATAAACCGCTTTGCCATACGGAATATGAAAGCCAGTTAGGTGATAGCTACGCCATCCATCAGGCCCGACTGCAATCTCTTTGGCCAAGATATAATACCCACCACAGTCGGCAGTAAGGGGCTGATGCCAATGCGGTCGGTCATGATGGTATTCTAGGTAAAACCCTTTGCCTACCGACGTCATAATAAATCCATCAATATAGTTCTGACCGATAAAATAAAGAAATAGGGATAATTTATTCACGAGAAGCAAAGAAAGTTATTAATCCCTCTGGCGCCAATGCTCCTATTAACTACAACTGCTACTACTATCATTACTACTACTACCACCACCACTATTAACACCACCACCACCACTACCACTACTACTACTGCTACTGCTACTACTACTACTACTACTACTACTACTACTACTATGACTACTACTGCTACTACAAATACTACTACTACTACTACCACCACTACTAACACATTAAAGCAAAACTGAATTTTTGAAAAAAAACCTTTTCTTCATGTCCAAGATACTCACAAAGAAAAAGTTCATTACGTCTTTTTTATACCTGTCACCCAATAGGCTCTCGGTTAGTAAGACATTTATGTGGTAGATATTATTATTATTAATTTCAACTAGGAACACCTCTTAGTACAGATAAGAGTGGTGACAGGCGTAGTCAGGACTATCTGAAGAAAGTCAACCAAAATACCATGTAGAAACAAATCAGACGGCCTCAAAGTTTACCTTTGGTTATTTTTTAATCTAACGGTGAGTATTTTGTCTTCTATTGACGTTCAATTCGACACACAGCATATCTGGCACCCCTACACTTCCGCCATTTCTCCCTTACCCTGTTATCCGGTTAAATCCGCTTCCGGAGTACGCCTTACTCTGGAAAACGACCACCAGGTAATCGACGGTATGAGTAGCTGGTGGGCAGCGGTACATGGCTACAATCATCCGGAATTAAATGCGGCTGCCGAAAAGCAGTTAGCCTTACTACAGTTCGTTACCACGAAATGTTTGACTATGTATTTTCCTTGACTTCATTTCCAGATTTTTTTTTTACGTATATTTTTTGCTTTCACAGTTTGAACAGGCTACCAAATCTTTCGTAAAGTCCACGAAATCCTTTTGCAATCTTAGTCCGTAAATTTGGATAGAGAGAAAACTAATATTAACCATTCTCTTAAGAAGTCATTTTCTAAGACTTCAGAAATTAGAATCAAATAGTTTGTGGTTACGAACTGTAAAACTAACATATGCTAAAACACTTCCAGCTGCATTATATAGAAGTTCCCACCAGATGGATTGAAAAATCATCCTCTATTTGACACTTGCCTTAGGTTTGCGCCTCTAGGATGTACTACTTAATAATGCACTAATGGACATTAATTACACAGTAAGAAGCTAAAATTGCATATAGTTGATAGCTTCCGAAACACGTCTAAGTTCTGATAATTCCTGAGAAATGTTGCTCCTTGTAATATGTGATGATTAGTTATTGCTAATAAGGCACAGGGGGCGTTAGTCCTACTCTATGCGTTAGCAGTAATAGCAAAAATGGTAGTAACAATAGAAGTTCTGGAAAGTTTTAGCTTAATACCCTTACACATTGCTTTAATATTGCTGATTCGCCTCTTTGATAACCGTCATATACCATGTGGGTTTTAATTGAATTCAGCAGCCCCTTAAAATACCTTGAAAATTTCAATTTAATGCTCTAGGCCGTTCTTGAAATATTGTTATTCCGCCCTTTTGACAACTTGTGTATTTTTCACCAGGGACACTCTTATCTAGCCAATTATCCTATAACAGAGGAAATTGGTTCATTTGAATAGAAATTAAAAATTATAATGCCCTTTTTAACTGGAAAAAAAGTTGCCCAAAGTGCTGTTTTCTATAATTTTGTGCTATGAATATGGAAAAGCTTTGATGAAAATGACGCCATCAATTCCAGTATATTGCAGAGTATTCAACTATCTTGCAGTTGAAGCCAAATTGTAGCTATGCTGTACCTATATTGCAGAAGAGTTAGAGCATATAAATATCAAAAGAAGTATATATTTTTCAGGCAGACTGACGCCCTTTCAAGTATAAAATTCAGTTCTTACCTTACAGTCATCTACTATAACGTCATATTTAAGCTTCTTTTTCCCTCTTGCTGTAATTTCTACATCATTCCAACCCATCATTTTTATAGCATGTCTTAAGCTTCGAGCTCCACTTCCGTCACTATATGCTACACTATTCTTGCAATGGTAAGTCATCTGTTGAGAGGCAGTAGTAATGACGTTTCTCGTATCTAAGAACTGCAGGACCGTCACAGTGGCCCTAGACATTCTAGACGTCGTCGCGAAGGCGCGATCAAGAAACGGCACTCACGTCTTCGCTCCAACTAGGGACGGGTGGAAAGTTGTCGGGGATATTCTCGGCTGCGGCATGAAAGCGGCAGGTTGGGGGGAGGACGACTTGGAAAAGCTCTGGGACGTGTGCTTCAGGATGATGGTTGCACCAGCATCTGCAAAGGACAGCTCGCCGGTGCTTCCAAGAAACGCGTTGGCTTACTGGGACGCGGTAAACGTGGTGGTGCACGAACATTAGTAGCTTATAAACGTGACGGCAGGACGTTTTTTGTTTATGGCTTTGCCAAGAATCAAAAGGCGAATGTGAAGAAGAATGAGCTGAAGGCATTGAAGCTATTGGCAACACATTTACTGAGTTATACCGACGCAGCATTAATAGTTGCAATGAATGAAAATGAATTAATTGAGATCCCGAGCAATGAGTGATTCTATATTAGATACCTGAAAAGAATATATTTTGAAAAAAAGGCTAATAAAGAGAAAGCAGTACCTCAGGTTATTTGAAGTATGAGATGAGCAAGGAGGCTGCTGTGACAGATTCAAATTAAACAGCAGCAATGCAGTCATTTAGATCACTAAACTTGGAGGCCCAACATCCAACTTGTTAGCTGCAGAAAGAAAAAAAGAGCAGAACAAGAACTTTTTTCACAAAACTAGAACTATCAAACAGTTCATGTTAACGAACTGTAGTAAGGAGCAAGAAATACCTCCTATTGCTCAAGGTGTTCATTCATTTACATATTGCAGAACCGGTTTTTGTTATTTTTTTCAGCTGAGCGTGAGACGAAACAAAGAAAAATGGCAGAACAGATGCAAAATATGTAATTGGGCCATATATTTGCGCTTAGGAGGTGGGGATAAAATATTTGGACAGTGTAAAGTTAGAAAACAATTCTTACTACATTATATGCAGAATATTTGTCCCTAACACATTAGGCATGCAGATCCGCTATACTTTAAAGGGCGAAAGCTGCCGTCACGACATTTCTTAGCGGGGAAGCCGTCAAGGTGACCAGGTCAATCTCACAAACAGTAAACTCTCAGGATTTGACACATTGTTCACGGTTGAGAACATTTTTTCTTTTGTCGGTGGGATCAAGCATGGCACACCAAATTTCAGCCCAAGTGGGCAAGTTTTTTTAGATCTTTCCAACCATACTTCATATTCTGCGTCGCCGTGTCGATCGTGCCCAGATTGAGCTCGATAATTGTCGATGGAACGGTTCTCTCGAAGTAGACGGAGCTTCTATGATGCTAGCATAGATAGTACATTAGCGCTGCTTAAGGAAAGAGCCGCCTTCGACGTTTTATTCATTTGTTGTTACTGTTCTTTTTCCTTCGGCCACTTCGTATACAATGGGTGGTTATAGAAAGTTTGGAGGGAGCTCATTTTATTGAAAATTAAAGTTCCAGTGCCCTCTTTGAGAGTCAAAAGTAATTGGGGGATAACAAACCCCCCAAGAGTGTCCTTTTTGCACCGACCAAACGCCGCCGTCGCCACCACCAGCACCAGCAACACGCCTCCCGCGCAACGTCCCACACGCACTCCGACAACGGCGGAGAAGGCGAGGAGCACTCTCCCCGCAAGCGCACCAGCTCGCGCCGCAGGTCGAGCAGCGGCCGACTTCGCAACAAAGCAGCTCATCGCCGCTACAGCGAGGGCAACAGCTCTTCCGACTCCTTGTCCTTCCCCGACGAGCACCAGCAGCATCGCCACCACCGCCGCCACTACCACCCGAGATCCGCGAGATGCAGCTCATGTGCGACCGGCGCGATCCCTATGGTCTGGCCGAGGCGGACACGCGTTTCCACCTGCATCTGGTCGAGCTCGCCGACAACCCGCCGCTGGTGGCCCTGTGGCAGTCGCTCGCCCGGCAGCTCACCGTGATCATCGGGCTGACCACGCTCGAGAAGACGCTTGACGCCATCGTCGAGGAGCATGTCCGTCTTCTGTCGCAGATCCGCGGAGGCGAAATCGGTGCGGTGCGTGCCGAGCTCCCACACCGAAGCGTCGAACGCCAGCCCGGCCGTGTGACTCGCGCGGTCAGCCGGCGTCACCCGGTACTCGCGCTGATGCCAAGCCAACAGGTTGAGCAAACCGCGATGCGGGATCTCAACGCCCTTGGGTCGACCCGTCGAGCCCGAGGTGAAGATGACGTACGACAGATCGTCGACGCTCATCCCCGCACCGGCGCCGATGCCGAGGTTCGCATCGCTCTCCCCCGCGCACGCGTTCCAGTCGCTCGCGAGCACCCAGTTCAAATTTCATCACAACTATCTTTTTTTCAATTATGTTTTTCAACTTCCTACTATACAGAAATTACCAGTGATGACTAGAATTAGTATCTATGATATAATTTCATTAATATTGTACAGCTTCACCTTTTCCCTCAGCTTCAAAACCATGCCCATTTTACTCATTTTTGGTTTGCCCCATGGAGGAGGAGGGTTAACCAGAAATAAATGTTCTTTTAGAATTAGCATTTCTAAGTGCCATAGTATGGAAATTATGGGCATAACTTACAACGCCTGCCCTGGGCCCTGGGGTCTATGTCAACACCAGGGTTTTTGCTATTCAACCTTTTAACTATTTATAACAAAATGGCTGTCTCAAAAGTTTTATTGGATGCATTTGGGGAAAAAGGGAGTGAAGGGGAGGGGGGCTAGATGCCTTCCGATCTCTTTTGATTCTTGAAAAGTGAACTAGAACTTTTACTTTCCAAACAAATGAGCCCACTCTGAAATTCATACGAGTATCCCTTCCATAAGAACATTCAAAGTGCCTTTTTAAGTGACTGTTTTGGAGATTTGAATAGCATAAATCCATCGAGACTGCTTCAAGGTTATTTCTAAAAATTACAAGTTTCGCGAAATCACCCTAAAACAAGCTAAAAGAAAGAAATTGATTTTAATCTAGTATTAACTTTTGTCATTGAAATCTGAATGTTTTGACAGGCTATGTAAAACTGACACAACCACATATATTCTAAAAGATTAGGTAAAATTGAGAATTCAACTTTTAATGGAAAAGACGTGATTGACGTAAACGGGCTGGATATGCTCTCTTGGGGGAGTTAGGGGAGGGGGGTCCAGTGCTTTGGCAAATTTGGTGCTTCTGGACGTGCTACGACGATAAAAATTGGTAGGTGTGTCAGTGACCTGCACAAATTGACTTAATAAAGTCGTTTTCCCTGATTCGACCATCTAGGGGGCTGAAGAGATAGAAGAAATACAAAAATGAGGTATTTTTAACTTACGAGTGGGTGATCGGATCTTAATGAATTTTGATAAGTTGGGAATACATGTTCAAGTAGGAAATCCAATGTGAAGGATCGCACGGCCCTTGTCGCCCGGTATATGTATCGATATCCCACATACTTGAACCATGCTGGTCGGGTGCGACTCAACGCTTTAACGAGAGGTGCGCGGACTCTTTCAAATCCAGGATAGCTAAGTTCTCGATATTTTGGGTATGCTTCCTCAATCAGTCGCTCGAAAATGTACTCGATAGTTTTCTTCGTGGACATTTCGCACATGTATGTAAACACCAAAACTCTCGATTTGCAATGGAATGATCCCTCTTTGAAGTTTATAAGACGACCCCTTCCATATGTGGTGCCTCTGGAAAAAAAAATTAATAAAACATTGGAACCGTATGGCCTTTACTATAGGCAACACTATAGCGTTGCCTCTTTTAAAGAAATATACAATAGTTATGCTTATTCGTAACTTAGATATATCAGTAGGGGTGTGCAATGGAACCCACGTTGCTGTTATTGAATTATGTAACAACATATTATGTTACATACCCGAGGCCGAGCACGAGCACCGCCGCGACGCCGAGCACGACGCTGCTCTCGCGGACCCGCCACGCGGCCGCTCCGATGGCGAGCGCCACCACGATCGGCAGGCGAACCGCGCGGCCGATGACGGCCAGCCCCTCCTCGGAGACGTCGGCCTGGATCGAGCTCACCCACAGCTGGATGCCGCCCATGATCGCGATGAACACCGCCGCGGTGAGCACGATGCCGAGGTACTTGCCCACCAGGAACTGCCAGCGGTGGATCCCTCAGGGGTCGACAGCCTGCCTTTGGTGGTGATGGTCAACTGTAAGCGCTGATCCGTTGAGAGCGGTGCTGCACCCACGCGGCCGGCAGCGGCCTGAACGTTTTGCGACTGAACAGCGGCAATGACATCTTGCGGTGATAGCCCGAGATTGGCGAGCTTCTCCGGATCGATCCAGATGCGCATGGAGTAGTCCCGCGCTCCGAAGATCGATGCGTCGCCGACGCCGGGCACACGTTTGATTTCATCGAGAATATTTAGGTAATTTTTGTTTCATGGGTTCAATATTGACTGTATTCAAAAAGAATAAAACATTTGAACTCGAATGTAAAATTTAGAAAAGTAACTTCAAATCAGTATCCATAGCTTTCATACTCTGATATCCACAATGTCCATAACTTTCATAGCTCTTTTCAATACATTAAAATACAATTCATACCCCCCCCCCAAAAAAAAATTGTGCCAACACCCTTGCCTCCATTAAGCTTTGGTTAATGTTTTTTCCCTTCTTCATTACGACCGGCGGGACGATTCGGCTCTGCTCGATCTCGGTCTCGGAGTTCGAGCGGGCGCCCAAGTTTTCGCCGACCCGCGCCTGCCGGGCCGCACCATCGAGGGCCGCGGTCGGCCGCACCGCCAAACGGCCCTCGCGCGGCGTGAAGAAGGCAAAGGGCGCCTTCAGCCGCTCCAGGTCCGCGTTCAGGCGGGACAGCCGCTTCCTGAACGCCTCGTCGCTGATCTGTCGGCTCTCGCGGCCCGCCAGCCGATCGAGCACCGACTAAGAGTGATAACAGTAGCAGTAGTAGTAGAAGTATGCACTAATTACCTTATGATTAGTTCAACATCACTCTGAATATACCGTGACAGTTTCAACCTATGATAAGTCCTTTGAAAACCTGCATGAACATAGTGCATTTTCAGATACACTAAAAATACAGTGTATTTTCACTGTATGTTAAAGGAATCCCTTTAGCATTCCTCGAAAGTTTTATCTTAATAAATTCATTCTTTGTAACAGTAATAGCAGTAACAATAGTAATCGTTGAACCACAGATCTTCAGCTTCGTCGTCGTCCTCGTAGACGGTGACCCAGAGCTTGTCAGCCGGCAGGCCCAACCGCTCGGTCAGCAGTTCCCACGCAAAGCGGATCGCATCGCGCTTGAAGTAATCGCCAAAGCTGAAGTTGCCCAGCATCTCGAAAAAGGTGTGGTGACGCGCGGTATAGCCGACGTTCTCGAGGTCATTGTGTTTGCCGCCAGCGCGAACGCAGCGCTGCGATGTCGTGGCACGCGAGTACCTCAATAAGAGCTTAAAAATTCTTTTGCTTGTGCTTGCTAGTGCGGGTGGTGTATTGATTTGGCATGGGCTGAACACACCGGTGCAAAAATTTGTGGTACACGGTGACCTGGAAGTTGCTCAGGCGCAAGCGGTACGGGAAGTGCTTGGTGCCATCCAAGGTGAAGGAATTCTCTCGACCGACATCGAAGCTATAAAGCAAAAGCTGAATTTCCCTTGGGCTGAACAACTCAGTGTGCGTCGCGTTTGGCCCAACACAGTACAATTGATTTCACACCATTTTAAATGAAGATTTCTAACATTTTTGTAATTTTGCATCCTGAGTTTTAAGATCGAAGCAGTTCTTGTGAAATAAGGAATCGGATGAATATGTGAAATAAGAGTTTATTTATATTCTATTTTTTTATACTACTGAAAAAATGTAATAATTTAGTATGACTTAATATTTAGTGGATGCTTCAATATGAATATCTAAATAATTTAGATTATCTTTATTTTTACTGTCGATAGCCTTTAAAAAGGAAATAATAGAACCTTCTGAGCACGTAGCACTCACGATTCATAGACTTGGTTTTGACTGTTGCTTTAAACCTTATGGAGCTAAATGTGGAACGACGGGAGGAAAAGTGAGTGATTTGAAGGTTTTTAGCATGCGTACTTAGCCCTTGAATATCCGGATAACTTGTTTTAACGGCCAGGGGCTTCGTTAACCATAATATTGAGTGGGAAGGGCAAAATTTAACTGACTTCTTTTATTTCATCACCAGTTCCACATAATCGTCACAATCGCCGCAGATGCAACCGCGCCTGGATGCCTTCTGGCCCACATGCGAATTCGCTGTGAAATCGGCGTGCGACGGGCTAGGACTGGCTGATGCAGAAGGAAACGCTCTAAATCTTCCGCATACTCCTTGGCGGACAGGTAACGGTCATCTGGGTTCTTGTGCAGTGATTTCAGAACAATCGTTTCCAGGTCTGCGGGAATTCCTTTCACGACCTTGGATGGCGGCTTGGGGTCGTCAAAGGCAATCTTCTTCAACTTTATAGTAAAGACCCGTCCATCCGTCAAGAAACAGAAAAGCAATGCTTCTCTTGTAGAAAGCTCGCGTGTGCCAGTGAATTGTTCTTTTGTCGTGGAGGGGTTTCCGGAGTAGCTCTTGAAGACAAGAAAGTCTCTATCGAAATAAAAAATTTTGCGTTTACATTACCCCCGGTAAAACAGTTCAACATCTATACGGTCACAAAGTAAAATCTCAGCCACTGTCCTCCTCAAAGTGGTATTTCATCCATGGAGGGCAGATCAACTTCTCTAAAAAAGAACAGAAATCCCAATGGTACACCGAGCTCAACCCCAACGGCCGAATCCCCACCATCGTCGATCGGGGCAACGATGATTTTGTGGTGTTCGAATCCGGTGCAATCTTGTGGTACCTGGCGAAAAAATACGGGAAGTTTCTGCCAGACGAAGAGAAGCAGCGCTCCCGGACGCTGCAATGGTTGATGTTCCAAATGGGCGGCATCGGCCCCATGATGGGGCAGGCCACGTATTTCCAGCAATGGAAAACAACAAATGAGACTGCGGCCAGTAGAGAGAAAAGATTAAAAACTAAAATAAACTAAAAACAAATGAAATCACCACCAATATCAGTAAAATACAATTGTCAAATAAAAAGACATATGTTTGCCAATCTTTTAATAAACAGGGATACGGGAAATTTAAATATTGACGCAATTAAATTGTATTCTTTTGGAAAATGAACCAATAGTTAATAAGGGAATTAAGATTTTACAAAATCACCAGGGGACGAGATTACACCGCAACGACGGTCAGATCGAGTACTGCGGCCGCAACGACCACCAGGTGAAGATTCGCGGCTTCCGCGTCGAAGTCGGCGAGATCGAGACCGCGCTACTCGACCACCCCGACATCCAGCGCGCGGTGTGCGCGGCGCGCGAGCTCGGCGTGGGCGACCGTCGCCTCGTGACCTGGGTGGTTCGGCAGAAGAACGTGGAGCTCACGGCCAGCGCCGTGCGCGACTTCCTGCGCGACCGGCTGCCCGACTACATGCTGCCAAATGTGAGTCAGGCAAGGGGGAATTCTCCTGAACTGACATTGAGTTACAGCTCTGGTGGGGGGCACAGTGTTTACGGCCTGGGCGTCAACCTGAGTATCCCGGCGATTACACACAGAACTCAGGGCGCTGCAGTGCCACTGTACAATGATCAGGACACCTTTCAGTACAGTAATGGAGAATACCTGACACCGGCGTTGGACAGTCGAAACAACCGTATTGAGCGAAGTGAAATGCTCAATGGTCAGAATTACTCCGTGATAAAGAATGTGGAATTTTAGTACAGTATACCTCGTGATATGTAAATGTAATGATCAATTGTAACATAATATGTTTATTACAAGTGCAAAAAACTATTAATTTGTGAAATCAATATATGTATAATATGTACATATATTTGAATGCGAATAGCTCCACACAAAGTCAGTGTCGCACTAAAACCTGTAGAATTTTGAGAGCTTATCGTTAAGTAAAAACCCTCGGAGAAAGGTCTCCTATATTGAAAAGTAACTTGATAAAGTAGTTTTCATCACAAGCCACGACTTTGGAATATAGCAGGATTGAAAACTATTTCAATAAGTGTTTTATGTACAATTTTAGCAATGATTCACTCAAATAAAACATTCTCCTTAGTAATAATAAAACCACACTTTGTTGTGGTGTATATAATCATTCTTTCACAAATGAAGATATACCTAAGAAAGATGAATGGCATGTCTCTCCCACATCGCAGAAGACTTTGGGGATATAGAAAAAGTCCTGGGTTCAACAAGAAGACCGTATTGGCCGCCGCCCACTCCATGCTCGACTTTAGCCTGCAGATCCCCGCCATTGCCTTGCTATACGCGGCGATTCTCGGAACCGGCGTGGCCCAGTCATGGCCATCGGAACAGAGATAGCCTCATGTTTCAAAAGAGTTCTAGCGTTTGATGTCGATTATCGAATCAAGCAGTTCGTCACCGGCTTGCGCGACCTTGATCGCCGCGCGGTAAGCGCTGGATCCAATCGACAGATTGGTGATTTCCCGCGTGACATCAGGTGGTGGAACGGATTTTCCAGGTACGTTGATAGGATTTTCTTCACGGTGGGAGTCCTCCGACGAGATGTTATCAACGCGCTCACTGATCGTCCGCAAATACTTGCTACACGGCGTCTTCTATTCGTGCTAAACAAGATTTGGATTTGACGGTTCAGCCTGCGGCGGGGAAGGCCTTGATATGGCCCTCTGTTCGAGATTCGGCTCCTAACTTTAAGGATCCCAGGACTGACCATCAAGCATTACCTGTGGAAAAGGGAAATTAATAGAAATGCCAAAAACAACATAAAGACGATATTACCAAAACTCTAAATTCTAATGTCGACGGTGTCTCTTATGATTCTTCTTCAAGCCTTTTTTTATTTGAAAATCCTAGCTTCAAAATACTTTTTGAAAAACTTTCCCTTGGTAGCATTGACATAGGTATAAAGCAAGTAGTTCAAGAAGCAATTGAAATCATATTTAAGATTAATAATAATATTTTCTTAAATATGGAGCTGGGGGAATATTCACTAAATGGAGATTAAAGGCCCTTACCGCTAAAACCCGCTTTAATTAATTGTGATCAGATTAGACTGAAGAAGAAGATGGAACGAAAGTCGGAAAAGATCTCTCTAAACCCAAAAGTAGCCCAATTCTGATTTCATTTGCCGATTTTAAGAAGAGTAAGAAAAAGAATTCAAATTTATTGTTTTGTTGAAGAAGAAATAATGTTTCATTTATTTTTCGCTTTTCATTTCATTTGTATTTAATGGTTGCATACATTTATTTATTAGGAAGTCCGCCAATTGTCCAAATTACAAGTCCTAACAATAAAGTTTTCAAAGTTATTTCTTCTCCTTCAAAATATGGAAATCCAATTGACATAACCAAAAACATAAATGCTCCCCAACTCAGTCCTGTTTTTATCCAACTTTTTTTGTCAAATGGATTCGAAATATGTTTTATGTCAATATTTTCATATCGTTTAGGCTGTTTTTCTAACCATTTTTCTTTAAGACTTTTTCTAAACCAACCCCAAATTGGGAAAGTAATTGATGCACCAAAAAATGAACTGGTGCACCATTCACCCACACGATAGCTCAGAAGCAACGGATCGATCATTATGCGCGCACTTTCTAAGACAGTTCACTGCGTGCTAAAGAGGTAATCGGCAGGGCCCAAACCGTGCATGGTTTGAAAGCTTCCGTGCAGAAGCGATTTTGTAAATTGTTTTTATGTCAGATAGGATTCATCAGATAGGACGTATTCGGGTATGTGGCGCTCGTTCATGGACGGATCGGATCGGATCGATTCGAATTGCCCCACATGTTTGGCGGCTTGGATTTTGGTGATCATGCCGCCTCGGCTTTCTTGGCCGCGTGACTTTCCTGCGGCGTGCTCAATCTGTGGGGTGATTTCTTCCACCACTGAAAGGAGTTCGGCCTGAGGATTTTGTCGGGGATCTTCGGTGTAGAGGCCGTTGACGTCGGATAAAATTACAAATAGATCCGCATCCACCAGGTGGGCCACTTGCCCGGCGAGCGTGTCATTATCGCCAAAACGAATTTCCTCCGACTTTGGGAAAGCGGCAACATGGCAATGCACAAACCTCGAGCCGAATATGCCATTGACGGTGTATGGAATTATATCGATGTAAACTTGGACATGGTTCGTCATCCCAAAGCCGACTAGGTGACTCGCTGGTTCAGCCGGTACTTGGGTTGGTCAGGGGACTTGAAATTTCGGTTTTATTCAACACAGATAGTATCACGAAGTAGGCTGTCCACTTGTGCCTTTTTGCATGGAACAAACCTTTCATTTCGAGGCATCCAGAACCGATGATATTTCATCAACTAATACTATTTAGTACCAAATATTTAGTTTTATCTTATTGGTTCTTTCCAAGACTGTTCAAGGTAGCCTATATATAATTTTTGTAAAGTGCCAATGACGCATTAAGCTTTAAACTTTTACAGTTAGGGAAGGGGGCAGTATCCAACTCTTGTTTGTAGTGATTTTTGTTTGTTTTAAGCTTGATTTGCATACTCAATTTAAGTTTTACTCGTTTTAAGATTTATTTATTCATTTATACATTAAATCACTTTTCACTGACTCACTTGGTGACCCACTTATTAAATCAAATAGTTTATATTTATTGGCAATCTCTGGAAAGAAGGGCATGTTTGATGCTGGATCTCCAAAAAAGCTTAGAGTTTTAAGGTAAAACTTTAAAGAAATGTTGAGGGGGATGCCGAACACAATCGAAACACTATATGCTTGCTTGTTGCGAAAGGAAATATCAGAAATATCGAAAGAACAACCGAGGGTATTTAGTTTAAAATTTCAAGACTGGTTCAGGTGCTTGAATGGTCACCCTACAGCTTTCACACGCCGGAAGAACTGGCCGAGCGGCACAAGCGGCGTGAGCAGGAACTGGACCGTGCGAACGCCATTGTTCAGCCGGTGACTGACGAACTGAACGCCGCCGGCATCGAAACCACCTGCGAGGCGCGACACGGCAACGCCGCTGAACTCCTGTGCGAAATCGCCCAGGAGAAAGGAGCGGTGCAGATCATCATTGGCCGTTCGGGTGGGGCCGGGCTGGCCAAACGCCGTCGCGCTCGAACGCAACGCCGGCCTCGGCCAGCTTTGCGTCGAGCGTCGCTGCGTGGCTGCTCTGCAGTGCGCTCAGTGGCGTGTCAGCGCTGCAACGATCTCGTCAACCACCGCGTCCGCCTTGGCGCGCATCTCCTCGTCATTGGCATCCTGAATCGGATGCGGAACCAGCGCGAACTTGGCGTCGGGCAGACCGAGTGCCGAAGCCTGGGTCTCGGCAGCATCTTCGAAGGTCGACGATGCAATCGACACCTGGTGCCCGACGTCGCCACCGGCGTCGAATACAACAAGCTGGGCTTCGATTTCATCTGTTACTCGGGCGACGTGTGGGCCTATCAGGCTGCGGTCAAGCAGGGGGTTGACGGCATTCGCGAGGGCTGTGCCGCCAACTGACGGTGGCAGTAGCGTCGCGGCAACAACAAAGACATGGCGACGCGTTTCGACACCGGCGCCTGACCAACGAGGAAACGACATGGCCAAGTTCCGGGTTGCCCTTTCCAGCGACTTCCGCACTCACAAAGCAAAACTACATCGTTAAAATGGCAATGAACGGTGAAGATGCCCTGGCAGTAATGCATCAACAGGCGCCAGATATGGTATTTACCGATATCTTGATGCCTGAGATGGATGGGTTTGAACTGTGCCGAGAGATTAAAAAAGATCCCGCATTCTCACATATCCCTGTTGTTTTACTCACGGCATCGTGGGATATGGACACGCTTATGGAGGGTCTGGAGTCCGGCGCGGATCTCCATTTCTTCAAGCCCTGGATATATAGCATAAGAGACGAAACTTGAAGGAAACGCGCAAGCGAAGGAAATATTGACCGTGTGTGTCTAACGTATTTAACTGTCATCATGCGTATTTCGTATTTCTCATACACATCAAGATTCGATCGATGCCCATGATTCTACATTTATGTATTATAATTATATTACCGTAGCAGACAGTGTGAGTTGAGAGCCATGCACAGACGCTCAAAAACAATATCTATCTTCCCCCGTCCCTCTCCTCTCTCTATGATGGTTAGAGAAACTGGGAAGGCAAAGAGAATTAAGACAAATAAAAATAATCCTGTAAAGGGATTCTGTCAAATCCCCCCTGTCTAACATTTCCCCTGCAAAGCTTACCCCGAAAATTTCCCTCCACACGAAAATTGAAGGACTAGCTGCCCATCCTTCTTTTCGATCACATGAAAAGGCACTAGAACATAATTCCTGTCCAAATGAGCCCACTCCCGATGTTCTACGACCATTTGTTCAATACGATCACCCCCCAGAAAAAAACACTATGTAAGTAATTCATTTTTTTTAGTATACTGTACAACTAAATAGTAATTTTCCTTTTTTTTAAATTAATATACTAGTAAGAATATGAATACACAATTTGAGGCATCTTTTTATTGTCCTTTTTGAATTAAGAATGATTCTTAGTGTGCCTGCTGTAAGCTGCATAGGAGAAAGATCCTTCTCTACCCTTTATTGGGCAAAGACCTACTTAAGATCTTCAATCAGCCATAACATGTTGCCATAATTATTCCTGCTCACCAATCGCTTTGGCTCCTGCGATTTGTGGTGCACTACCGCGGATATCAATCAGCGTGATTGTCACAAAGCCGGTTTCTGATTCCAGCAGGCGATTGAGTTTACGAGTATGTTGCATGACATCGTATGTCATGATTGACGCCTCTTTGTTTCAAAACACACCATGAATGGTCAGACCGGCAAATGTTACGCCATCGTACCGGCAGCCGGAAGAAGCCGGCGGATGGGACAGCCGAAGTTGATGTTGCCTTGGCGGGAAGGGAGCAAAGTCTGCTGAGGGATCTCCAGGTGGTTCTTGTAGGAGCTGGCCATGCACACGCTCAAATACTTGCCCGAGACTGGGGATTACATTCCAAGTTTTTGGAAGCGACATTTCCGTCAGCCAAGTTGATTCTGATCGAGCCCTTGAGCGAAGCGTATTACTCTGGCATGGTGCCTGGATGTATCTCAGAGCAGTACACCCACGAGCAAACCCAAATCCAGCTTGGACCACTGATCACATGGAGTGGCGCGACGCACATAGGCGTTGAGGCTTTATAAAATTATAAAGTGCTATTTTAAATACGTTTCTATTGGTCCCGTGGCCCCGTGGCCCCGAAATTCCCGTCTTGGAAAGTTACCGAAAAGGTATGCAGTTAAAAAGTGGTCGAGAATCCTTGAGAAGTTTTTGATAAAAGCTGCACTGAATAGATGACGTTTTCTTCAAATAATACTTAAGTGTTTCTTTTTCTTGGTGTAGTTAATTTCTTCCCTTTTCTTTTTTCTTGCTCTACTAAAATACCTCGCGGTGTTAAGCCAACGGCAAAATCCAATCCGTTTAGATTGCTGAGCGTCGACGCCACGTGGCCTTGATGAACCGCGAACACTCGCAAATTGCCGACCTGTTTCAACTCATCAAAACTCTTTTGCAAAACACCGTCTTGGCCCGTCAATTCTTCGCCAAATACCTCCGATCCGTCGCTGATCAGAACGCTCGCCCCTTCGACGGGGCGGCCGGTCCGCATGTCTTCGGCAAATAAAAACAGTTCGTTACGCGAAGCGTATTAGTTACCCTGACAAACGACGGTAACGGCAACGTTTTATGGGCTGCAGTCATGTCGTACATGTTATAAATCTCACCGTTTGCGGTAAGGTGACCATGAAATTTCTGGCCGTACCAGGAGGCTTCTCCCTCGGCTTCATAGCCTTTCCCTTCCGGGATTGGGAAGTAATGTCTGCCTAACACGGTATAAGGACGATTGTTGGCTTCTTTGTATTCCACGTATTGGGGCTGAGCGTCAATCAGGTTGACTTCAACCGCCTCGCCGGCTGAACGGCCGCCCCCGGGCCAGGGCCTTGCACCTCACCGCGGGCAGGTGCGGGCGACTGGTGATAATCCGGCGCATGAACCCGCCGCCCGCGCCGCCGCCCGACACCGACGTGCTGCGGCCGCACACGCCGCTGCCGGCCTACTACGACGACGAGGCCGACCACCAGCGCTACCTGCGCCGCATCTTCGACGACACCGCACCCGACTACGACCGCATCGAGCGGGTGCTGGCCCTGGGCTCGGGCCCCGACCGACCAGCGATCTCAAGCCGACACTCGAATCGATCCTGAGCGATGATCTGGAAATCGTCGTCGAATCGGGGCTCGGGCGACTGAGGGCTGATCAGATTCGCCAACTGCTTGAGAACCCCTCCCTGCTGCTGGAACTACAGGAGAAGGTTCTGCTCGGTGAGAGCCCTTACTGGATCGCTCGTTGCGACGAAGCACACGAAGCCCAAGCTTCAGATTCGCTTACCCCATCCGCCGACCCCGAACAGCCGTTGGTGCAAGAGTTATATCGCATCTTCTTAGTTGCATTGGGGAAAGGACTCCACAGCTTAAAGTGTTCATCCAAGACAAGGTATCTGCGTTGGGGAAAGAATCCATGGCTTAAAGAGTTTATCCAGACAAATGCTTTTGTTTTAAGTTATATCTATAAGGAGATTGGTGAATATATTGACATATTGCAGAACTAAACGAGCTTTTTTTGTGGAAAATTTGTAACTTCTTCATCAGTTGAAATTGCCATTATTACGAGTCCTATTTTCAATAAGGGCTGCCATCATTCATTCTTGCCAACGAATTTAAATGGGTGATTCTCAGCCCTAGTGTTTTGTCTTCAACAGAAACCATTTTTTTATTTTTAAGTTCTTCCGCTAAAATTCACACAGCATTGCAAGATTTTGTTAATTGTTTTAGATTTTGCGGCAAATTTCCTTTCGTTTCGCTTGCCAATGAGTTCGTTTGGAGAAATCCAAATGTACAACTGAGAAAGTTTTCAGTATCTAAAGGAATGCAGAGGGTGGTGCAACCGAGTTGCCGCACGTTCCCAGGAAGCGTTCGCGGTGTTCGACGATGCAAGCGTGGTGCACCGCGGAGCCTTGCCGGAACTGAGAAGCGCGTTGGAGCCGCGCGTGGCGGAAGTCATGGCAGCGTTTGAGGAAGAATGGGGTTCCGGACCGGATTCGGACGAGGACTTGTACGTGTACGGCGCGTTGCTCGAGCGAGATGGGCAGCTGCATGTGCAAGCGCAGGTGCGGATGGTGAAGTTCAGCGGCGAGATGGACTATGACGGCGGCGCGGACGCCGCACGAGAGGCGATCGACGCGGCCGCTGAGGCCTTCCGGCACTGGTTCAAGACCACGGCATACGAGCGCTCCAAGGTTCTCTATCGGGCCCACGGCTTGATGCTGGAGCGCAAGGAGGATCTGGCCCGGACGATGACGCTGGAACAGGGTAAACCCCTGAAAGCGGCACGGAACGAAGTGCAATACGCGGCCGATTTCCTGCTCTGGTTCGCCGAGGAGGCAAAGCGCGTCTATGGCCTACGTCCGCCACAACGCGGGAGCCTCCGGCAGCGTGATCCCCTACTGCACGGCCGGCACGAGCGCAGCGGGATGCCAGGCGACGCTCTCGGCGACCGGGACGGCGAGCGCCACCGCCGCGACAGGGTTCGACCTCGGAGCCGCGACCGTGGAAGGCTCGAAGGACGGCCTCTTCTTCTTCGGCGTAAACGGCCGCCAAGCGAACCCGTGGGGCAACGGCACGAGCGTCCAGTGCGTCGTGCCACCCGTGAAGCGTGCCGTATATAAGCAGTCTGAACCCTCAAAATTATTTACTGCCATTATTATTATTGATCTCAGGCTGTGTATTAATAACATTAATTGTAATACTGAGGAAAATACATTCTAAGACCACACTAGCTATACATGACATATGAAAACAAAGGGAAGAAAAGATATAATAAGTGACAAATAAAATCAAATATATGAGAAAGAAGGAGGATTTCGTCAGTAAGTAGCAAACTATGAAAACAAAAACAGGCCAATATTTTGACAAGGACGCCAAGCCCCGACGCATCCGGAGCTTCTCGACTACTTAGCGAACGAATTTACAAGCGAACACAACTGGTCCATGAAGTCGATGATCAAGCGACTCGTTCTCAGCCAGACCTATCGAATGTCGAGCAGCCCAAATCCGGAGGGTGCTGCAAAAGATCCAAACAACTTGTTGTTGCATCGTGCTCGAATCCGCCGCTTGCAGGGAGAGGCAATTCGCGATTCGATGCTGGCGATCGCTCAACAATTGGACACGAAGATGTAGAGACGATAATGACTGGCTTGTCGGCTGAAGTTAGTACATCAAGTGCTTTTTGTAATTCGACTGTGGTAGGAACTGCAGGTGGAATGCGCTTAATTTTCGCGGTTTTCTCTACCTGCAGGTTTTTAACTCTCTGACCACTAAGCTCCACCGGCAGGGAAAGATAAACCGGCCCACTTGGTTGTGATTGACAAATAGCCAGTGCACGATCCAGCGTCGCCTGCAATTGTTCAAGGTCGTTTAACTGGTAGTCCCATTTCAGAGACAATTTATTCTGATTTTAGGATACTTTTTTCCTCTTTATTACATTTTTACAATATTTATTATTATTACTAAAATTTCTCTTACAAATATATTTTATCCTATTAATCTTTTTTATATCCAAAATAAAATAAATATGCTTCTAATAAAATCATAAATATCAGTAAATAAAAGAGTAAGGATCCCCAAAAATTAAAATCTTTAAAGATACTAGTAATTTTATAAAAAATAAAATTAAAAATTTTATATATAATTGATAAGGTCGGCGATCGACTGACGCAGCGCAGAAACACGCGCTGACAGGTCGCTTGCTGCATCGCGCAGGTACAACCTGAGCGCGGTCAATACCTGGTCATTCCTCGAGCGGCCGAGATGCAGTCGTCCCCCGGCGGGCCCGATGGCGTCGGTGAGGCGCGATTCGAGCGCGGTGTGGGCATCCTCGTCCTCGAGCGAGATCGTCCAGTCCCCGGCTGCAAAGCTGCTTTCGAGGGCCTTCAGGCCGGTGCTGATGGCCACACTAGAGCTGTTGCAAAAAACAAGGTTAGACGATTCAAAGATGAAACTTACTATGGTAGACCTCTGTCAGGATTTGGAGATGTTAAAGCTAAACTTCTCATTGTAGGACTAGCTCCTGCAGCGCATGGTGGAAATAGAACAGGTAGGATGTTTACAGGAGATTCATCAGGAGACTGGCTTGCTAAAGTTATGCATGAAACTGGATTTGCAAATATTCCAACTTCCCAAACCAAGAATGATGGGCTTACATTATCTAATGCACCCAGCACTGATTTGTGAGCGAGGTCGATGGACAGCCGCCGACGGGATTCTCGAAAGGGACATTCCACGTGCGCCGACGCCGCGCATCGCATAGAGGGCGCGCCCGACCGCAAGGGGGAGCGGACCGCGTCCTTCGGGGGTCCGGGTTGGGAATAACAAGGGAAGACGCGGTGATCGGATCTTTCGACTCCATGCGCCGCCTGGCCGTGATCGGCGCTGGCGTGATCGCCCTGGCCGGCTGTTCGTTCAGCACCGATTCCCGTTTTCGCTGGAGTCGTCCCTGGCACGTGCAGCAGTCCCTAGAGCGCTTGATCGTCGCGGGAGAGGGCCTACTCCGCAAACAGCAGGCTGCGCAGCCCCGCCCACACCAACGTGCCGGCGGAGAACGCGAGCGCGAAGGCGATCACCAGTCGCAGGGCGGCACCCGCCGGTGTCATGGGTTGGGGGACGGGCTCTGCGGAGACGCCGGGAGGATCCTCGGACGGCACCGCCTCGACGCGGAGGGTTCCGGGAGCGGCATGGTAACGACTGTATACTAAAAAATAAAGCGGGGAGGTTGGGAACTGAGTAGATGGTTTCCAATATTTCTTTAAAATCTTTCTTTTCTTGTTTATGAGTATTAGGGAAACCTATGGTTTTGGTTACGTTTTTTCTTAATTCTCCTTTTTGAGTAAGAATTAATTGACTCAATAATTTCCATTCATTCAGTTGACGGGCTGTGGGAGAAGGAAAAGTCTTCAACTCGGAAAGATGAGCGAGTTTATTTTCAGGCGAGTCGGCGTGCGCTGCTCGGCCTGGACAGTGGTGACGCCCCCGAGCCAAGCAAAGTCGATCTTGCCGGTCGCCAGTGCAGTGACGGCGGCCGTGTAGTCGGGCACGTGCTCGTAGCGCACGGTCTTTCCCATCGCCTGCGTCAGATACTGCGCGACCTCGTCGTAGCGCTCGACGAGCTCGCGCTTGTCGCCGTCGGGGATGCCCGAGAAGCGGTACTCGTTGCCACCTCCCTTGCACCCGACGGCGAGACCGACGCTGGTCAAACTTTGGCGAAAATCTGAAAAATATGACGCGATGCCATACAGCGGGTAATTTCCTCTGACAGTGTAGATCACACCCCCTACGTCTGACAATGTAGGTCAGATCTGTCAGTTGATTTTTGGATACTCGTGTCAACTCGTTTGTGAGTATACATTTTTTCTTTTGCTTAAGGGCAAGCGATGATATCCCTTTATAGTGCGTGTTTTCAGTCATCCGGCCAGTGGAGGTTTTCATTTTTTGGAGGTTTCATTCACTCCCCTGCGGCGCATGCTTTCGCGATCTGTTCCTGGTCACTGGAATCGCTTTGGCGGCCCTGTCAATCGGCGGCTGCGCAACCAAAAAACCGATCGCCCCTGACAGCGATATCACAACCTCCTCGATCACCAACAATCCAGATGTTGAAGCAGCCGATGCCCGCGTTGACATCGCAGTCGCATCCCGGGACAAGACCGGTGTTGGTGTCCTGCCTGAGGTTTCGGGCGGGGTGGACATCGACAAAAGCACTCCGAATCTGACCACATTTCGAGTACTTATCGAGAATTTGCTGGATGCGATGATCTTCCAAAAACTCTTCACTGTCTTCAGCGATATGAAGTGTGATCTCGGTACCGCGTGTTTTCTTTTTTACTTCAGAAATTTCAAATTCCGTGCTTCCGTCACAAACCCACTTGGCTCCTGTTGATCCTTCTTTGTGTGACAAGGTTTTGATCTCCACCTTTTTGGAAACCATGAATGCGGAGTAAAAACCAAGACCAAAGTGACCGATGATCTGTTGGTCAATTCCCGGACACTCCTAAGGAGATCGTTAGACATGTCGCTCGTGACCCGCCGGAGTCGGCACTTCTCCCTCGCCTGCGCGTTGGTGCTGGCGTGCTCGGCTGTTTCGTTTGCCCAGGACGAAAAGAAGCCGCAGCCCAAGGAAGTCGACGCCGTTAAGAAGATCCTCGAGAGCGGTGGCGGAAAGGGCTCCCAGCCCAATCTTCTCCCGACGCCGAAGAAGGAAGAACGCAAGAGCGACCCGAAGGCGGTCGAGCACGTGAAGTGTTTGTTTGTCAAAAAGTAACCGGCGAAAATATTGGACGGAATTACGTTTGCAAAGTTATTCAAGGCAATATAAAATTAGACGATTTACAGCAGGAATATCAAGCTACCAAGAAAATCTATGAAGATGTCCATTTAGTTGATCTGGAGTCCGGCAAAGGAATTTTGATGCCATACCTACTGGATAACGAAGAAATTCGTAAAAAGTTCGTGATCAACAAATATTTCCGTGATCTTGAAAATGCTGTATCTGAACAAGGCTAGACGAGACGCCCCAATAACCGCCGACATGGCCCATCCAGCCCGCTTGCTGGGTTTGCCAGAGAAAGCCCAGATTTTTAGCAGGGAATTGAATTCGGAGCATTTCATCAACCGTATCTTCTTCAAGTATGCGTTGGTCGCGGTACGAGCCGCCGTTCATCATAGCAATTAAGAAATGAGATAGCTCTTCCAGAGAACTACGAACCATAGAGGCTGGATAATGACTAACGCTATACTGTTCTATAACTTCTCCCAGGGGAAGTTTTCTGTGCTGCGTATTTTTATCGAGAGTGAGGCAGGCATCACGATCGAAGATTGTGAAAAAGTGAGTCGTCAGGTGAGTGCGATTCTCGATGTGGAAGACCCTATAGCGGGTGAATACACATTGGAAGTTTCTTCACCAGGATTGGACAGACCGCTTTTTACATTGGATCAGTTTGCGCAATTTGAAGGCACTGAGGTCAATGTGAGATTACGCAGTCCTATTGAAGGCAGACGTAAGTTTAAAGGAGCTCGAATGCTCTCATGAAGAAATATTCGTCGAGCGATCCCTTCTTCAAGAAGGTGGCGGATTCGCAGAAGGCGTTCGCGGATCTGACTGTTCCTTACTGGACCAAACTGCTCGGGCTCTATCAGGGCCTTGGCCAAGCCGCGGTCGACAAGAAGTGAGAAGACGCTCAATCTGAGCGTTGAATGCAACAAATGAATAGGCGTGTGGTCCAAGAGGCCATGCGCCTATTCGAATGCCGCAGGAATGCGCGAACTTTGGCCTAAGAAGTTCCATCATTACGGGCGAACTAGAGGGTGCATTGATAGAACATCTAGAGGAGCTCGAGCAAGCGTTCATCGAGGAAATTCACGATACCTACCGGGGGAACAGATCAATTATGCGCATGTCACTGGCTAGGAACTTCTCTATTCTTCCTGAGGACACTTTTATTGCAGCTGATGACGCCGTGCGAGCTCTGCGGCCATCTGTTGTCGACACAAAGGGGGACAGCTTCATAGATGAGAGACCCGGCCAACATGACAGACGATAAAGTGTTGGAATTAATTAATAAATCGGGATCGGATCTGGCTCCTAAGAGCAAGGAGATAAACCTTATTGAAAAAAACCTTAGCCTGGCTCCGTATCAGACGACGACGCTCGCAGCGCTTTCCGAATCCGCCCAAACCATTCGGGCAATAGAATTTAAAATCCCATTGGAACAGGCCTACGATTTTGGCAAAAACCGACTTCGTATTACCTGGGATCGCCGGTGGCATGCTTCGATAGACGCGCCTTTGGCATATTTCACTGGCAGGAGCTATTTTATCACCTGTTACATTATGCATGATTACACGTGAAAACACTGGCGTTCGATCTTAGGGTAGAATTTTTATATAATTCTTAAATATCTTGAATGTTTACACATATATTGTTGTTCATAAATAATGTTCATATATATGTTTATTACCCAGTCAGGTTGACCCGACTGCCCTTCACATTGCAAACTAAAGACTGAAGCTTTCAGTCTTCAGTTTTCAGTTTTACGAAATTTTGTAGGCGTGCAGGCTTTCCAACTCAAATTTGCTTTCATATTAGCTAAAAAAAGGATCTTTGAAGATTGTGTGATCCATAGCAAAGCAGATTCTGCGATGTTGTCCTCTATTCGCGACCCTCAGCTGCCATATGTTGTTTTTGGTGGTATATGTCAAAAAAAAAGGGGGTCTGAGCACCATTGTTGGACTTAAGGAGCTAATTATAGATGACATTAAAGATATGCCCTTTTATGATAGTCAGAGCAGCAAAAACTTTGGGCTATTAACGTCGAAGATCGACAGCCGCACCATCCTTGGCGAGCAAGGAGCCGAACAGTTGCTCGGGCAGGGCGACATGTTGCACATGGCTGGCGGGGGACGCATTACCCGGGTGCATGGCCCCTTCGTCTCCGACGAGGAGGTCGAGGATGTGGTCCTCCACCTCCGCGCCCAGGGCGAGCCGGAATACAATGATTCGATCACCGAGGAAGACGAGGTCGGCGACCCGCTCGCGCCCTATGGTTTGGGTGCCGGTGACGCCGAGGCGATGGACTCGACCGCTTCGGCGCACTCGGTGCACACCTTCAGGTGGTCGTGCACCTCGAGCGCCTCGCCGCGGATCCAGGGCAGGGCGTCGGGCAACAGGTCGAGGACGTCTTCGCAGGTCTTCACGCAGCACCTCCCGGATGCAGCGGGGCGACCAGGTCGCGCAGCTTGGTGAACGCCGCCCGCAGGCGGCTCTTGATCGTTCCCAGTGGGGTGTCGAGCATCTCGGCGATCTCACGCTGGGTGAAGCCGCCGTAGCCGTCATAGTCCCACTGGTCGAATGGGGTCATCTGATAGGCGAAAACGGCTTCACCCGTATCGACTTTCCGGCCAAAAATGGTCATCGACCACTTGTTGTCGAATTCGCCGGTGTTGCACTCATCGTGGGTCTTTTTCGAGCAACGATAAGAAGGGCTCCAAAGACCGGGGTTGCCGGTCGCGTAGTAGACCATCTTCAGCTCAGGATCGTAGCTGAACCAGCCCCACGCGGCGCCACCACCAATTTTCCAGTCTTCCCGCCGCCGAGCCCGTCGCGGCCGAGCTGACGCTGCACCAGCGACCCGAGCTGGGCACCGACTACGCCGAACCCTCGACACCGACCGAACGCGAGCTGGCCCGGGTGTGGCAGACGTTGTTCGGTGTCGAGCAGATCGGGATCCACGACGACTTCTTCGACCTCGGCGGGCACTCGTTGCTGGCGACACAGCTGCTCAACGCGCTGGAGCAGAGCTACCCGGGGGCGGGCCTCTCGCTGCGCGGGGTGTTCGCCAACTCCAATAAACTCCTATTTTTCAGTGAACTTGTCTCGACTTGAGATGCGGTTATTATTCTACATAGACCAATCACAATAAAAGACTTACATTCTATTTTGTACTTACAATAATTAGTTTAGTATTTAACTTTTGTTGTACTATACTGAGGTTGCTAGATATTATTTCAAGGAATTAGAATAATGGCTAATTGGCAAGATGGAGTATACAACTCGGATTACGTTGTGCATCTAAAAGGATTGATCGGTCAATTAAAGTTTGAAACCATCCCGGATACAGCTTACCTTGACCATACCCCGATGCGATATATCCGACTTAATGTTCATTTAATGAATTCGGCAGACAGTACTCAATTTTGGGAGGAAAAGAAAGGTCGAAAATATGTAAAATCTTTGCTTTGGGAAGCCGAAAAGCGAATTAAGAACAATCAAAAAATGAATCTTCCGCCGAGAAATGAAACTCCCGTAATTCCTCCGCGATACCGATATAAGTTGACTCCGCGTCCGAATGTTCCGGGTGACGACTAGAGAAATAAAAACATATGTCACCACCTGGGATCGAACCCGTGACCCATGCTTTCCCGGCGTGCGCTCTACCAACTGAACTAGGTGACATCCGATGTTAACATACTTTTATTTCTCTAGTCGCCACATTAGCTCCCAACCATCCACTGGTAAACATCGACATCCAGCTCAACACAATTGGAGAACAGCCTCTCTGCGCCATGTGACTTGACCAAGGAAGATATGCCCTTCGGCCCGTCATCAATTCAAAGCCCATTAACGTTTGAGTTGAGCTGTATCCATCTTTATCTCAAAGAAATTTTAAAGTCAGATAATACGGTAAAAAGGGGAGAGAAAATAGGCTGTGACGGGCAAGAAACAGCCTATTTAGTGAGGGATGTAGGCCCTCTAAATTACAACCACTAAATCGATTACAGCAGTTTAGTGTAGTTGGTAACGACGCTTTTTCGTAAAGCCAAGCTGTTTTAGCTTAACGACGATAGTCGGGTCGTCAATTCGCTCAGGTGTTTCACTGTCACCTGCCTTCAAATAATTTTCCGTGATCCACTGTAATCACTCTGAAAGTTTCCCACAATCACAGAAAACAAGATTTGAAGCATTTTTGGGGATTACGGATCGTTAGAGATAATTTTTTATTTTTTTTCTCAGAAGTTTGTTTCGCCAGGTCTATATATACATGCCTACCCAGTTGCTGGTCGATTAGAGACGAAATAAATTCGGATTTATTTTCGGCGTCCCAGCTTTTTTCTTTATTAAGGTCCACCTGTTTCTGTCTACGGGGAGATACGGACCGGTGGAACATGGACTTGCGCAGCACGAGTACGAGATAGTCGACCAGCTTTGGTGCGTGAGGCAGGAGAGGGTGCACTGCTTGCAGGAACTGACGTGCAATCTCTGCCGTGATGCACATCAAACAGTCACGGAGCATGTGAGTGTGAGAAGAGGATAGGGTAAGCATGCACAAAGATGAGAGTTTCAGAGAGGGAGGAGGAACGGACCAGGCGGAAGAAAGGAGAGGTAGTCAAGAGCCTCGGACCAGGTCCTGGTAATGACTGCACTGCAATCAAACATATATAGATACACACACTCCCAATTCACTTATATACACACTCCCAATCAACCTGGGCAGAGCACCAAGGCTGAGCGAGCACTCGGATTCCACTGGCAATCCTCGCAGCTGGCCGGTGCCTGTGTGCTGACAGCATTTCAACCAAATACACCGTGCGGCCGGGTTACAAGAATTGTGTCCAATCACTCTGGCAACGGCTGTATTGAGTTTGGAGCAGATCATCAGAATCAATCGATAGAGCTTGATGAGATCTAACAGAATATGGAATAAAATTAAAGTATTTTATAAGTTGCGGGGGGCAAATAAGGGGTAGAACTATCATGTAAAAACAAAACCCGAATTTGTTCATTTAAGACTTGACATTGGAATATTACTATGCAAAAAATGCAAAAGAAACTATTCAGTTACCCATGCTCCACACGTTCGTTCAGTTTTTGTACAAGGTGATGTCCAAATGCCTTTTAAAAGACCAAAATTCTCTCGCCATTAAGGCAGCGTTGCCATTCTAATTTTCCAGTACTCAGAGTAGGTTTTGGCCAAACTCACCAACAGGAAATTCAAACATAATAAACCACTGGAATTAAAGCACACTTTTTAAAACGTAAGTAATCAGTCGATATTATTTATAATATTTACATTTTTTTTTAGTTTTTTAATATTTTTGTATTTAAATTTTTGTATATATAATTTTTTTTAAATGTAATATGCCTCTCTTTGGCTAATTGGTCTAACTTAATGAAGCCAACAAGTAAATCCTGGTTGACGTTTGAAGGTGGTCGGCAGAACGAGCCTTGCCTTTGGAAGATGGCGACGCGGTTCCCGGGTGTGATGTTTGATATCCGCCAGGCGAGCGTGCAGAAGGATATCGGGATCATGGCGGTGCTGTTCGAGGGCGAGGAGGACGAGGTGAAGGCGGCGCAGGACTACCTGGTGGAGCAGGGCGTGCGTGTCGATCCGGTTGAGGGCGGCAGCAACGTCGCGGGTTAAACCGCGTTTGTGCAAGCTAATTCTTTGCATGATCAAGAAAAAATCATTAAAAATAAAATGAAAAAACATATTAATTATACCGTCTAATTTAATGAACTTTAAAAATTGTATTAGACAATGTTTTGTTTAAAGGTTTAAATTTATTTCTGTCCCAAATTAAGGTTGCTTCTTCCTTTTCCTCTTGTAAAGTACAGCCAATGGTTTTCATTCACTAAGGACTTTTTTATAAGTTCTAACCAATCTTAACTGATTCTTACCTAATCCATAAAACTGAGCTTTTTCAAAGTTTTGTACGACAACTTCTTCTATGCGAAGTGACTGGGTCTAAAAAAACAAAAGAGTAAATGAAAAATACATTTTACCCACATCGCTTTTTACTTCGGTAACGATACTGCGCTACCTATAATTAACGACTTAAGGTACGTTTCGATGACTCATGGGCAGCCAGACCAAAATGAGCAAGGGGAGTGCCCTCGTACACACTCTTTCAGGGATTGATATGGCACATGGAGGTCAGGGGATCTGGAATCTTTCGACCTGGCCGGCAGGGTAGACGCCTGCGACCTCCAGCTTCGCCAGATCGCAGCGACACAGCTTGCTGTCCATCGCGGTGTTGGAAGACGCGAGATTTCTGAACCGGTCACCAATCTCAGTTCGAACCCGGATCGCCCAAACATGTCTCGGGAGAAGCGGACGCTTCTGGCCGACGATGCGTCCTTGTCTCCACGCGAACCAGCCTGGACGAATGGCGGGAAGGCTTGACTGGGACATGACGGCTCCTTCAATCATGTGCAAGTCTCGATTCGTCAATTTGAGTGTCTAAGAGGAGCTTCTCGATCCTCTCTTTGAGCCTAGCAGAAGCTGATTTCATATACTCTTTTCTCTTTGAGCTTATTTGCTTGGTAAGACGCTCTATCTTGCCTATTCTCTGCCTTAGATCTTTCTCGAGTTTTGCGCCTTCAGCTTTTCTCGTGTCGTCGAGTTTTTTTATTGCCGCAGTCAGTGTCTTTTTGACAGCGGCCGCCTGGGTACGGTTAAGCGAGATTGCTGTAAGCACACCCTTTGCGCACAACAATGCGCCAGCGGTGATGAGATGATTCGTCAATAGGAACAAGATAAGTGTCAGACAAAACACAGTCAGATTAAAAGTTCGAACTGCGACTCCAAGAAAATCAGTGCGACGATAGTACCACCTCAACTGACCGCGCTGCAAAGCTTCTGAGCCTTTTTTGACATGCTCATTGATTACTCCAATCATGCCAAATATTCCGAAGAAAATTGAAGCAGAACTGAGTAGTAGTGTGCCAAAAACAACCGCGACCCGTCTGGTCAAAGCCTCTATCCCGGCCAAAATACTACCGGTCTCATCCCTTTGACCGATTTCGACAACAATCCGCTGTGGCGCGAAGGCAACGAACCTGACGACAGCGATATCGAAGAGCGTCTGGCATCATTTCACGCGCCCTACCACGCCGCATTGCAAGCTGAGTTGGAGCGCGTGCGGGAAATGCACGGATTGGTCATTTTGTACGATTGTCACTCGATCCGCTCGCATTGCCCATTCTTGTTCATCTTATTATTACGTAAATACAAGATTTGACGTTGCATTTATTGTTCTCTTTAGCTCTATCAGATTCTCTAGTCATTATGGAGCTGGGGACTACACGCGATGAGGAAAAACGTCAACTTGTTCGAGACAACTTCAACATTTTACAAACTAAATGCCATGGGTAAGCACTGTCTAAGCTATTTTTCTTCAGCCTATCTTGTGTGAATAATTCACTAATTTTTGGTGAAAATATAAGTTTATGTCTATCTAAGTCGTCACCATTTCCGTGGTATTCGTTATCGCCTTCTTTTGTTACCACGTTAACAATACCGGACATCGCGTTGCCATATTCGGCGTTAAACGTTCCGCTAATCACTTGCAGTTCCTGTATTCCCTCGTTTTCGATGACCAATCCCTGGGAATTATCGTAGGAATCGGTTATGGAAACGCCATTTATCCAATAACCAATTTCCGAACTTCTACCACCGCGAATATGGAAGCCGCCATCGGCATCGCGGGTAACGCCGGGTTGGATTTGCCATAGAATAAAATTACACGAATCTAAAAGGTAATTTGATTGAATTGCTTGCTTACTGTATTAAGGATGTAGTTGATTAAATATAGAGTATATGGCATTGACTATTCTTTTGCGATAAGTTTGTGTCTTTGTTTCATTAAGAGTCGCTTGGCTAATTCGTGACTTAATAATGTGAAGTCGTGCGCATATCCAGTAAAGTATATGATTGTTTAGTTAGCGATTTTGAAGATACGCACATTGTATGTGTTAGTTGTGTCAAAGCAAATACGTTAATATATTCTCATCGATAGTTTCTTCTGGTTTCTTATTACCTCTATATTGAATATAATATATTTTTATTCTTCAGGTCCGTGGGATTCTCAACAAGCTCACCCCTGAAAGATTTGAAAAACTAAGTGAAGATCTTTTAAGTCTTGGACTCAATTCAGAGGTCATTTTAAAGGGTGTTATTTTACTGGTAAGTTGTTTTTCTTCCAGTGGGGCTCATAGCTGGGTCCCGTTAGGCAAGTGCATTATCCACTTCATCGGCGTGATGCTGGTGGTTACCGTCGGCCTCGGCCCCAGGGCGCGCGTGATCATAATGGATTCCACCGTGCCGCTTGGTATCTACGGCACAGTAGACAATGTGCCGTGGTCCGTGGCCTGGGTCGGGTCTCTG
Source organism: Alatinidae sp. Z8VKAUB7J3 (assembly GCA_010016025.2). Classification (NCBI taxonomy): domain Eukaryota; kingdom Metazoa; phylum Cnidaria; class Cubozoa; order Carybdeida; family Alatinidae; species Alatinidae sp. Z8VKAUB7J3. The sequence continues at coordinate 172,663,253 of JAAAKM020721499.1, read as the reverse complement.
ACATCGAGGGCCAGCGCCTCGCTCACAGATGTGATGGAAACGCTGCTCGCTGCACCGGATAACCTGACCTACCAGAAATCCGGAATGCTCTTTGGCTCCACCATTCTGAGCCAGGCGGCCACAAAAATAATAAAAACCGTCACCGTAACAAAAGCCTTTACCAACAAAGGATATATTTTCTAAATTTTATATAAGGAAAGAGGCATAAGGACTCAAACTCAAGACCCCAAGGATGAGAGTCTAACACTCAGCCACCAGAGCAAGTCGGGCTTGTTAGTTGGTTTTACATGTTTGGAGTAATGATATATATTAATACAAAAATTTCCTATTAACGGGGTTTCTTTGAGTAACACACTCTACCTTATCAAATGATACTTACGTCTTCGGTAGAGGAAAATAGGCTAGTTAAATAAAGCATTTTTATGATGTTTTAGGATAGGAGGAAGCTAAATCATATAAAGTATATATTAAACTGTGCAAGACTATGAACAAGGGCTATGAACGGAATGAGGGAAATGAGGACAGGAGGGATAGTCGGGACAGTATCTAAGTTATTTGCTACTTGGTTAGAGTCTCAGGAAGTTTAGGTTTGGGATGCTGAAAAGACCACCTCGCTGTCAGATGTCCTTTGGGCTATAAGTACTTTAAGTCTTAACAGAGACATGAAAGTCTTTACATAGACATTCAAGTCGGAGGAAAGAAAAAAAAAAGAAAAAAAAGAAAAAAATTTCACTGGAAACATGAATTTTTGTTTTTTTTCTTTTGGTTATGTTTTTTTTTCATAATTTTTTTATTTATAAATAATCCTCTATTTCTTTTGCCGTTTGGAACCGAAGTTTTGAATACTCAAGGAAATCATATTCTTCTAAAGTTGATTGTTGTTTTGATCGAACAACAGATCTCCTCGATCAGCCATTGCAGTGCGGCGTCACGCTGGCGCTGGGCCAGGCTGACCACCTCCAGGTGGAAGGGGCCGAGGGTGAAGGGCAGGTCGAACAGCCGCAGCGGCAGCAGGCTGGCGAAATGCCGGGCCAGGGCGGTGGGCAGCACGGCGGTCAGCTCGCTGCCGGCGACGATGTGCGCGGCCTGCAGGTAGTTCGGTGTGGTGTAGAGAATCTGCCGCGACAGACCCTGTTCGCCGAGCCACTGATCGACCCAGTCACAATTTTTAGGGAGAATTCGTTAGTATCGTTCTTTCGTTTTTGGATATTTTTTCTACTTTCCTGCACTGTTATTTTATGTATCTTTTTATATGTGTAGTGTCTATATATAAATTAATCAAAACCACAAAATAGCTATTACTGTCACTAAGAAATTTATATGAAAGTCGTACTCAAACGTTAACGATTCCTTATGAACTATATTAAAAATGTAACTAACTTTAAATACAACAGGTTGAATACAAGGCTTACCCACATCTTTGAGGATGCCTTGACCCCACACAGTCCCCGGGGGAAGGGGTGCAAGCTATGAACTTTGCCCATTGTTTACTTATAGTATTGGGTATTTGCGAGTAAACATACGTTTTTCAGGAGGAATATTATGGAGGAGAAGGGTTTTCAAACCCCCCAAAAAGACAAGTTTTTTCAGCTGAAAGTGAGGAGCAACATTAAACCTAAAAACGAACAGAAATTATTACGTATATGAGGGGTCACTTTCTCCTCAATACTTCACACTGACGCTTCATCCAGAGATAATTCAGAATATAGTGGGATGATTAGAAAAATTTATGTTTGGGCACTAGTTGCTGCTTTGTCACCATCACAATACTAAATTAGAAGAGATTAGACAGGAATATTTTTATTAATAGGCCTCACTGCCAGCATTGTAGCAGGATATATAATTCACTGATTATTTATTCTAGAGTTAAAGATATCCAGTCAAAAAATTCCTGTTCAAAGTCAAAAACTCACAAAATTAAAGTGACCTCTACACATTTTTCTTTCTGGTGTTGTAGTTTTTCCATTGTTTGCCATTTTTTTTAGTTTTCGTGTTTCTTTTTAAATGACTCTTTTGCTTGTATTGTTTTTTATGACTCCTAAATTCGATTTCAGTCTTTCGGGGCTTGTGATAGAAATTTTTTGAGCTAAACTTCTTATCTCCTACTATCTGAAAGAATTTACAATTAACTCAGAGTAAGATTGAGATTTTCCTTTTTTCTCTTTCTTTCTTTTATTTTCTTTTTGTAGTCTGTAGAACTTGTAATTTTTGAAACTAATCGTAAACTTGAGTGAGTGGCGTGTAAGGCACAAGCACCGTTAACAATGTGTAAAACTCAACAACAAATGGTTTCTTCGTTAGTTTTTTTCGTTACTTAAGAAACAAATTTGGGCTATAAATTTGCACATTCGGTGGAGGGGGTAAAGTATAGCGGATCTGCATGTAAAACGGGTTTGGTACAATTATTTTGCATGTTATGAAGTAAGAGTTGTCTTCTGTCTTCGAACCGTCAAGTTTAGGAAGTTCACGAAGGAACTAATTACTCTATTCATCAACATTTTCTACTTCACCTACGTTTTTTACAACATTAGCATGCGAACGACGTATTAAACCTCGCTTGTTTTGATCCCGTTGCTCTGTAACATTCTTAGCGTGAGAACCCCCATTCGCTATAATCTGTCCTCTACCTAGATCTATATTTTCATTTATATTACTCGTAAGATGATCATACCCATCTCTTGCATCAGTGTTTACAATATTTTTATCCAATGGGGAGTTAAAACAAAATAAAACACACTATGGATATACAGCCTATCAAAGGGGTATTTCTGTTGCACCCTTTTTATATACATGTTCATAGTTCGTTTTGATTTAGTTCAACATCTGCCAAAGCCTTCTTCGAAAGCTTCACCCTAGTAGCCTTAACTTGCGTAGTGGCAATAGTTGTAGTTGTAGCATTAGTAGTAGTATACACATAGTATCTTTGGTTTTCTTCAAAATCCCCCTCAATACACGTTGAAATTTTCAACAACGAGGACTGTTTTTTTTTTTTTTTTACGATAGTTTAATTTAGCCAAAACTAAACGAATATTTCGTTTCTATGTCCAAGTGCCATCTTTATCTAAAACAAATAAATCAATGTAAAAATTAAACTTGCGTTAAAATACTTGAAAATCATATTAACTAGATTAAGAAACTTAAATTAAGAATTTACGTGAACCATCTTCACCAAAACCAATAAATCAATGTAAAAATTAAACTTGCGTTAAAATAAATGAAAATCATAACCCTACTTGTATTCCAAACAATTAAGATGGCATTATAAATACTGGCTAATTATCATCTAAAATCTGCATATATGCTTGTATTGACTGACTTCCAGTCACTCAAACATTTCCCTTTTGAGCGTAATTCATTTCTCCAATTATGATACAAATATCAAGGGTACTTGTCCATAATTTGCAAGCACAAGTAGACTGCAATAAATTTTGTCTTCAGCATGTTACTAATCATAAGGGAATCAACTGGAATATATCAGCAGACTTTTAAAGATAGCCAAAAGTAGCTAAGTAAAATTTTGCGCCTACTTTACCTTAAAAATTCAGTTTAAATAGCAATATAAACAAATATAGACTATATAAAAGGCTATAGGTATTAGCCTAATCATTCAAAATTTTTTCAACTAAAAATTATAGGATGGTTTAGAAACTAGGTCTGTTTGATATGGTAATATTTGACTAACTCACCAATGTGATAGCTGTCTTCCTAAGAACCAACCTTTTTTAATAACCAAAAAACTCTTCTTCAACGCGCTGGCACCGCCAATCGCGACCTGGATAGCCGATCAGAGCGACACGATGGCCGGCATCTTTTCCGAAACTACAGCACGAATCCTGATTGTCACGACGCTGGCTCTCATCCTCTCGACCACACCGGTTTCAAAATTACCGAATTCAACCGCAATCGGAACAGCACTGATTTATATATTTGTCGCCGGCATGGGTGCGCGCGCCGAAGTTGCCGGACTCGTTGATGCGCCGGCTTTTGTTCTCGGTGCCTTCATCTGGTTACCTACCCCCAGAAGTTGACTTCTGTGTAGCCAAATACAGGATAGGACCGGCAACTACTTGGTCTCTAGGAATAATATTGGGATCCCTCTTAATTGGCCGAGAACCATTCGATAACGGGCGATGTTCTTATAAAGCTAAACGCGTGATTGAATTGGAATTAAGAAAAAGGAATGCTTCAGGATTGGCTCGTAGTTTAGTCCGCAGGTGTTTGCAACTGACAAGAAAAAGCAGACCAAGCGTAAAAGAAATACTCAATAATTGTTTTCGAAATTATTTACAATATTTTGGCATTTACTAATTTTTATTTGACCTACATTTGATTGTTCTTTTTTTTGTATATGCTTTTTTACTCTAAAGGGCTAATCCGGCCCAATTGGGCTTTTCATAGCCATTTTCTAAAAATAAAATCATATTTTATCTTATAATTAAGTTTTTCCATCGATTATCTGAGAATCAAACAGTTCGTGGTAACGAACTGTGGTAAGGAGCGACCCGGCTCAATAGTAAACGAAGATTTTAAAAATTTGAAGTACCTTTCAGTGATTTTTATAAATATAATATACATAAATCCAAGTTGCAACGGTAGCTAGCAACCTAGCAAAAGATAATTACGTCCAATACTAAAAATATAATAATCCATAACTCCATATTATGAGCATAATTTGGCTCCTTTTAAAGGATCCGGATTGAAGCGATAGCTAGCAACCTAGCAAGAGACGATCACATCCTTTAATAAAAACTGCAATAATCAAACAGTTCGTGGTAGCGACCCAAGACCTGATGGAGACGGATAATGCTCGTTACTCCTCCCTTCGTGCCACTTTGAGAGAACGACAACAAGCTTTAGAGGAAGCACTCCAAGAGACATCACAGTTTGCTGATAAATTAGATGGCATGCTTGCTGCCCTGGCTTCTACTGCCGATCAGGTAATTTGATCTGCATACTATAGCAAAGGTTGAGAAAGTAATTTTCATAGGATTAAAAATCTTTTTGTATAATATCTGTTTACTATTGAAAATTAAGGTTAAGGGATGCTCGTGCGTCGGCTTTCCAGACGGAAGTGGCGGCGCACCATGCGGCTGGCGTCGCGATCCCCGTCCTCAACCGTCTTCAGGGCTGATCCGAGTATGTCTGTACCCTGTCCGGACGGTTTCAAGCTGTCTGCCATGAGGTGTCTCCAAGTAGTAGGGTTCTTATAATCGTCACTATTCCCAGAAAAGTGGGAAAGCGCAAGCGTAAATTGTTCGGCATACCCGTCTAGCGTGTTGAATTTGCATACAAAGATACACATTTTATTTTCGAATTTCTCATCGTAAGAAAATCAATTTCCATTTTAATTTTTGGGAAGCAATGCCCTACCCCCGCAAGCTTATATAAGTCACTGGTTATGTCTGCCAAGATTTCTACTTGCAGATTTCAAGATTTCTACTTGTTACTTCCCTTTGGCGTTAAAATTTTATTGTTATTATTATTATTATTATTATTATTACTTTTGACGCATAATTTATTATAATCACCTGCAAATAAAATATAATAATCAAACTGTTCGAGTGTTGTTACTAGGCAAACGAACTGCTACAAGAGAAGTTCAAAGTGAAAGATTTCCGTTGAAAGATGTGTTCTTCTCCTGATCGATAAATCATTGTCTTGTTTGGTTTTTGTTCTTCTTCTCCGCCGAGATGATCTATAAAATCCGTCTTGTTTGACATCGCATGTGTCTTTGATGATATTGAAGAATTTTTCTTCGTCTGACAATTTGAATGTCTATTCAAACGGAAGATGAGACTGCATTTGATTAACTCTACTACGATTTCGTGGGCAGCTGGACGCATGGTTTGCGCAAACGGGGTGTGCGACTGCAGCGACGGTTCCGAACGCCACTGTATCTGAACATTGCCAAGAACCGACCCTGCAGAACTCTCCTTCACGCGTTTATGTGTTGATTTGTTCGATCGAAGGGAGATTGTGTTGGCTGATTCGACGTGCGACTTCTCGTCTGTGTTCAATGGCATTGATGAAAGGACTGTGACGAGGACGGTTTCTGATGATTTCCTTTCGTGCCTCCCAAAATTCCACATTTTTGTAGATAGGAGCTTGAAACTTTTACAATAGGGGTCTCTGATACGTTGAATCTGATGGTGTGATTTTAGTTAAGATTCTATGACTTTTATGGGTTGTTTCCCCCTATTTTCTAAAATAAGGCAAATTTTCTAAGGCTCGTAACTTTTGATGGGTAAGACTAAACTTGATGAAACTTATATATATATATATATATGTAAAACTAGCTGTTGGGGATGCGAAGCGCCCCCACCTAGTTGGTGGGGGGCCGTTGAGCATGAGACCATTACGGGCGAAAGCGCCTATTTTGAGCAAATTGGTTCTACGGAAGCAGTGGACATAACGTCCAGGCATATGGACACCCCGCGTGTCGATAGCCAACACGAAAGACGCCGCGTCACCACAAGTGGTGCGGTGTGGGCTGATCTTATTGATAAAGAAGATAAGATCAGAATGTTAATTGATCCAAAGTCAGACTATGCGAAAGCGGCTGTCTGGGCCTTGGGCCGCAAACGTGATGATGTAAGAATCCTTTTAAGATTGGTCCAAAAGAGCTCTATTGGTTGCAAAAGCTTGTTTTGCTATTTTATTTCTGTTTGTCTTTCATATCATGGCCAGACCTCACCAAGATATGATATGGGCTACCGGCCCCATAAATTCTGGATTTCTTGCTGTTAAATTTTATACATCATAATTGCAAGTTATTTGATAGCGTCCCGGTTTTCAGTTTTTCCGCTTGATGATTAAGATGTTGGATTGTAATTAAAATTTGTGATAAAATTTGAGCCGCGTTCGAAAGCCGCATGGCGGAGATGACCGAGCAGACCACTGCCGCGCAGGAACAATTGCAGGAAACCGAAGCGCGCCTTGAGGAGGCCCGCAATCAGGAGGCCGAGCTGCGCCAGGTCATCGCCCAGCTCAGCGAAGAGGCCGCGACCCTCTCCGAGGAAGCTGCCGCCGCCGAGGAGCGCGTGACCACCAGCCGCCGTGAAGCCAGCGAGCTGGACGCGGAACTGCGCGAAACGGAAGCCCGCCTGGAGGAGCACGTCTGTGGGTTACCTTTTTTGTTTTGTAGTTTTGAACGACCGGCAAATACCTATTTAAGCAACATAATAATGCTCCCCAATATAATTGACTCGAAAGTACATGCATCTATTCTCTTAAATTATATCGGCTGATTGTTATCCCTGAAACATATCAATGTCATGGATAAACAAATGTAATCATCGTTTGAAGTATTATTGGAGGCGTACCATGCGTGCAGTGGTAGTTGGAACCAAGTAGAGAATGAACCACAATCTATCTGGGCGGCGCCGACAGCGCCGCGCTGATGAAGTTTTTCGAAGGCCCGGACAAAGGGGATGCGGTGTAAGCCGCTACGGCAACCAGCTTATCGCCGCCTGATCCCCCAGCCGATCGGCTTCATCCGGTTACCCGGGTGGCGATCGTCGGTGCCCCAGATCGCCTGGTAGGTATCAAGCGCCCTGCCCGGCTTCCTTCCGGTAGAACTCCATGAAAGCCCACAGGGTGCTACGCCTATCCTGAGCGAGCAACGCATAGGTCACATTTTAGGTGTCCGGTGAATACGCAATGATTTATCATGGAGCCAAAGCTGGAGCGTTTGAGCTCAAAACTATGCTCACAGAGATTCTTGTATCAATGAGAAGAGCAGGTAATTAATTTTTAGCAATTAAATTGAAAACCAGATATGATCCTACTTTTTACACGTTATTTTTTTGCTTTCAAATTTTAAAAGCTTTCTCAAGTAAAAACTTCTATTCTCGCTAAGTATTTTCTTTCTCTTGTTGGTCTAAATCAGACGAAGGGCAAGCATTTAGTTCTGTTCTTTGTTCCATCCGACTTCACCTTCCGCCGATCGCTCGATCTGCGCGCACTCTCTGATTCACTCCACCTGTTCTCAAAGCTCGACGCCAAGGTATTTCCCCAACCCCGCCGCCGCCCCACCTCTCCCTTCCTCCCCTCTATGCTTCTCCTGAGACACATGCGTGCCCACCACGACACGCATACACGGTGTGCAGGTGGTGGCTGTTTCACCCGCCTCCAAATTTGCGCTTCTCTCATTTATTCTACGGCGTTTGTGATTCAGGGGTCATTTTTAAAGAATTGGGAGCAAGTTGAAGCTTTAATGTAAAGAGCGAGGTATTGACGAGGGGAAGAACCCCCTCATATGCGTAATAAAAAATATACAAATATAGAATTTCGTAACGTAAGTTAATTCGTAAGTTACGTATATTAGTTACTTATAAAAATCTTCGTAAATAAAATAAAAAGTTCTAGTTGCCTTTTTAAGTAGCCAAAAATTGGGGTGCAACTAGGCCGACGACCTCCTCTTCCGAGTCCTGCGCGATGCCTGCGAGGTTCGCATCGTCCGTGTTGGTGTACGGCAGCTCGTGTTGCACGTGCGCGTTGCGGTCGGGCGCCATCGCGCGGGCACCGTCGAGGATCCACTGCAGAGCCGTCTCGAGCTGCTGCGGTTCGCGCTTGTCGAGCGCAACCTCCGCATGCGTCATGCAGAGGGTGAGGAAGTTGTTGAACTGGTGGACGAGCGAAGGGCTCGCGCCGCGCAAGTCAGGGGGCAATTGGGTTGCAGTAGTAACCAGAAGCGGAAATTTTTTTACAGAGCGGATCAATCTTGCAGTTTCGACAACCAGTAATGGAGGATTCTTCTTCCAAGGTTGCAGTAGAGCGGTTGATCGAGAAATATGATGGTGAAAATTTCCATACATGGCACACCAGAATGAAATTTCATTTCATGGAAAAGGGATTGTGGCTAATTGTAACCGGCAAAGATGTCAGACCAGCAGCCACAGATGCAGCTGCACTCCTCAAGTGGGAGAAAAAGACTTCCATTTGTTGTTATGCAGTTGCAGCACTTTGCGGACAGTAAGTTTTGAAAACAAGGAGCACGTGTGAAAAATCGGTGAAAAGGGAGCGGAAAAAATGTCGTCGTGAAGCTCTAGAAAGTGTAACTCTCCTGATTTCTATGACAGAAGGCGTACGCTACCATTTATTTTCATTACTGAGTTAGAAAAATAATACTGATTCAATGAGTTAAATTTTGTAAGAATATAACCCTATCATCTTGTTACGAAATACGTCGGTCGACTCCAGCCCCAGACGTTCGAGGCAGGAGACGGCAGGGTCGTGCCGTTCGTGGGATTCAAACCGGATTTCGGAAACTAGTGTTGCCACGGCCATCTCGGTCGAGCGCAGCGACGAGAAAGGAGCGGGGAATTGGCAAAGAGTTCGTACAAGATTCCGGTCAGCATTGATCGAAGTCGACTCGATCACAAGATCACGCTTCAGGCCTTCCAGCTCAAGAGCAAACCGCTCTCGATCAAAATCATCTTGTACAAAGAAATTCTTGAATAGAAGAATGTCAAGGATCTGCATCGTAGCTCGGAAGAATCCAACCTGTGTTAGCTTCCCATTCCCCCATTGTTCAATATTGACATCGGCACCTCCACCAATCACAAGCCGACTCCGTCCTTCTACAGTAAGACAGCTCAGGGTGGTTACAGGACCATGAAAAATATCCTTCTCGTAGACGAGAGACAGTTCTACCACAGGGGAGGAAGCTAGCAGAGCCGCAGCACCTTGCGGTCGCTTTATCTATATTTAGATTTCAAAAAAGCATTCGATACAATATCCCATTGCATTCTTTTTCTTAAATTGGATAATTGTGGTGTGCGTGGACAGGCGTTGGATCTTGATAAGAGAAAGCAACGATTAGATGGAGACAATTTCCTTATACCGTCACTACCTGAAGAGTTGGACTTAATACTATTTACAATTTCTTTCAACTCCTGCATATTCGTTTTTCCAGCCTCCATTATTAGTCCCAGGCCTCTATCATCAATGAAAGCTTCCTCACACGGAATAATTTCTGCTCGTTTTAACCTTTAATGTTGCTAATTACTTTCAGTAAAAAAAACCAGTTTTTTTAATTTAATTTCAGAAGGTTTTTGAATTAATGCATGTTTGATTTTGGCTCTCCGCAAATATATTATTAAACTGAGATTTGCATATTAATTCTTTTTTTGTTTGGCTAAATGGCTTTCTCTTAGCTTTGATGAGACAATTTTGAGAAAAAAGGGGCGGGAGAGGGCCTAGTTGCCCTCCAATTTTTCGATTGAGCTTGGCTTAGGACCAGACCAACACATCTTCGATCAGCTCTATGCTGCCTATTCCGAGGACGGGCGCCATTACCACAACACCTCTCACGTCGCGGAACTGCTAACGCAATTCAAGACGGTCCGACACATCGCAGAATTCCCAGCGGAGATAGAAGTCGCCATTTGGTTCCATGATGCTATCTACGACACCAGAGCGTCTGACAACGAAGAGCAAAGTGCCGCATGGGCTGAATCTTATCTTTCCGGTTGCGGGGAGGGTTCCAACTCACAAACAGAACTGTATTGCTGACAGTAAGTGAACTGTATGCTAAAAATGTCTCTGCTGACTCGTAGACTATCTGATGTTACAGGAAATTACTTTAATTTAGCAAATGTATGTGAACGAGGCCTTTGTGAACGTGATGGTGGGAATAAAAAAAAAGTGAGTTCAGATCTGAATATTCTGGTTTCTAAGTATATTGATCCCAGTGATCTGAGGCGAATCAAATCATTGAATGATCTTGTCGTAGCCACGAGGCTCGGGATCAGCTCGAGGGGCCGCTTCAGGAAGTGGTAAGTGAGCAGCGTGTCGTAGACCACGCCCGTGACCGCGTGCGCGTTGGTCGTGTACGCGGTCGCTGGATCGAGGGTCCGCGGCGCCGCCTGGAACGAGGTGTAGAGGATCTTCTCGTCGCCCTGCTCCGGCGGATAGGGATCGTTCGAGCAAGCGAGACTCGCGAGCGCGAGCGCGAGCGCGCCGGCGGCGAGGCCGGTGGCCGCGCGCGCGCGGACCAGGGCCGACGTTAAATCTTCAGGTTTGGTATTTTCCTTTAAAGGTGATGAAATAGAATTATGATGTTGTAGCATTCTCATTTTTAAATTCTGGTTAGTACCAGACTAACCAGACTTACCAGGACTCATACACAAAGAAGTTTAAGAACGAATTAAAGAGTTTGATGGAAGAAGGGAAGATTACACTTAAACTTTTCTACAAATTCTTACCAAGAAGTTCTTTGTGCCCTAAATTATATGGACTTCCAAAGATACATAAGAATAGAATTGGATTATGTCAACCTGAAAAATATTACCGCTACCGGTACCTCTACTTACATAGCCAATAACAGCGCCGATCTGGGTAATAACAACGGCTGGGCCATTAATTCGCGAGCCGTACAAAATCTCTATTGGGTGGGCGGCGACGGCAATTGGGACGATCCAATGCATTGGTCGCTGACCAGCGGCGGGTCGGGCGGCGCTTGCATTCCGTCTGGAACGGACAATGTTTTTTTTGATGAAACATGCACATTTCTAGACCGCTCATGCCTCCTGGCAGGATGACATCGGACAAGACAAGCGCTATGTCGCTGTACCCGCCAACTGATTGTCGGGCGTCATTCGCATCCTCGGCACAGATGACCTCGTAGCCCAGATTCCTGAGCATCATTTCGGCCAGATTGCGAACTGCCGGGTCATCTTCAATCACCAGAATAGTTTCGCCTTTTCCGCCCGGAACCGCTTCTTGCTGAGGCTGTTCACGGTTCTCCGTTTCAGAACGCGCCCGGGGCAGGTAATCCTTGCCCTAAGGGCTGTGGGGGAGGGGGTTGTCATCCTCGAAGACATAATTTCCCGATCTTTCAACTCCGTTGAATGGAATATCTATCTCGAAATTTTGATTGGATGTGTTTGGGGACATCGGGGTTTGGGAGGGTGTTAGTTGCCCTCTAATCACTTTCGACTATTATAAAGAGCACTAGACCTTTCAATTTTCTATCGAATGAGCCCTTTTCAAATTTTCTACGACAATTCCTTAGATATCAAGTGTCCGGGTCCTTCGCACCACGTCACAACGCGACATCATGCTTGTTTGATTCCCATCACAACGCGACGTCTCGATGAAAGCCGAATCTTATCATTCATCACTCCTCCGCTTGAGGCAGCACAACCCTGCTCACTCGTGAAAACTCTGGAGCAAGAGTCTATTGTGGCATTATAACTGTGCCCATTGGTACTTTCCAACTCCAGTATGGGTGAAAATGACATCAATCTCAGCGAGCTACCGAGCACCTCGTCCTCCTCAAATGCGCTGCCATAATGGCAAACAACACGACATCCGCGAAAAGGTCCGCGATGTTGTGGATCGCATCGACAGCCTCAAGAAAGTTGTCATCGTCAAATATGCCTTTGATGGCACAGACACCATCGGTATTCGCAATTCAATCGCCTATGACGACTTCATTGCACCATTCGAGGCCGAGAAAATCGTTTTTGAGCAGGTTGAGTTCAACCATCCGCTGTATGTGATGTTCTCATCTGGCACGACCGGCAAACCGAAATGCATCGTGCATGGATAAACGGCAACAAAACAAGATGAAGCTTACCTTTCCATCCTGGACGCAGTGTTCTGAGTCAACACATACGCGAAAGATTGCACGTGAGAAATAGGGGGACAGGCTCGACAATTCGATATCACACAAGGAGAAACTTACCATCGTATCACCAAACAACTGGAACCTCGCCTTCTCGCCCCTAAGGACACCAGCGGTAACGCTTCCTGAATGTAAGCCGACTCGGATGGCCAAATCCGCTGTGTCGGGGCCCAACGAGACCGTCGTAGACCGGCATCGGGTAGTCCTTGAGGTCGACGACGGTGACCTCGGCCCCCTGCTCGGCGGCCTTGCTCGCCGCGAAGGCGGCCAGCTTCTTGTTCCACGACGCCTTCCTCAGGCTCCCGCCGAACGCCAGGATCTTCGGCTTGGTCACGTCGTCTCCGTCTCTGACGCCACCGGGGCGCCCTGAATGATCTCGGTGTCCAGGGACGAGCGGTGCTCCCGCAGGACCTCGTTGTAGCGGTGCCACGGGATCGCCAAAATATGGCTATGGGTATGTATTAGCACTGCATATATTTGTCCATAAGATTGCACATACTGCTATATATACCTCCGTGGATTTTAATACTTATTTTGGTACCATCATTTCATATTTCCACGATTACTTGTCTATAAATCAAAATGTTTTCAGAATAATTCTCTTACTTAATGCTAAATCTGAGCCCAATATAATTTTTTTTTTTGCTCAACAGACGTATCGAGATTTAAACGTTTGAATTGAATATCTGAAAATTTCAATTCTTTATTGGCTCATTCATCTAACCCAGCCACTTTCCAAGATAGCCAGAAACCCCTCAACTAGCCTACATTTTGAGCAATATATGGTAAAACTTTAGAAACACTACCTTTTTCAATCTTATGGAGGTTAAGTTAGAAAAATGAATTTTTTAGGGATGGATCTATAGACTAAAGTATCTTCTAGGAAAATATTTTGAAGTAGCCTAACTACATCTGTTACTTCTACCTGATAAGGTTTATATTAACAGACTATTCAGTCTCGCAACATTATAGGAGCTCTGGGTCGATAAGATCACCCCAGGAAAAAAAAAAATAACAAACATAAAACACGCATCCGTGATCTGTCATATACAAAATTCCACATTTTTGTAGATAGATGCTTGAAACTTCTACTGTAGGGTTCTCTGATACGCTGAACCTGATGGTGTGATTTTCGTTAATATTCTATAGCTTTTAGGGGGTGTTTCCCCATATTTTCTAAAATAAAGGAAATTTTCTCAGGCTCGTGACTTTTGATCATCGGCCTGCATTGCCTTTTGTAATTCGAATATGAACAATAATTCGATTGCAAATCGATTTTCTTTCGATTCTCTTCAGCTGTACAATTGCTTTCTTTGATCACGATGCAGCAAAATTCTCCGTGTCAAAATGTGATACTGTTCAGATCAAGACTAAGAATGAAACGATTACAGAATAGATTTTGGAAGAGAGTGACATCTCTATCTTCAGGTGGAACTGGTCAACAGAGTACCGAGGATCTAGAGATGTGCATCGCGCTCGAAAACCGAGCTTCCTTTTATGCCAATCCAGCATAGGCTTGGCGTCTAAAATCGATTATATTAAGCGACAGATTCGAATTTCAATATTTCGACATAAATAGTTGCTTGTTTTTAAGAAAAATGTATTACTTAATGTAATTGGTAGGTGTCCATAACACTCAAACTGTCATAAACAGGCCTGGATTTACCAATAGGCCAAGACCTCAAAGTACCAGGTGCGCTCCTTCGCCGTGCTGCCTATTCATGAAAAACTGCTCACATGCGTAAAACGTCGTTGTGTACGGCTGCATTGCTAGGACTAACTCTATTTCTGTTTATCCAATCAGTGCAAGCCATCAATCTTGATTTTGTGCCCGCGAATCAAACCGTCGTGGTCGGAAATCCCGTGAATGTGGACGTCGTGATTTCAGGATTGAACGCGGCGAATGAAATCGTATCGGCTTATGATTTAGATGTGACATACGACAACGCGGTATTGACGGCTACGAAAGTTTCGTTCGGCTTCTTGCTTGGTGTCCGGCGGCCACGCCTCTGCGAGCGTCGAGACTTAAGAAATCGCGCCGGAAAAAGTCAACTCAGTCCCAACAATTGCCTGTCTAATTTTTTACACCTCGCGATAAGCTCTTGTCGCCTGGAAGACTTTTTCTATAGTGCCGCCGGATAGACATTTCATTCGAGGCAATTTTCGACAATGACAAGTGACGATATGGGACATAAGCGGGAAGACATAAAAAAAGTCGTTTTGGCCTATTCCGGCGGCCTCGACACATCAATCAGTTATTCTAAAAAATGTTTAATCGAAAGGCCTTTGTTGATTAAAATACCAATTGTAACATTATTTACATTTTAACAAGGTTGAAATGAAGGACCATTGCTTACCTGTCTATTTATTGCTAGGTCAAAATAACATATGAATGCAGATTTCACCCAAATAGTTCTCGCGAATTTCCCCGGAATTTTCCCCAAATAAATCTCGGAAATTTCCAAATACATCCCAGAAATCTCCCCCAAACTTTCGACAATAAAAAGTCACACCCCAACTCCCACACCCAGCACAGGATGCTCAGTGTCATAATTGAACCAAGCTATATTCGAATAGCCCCGGGTATTGTACTATTCAGTCGTTCGTAGTTTTTTTTTTTTTTTTTTTTTTTTTTTTTTTTTTTTTTTTTTTTTTTTTTTTATTCTGACTGTAAGATTCAATTTGTTGCAAGAAACTTTTAATACACGTGATTTTTTTAATTTTTTTTTTTCTTTTTTATTAGATTGATTTTCTTTAGATGATTTACTAGAACTTCTGATGAGGTGCCGGGCCGCCGCATATTCCCTGGTGGCCCTGACGGCATTGTTTGGCGGTTCGGCGGACATCCGCGCGGCGGAAATTCTGCGGATGCCGGGGTTGCAAGATGGCGACACGATCGTTCGCCTGCCCGGTATCGAGGGCGGCATCGGCCAGCCGGCGTCCCTGGTCGGCGTGCGTGGCTCCGATGGCAGGGTCCACACAATCGGGCTGCAGGGTGGGCGACTTGTGGTCTCCACGACCGCGTTGTCTAACGTAATTTAAAGATGTAAACTAATTTCAGCTTTTTATATTAGTTTATAAGGTCGCTAAAATAATGATTTCTATAAATATGACATAATTCATAGAAATTTTTTTTCCAAAATTAGGGGTGTTCACGAATTTTCTAAGACTTAAAACCTCTATAAATATTTTGTTGACAACAGGAAATCCCAGGAAGCAAACTTCCGAAAAAATAAATCCATAATAACCATACCATTGCTGCTTTTTTTCCGAAATAAGATATATATAATCGTCAACCGCCACGCGCTCAAGAATGCGATGCTGCCGGTGGTCACCATCATTTCGATCGAGTTCGCCTTCCTGATTGGCGGCCTGGTGGTGACCGAGCAGGTCTTCAACCTGAACGGCCTGGGCAAGCTCTTCGTGGAGTCCGTGCTCACCCTCGACTTCACCCTGACCCAGCAGCTGGTCATGCTGGTGGTGGTGATCTTCGTCTTCACCAACTTCGTGGTCGACGTGCTCTACGCCTGGCTCGATCCGCGCATCCCAACACCATGTTCCAACACAAACCCTCTCAAAAGATAACTTGGCGCTCAAACAATGGCTCCACGGCCGCCCAAATTACCATACGTTGTCAGTGTTGGCGCTCCTCAGTGATCAGTTCTCGAGCTTACAGAGGAGTGTGCAAGGGGTCAAAATATGGAAGCGATCATGCGCTTGTAGGTGCGAGAATACTCCTGAAGTTGAGCGCGAGGAAGAGACAACCCCCCAAAAGGAAGTTAAATGCAGAGAAACTGAAGATCCAAACTGACCCGTCAATCGCCGAAGTGATCCTGAGCGGCGGCGATCCCCTGTTGCTTGACGATGCGCGACTCGCCGGACTTGTGGCGCGCCTCGCGCCCATGCAGCACGTGCGCCGCCTGCGCATTCACACCCGACTGCCGCTGGTGCTGCCGCAGCGGATGACCGACGCGCTGCTGGAACTCCTGCGTCCGGGCCGTTTCCATACGACGCTCGTGATCCACAGCAACCATCCGCAGGAACTCGACGAAGTCACCCTGAACGGATAGGAGCTTAAAACCTCTTTAGTAGGGTTTTCTGATACACTGAATCTGATGGTGCGATTTTCTTTAAGATACTTTGACTTTTAGGGGGTGTCTCCCTTTATTTTCTAAAATAAGGCAAATTTTCTCGGGCTCGTAACTTTTGATGGGAAAAACTAAACTTGATGTAAAACTAAACTTATATATTTAGAATCAGCGTACAAATACAATTCTTTTGATGTAACTATTGGTATCAAAATTCCATTTAGAGTTTCGATTACATGTGCTCTGCGTCAAGGGCAGCGGCTGGGACATGGGGGACATCGAGCCTCCGGGCCTGCCGGCGGTGCGGCTCGAGCCGCTGCGCGAGTTGATCGGCCTCGACGCTCTCGGCGACGAGGATATGGTCAATATCCAACGCCGGAATCTGCTCGATTCGAAGGCCCCCAACCCGTCGGTCGAAACGCTTCTGCATGCATTCCTGCCCCACAAGTATGTGGATCACACTCATTCGACAGCCGTTCTGGCGCTGACCGACCACTGCGATGCCCGTGCCGGGCTTGAGGCCCTGTCCGCCTCCCTGTCGGACTGGCAGGCCGACACCCGCCTCTCGAACCGCACCAAGCGCCTGCAGGATGCTTGGACCGCCGACGCCGAAACGGCGATGGCGCCATCGAACGCTGCCTTGCCGTCCGATGCCCAGGTGATCGGTGCCGTGCAACGCAGCCTCGGCGACCGCTCGACCCTGGTCTGCGCCGCCGGCGGGCTGCCCGGCGAATTGCACAAACTCTGGAATGCCAGAAAAATCAATATGCGAAAAGTTACACGAACAAAAGGTCAGGATGTAACAAGCTCCACGAGCGAAAATCACCACACACCAAGTTCCAACAACAAAACAAGTTTCACGAGGAGAAAAATCAATTTAAAAGTTTCATGAAGTTAAAAATCAACATGTACAAGTTTCACAAACAGAAATCAATGCGCTACAAGTTCACCGAATAAAAATCATGAATAAATATTTGTTTCAAGAGGAGAAAAATCAATGTACAAGTTTCTCGACAAATCAAATGGAATTAGAATATTCTTAAACAAATTGTCTAAACCCCTCTCTTACGAATACTGTCTCTTTGGCGCTTGTCATCATGTTTTGGCATTTCTCTTTCTAATTTTTTTATTAGTTGGTCGCAGATTTTTAGAATATCCCAATCAGATTCAGTATAGACTAGTTGATTTTTAGATGTCTTTATTGTTGCTGTGACGTCATAATGGGTTCTAGATCCTTCAGGATTCTGAGATTTCACATCAATTTTAGCTTCACAAATAGCTAAAAATAAAAGCCTCAAATTATAAACTGTTTTTTTGTCTAAATTCACGCGGTTGCGGTATCACGCAAAAACAGCCGATTAAGCGTTTTCTACGAGAAACCGCCTTTTTAGCGTTTTCCAGGAGATTAAATTGATTTTAATGCAAGTTATGATAAAATAGATAAGATAAGATTTATTTCAACAAAGCGGCTATCACAAGCTCAAAAGGGCCGAATTCGTAATATAGTGTCAGCACAAAATCATAAAATTGCAGAAGCTTTTTTCCATTCGGTGAAAACCTACCAAGCCTAAAACGAGCGTAAAGACAAAATGAAAATTGTTTTGTATTTCCGCACAAAGCCATTCATAATTATCCCGAATTAGAATTTCATAGACGCGGTAAACAATCAAACACAAAAGAAAAGTACACAGAGCCGGAACAGTTTGATTGTTCTAAAATGACCTCTTAACTTGAATTAGGGAGAAAAATTAACGGGATTTAATTTATGATTTTCAGGAAACCAAATTTATTCCGTTGAAGGGCAACAGGTGGTGTTCGCACATGCTGTTAAAGGAAATATCTCGAACGACCACCATTTCATCGTACGTTTCCGGGAAGGTGACTCGGAGGTGGCGGGCCGGGTCGACGCGTAGCCCAGCAAACATTTCCGCATACATTTTTGCCACCCGCTTCGGAGTGTCCTGCAACCCGGGCCGGTCCGGGTTCTCGCCGACTGCCTTGAGGATGGTTTTCACTGCGTCCTCGATTGTGTCGAGATCGACAGACCCACTATGATAGAATGGGTTTTTGAAATTATCATGCTTGTTCATTTTTATAAACAGAAAATTAATTATAAGCAATTTAATTTGAGCCATGTGCTTGTTTTTCATGTGAGAGATTAATCTACATTTCTCTCAATGAAAATCTAGTGTTAAAAAGAGAAATCACAATTTAAGGGACAGTTTTATTTACACTGATTTGTCTGAATAACAGGGCATACAATGATGAAGTTAGTAAACTGGTGACCAAAAAAGGAAAGTTTACGACAGTAAGGCCGCATTCGATGCCCTCGAGACGGCGCTCAAAAGCGACGACATCAACATCCGGCGCGGGGCCGTTGAGGCCGCGTTCAGCCAGAACGATGAAACGCTCAAACGCATTGCTTTGGTCCAATCGCTCAATAGCGGCGACTGGGTTCTGCAGGAAGGCGCGCTTCGAACAATCCTTGATCGAAATCCGCTCCTCGCGGTTCAAATCGCTCGACAAGAGAAAGAGAATTTCGTTGCAACCATCGATGTCGCCGAACTCGGCGGGCGTGTTCTCGACGTGCATCACGAGCTTGCGTCCGAGCCACGGCAGGCCCGTCACCACCAGCTTCGGGGTCCCCGCCGAGCTCCGGCAACCCGGGCTGCCGGTTCGGGTCGCCGCGACCTTGTCCGATTGGTACTCGATGGTCACGGTCGGACGAGCGCCGGAGCGTGGGACCTGGCCGCTGATCTTGTAGATCTTCTTCAGCGCCGGGATGTAGGCCATGTAGTAGCGGCTGACTTGGCCGAGGACGGGATCCCAGAGGACTTTAATGAATGGATTTACAATCCAAACTAAGGTCAAGGTTGATGATTTAAGGTAACCTCCTCCCCTCTCTAGGGCACAGACTTCATAAACTTGGAAAGTTCTTGTGGTAGCTAAATCACTTATTTTTGAACATTAAAATTTAATCAAACACGTTTAGCAGGCCAAGAAATGCAATGGTTAGATTAGCATGAATATTGTAGCCAAATATATTGCTAATTATTCTAAATGCTCTGATAGCCAATAGCAGATCACCGGAAAGATGGTCGGGGGCGGATTGCCAGTGAGGTCCGTCGTCAGGTCGTACACGGTGCCTGTGTTCTCTCCACCGCCCAAGCGACCCGCCATGTAGCGACCCGAAGGACTCACCGTATGACAACCCACGCATCCAAGTTGTGGGTTGGGCATGAACTCCACGCGGTCCGCGGTTCCGTCGTCGATGCGGATGATGCGTCCGCGTGCAATGTCCCAGTAGTAGACGCTGCCCGTCAGTGCCGCGCGTGCGAATCGAAAGAGTGATCGTTTTAATTAAGGGTTTTATTAGTCCTCTTTAGTCTATTTTTCTCTCTCAAATTCAATTTCTTCTCTATTGTCGCTGTAGACAAAACATATTTAGTTCCAACAAGGCTAGGAGCAGAAATATGTAACAGATAACCTAAAATCAAGACACGCATATAATTTACGGTTTTTAGCTGAAAAGGCGACGGTAAAATATAAAGAAATTGTCAGTCAATATAAATTTTTTTTAATTTTTGTTTTCTATTTCAATTCATAATGGAGGAAAACCAAGGTATGGTTGACGAAAAAGAATATTCTGACCTGAGAAACGACATTGGCTCTAAAATAATGAATAAAATGGACCATATGTACTTGCTTGATTTGATCGAAGGCGTATTGGAAAAGATGGATTTGGATAGTGTAGTCAGAGTATTGCTGGCACTGAGTTGGTTGGCATCTCCGTTGACCGAAACATTGAACTCTAAGTTTGTTTCTTTGTTAATTAAAGATCTTGACCATTTAAATAGTGAAGCCTACCGTGGTTGCCCGTCGAGACGCCGACCACGCCGCGGGAACGTGCCCCCGGCGACAGTGCGAGGATCGCATTGCTGGCGCCGCGCACCTTGAAGGAACCGGTCACCTGGAGCTGCTCGAGCTTCAGAAAGACCTGCTCGCCAAGGCCGGCGGCCGGCACAAGCGGAGTCTCGCGGACAGCGTCGCGAATGCGCTTCTGCGCGGCACGGATATCGGCAAGAGACGGTCTTCGCGTTTCACCTTCCGGCGCGGTTGCGGCCGGGATGTCAACATTGCGCGTGACTTTGCCGCAGAGTGGAACATACCGGAGTCACACGGTAGTTACGCTAATCTGCTCGAAAACGAAAAGATAGATGCCATATACATTCCGTTACCGAACAGCCTGCACCATGAGTGGGCGATAAAAGCTGTGCGGGCGGGGAAGCACGTGCTCTGCGAGAAACCGCTGGGACTGACAGAAGCCGAGTGCCGGGAGATGGGTGATGCAGCCGATGCGCACGGTGTAAAGTTTATGGACCGTTGTCATTAAAAATCACATCTGGCCAAAGACTGTACCAATCAAGAAAAGTGTGGAGTGTGTGGGAGCTTAGATAACGTAAGGACGAAGGAAAACCCATGCAAGCTACCTCGTTAATGCTTGAACTGTGGATCCAACAAACACACCTGCTACCATGCAGCTTGCCCTCGAAATATGTCCACTGTTCCCCTTCAATCCACAAAATGATGTGCTGTATTTTCTCTTGGAATATGAATGATAAAGTGCTGGACCATATAGGGCTTATAAGTAGTTTGTTTGCTGTAAATATTAATTGTAGAGAGAAATGTAACATGGTTACTTTTCCCAAGGGGGGGGACAGATAATCATTGCTTATCAATAGCTGAGGACTAGAAACAATAACTAGGTCAAGAAGTGATGGATTCTGATCACAGCAAATTCTTGTAGACTCGTTAACAGTTTGGTATAGATAATTGTTTGATAAATAAGATGCAAAGGGAGAGCCTGTAGTTTGTGTTTTTGGTGACCCATATCCATCCGGATCGGCGCCATCGGATTCTGCCTCGGCGGTAAGCTGGCGTTCCTGCTCGGGTGCCAGAGCCGGCGCTTGGCGGCGGTGGTCGATGTCTACGGACGCATCCGCTACGCGGACCTCGACGCGAACCACCCCGTCCAACCGCTGGAGATGGCCCTCGGGCTCGAGTCCCCGCTGCTGGGGATCTTCGCCGCCGGCGATGCCTCGATCCCCCTCGAGGACGTCGACGCGATGCGCCAGCAGCTCGACGCCTTCGCCAAACACCCGGCGAGGGCACGGATACGTCCTGACGGAATCGCCATGAAGTCTTTGCAGCAGCGACTTATCCTCGGTGTAGCGGCCGTCTTTGTCGTCGGTTTCCTGGCGGCTTCGTTCGCCATCTACCTCGTTACGCGATCCACGATGTATGCCGAGTTCGATGCAGCACTGCACGCGCAGGTGCGCGCCTTGGAGGCATCGACCATCGAGACCCACGACGGCGTTCGATTTGAATTGGGAGCAGGCTTCGAAGAATTCGAGCGAAATGGTACGTGGTCATATGCTGTCTGATGTTGTTGCTGTTATTGGTACACAGGATATTGTGTTTGGAGAGGTCGATCGATGACTGCCACATATACATTAACCGATGATTTGAAGGCTGGCATTGATCACTGGGTTGCCAAGTACCCGGCCGATCAGAAACAGTCTGCCGTTATATCGGCGCTGACATTGGTTCAGGAAGCTGATGGCGGCTGGCTGAAAACCGAGATGATGGACGCTGTTGCGGATTATCCTGAGATGAGCCGCGAGCTGCTGCAGAAGAACCCGATGCTCTCGGCGATCAGCTCGGCGGTGACCAAGCGCATCCTGAACGAGCTGACCCGCAAGGCCGACAAGGACGCGGAGGCCTATGACGCGTTCTGGGAAAATTTCGGTGCCGTCCTGAAGGAAGGTCTCTACGGCGCCCCGAACGAGCATAAGGAGACCCTGCTCGACCTGGTGCGTTTCAAGTCGACCACCCGCGACGGGCTGGTCAGCCTCAAGCAATATGTCGAGGCCAATTGTGTAACATTTTGTGCTGAATATTCGCGATTTGTGTGTATTGTTTGCTCTTTCACTCACAAGTCGCCCAAATCGACATTGGGCATCCAAATCCAAACGTAAATGCTCAGACGAATGGAATCGGAGCGACCGCGAGCCGGCGAGGGTTGGTCGGGGTGAGACAGCCAAGCCGTGATGCCCAGACCAGACAAGTCCCGGGCCGGCCGGCCTCGGGCACGGGGACAAGTCCCCGAGATCTGGGCGGAGGTTTAGGGTGCACGGCAGAGCGCTCGACCCAGCATACCGCGATGCCCTACGATCCAAACGCGATTAGCCATAAATTTTCTCGCCAATCTGCAGTCGACCGGGAAACTGAGATCGAATATCAGCGATATCGCAACGCACCATTTCTTCAGCCAACTGCTCGACAGTCCTTTTGGGTATCCAGCCCAATCTGTCTTTGGCCTTTTGCGCATCACCGATCAAGACATCAGCTTCGCTCGGGCGAAGCAGCGCTGCGTTTAGAGAGATGAGAACCTGGGAAAAGGTCTTTAAGTAACAAAACTTGCCCATTGTTTACACATAGTACTTGTTATTTGGGAAGTATACATACATTTTCAGCTAGGGAAGGGGGAATTTTCCAAGCGGATAATTTTTCATTGGGAGGGAAGTTTCCAGGGGGCAAATCTTTCAGAAGAGATTTTAAACTGTGGGAATTTACAAGAATTCCTATACGAAATTCTTCTTATATCATGCTTTCTCTGTGCCAGCTCAATTTTAAGCGTGGAGATGCTAAAAAGTGGTAAGCTATTAATAGTAATGCTCAAATAACGTCAAATATAATATGACGTTTTTAACTGTCACTGCCGTGTTAAGGAAGACTAACGTCAATATATTTTAAACTTTGAGCAATGAATTATTTATTTTATATTTTCAAGTCTTAAGAAATTCTGATACGATAGCTGGACTATCCTATATGTAACCGTTATATGAAATAAAATGAGGGGCGTTAACTAGCTTTGTCCAATATGGGGGAGGGTCTATTTTACATAATCGTTACAGATAGGCCTCCTTTTCACGAAAAACTGCATAAATATTACCGGCACAATTTGAAAATGCCGTGGTGTGAACACTTGAAAATTGCGAGAAAACCTTTCTGAAACGATACGGAGATAAAAATAATTTTGAAACAAGGCGGCTTAATTCTCTGACCAAATTTCTTTGGTGCCAACATCTAGCTTGGTTTGGTACCATCACATTTTCAAAGTGTGCCGACACGATGTAAAACGCTGGTCAAAATTTGGTACGATTACAATCATTCCTAGGACATTTTCCAGTACTTTTATGATAAAATACTATTTGAATCCATTTGTTCATGTTTTCACACCCTACTTTTTAAGCACACCCGCAAGCTTACTTAACCCAAACTAACCGAGCTTAAAAAGAGTTAACATAATGTAACCTAGGTAAAGAAAAATTAGGTTTACTGTAGGTGCACGGGTGTGGCTGGTTGGGTGTGAGTATCCTGGGTGTGACAAGATGGCCGCACTTTGGGAAGTAAAAAATAATATCAATATGAAATGGGTTGTCCCCTCAGTAATCCCCCGCTCTTTACGCTAAAGTTTGACTCTTTAACACGATTCTACTTTTTAAAACAATTAAAAAGATTTAGCGTAAAGAGCGAGAGATTGCGGAGGGGACAACCCATTTCATATACAGAGCAATTTCTGTTCGTTTTAAGTTTTAATGTCGCTCCTTCCTTTCAGTTACAAAAACTAGCTTTTTTTATTTAATTATCTAAAGAAGGAATGCCAAGAACCGAAAAGTTGAGGAAAAAAAAATCCTTGAGAATTTCACCTTCATAAGCTTAAGCATAGTTGGAATAGTAGTCATAGTAACAGTCTTTGTATTACTGTTACTAGAAATTATTAATAGAAATATTAATAGCCATAGTACTAGTAGCAGTCACAGTACTAACGTATTGTATTCACAAGTAGTTGCCATAGAAGCAGCAGTTGAAGTAGTAGTAGTGCTAGTAAATATAGCAGTAACAGAAGTAATAGTAGTAGCGTGTACATATTGCCTTTTGGTGAAGCGGGCTAGTAGCACGAGGGGTAAATACTAGAGAACCAGACGAAGAGGTAGTCGTTCCTGATAAGAACACAACATCACTCGCCGTAATGGTCGAAGTGTTAATTGTAGAGTGGTTTGTCGCAACGACAAAAATTCTGGTAGTACTATTTTGAGATACAGTAAAAGCGGTAGTACCAAAAGTACTGGTGCCATCGTTACTAACAGCTTGCATAATAACGCCAATCTGGGAACTCATAAGATCCAAGGAGCCGTGAGAACAGGGACACAACTACAATGGCGCGTAACTAATATGGCGCGTAACGACTTACGTGTGCTGGGGGGCCTGGGGGCGCAAAGCGCCCCCACCAACTAGGCGTTGGGGTGGCGCGAAGCGCCACTCCAACAGCTAGTCTATATATATAAAAATAAGTTGTTTGTCTGTGTCTCTGTCTACTGACGTCATGTTTGTGTGTCGACTAACGTCATGTTTGTCAACTGACGTATCTATCTATCTATATATATAAAAATAAGTTGTCAAGACGGGGCTACACGTGCAGGTTATTAAGACGGGGCTACACGTGCAGGTTATTATAAAGAAAACTAAAAATTGCAAGGCAGAAAACTGTTGTACCCTTTGGGTATTTAGAAGCAAAGCACACCAGTTATAGACCTAATTTTTTTCCCTATAACCAATACTTCTAAATATTGTATTAAAAATGTATATACAAAAATATTAATCCCACAACTTGATAACATTGTCCCAACCAGCCGATATGATTTTTGATGTCTCATGGGAGAAATAAATAGGTATAACAAAGAATGTTATATTAAGTTTAAAAGCAAAATTGGAAAGAAAAACAAAGTTATATCTCATATGCAGCTTCATCTCAAATCATCACCATGACTTTCGTAAAAATTGTTCTACTGTCTCCTATACACGACTCCATCCAGTCTGCCCTGGACCGTATGATTCCAATAGATATTATCCTAATTGATCTACTTAAGGCCTTCGACCAAATATCCTTGTGAAAAATCAATTACTTCCTAGAAGTCTATTCCTGTTGCTTGAGTAGAATGCTGAGCCATATCAATGTTTTTTTTTCCAAAATTTATGAAATGTATTCACATATCTTTAAAACCTTATAAATATGGACTAAGGAAAGTTGTGAAGCAGAAAACAATTTTCTTGTACTTTATTCAAGCAGAAGATCTATTTTGCAAGGTTTCACTTTTAGAACACACATATTTTTAAAGGTCATCAAAGGTCAGGACCCTTTAGAGAGCATAGAGGTAGGTACTTCAAAATACCTTCCAAGACAAAAGGTACTATAACCTTCGGAGTAGAGTGTAGTGTATTCTTGGTCTTGTGGAAAGTTCCACATTGGCTGAATTCACCAGCAATTTATGGAACGGTCTTTGAGAACCTTAATCCTCTCAAATTTAGAAATCCTTTTGAATTTTTTTCTTTTGGTAGAGCATATTTTCATTCACCATTTCTTACACTTTGAAGAAGTGCCCAACTATCAAACAGTTCGTGGTAACGAACTGTAGTAAGGAGCGACCCGGCTCAATAAAAAAAAGAATTTTTTTTTTACAATACAGTTTAAACTAATTTTAGAATGAACAAAGAAACATCATTGTCGAAGTCAACGCGAAAAACGAAGGTTTTTTCTTTTGCTGATCCCACAACAAACACGTACTTGAACGGGGACGTACACCGAAATGACCGTCATAAATCAATCAAAGACGACTAAAATCTAGTGCAGTGGCCGTAGAATAGCCGGGAGGAGGCCTGGTCCCAATCCTGCTGAAGTATCAACAACAACAAAAGACGTTTCCCCGGTCCATCATTTTGTTATCATTTTTATGTTCATTTTTTTGTTTAAAATAATCAATAATTAATAATTCATCAGATAATAAATTAAATATTGGTTTTAATTCATCAAAATTATTAATAATTAACATTAATTTTGATAATGTTAAATTATTAATTAAATAATAAAAATAATTAATAATATTATTATCATTATCATAATTTCTATCATTATATTGTTGATTTAATAATAAATAAAATTTAAAATATAAATTTAGGAAAAGGAGCGCGTGGAAAATGCTGCCAGGCAAGTTGGCCAGCGGGATGAAGTCGGCGGGCGGGCCGTGGTTGGCGGAATACCGGAAGCCTGACGCCGCCGGCATCAGGCGTCAAGCCGCTCCATGAATGCCATCGCACCGTGCGGCGCCCGCACCTTGCCTTCATGAATGAAATACACAAACACGTCGCGAGATTTCTTCTCCGCCGCGTTCTCGGGATCCGCCAGCGGCAGGTCATCGGCCTGGCCGCCTTCAGCCCAAAATCAAGCGAGCCAAAATGGATCCGTAACAAATTTCGCACGGTTGAAGATCTCCGTATGCCATTATTAGAGACTGGAATTCAACCAAGTTCATCAGTTAATGACAGTGATGAAATGAAAGAACTTTGTAGCGATTCTGATGCAGTGAATTCACAGTCTTTAGAAGAAAATACGCATTTTGGGTCGATCCGTGAAAATACAATGGAAAAAATTACATACTTTGGACCGACTTCAAAGAAAGAACTGGTAAGCAGTGGATTCAAAATGATGGCTTACTTCCATTTTTATTTATTATTTATTTATTTATTAATACCAAATACGGTAAGCTTTTAAGCTTGTCGCAATACCATTGGCTGCTGCAATAGGTAAAGCTTGTCTAACAAATGGTGCTGCTGCTTTATGTATATTGAGCCGGGTCGCTCCTTACTACAGTTTACTTACCACAAACTGTTAGAAAGAGGAGTTAATCTCGCACCATCTCTTAAGCAGTTTAACAGTATATATGAAAGCGCCACCCTCATACTTGACCACCGTTGTCACTTTAGCTTCCAATATTCTTATCTTGGTTTTCAGGCTTATCTTCCTATCCTTCCCTTAACTTTTTCAACTATGAAAAAGTACACCTTCACCGTATCCACTAAAAAAAAAATAAAAATAAAAAAAAGAAAAAAAAGAAGGAGAAAGGAAGACTGTTTTCCTACTTTAGTATTTTAAATAGATCAGTACTTGAACGAGGCCTTAACCTTACTAATCCA
Source organism: Alatinidae sp. Z8VKAUB7J3 (assembly GCA_010016025.2). Classification (NCBI taxonomy): domain Eukaryota; kingdom Metazoa; phylum Cnidaria; class Cubozoa; order Carybdeida; family Alatinidae; species Alatinidae sp. Z8VKAUB7J3. The sequence continues at coordinate 172,635,440 of JAAAKM020721499.1, read as the reverse complement.
TCCAATTACATAGGTCAAACCAGAATGATGAGGTGTGATAAATGCTAGTGACAGTTTGGTTCGAGGCAGGCATGCAACAAAATTTTGTCCACATTCCTTCCCATTGGTCGGTTGGTCTTGCCGCTGTTACTTTTGGTTCTTCTGGGCTGGGGACCATAGTTGACATTGGTGTAACCGCCGTTCGTTCGCCAGCTCCGTGAAGTGCGCGCCTCCTTCAACCCACTCAGTGAAGCCACCAAACGGGCTTTCATTTACCGTTCGTTCCTGCAGCTACCTTACATGGAAGCAAACAACGAATTTCCACAAACATCTCATGGTGATTTTTCCCATCCTTCTGTTAACCAGAAGTTTGCTGAGCAGAACACGAACAGTAAGAAAAAAAGGAAATCAAGTAGCAAAGAGGCTAGCGAACTTGTAGGGTCACTTTCGGGGTCGTCTGAAGCTAAAGATAATGAAGATAATACTGGCCCTGATTATAGCTCACCTTCTAAAAAAGTTAAGGGAGATTTCTTTGCTGCAAGACCGTTGAAACAGACACAATTGCTTTTTTTTGGTATTATGGTTTTTATAACTTATTATTTTTGTATCAATTTTTTTATACCATTTTAATTTCAACAGATTTATTAGAACTTTAGTCTTCACCAGATCTTAGATAAAATTTACGACAATTTTCACTACCTACCTACAACGCATAATTGTCGAGGTTCCCTTTAAATTGCGGGTGTTTCTTTGTTCGCAAGTTTATCCAAGCGGCCAAGCCCCCCCCCCCCCCTAAAGAAAATCCTGGATCCACCCTAAAGCTGGAGTTGGCGAAGCCCGCCGAGCCCAACGGCGGTACGACCTCCGGTGTGGAGGACGTCGTCCTCGTGGAGCGCATCGCGGGCGGTGATGACGCCGCCTTCGAGGAGCTCGTCGAGCGGTACCAACACCGCATCTTCTCGTTCTGCGCGCGGATGCTGCAGGACCGACAGGAAGCCGAGGACGTCGCGCAGGACGTCTTCATCACGCTGTACAAGAACGCCGGGGAGTTTCGAGGGGAGTCGCAGTTTTCGACGTTTTTGAAATTACTATTAATAATCATTGAATCTTTGAAATTACTTTAATTTCCTTATGGATTTATTTTTATTGTTCCTATTGTTTCAAATGTAATCAGTGTATTTACAAAAAATAATTTAGGTATAAATTTCTTCACCTTAATGGGGGTGGAGTTTTTTTTTTCAAACAATACAAGGTAAAGAACTGTAGTAAGGAGCGACCCGGCTCAATAGTAACCGAAAGTCTAAAAAATGGAATTTTGATACCAATAGTTACATCACTCTAAGAACATTAACCCCAAAGAAGCTCCAATTTTGAGTAGATACACGTAATTGCCAAGTCTGAAAAAAAGCATTTGGATGCTTTAGATCAGGGCTATTTTTTCAATTCTATCTATATAAATCAAATATATAATCTATATAATATATCTATATAATTTAAATAAAAAAAACAAGTTTTTTAACTGAAAGTAAGGAGCGACATTAAAACTTAAAACGTCCCGCTTTTTACGCTAAATTTTGACTCTTTCTCTCCATTCTATTAGGGCTGTAGGGAGGTTGTCATGCTCAAATATACAATTTCTAGACCTTTCAACTACATTGAACAAAATGGCTATCTCAGAATTTTGATTGAACGTATTTGGGAAAATGATGGGCGTGAGAGGGAGGTTAGTTGCCAATCACGTTTGACTATTAAAAAGGGCACTATTCCCTTCAATCTCCTTTCGAATGAGCCATTTTAGAAGTTTCTACGATAGCTCCTCCAATACGAAGTGCCCTGGTCTGAACAAAAACCAAACGGGTGATCGGATCTTAATGAAATTTGATATTTAGAAAGATATCGTGTCTCAACGCTCTATTAAATTCCGACTGGATCTGGTGACATTAGGGGGAGTTTGGGGTAGGGGAACCTAAAATCATGGAAAACGCTTAGATTGGAGGGATCGGGATAAAAATTGGTGGGGAAAATAAGCAGAAGTCTTAGATTCGTGATTTACACAATTGGAACGGATCTGCTCTATTGGGGGGGTAATTCTGAAAAATTAGAAAAAATGACGTTAACCCTCATGCAACTCAACCCCGTTTAACTAAATTCCCATGCAACTGAACCCCTATTTAACTGACCACTCATGAAACTCAACCCCTGTCTAAAAAAATCAGTTCAACTGAACCCCTATTCAACCCCCCCCATGCAATTTAAACCTCATTTAATTCAACACCCGTTGGACTAAACCCTGTTTGATTCAATCTCCATAAGACTAGTTCTATTCAGCTCAACCATTCTTAAATCAACAGTGTAACTAGAAAATGTAATTGATTTTGTTTGTGTTCCCGCGGCCGGAGGGATTGTCCGAGAGCGGAATGGCCGTGCTCGCCGTCGTGGTTTGGGCGAGTATCATGTGGGTCTCGGAGGCCATGCCGGTCGGTATTACCGGTATTTCGATCCCGTTATTGCTGATCGTAACCGAAGGTATTCCATGGGCCAAAGGTAAGCCGCCCATGAGCGTTGTGTTTGGTGGTTTTACCAAGCATGTCGTCTGGCTGTGTCGGTTTGCATTCCTGGTCGGCGCCGTGAATCCAAAGGGCATAACTAATGAAAAAAAGGGTCACAACTAATAAAACAATTTTGGAGGAAAATCTTTCACCCCCGTTCCCCAAGGTAATGTCTTCTATAGGGATCATATTAAAAATAAGGTCACGAGTTCCTGGCGCGTTAGCAGAACTATAATTTGGAGGAAAATAGGGGAATAATGTGAAGAAAAATTATGTATTATGATATTCCAGTTAACTTATGAAAAAATTTCATTTTCAAAACACTTTATGGTAGTCCTTACCGTAACTTTTGATGGGTAAGACTAAACTTGATGAAACTTATATATTTAAAATCAGCATAAAAATACAATTGTTTTGATTGGCTATTGGTATCAAATTCCGTTTTTTAGAGTTTCGGTTACTATTGAGCCGGATCGCTCCTTACTACAGTTCGTTACCACGAACTGTTTGATGAGGTAATCAAAGAAAATGCAATTAATCGTGTTCTTCGTAGTGGCTGCGGTATTCCTAAAGAGTTGCTGTAGCATTTTATCTCGAACTGTGAAGCGTCAAAATCCTTATGTGATCATTCAGTTGCAAACATCACATTTTCTGAATTTCCAGGCATGCTCGAAAACCTATAAAACATATTCCGAAGCGTCTTTCTCAAAGTTCAAATGACTCAAATTCCGCCAGAATATTTGTAAAAGAGTATGGTACAAAGAGTGTTTTGTAGATGATCATTGTAAAGCTGACTAAATTGCTTCAGATATAAACTTTCAGGAAGTGAAAGGGGAAAGATATGTCGGAGGTAAGGGTACAATAAATTTATGAGAATTTAAAAAACAACCCGAAGTCGTAGATAGATTTCGAAGGGCTTATTTGAAAGCTAATTATTATATCTACCTGCTTTTTGTAAGTAACCTAAGAATAAAAAAAAAATGCAATTTTGTCAAAAGGTTCACATACAAGATGATTTAACAAACGTTTCTTTGACAAGAGTATATAAAATACTATTAAAGAGTTCCTTCGCTGGGGTATGATGTCAAACTTGAGCGACTTCTTTACCTAATTCCCTGGGCAATTATCCCTTGCCCCCCTCCACGGCTTTATTTCCCCAAACACATCCAATAAAAATTCCGATAAAAAATTGCCATTTTGTTTAAATAGTTTAAACAGCACATTTTAAAACTCCGGTGTCGACAAAACCACCCGGGAACAGGCTTTTTAAGTTATTCGCTGGGGATATATGGTTCTTATACAAAGGATGCTCGCATGAGCTTCAAAGAGGGCTCATTTGATTGAAAATTCTACTTCACTTTTAAGAGTCAAAACGGACAGCCATTCCTAATCTACCAACCATTTCCTCGCCCACCCTTAGAGGACAAGAAAAAACACAAAAATCCCTTGCTATTTTTATCCGACCTAGTAAACTTTTCCACCCCTGAAAGAATTTGTGAGAGTTTCCTTTCAGGTTCTGCAACGTCTTACTAACCGCCAACTCGTTTATTTTAGAGAATTTTTATTTACTAAAAAAGCAGCTATTATAATATAACCTTCATTAACTTTCAACAATTCAATAACATTTTGCTTACCTCAAGCGGCTACTTCGGACGGCAGGTTAAGTAGGCAAACCAAGGCTAACCTACGCCTGGCTGCGGCGCACAATGCGTGGTCATCTGCAAACGTTGTGGATCGTTTGTATCATGCGGGAGGTGGAACTTCGGTGTATGCAAAATCTAAGTTACAGCGCTGTTTTCGCGATGTGCATGTGGCGACACAACACATCATGGTAGCCAAACCTATTTATGAGGTGGTTGGTAAGGTTCAGCTGGGTATCGACCCAAAACAACTTCGACCTACTGCCTCGCTCCTTTTTTCTCAAAATCGTCCGATCAAAACTATGAGAAAGCAATTTAGCCATAAAAATAAATTAATATGCAAATTTCGTTTTAATTATTCATGTGCGCAGAGCCGAATTCAAAACATGCATTAATTCAAAAACGTTCAGAAATTAAATAAAAAACAGGTTTTATTTTAACTGAAAGTAAGGAGCGATACTAAAACTTAAAACGAACAGAAATTACTCCGTATATGAAAGGGGCTGTTCCTCCCCATGAATCCTTGTGTAAAATGTTGGGAAAACTAGGATATGTGGGGTTGAGGATCCTTTCTTTGTAAACTCAAGAAAGCTCTAAGCGGATCTATCTTATTAAACGAGCATTTATTGTATATGTATATATATTGTGTGCACGTGCGCTTGCATTTTTTTTCTCGAAAATGGCACACATTTTTTTTCTGAAAATTGTCATACCTTTCTGGTGGGAAAAACGATCTAGATAGGTCATGGCCTTAGATAAATTCGTTTGAGTCACGCAATACGAGTGAAAAGTTGATCAACAATTAGAATCCATTTCAGCCAGAACATACTAGTTTTACATCTATAAGAAAAAATATAGTAAAAGTGTATCGAAGAGCGTTTAAAATGTATTTATACCCAGTAAATCTATATATAAATAACTGGATAAAAACGGTCAGAGTAAGGGATACCACTTTCTTGACACCCAAAAATGGGACAATGAAGAATAATTTTGTCTTTATTGATAAAATATTTATATGCCAGAGTTTTTCCCAATTTTTGTAATATAATAGCCTAACTCTTGTTTGTAGTGAAGAATATAGATGTCTCATACAGTTTCGGAAAGAGCTAATAAATTTACGTTCAATTCCCGTGACTTTTGAAATAAAATATCGTTTATAAGTTTTTTGGGGTGGAGTGGGGGGGGGAGAGTCGGGCCATTGGTGAGGTAACATGATTCTTCATTGATAATTTTTTGGTGAGGGGTGTGTATCGGGTCATGGAGGGCCAAGTGTGAGTTCTCATAATATTTGAGCAGCTTGAAACATCCATTTTGGGCTCCGAAACACATGAAATTCCATTGTTTTATTTTCATTGGGATCGAAACTGTCGATCCAAAAACGTGGAACATAAACAAAAAAGTGGCATTTTTCCATGGGTACGAAAGTTCTGCCATCTATTGTTTCTACCCATTTCTGTTTGTGATTTCAGCTGAGTTTATCATTCGGTTTTTTGCACTTGGGATTGCGGTAGAGAAATGGTATCAGATGTAACCGTTAAACTTTAAAGGTTAAGGGAAGCAAGGTAGGGGCAACTTTGTGGTTCTTTTCTATATCATCTCTGCGGTAATCGCCGATGTGAAGAGCCCCCAATTCCACCAAAGAGAGTGGATCCGGTCCAGTTATATCAGTCACATATCTTAGACAGGTTCCTATTCTTCCCATCCAGTTTCATCCTGATCTCACTGCTTTAAGTATTTTCGGGGTCGACAACGACGGCGACGGGATCGACGATCCGGACGACATCGACGACGACCAGGACGGCATTCTCGACGGTCTCAGACTTGACTGTAACTGAGCATCAAATCACAACGCTCTTAAGCACAAACACGAACTACTTCTGGCGTGTGCAAGGCAAAGATGGAGCAGGTGGCACCGTCATCGCAACATCTTCCACGCTATCCTTCTCTACGCACTCGACCGACGGAACGGCTGGTTTGCCTGTACATGCGATTGTTCAAGCAGGTGCCTTCACATCGGCACACGAAGCATTCGTAGGCACCTATGGTTTCGGCGTTTACAAATGGAACCACGCTTTACAATGTGCACGTACGCCGAGATGGACAGTTTACGAGGGGAGGGGGGATCGATTCTGTGGAGGGTTTTTGACTGTGCGCTGTGTCGTGTGCAGCTGAGTGTGAAGGTGATGGAGCTTCCGTCGGAATTGGTGCTTGCGGTGAATCGTAACGGGATTCAGCTGCTTGCCGCGGAGAATCTCGAGGTGTGTGTTGGTGTGAGTGTGTGTGTGTTGTGTGTGTTGGGGTGTGTGTGTATTGGTTTGTCTCTCACGGTCATTAATGAAGCACCTGTCTTGGATAATTTTAAATTTGATTGCCTTAGCTGAAATAGTTGTCTAATAACTATTTGTGTGGGTATGGATCTTCAGGAAGCAGTCCCAGTACATTGTGGTCCTCGTGTGTCTACTCAGGATAAGCTAAAGTACCTGAAGATAAAGATACAAGATATCCCAGCTGAACACCTGGAAATCAATTGTCCACAGCATATTTAAATTCATTCTGGTGAATCGTTTAAAGAGAAAGGTGCCAAACCATCTGGGTCGGCGTGGTGTTCTGCGCCTCGTCCAGGATGACATAGGCGTTGGCCAGCGTGCGCCCGCGCATGAAGGCCAGCGGCGCCACCTCGATCTCGCCGGCGGCCAGCCGCCGCTCGACCATCTCGCCCGGCATCATGTCGTACAGCGCGTCGTAGAGCGGCCGCAGGTAGGGATCCACCTTGTCCTTCATGTCCCCGGGCAGGAAGCCGAGGCGCTCTCCCGCCTCGACCGCCGGACGCGACAGGATGATGCGGAATAGTTATCTGCAAACCATTAAATATATAAAATAGTTATATTTTATATAACTATATAAAATAGTTATATTTTATATAACTATATAAAATAGTTATTATTTGCAAACCATTAAAGGACTCAAAATAGCTTAAAATAAAATATTTGCAATTTTAAATCAAGTTTTTCAAACACTTCCTGATAACGAATTGTAAGTAAGGAGCGACTCGGCTCAATAGTAAACGAAACTCTTAAAACTGGAATTAAAATATCAGGATACATCGAGGGAGCGATCTTCAAGATGCGTCGCTCCTATGTCCAAGTCGGTAGTTCCACAACGAACGTCAATCGCAGTGGAGCCGCCCTGCAGATTCTGGGAACACCCGACGCCGATGTGATCTTTACGTCGCGTGAAGATGAGTCGATCGGCGTCGACAACGAACCTTTGGATACCGTGGCTGAGCCTGGCGAGTGGGGCGGCATCATCTTCCAGAACGACCTGGATCGCTCCGACTTCAAAACGAGCTTGGGCGGCAACCTCCGGATTTGAAACCTATTCCATTAATTTTAGAAAGATCATCGTCCAGATCACTGGAGAGGAGATTGTTAAGGGCATAGACCCCTTCATTCAGAAGTACAATATCCACACTTTCTTCACTCAGGACCTCTTTGGGCAAAGCACTTGTGTGGGAACCAACAAAGCCAATTTTGAAATCACCACCATATTCTTTGAGCGCTCTCGACAACATGATCGCGCCGATCATACTGGTGGTACCGGAATTGGGATTCTGGCCGTAAACACAGCAAACCCGTCCATTTCAAGTTCAGTTTTTAGCATGTTTATTTGGTTCCTGTTAGCAACCAGATTCAATAGATTCGGTAGTTTGATCGTGTTCAGTCTGCACGTTTTTCGAATCCGGTGTTTTAGCATGGTTGTGGGGTTAAGGCTAGTAACCGAATTCGATAGAATTTACAGAAAAAAAAATCAAGACTTTTAGTACTGACAGGACAATTAATTTTCTGTCTTCGACACCAAGGGTAATCGTAACCAAAGTAGCTAGATGCAAAAGAGTAGAATAAATTTAATGATCCGCATGAGAAAAAATTGAGCGCTTACTGTCTGTTTTACAAACAGATATGCAGGAATAATAGAAGCAAAGATGAACGAGACATAGTCTAATGTCTATCGTCTAAAATCTTCTTATTAAATCGCTAGTTTCCTTTCTTTAATATAAGGCACGATCGGCGCGTTTTCCGGTCTTTTCGGCATACCCATTTCTTCCGGGCCGGGTCCGACAAAACGGGAAGATTTTCCTTCAACTGAAAATTAAGGTAAAATGCTGTTTTTTCAAAATTCCAATAGGTATAGACCTGTCACATAGGCAAATTTCAGGGCCCTCTAGAGGGAGAAGGATTGGAGGTGGGTACTTTAAAATACCTTCCTGGGACATACTTCAGCCTGTAGACTCATCCCTGAAAGTTTCATTTTCCTAACCTAAACCCTTTCCGAGATAGGTAGAAGTCAATTAACTAGAATTTTACCCTAGTTGCCTTTTCTCTGCCTTTAGTTCTGAAAAAAGGTGGTCTTGAGCAATTAGTACGATTCATTCGTGATGGTGATCTAAGCAAACAATCTGTTCAGCAACTAGAAGATGCTTTGAAAATACTTTGGTCATGTACGTTTAACAATTCGCAAGCGTTAAAGATACTTCGACAAGATACTAAATTCACTGAACGTGTAAACGAATTGTTTGAAAACACAAAACATGATGGACATAATTCATTAGCAAGGGCAGCTGAAGGTGTGCTATGGAAAGTAGTGAAAGAAGAAAAATTAATTAGTCTTACCCATCAAAAGCTACGAGTCTGAGAAAATTTGCCTTACTTTAGACAATAGGGGGAAATACCCCCTAAAAGTCATAAAATCTTTAAAAAAAAATCACACCATCAGATTCAGCGTATCAGAGAGCCGTACTGTAAAAGTTTCAAGCTCCTATCTACGAACTCCTATCAACAATTTTGTATTTTTTGCCAGAAGACAGATCACGGATGGGTGTTTATTTTTTTTTTTATTTATTATTTTTTCTCTTTCTACGTCTTATTCGTGGGAAATAAATTATATTTCATATCTTTTTTTTCTATTAGTAACCTGAGTTTGCTTTACTATTTGTATGTTGGATGGAGAAACTGTTTCAACAATTTTTAAATCCTGACACAGATAGCATTGTTTAATTCAAGTTTATACCTCCTGAAGTTGACTTAAAAAGTAAAACTAAATACCATTCCCAAAACTCTATCAATACTGTTTGACATCCTGTTTATATTGTAAGAACAGAAGTTGTAATAGTGGTAGCGCCATTCTTTTATTTATTTTTAATAAAAAAATTTCGACGCTAGATTTTTGGACATTACGGCCTGACTGAGAGCCACCCCCTTAGACCTTGGTGGCTTCTCTGATACCAGCAGTCAAATATTTTCATACTCAAATGGATTTATCTCTGTTAGTTAATAAAAATCTCTCAACCAAGTACGTTAAAATGAGCTCTATGTTTCCGCAGTGTAATTTTTTAATCCAATAGTTTGTAGTAGTGAACTCAATAATTATCCCATGAAAACTTTAAATCTGTTGCTTGTTTGCCTAAACCAGTACGAACCGACTCATTGGTAGAGGTATGACGCACATACCAGGTGCCATCACGCCAAATGGCAAAATCTGCCCTGGCGTCGGCATCAAAATAGCCAATCAACGGAACGTCGGTGGCTAAACGACCATAGTCCACCTGTTTGAGTTCACCTGACTCTGAACTTAGGTAATACCAGCGCCCTTCCGATGGACGACGCACAATCAAATCATCGCTACCATCCCCGGTACGAGATCGCGGCCCTTGATCTCCATCTGCATGCCGTCGCCTTCATCCGGCGGGCAGGCGGAGCCGATCTCTTTCTTGATGCGCTCGGCCGAGCCCTCGCCGACCAGGAGGTTATGGTTACGCCGGATATAGGCGATGATCGCTTCGTCCATCTTGTCGCCACCGACGCGGACGGAGCGCGAATAGACAATGCCGCCCAGCGAAAGCACCGCGACCTCGGTCGTACCGCCGCCGATGTCGACCACCATTGATCCCGTCGGTAGACCGTGCTGAACGTCCGGACGCTCGACGGGTTGGAAGACGCTTTGAAGTGCTGCTGGGCCAGCGTGTTCACACCGCGCGTCATGACGTACCTCGATCGCGTGGGTGGAGCACCCGATGCCGCTGTCGGTGTGGTGATCCAAGCCATGGTGCCCGCCGATGTCGCCGGTGTGCTCTTTACGGTGAACCCGCTGACCGGTGACGCTGGGGAGATCGTCATCAACGCGGCCTACGGTTTGGGAAGTACCGTGGTCGACGGGTTTACTGACACGCTGTTCGGGCGCGTTGAGCAGTTGTTTGAACTTGCGCCAAATACGCTCAAGGTCGGCATTATGGACGAGGAGCGTCGCACGACGGTCAACCTGCCGGCCTGTATCGCCGCGGCAAAAAACAGGGTCGTATTTGTTAACACCGGATTCCTCGATCGCACTGGTGACGAAATACATACGAGTATGCATGCGGGGCCGATGCTGCGTAAGGACATCATCAAGTCGCAGCCGTGGTTGCTGACCTATGAACTGGCCTAAAAAAGTGCAGCTAAAGCAAAGGGCACTGGAAAATTGTCTAAAGTAAAGAAAATTTAAAATGGAGAAGAAAGAAACATTTGCATAATTATTGTATTATTCTTTAGTTTTCAGTCATGAGGGGGTAATTCAGCAATTTCAGTTGAGTTGAGAAATCTCAGCACAAGTTCAAGTCATTCTTCTCGTTTATCCTTCACAGAATCATATAGTTTCTAGGATTTTTTTCCCCGAGATCCATTGTGATTTTTGATATAATTTCCGCATCACCCCCAGGATTTTCGGTGTGCATTGGGGCTGGAACCGTATTTTTCGCGGAACACCCGCGCCATATGGCTGGAGGAGCGAAACCCGGTGGCGGCGGCAATTTCCGTCACCGTGAGGTCGGTTTCATTCAGGAACCCATAGGCGCGCGACAGGCGCAGATCGTTGTAGTAGGAAATTGGGCTCTGGTTCAGATAGCGTTTGAACAGCCGTTCGACCTGACGGCGTGACACGCCCAGACGGTCGGCAATCTATGGCGGCGAGGGCGTCGCAGAACTCGATTTCGTCAATCCCGAAACCGGCGATGACGTCCTGCCGACACTTGGTTTCACGGCGATGATGCTGGACAAGGGCCAGTCGGACGCTCCACCGCTGCGCTCGTCCTCTTCCGTCTTTCATGTGATCAAGGGAGCAGGACGGACGATGATCAACGGCGAGGCGATTGATTGGTCGGCTAAGGATACATTCACCGCTCCGGTCTTCGCCGAGATAGACCATGAGGCGCATGAAGTGCTTAATCACATGGCGTCCAGAGCGGGATGTAAGGTTCAGGTTATTTTTATTGATGCCTACAGATTCAGGCGTCATGATTTCATAGGTATTTTGTGCTTTTAACACCCCATCTTGGTGGATCCCCGAAGAGTGGCTAAAAGCATTAGTGCCAACAATGGCTTTGTTGGGTTGCACTGGCATGTTGCATAACTGACTGACTAGTTTTGATGTTCTGGAAATTTCAGTGCTTCGGATGTTGGTTTGCAATCCTAATAACTTAATTTAGATAACTAAGCTGTTTCAAACTATGTGTCATTCATATTTTCATTTATTTCTACCATCTTGAAATAGAGCTTTTTAGAAACTAGAGTGCGTGTGACAGTTTATTTGTTATTAAATTACCAACGGTATTTCTTAGAAAAAATACTTAGTACATATTTTTGGCCATGTTTAGGAGTATAAACATAGAATTTCTCACTAGAAAATACCAATTCCTGAGAAAAATACTGAGCATTGTTTAAGATAGGAAAATAGCACCCCGCACATAAATTTTGAAATGAAATTTGCATATTAATTCTTTTTTTGGCTAAATGGCTTTCTCTTTGTTTTGATCAGACGATTTTTAGAAACAAGGGGTGGGAAAGGAGGCTTAGTTGCCCTCCAATTTTTCTGTTAATTAAAAAGGCTACTAGAACTTTATAATTTTTAACGAACAGTTTTATTCGTAAAAAATATACAAAACTTAAGAATTAACTTACGTAACAAATTTTTATATTCTTATATTTTAATTATGTAAAACAGCTTGCGCGGCTTATGGAGGCGCTCGAGCCATGGTTGCTCGAAGGTGCACCTATCCACTACCGAGATGCCGAGCTTTCGATTTTTCGCGAGTCAGAAACAGGGCGCCTCTGGTTACAAGAAGGGAGCAATCCAAGCAACCCTTATAGCAACAGGGGGGCTCACTTGATCACCTGGCCAGACCCACCAATTCGGACAAGAGCGGATACCGGCGGTCGGCAGCATATCGATCCGCACGCGACGCACCGGTAGCCAGCTAATTTCATGCTTCTTACCCCTGGGATATGATTTTCTGAAACTCCTAATAAGTTCAGTTCAAACGCTCTTAATTCGTCAGTCAAAATGTCGATACAGTAGTCATTTCGTAACGCCGTAAAATTCAAAGTTCCAATTTTCATGTTCTTTAAATCATTGAAATTATTTTGGCCTCAGGAAAAGCAATGATCCTGGATACAAGTGCAGGACAGGGAACAACATATCTTCTCAAGCCTACAAAGAAGCACTTAAGTCGACTTAAGAACCGCGCGGCGGCATCGTGGGGGAACGTCGGATCCCGACGCCCCGCCACAATCAAGGCGACGAGAGCCAAGAGAAACAACGGCGCCACGCCGTAGCTCGCGCGTTGCGGCGGGTTCAGGCCGGGCAACAGCGCGCCACGCACAGCCAGCCCCAGACTGTCGGCAAGCCAGGCGTGGATCTCGGGCCATGCCGCATCGATGGCAATGATAGCGGCAGCAGCTAGACCATAGAGGACCATTCGCGCCGCCGAGACCCATAACGTTCAACTGACTGCAAAGTCAATTTAGTCCCTTCTTTCGATATTATTTTGTTATTGTTGTTTTTTGAGCCCTGAGGAATAGCCTTTGATCATGTGATTACTGATTGCGTTCTTCTTTGAACATAAAGTTTTAAAAGCTTCGATAGGCTGACAACTTCAGTGTTTAACCGATAGCAAAGAGACAAAACCAAAGTGTTGTTCTCGCAATACTTTATTCGGCGAAGCCGGACAAAGGTTGCCGCAACGCTTCACGTTCTTAGCCCTTGCACCGTAAATCGAAGTTACCACATAAAGCACTAAATCCAAGCATCAAAGTAAACAAAGTATCAAAGTAACAATAATTAAATTTCGTAACTAAGAGCGGTTTCCCCAGGGTTAGGGGAGGAGCTCAGCCCCGAAAGCATAGTTATTTGGCCTTTTAATTAGTCACAAAGTCCTTCTAAATATCAAAATTCATTAAGATCCGATCACCCACTCGTAAGTTCTAAATACATAATTTTTTCTAATTTTTCCTCACTTCCCTGCTAATTTGAGGCGACGTGGAAAAATTTTTCTGCCCCCGATCATATTCAACGCACTTCAGACCTGACATCATGAAGAATACAAGACTCAATTCTCAAGCAAGGCAAACCCTCAAAATTATGCTGAGTAACTCTCAAAACATCATCACATACTAATTGCAGCAATATTTGTAACCTACATTGACTGATTGGTTGATTGATTGATTGACATTAATGGTTGGTACCTAATAGATGCAAATATCCTAGTGTTAGCCTTCCCGACATCTACGTACTCTGCGACGTCTGCGCAGGGCGGCGCTACAACCGGGAGACGCTGCAGGTCTACTACAAAGGCAAGAACATCGCCGACGTTCTCGACATGACGGTCGGTGAGGCCAAGGAATTCCTGTCATCAATCCCATCGGCAAAGCGCAAGCTCGATACGCTGAGTTCCGTGGGCCTGGACTACGTGCGCCTGGGTCAATCAGCGACGACTCTCTCGGGCGGCGAGGCCCAACGGATCAAACTCGCCTCTTCTCGATACCAACCAGACACAAAATATAGCTATTTTTTGTATAGGGGTTGCATATATTTGTTCAGAAAATTGTATGAACTGCTACATATAGGGCTGAGGAATTTTATACTAATTTTGATACATTCTATCCAATCATATTTCCACGATTGGTTGTCTATAAATCAAAACTATTACAGGACAATTCTCTTACTTAATGCTAAATCTGAGCCGATGTTTCAAATTTTTATTTTTGTGCTCAACAGATATGCCGAGATTTACTGTTGCTACTCGAACTACTACTAAAACTGCTATTGCTATGACTATCTCTACTACAAATACTACATAGATTACTACTACTTGTGCTACTGAGACAAAGAGTATTCGGTGAAAACTTCAGGGACTGATGAAGAGGATAGTGAAATATGCTAAATTGGAAAACGCAATATGGATATAGGCTAGCAAAAGGGCGTAACAGCTATATCTAAGAAGCAGCTTTGAGTAACAAGTGTAAACTCTTAGTGTTGAAGGGTACAATGCGAGATGTTGTTCCAGATCCTATTACTGCTCCTCCTCCTCCTTTGTTGCCGATGATGGACAATACGGATGAGGGAGTAGTACTCGAGCCATCATCCTTCATTTTATCAGTTTGCTTGGAAACGACTGACGACGATAATGATGATGGAAGATGATAATGATGATCATTATCGTCGTCTTCGTGAGCGGATGAAGAAGTAAAAGACCTCATCAATTCGACTCCACAATCAGTTTCTACTGTTGCTGTTTCTCGGTGTTGACAAATCAATAAAACTAAAATGAACAGTTTTTCAAAACAGTCCTAGCATCCTTACCTCAGCGAAGTTCAACCAGAACTGATAAATAAATTGTGATGAAACGAGGCAATTCGTTGAAATGAAAGAAAATGATTTAAAAACATGTTTTTTCGGCCCTATGTCCAAGGGTCGTCCTCAGCAATACAAATAAGAAAAAACAACTTACAAGAGGATAAAATCAATAAAACTAAAATGATCAGTTTCAAAACAGTCCTAGCATCCTTAATGTAAAATTTATGGAAATTTAGCACTCCCCAGAGTTGCAGATTTCAACTCAGATATGCGTAGGGACGAGGGTAAACATTTTCCATCCTATGCCCACCATTACCCCAATTACATCCAAGCACTTTACTGAAAACCAAAACAAATGACCGTGGATTGTCAGTTTAATGTACACATATTGATATTTGTTCCTTACAGTTTAATAGTTCTTTATTTATTAAAGTCACAAAAGTGAAAACATTCAAGATGTATTTTCTTTTCACAATTCTTATGTAAAGTAATTGTGCATAAAATACGATATATTCTACAGACTTCTAATATTGCATTCCTGACTTAAAGAAAAAAAAAGAAAACTACGTTTGCAATCTTGTGAAGCTTATGACTATACTTTTCAGTTAACTATACTACTTGTACTTTAATATACTACTTGAAATTATATACTACTTGAAATTTAACTATACTACTTAACTATACTACTTAAAATTTAACATACTACTTGAAATTAATATACTTAAAATATATATGAATTTGTGTTTGTGTTTTTGTGTGTGTTTGCGTGTATATTTGGTTTTTGCTCTGCGTGTTTCTGTGTCTCTCTCTGACACTGTTTGTCCGATTGTTTTTGTTTCTTTGTGTCAGAATTGTGTGATTGTCAGTTTGTGGTTATGTCTGACTTTGCGTGGTTATGTGCTCGTATTTTTGTGTCTGTTTGTGTGTCTATTCGATTTCATCTCTGTGTATTTGTCTCCCCCTCCGATACGGTATTTCTAATTGTGTATCTGACCTTGCGGATCGCCGACCGGGTCGGATGCATGCGCTTTCGGCTGAGTCGGTACGGCCTACGCCTGGTGCTGCTGTCGCGCTTGGCGCACTTGCTGCGCTCCAAGTCACTCCTGCGCCACGTCACGCTCGGCATCGGCGCGGTCGACAACCGCCACTTGCGCTAGCGACCGCCCCCGGCGGTGGTACGGCCCCCGGCACGTTTTCGCCGGAAACGACGAACCCGGGCAACTTCCGCCGCGCCGGTCGTTCGCAGTTACGACTCCAAAGGAGCCCTGTCCAATCACTTCTACCGGGTCGTCGAAGTGGAGCTCATCAATGTTGATCTGCCACATTTCATCATTCTTGCGGTTGCGGTATCTCATGTAGCAGAGAACAAGAATTCCAACAAACAAGACGGCCGCGATGGACCCGACGATGGCGAAGATTGTGGTTTCAACACAGTGTCCGCCCGACATTTCTACCGTTCCATCACCACATACGCAATTACCGTCTTGGTCCGGAACCTTTCCGCTTCAGATGGATACAAGATGGCTAACCAGAGCTTTTCTAAAGAGGATTGAACTCGTCCAGCCAGGATAAGCCCCGTTCTAAAACTTTTATTGCGCTAATGGGAACTGTCACATCAATTAATTTGGTCTGAAATTTTGGCCCCAGAGCTAAATCTCTAAACATTTAACCCGTTCGTGAATGACTATTAATATCACTGTCTAAAATTTGAATTATCATTGTCTATTCATTTATTCTTCTTTTATTTAGCTAATTAAGAGGTCATAGACCACTAAGTCGATACGATCCCCCCTGGGGAAAAAAAATAAATAAATAAACACGCATCCGTGATCTTTCTTGGCAAAAAATACAAAATTCCACATCTTTGCAGATATGAGCTTGAAACCTCTGCAGTAGAGTTCTCTGATACGCTGAATCTGATGGTGTGGATTTTCGTTAAGATTCTGTGACTTTTAATGGATGTTTTCTCCTTTTTATGAAAATATGGCAAATTTTCTCAGCCTCGTAACTTTTAATGGGTAAGACGGGCGTTGATGAGGAAGCAGCCCCTTTCATATACAAAGTAATTTCTGTTCTTTTTATTTTTAATGTCGCTCCTTACTTTCAGTTAAAAAGAAACTTGTTTTTTTAACTGAAATTAGATTTGATCATTGATGATTAGTTTTGCTCTAAATTCATTGATGAAATTATGATTCTTTTCAAATGATCAAATGATTTTGAGATAAAAAGAGCGGGAGAGGAAGTCTAGTTACCCTCCAATTTTTTGGTTACTTAAAAAGGCAACGCTCTTTACCTATTCAAGACGGAAGAAACCCGCAACGAATTCAAGCAACACCCCATTCGTTACACACGCACTCGGCATGTCTTGCGAGTGGATCAGCTGGAAACCACTGTCACACGGTAAGTTAGACATCACGATAATCCATCGGAAAACTTTGAAAAACGGGTGATAGCCGAACGAGTGCGATTGACACATCTTCGTGATTGGTTATGATACGCACAGTTTTGGTAATAGAGGTGAGGAGGGGTTGAAACTACCCCACGAAAACACCCTTAAAAGTCAAGCAATATTAACGAAAATATTTGTTCGGCAAACCGGGCTTTGGTGTTTCCTCCCTCCAGAAAATCTTCCCGCGGAAAATTCACCCCCGTGGAAAATTCCCTCCCTGAAAATCCCTCCCCCAATGGTCAATTTCTCCACATGCACATCCACAGAGAAAATATAAAATGGGTACGTTGAAATGTTGATCAGATGTCCAAAAAACAGAAGGCAAATATGGCTTTTTCAGTAACATAATAGGACCTTCAAAGCTGACGGTGCACCGAGATACGTACCAGGCAAGCTGGAGTCGTCATCCTGATTCACATAAAAGTAGAGGGTACCATTGCGCGTCGTGCCTGTTCGCCCGACTTCAATCGCAGAATACCGAGCAGCGAAGGCCGATTCTGGTTCAGCATGGACCTGCCCGACAAGTAAATCATAGGCGGCCTTACGGGAAATTTTGCGTGCATGTGCAGGCATAGTAGCAAGCAGTGTTTACAGGTTGCACTAGGCGGGCAAGTGACTAAGGTGACTTATTTGATGGTGATTAACCCCCAATTCCTCCCCTCCTTCTTTTCCCCAAATCCGTCCAATATAGTTTCTAAATAGCCATTTATTCAAAATAAACCAAAGATAATATATAAAAAACTCCCGGGATTAAAGAGCCCCCACCCCAGAATCTGGGATGATCTTATAAGCTTCAGATGGGGTTTATTCGATTGTAAATTAAAATTTTTAGAGCCTTTCACAAGAGTCTAAAGAGGTACCGACCCAGACAGAGAGCTCAGTCGTCCGCGGGCAGGCGGGGGCTCCCGAGGAGCTCCTCGAGGAACTGGGGAAGCTCGTCGCGGATCTCTTCGGGCAGGGGGGGGAGAGCGACTCCGCGATGCGGCACCCCGATGAACAGAGCCCTTCGCTCCCCCGTCGTGAAGGCCTGCACCCAGTGGCTGCGCAGGTAGGGAGACTCCGAGGGATCTCCCGGAGAGCCCTCGAGGTCGTCGGCGATCCACTGGGAGAAGGAGAACGAGAGCTCGGCGGCCAAGACGATCCGGCTCGTCCTCCATGATGCCCTCAAACGACACGCTTTCAGGAATCGGCCCGTCGAAGCCGACCAATCCGAGGAAGCTACGAACGCCACCATTTCCATAAGCGGCAAGGCCGATGCCGCAAAAAAGGGAACCAATGTCACGCACCTGACGTCGAGGGTCGGAGGCGCCTCGCCTTGCATGTCCAGGTTGCGGAGTCGGGCACGGAGGAAGCGCACGTGCACGTACTGGCCGGTCGCCGGTCGAGGGAAGATAGCGTGCCGAGGAATCACAAGAGCAACGTGAAAACAGGCTTACAGCTCAAAGAGATAATGACCCCGAATGGGCAAATATATAGCCCAAGATACATATTTACCATCTATTCTGTCACCTCTCTCTGTCTTGTCCCACCCTAAGCTGAAAGAAATTAACGAAAAGACACCGTTTCCATAATGCATCAATGAAAAAAAAAACTTGAGCGGGAGAGGTTTATCATAAAAGTGCCCGAAAGAATAACTTATAAGTGATAGTGACACAGGCGGTCACGGAGGCAAAGACCATACTGTCGACACGATCCATCACACCGCCATGCCCGGGTATGAGATCACCTGAATCCTTGACTTGAAATCGCCGTTTCATAGCCGACTCAAACAGATCGCCCAACTGACCCGATAAGGACAGGACGATCGCCAGGAATGCAATCCAAAGATAGTGCGGCGCGCCAAAGATGGAAGCGGTGACCAAACCGGCTATCAGTCCTCCAGCAAGTCCGCATAAAAATCCCGACCACAGGCTGTAGCCAGAGCGGTTCCTGGGACGGGTGGTGCCCGGAGAAACATTAATTATAGGGCCCCCTACCGACTCAAATATAAGCAAATCAGGCCAAATCTAAATAAGCAATTGGATCAAAGTGGGCAATCCCCCAGCCCCCAGCTATGGCCTCCTGGGCAACTGACCCAGTTGCCCCCCTCCATAGGAACGGTTCTGACTGTAGCTAAGAGATTGCTCAAATTTGATTAAACAGTTGCTTTTTTAATGACAAGCACTGTGAGTGAATAATAAACTGCATCATTTTCTAAAATGTTTTTGGCAATGGCAAAACATTTTTTTACAAAAATTTTTTTTAAGGCAATTATCAAGGCTGTGTCCCGTTTGACACCCCCTTCTACGTTTGGGTCGGCTCCACTGCTCAATAGCAGGTTAAAAATATCCAGTGTGCCTTTTTCAGCTGCATAGTGCAGAACTGTTTTTCCCCAAGCATCTTTCAGATTCGGGTCAGCCCCATTGCTTAGCAGCAGCTGACAAATTATTTAATGTTATTAAAGCAACGTGTAAACAAAATGGGGGAATTCCACAACTTATAGCCCTTTCTGCTATATGAAGGATGTTGCCCCATTAAAAGCCTCGCTCTTCATGCTAAATTATTATTTATTACTTAAAAAATCTTCTTAATGGTCAAATTAAGGGACCCTTGTGTTTTAGTAGTGGTTATTAATGAACTGGAATAAAATCCAAACATTAGCGTAAAGAGCGTAATTTTTAGGAGCGGAAATTATTCCGTATATGATAAAAAATAAAATTTTCTCCCTGCTAATAATAAAGTGTGAATATTTCGGCTTCAGTTCCGAATAAACAACAAAAAGAGACAAAACTCCACAAAAAAACCTCAAACGAGACTGCGGCCAGTAGAGAGGAAAGACTAAAATAATGCGGATATTTACTCTACTTTTTGTTGTCTCTTTTTGTCTCTTTTTGTTGTTTATTGTCATGTCTGGCCAGTTCGGCTTAAGAACTTTCATTCAGTTCCGAAGGCTTTGATCAACCGCTTCGAACCGTGGCGCCGCCTCGAACGCAACGTCAAAGAGTGCATCTCCCTCGAAAAATCGGAACGGCTCCTGTCCAAAGAGGTAATCGTACCGCTCAAGCGCGTCGTCCAATAAGAAACTCTGAAGCTGCTCGATCGATTCGAATTTCGGAAACAACTGCGTCCCCGCGGCTTGGACCGAGACTTCGAGTTCAGCCTTGAGTCGACCATCCACGGTGTAGACTAACGTGTCCGTGCCGGTGAAGCCGTCGGCCGCGACAGGAATTTAGATAATCCTTAGTCATTGTTTATACATGCGTGGCTAAGTGGGCCATCACATCCGTTTCAGCTCAAACAACACTGAATCATGATTTCTTGTTTACCCTGTGTGGGTTGACATAACATAACATAACATAACAGTGATGACAGAAAGGGCATCCGGTCTTAAAGTGCTCTATGCTTCAGCAAAAGACCCATACATATGGACACCACCCTAGCCAATGTTAAGGGGAGTGTAAGGCGTAAAACCAATTAAAAAAGTACCTCGTGATGGTACAGTGGATACGTTTCTGCCACCCGCCTGAGAGCGTTCAGCTTCGATCCCTGCTGTCGCGAGGAAACGTATTTCTAAATGTATTTGATAATTTTTTGGTTTTATTTTTGCAACAAATTTTCTTAAACTTAGAAAAAGCCATTTAAAGTAGCAATCATAAGATATTGTTAGGAAACTACTCGTGCAAGAATTGAGCAATTTCTTCTTTGAAAATTTCTAAAATTGCAGCCAAACATTCCCCCCCCCACTGACAAATCCTTAGGATCTGAAAACGGATATCCAAAAGTAACGCCATCTCTGGTGCGAGGCTTTATTGAATCTGCACTTTCGAAGTCTTGGGTGCCGGCGCAATCACGAGGAGAACTAAGGTTTCATTTTCGAGATGACGAGCAACTCCATCCGGTAAATTACGATGAATAGTCCTGGTGTCGTGAATTGAAAATACCTTGTATTTGAGATTGTCGCTTTGTCCGCAGACCTGCCGTTCACTCGAGTAAATCAGCCAATGCTGAATTTTAACTTTTTAACTTCAAATATATTCCTTTAGTCACAAGAATAAAAAACAAACATACTAGAACTAATGATTATTGTGAGGAAATTAGAGATTAATAGGAGTAATACATATAGCAATTCTGAACTGGAATAGGCCAAATTGCATCTTTTTTTCAAAACATTCAACAGAGAAAAGATATACAGAAAGATATACTTAAAACCAATTTATTAGTAGAAGCAAAGGGGGCAAAACTTGGCTGAAGTCCAATGGACTTCCAGCTGAAAAAAAAAACTTTTTTCATATTTATTTTTTCATTGTTTTTTTTTTTAAGTAATGCTAGTAAATCCTGCGCTCCCTTCATGGCCAAGTTTTGTCACTTATCCCTGATTCTGGAGACTATATACTGAAATTGCTGGATGTAAACAATTCAGAACATTGGCTTGCTATATGCAGTATCTTAAAGTTAGGCCAAGATAAGCATCAAATCAGTGCACTTATGGAACAAATTGCAGAATCACTAATTCCAATAAGGACAACAGCGCGACTGGTGCGGTCAAATTCCGTCAACAAGCGCCGTTCGTAGTTGTCGTCCATCGGGCTCAGACGCATCAGTGTCCGAATCATCGACGGGCCATCCAGCAAGAAAAAATAAACCGCGATCACCAAGATCAACAGGCTTATCAAAACTTGCAGCAGGTAGGCTCCGGTCGCACTGGTGATTTGGACAAACCGCGGTTGCAGGGCTTCACGTCCGGTGCGTAGCAACTTCGCAAAATCGGCCTGACTGGAAAAATCAGAAAAAAAAACACAAACGACAAAAGAAAATCGATGGAAAAACGATGGAAAAATCGATTGAAAGCAGCTAAATTGATCCTAAAATCATCAAAACAGAACAAAAATTTGCTTATATGTATTTTTTGGTCACTTTTTTACGATCTGAACAAAAACTTTGGGAGGGGAGTGTCAAACCCGGTAACTCCCACCGCCTTGAATGCGACCTTGCACCGAAGTACAACAGAATTAGGAAAAAAAAAAACACATTTCAACTTTCTGTTTATTACCTTAGCAGTATTGCCACTATTACAAAAGTGATTGATCTTAATTTCACCTTCCTCACCACTCTCACTAGGGTAAGACTACCAGTACAGGGACACTTTGATCACTCTGCCTATTTTGGGACAGAATCTTTGATTGGATTACAACATGTCTAATACTGGGACAAAAAACTTTAATTTTGGGCACCCAATCCATACATTTTTCTAGGTTGCTTCCAAAAAACCTGTTGTCTTTTGTCCCAGTATTGGACATAAATTTCAATGTTTACCTAAGATACTTAAAATTCTTGATTATACTTCGAAAAATTTAAAGATATTCAAAAGTAAACAACTTACAACTTTCTATTTCCAGAGCACATAAATGCCTATCCATCGGGAAATACTGCAAGTTCATAGGACAAGACGCGGTAACCGTCAACCTAGAACACAGAGACATATTTTATTTAAACATCAAAAAAATGTATATTAGATTGTGAAAGGACCTAACAATCTAAAAACCATAAAAATCTACACCTCCACCAAACTTGGCACGCGGCACCTCGTGTACGTGATTCAAGAAAGTGGCCGTTCCATCAATTTGTGTTGTACAATTAAACAAAAAAAAAAAACAAGTTTTTTTAACTGCAAGTAAGGAGCGACATTAAAACTTAAAACGAACAGAACTAACTCCGTATATGAAAGGGTTGTCCCTCCACAACGCCTCGCTCTTTACGCTAAAGTTTGACTCTGTCAAAACTGCACTTTTTAAAACGATAAAAAAAAACTTGGTCCTCAAAGACAAAGCCATTAAATTTTTCGACTATCCTGAACAAAATGGTTATCTCAAAATTTTGACCGAACGAATTTGGGGAAAAATGAACGTGTGAAGGGGCCTAGTTGCCTTCCAATTTTTTTCGGTTACTTTAAAAAGGCAATAGAGCTTTTAATTTCTGTTTGAATGAGCCCTCTCGTAATATTCTAAGACCACTGGGTCAATACGATCACCCTGGAAAAAAAAATGAACACGTATCCGTGATCTTTCTTCTGGCAATTTCTATTTTGGTTTCCAAGCAAAAATTTACTCCTAAAAAAAATCAATCCGCCAAGTATCGCTAATCCCAAAATAATGCCCGCGAATTGTCTTTTTCCAAGCGCCGAAAATATTTTTTTGCTAATCGTATTTCCTGAACCAATCACTACGTCCGAACTATCGCTTATTTGAATGGTCGCTCCGGTGATGTTCGATTCGTTGTGTTGGATTTGCGCGGCATGTTGCTCCACTTTTTTGTCGCCGGTAAAATGATCTCCAGCGTGCTTCTTCCTGGCGCAAGGACAGGATTTCCGCCATCAAGGGGCCGTTGTCATTCTGGCCGGCTTGCGGCCCGCTGTCGGAGGCGCGGGTGACATAGGCTTCATACATGCGTTGCCGCAGTTCGCGGTCTTCGGCATAGGTCATGATGGCGTCGAAGCTGGGGAAGTCCAGGCCGAACACATAGCCGCCCAGGCTCTTGGCCTCTGCTTTGTTCCTGCCCATGGCCAGCGCGGAATCCGGCAGGCCAGCCAGGTCTAAATGTAGTTTGTTTTAATTGCAATGCTTTAGTTTATCTGCTAATGAAGATTGGATGGATTGTCGAGAAGAATTAACGCAGTCCAAAATGCTTTCTGTGATGCGAATGCTCTTGGTTCAAATTCCTGTTTTCGGATGTCTTGCAGAATCCAAAAGTTTTTGGGAAAGGTAAAAAATCCGTTGACTCAAGATTCTATTCTACAAGCACGGCGAAATAATCAAACAGTTCGTGGTAACGAACTGTAGTAAGGAGCGACCCCTTCAGGTAGTCGTCGGTGTTGCTGAAGACCATCTGGTAGGGGAAATCCCAGATCGTCTGGGCGCCGGCCGAGAGGAGCAGGTCCTGGTCGCCGGGGCGCTCGATGGGGCTCGGCCCGTGCTTGCTGTCGTAGAAGCGGATCGCGAGGCTGAGGATGTCGACCCAGGGCTCGGCGTTGCCGTCGCCGTCGAGGCGGTTCCAGCCCAGGCCGAGTCGGATCAGCGCGTCGCCCTCCAGGCCGCGCGCCACCTCGGGGAAGATTTACAGTTCTAGTTCCTTATGGAATTCGATGCCATCTGATACGCATCTTCATCTTACACTAAGGTCTATTTACCAACGTTTTTTCCATTTTGTTTAAATTAATGGAATTAATTTAGTCATTTAATTAAATTATATTATGTCTTTGTAATGTGTATTTGGTCTAGTTCATTCTCTTTCTCTTATCTTTTTTTCTTTACATGTGTATGAAATTTATTTACCTTTGTTAAATGTAATGAATCCCCAACAAGTTAACTTCACCTCAAATTGCTAGGTACTTCCCCCTTTTTAAAAATCATATTCATAATTTTCAGTAACTTATTTCTAACCTCAGAGCCCCCATATTTAAGAAACTCATTTACTGCACTATCAGCACCTAGGGCCTTATGATTTTTGTTTTTAAACTCTTTTAGTACTGTTGCTAATTCTTCCTAACAAAACAAATCTTCCTTCACATCCAAGGTATCACAAACTTTTTCATTTTCCTCTATATCA
Organism: Alatinidae sp. Z8VKAUB7J3; assembly: GCA_010016025.2. Taxonomy (NCBI): domain Eukaryota; kingdom Metazoa; phylum Cnidaria; class Cubozoa; order Carybdeida; family Alatinidae; species Alatinidae sp. Z8VKAUB7J3. Next base: position 172,610,580 of record JAAAKM020721499.1, on the reverse strand, counting down.
TTTCCTGCAACTTGTTGTTGTTGTCACCAAGAGGAGCGGCGCCGGCGGATCCAGCAACAGCGGGCGCTGCCAGGCGCGAGAAGCTGGCTCCGATCGGCGAGAAGGCACGAACAGCAGCAAGGAAGGACATTGTTTGAGGAGCGGTGGTTTTCTTGCTGCAGCTCGACAGAGAGTGGATGCAGGAGGAGGAAGCTCGATGCGCGAACAAGACGACAAGCACGCCAAGTTCCAGATATTGTTGTCCCCAATACTTTTTTATGGACAAACATGCGCCGAACGGGCGAAACGCTTCGCGCTGCGCTTCGGCGAAGCGCCACGGCAGGTAGATATCGGCCTTGCCCCAGATCACCAGTGCCTCGATATCCTGCGGTCGCAGGGCGTTGATGGCCGCATCCGCGGCGCCGCTGAGATCGTCGGTGGCGCGGTACAGCTTCAGCACCGCCCGCCGGGTGCCACGATCGAAGTGATCGTACATGCGATCGATAAACGCGAGCGGCTAGCCGCGCGGATTGCCGAGCTTGATTAACTGCCGAAAACCGAACCCTTATAATGACGTCAGTCGACAAACATGACGTCAGTCGACACACAAAAATGACGGCACTCGACACACACACACAGAGTAAAGTAAGTTTACTAAGTTTACTAAGTTTAGTAAGTTTAAAGGGTTTGGTATGTGAAATTGAGCGCACTTCTTGAATACTGGTTAAAAGTACTTTATTTTTTGTTTGAAATGAACGCATTTACAAAACTTAAGAAAACTGATTCAACGGATGTAGTTAAGGATTCTATTTTTTTCTGCTGAATCGACCGAATTAAGAAACGGTGGTTTTTCGACAATTACATGCTTTCCTGCTTGTAACGCTTTTTGGGTAAGCTCCAAATGAGAAACCGGGGGCGTGGCAACCAGTACTACATCGACTTCCGGCGATTCAATAGCAGCTTCATAAGAATCAAACGCACCATGTCCTTTATATTTGGTTTGATATTCCTTCGCTTTTTCTAAAGAGCGGCTGGCGTAGTAGCGCTCAAAATTATCAAACCCGGAAAGCGTTTTGCTGTGCGATCACCGGTATATTGAATTTCTACTGTATTTTTCTTAATTTTTGGTAAATGTAATATTAATTTTGATATAGTTAGTAACAGACATTATTTAAGTATTATTTTCTATCTTATTAAATGACGATCCTTTAAGTATTGGTCCGTTAGCCGTCTTATCCGCCTTTTTTCATTATCGCCTTTCTGATGTTTCTGTTTCTTGAATTTTTTTCCTTTATTTACTCTGCTGTTTAAATTGTTAAGTTTTTATGTATGCACTGTATGTTTATTCTTCATCTACTTATATAGCCTTATCATTCCCAGAACACTTTTAGAAAAATTTATATTTATTTCTATATTTAAAGAACAGAAACTTAAAACGAACAGAAATTACCCCGTATATGGAAGGGGCTTTTCCTCCTCAACACCCCTCTCTTTACGCCAAAGTTTTTTTTACTGTTTTAAAAAGTAGAGTTAAGAGAAAGAGTCAAACTTTAGCGTAAAGAGCGGGGCGTTGAGGAGGCCCCTTTCACATAAAGCCCCCTACTATTTGATGTACATATAAATGAACCAGGTAATGAACTCTCATTCTCACCACATGGTACACAGTTAGGATGAAATACATTGACCACTGAATCATCACAATCATGGGCTGGATCACCTACAACGATAGCTGTATCACTAATAGAAAGAATCCATGGATAAGAGAGGAGATTGACGGTGGAATATATTGAACCAATTGATACAAATTCAGAGCCTGGATGAACTCTATCAAATTTATATACAGAATCATAACTACTTAGTAGTATAGTGATCAATGACTATCAAGCATGCAGTAGGGTATGCATTATTTTTATAATTCCAATAGCATTTGAGTCTACAACTCCATCCATAAAGTAACAGCAGTAAGTGCCATACAGGATACTTCAGACTTAGAATATTACACTCAGCTAGCAGTATTAGAGTAAATATGATACAATACTTTCGATGCAATGGAACATATAAAATTATGGAGTATGATATTTAGGACTCGTATATGGCTTCCCACTGAATTACATTATAGTCTAATTCTAGGAGAGTTGCGCATTCCCATCTTATACAATTAGAACTTTCCATATAAAACGAAGCTGTGTTTCTTGATGAAATACGCTTATGCCACCAGGTCATTATTTTTGCTTAATCCTTATTTTTTTTGAATTTTTTTTTCGAAATATATTCGAATTTTATTGTTTTGCTTATTTTGCAAAGACTCTAGCAACTCAATTGGTGTACATTAGTGGATAATCCAGTAATTTGATAAGATTGTATTCATTACCATGGGACGTACTTCTAAGCATAGATCCGCACCCTTCTGTTTGATCCTGGAGGACTCGCATTTTCCAACTTCGCGCAGGCCTTTGGCCTTAGCAAGAAGGCCGTTCCTGATATTGCTAAGTTTGGGAGGAAGATCAGACACAACACGAGCTCCCGAACCTTTAAGCTTCCCCGAATTACGCATAATAAATTGCACTCTCTTTGTCGTTGCTAAGGGAAAGAAAACTGGTTTTAACGTCACAGTTTTCAATGAGCCTCGCCTAGTCAAGAAAATGGAGATTGTAACTTCTAATACAATTATAATTGTTGTTACCACAAATGTTTTAATCTTCTGAGTTGAAAGTCTAAACAATGGATGTCTATAATTGTCTTAACAATTCAAATTGTTGTTTATTATCAGATGCTGTAATATTCTGAGTATGTAAATTCGTCAGTAATCTTCTTAATATAGATAATAGCATGAGCTCAAACCCTTCTAATTCCTTTATGGAAATAGAGGATTATAGAACAATTCAACAAAAAGGCCGCCCGAGCCTTTGCCTCGATACAACCGCAGCCGCTCGACGAAAGTTGCAACTGCGCGCCGCATTCCTGCCTGATCGTCGCGTAAGGGTCCCCGGCGGCCTGGGCTGCGCTAGCAAGGCCCAGCACGCCGACCATAGCTACGGCATTGATCAGAAAAATCCGCATCACTATCTACCTCTATTGTCTCACCTCAATTGTCCAGAGCTCTTGACGCCCAGGGACGGTTGAATCCGCAATTCCCTGCGCCTGTTCGCAGTCACTGAGTAAGTGTACTCTTTCAACTTGTTCCTTTAAAGTCATCAGTCTTCTGTATAAGGGAATTATGCATCCTAAACTTTAAGTTGGAAAGTCTCTAGCCCCCCTCATATTAAAATAGACATAAAAGTGTTGGAAGATGTGCAGATATATGCCACCAAAGTGATATTTGCCATGCAGGAACTTTCCTACCCTGCAAGACTAGCAAAGCTGAAACTACCAACTCTTGTGTACAGGAGAAATAAAGGTAATGCCATTTTAAGATGGTAATGAAAGAGCATATTGAGCTGCAAAGCAGGCCACAAAAATGACAAGCTCCTTTACTGAATTTGATTCTCCTATGGAAGATAAAATGATTGACAAAGTGATAAAGAATCTAGATAAATTTTCTCTTGAGGAAAATTGAAATTTTTCAGGCAGCTATTTTGTCACCTGCAAAACCACAAGGAGCCATGAATTAAAAATATATGACAAACTAACAAGAAAAGAGGGATTTATTATGTTTTATCTAAGATCTCAACCCATAAAGAATCAGCCTATCTCATCCATTATAAACTTTTTTAGTTTGTGCGACCAAACTATTTAGAATTGATTGGGTGCTCTTGTCATAACTTGTAGAATTTGGATAAGGGATCCGAATAAACGGCAGAAAACTAAAAGCCGACATCTACTTTCCCTGGAATCGTAGGAAAACCTTGCAACTTCTTTTGTCTTGGGCTGGAGATAAAGATGTTTAGTTTTAGGAAAACTTGAACCATCAGGAAATGTAACATTTTTTTGATCGACATTGCTAAAGAGCTCCAAAAGATTTTGCTGAAGAAAATGGTCTTCAATCCGTCCTGTTAGAAGACTTCCAAAAGGATTTGCTGAAGAAAACCGTCATCAATCCATCCTGTTAGAAGACCTCCAAAAGGTTTTACTGAAGAAACGGTGGTTAATGTCTTATTAGAAGACGTTCAAAAAATTTTTCCTGAAGGAAATGATCGTCAATCCGTCCTGTTAAAAGACCTCCAACAGGTTGTGCTGAAGGAAATGGTCGAGTCGACAAACATGACGTCAGTCGACACACAAACATGACGTCAGTCGACAGACACACAAACAACGTATTTTTATATATACACCCCACGACACTACAGACCGAGACAGTCAAAGAGAAATTACAGACCGGGACCCCGGGACACAAATGACGACCGGAATATAAATGGACACAGGGAATATAAATGACGACCGGGACTCTCAAAGAGAAATTACAGACCGGGACACCGGGACACAAATAACGAGCGGGACACCAGGACACCCAGCATTTCTTTTCTCCCTTCCTTTCTTTTATTCCTTGCTTTCTAAGTTATCGTCGATATTGTTTTGTCTCTTTGTTAATTAAGTTAGTTTTGCTATTATTATGACGAGTTGTTTTGTTTTGTGTATATCCCATTATTTACACATCCAGCCATACGAGCTCTGCTCTCTGTTGGGGGTTAATGTTTTTTTGTATTTTTAAGCATATAAAATAAATTCAAGTCAATAACTATAAAAAAAAATGTTACTGACACCATCATTAACAGAACATCGTCGATCGTCCATCATCCAACGGTACCATCATGTTTTTGATGGATGGGGCGATGGTCGGATCTTTTTTTTTTTCTCCCATGGATTGATTGGACTTTGGACTATTACTGTGCCTAATAGCTCCTCGTACTGTTCGATTGATTACGGCTAATACGAACAACAACAAGCAACAAAGATGAAGAGTATTCGTGTTGTGAGTAGTAAGGCTCCTTCTTCTTCTTCTTGCGTGATGTTGAGAAGATGCATTCACAACCTTTTAATTGACAGTGAACAGATATACAATTTTTTAATATTTTTTAATTTTTTTTTAATTTTTTTTTTGAACTGTTTTACTTACGGCTATTTAAATATGTAAAACTGTTAGGGTAACAATTCTTGGGTTTAAATGTACAAAAATGACTAATATGATTTTACTCCCAAACAATGGTATATTTGATTTCAATATGTTCAAATTGATGAAGCTCTAGATGAAGGGGCAGTACCTTTTTAAGTCCAGGAAAATAGGAATCGGGTCTACAGCGATTTTTTTATGGGGCTCCAAAAGCACTTGAGATTTTTGATCATTTTCATAAAATTTGATCATAATATCTTTGAAAGAGTTCATCTTGCATTAGTACACTGACAAATCGTTTCCTTTTTGCTGACATAACCACGTATCTGCTGATTGCAAAAAAACATGGTCAACGAAACGAATCAAATGTTTTGCTCATGATCGATTCCAACACAATCAATTAAATTTGAAATTGAAAGAAATTTGAAAAAGAAGTAATTTCAAAGCGGAATGAGCAGTTCTACCACCAGGCAGCAACGTTGCGGCTATTCCAGACGATGCAAGGGCCACCGCTGTGTCATTTTTGGATCGAATTGATGCCAGAATCAATCTTATTAGAAAACTTTTGCCAGTACCTCCTTGCGCATCCAAGAAGAAAATTTCTCAATTTTGTTTGTTTTTATATTTTTTTAGTCTTTTTTTAGTTTTTTTTTTGGATCATCGCTATCACTTCAATTTTTTGCTTTGTTTTACCTCTCTTTGAGTGATAAATAGAAAAATTTACAGAAGCAAAAAAGCGGCATTTTCCCACGGCTCCGAAAGTGCTGCCGTGATTTTGGCTGGGTTTATCATTTGTTTTTTCGGACCTAGGATTGAGATAAAGAAATGTTATCTGATGTACCTCTTAAACTTTAAGAGTTATGTCACTGCTAAAGAAATTGGAGCTTCTCCTTTGCTCCTTTCTAAGTGGTGACGTTAGAAAGTTGACCTACGTCAAAAAAATCAACTTTTGAACCCGTGCCCGCGCGAATCTCCAGCATCGCGGAGCGGTCGTCGGCCGCGTCGCGCGGCAACAACGCGAGGCTCATGGCCCGTTCGGCCTCCGGCAGGCCGGCGCGAAGGCGTTCGAGCTCTTCCTCGGCCATGGCGCGCATTTCGGGATCGGCGAGCAGCTCCTCGGCCCCCGCGATATCGGCCAGCAGCGCCATATAGCCCCGCGCCTGTTCCGCGACCGGCTCCAGCGCGGCGTATTCGCGGGAGGCGCGGACATAGTCGACAAGCCGGTCTACCGGCACTTCGTTCGGCAATAGCTGCATCCGATCGTCGTCTTTCATTATGAGCATGCCGTCACGCTCAACCACCGAACGTCTCCGGGCGAAGTAGAGTGGCACAATCGGAATGTCCTCCAGCATGATGTATTGCCAGATATCACGTTCGGTCCAATTGGAAAGCGGGAAGACGCGGATCGATTCGCCGGGGCCAACACGCGTATTGTATATTTTCCAAACTTCCGGGCGCTGGGTTTTCGGGTCCAAAAGTCCTGCTAAATTCGCATGTTTTTATTACGTATATGAGGGGGTTCGTCCCCTCGTCAATACCTCGCTCTTTACTCTAAAGCTTAGATTTTGTCCTAATTCCTTAAGAATGACCCCTGAATCAATGGAGAATTTCATGGAAATTCTCTTCATCACAAATTCCTCCATGGAAAGTTCTCCCGCATAACGCCATTGCCTCAACCCCTTTTCCCTACCAAAAAATCCCCTGAAAGTGTCTGCACACTTCCCAATTACCACATCGGTCTACGCGCCCGTAGCGCCTGAGCAAGCGTGCCTTCATCCAGATAATCGAGTTCGCCGCCGACCGGCAATCCATGGGCCAACTGCGTGATGCGCACGGGAAAAGTGTCCAGCCTTTCCGCAAGATAATGGGCGGTAGTCTGGCCTTCCAGAGTGGCGTTCATGGCAAGGACGATCTCGTCCACCCCGCCTTCTTCCACACGCGCCAGTAGTGATGCGATATTGAGATCTTCGGGTCGCACCCCGTCGAGCGCGGGGGTTCTCTGATACGCTGAACCTGATGGTGTGATTTTCATTAAGATTCTATGACTTTTAGGGGTTATTTCCCCCCCTATTTTCTAAAATAAGGCAAATTTTCTCAGACTCGTAACTTTTGATGGGTAAGACTAAACTTGATGAGACTTACATATTTAAGATCAGCATTAAAATGCTATTCTTTTGATGTAGCTATTCCTATTAAAATTCCATTTTTTAGAGTTTTGGTCACCATTGAGCCGGGGCGCTCCTTACTACAACTGCTTGAAATGTTACTTTGAGTGGGTTGCCATCAAGATCTTTTTTTGACCTCATATCTAATACTGGCTCAATTCCTGCACATGCGATTGCAACACCTGATGTTCCAATCCTTGCAGGCATCAACCTACTATCAACCAGAATGACTGCAACATGAATTGACATTTTCAATAATATCTTTCTTCGAAGTTGTTCTGCTACCAAGAAGGGGTTTTCTGGATACAAAATGAGTTTGCCTTTTTTTGCATTTGACTTGTCGATTATATGCGTAATAATTTCTGTTCGTTTTAAGTTCTAATGTTACTCCTTACTTTCAGTTGAAAAAAAACTTGTTTTCTTAATTTAGTTTCTGACCGTTTTTTAAATTAATGCTAGGAAATTTCGCCCCACATCTACCAATAAATCGCCCTCTCCACTATAGCATCCTCTCGACAATTCACTCCAGACGAAAATTTAGCCCTGATATTTACCCTTAACAACTCCATGTGGAAAATTGAGACGGAAAAGAGAAAGCAAGACACATTCATTAAAGTTAAAAATCAACATATTAGACTATTGCAGGTTTCAAGCACCTAATCACAAAAAGGTTTCTTTTTTTTCTAAAAGGATTATCGCGGATGCGTGTTATCCGTCTTTTTTTCTTTGCTATGTTTTTGTTGTTTGTTTTCCAAGGGTAATCGTAACGAGCCAGTTGTCCTAGAATATCGGGAGCGGGCTAATTTGAACGTAAGTTGAAAGTTCTAATGGTCTTTTAATCAGTATAAAAAATTTTTTCCCCCTTTAGCATAAAGAGTGAGGTATTTAAGAGGAGAAGAACCTCTCATATGCGTAATACTCTCTTTTTGTTTTAAGTTTTAATGCTACTCCTTACTTTCAATTGAAAAAAAAACTTTTCGTGTTTATTTTTTCATTGTGTTTTTTATAGTAATACTAGAAAATCCTGCGCCCTTTTCATTGAATTTCTCTTGCCCAATGACATATTCCTCCAAGGAAAGATTCTCCCACATAGCCCCCTCCCCTCAACCCCGCCTAACCAAACTATGATTTGAGATGAGAGGCAAAAACCCTGGAATTTGATGCCGGTGATGAGGTAATGCGATAGTGTCTCCATAACAATCCAAACAAGAAGAAGAAGAGGCAGGAAAAACAACATAGCTAAAATTGGAATGTACCTTTTAGGGCAGGATCTTCTTTTTTCTTACGAATATCATCATTGAATTGACGCACCAGTTTCAGAATGTGCTCACAACACTTCACTGGGTTTCTGATAAAGGTTAATGCAGTTTCAACAGATAAAGAAGACAGATCAAGGATGCGTGTTTTTTGTTTTTTTTTCAGGGGTGATTCTATCGATCCAGTGGTCCTAGAATATTAAAGGAGGGCTCATTCTAACGGAAAATTAAAAGTTCTAGCGTCCGAAGAAATGGAGGGCGCCTAGACCCCTCCCACTATATTTTTTTTCCAAAGTCACCGTATCAAAATTTTCAGATAGCCATTTTGTTTAGCCTAGTTGAAAAACCTAATAACTATGTCTTTGGAGACAACTTAATCCCCCACAGCTGCAATTTGCCGCGATGCAGCTTCCACATCCTGAAGAGATTGCTGATAGGCCTGTTCACATAGTTGCAGATGCTGTTGAGCTTCCGCAAGTTGCTGTGCGATGTCATTATTCTGACGAGGGACGGCTGCGGCCACCGGTGCAACCGGTACTCCTCCTTGACAACGGTGCTGGTTGTTGTCAGGGTCGATCAATGCTGCAATCTTGTTGGCTTCATCGCCATTATGCTGTCGCTGTACTTCAAGACCTACGGCCTCATGCCCTCGGTAGTGCCCGAGTTCAGCACGATTGTGTTTTCGTCGCCCGCATTCAGGAACCGGGAAATAATGCCTCGGACGGCTTCATACTTTTCGGTCGCGAGGTTGGAGAGGAAGTGCAAGCCACGGTGAACATTGGAATATTCTTCTGCATAGGCCTTGGTCACCGCGTCAATCACCACTTGCGGCTTCTGGGCCGACGCACCGTTGTCGAGATAGGTCAGCGGCTTGCCGTTCACCTCACGCGAGAGGATCGGGACACCCAGCGTGCGCAGCGGTTTCGATTTTCCAAGCCGCCGTAACTGCTGCTCGCCCTTCGAACAAATCGCACGAACTCTTGAGTGTGTGAGCCGCTCGCCGAAGTGACTCGGTATCGGACTTTTGCAGGGCCTCGCGTAACTGATCCAACAGCTTGGGGGCTTCGGTGGGAAAGAGTTCCGCAAGCGTCAACATCAACTCCAAATCACCTTCCAATCGATTCAGAGCTTGATCCCAGTCCATTGCCTCTTGATCTTGGATGATCTCATGGGACAATCATTCAAAATTGAAAATCCCAATGCAGTCGCCAGCTGCGGCTGCGGCACAAGTTTTTCTGTTTAATCAACTTCCAGCCCGCCGAATTCCAATCTGGTCAATCAGCCAAGATTTCTGATAACAGGCAATACCAAACTGAAGTTAGGATGCTATTCGTTCAGCGAAGCTGCGAATTTCGCTCTTTCCTCAGGTGAAGCGGAAGCATAGGCTTCCTCCTGCATGTTGGAAATCCAGTTCTCATCATTATGCGCAAAAACCTTTTGACGATCGATTAATGGAAGCCGCTTTAGAAAACGATCCGGCCTATCCATGGCCGCAAGGCGTTTTGTTTCAGGATGAGGCCAGCCAAAAGGCGATTGACCATTACCGCGCCTATATTTTACCCCGTACCTTACTTTTTGACCCGAATGGAAAAGTAATCGCCGTAGATTTGAAAACGACCGACGAACTTTTGCAATCCCTCAAGTAGGACCGATTTTTAATCGGTCGCCCGTAAAACGGAAGGTCTTTGTCCATGAAAATTTCCGATTATGCACTTTTCATTTCAATCTGACACGATTTCTGAGGGTTTTAAGCTCTTTCACGAAATTCTTATAAATTTGCTTTAGCAACAAATTTTTTTTTAGTAAGATTAACCGAAATAATAATTGCTCTTCGTGAATGAGCTACAAATGGCGACTTTTAACCACTAGACTTTTTTTAGATTTTGTTTTTAAACGCTTTAAATTACAATGGGTCGTATTTCGGTTTTCATAAAATTAGTTTTTAACTATTAATTTTATTGTATTCACTTTATGAATTAATTTGCTTAATAATCAATTAATTGATCATCAGTTTTTATCTATTCAACTTTATTAGAATTTTAGTTTTATTATAGTTTAATTTTGCCTAATTTATTATAATAATTATAAAAAGTTTTGAACTTGTAATCTTGTGCACTTTTATAAAGGGCCGAGGAGGCGAAATTTTACTTGGGTGTAACTTTATGGGTGTTCATCTTTGGATTTGAAATTAGTGGGAAATACATTCTCGAGCAGCTTGAGCTGGCACGGAGCCACGATCTGCCTGCGCTGATTCATACGCCTCACCGCGACAAGAAAAACGGCACGCTTCGTACGTTGGATCTCGTCCGTGACTCGGGGTTCCCCGAGCACTTGACCCTCATCGACCACAACAACGAAGAGACGCTTCCGCACGTGCTCGATACGGGCTGCTGGGCGGGGCACTCGATCTATCCCGATACGAAGATGAGCGAAGAGCGGATGGTGGCGCTCGTGCGAGTGCAAAGGCACGATTTCAATCGCCTGCCCGACAATTCGATAATTTTAGACAATAAGTTCTTAATCGCGAACTTTGTTCGAGAATTTTTATAACTATCTTGTCGGCAACCAACCAATAAAAGGAATGAATTCATGGGTATGCTTGTCGATGGGCTTTGGACCACCAAATGGTATGACACAAAGTCAACAGGTGGCCGCTTTAAACGCTCACAGGCACAATTTCGAAATTTCATCACTGCAGATGGATCGGCAGGCCCAGTATAATCGGGTGTTGCTTTTACGCTGGTGCCATTGTACCAGGAGAAAGTATAATCGGAAACATTGCCGGTAGATATCCCCGCAGTGATGCTTCCGTTATACGGTACACACTGAGTTTGGTCTGTTACGGTGGCAGAGATGACGGGTGCAGGGCCAACATTCAATGTCACCGTTACTTCTTTGGTGTCGAAACACCCTGTATTGGTATCCGTAACTTTTACGGTATAAGTGCCTACTGCAAGGGAAGTGACGGATGCGCCGACCTAGAAAAAGAACTCCAGCTTGTGACACAGGCTGCTCATCGTTGGACGGACAACATCTTTGACTGCAAGGCCTACCTTGTGAAGAAACGTGGTATGGATCCTAAGGAAGTGAACCGTATTCTCGGAATTAACAGTGGCTTCGATTGTAAGTAATAGTGTCCGTGATTATTGTTTTACGTCGGTTGGTCGCCCGTCGTTGCGTGGACGGAAGCCTCTCTAACAGTTAAAACAACCCCCGTCGCTATAATCTCCCAAAAAACCTAATAACTATGTATTTGGGGACGATTTACTCTCCCAGTCCCCGTGGGAGGGGCTGCAAGTTATAAACCTTGACCAGTGTTTACATATAGTAATGGTTATTGGGAAGTGTACAGACGCTTTCAAGGGGATTTTTTTTTGGCTGGAAGAGGGGTTGAGGGGAGGGGGTTATAAGGAGGAGCTTTTCATGGAGGAATTTGTCATGGGGAAAGAAAATTTCCATGAAGGGGGCGCAGGATTTCTTAGTATTTTTTTACAGCGCCTATCTCGCCCACAGGGTCAAGGATGCAACCTGCATTGCCATCGAGGTGGTCAAAAAGATCGCCGACCAGATGGGCTTCCACGTCCTGCCGCGCCGCTGGGTGGTCGAACGTACATTCGCATGGATCAATCGCAACCGACGACTAGCCAAGGACTTCGAAGGCACTATCGACTCGGCCGAAGCCTTCCTCTACGCCGCCTCCGTCATGTTGCTCACGCGACGTTTGGCACGGTCACAATGAGTTTCGAGACACCTTCAAGATTTGCATGACTATGGTAGAGGTATCACAAGTCCCATCTATAGCGTCAAATCTACCAAATGAGAGATGACTGGGACTCGGTCATAACTGGTAGAAAAGACGAATTTCGAGTCTCCAACTCTAAGCCTACAGAGCTTAATTTTATGAACTATGCTAGAAATAGTTCATCTTCAAGATTTTATTTCCCCGTCCCCATTGGTATTTAGCTCATACTTTGAATACAATTAATTTAGAATTGGAGTCAATTACAGCACCGCACTCTTGGGTACTTCGGAATGCACGAGGTAGCAATAAATCTAGCAGCATGACCCAGGGCGAAAGGCGATGCTAAGCATGCAGAAGCAAAGAGAGAGAGTGCGGAGAAGAGGAGGGTGTGTGTGGATTGCCGTCACCTCGAATCTGTCACGACGATGCCGCTCGTAGACGTGAGCCATAGTCTTTGTGATTGGATTGTCGCCAAAGTCGGACACGTAGCCTTTATGTGAGTGTGTCGTGCAAGAGAAGCGTCGGATATACGAAGGAATTTCAGTTCGTTTTAAGTTTTAATGTCGCTCCTTACTTTCAGTTGAAAAAACTTGTTTTTTTATATTTAATATGCACTTGAATCGATTAATCCTATCCGTAACCACTCCAAAGGGGTTCACTATTTACTATTTTTCTTAGATACGCATTCTCTTCATCCACGGAGGAAGATTTAAAAGCTATTTTCTACATCTGAAGAACATTAAACAGATTGTACTTCTATCTTTTTAAATCAGAATATTCTAGAAACTTAATAGCAATAGAATTAGAATTAAAGAGTTATCCACATTCTAGTCTATTATTGAAAATAAAGCAAGATCTTAAAAGCATTTCAATTGTTCTATATATATACTAAATAGCAATAGAATTATTAATAAAGAATATCCATATCCTAGTCTATCAGTAAAAAATAAAACTAAGTTCTATTTGTATGGTTTGGGTCGCTGTCACCACTAGCTACATATCTGTTTGTTATAAAGTCGTTCTATTGGATTTCGTAGGGTGCCAGACGGCGGCATCCGCCTGGCCGCCACCCCGGACCATATCGACGGTTACAACCACTTCGTCTCCATGGCCAAGGGCATGGGCGTTGAGTTCGAAGTGATCGATCCGGCAGAGTGCAAGAAGCGCCACCCGCTGATCGAGACCCATGAGCTTCTGGGCGGCCTGTGGGACCCGCTCGATGGCGACATCGATCCGGCGCAACTGACGCAGGCGCTGGCGCGGCGGGCGCGGCACGCCGGCGCCGAGGTCTACCGGCACAATCACTCTAATTTCCTTAGCAATGAGAGAGCTTTTAAAATTTAAGAGGCACTTCTGACACCATTTCTGTATCGGCCTATTTTTGGTTTCAGTGTCTGCCTAGCAAAAGCGCTCAAAGCGGATAAGGTTAAGTTTAGGAGAAGAAATCGTAGGGAAAGCCCAACAGAACTGCAGCGGGGCGTTTGAATTATCAACTTGTTGGAAGTTGCGATTCTGCTGGGCTTTCCAAATAGGCAAAGCTCATTTAATATGACCAATGCAAAAATCAATTTTTCTACAAAAACTTGATTTTTCTGTGAAGAATCATTAGGTTCCTTGGATTATCACCCACGGGAAGAGAGGGTATGCTTACCATTCTACCATTAGAGACTTTAGCTTTTCAAATTCAATTATAGTAAAATCGACCTCTAGTCAATCAATCTTTTGAACAAACATCCTTTGTAAGTTGCTTCTCTAAGATATGCTATATAAAGGGTCAGTCTCGTTAATCATAAATGGGGATTTTGTAAGTTTCATTGGTATGCTTCGAGTCGCCACACTCGATGGGAAATATGTCAAATCCATTGTTTTAAAGGAAAACTAAAGAGGTAAATGCTTGCAAAAAGAAGAAAGGATCTGAACTGCTTTTGAAATAGTTTCAAATTGATAACTGTAACTAATTATCATTTTTGTTTTCTGTATCAATTTTAACTATTATTATGTTGACTATTATTAACTGTAACTATTAACTATTAATGCTTGTCTTTATATGATTCTTGCCAACTATTAAGGTTAATGATTACCAAATGGGATTGAGCAAAGTTATAAAGTTGAAAACAATTTTTTTGTACTTTAACTAAGCAGAAAACCTGTTTTGTAAAGTTTTGCTTTTATAACACACATATTTTTAAAGGTCATCAAAGGTCTTGGCCCTCTAGAGGGAGAAGGAATAGATGTATGTACTTCAAAATACCTTCCCAGGACATAATTTAGCCTGTAGATTCATCCATGAAAGTTTTGTTGTCCTAGGAAATGTATTTGCATATCTTTACAACCTTATAGATTGATAAATAGAAAAATTTACAGAAGCAGAAAAGCGGCATTTTCCCACGGGTCCGAAAGTGCTACCGTGATTTTGGCTGGGTTTATCATTTGTTTTTTTCGGATTTAGGATTGAGGTTATCCGAGATAACGAGAAACGTTATCCGATGTACCTCTTAAACTTTAAAAGTTCTTTCATTGCTAAGGAAATTGGAGCTTATCCTTTGCTCCTTTTTTAAGTGGTGACGTTAGAAATTTGGCCTAAGGGGGAAAAATTAAAACCGAGTTTGGCGTGCAGGTCGCGCTGAACGGAGGCTCCTTCGTCGCACTGCAATCCACTCCGGTGGGCGCCGGCCTGGCCGGTCCGGCCTTGATGGGGGGCAACACGCCGAACGGCTACAGCGTCTATCTGGGTCTCGGCGCCCAACAAACGGGCGCGTTCGTCCAGGACGCGGCGTGCGCGGCGGTCAATGGCCACAACTCGATGTGGGGCGGAACCTGGCTCGGGCCGGGGCTGTGGGCCACCAAGGGCGCGATCCCCTCAGTGCATGCTCACGATCGAACACGACCACCCTTATGAGAAATGGAGTCGATGGGGCAAGTTAGGGGTTGCGCGTGATTCCATGAATCCTGAACCCCCTTGGAGCCACTCACAAATTACCTCTTCATGCTGGGGGAGGTCGTTGTTGTTCCGTGCCCCGCGGGTGAGAAGAACCACACAACACCCCTCACGCCCGTGAAATGTGTCTGGCACGGGGCTGAGCGACAACCGAGTTGGGTGCTTCCTCCCCTCCAGCATGGCAAAGATGCCCTGCCATTTCTGGAAAGCGAGGGTAAGCAGGTCCGCTTGATCATCGGTAACGCCTACGGCGAACGCGCACCGACCAAGACTTTTTCCGAAATGTTCTACGCCGACGCTGTTCTGGAAGCCGGAGCGCTGCTACCGCTGCCCGACAACCACGAAGATCGCGGCATCTACGTGGTCAGTGGTTCCATCGAGATCAGTGGTGACACGTTCGAAAGCGGTCAGATGATGGTCTTTCGGCCCGGCGATCCCTGACAACTAACAGGACCTGAAACTCGTGCGAAATGTTTTAAAATTCAACAGCCAGCTAGCATCTGATTGTAGCTTTCCGTTTGTACGGAAAAGGTAATCGTATTAAGCTTGTATAGCAAGACAAATCTGTCAAACAAATGCTAATTTCTGGAATAGAATTGTCAAAATTACTTTTTTCATAACAATTAGTCCCATTAGACGTAAGAATCACTGAATTCAGCTATTTTCAGTTTGCCCTTACAGATAGGAAATTTCCAACAATAACATAATCAATAAGGTTTGCTGTCTTACCATCATGTGAATACCAAGTCAACTTATGGGCCATTTTGTGACCAAACACCGTATTGGTTATAACTAGGTTGTTACACCTACAAAATTGCAAAAGCCTATAGCCATTACTGTTTTCTTTTCTTACACCAAATCTACCTAGGCTAGGATACCATTTATCCCTATTTCTACCGACCTGGGCATTGAAATTTCCTAGCAAAAATACCATATTTCTACCTGATACCCTGTCCTTTAAATTTCTGTTACAGCTCACAAAACTATTCTAAAACACACGTCCAACACATTTCAAATCAAAAACATGCGTGGTTAATTTAATGTCATATGCCTTTGTTTGGATTATCCATTCAAGATGCATTAGGAGTCAAACTTACCAAAATTCCTGTCCAATTTAACCCCAAAAGAGTACCAATAGGTCCAATTATTACTTTTTTTAAACAATATGGCATTCCAGTTGGTTTTGGCAGTCTTGTCATCCTAATTGTTATCACCCTCACAAGCTCTGCTTTTGTTGTGCTATTATATAAAAAATGATTATTTTCAATAAAATTGTTCTACTACTACTTTTACTTCATTCTAAAGTTTTTTTTGTACTTATATGTAAGCTTCTTATTGTTCTTGTTAAACTACCCTTGCGTTTCAGGAGTCATTCTTAAAGAATTGAAACAAAATTCAAACTTTAGCGTAAAGAGCGAGGCGTTGAAGAGGGAGAAAGAAATCTGGCTCCACCTCCAAGGAAAAACCCACTTCACAAGTACTCTGTACACAGGCCAAAATAAAGACCACTTGGCAATATGTATTTAAACATCTTATTCGAATGCTAGATGTTAAAGAAGAAATAATCAATGACCCCAACATTCTAATGGCGTTAAACGTATACTTAATTAGTATACTACTACCACTAACAACTCACTGCAGCACCAAACCACCTGAGGCAAACACAGCTATGTACTCTCATCCTGCATCCGAATCTATTATTATGCTGTTGAATAAAACACACAATTTATTCAAGGAGACCTCTGATTGGCTGGCCTCGGCCGAATTCTAAGAAAGTAGAAATAAATAATGCTTCAGTTCAGACTGTAGCTAGTTCCAGAATTTACCTAAATCTTATTACGAGTAGGGTCAGCGTTATCTAATTCTCATTGTGAATAAGCCTTGAGGGTAGTTGGCTGTTTTTATGGCACTTGGTATTAACCAAGTGACATATAGCAATCGCAAATTCTGTCGGTCAATCGGCCTGTCTGTCGGTCCCGGTTTTTCTACTTAGCTTCAGGATTGTGCTGGTTACAGAGGGAATGTATGTCGTTGCCAGGTACATGGCTGTAAAGAATGCAAACACCGTCCCAAATATCATCGGTACCACCACCATATAGCGTGAGGAAGGATATAGAGAGTCCGCGGTGGAAGAAGCTGCTTGGTACAGATAACTTCGCGCCGTAAGCACGAGATAGTCGGCATCCAGACCCGAAGCATTCAGGACTCCCATTTGCTGAGCACCTGAGAGAGATGTTGTGTTCAGGAGAGCCGGCCATCTCGGCACGGCTTGGGCCTGGTACACGCTGTCGCCGAACTGGAAGACGGTCTGGCCAGGGTCGAGCGACGATGCCGCGCCATATCCCGCGTCTGGCGACAAGACCATCCGCAAGATCGCCGTGTTGATGACGGACGGCGATTACAACAATCAGTTCTCGGTCGAGGGCTATCGCGTTGGCGCGCGGGCTTACCGGAATGCCGCAAACGGCAGCTCAGATGAGCAGGCGTTGGCATTGTGCTCGGGCATGAAGAGGAAACATGAGAAACGCTTATGCACTGCATAATTAACTTTCAAAAATATTTTTGAACAATGTTCGGTCCAAGAGAGACGAGATATAATATCACTAGAACTTGCATCCGGAAACTTGGCAGAACTTATCACTTTTCGCCACTCACTATTACTTTTCGGAAAAGTTTCACCGGAGTAACAAACGGCATAAAAATAGCGTTTATACTCGAGTTTCGTCTTTTGTTTTAGATCAAACACAGTACCCCGAAGATTACATTACGGTCTGGAGGGGAGAGGGTTTCGGCCCTGGAGTTCTTTGACATTGTAGATAAGCAGGAAGGGATGCGCGGGCAGCGTTATGGCGCAAAGTCTGTGCATCCTGGAGACGACGGATCGATTGATTGAGACTTAGGTTTTGATTTGATTGATTTGTGGTAACCACCAAAATGTGCAGACGTTAATTTTGAAGAGTTTGTCTTAGAGACAAGCTTGGATTGAACATGAGAGTTTGATCCTGGCTCAGAACGAACGCTGGCGGCAAAGCAATACTAAGTGTCATGCAAACATCGACTGCACAAGGTGCCAATCAGAGAGGCCTATTTTTGGTTCAAAGAAATGGGCCATCTCCATGGGAAGCTCACAAGAATAGCTTTTAATAGGACTTTTCGCTCTGTTTTCCAACATAATTATAGAAAATACGAAGACCATACAGTTGTATGATTCAAATATGTGCCTGTCGATCAAGGAGGCCTTGGAGGAGGGAAGGAGGCCCTTGGAGGCGAAGGAGTCCTAAAAAAAACCACGGCATGAAAATTCACGACACATTCGGCGAGATCGCCTTCGCCATCGCCTGCCGGGTTCTGGCACTTCGCGATCTGGGTCCAGCCCTGTCGCCGATGAACGCTTTCATGATCCTCACTGGCATCGAGACCTTGCCGCTCCGCATGGCACGCCACACGGATAACGCGTTGAAGGTCGCCGAGTTTCTGAAATCGCATCCGGCGGTGAGCTGGGTATCTTATGCAGGCCTTGCCGATGACAAGTCACACGCCCTGATCATCAACAGTGATCGAACCGCCCGTAATCTCGTGCAATCTGGAAAAGCATCGCACCAGCGTGGACTTGCCCGACCCCGACAGCCCCATGATGACCAGCATTTCGCCGCGCCCGACGTCGATGGAGACATCCCGGACGCCGGCAATATACCCCGCCTCGCGTATTTCGTCGAAACTCATGCCTTCCGGCATTTGCTCCAGATACTGTTTGGGCTGGGGCCCGAACAGCTTCCAGACATTCCGGCATTCAATTACTTTTTCCATTTTTTTATTGTAATTTTAGACTTACACGGTTGGCGATGAAAACATATTAGAAAGAAACATCTTTGCTGGCTATGCCATGTTTGGTGCGGGCCTCACCGTCGGCCTTGTGAATTTATTCTGTGGAATTGCTGTTGGTATAGTTGGGTCTGGTGCGGCACTTGCAGATGCAGCTGATGCTTCACTTTTTGTTAAAATCCTGATTATTGAAATTTTTGGTAGTGCCATTGGACTGTTTGGACTTATTGTTGGAATTCTAAACCTTTGCTGTAATAAAACTGCATCTCTCAATAGCATATAACAAAGAATAAGCTTTGCTTGAAGATTCAGAATCTGAATCAGGATGTTCTTGAATTTCCCTCATAGCCTTACAGATAATAATGAGCATCTCTAAACAAAATGATTGCTTTTAACTGCTCCGCCCGACTAGTCTCAAAAAATTTGTTCAATCTTATTCTTTTTGTCCCTGTGATAAGATTACTTTCTTGAACAATTTGTTGGAAAAATTACTCAACATTCTTAGACAACGAGGTAATAGAAAAATTTATTTAATTGAAACATGGATTGTAGAGCAAGGCTGGAAAGCAGACTGTTTTCTCTTATGCACGCTAGTGATCTCCAGTGTGCGAAATAGTAGGCATAAATGCATGAATTTGTGAAGGTGGAATTTGCATGCTCACAGATACACATGTTACCCATTTACACGACTTACATGCTCACAGATACACGACTTGCAATCTGTGAAGAATTGTAACGATTTTTCCAAGTGATTATACCAATACTTTCAGTTTCAAATAAGCTGGAAAATTTATCATCCAATCAATTAAGCTGCAAATCCATCACAAACTCTAAAAGGCCATTTTGAAACATATTCATAAAGCCAAATTACTTTTTAGACCTTATAAAGCCATTGAAAAACACCTTGCATATCCTTTAAAGTATGGGATCTCTCGTAACGGAATGGATTGCTTGAAAGAAAAATTGCAAATTACAAGTAACTATGCCAAAAGCTACAAGAAAACGCGACAAGCAGAGGAGGGAATATGAATCTAAACAAACAATAGTTTTGCTTGAAAAATCAAAAAAGAGAAAAAAAACAAACAGTACTTGTCTGTTATCCCGACGACACTCAAGAAGTGAAGTTAGCATAATCATGATGAAAATCAGTAAAAAAAAAGGAATTGTCCTGGGATAAATTTACCATATTAACATGAAAGGAACTTTCAATTGAAGAATTTTTCGGGGGAGGATTTTTTCATAAAGTGGGAGCCATGTTTCTCAGGAAAATTTAAAAAACGTGGATCAGTAGCGACAATTGTATTTATTATTATTGGTGGTGGTTTTATTTGTTTTTAGTTTGGTGAGTTTTTTTTTATCTTGTGCTGAGGACGCCTAGTTTGGATACAGGCGAAATATCCGCGTTATTTTAGTCTTTCCTCTCTACTGGTGGTAGTCTCGTTTGAGGTTTTTTTTTTGTAGAGTTTTACCTCTCTTTGTTGTTTATTGTCATGTCTGGCCAGTTCGGCTTAAGAACTTTCATTTTTGGATAAAAAACGTATAAAACTGAGATGAAGACTTTTTATAGTAGAGAACGGTTTATCCCATAGTTATGATATATTGCTCCCTTGCATTCTGTACTAGATCTGCTTTAGCTGTTAGGATTAGTATTGTCAAGTGTGATGATGGTCAAGGCTCTTCTTCTATAGCAATTTCACAACATAATTACAAGGAGGAACAATCCAATGGTTTTTTATCACTTGAAATAGGAAAAGATGAAGAAAAGGTAAGCAGGCAGGGAGGTCAGTCAAATAGAGTCTGGCCCCTCCATGGAGGCATGCACACTTTCTTCTATGAGTTCCCTGACCTCCTTGGTCAAGGACAAATCCATCGCTGATTTCCCGAAGATATCCCGGATCGAAAAGTCAATCGCCTCTCCCGTGCCCGCGTTTCCTCCTTGAAGTATGCTGCTTGCGATACCTGTACTTCTCGTGTGCATTGCCGCTATCATCAAGCAAGTGCGACCGTGAGTCTTCTCACGAATGTTCCTATTCGCGTCAGCCGAAGCGATTATAATTATATATTTATCTTATAGCATTACATTGTAAAAATTATAATAAAATGAAAGCATTAAATTCGGTGTTCAAAAGCAACACAAAACAAGCAGATCACCTCATTTGTTTTAATTTTGAACATTATTAATTTTTCGAAGAACACATTTATTTTTGAATATTCAAAAAATTACAATATTTTACATTTTTAGAAGTTGTCAGCCGTGCACGGCTGTTTCAAAGATATATACTCAGAGATAATTAAGCCATTTGGGGAAAAACAGAAGGCCTACATGGAGAAGGTGCGTCTCATGTACGACATGGCGCAGCTGGCCTTCGAGACCGATTCAACTCGCGCCGTGACGCTGTTGCTGGACAGTGTGAACTCACCGGCAATCGACGTGGAAGGGATTAAAACGACCGATGGCTATCACAACCTCTCTCACCACGGAAGTCGCGAAGAGAAGAAGGCCCAATTAGAGGTCATCGATCAATGGCACATGCGTCTGCTCAGGGATCTCTTTGCCGGGCTCAAGGAAGTCACTCACCCCCATGGCCATGCGAAACTGCCGGGCCAGGGACCACCGGTCCAGACCCGTTGCCGCCTCCAACGCTTCGGCATCGATGTCCTGATCGACGCCGTCCAACAGCAGGTCCCGCGCCGCTAACACCGCCTTTTCACTCAGCCGCAATGGCTTGCGCGTCCGGCCCGAAACATCCTCCATGGCATCGGTCAACGCCGCCAACAGATCAGTCTTGGCAAGTTCGGCGATGGGCTGATCAAGGTCGGATAGGATCGCCATGAATAAATAAATTTTAAAACGAATAAAGCTTAAGTTGAATATGCGAATCAAGCTTAAAAAGAACAAAAATATTTTGCTCTCGAAGTATATATGAAACCCAAAATGAACAGAAATTAAACGAACAATCATAGCAAGCAAATAAACAAGGTGCTAATATAAATTAGTAAATAAATCTTAAAACGGGTGAAAATTAAACGGGATATGCAAATCAAGCCTGAAACGAAAAAAATGTCAACAAAAAAGAGTTTGGGTTTTGCCTGCCTTTGTGATTCAGAGGTCATTCTTAAGGAATTCGGACAAAATTTAAGCTTTAGTGTAAAGAGCGAGGTATCGACGAGGGTTGAACCTCATCATATACGCAATAAAAACATACGAATATAGAAGATCGTTATGTAAGTTAATTCGAGGGCAACTAGGCCTCCTCCCTCGCTACTTTTTTCTCAAAATCTTCTGATTATTTGCAATTAATTAATATACAAATTTTCCTTTAATTATTTATGTGCGGAGAGCCAAGATAGAAAAAAATGACATTAAAATAATTTCTGATTTAAAAAAGGATAAGGTCCGTACTGTAACTAGAGCAGACAAAGGCTACACTATTGTAATTATAGACACTTATGAGAATGACCAATGGTGAGACCAATAAGTAGTTTCCTTAATTCCTAGAAGGATTTAAACCCAAGGAAATTTAGTTAGTGGAGTGTATAAAATTCCTTGTTCTTGCGAAAAGTTTATCCTGGTAGAACTCACCAACAATTTCTTGAAAGATTTATTGATATCGTGTCTCACAGCTCTTATTTTAAATCCTGACCCGATCTGGCGACATTGGGGGGAGTTGGAGGGGGAAACCTAAACTCTTGGAAAACGCTTAGAGTGGAGGGATCGGGATGAAACTTGGTGGGTAGAATAAGTAACAGTTGGTGGGTAGAATAAGTGTCAGTTACCAAACTGAGTAGCCACGACATGAAATTCTTTGTTTAATTCATGTTCATATGTTTCAGCCACTATAAATATCTAGGGCAAAAGGAATTTTTCAGAAGCAGGTATGTGGGGCGCTATTCTCGTCGGTCTTTTCGCTGCCTTATTCGGCGGTTCAACCTCCTTGATTTCTGAGCCAACAGGTCCGATGACGGTTATAATGACCGCAGTTTTGACCACTATGATGGCGCAGTATCCTGAAAATGGTCTCGCAATGGGCTTCACTGTCGTAATGATGGCAGGCGCATTTCAAATCCTGTTGGGCACATTAAAATTAGGCAAATATGTCACATTAATGCCTTACAGTGTGATATCCAACTTTGAAAATTGAAAATTGGCTTAGCAAGCTAATTCCAGTTTGTATTCCTACATTCTGGAATCTACCTAGACCTATGTCTGTCCTTAAGCGGATTGTTTGCAAATATGTTATTAGAGTGATTTTGAAAATTAGGTAGCAATGAAAGAAAACATGATAATCTAATAAGGTCTAATAGGAAAATTATTGAAAACTAGGTTATAAAGTAAGAATTTCCCTCTTTAGCATTTTCTACATTATATTGCAAACAAGTATACAGACCCTACCTGACCTCGCGCGTCAGTCCACGGAAAGTCCGCTCGGAACGCTGGTCGGGACAGACACGGGCATCGCCGATGTTGGGTCCTCCAGGGCCTGCATGAAGGCGATCAGGTCGGCGATCTCACCGTTGTTGAGCGGGATCCCGGTCCCGACGATCGGGCTGACCGCCGCGATGCGCGCCTGGTTGCGGGTGACGTCCGCGTCGACCAGGGGCTGGAAGAAGGCCGGCAGGTGGTCGGCGGGGTCGTAGTTCAGCGGCACCCTGGTATACCATTATCTCTGGAAGCCGAAGGTACTCCTCTACGAAAAATACCTGAATTCGGAAAAGATCAAAAACGCTGGAAGACAAAAATTCCGTGAAGTAAGTGCCTTGGAATTGCACTGTGCCTTCTTCCCGAGATGAACTGTTTTCTCTCCTACCACTGGAAGTGAACTCCTTTTTATTTTTCTAGTAGTAGTTTTGTCTGATACAAAAATATATGGCATTATTTAAAAAAAGTACTCCACTAAGGACGAAAGACAAAGCCAGTAGATTAGCAACGCTTCCCACCACTTTTTTACCACCTCAATTTTTTACCGACTGACTGAAAACATTAAGAGGCGTCCCCCTGCCTCCATATCGGATTTCCCTGTTTTGAAGACTGCATTATGTTAATACAAAATACTAATCTTCCAAATAAAATAAGAAAAGATAAGTTGTATATTTC
Source organism: Alatinidae sp. Z8VKAUB7J3 (assembly GCA_010016025.2). NCBI lineage: Eukaryota > Metazoa > Cnidaria > Cubozoa > Carybdeida > Alatinidae > Alatinidae sp. Z8VKAUB7J3. The sequence continues at coordinate 172,586,536 of JAAAKM020721499.1, read as the reverse complement.
TTTCTAAAAAAACAAGTTTTTCCACGGCTTTCTAAAAGGTAAAGATCACCATCTAGTAGTGTCTAAGGCGTTTATATTTTGACGCTTGGCTTAGGCTTACTCGCCTGGATACATTTTCAAAGGCGCGACCTGCCTTTCTTATCCAAAATCACGAACAATAGTCTCCATCTAAGACGCTTGCTTTTGGTAGAGTATTTTTTGTTACTAAGTCCCTTATCGCTTCTTTTTTGGGGTTTAGGTCCCAAACAAAACGGACTGGTTCTGTGCCTATGCCCTTTAGTAGCGCTCATTTTGCCTGTTCGACCTTTGTTTTTTTCTGAACGAAAAAATCTGTTGCCATCGCGCGGGAGGTCAGGGTGACGGCACCAATGGTGATTGATGGTCAGACCAAGCTGATCGATGCGTGGCTGGAGTGCGAGGACCTGCTCGACCGGTTCCGCGCCTACAACCCGGCCTTCAAGGAGTTCCTGCGCGTCCTGGGTGACGAGGACGTCGCGCGCGAACTGTCGCTGGCCGATATTGCCAGCATGGTCGCGAGTCCGGAGGACGACTTGGTCGCCCTGGCCAACGGAGAACAGGTAGAGTATGGACATGTTCTCGGCTATAGCCCATTTTTGAAACCAAACTGATGGTCTGGTGTGAAAAAAGCTTGATTAATATCATCAATCACCAGAACTTCAAACAACTTACACAAAATCATCGAAACAGTAATTGGCTCATAAGAACTACAGCTACTTTTATTATTCCCCGTGTTAGGAATAGGGGTAATAACATCCGCACAAAAAATATCTGGAACTACTTCACGGTTGAAAATCATTTGATACAACAGCTCCAGATGGCGAACATAGACTTTAATGTCTCGCACAGATTTAAGACGATAATAAAAGATTGGGATGAATACCAAAAGGTCGGTATTGTAAAGATCAAGTCTTTTCTCTAGAATCGACTGTTAACTTTCTCCTATCTTCAATGCTGGGTAATATATTATTCAGCTTTTATACCAAAATGTTTGGGGGGTGGCTTCATTTTCTTTTAAAAACGCATAAAAAATGTGCTTATGTTCATATATGTTACGTTTTTACGAGTCATAAAAATTATGAAAAAGCCCGGCGAGACCACCGCCGAGGAGAAGCGCGAACCAGATCAGCTTATTCTGACTGAACCCCGCGTGCTTCGCCGCGGCCGGGGCTTGGCCGACCACCCTAAGCTGAAAGCCGATAACCGCGCGGGACAGGATCACCCAGCCCGCCACCACCGCGAGAACCGCGAAGGCGGCGCCCAAATGCAACCGGCTGTCCTCCCAGAGCACCGGCATCATCGCCGCGTCGGGAAACAGCCGGCTTTCCGGAAAGTTATAACCTCTAGAAACAAAACTCCCCGTCACTTCTTTTTTGCTGGTAAGATTTACTGCCAAAAAAATATTCAATAATAACTTTCTATAGATTTTTGGTATCCCTCTTTGAGCTAATAAGCCAAAAAATTATTTTCAGAATCCAGAATTAGTTTTAAATCTTTTGAGGGGCTGCCTACTATCTTTGCATCGAAGCGCATAAAAAACAAGAGGGCTTGTTCAGTGCTTGAAAACATAACGCCTTTTGAATTGTATCGCCATGATCTGGGGGACATCGACGATCGTCTGGTCGAGTTGCTCAAGGTTTTTCTGGTCTACGAGCACCCCTTTCTCCTGCAGAAGACGCGGCTGCGACTGCAGCTAAATGGTGTGAAGGCGGACCGCCTCGCGTTCGTGGCTTTTCACGATCATAGCGAAGGTGCCTTCGAGGTAACAATGGCCCGCAGCGTTTTCGACGACATCACCGGCCGAAGGAAAGAGATTGAGACCTGGCTCGAGAGCTCGCACAAACGCTCGAACATTTTGAACCGTATTTTTCTTTTTCAGGTTCCCTATTGATTCAACACGGAAGAAGAAAGCTCAAGGATAATGTAAGTAAGCTATATATTATTTTTAAAAGATGTTCTAAAGCATATGACTAATATTTAATATTTTTCTTTTTTAGGTTCCCGTTTGATTTAACATAGAAGAAGAAAGCTTAAGGATCATGTAAGTAAGTTATATATTATTTTTAAAGATGTTCTAAAGCATATGACTAATATTTAATATTTTTTTTAAGGTTCCCTTTTATGCGGATCCCGGCGAACTTGATTCAAGTGGTGCCCCAACCGTCGTCGTTCGCCTGGGCGATTTAAGCCTGGCCGATGGCATTCAAACCATCGAATTCCAGGTCACGATTGATTGAGTATTTTTCAGTGAGCGATTTACAGAGGAAAGATAAATGAAGTTGTTTTCAAGCATTGCATGCATTGCGGCTGTTCTGGCATTCACTGGTGTTGCTGCACAAGACGGCAGTCACCTGAATGTTCGTACTGTGGTGCAAAAAGAGGACGATCGGCGCGACCGTGCTGGAGCTGTCCGACGGGCACTGCGTCGTCGAGCTGCGCGACAAGCCCGCCGTGCGCAACCACCTCAACTGCATTCACGCGATCGCCCTGATGAACCTGGGCGAGGTAGCCACGGGCCTGGGCGTCATGCACGCCGTCGACGGGCGCGGGCGCGGGATCGTGACGGGCCTGCGGATCGAGTACTACAAGAAGGCCCGCGGGACGATCACCGCCACGAGCGACGCCGACCTGCCGACGACGGATGAATTTACTCATAGGGGATTTGCCAGAATTCCTATACGTAATTATTATTATTTTTCTTACTTACCCTTTTCATACTCAATTTTGCATGTGGAAATATTTGGGGAGAATTGCCAGGGAGAAATTTTCAGCGTGTTTGGATTTCGGAAAAATAGTTTCCACAAAAAATGGGATTTCTGGAGTGGTTGGAAAAAAGATTAAAACTAAAGTCTTTGCGGAAGGGGAGGGAATTTTTCATGGAAGATAAGCCAGATTTACTAACTTTTGATGGGTAAGATTAAACTCGATGAAGCTTACATATTTAAAATCAGCATTAAAATAAAATTCTTTTGATGTACCAACTGGTATGAAAAATCCCTTTTTTAGAGTGTCGCTTACTATTGAGCCGGGTCGCTCCTTACTACAGTTCGTTACCACGAACTGTTTGATATTTCGCCCAAAGGTAGTTCAGAAGCCCCCCCCCCAATCCAAAAATATCTCAGTTGATCAACTCTGATTATAAAAACTTGACACTGAACAGTTGGAATTATGAGATATTTATTTTGTTACCAATAGTCCAAAATTTATGCAACAATATATTTAGGATAAACACAATTCCCTAGAAATTATGGGTAAGGAGTGTAAGTTATGCTCTGGGACACATGAATTTTCAATGGAACGGGTGATCGTATACAATTTGGATCGGATGGAGCTCATTTGAATCGATGTTGGAAGTTTGATTAGCTTTTTTAAGAGTCAACAAGGAATGGAAGGCAATCAGCCCCCCCCCCCAAACCAGACCGCGATGCGTCCTTCCTTATTGCTGTAGGAAATATCCTTGGGGACGACGAACGTAGCCTCGAATAGGCCTCCCGCAGCATTAACCTTACCACGCCAGATCAAATCTTCCCGAACATTGTAATAGGGTGTGGGCATGAACCGATAGATCTCATCTGGAATCGCCACCCGCCGCTGTGCGTCGAACACTGTCACATTGACGACACCGTTGAAGCCCTGGTCAAGCGCTCCTTCCGGAGTTTGGATCTCGCCGACGACATATTTAAAGGTCCCAGAATAGTCATTCTCATTATTTTACAAAACAGTTTTTTGAAGGATTTAAACTTGACAAGTGCAGAAAGGACAAAGAAAAGAGCCAAAATGATTGTTTACTGGCCAGACATCCAAAAATATATTGAGTGTTAATGTGCAATTGCAAAGCATGGGTTCAAAGAATGGCCAGTGATCAGAAAAAACACGTGGAGCTTCTCGCCTGCGTTGCAGCCCTTGGCGCCTATCATTTGTTCGGGCTGACCCTGTGATGAACTAAATAAAAACACATCATGTGTATACAGGCTGTCAAAAGGGTGGATATCAGGAATGACTGGGTATATTAATTTGAAACTTTCAGGAAATGATAAGGGAAATGATCAATTGACCAAAAATATACTACGCTACTACTGCTACCACAACTATCACCACCACAGCTGCTTCACTGCTACTACTACAACCAGAGTACTACATTAAAATATTGAGGGAAAATTTGAATTAAAGCTAAAGACACTATGTGCAGGCACGGACTCCATTACAAGACTGACATTCCAGAAAAGCAGGGTATAGATGGCAGTACTTAAAAGCGCGCAATACCAGCAGAGAATGTTTTCACGAACAGCAAGTATTAAATAGGATATAGCCAGAAAAACTGCCAGGTATTCCCACGCAGATTGTGCGTATACCTGTGATAAAAATATTTGAAAGCTTTCCTGCATCAGGTTTCCGGGTCATAGCCGGGTATAAGCTTGGTTACGAAAACCGCGATGCCATACTCCTGGAAACCTAGAACTTTAATTTTCGTTAGAATGAGTCCTATTGCAACATTTTAGGACCAGTTGGTTGAAATAGTCATCTTTGGGGAAACACACACAAAAAACAAATAAATACGCATCCGTGATCTGTCTTCTGGCAAAAAATACAAATTCCACATTTTTGTAGATAAGAGCTTGAAACTTTTACAGTGGGGTTCTCTGTTACACTGAATCTGATGGTGTGATTCTATGACTTTTAAAGGGTGTTTCCCCCTATTTTCTAAAATAAGGAATGACTTAATGTAAAGGCCATCAATGGCAAGTGGTATATCAATATGGACAAGTCTGCTACGGAGGACTTCTGCTCGTCAATCCAGAACGTAATATCTTGTACTACAACAAAAGTGGTCTCCAAGCGGTTTTTCGGCATATCATATAATATTCCTACCGAAATTGATATTACCATACTCGAAGCCAACACGCTATCAAGGATGCTAAAAGATTGTGCCAATCTAAGTCTGTGAAGCTCAATTTTTGGATTCTTTTGCTCATTTTCAGGAATTGGTGCCACAGTCAAACACTTCCTTACATCTCCCCGAGAAATTGACCACCATCTAGCAACAACAACCGGTGCAGCTGAAATGCTGCCCACACTTTATTAATTGACTTAGCCACCGCTGCGCTCCTTATTGCGCAAGCACTTTAAGCATTGCCCCAAATGCCAAAATTAAACCAAGCCCAGCAACCTAACTTGTAGGGCTAGCATCTTGAAATTGTTATTGACCCATAAATAAAGCCATTTGATACAGGGGGTTGAACTTTCAAGGGGAAATTTTATGCTTGGGAATTTACCCGAATTCCTATACGATTTTTTGTTTTGTTTTGCTTTCTCTTTGCCGAGCACCGACTCGATTTTACATGTAAAGATGATAAGAGGAATTGTCCGGGGAAAACTTTTATCGGGCTGGAAATGTATACAGTATCTTTTGCGTGAAGGGGGGGGATTTTCCATGGGAGAAATATTCCAAGGAATAAATTCTCCAGAGGGAATATTCTGCGGGAGCAACGAGATGGTGTTGGTAACCGGGTGTCGAAATCGCCCTCCGCGACGGCGCGAGTACCGGCCACCAGGTCCTGGATCGGGGCGACCAGTCGGCGGGAAAGCACGAATGCACCGTAAATAGATGCCAGGAGCGAGAGCATCAGAACAACGGTCAGGGTCAACGAAGAATTTTGCTTCAGATCTTCGCGAAAAAACACGGCGCGCCGGTAATCGTTGTAGGAAGAATCAACGCTGTCCGCCATGACCCCGATGCGATCGGGGACAACTATGCCTGCTCAAGCCCCAAAAATTAAGTACAAAGTTCCAATATCTTTGTGATTTGTAGAATAAAATCAACGTTGCATAAGTAAAGTCGCGGACAATAATATTGTACCAAGAATTTGGTAAAATAATCCATACAGACTTTTCACGTGTTTTAATCTTTTGTCCTCATTAGTGAAGACTGGTATTTGTAAGTCTAATGCCTCCTTTATCTTTGTCAATTGCTTTGTACCTTTAATCCTCTCGATTTCCGGCTAGATGGATCATGTCGCGGGTGTCCCCCAAGGCGCGGTGCCATTCGAGTCCGAGATAGGGCGCAAATTCCCGCCTGACCTCATATCGAAGGCGCAGTCCCGCACTGATCGAGGTTAAACCAGATCCTGTCTCACGATCCGGTACCGGCTGAGCGGAAAGCTCCGCCTCGATGCTTGGCTGAAGGATCAGCCTCTGGGTCAACAACAACTCATATTCCGCCTCTATCCGGGCGGTGAGATCACCTTGCTCACTTAGAAAGGCGGCAACAAAGAATTGAAATTTATTTCAATTCTTTGTTTTGTAATTGAAGGAACTCCTGAAGGTAAGGGAAATAAACATTTTTTTTTATTTTCTTTGATTGGAGTATTACAGCTAAAGAAAAAATTTAGCAGATAAAGAATGATTAAAATATCAATTACGACTAATTATTTGAGGTGAGGGATCTCTGGTATACCGGTAGGGCCACTCATTTGTATTGATTCCATAAGGCATCAATCGCCCATGATGGTAAAACTAACGATATAGGTTGCGCAGCGGGTTCATTGCGGGCGGGCCGGAATCTATCCGGCGGGTCCGGCAATTGCGCAATTACGCCGGGGCGCCATTGCCGATGCCGCTGCAGCATGCGGCAGAGAAAGTCTGGGATGACGAAGAACACGTGACCCACAACCGTGCGCTCTACGCCGCGAAATACGCGAAGGCCGATGAAATCATGGGCAGCGTGCCGGGCTATACCAGCCCCGAGGCGGGGTTTTTCCTGTGGCTGCCCGTAGAAGACGGGGAATAAAGTAGTTCATTCTCTGATTCAATAAGTAAAAACCTTAGCAAAAAAGAAAAAAATCAATCTTAAAAGTAAAAAGTCAAATGAGTTAGTTGCAGACTTTTTTAATTAATCAATAATATATATTATTAATCAATAATGATTAACAAATCAGACTATTTCTTAGAGAAATCAAAGCTCAATAAAAAGGAGTAGCAAAAATTCACACTTTCGGCAGCTAGCTAAAGGTCGCTGGCTGTCAGCGTACTGAAAGAAACGAACAACTGTATGGAAATGAAGCCTCAAATCGCACGAGGTCCTAAGAGCGGCAATTCTTTTCTACTGACGTATGCTAAGCTGTATTCCATACATATATCGAGCTCGAGTTTCAAAGCTGGTCTGCCGATCAAGATCATAATCAAGTCGTGTAAGGCACCAGATGGTATCAACCATGGCATGCAGGCATTTTTGTTGCAAGCAAGGACAGTGGACAACGTGTTTCGTCCTATTGGGCATTTCAATACCTCAACATTGCAGAAAGGGGGTTGGGGGCCAGCCATCCTGTGCTTTCGCACACCCTTCCTGTTTACCTTCCCGAGATTTCTCCAGGTATCCGTTTAGAGCTGACAGAAAAGAAAATGAGTGGAACAGACAGAAAATATTTTCATTTTTGACTTACTTATCAAAAGGGGAAAAAATGCTTAAAAGGTGGTTTTCTCAGCTCCACCTCTGTTTAATTCAATTATTTGCTATGAAAAATTGATGTAAAGTCAAAGGGTGAAATTCTTGTGAGTGGGACAACAGCTGATCCGCCCCGCCGAAAATCCACGACAGCTGCCGTCCGCCAGACAGATTCAGGAGCGTCTGAATCTCTCCGACGAGCAGATTCAGATGTTCCGTGACGTTCTGAAACGTTCAGGAATCATTTCCGACAAAGGATCACTGCCGATCCCCGGGACGACTCCGCCGGCTGCCACCAACCCGCTCAGCGATCGGCAGCGTCTCAGACAGGAACTCCGGGACAGTGCCGTGCCCGAGCAGCCAGCTCCATCGCCCGGCAACACCATGAGGTCAGAATACCTTTCTCGAAAGGCAACATCCTCAAGGGTGTGAAATACTGGCCGCACTGGACCGCCGTTCTGGAGGAAGCCGGATCGAAGCAGCGCTATGCTGTCGACTCCTGGATCTACAAGAATGGTGAGAACCCGGCTATCGTGAAGGTTGAGGACTGGTACATCAAAGACCTCGACAGTCTGCCGCCGGCGACGATCTGATCCTCATACTTGCTGTCTTGCGCTCGATTGGTGAATGTCTCGCTGCGATTGAATATGGAAAAGATTGGATAGATTATAATCAAAGAGTGTTAAATAATGCGAGATCTTTAAAAGATATAGTTTCAAATAATAAGAGATATTTCAGTAAACATCATGATAAACAGAGGAAAGGCTGAATGGATGCAATGTTTTTCTGGAAGGGACTTAAACTACATCCCCGGTGATGCTCTTGTTGACACCCTCTGTGACAGTCGAAGATCAACCTCCACTATTTGAAAATCTTAAAGTTTATTTAATAATTTCATTTGTGTCTACTTATGACTGAATATGAAGAGCCCGCTTACGAGCTTAGTCGAAATGTGTTGTTTAAGACCCTTAAAGCAGACAAAAAAAAAAAAAATACAGGGCCGGCGCGGTCCATGGCCAGTATGATGTTCTCCGTACCATGGTAGTTGACCGGCCAGAAGAATTCATGTCGCTTGGCCCTCACCTGGATCGGCGACAACATCTTGGCCGACAGATTGTAGACCATGTCATCCGCTGCAATTCCGACCGCGTTGACAAGGAACATGCGCAGGGCAATCTTGAAAAAGATGCCTATCGAAAAGCTCGTGCAGAGCTTTTGCAGGGGATTCTGGATTCAAGCATCGCCCTGAAAGAAATCGACTATCCACCGCTGGTTCAACCACCCGAGCCTGAAAACCTTGATGTCACTCAACGACGCGATGAAAGCAAGAAAGGTTCCTCTGATTCAGAAGCGACCACCGCACCAAAGCCCCGTAACAAAGCAGCGGCAACAGCTGAGGGATCGGAAAATTCACCCATCGATCTTACTTGGAATTACCAATTATTTTAGTTGTATTTTTTCTTAATAATGTACAAGAAGTTGTTTTACTCTATTGCCTGAATAAGTAATATTAAGATTTGAACTTTTACTTTTTCTCTTTTTTAGACTCCCCCCTTGTCTAACTTTCTTCCTCTTTTTTTTGTCTGACTATATTTCCTTCAATGCCATCTCTATATATTTCTTTACTTTTGAATAGACTGTTCTTTGCAACTTTCAATACTTTTTTGTCCTTCACTGTTCCTGTGGGATGTCCTGAGCGATGTATTGCATGGAAACACTTGCCGGCGAGTGAAGAAGGACGGTTTTCAACGGAAGGTCGAAAACCGTACGTCAACAATCTCGCCTCGGGGCGGACATCATCCGCCCGCTGGGTGGGCAGCGTCAGAGGTGCAAGTGTGAATCGGCAGAACCGTCACAACCGGTAAAGTGCGAGCGTTTCGTCAACGTTTGATTCTGCAGTAGCGGAACTCGCCAAGAGTTTCGCCAAGCGATCATTTCGGATCTATAGATTTAGGGATCCACAGAGCAATCGATGCCATATTAGAGCTCTTGTTTGGCTCTTTTTGGCTTTCGAATCTGGCAATAGCAGACCTGCTCTTGGTTTCCATTTGGCCTTTGGCCGATTTCCATGAACACCATAAGCTTGAAGCAGATGCCATAGCTTGAAGCAAACTTTCCGTATTTATGCAGGATGGAGATACTGGCCCTGCTTTTAACATATATGGCAGTCTGATCTGGGAGGACCCAGACACGCATGAGAAGAGAGACACACTCAAACGCAGATTCAAACGCAAATTCGAGCTCCGCACCGATCGTCGACCAGAGCAGACAAATCGGCATAACAGCTCTGCAGTGCATCCACAAAATCAAAGAGCTGATCCACTTTCACAACCTGAACGCTTGACAGCACATCATCTGCATTCCCCACAACCACAATCATCATCGTCAACGCAAGCAAAAGCAAATCGGACGCAAACAACAACAGCCAAACCTGCATTGCCTCCACTCTCAGAGAAAAAAAAACCCCGAGAATTGTTTTGTTTAGATCGATGATTATCCAGATTTTTTATTTGGCAAAGAAAAAGAAAATTCTTTACATATGCGATTACGTGTGATGATGCCATCGACGAAAAATAAAAAACGTAAAAAGAAAAAAATCGAATCAGTTAGTGTAGATGATATGGAAACTATTCCAAGTTTATTCGATCGATTTACTTTGGAAAATATCAATGATTACATGGATCAAATGACTCCTCGGTAAAAGAATGACGTGACAATCAAACAGTTCGTGGTAACAAACTTTAGTAAGGAGTGACCCGGCTCTAACCAAACTCTAATACTATCTCAAATAGTAACCAAAACTTTAAAAAACGAAATTTTGATACCAATAGTTACATCAAAAGAATTGTATTTTAATGCTGATTTTAAATATAAGAGTTTCATCTATTTTAATATTAAGTTCAAAGCTCCTATCTAAAAAAATGTGAAATTTTGTATTTTTTGAAAGAAGACAAATCACGGATACATGCTGCCAGCGGTGCAGGGGTGCAGCCGATCATGGGCTGTCAGGTGGATCTGCGGTTCACGGATCCCGCCCCCGGCGAGCGGCCCAAGCCGCCCGCGCCGCTGGTGCTGCTCGCGCAGAGCGAGACAGGCTATGAACATCTGATGAAGCTGAACTCTTGCCTGTACATGCGCGAAGGCAGTGAGCTGGCGCATGTCACGCTGGAAGAGCTGGCCCAATATGCAGGGGATGTGATCTGTCTCAGCGGTGGGGCTGACGGGCCCGCATATCTAATGAAAATCGAAATTGTAGACAGGCGAAATTTGTTGAAAGGCAAAGAATACTTATTCAATCTACTTGGTAACTTCTCTTTCATTGATTTCAAGTTGGTTTTGTTGTTTGATTCATTGTCTTTTTTCCTCTCGTACAGTTCACTTAAAAAGGTTAGATTTTGTTGTAGTTTCTTCTTTGTTTCTTTTTCTTTTCCTCTTTCATATTTTTTGAGCACTGAGGATGACTTGGCGGAGATCCTTGTCGAAATACATGTCGCGCTCGGCCGCGTCGCGCTGAAACTTCCACTCGTGCTCTCGTCGGAGGTACGAGGCGCGGGTCGAGGCGATGGAGGAGCGAGTCTGGTGAATGCCCGCAGAGGACGACGCTGCCCCGGCGCGCGCGCTCGCTTCAGAGGCGATGTTCTGACTGCCATAGCTCATGAAGGCAGCCACCGAGGGGATCCCCCCGTTGGTGCCGAAGTTCGCAACGGGGGCCGTCCAAACGTTCGCCGCAAGATTGTGCTTGTCCCGATAGCTCTTGATGAGCAGATCAAAATATATTTTATCCGTTTTTGGGTAAAAAAATTTCTTCATGAGATATACTAGTTTGAAAGTTTCAATATCTACAAAAATGTGGAATTTTGTATTTTTTGCCGGAAGACAGATCACGGATGCGTGTTTATTTGTTTGTTTTGTTGTTGTTGTATTTTTCCAGGGGTGATCGTATCGACCCATTGTTCCTAGAATGTTGCGAGAGGCCTCATTCTAACGGAAATTAAAAGTTCTAGAGCAAAATAAGAAGAAGAGATTCAAGCAAATATTTCGACAAGGACCTCCACAGAGTCGTCCACAGTGCACAAAAAGAGAAAGAGTAAAAATACAAAAAGCAAAACAAAATCTAACCTTGTGAAGTGAACTCTGCAAGATGAGAAAAGACAAAGCTCTTTATCACTCTTACCGGTACTGACACATAGTAACCGGTTTTAGAACAAGTATAACATCAATGGATTTGTGGAGAAATAAGTGGAATATTTTTGGGAAGATTCCAAGCTAAACCCCGACCTTGCAGCCGCCCATACCGCGTTAGGAATCGTGCTGCTCGGCCAACGAAACTGGGAAGAAGCCGAACGCGAGCTGCGCCTGGCCGTCGAACTAGATCCCAAGCGTGCGGAGTCTCAACACTGGTATGCACTCTACTTGGCCGCCATGAATCGTCACGACGAGGCAGAACCGCACTCCATCCTGAGTGCCAAACTCAACCCCGCCTCAGGATTTAAAGTCGCACGCAGTTCGATCCTCTATTTTAGTATCCTTCCAAACATCAAATTTCATTAAGATGCCATCACCCGTTCGTAAGTTAAGAATACTTCATTTTTTCTATTTTTTCCGAATTAACAGGCCCCCTACTCCCCCCCAGATGGTCTACGGGAAAAAGACTTTTCTAATTTAATCTGGTCCGGTCCCTGATATACCTGCCAAATTTCATCGTCCTAGCTTAACTGGAAGTGCCTAAAGTAGCAAAACCGGGACAGACCGACAGAATTTGCGATCGCTATATGTCACTTGAACGAGATGAGCGACGTCACACGCCGGGACTTTATCAAAAAAACAGCCAAAACCACTGCCGTAGGCGTGGGCGCGATTTCGATGGCCCAACGCGCAGCCGCTAAGACGAAAGCAAACGAAAAGGTTCGTGTGGCGGTGCTCGGCTTGAAAAGCCGGGGCGGCAGCCACATCGAGGGATTGGGCAAACTCGACAACGTCGAAATCGCTGCCGTTTGCGACCCTGATCAGCGGTTTTTCAAAGGCCGGATGAAGCAGATCGTACAACTGAACTTCCAACTGAACTATTTTGGGAGGCCACTTAATTCTTTTCCAAGCATCATCGCAAAGTTTCGCTCGCTCGCTATATAAATTATTCACGTAAATAATTTGCAATATCTTTTGGGGTGGTCAACCCCCCTCCCTCTGATTGTAATTTATTATCAACTTCTATTTTACCCTTTTGACCAGGAGTGAATTTATCGTTTTCAATGGTTTTTTTTTCATATCACATTTGTGCTTCATGAATTCATTCTGTAAAATAGGTTATTGTCTTCTGCTCATGATAGTACCGGTTTTGTTCTAAAAGAAATATCCTTGATAGAGTACACTTGTGTAAAAGAGCTAGACACTTTCTAAGATTTCTAAACAATTAGAGGAAATAGAGGAAAATCCTAGCAAACATTTTGTAGCATCTTCAAGAAGCTACGGCCTGATATTAAAAGCGGTATCTTCCGCCAATGAGTACTTGAGCATTTTTAAATATAAATTTTCAATTTTAACATGGAATTTTCAAGTTCATAAAGATTTTATAATTTGTCATTCTTGTTTTTCTTTGCTTTGAAATTAAAATTTAATTCTAATGTTAATTTTTTTTGCCACTAATGTTTAATACATTGCTTCGATGCAAGAACGTACAAAATGAAAATACAAAAAGGTGTTTTTCCACAATCTAGTTGGGAGTTTTGTTTTTTCATATGGTTTACGATGATTGACTTACAAAAATAGGTTGAAAAGATAGGTCAATGCTGATACAAAGTGAATACTAAAAAAAGTAATGACTACATACTGCGCAATTCGCAGAGAATTACTGAAAGATAGTCGATGGAAACCGTTCTCCTGGTGGTTCATCTCATATTGGCGCTCCTGCTCATTGTTGCCGTGCTGGCGCAGCGCAGCGAAGGCGGTGGGCTGGGAATTGGCGGCGGCGGTGGCGGCGGCGGTGGCAACATCGGCGGTTTCATGAGCGTGCGCGGTACGGCGAACTTCTTGACCCGGGCGACCGCGGGGTTGGCGGCCTGTTTCATGATGACCAGCCATCTTCTCTTCACGACCACTAGTCTTTGTGCTGTAAAGATCTCAATGATCTCTTCAGCCATATCTAAGACCTTTACACCTCTTTCAGAGATTAAGGTATAATTAGGAACCAAAGAAGACACCGTTGCCATTTCTTTTTCAACTTCTTCAGGTGTTGCCTGTTGACCGCGCTTAAAAACAAGCTCAATCATAATGTCATTATCAACACTGGAGTCGATGTAGTCTTTAATGAAGTCATTCTCAATATGCTTATTTAAAAAAAGTCGCGCACCTTGGCATACATGCTCAACTGAAGCAGACATCGGTGAACGGCGCAGCGAAGAGCAGCTCCGTCCGCTGTTTCCGCCTCAAGCCTCCAGTTCCGCATCCCAATACAGGAAATCCACCCAGCTGTCGTGCAGGTAGTTGGGCGGAAACTTGCGTCCCATGTTGCGCAATTCCTCTGCCCCCGGCTGGCGCGGCGGTTTGCGCAGGGACATGCCCGCGCGGGACAGCGACTTCGACCCTTTCCTCAGGTTGACAATTTTTACAAAGAAGTTTGTGTTTTGCCTCCTTTTTTCACTAAAGCCTATGGCATCTTGGCGCTTTACTGGAAACGAATTATATTACAAATATTTTTTTTTTTTACTTATTATAACACTGAAAATAAGCATAGAAATTAAGTAAAATTAAATTTTGAACTAATGAGCTTTAACTAATTAATATCATTATTTATCAAATATTTAGTTCCAAGACTGTTCAAGACAAATATAGTTTCATTACAAACAACAGTTTTGATCCTTACTACAGTTCGTTACCACGAACTGTTTGATTGGCTCGTTCATTTGCTTACTAAAATCGCAGAAATTTGCTAAAGTAACATTTTAATTGTAAAAGAAACTGAAAGACTACGCTAATCGATCTAAAATAGGTAGCTTTGTTTTTATTCTAATTTAGTAGCCGAATCTTTGCAGATTTTGGCCCTCAAAAATGGATGTCTCAGATTAGATGGAAACAAGTAATTATATAAAGGATTTTTAGGATGGTCACTCAGCAGGTTTGTTTATATTGTCGCCCGGCTTTCGAGTCAGTCTCCCTGCCGGGGATGTTATGTGAATAGTTGTAAATATATATACTCAAAGAATAAAAGAACTTTAACTTAAGCAAATAGTTACAATTCGATATTTTTTAAAGGAAAACTGGTTATAATTTAGAATACAATTGTTTCGTAGTTCAAACCTCAAATCATTATTTAAGTCCTTTTATCTATTTAGGACTGAGAATCACATACCCCAGTCTTTCATCTTCACTTCAATGTTGGCAATAAGTTAGTGATGATAAATTCAATTTTTCAAGCCAGGAGGGGTAGAGAATGTCATAGAAACCTTGGACACATTTAGTTGTAGGCCTATGCCTCTGAACTTATTTTAGAGTTTCTTGGTCAGATTTATTATAATCAAAATATTAAATAAAGTTAGGCCCATGACTTTGCCTTGAGTTACTCCACTTCTCATTCCCACAACATCAGACAGAAATGATTGTCCATTTTCCTCAAACATTTTAACTGCTTTTCTATCATGGCGTTTTCTCCATGGACAACGTAGTTATGGAAGGCATCTTTGACGTGTTTGCTATCGTTTGTTGAGTTGAAGAGTTTTTCGTTGTTGGTTTCGTTGTCGGTAAAGAGGATTTCAGATGCGACATCGCCATAAAGGTAGCGGCGCCCCAGAGAGTAGGGAAAGGAGAGGAGTTTGATAGGCTCGCAGCGGCTATCGTCAGCAACGAGAGTGCAGTGATCGTCTGTAATCTCCCCTTTTGCAATAACAGGCATCTCAACAGGTTACTAGTGTCAAAGTATCTTTTTGTGACGTTTTAACACTTCTTTTAATTAATGACGAGTTAAGCTTGGGTTTGATTGATAAATTCCTGCGCCATACTCCGGATTGTAGACCATACGAAGGTGAGCAGTCCGTTAACAGATCTGACACAATAGGACAGAAAATATGAACTTCAAGAATAAAAGTTGTTTGATATGTCATTATAATAGTCAAGATAGCTGGAAAAAACTAAGGAAAATAAACTGAAGATTTAATAGAAAGCAGCTTCAAAATGGGTTAACTACAATTTTCTGCATATTATTAATTAAAATATTGTTTAATAACTTCTTTTCTTGTCAAGAACCCAAGTTATGCATTAATGCTAACTAGTGTTTTATTTTAGTACTTAAATATTCATTGGCAATATATATGACTTTCAGGGGGGGGGGGTCATTTTCAAGTGAATTGATTATTATATTTAGCCTAGAAAGAACATACAAAAAGGAATCATGTATTATGTGATAATTTTGAACTTCAATGCGGTTAACTACCGTACTTAATTACGGTTAACTAAATTCTTCACGATCATTATCAAATTGTGAAAAAAATACCGACAAATGGCTGAATTTATGAAAAGTAATGAGCATTAAAGCATCAACACTCATATTTTTCATAACACTCATCAAAAATACTTACATTTTAATAATCATTATAACGCGTATAAAAGGAGTTAGTTTATAAGCCTTTCTAGGTTTGCTGTTATCTTTCATTGAGTTTGAAGTAAAAAAGTATTATATATCTATTAAAAAAGAAGCTATTTTCCTGGTTTCATAGTTTTATACATTCCGATAACTCTATGGGAGTGTTCTCAAATTTTGAGAACAAAATGGTCACTATACAGTTGTATATTTAAAAAAAAAGGCGCTATTTTCTAGCTTCATAGTTTAAATTTTCGTAACAAAATGGTCATTGTACAGTTGTATATCTATAAAAAAAGAACCTATTTTTCTAGTTTCCCAGTTTTATGCATTCTGATAACTCTATCGGATTGTTTCTCATGCACGTGATCGGTGACTGAAAAGCGGGGCATGCCTGAGCGAGAGCGTTTACCAAAACCGCTCTGCCATCGCGGCAAAACGCGCTTGCCGCTGGCGGGGATGGCACCACCCGCGCCAAACTGCTATGAGCCGCCGGAGTGATCGCCAGGCGGTCGTTTATGATTTTTGACAATCAACAATAGGAAAAACAATGAGCCAGGATGAATCGGCTGCTCGCGCCGCGACCGCTGCCTTGATCAGGGACTATTATGCGGCAAAATAGCCGCCTGCAACTCACTGTAATTCATGGTTTAACCACTCCTTCCCATCACGGCGAGGGTCGATTGAGCAAAGTTCCGATGGCGTGACCTGGCAACGGCATCACCCATCCAATTCGACTTGCCGCCCGGACCTACGAGCTTGGTAGACCGCAAGGATTAACGCCGCCACTAGATCACCACATTTCTCGATGAAACTCTGTGAAGCTCACACATAGGGACAATAAATACCCATCTCGTTCATCAGCGAATGAGGCCTGACCCCCTGATCAATCTTTTCGTTACTCAACGTCACCTTTTCGTCTTCACTTATTTCTAGCCTTTGTGACTTAGTCTTCTTAACATTAATTTTCAAACCTATTCTAGCAACCTGAACTCGCAAAACCTCTAAAAATTCATTCATTTTGCTCACACTTTCATCTAATATGCCTAAATCATCAGCATAATCTAAGTACAAGAGAGGTTTTTCTCCCCATTTGATTCTGTGGTCTCCAATTGCCTTTCCTGTGCTCCCTACCCATCGATTTCGAGTTGACGAAAGAAAGCATCTAGTCGCTCGCCCCGATATTCCGAGATGATCGGCTTGGCTTTTGGAAGAAAACGCTTCCATGAGCGTTTAAAGCGATCAGCAATTTTCGGATCAACTTTAACGTCACTTAAATACTGAATCGGTGTTTCAATTCCAAATCTCTTTTTAAAAACCACGTCATACCTTTTGCGTAATACCTTAGTCATAATTACGCTATTATTCTAATTAGTTAAAAAGAGCAAGTGTAACCAGTGCACATTTTGAAGATGGAGAGGGTGCACAGACCAGATTTTCACTCTTCGACTTATTTTCCAACAGTGCGACCGCTACAACCTCACCATAATTCACATGTTCCTTGATTTTGTGACTGCTTTCGACTCAGTAACCCGCGAAAACCTACGGCGAATCTTGGTGAAAGACGACATGGCAGTTTAATTCGTGGAGCTGTCGAAAGCCTACAAGCGTTACAACCGACTGTAAGAGTGCTGGGTGAAGAAACTGAGCCAAAAAATAGCTGTCCTCGTTGTTCAAGGTGGGGGGATCTAATTTTTTGACCACAACGACTCTAATTGTGCACACTTTATTTCGATTTGATGCTATTTTCAAGGGGTTACAGGTTCTTTTTCCAAGTCCCTATATGTTTTTCGCAATAACATTTTATCATTAAGATTAATGGAAATAATAGTTACCATTCCTGAATCAGCAAAATGGCATTGTTCTTAATAGACAACCCTTTTTAGATCCATTTTTAAACTTTTGGCTACACTCATGAAGAATATGTTAAATGCTGATCCGTTACAAGGTGGTTAGAAATGACTAATCAGTGTCCTGATAGTCTTAATACCTTTGTAAATGATAGAAGCTAGTAAAAATCGACTTCCAGTAAAAAGCTATGTCAGCACTAGCGACCAACATTAGAAAATTAGAGGACTTTCTGTGCTTAGAAATAGTCAGGAGATCTAAAGCAAATTAACCCAAGTCAAGATGACGAATGTAGCTCTAAAAAAGCCACATTACTAACAGCAAACAGGGTGTGTCCATCAAACAACCTCACCCACCCGGCCGATGCTTGTTCGCCCGGCAGCCGCGCCGCCAGCAATTCCTCGGCGGTGAATTCGTAACTCTTTGGTTCCAGCGTTTCTGCTGTCGACGAACTGCTGGAATCGGCGGCGGCAGTTTCATCCGCAGCCGTCGAACTGGCCGGCGCCGGTGTTTGATTTTGGTTGCATCCGCTGGTAACCGCAACAAACAAAATCACGGTCATCATCGCCACAGCCGGGGGAACGAAATGGCGGATATTTGCGAAGTGACAAATAAGAAAAAAAAAAACACGTTAAACACGCTCTTTACGCTAAAGGTTTTTTACTGTTTTAAAAAGTAGAGTTAAGAGAATGAGTCAAACTTTAGCGTAAAGAGCGGGGCGTTGATGAGGAAGAAGCCCTTTTCATTTACGAAGTAATTTCTGTTCGTTCTAAGTTCTGATGTCGCTCCTTACTTTCCGTTAAAAAAAAACTTTTTTTTTTATTTAATGGTAATTAAGGCGAGCTCGCCGACGCGCTGCAGAAGCTGGCCGACTTGAGCGAGGGGACCGAGCGCGCCGAGGTGCTCGTCGAGCTGGGCGACGTGTGCCGCGTGCTCAAGGACGGCAAGGGAGCCCGCAAGGCGTTCATGGAGGCGTTCCGCGCCGACCCTGCCTTCGGGCCGGCCCTCGACAACCTGGTGCCGCTCCTGCAGGCCGGCAACCAGTGGGACGAGCTCGTGAAGACCTACGAGGGGGCGGCCCGGGCGGCGAAGGGGTTCAGCAAGACCTTTCTATTGAAAAAGTTCCTATCTTTAGGTGTTAAGATTGATTTTAGGCTGTTTTTCTGATCTCTATTCTTTTCAATAATGATCTATAATAAGGTTTGATGGTTAAGTTTTCCTAGTGGGTTTTCCACAATTGATTTAGATGCACCGATTTGCCAGATGCCAGATGCACCAGATTTGCCAGATGCACCGATCTGTAGAGGGACGGGGAGGGAGGATTGTTCTGTAGAGTTTGGAAATGCCTTTTTTGGTACTGAATCGGTTCATTTGGGTCTAACGAGACGCACGTTTCTCTAGATCAACCTGTCCTAAATCGGAATCGATTTGGGGCAGAAAAGTTGATCGACTCCAAGCTGCTAAAGCAACGTGCGTTTAACTGAACGCACGTTGCTCTAGTGATCAGGCTGCTTCCTGGGCGTGTGTCGACAGGACTTGATCGGCCAGTTTCCCAGTCAACTCGGCCAGATGATCGAACTTGGCCGTAAAGGTCCCGACGCCGGCAGTCGCCGAGCCGTAAAGTTGAATCACCTTAAGAAAGTTTGAAACACTTGTATGTGTTCCATAAATATTTAAACATATTAGGATATTTTGAGTGTAAAATGATCAGCAGTAGCCCCTCAAAAAAATTTATGTCTTCGACCCTATTATTAATTTATTGAGCACTTTAAGACTAACCAAATGTGGGAAAAACTCATCGTGCCATAAATAGAGATGTTTTAAACGTGGTGGTTGTCTAAGAAGTTTTCAGATAAAAATTTATCTGAAAGTTAGTAAGGTATTTTATTTCTTTATGCAAAAAAAAATTTTTTTTAAGAAGAAAAATTGTTTTGTGCAGCGCATTATACCCTTATAAGAGTTTTTATACATTGCATTATTTATTTTATATAATGAATTAAGTATTTTTGCGTGATTGTTAGAAAATTTTCGCGGCGCACAATATGGTACAATGTGGCGTAAGGAACAGCGCATTTTTTTTTTTACTCACCGCGTCGTAACCAATTAATGGACATATTTATTAAATATATAACGACATCTCGCGCTTGTCAGCCGACAAACCGATTGCCGGTGCTCCGACCAGAAGGCCGAATGCCAGACCAAGTACAAGCTTGCTACTCTTCAGTGAAGCCTGCGACGATGGGTTTCTGTTGTTAAAAAACATGCCTTACCTGCCTCCTGTTGAATGGAAGATTAATCCTATATCGAGCACCGACTGGACCATGAAGAAACCAGAGTCGAAGCGGCGTCCGAAATTTCCCGAAACTTGAACCGGGTTTCCCCAGCGCCCATGCAGAATCAAAAGAAACAGTAGCAATACTAGAATTTAGAGCTTTGGTGATATCATCTTTATGCTGTTGTAGGCGTTTCTATAAATTCTGGTGATTTATACCTACGATAGCTTGACCAGCAATCCATTCCGAACATTTTGATTCGGCTAATACATTTTGCATTACAACCTATTGCAGAGAAGGAGAATCCCCTGCTCGCGCATACTAGAATGTTTAAATTAATTGCGCGTTCCCACATGGCTGCAATAACTGACACACAAAGCAGGGTAGAATATATGGTCTGTAGATTTTATTTTTGATACGAAGAGGTGCTCGTTTTTAAGTGTAAAATATTATTAAACACCTAATGCAGCACGGTGATTTCTCTGATCGATTACATCTTTTCTTGGAAAGATTTCCCTCCACAGCAAAGGTGGCTGGCAGCCTTCATACATTTATTACATTAGGCCTCTAACTTTTGCCCATTCCAAACAAAACTGAAATAACGAACCCGTTCCCTCTTTATTGTAAGCAATTCATAAATTGACTACTGTAAGTGAAGCTTAAAATGCGCTCTTTTGCTTAATGAGAATAATTATGGTTCAATATTAATCGCTCACTCAACAGAAATAAAAAAATAATACAATGCTATTACTTTGAGTCTGGGAAAAATATAACACCCTGAACAGCAATAGATGGTTTCTATTGACTCGAAAAGGATAAACTTTCTCCTTGGAAAAGAAATTGGCCTTGCCAAATATCCTTGCTTCTTGTACTTCGGGAAGGCAGAGACAAAACACATAAAGACCCTAATCACACCTCAGCCCAAAATGTTCAACAATAGTTGCATCATTTTTTTTATATAGGTGTGACCCTTATACTTTAGTTCCACCCTCTTCTCTACATACATTAATGATTGTGAGGATGTTCTACAAAACCCCACTGGTCTCTACGCTGATGACAGCAAACTAATTGGAATTGCCGATGGAACCCTGCAAAATGACTTGAATGGCCTCTCCTTATTGGCTTCCACTTGGATGATGGAGTTCAACCCATCAAATACTGGTAAAAAAAAGAAGACATTAGAAAAGAAGAAACACTGAGAAACATTCTCATTAAACCTCGATAAAAATTAATTTCCTAGGAGCACTCGGCCAGGAGAAACATCCTAGCAGCACTCAGATTTAGGGGAATAAATTGCTGAAGAAAAATCCTAAAACAAGTGTACTTTTAATTACGAACATTCAGCCTTTTTCCTCATTTCAAGGTGGAAAAAAGTTCTGAAACTCCCTTCAAGTTCTTTACTTTAATCAGACCAATACCGGGAAGCATCACCCCAAGGGTTTTCTGACTGGGCGCCACCGATTTTGCAACAAGACTGGAATCCTTTTCCTTAAGAAGAACAATGGGATTCATCACCGAAGACAATAGAGCCTCTTCTTCTAAATTTACCTGACACAACCGTTGGACTTGGTGGATATCCTCCGCCATCAACGCAAATGGTTTGTCCCATCGATGTTTTCTATTTCTCAATCGAGACACAGCCTCTTCGTTGATTCCGGAGCAGGCCAGGTGATAGAAGATAAAGATAAAAATATACTTGTATCATTATTAATTATAAAATAAATGAAATTTTTAGAAGTGGAAGAATAAAGATAAGTTGTCAATGAATTAGTAGAATGTTTAAACCAAAATTATAAAAATTATTAAATATATATTGAAATTCCTAATACTAATATAATTGAATATTAATAATTTACTGATAAACTTCTCTTATAAAAAGAATGTAGTAAAAAAATAAGTAGTATAGATTTACTATATGGAAATAGACTTTGTACAATAAATAAGTTAACTTTTCATAGACATAGACAAGCCTATGCGTGAATTTTTTTTTTGCTGCGATTAAGGTAGGAAGCGAGGTTGTTCGTTGGTTTGGAGTTGGAGTTTAGCAGGGTTGTCTAATCAGCATAATAGAGAATTTCACCCAGGATAAAAAAATATTTTCGGATAAAGGAAAAAAAAATATATATATATTTTTGTGATAACTTTGCTGTAAATTTCTTTTAGTTCTTGAAGCAAATTTTTTACAATCGCAAGACTGCTTGCCCTCCAATGTCTTTTTATCTTAAAAAGGGAACTAGAACTTTTAATCTTGAACCAAATTATCTCCTTCAATAGTTTAAATGATATTTTTAGCTATTATAGAGTGACACTGTCTATGATATTGGCTATGTGCCCTTTTGAAAACCTGCATGCATATAGTTTTTTCGTTTATTTGAACTCTCCCTAAACGTTCCCAAAAAGTTTCACGTTAATACCCTTAGCGTCGTTAGTTATAGTAACTATAGTGGTAGCAAGCACAGAAGATCTACCTGTTAAACAAGCATCGTGTATTATTGAAACTCTTCTTGCAAAGTCAAATGAAGTTGTTGTATGTATTTTTACTATTCGAGTTATATGTTTACTATCTTTGGTTGCTCACTTAAAAGCCTGAGATAATCGATGTGGTCATATTTGTAGGTATTAATATCTGGGAATGAGGAAGGGGATGGGGGCGGGGGGGGGAATAAAACTTAAAAGTGCCTGTAAACCCGAAAATTAAATCGGAAAAAATTCTTTTAAATACTTTGATAAATCTTTTTAATGAAACATGAAAGGGACTTAAATCAGTGAATGGACTGTTTTATGGTTATTCTAAATATATTTCAATAAACTGTAAAACAGGTTTTAGAATAAAACCTATTTTAGTGTGCTAATGAAGACTGCAAACTTATCAACTTGACGTGATATCAAAAAGGGCTTAGTTTTTACTTTAGTTGCCATTTTCTTTAAATTGAATTTATTGTTACTGCCACTAGATAATTTGATAATATGAAGTACTCACCGCTCCGGCGCCAATCATTAAACTTGCTGTAAGTTGTTTGAAGGCCGTTCTACGATTCATTTTTACATCAAAAACCTGATCAAAACCGTCTTTTTTAACTTCAGTTCCTATAGCCTCATTGTGAGAACCACATCCTCCTGAAGTCTTTCCGCAGCCACAAGAACCTGAGGTATCCTTCTTTTTATTACTAAGGTTTAAAGAAAACCATTTTTTACTGTTGTCACTCATACCTAATATTGTTGTTCCACCATGGTGCATGATCGTTATGCCGGGCTCGCCGAGGCGGCGCGGGCGTTCGAGCCTGACGTGGTGATGAATTTCAGATTCGCCGGGAACCCCTATCCCCGCGAGGCCTTCATCGATCTGCCGAGCCTGCGCTGGGTCCATGTGTCCGGCTCGGGCTCCGATCATCTCGCGCCGTGGGACCGTGATCGGGTCACGGTAACGAACTGCGCCGGATTCCAGGCGGATGTCATGGCCGAATACGCGATCGGCGCGATCTTGGCGATTCTTAGTGTCCTTAGTACACTCATTAGGATCAGATAAAGTATAGTTTTTCAAATGAATAAGTGGTTTCTTGCCTCAGGTTTACCCTATTTGTTATTTGTATGTAGATTCATATCAGAATTATACCAAAGATTTGGGGCCACTCTCTTAACTTTAATCTTTGGGATTTTCTTTTTAATGACTTTTAGACTCATGCCAATTTGACCTTTCAACTTTCTAAGTTAATATTTTATTAAATTATCTTCAGATTTCATAAGACAATCGGAGGGAAGCGCGATGGCGCAAAATATTGACGGACATTTTGACGTCCTGATCGCAGGGGCCGGCATTTCCGGTGTCGGTTCGGCCTATCATCTGCAGACGCAGTGCCCGGACAAATCCTATCTCATTCTTGAGGCGATGGAGGATTATGGCGGCACCTGGCGCACGCATGTCTATCCCGGCATCCGCTCTGACAGTGACCTTTATACGTTTGGCTACCGGTTCAAGCCCTGGATCGGGCCACCGATCGCGACGGCGCTAGCGGAAAACCCGTTGGTATTCCACCTACCCCTGATGATGATCATTGGGACAGATGACCATGTTGTCGCAGGACACGAAATGATTGTAAGGCAATGTGTTGACAGGTTCAAGCAAGTCAATGAGTATCCAAAGGGGAGACATAATCTCCTACAGGAGCCTGATTTGAAGGAGAGAGTAATTCATGACATCCGCATGTGGATTCTGGAGCGGGCAGATGCAGATTAACGTCATCATTTGTACAAGTAGCATTCATCCAGGATAAGGGTCAGGGCTAGGGTCAGGGTTAGGGTTAGGGTTAGGGTTAGGGTTAGGGCTGGACATGGAGGGGGGTGGTGATGGAAAATTAGAGGCATGAAACATGAAGTACCAACTGTAATTACGTACGTTCTGTTCAAAATTAGATACATTGAAGGGCTGCAGTTATTTAGAGTTAAAATTTTTCATCTTTGCTAGTGAATTTCATTGCTACGTTATATCTTACCAATATTATGATAGAGGTGGTGTCCACTCTTGCATTTGGGCCTGATAGTAGTTCATTTTTATGCTGACTGGGCTGAGCAATGCAAGGTTCTCAAAAACGTATTCGAGGAGCTTGAAAAGGATTCAGGACTTAACGTACGTAATATACATGTGTTTACCAATCTTTTCACGATGACACAACTCCCTACTCATACTCTTTATTGCACCACTCCTCCCCCACATGCTCCCTGGCACCACAGCCATCCGCTTACACAACTCTGCATCCACAAAACTCCATAACCCACAACTTCTTCCCCGCTTCGACCGGCGTGTCTTCTTCGGCAATGTCGTGGCCCCAGTGGCGGAACCCTTTTTCCGACCGGCAGGAGGACATGGCGAAATAGCCGGCGTGGGTCAGACCATGGTCGGCCCCGACCGCGGTCAGCGTGTCATAAACGTGCTGGCAGAATTCGGCTGGCATATAGACCTCCCACCCCAACTCCCCGACATAGGTCAGGCGTCCCGCCATGACCTTTGCATAGCCGATTTCAAGTTCCCGCATCGTACCGAAAGATACAAGGCTTTACAAAGTAGAATCTAAGGCATGCTATCCATGCAACTTTTTTGATAATGCTAGACATTATGATTGTATTTTGCCATTTTGAATTTTAGAAAAAACACAGTTTTTATTAATTCCACGAAAGTATTTGTCTGTTCTTTACATACAAACACTTCACGCTGTCACAGCTCGATTTTTAAGATGGGGTGCAATGTTGTTTGTATATTTCTGTTGTATATAACCCTTATTCTTGAGTAGGATAGAAGGAGAGGGCTTGCATGCTTGGAATGCGTACATTCCATGGTGCACAATGCGTTTAGAATAGCACCAAAATCTGTTTTTAGTGTGCCTTTGCTTTCTTTTGTATGCGAATAGTGAAAAAAGAAACAAACAAAAAAAGAAAAGAAAAAAGAAACAAAGTGAAACACAGAAACAAACACACACCATAAAACTAAACATAACAAATATAAACTATTAAAAAGTAAAAAATAACATTTACATACATACACCATAAAACTAAACATAACAAATAACTGAGTCAAAACGAAAAACAGATCGTTGTTACGGGCCTTGGAGGAGTGGGAAAAACTTCTTTAGTACTTCAGTATGTGGAGCAACACAAAAAAGAGTACGAATGGGTTCATTTTGTAAGTGCGGCAACAGAAGAGTCCTTAACTCAAGATCTTTTAAGACTCGCTGATCGGTTAAAGATTCGTAAGGTTGACGATCGCCTTTACCTCCTAGCAAGAGCTTTGGAAAAATATCCAAACCCTTTTCTTCTCATTTTTGATAGCGTAAAGAGCGAGGTATTGAGGATAGGGCAACCATCCTCATTTAAGTAAGAAATTCTGTTCGTTTGAAGTTTTCACGTTGCTCCTTACTTTCAGTTGAAAAGGAAACTTGTTTTTTATTTAATTATGCAGAAGAATCTAATGCCAAAGTTAGATTTTCAAATAGGAAAAAGCCTTATATCCCAGAAGGGTGTATGTTCTATTTCATTGACGATTAAGTTACGACATGAAAATTTACGAGGACTCGTAACAACCATGGGGAGCGGATCAGCAGTTTTGTTCATAGAAAATTTAAAAAAGAATTTGTTTTAAGGTAAAGTAGAGGGAAGGATAATGTTAGAAAATAAAATACAGATTTAAGGGGCTGTAAAAGTGAACAGCATTTTCGTTTTGATACAGGCTTGGAGTTCAAAGGTGGCAGAAGACATCAAGGCCAAACTCATGGACGTGTGGGATCCATCAAACTTGAATCGTATTAAAAAATATGAAGCCATAACAGCCTCTTTTGCCTACGGGTAAAACTTGTAAATTAATTTTTCTCCTTGGGAAACTGATTTTGTTCGTAGAACTTGTTCCATGCTGATTTTTGTTTGTGGAACATTTTGCATGCTGGTTTTTGTTCTTAAAACTTGTTGCATGTTGATTTTTCTTTTCCTAAAACTTGTCCGTTTTTTCTTATCCACGTGAAACTAATTTTAATCATGGAAAATGCTGCGTACCAATTTCGCTCATAGAGCTTGTTGTGTGCTGATTTTTGTCCATTGTTGCATGTTGATTAGGATTTGGACAGACCGAATCCCTAGAATAATTTTACTAAGTAGCCTATAAAGGGTAAAGGCAAAACCACCATTTAAGACTAGATAAGGATGAGATGACTTAAAATCAATTGTAAATGCCGTAACCAAAAAACAAGCCTAAGCCAGGCTTGAGTCATCACCCACATTACGACCTTAGCCAGCTTGAGCTACGTTCTGACAGAGAATAGTAAGTTTTGTCAACAGAAAGCTACTAAGTAAAGTCACAATAGAATTTTGACACGAAATCACCGAGCCCATTCGCATCCACGCCGGCGGGGGCATAAGGCTCCCAGTTCGGCAGCTTGGCGATCCCGTGCGTCATATAATCCTTGAACCAGAAAGGACGGCGCAGTGCATCCAGTTTGGAAGCGAGCGACAGCTTGAGAGGCCGTCCGAACCCGTTGCGCCGATTGCGCTCGCGGTTGGACCCGGTCGGCACATCGACGGTAACGACCAGGGTCGACAGACCAAGATCGGCCGCTCGCCGGATCATATCCTATCCATACTCGCAGCTAATGCAATTTCACACATATAACCACTTTCTTTTTGTAATAAGGAACCCGCTCTATGTTCACTATTTTTCACATATCCATGCCATTCCGGTAATAATGATCTAATTTCATCTTGATCAATAATAACGTATGATTCTAATTCAGTTAATATATTATTTTGTCTTAAATATCGTAATGTATGACTCTTTCCAGATCCCATTGCTCCCGCTGTAAATATAATCCATGGTTTTTCTTGTTTTTTCATAGCCGCTCGTAGCTCGCGTCCGCGATCGGCAGAAGCGTGAGCGCCACGCGCTCGTCCTCACATCGCACCGCCTCGACCTCGAAGGTGTCCAGCAGCCGCCCGTCCCCGAGCAGGAATTGCAGCGCGGCCCCGCTCAGGAAGCCGGCCGTCACTTCGAGTCGCGTCGCCGTGGCCCCCTCGACGTCGTGAATCCACATCGTGGTGCCGTCGCTCACCACCAGCGAGGGCTCCGGGGAGGTGTAGCTCCAGCGCATGCGGCCCCAAAGACATAGTTGTAAAGTTTTTCGACTATGCTGAACAAAATGGCTATCACAGAATTTTGATCTGTTGACTTTGGGAAAATAATTAGCGTGGGAGGGGTCCCAGGTGCCTTCCAATTTTTTTGGTCACTTAAAAAGGGCATTAGAACTTTTCATTTACGTTAGAATGAGCCCTCTTGCAACATTCTAGGACCACTGGGTCGTTACGATCACCCCTGGGGAAAAAACAACAACAAAACAAACAAATAAACACGCATCCGACTCGGGGACCGATTGTGATCAATGGGGCGACCAGCGGAATGAGTGAGCGACTTGCGGCCGATGCCGGCGTGCCTGCCTATCGGAGCGCCGTCGGGGAAGCCAACGTCGCCGACATGATGATCGCTCAAAAGGCAACCTACGGCGGGGAAGGCAACGGCGGGCCGATCGATCCACGCGTCGGCTACGTCCGCGACAGCTTTGTCGCCATGGCACAAGTGTTGGATCTGATGACGGCTACGGGAAAGACGCTCGCCGAAGTAAAATTGTTTCAATTTTTCTGTGCCCTGAATTCTTGAACTTTACATCTGCGCTCTTTTCAGGAAGTTCTCGACAGTTGTTTTTTGGAATAAACTTTTGTCATCAGTACTTTGTTGCTACGCATTTTCTTAAAGGTAATTTTTAAAGATAATTTAATGTACTAGTTTTTAATTCTGTGAAATTGGGGGCATTTACAACAAAAAGTAGAATTTTTGCTCTGTATGCATTTGTTTCGACACCTAGATATGTCTGAAATACGAGGCCTGCGTCTACTCCCTGGACATGGGCGCGTTGCTCGCGGGCACGAAGTACCGAGGCGACTTCGAAAAACGGTTCAAAATGGTATTGGCAGAACTGAAAAAAGAAGAGGGCGCCATACTCTTTATCGACGAGATACATACCATCATTGGTGCTGGCGCTGCCTCTGGTGGCGTTATGGACGCGTCCAACCTGCTCAAGCCACTGCTCACCTCTGGCGAGATACGATGCATGGGCAGTACCACCTATCAAGAGTATCAATGATAGTCCTCCTGCCACATGATTCAGTGACCAGCATTAGTGTTTCCCGCATTTACTAACCTAGACTAAGGACATGTATACCTACAAATGTAAAACTACAAGGTGGAATATAATACTGAAGAAGCAACATAAGAAAAGAAGCTTGAACGGCTCATAAGCCCCTCAAATGAAAAAAAGGGTAATATTCATTAATCAGAATCCGATACAAAAATATGTTTTTAAAACTAAGCTATAGTGTCATTGAGCAATTCTACGGTCTAGTTGGACACAAAGAGGTATATTTGTGCATAATTGAAAAAAATCTAGAAATGTAAATACATCTAATAATTAATATCTAGTATGTGAACCTCGTGCTCTGAAATCTGGAGGATGATCACATTGATCATTACTTCCCTGGCAGAAAAGTGGAGGGGACGTGTAGGGGATATATACCCCCATTTCCCCTGTATTTACACCTCTGTCAGAAAGACTTGATCTCTAATATCAAGAACAAATGTAAACACTGAATTAAAGAAGGTTTTTTTTATACGTACAGTATATAAAAACAAATGCTGGAATACATTTTCTTTGAAGCAAAGCATGCAGTTTTATTTACCCTTCGGCAAGAAATGGCTCAGAGACTGCCATATTAAGTAATATCCCCCCACAATTTCGGGTAATAACGCTTCCAAGAAACTTCATCGCTGGCAATTAAATTTGAAAATATGTTTTTCTTGGGTTTGCCTTGGATACTCATCATAAGACACTGAATAAAAAAAAAATACTGAAATTAATGCCACAGTCGCATGGTATTTGATACCCCATGCGACCATTTTGGCAAGTAGCTGAAGTTTTATCTTTGCCAGAATTTAGGAGATTTATGGTTTTCAAATTATTGGCAAATACAATATACGGGTTATTTTGTGCAAATACTTTTTTAAGATTATTTGTGATTTTTGGAATATATGGGAGGTAAATTATGTTTTGGGGCTTATCAGGATTATCATCTGGTAAATTATCGTCGATTTTACAGGACTGTCTTTTCAGTCTATGGTGGGAAGAGACGACGAGCAGCATCCAGTTTCCTTCATCTTTGGAAGACAATCCACGGGAGCGAAGCTTGCCTCCAGGGCCACAGAATGGCGCAGACGCGAGAAAGGACGGCGCGGATCTGGAGCTTGGACGGATTGCCAACAGCCAACGCTCCACGTCCCTTGAAACGTTCACGCAACCGCTTTCGGCACCAACAGTGAGCCCGAACTTTGGATCAGGAGTCATTCACCGCCAGGGAATGTCCTCACACAGCTCCGGGGACTTTGAACTCAGGGAGGGCTCGCTTGGGCCCGTAACACTTAACGAGTGTTCATCAATATCAACGACCCTCCCGTGCGTTTGCACGTGCATGCCGCGTTCAAAATCGAGCATGACCCCCACCCCGTCGGGCAGTCTTTCGTAGATAGATGCCTGCGGATCGGGATACCACATCGACCACGACCAGTTCCAGCACAGCACACGCACCGGAGACGGCTGACTCACCGCGACATCCCGCCATATCCCAATCAGCTCCGATACAAGACGAACAGCAATGAGACGTAAACCCGTAATGAGTTCCCGTATTTCGCCTGCGTGCTGTACATGCCCCTTGTAGTCAAAATAGCGCGAGTCCTTGAATTTGTGCGCCAACTCGCGACTCAGTTGCGTGCGGTCGTAGTCCAAGATGACAAACGGAATGTCACGCACATCCGCGGTTACGCCGAAACCAATCACGAGCATGATGATCGGCGGCAGGATGAAGGCCAGAGAGAACAACAGCCGATCACGAGTGATCTCCTCTGCTCCTTCTTTCTTCAATGAGTACTGACCTTTTACAATTTGTAGCCTATGTGCTAAAGTGAGACCTTGCAAAGTAGGTGTTCTGCTCAAATGAGGCACAAGGAAAGTATTTTGAGTATCATACCATCACTAAATCCTGATTTATAAAGATTTAAGACATGTATATCATACAAGCTATTAAATCTAGGTATTGGTTAATGATATTTGAAAAGAGACCAAAATTTTTAAATGGAGGTAAGCCTACCTTGTTTCTAGAATGATTAAAGACGGCACATACCGCAGAGATATCATCTTCGATGCGCTTGGATATCTTGTAAGCTCTTAAAAAACTATCATTCACTTTTGCAGGAATACGAATATCGCGCAGCCATTCTCCGGAGCGAAGGGCAGTTTTCTTGTAATCTAAAAAGAAATCCTGCACCGGCAAGCTTCTGCTTTGCTCTCCGTCGTCTAAGGTCAGGGTGGCATCTAATGCCAATAAGACCGGCGGCATATCACCAATTGGCGATGCATTGGCATCGGGGCGTTGAGGAGAGGACAGCCCCTTTCATATACGGAATAGTTTCTGTTCGTTTTAAGTTTTCATGTCGGTCCTTACTTGCAGTTAAAAAAACTTATTTTTCTTTAATTTATGAACGTTTTTGAATTAATAAAATTTTTTACTTTTGGCTCACCGCACATGAGGAAATAAAACATAATTTGCATATTATTATTTTTTTTTGCAAAATGGATTTCGCATAGTTTTGATCGGACGATTTTGATCAAAAAGGAGCGGGAGGCCTATATAGTTTTTATAGAAAGGTGGTTGTATAAACTTTAGAGGAGGCTCTTTTAATTGGAAATTGGAAGTTCTAATTCCCTTTTAAAAATAAGAAATATTGGGGGTTTATTCGGGTCCTCCAATCATGGGGGTTCAATTCAGATTCATCCTAGTAAAAAAAGAAGAAGAGAACACAAACAAAATGTCTAGTATACATTTAATTGTCCCATTCGAATAGGTATTCTGTTGTATGGTAGATAACAGGATACACAGATGATTTGCGGCGTACTGCATCGACAGCGCAACGATGTCCCTGGTGACACTCTTCTGCGCAATGACGACTTCTGCGATTCACGGGCTGTTCATCGGACCACCGGTACGCCCGGGCGAAGTTTCGCAGATCCCACAAGGTACGCAGCAAATTCTCCAACTCGTGGCCTTAGTGCTGGCGGTCAGCTACTTTGGCATCGCCGAGTCACGTTGGGGCCGCGGGATCGGCAAGTTGTTGATGGGGCTCAGCGTGGTCGGCGCCGAAACCGCTTGCCATTCCTCGGGCGAGAGGGCAACGGACTCGATCCACTCGCAACCATAGCCGTGACAGACCTGGAACTTCTGCGGGCTCTCCACGGCAACGCCCTTGCGGTGAAGAAACCACTCGTGGTTCTCCCACCCGTCCGTGGCACAGCCGGTGGCCAGGCTGAGCCCCGAGAGCGCACCCAGGAGCGCTAGAATCCGACCCGTCAGCGTCATCTTCGACATCCCCACAAAGACTCCGCAGTCCGCAACTTTTGAGACCAAATTCATGGCCTTTTTCCCATGGGCTGTGTGGGTTATCTCATCCTTGGATGCAAATTTATTGATATATTTAACTATTCTGAACAAAATAAGCATCTTGAAATGTTGATCAGATACTATATAGCAAAAACATTTATAGCATGGGGGCTAGTTGCTCTTCAATCACTTTACTTTAAAAATAAGGCACTGCAAGTCTCAATTTCCACCTGGATTAGCATCATTCTCAGTTTCTATAACTGAAAGAGGGGGTATCCCTCCCCGCGCGCTCGAGATCGCGAACCGCGCCCTCGCCCGTCGCAGCGACGAGCTCGAGCAGGCGGTCGCCGAACGCACGGCGCGGCTCGAGGACGTGATCGCCGATCTGGAGAATTTCAACCGGTCGGTCTCCCACGACCTCCGCTCACCGATCGGCGCGATCCTCAACTACTGCGCGATCCTGGAGGAGGACTATCGCGGAAAGGTCCTCGACGAAGAGGGCATGGAGATGCTCGACCGGATCCGTGGCAGCGGCGAGCGAAGAATGTGGAAATTCCAGAAATGATATGAATAAAAAAATGAGTGAGATTCAAGGAACTTATTAGTAGCATTATGGGCCTAGAAGGGTTGCGCTCTTAAAAATATTTAAAATCATTTTTTGTGGGAGGCTTTGAGCCAACCTTTTGGGGAAGGCTCCCCTTATTCCTGCGTAAAAAATTTGGCTTCTTTTTAACGAAGGGGTGGATACTCTGAGCCTCCTAGGGGTCCCCTACCTGGATATGTCCTTGGTCCACATAGCACCAGATAAAGCCTCATAGATTACCCATGAATATTCAGATATAAGATGTAGTTTCCCCTCTTTAATCGAGGAAGATTTTTTAAAAGAGGACAATTTTACCCGCGGCTTTTTCAATTTACCACCAGCTATTAAAAGCGAACATTTTCAAATCCCACCTCAAAACAGACTTAGCAGTCCCTCGATTCAGGATGGCGACTTTGAGCCTATCAACAAAACTTTCTACAACACCCCGAATGATAATTTTTACTTTTAGTTTATGATTTTAACTCCTTCATTACTTGTAATGTGGGATTGAATGTTTCTTGTTTTGACATTATTTATTCTTTCATATATTATTTTCCATGGTTTCCACGGTGAATTGCATTCGCGAAATTTCCTTTGATAATATTTTGCTTCTGCCTCTCTGAGAGAAAACGTTAGCCGATTTTTATATTTTTTAAAGTTTTCAATGTTACTTTCATTTAGATACGCCATCTTTACCTTATATAATCTATTTTTTTCCTTTATACTATATAACAGGGGGATTAAAAAAAATGAAGAACAAAAGAAATATTACGATATAACAACAATGCCGTCAAAATCTTCGACGCCAACAAAATGTGACTCAAAATCCAGTAGGTTACAAATCAAAGATGCCATAAACAACGCAACTCTTTATTACAAGTCACTAGGACCCTTCAACGTTCTATGTGCTCCCTGAAAAGCCCTCTATTCTCCTTAGGATGTGACAACAACAAAAAATCTCTCTCATTTGGAGGTTGTTGCATAGAACGAGACCGACCGCAGGTCCTCCGCGGAGAAGACCTGTTCGGCCGGTGAGGCCAGTGGGCGGACCTCCGGTTCCGGCGAGCTCGACTCTCCCATGACCCACCCGGCGGCGCCGATGGCGACGGCCGCCACCGCCGCGGCGGCGAGATACGTCCAGCGGCGAGGCAAGCGCCGTCGGTCGTCCGATCCGACCGTCGGCGTCACGGGGGCGGGAACGCTCGGATCGGATGCGGCAGGCGCGGATTGCTGCTGCGGAGGCGGCGATCCCCAGGGAAAATTCCATCTGGAAAATTCCATTCTCATAGAAAATTGCCCTACCCCATGAAATTTCTTGCTGACAACTCAGCCTGAAAAATTTTCCTTAGCATACTTTAATTAGAAATAGACTTGAATTTCTAATGGTTTTCCATATCACTCCTGAAATCTCTCTTTCGTTGAATTTTTTACTGGAAATCCCAACACACATGACAGCCCCTGGATAATTTTCCTAACCCTTTTCAAATGCAAAATTGAGTTGACAAAGAGAAGACCATAGTATGGCATAGCATACTGTGGTAAAAATGGTATGGCATAGTATAGTATAGCATAGCCTAGTATAGTATAGTATAGTACGGAATAGTATAATATAGTACAGTATAGTATGGCATAGTATAGTATCGTATAGTATAGTATAGTACAGTATAGTATAGTATAGCATAGTATAGTATGGTATAGTATAGTCTAGTATAGTCTAGTATAGTCTAGTACAGTATAGTACAGTATAGTATAGTATAGTAAAGGATGGTAAACAGTATGTATGCAAACTTACTACCGAAACATAATGGATATTTATACTTGTTAAAGCTGTAGCAGAAAAGGGCTTGACAAATGAATAATGAATGATTGATGGTTACATCTGCTACATAAACAGGAATAATTTCCTTCCTTGTTTGTTTTGTTGTCTAAACATTTCAGTTTTTATTTTGTAACGAAAACCGCCTCTTATTTGTCTTTTGTTGTAAATCCAACCAAATTCTTGTTTAAGTGTTCCACTGTCTAAAGAATGATAGGAAAAGAGCCTTTAAGCACATTCTTTACCATGTGCAATCATAAAATAGTCTAATATCTTCATTTTTAACATACGAAAAAACGGACACCTAGGGCTGAGGAAGTTTTAAAGTTATGATTTTGATTATGTAACATACGAATGTCACAGCCCAATCAATAAAATAGCCGGACCAATAATGTTTATGTTTTCATAGCGCCGCTCTTCCCCAAACCACTTATGTATCTCACATTTTTAGAGAAGAGAAAGAAAACCTTTCATTAGAAAAGGAGAAAATAATAAAACGAAATGAAACGCGTCATATTTTGGCTGAACGCAACATCTTGCTGAAAAATATAAGTCATCCTTTTTTAGTCTCATTGAAGTTTTGCTTTCAAACGAAAGATAAACTTTATTTCGCGCTGGACTTCATAAATGGCGGAGAAGTAAGTTCATTTGAATCATATCTATTTTAAACCTTCAACAGTGGCGGTTTCTGGCCTGTCTTATGCCCGGGGAAAAATATTGATTTGCCCCCCTGTACGAACTCAATGGCAGCACGACGTGCATGCCATTTAGGACTGGAACACACCTTTTTATCGCAAGAGAAGAGACATGGTGGAGATGATAAGAGAAATCCATCGACTCACTTGTTCTAGTTTTTCAATAAGGGGTTCGATGAATTGTGTTGGGAGATAGGCAACAGCAAAGCACATTCGACTGATTATTGCACTTTGACGAATGAAATCATCATTGGCGACAATACTATCGATCTCACAGAGCTAAATGATAGAAAAACGTTCGCCTTCGAGAGAAAGTTCGGCCAGAGATCGTGTTCCACGATGAGGACGTAGCTCGGACGCAGTCTTCGAAACGCCGACGCGACACGCAGGCTGAAGTCCATCGGGTACGAGACGACGATCTCGTCCGCGTACGCCTTCGTCGCCGCTTCGACACCGAGCTTCGTCGACGACGAGATCACGACATCCCAATCGGGCTTCGCCGCGCGAAACCGTGCGACGAGTTCGCGCGCCGCGAGGACTTCCCCGACGGATACTCAGTTGTTCCTGAGTTACGCCCTTTTGACTATCCTTATGTACATAACGTCTTTTGATTTAGTTCAGCACTCCCTCAAAATTTTCTGAAAAGCTTACCTGAATGCCCTTCATTTTCGTGGAAAGTAAAGTTCAAATAAGCATACCTTTCCTAATAACATATTATGTAAACAGTGAATGAATCGCCTAACTTACAGCCCCTGCCCTAAGGACTGTAGGGAGGTTGACATCCCTTAAGACGTATTTACTGGAGATTTGACAGATATATTTACTTCAAACGATAAAATTGAAAGTTTTATTAAAAAAATCAGCATTTGGAAAAGTAGGGTTGAAAAAAATTCGTTCGAAATGTTTTCCAGTGTCGAAAATTTTTGTAATTGAGAAAATTCATCGTAAGACTTGTATTGCAAAACTACTGTTGATCACTTAAAGACGCTAGAAATACAGTTCTGGACATATTTTATATTAAATATTGATTTACAAAAAGTAGTTTGGATTCAAAAGCCGTTTTGGATTGGCTGCCGTTCGACGCCGTCGAGGCCGATCTCGTAGTTGAACTCGATATTGAAGACCGCGGCATCCTCGACGCTCCGGACGACGTGATGGTTGGTAACGAAGAGATTGTTGGAACACAGGAACCCTGTGCCTTGCGGGCGCCGGTCCGCAAACGCCACGCGCGCCACGGCCCGGGCCACCTGCAGCCCGCGCTCCATATAGGAAACCGGAACGAAGTCGATGGTCGGGCCGCGCAGCGCCTCGGCACCCGGCGCCTTCAGCCCGAATCTACACGGCAAGCGGCTTTCAGCGGCACACCGGAGAGGCTCTGCGGGATGCGAACCGAATGATGACGTCTCCAGGCAGAGCATACGAGATTTCACGTTTGCTGAAGGCCTCCACTGCGTGTGAAAGGAGCGAGAGGAACAGTCAACTCAGAAGGCGTGGCTGGAGAAACGGTGACAAAGGCAAGAACGCACTGCTTCCGTAACTGAGCCAGCGGTACACCAAGCCGAACGGAAACAGCCGATCTGCGTGTGAAACCTGAACCCAACGGTCGTGTCCACGAACAACCGCACGCGCTTGCGCAGCGTCCACTTGCTCGCGCCCTGCACCCGGGAACGCTTGTCGTACGTCTCGGTCGCGCTGATGAAACCGGCCCAGTAGAAGGCCATGATCACCGAGCAGTTCCGCCAGCGAGCGGCGGTCACGGCCTCCACCGCGCGCCGATCGGCCAGGAAGATCTCCAACCCCTGGGGCGGCACGTCCATGCCGGTCAGCCAGGCGAAGAGTCGGTGGGCCAAGAATCCAAACTACCTCCTTTGTCCGACGAAGACACTAGCGCACTGATGGTCAAGGCACGCGAAGCCAAAGAAATTTTGTCCAGCAAGCCAAGTACTTTTATTGATGCAAAGCTCAATTCTGGTGAGTCTGTACATCTGCAAATCAGTGCAGCAGCATTTGCGGAGATGACGCAAAACCTGGTCGTAAAAACCACGACGCCTTGCCGCAAGGCCCTGCGCGACGCTGGCCTGACGGTAGATGATATTGATGGAGTGGTACGACTCGACCCCTCTCACGGAAGACGTTCTGGAGAGGCAGGAGACGGCCGATCTCGTGCAGTCTGCGCTGACGAACGTACCCGATCGATACCGCGCTCTTCTGGAGCGGCACTACTACAGCGGAGATCCGATCCGGCGCATCGCGTCGGAGGAGGGGCTCTCAGAGAGCGCAGTGAAGAGTTTGCTCTTCCGTGCTCGAGCGGCGTTCAAGGCCGCGTTCACCACCATCGTCGAGGGTCACGTAGCCGCTCCGAAGAGCCCCTTCGTGGCTGATGTTGATGATGCCGCCGGCGTTGATCAGATAGTCCGGCGCGTAGACGATACCGAGCCGCCGTAGCGCCTCGCCGTGGCGCGGCTCGGCGAGCTGATTGTTGGCCGATCCGGCAACGGCTTTGACCTTGAGCTGCGGGATCGTCTCGTCGTTGAGCACCGCGCCGAGCGCGCAAGGCGCAAAGACGTCTGCCTCCACGCGGTAGATCTCGTCCGTCGAGACGGACCGGGCGCCGAAATCCTTGACGAAGGATTATAAATTATGCAATTTGACCATTGTTTAAATGCAGGATTTATTATTAGGAAAAGAGGAAGTATTTGATTGTGGGTGTTTCCGAAAAAGCTTAGTGCATCAAGATGAAACTTTGGAAAATGTTGAGGGGCATTCTATATTGAATTACTGAATAAAAAGGCACTACTTGAATCCAGTTTATCAAAAAAAAGGGTCTACATTATTTTAAGAACGTCTGAGGGTATTAAGTTGAAACTTTTAGGAGATGTCCAGGGGAGCTGGCGGGTAGCTGTCATGCGCCCTGCGGGGGATCCGTATCGTCGACTGGCGGCTGCGGTATGCGAAGCTGAGCTCTACGATTCCGAGGATGTCGAGTCAGTTCCGCGCGTGGTTGCGACGCTGCGCCGAAGCACTCGCGGCCTCTTGGAAGCGTTTCGCCAATCGGATCGACAGAGCAGTACGCGGCTTCTTGTCGTCATCGATCAATTCGAAGAGCTGTTTCGTTTTGGTGCAGACGACGTCGCAGCTCGAGACATCAGGAATTTTAAATGTATTTCTAATCTATATTTTTCCATGTATTTTTATGTCTTTTTCAACTCTACTTTCATAACTCTACTTTTAAAGTCTGCCCCGCTCTTTGCGCTAAAGTTTGACTCTAAAGTTTTGAAAGTCTTTCAACTCTACTTTTTAAAACAGTAAAAAACTTTAGCGAAAGAGCGGGGCGTTGAGGAGGGAACAGGCCCTTTTATATATGGAGTAATTTCTGTTCATTTTAAGTTTTAATATCGCTCCTATCAGGGAGATGCCGTTGCCGATGCCGTACTTATCGATCTGCTCGCCGAGCCACATCAGGAAGACCGTGCCGGCGGTCAGCGCCAGCGTGCCGCAGGCCCAGAAGAGGAAGGTGTTGCGGTAGGCGGCGTAGACGACGGGGGTGTCGCCTGACTGGAAATATTTGAGGTACACCAGCGCCTGGATGAGACACAGGACGACGGTGGCGTAGCGGGTGTATTCCTGGATTTTCTGCCGGCCTGCGGGCCCCTCTTTTTGCACACTAAGCGCTCTCAGCAACTGCATTAATGCCCCCTTGCAAGTGGGGGGGAGGGGAAACATTTAACCACTTAAGACCAAAAGATTTCGTTTACTAAAATCTCAGCATTACTGATAATTATTCTTTAAAAAAAAAGTTTCTGTTCATGATTTTCGTGTAACACTGGAATGTCAATCTTTATTAATCCATAGGCAAAAAATTTCAGCGCTTTTTAGCACAAAGGTAGGCATGCTGGACATTATTTGAAGAATAACATCATCCTCCACACGTGAATAATTAAAACGAATTTTTTTTTTGTTAAATAGTTTTCTCATAGTTTTGATTGGACGATTTTGAGAAAAAAGGAGTGGGGGAGGCTTAGTTACCCTCCAATCTTTTAGTTTCTTAAAAAGGCAGCTATATTTACGATCGTTTTTATTAGTAAAAATATATGTAACTTATGTAACGAACTTCTAAATTCGCATGTTTTTATTACGTATATGAGGGGGTTTTCCCTCTCGTCAATAACTCGCTCTCTACGATCAGGATCAAGAGATGTAAGTCTAAGATAATTGATTTTATTTGATAGTTTGCTTCTTTCAGATGACACGCGACTCAACTCAATTTTAGATTCTTTTATTTGCTGATTAAGGGCTAACCAAGTCATTAAGCCTCTTTCACCATGCAATGTATGAAAAAGAAAGTAAAATAAAATGGTTATACCAATAAATGGCCAAAAAATGACGCGAATTTTCTGCTGTATGTCAAATAATGTTACCATTTATACTTTAAGCCAATCCATCATTTTCGAAGATGTTTAGACGATTTTTTAAGACGTTTATCCCAATTCATTAAACTCGGTAAAATATTAAATAAAAGAACATGTCCTACCCTGTTCGAATATTTATTCATTTTAGTCAAGAAATATATATTTCACTTTCAATTAGAAAACTGGTGAGAAAAAACTTTTTTCAAATTAGGCCATTGATTTTTGGAGACGTTTATATATAAAATTGAGAAACAATTCCTTTAACTCAATTTATTAAAACTCGGTAAAAGACAACCTGTATACAGACGGTATTTTGTCAATCATTTCACCCCCCTCAAAATCCTTGGAAAATTTCACCTTCATACCCTTAGGCATAGTCGTAATGGTAGTCACAGTAGTAGCATTGATATTACTAGTACTAGTATTGACATATTGCCTTTTGGTCATTAGAAT
Source organism: Alatinidae sp. Z8VKAUB7J3 (assembly GCA_010016025.2). NCBI lineage: Eukaryota > Metazoa > Cnidaria > Cubozoa > Carybdeida > Alatinidae > Alatinidae sp. Z8VKAUB7J3. The sequence continues at coordinate 172,546,419 of JAAAKM020721499.1, read as the reverse complement.
ATTCCTCTCATCAAGTCCTTGAAGTTTCAACTTAATACAATTAGCCGTTGATATGACATTGCTGATATATTCTTTTGATAATCTGTATGTTCATAGTCTTGGCTCAAAATTTTATTGGTCTCCATTTTTTTTTTTTTTTTTTTTATTTTTAGAAAGAACTATTTATTCTTTCCTCTCCTTATTTTCATTTTCTTGCAATTTACTTGAATGTTTGTTGAAATTTTGTCATCTAAATCATAAAAAGTTGTCTCACTAACAAGAAGGGAAGTCAGTGGTCTCAGCCTATTATCTTCGGGAATCATGGTTTCAAAAGTCCTTAGAGATTAGCTTGTTTGACTGTAGGGTACTCAAATTTAATTGCCTATAAGTAATGGATAGTCTGTAAATATCAGATAGTCCTAATTATATTCCTACTGCTTGATCCCGACCTATATTATATTGTTTTATGATCCACTTCACGACCGTCAATGCACAACTGCCAACTATGAGTTTGCAAAAAAATTTGGGCAAAGGGAGGGTGTAAAAATGTGGAGTGCTATTGCAAAATGTACCCGGCAAGTGGTGTATCGACGCTGTTGGATATTGTGTGTAAGAACACGTATAAAATCTATTATATCCCAGGACCACCCGGAAACCGCGCCGTAGCAGGTATCGGCTTAGCAGGATCCGGCTCGGCAGCTCGCGAACCTTGCTTTCCAACGGCATGTAGATGATCGGCGCGGCTGGCGGCATGGGTGTTTCCAAAACGGGCGCGAAAACCATGTTCCGCGAAACCTAACCTATAGAGTCGCCGGTCGGATATGGAAACCGAATTGGCGCGGTTCGAGATGTCGATGGGGGCTCGGCGGGTTGCGTCGGGAGATAAGTGTCGGGATCCTCGCGACCCTGGGCATCGCCGGGGTCGTCTGCTGCGCGAACTGCACCTCCGGCGACGTCGCCCAGGATCTCAAGAACGGTCTCCTGATCGGGGCGCCGCCTCGTCGGAAGCAGACCGTGGAGCTGGTCGCGGCGGTGGTGGCGTCGTTCTTCTTCGCGCCGATCCTCACCGTGCTCCACGCGGGCTACGGCATCGGCACCGGCGAGCCCGGCAGTCTGCCGGCACCCCAGGCCGCCCTGTTCGCGAGTCTCGCCTTTCATAGCTACAAAAACAAGAGACGGGTAATACAATTCATTGGACTTAGACAGAATGCATTGGACTTGTATAATTTAGGCTATATATTTGCACATTAGGGATGGGGTGGAGGTTAGGTTACGTTATGTTGGGTTAGACTAGATTTCCATAATTTAGTTTCTTAAGTATTATTTTACCAGCATGTATTGTTATTTTTCATAAGGATTGATCTAACTTCACTTTTTAGGCGTGTTTCCAATAACCGACAAGTACCGAATGAGGTCGAAACAATTCTTATGAAAATAAATTTCACAAAATGAGCAATTCTCCAATGACTGAACTGAATGAAAGAAAAAATCTTTAAAAGATAAATGTAATAATGTATGTTCATTTTAAGTTTTAATGTTATTCCTTACTTTCTGTTGGAAAAAAATTGTTTTTTTTTAATATTTAATAAAAACCATAAGCCGATGACATAAAATATCTTTGGTTTATTATTACATTAAATAAAAAAACAAGTTTTTTTACTGAAAGAAAGGATAACGAGAATATGGAACCATTTCTTCGACTTCTTGAAGATGTCAAAGACGCAGGGGCCAATGTTACTGGAATGGGGCTTGACTTTGCTCTGAAGGATGTTTTACCTGAAGATTTGTCCAAATTTTACCGATACCATGGATCCCTCACTACTCCTAGTTGTAATGAAGTTGTATTTTGGACAATGTTTGACACACCAGTTACTGCTTCTGACAGACAGGTGAGACTTCGCATTTTATTGCATTGATTTTGTTTCACAGTATAAAACTTGAGCTCTAGGATTACCCGGCGGGGGAAGGCCTTGCTTAATGCCATTGGATCTCAAGCCTTACTTTCATAACAAGAGGAAGAAGGGAGGTTTTTGATCTTGTAATAATCTCTTCACAACATGAGAGACTGGTAAAGGATTGGCATATGAGCGACCTTCCGTCATTCTCTGATCATCAAATAATATGATTTAAAACAGATGCATCCCAACGACAAAGGAAACTTCTTAAGGATATATGAAAAACAAATTGGAATGAAATGATTCACTTAACTCCCCATTCCTCTAATTACGCCCATTTTGCCATTTCAAGGTTTAATATATGTTAATCATGTCCTAACAGGAGTATGGGGGTTATTCACCGGATCTGCTTTCAAAGAAAACCGGATATGCTAATGAGGTATATCTCTTTTAGTATGGTTATGTAAGTACGTCAATGACACAAATTGTATAGGCAATCTTTAGCGCCAAATAAGGGTGTAAAGTCCACACCTGTTATAGTATCACAAGTTATGGACAAAACTTAAGCTTTAGTGTAAAGAGCAAGGTATTAACAAGGGGACAAACCCCCACATTGTTATGTAAGTTAATTTTTAAGTCAAGTATATTTTTTACTAATAAAAATATTTGTTAAAAATTAAAAGTTTGAGTTGCCTTTTGAAGTAACCAAAAATTGGAGGGTAACTAGGCCTCCTTCCCCACCCTTTATTTCTCAAAATTGTCTGATCAAAACTAAGAGAAAGCTATTTAGCCAAAAAAAAAAAGAATTAATTAGTTAACTGAATGAGTAACATGTTTGTTCTTATTTCTGAAATCTATAACACAAAGCTGACTTAAGTAATGCAAGCTTCCGTAAATTGCCAAAAATTATTAATTGGTGTATATTCTTTTTTATATTTTTTTTAAAGTCTCTTTCACGTTTTCTACCAGTATTGAACTTGTACCGTATTCAGTAGAGGTACAAGTAACAACTGAAATCTTGTTTGTTGATATAACTCTCATATTTGGACTGATAATTGGAGGACTTGTTTTTTATGGTTCAGGAGTCATTTTTAAAGAATTAGAAAAAAATTGAAATTTACCGTAAAGAGGGAGGTATTGACTAGGGGGAGAACCCATCATATGCGTAATAATTCTGTTCGTTTTGAGTTTTAATATTGCTTCTTACTTCCAGTTGAAAAAACTTGTTTTTTTGTTTTATTTAATATACAGAGGTGGTTAGGGGTTAGGTATGGTTGGGTAATATGTTCTGCGCGGCCTGCTTTCCACAATTCGTTGTCGTAATTTCCAGTTCGTATAAAATTAAAAGTTCTAGTTGTCTTTTTAAGTAGCCAAAAGATTGGAGGGCAACTGGGCCTCCTCTCCCACTCCTTTTTTCTCAAAATCTCCCGATCAAAACTAAGAGAAAGCCATTTAGCCCAAAAAAAATTAATATGTCAATTTCGTTTTAATTATTCATGCGCGGACAGCGAAAATAACAAAAAATATATTAATTCAAAAACGTTCAGAAATTAAATGAAAAAAAACTAATTTTTAACTGAAAGTAAGGCAGTAATTTATCTCTAATTTTACAACCATCATTTTTAAAGCACATCGCGGTAAAACTCATTTACCACATTATCAGCAGCTGGGGCCTCATTATTTTTGAATTCTTTTAGTACTGTCTCTAATTCTTCCTTACAAAACAAATCTTCCTTTGGTTTCAAAGTCCCACAAACTCTTTCATTCTTTTCGTTTTTCAGATAATGCTGGTAAATTTAGCCTTTGCTCCCCGAAAAATCCCTCCCCTAACAGGGACACCCCTGTGGGAGCATGCTCAGACCCCTTCCGTCCAAATTAGGACTTGGTAACGTCGCCGCGAGCGAAGACCGAGGAAACAAAAGCGATAACATCGCGAGCCGATTCCTCATTGTATCCGTAGGTCTTGATCAGACGCTCCTTGACTAGGTCAATTTGCTTCTGAGTGTCAACATCAATCGCGTCAGTCATCAAGGTGCTGAGGTTGATGGTGTTGCGGCTATCCTCGAAGAGTTTCTTCTCAAGAGCCTTCTGTAGTCGTTCGTTGGTTATTGCACAAATCACCACAATTTGACCTAAAAGTTTGGAAATGTCAAAACGATATAAAAAAAAACTCTGAAAGTTTCAACACGATCCTTCTACTATGAGTCATTTTGGAAGGATTGAATCTATCACGGTTCGTGGTAACGAACTACATCAATAGTTACATCAAAAGAATCGCATCTTAATGCTGATTTTAAATACATAATTTTTGTTACGTTTAGACTTACCCATCAAAAGTTACGATCCTGATAAAATTTGCCTTATTAACTAAGTGTCCCGTTGGCCATTGGGTATTGAGGGGGTGGTGTTTGATCCCACGGAGCATGTTGGATGGCAAGGACGTAGTACTCGTACACTCCCTGTTTGGTGATGGGACCCACCTTTGCCACAAAGATTGTCAGGTATGGATCCGCTTCAAAGTTAGATCCTGAACTTTGTGACGTTGAGAATCCATCCTTAAAGATATTGGATTGTCCCAAGTAATATTCATAATACGATAACAAGGGATTGTTTAAGACGACATCCAAGGGTTCTGGTAAATCTTACCTTGGTTCACTTTTCCAAGAGCACTTTGACATCCCTATAAAGATTTTCTTTAAATAAACAACACCAACTGATATTGTAAACAAATTAAAAGCTCGTCACAGAGACGACAATACAATGCTCTGCAGTTTTGATGTTGTATCTATGTACACAAAGTATTATATAAAAAAATGCCAATTTATATTAAAAAATAAAATGCAAAAACACTTTGAATCCATACAAGATGTAACTTCAACAAGCTAATCTTGTAATTCATAGACAATATCCTGACATCGCTATTAAAGTAACAAATAAATTGGTTACGGTGCTGTGCAAGAAGTACTTAACATACTGCCTCGTGTGCTGCATGGGAAAACATTCAATGTGCTATCCCGTGCGCCGCGTTGAGCCGTTCTATGCGCTGCATAACGAAACTCAATGCGCTGCATGTAAATACTCAATCCGCTGTTAAAAAAAAAAATTGCACCACATAATAAAAAATATTTTTTTTTTTTTTTACGAAGAGGTAAGTAACAATATATATGGTAAAATGTTGTAATTATGTGTTAGCATTAGTTACTATTTTTTTCTACAAATTCTCTTAAACTGCTAACTTCTTATCTTTTTTTCAGATTGGAGAAACAAAAATGTATCATAAAATTATTTTTACCCACTTAAATTAAAATTGACTATCTTTCTATTCAAGCTATAATTTTATTGTCAGTCGCAAGAAAATCCATTTAAATTAGCGATTCTTAAGGAAACTACGTCGCTATTTTAAACCTTTTAATAGATAGTGAATAGATATAAAATTTTTAACTGGATATTTCGAACACATATACAGTGTTCATCATCAGCAGTAGTAGACCAACCGTAAATTACCACAGAGGTAGCCGATTACGAAATCTTGGAATCAGCAAAAGGGTGAAAATGCCTAGGCATGATAATGCACGCCAGGGGGTGTGACCGGGTGGGTACATTGTCCTAAGGTGGCGTCAACTGCCATGAGTCGCTAGTGGAAACACTATTGGGAATTCTTAGGATATGCTAAAGATATGTTGAGGATATACTTAGGATATGCTTAGGATATGCGTAGGATATGCATAGGATATGCATAGGATATGCATAGGATATGCTTAGGATATGCATAGGATATGCTTAGGATATAAATAGACTTTTGCTGAATTCCAGCTTTAATATTCTTATAGGTGTTATGCCAATCAATTGGAAGTGGACTTGGGTTTACAGACATAGGCCTTTTAGTGACTATGTAGCTCGACAAGGGCTTTTCACGTTGGTTGAGGAGACCAAAAAAATCGGAGAAAGACCACGAAAGTTGGGATAGCTTCACTGAAGTTAGAAGGAGTTAAAAATGTCACAGCTCTCTTTTAAAAAGACTAACTCTCTTTTAGGCACTCACAACTTCCTTTAGTTGCTTCATACATAGGAGCAAAAATTTCATTATGACAAAATCATATGACAAAAATGTTAAATTGCGAGAACCTTGGGACAAAAATTAAAAAGAAAAAAAAAAACAGTAGAACAAAAGTTGAAACAGCTACCAAATACTTCATATACAAGTGCTGTAAACCCTAAACAAATTTGTAACTAGCACTCCTATCAATTGAAAAAGATTGCAATGCTTTGCAACTCCCGCAATATAAAAAAAATCTACATTTTGCAAAATTTCAAATTACAGCTGTAAGCCACCTATGCTTCTAAAAATCAGGAAAAAAGTCTAGGGTCAATTTTCTGAGTTTACGGATAACCCTGAATCATTAGAAGAACAAGAAGAATTACCATCACGATAAAATAAGTCGATGAAGAGCAGATGAAAAAGCTTGCAGAAAGTAGTTGCCACTGTCATAGGGCGTAACGACAAGCACTGGGTGGCGATATTGCCTTTCTTTGTTATTGGTGTGAGATGTCCAATCGAGAAAGAAGAAGGTACAAGTCCTTGGATCGAAAGCATCTGCATCAAAAGATCAATGTGAGGATCCATTAGCCCAGTATCATCGAGAATGTGATGAGCGCTCACTTTATCTATGACGGAAGATTTCTTACGTTTTACGCATGGAGGGCACTTAGGCCCCCTCCCACGCTCAATTTTCCCCAAACTCACCGGATCAAAATTCTGAGATAGTCATTTTATTCACCATAGTCGAAAAACCTATTGACTATATCTTTGGAGCCGACTCACTCCCCCACAGTATCCGTGGGAGGGGCTGCAAATTACAAATCTCGACTAGTGTTTACACATAGTAATGGTTACTGGGAAGTGTACAGACGTTTTCACAGGGATTTTTTTGGTTGGGGGGGGGAGAAGTTGAAGGCCAGCCAAAATGTTTTGAAAATGAACAGACTTTTGTCCAAAGTAGTTGTTGTTGCATGCATTAACGGAGTTTTAGAAAGCATCATCATCGTCATCATCGATATGAGCGTTTTGCTCCCATTCACATTTGACGCTGCTTTTTCTAGTATTGCCGTCAATTCAAGATTGCTTCTTCGTTGAATGTCATAAAATTAGAATCCTTATGGTCTTGCTATGGGGTGTACACTTTCGACTTGTTCTCGTATCAAAGGTTTGGAATTGGCTGTCTTGTCTTCTGATGTACTATAAAAATTTTACTGAAGTAAGGAATAATATTTCTTTCATACAAAACTTATATAAACTAAATGGTTTTATTGAAAGGCATCTAAGGCAACTAGTTCACATAATTAGAACTAAGAATTATGAATACGAGTCACATAACTCAGGCAGAGTTTTTCACTATATCACGCTGCAGCTAAAACTACCTGATCCCATAATTGCAACTAGAATTATGAATACGAATCACAGTCAGAATTTTTAATAACACCCTCATAAAATGACATATGGCACCCAAAAATAGCATACTGGGTACCCTTTCTGAAGTAGAAAGGTTGGGAAGCATAAAAAGGGTGCCATCATAATCTCCATGGTCAAAAACCTTATACCTAATATAAATAGTCCCCCTCCCTCTTCCAGTCCCTTATTAATCTAAGTTTCATAAATTGTCAACTGACTAGCATAATTAGCAGGCTACTGGAACACCGTAGAGAGACGTTTAGTACCTAATTTCTTCTGGAATATCCCGATCGGCATTAACCCTCTGATTTTCCTTTTAAAGCAATCTATTGATTATTAGAATTTTGTTAGAGCTCATACCATATGAGCTCTTGGGTCTTCCAACCTCGTCACTAGTGCCATATGAGCTCTTAGCTCTTGTTTTCGAAGCGAGGACAATCTATTAACATTTTTAATGTTCTGTAGTCTTTCAGATGGTTGCGAAAGTAATCTGGTTTATAGGAAAATTTTCATTTTGTATTTTTTATTATTATTTTCTTGCATATTAACAGAAAACTGATTATGAAAATGTAAGTTTTATTGTTAGATAGCATAGGCCCATGTATTCTATAAACCACATATATTAAATGTGTCTTCTCTTTTTTAATTGCTTATCAAAACAGAAACCAAATGTTTAATTTATGCTGATAAGTTATTGGTTAAAATTTCACCAAGGCAGATCAAAGGTGGGCTCTTGTTACTGCCCTTACATTGCATCACACTGTAGATTAGCAAAATAGAAGTGGTCCAAAACCCATCACTATGAGAGATGCTTTCCCAGCACCAGAAAATCTGCTGAAGATAGTGCGGTGCCAGTGCACCAGCGGGTGCGAGTCTCTCAGATGTATATGCTGTCGGAACGGCTTACCCTGCAGCTTTACCTGTGGGAAGTGTAAAGGAGCAATATGGGTTGACGCTACAGCAGGACAGGATTAGGATGATAACAAAGACGACTAGGAAGAAGAATTAGCTTTAGGTAGTGCTTTAAAATCAAAATGGTTCTAAACGAGTTAAAAAGTTCCAAATCCCAAAATTTTCTACCCTCAAATCTTTAACTCCTTAGAATTGCACATAAAGTTCTCTAAGTCCTCATTTTTTCAGCACATCGGGCAAACATACAGGCCCCTGTGTGACCTAAACCTCCCCAAATACTTCCTTCTTTCACCAAAAGGCATAAAATTACCCCTTATTGAAATGACCCACCTTATATCCTCCCCCTGAAGTCCCATTTTAAAATAGAATTCCTATCCCCATACCTCCTTGACCTCTACGTACACACCGTTCTAATACGAAGTAATTTCTGTTCGTTTTAAATTTTAATATCGCTCCTTACTTTCCGTTAAAAAAAACTTGTATTTTTTTTTATTTAATCAGTCATAAGATGAGCCACTGGCATTATGTTGCTAATACCTCCCCAACATAAACAAGACTTAGCAGGTTCCTTATTCATCATGAGCTCTACTCCCTGCCTATGTAACCGATCTTTCCTCCCCGAGTAAACAAACTATATATCGCCTAATTTCATGTTTCCTACCGCTGTCTTTACCTTAAAATTTTAATTTAGTTAAATAATGGCCGATATAAGCAATAATTTGTTTGTGTTATTTTCTGGTCAATCGTAGTATTTAATTTTGTGTTAAACAGCTTCATAACTATAATTATTATGTGATAATAAACCAAGGCGTGTGTTCGGCTTGTGTTTGTTATCAAATAAAAAAAAAGTGTTTTCCAACTGAGGTAAGGAATAACATTACAACTTAAAACGAACATAAATTATTACGTATATCTTTCTAAGATCCAGAAAATTCTGAAAATTTTATGAAAATTTTTGGATGTTCTATCTCAGAATTTTTTATCAATTGCAACTCTGCCCTTTTTGGAGTAAAATAGTAATTTCTCACCCTGAAATTAAAGGAAATGCCACTTACCTCCGGTGTTATTTTTTGGCTGTTTAAAAAGGGTACTATACCATTTAATCCCCGTTCGATTGAGCTGTCCCCCTACTTTCCATGACTGTTTGCTCGATGCAATGAGCACTGTCTGTTTTTTAAAGTTTCAAAGGAAATTTGTTTTAAGATGTGGCGCAGGGATGGGTATTTTAGAACATAAAATGCAGATTTAAGGGGTTCCAGAGGTGTACAACATTTTCGTTTTGATACAGGCTTAGAGTGCAAGAGGTATTCAGCCCTCGTCACAAGCCATACACCCTCGAGAAAGGATGCTAGTAACACTTAAATCATGCTAATATCCTGCTACACTTAAAGAGTTTCAGTGTTACAGTACAATACAAACTATAAAGAGGGGGAATTTAAAGACAAAGACGTCGCTGGATACCTCAAAGTCGGTGGAACCGCTCAGATCTTTTTCCAGGTAGGAAAACCCCGGATTGGCCGTTAAAGGGCGCCAAGCGGAGGTACTCGTCGGCAATCCGGAATTGAGGTTGGTCAGCGTCACGGAACTGGTCGCGCTGGTAGCCGTCAGAAGAACGACCCGAACGGGCGCCGTCGCGCTCCCTCCCGTACCGGGATTAGGCGTTCGGAAATGATACAAACCTCTACCGTCTATCAAAAGCGGCTTACCTCTTTGCTTAAGAGATTCATTCCATAACCTTGGTAACGTTTGATATAAAAAGTTTCCCCTTCTTGTGTAAAATCCAAGTGACGAATCAGATGATTCATTAGATCCATATGAAATGTAATTCTCTTCAAATTCATCATGAAAAGTTGTTTGTTGGTTTTGTTGTTTAATGTCTCCCGATTGTAAATCCCAATATGGACTTTCTAAAACTTTCCCAACTGAAACATTTTTCCTAAGGTGTTGGTAATTTTGGGTGTAGGGGCAGCAATCAACCCTGATGGCGCTAATGTGCTGAAAACCCGCAGGCAAAATGCGCTTTTGATTGCAATCCCGGCGTTGCGGCCCTAACTCCCGCGGCATGCCAAAGCACGCTTTTTCCCATGTCTCTCAGTGGGTGTTCGACCTGGACAACACCCTGTACCATCCGTCCGCACGGCTGTTCGACCAGATCGAGGTCAAGATGACCGCCTATGTGATGGAAGCCCTCAAGGTGGACAGGGCCGAGGCCGACCGCCTAATCAGAGAAGGCAGGGCACAAGGCCCTGCCTTCCTGCGCTTCGCTCTTATCTGCCATTCCCCCAAACGGCAGCCGCATCTCTCAATGCACAAGCAAATGCGCCTCGTGTTTGCGCAGTGACCGGCGCGCCGCGGTATAGGCCGCGCGGCCTTGTTCCGATTTCAATTCCGGGAACAGCTCAAACAGTTCGTTGCGCTGGGCAGGAAGAAATCGACGTTGTAGCTGCGGTCCGTCTTGGACCACAACGCGTCCTTGCTGATAGATTGCAAATCTCTTCCGCAAATCGACCAGTCTTTTCTAAGCAGACAACTTTCAGTCCGCTATGTGAAAAATTTTGAATTTTTTTACTATGGCTGGCAAGGTTTTATCAGGGGGGGGGGCTTCCGGGTTTGATCTCTCTCCTAATAAAACACTCCCTCCTCCAGAAAAATATCCTGGATACGCCCGCGCTTCTGGGAATTCTTAGAACAATAAAGTTTGTTGTTGGATGTGATTTTATGTTTTAAGTTTTCGTAAAATTGAATCCAAGCAGAGGAAAAAGAATTCCGGACATTCACCGGTGAATGTCGACATTAACCATATTAAATTTAAAAAAAGAAGTTTTTTTCAACTGAAAGTAAGAAGCAACATTAAAACTTAGACGAACAGAAATTATTACGTATATGAGGGGATTCGTCCCCTCGTCAATACCTCGCTTTACGCTAAAGTTTGAATTTTGTTCAATTCTTTAACCATGACTCCTGAATCAAAAGGAGTCTAATGAAAATCAATAGCTTCAATCAAAATAACGTATGAAGCCAAACCTAAAACATATAAGAAAGAATATGTGACTCGAAAAAGGGACAAAAAAGAATATGTCAATAAACTTCAACTTAAACCAAACAAAAGGCGAATTCTATGCATTTGTTGCTTAAAGCAAAATATATTTTTAAACAATTTTTGTTCTTTTTCCAATCCTTTTTCTGCTATGGTTTCGTTTCTTTTCGTTGCTTTTTTGATTCCAAGAAAAAATCAAGGTTCAAAGAAGTAACCAGGAGTTGACTCCATTTCAGAACGTATACGACTGCCTCCTGAATTCTATAATTTAGTGTCGTCAAAAAATGATTTGGTTAAAAAGGTATTTCCGAATATTCCAACCAATTATAAAAATCATAAATGACTAAATGAACGAGCGATTCTGGCAGCCAAGAACAAAGACGTCCACGAAATCAACAATTTTATTCTGACCAAGATTCGAGACCGGTCATTTACAGGTCAGTCGACACAGTTCTGGAATCAAATGAAGCGGTTAACTAAACATGATAACATAGGAGGTTTCCATCCCATGAACGGTTAGTGCAACTTGAATCTATGGAAAACGTAAAATCATACCGAGATTCTTTAACTTGCGTACATCTTCATTCTTAATCTTTTTTTCTCTCAAATACTACTGCCAACGTAAACGCTCGTACTCTCTGAAAATGTTTGTACGTATAAAGACCTATATCATGCTTTAATTGATATGATTGCCAATAATATTTGAAGTGGATAAATCACTTAATTTGTGTATAGTGACGGTATATGTAGAAAATGATAAATAACCTAAATGGTAACAGGCCCGTCACTATATGTTTTTGACAATAAGGGATGATGAAATTACCATTTCTTGTGTGGGTATAGGCAGTGGCGAAATTTTGTCAAAATCTGGGGGGGGACAAAGTTGTAGCCATTTTTCGCAAATCAAGTGCAAATGAAATTGAAAAATGAACCATAGAATACCATAAAAGTAAAGATATACTAAAGAAAAGTGATCTGTTTTTGTGGATGCTTGAACTATACAAACAGAATTGAAACTGAAATGCGCATAAAGAACAAAATTTCTTAAAGATTGTCGGCTAAAGATCTATCGTTGCATATAGTTTAGAATCCTCGGTCTTTGACCTTTATAGAAAGAAGAGAAGAAAACGAAATGAATTGTTATAGAGGACAAGAGAAGTTTCGAGTCTTCTATACAAACTGAATTGAAACTGAAACGTACATAAAGAACAGGCTTTCTTAAAGATTGTCGGCTAAAGCTCTATCGTTTCATATAAGCCATTACAACCACATTTATCTTAGACATTGATAATTGCCTAACCAAAAATGGGATGTAATAGAATACGAACAGAATTATTTTAAACAAAACTGCATCCCATCCATTAGCAATTTCCATAAATATTTATCATTGTTGTCATATACAGATGCTTCACCTTGTATAGGCTACTCTGAACGTTGTTATATTAATTTAGTACTGAAGAGCCACGCTAGGTGGCAGTTAATATTCGTTCAGAATTAGGGTTTTACTTAAGCATAATAAGTTGTTACGTCTCGTTCATCTTTTCAATGAGGGGTTGGCATGTTTTGCTGGTTGATGTACCTTTTATTTGCTTTGTTGCATTTGGAATTACGAAAAGGTTCACATTCGCCACGGAGAGGGAAGTACAAGTAAGAATTGATTGTCAAGGGGTTCTAGACTAATTCTCTTAATAGAATCCTATCCTGCTGAGGACCATTCCTCCAAAAAATCACCACCACAAAAATTTAGCCTAAAAAATTCTTTCTCAGAGAATCAGCAGAATTTGCGATCACTATATGTCACTTGGTAAATACCTAGTGCCAAAATAATAAGCAGCTTGAAAAAAAACGAACTAACATCTTCAAATTACCCAATTTGACTGCCATTCCAAAAAAAAGTCGAAAAAATTCAAAAGCTAAAGATGGACTACGCATTTACGAATAAAATCCAACAGATTTCTCTGACCTAACTTGTCTCATAGAGATACTTGAATGTAGGGAGACTAGTCTTTGCCTTGTCCAAAAAAATGACAGTAGTAAGTAATATCCTGTTATACAGAATACTTTGACCACTGTAAGAATTTTTCTAGTGCAGACAGAATTCTTACAGAGCTACTGGCAGTTGCTGACTGAGCCTTTTTGGCAGGGAATGCCCCTAAGTGGAAGGCATTTCCAACACGGCTGGCAAGGCCTTACACTACTTAACAGGTCCTGCCAGACTTATGGAAGGCGCATACAGCGCGCAGGCAGTTCCTTCCTATACCCTACAGGCAGTACACCCCACACAATAAGAACACAGATTATTGATGCTAGCACAGATTTTATACTTCAATGTTTTTGCAAACTTCAAAAGTCGTCTGATCAGAGGATGTGGCATCCTATAGGTTGATAATATCCAGTAACAGTGATCAGGTGAAGCGTTATAGATTCAAAACACGGGCAGAGTGGTATCCAATCAAATCTAACAAATTGTAAACCCTTTTTAGAATCCCAAAATTCATACGAGAAATGAGTTCCAGTTGAATTTTGTGTTATAATTTATTCTATGCAGCAGCTGGAAGAAATCGACAAGAGCCAGTCGCAAACTGCGGCAGTCTCCCCGCAATCCACTGCTGATCCGTTGTCAGGTTCGAACGCGTCTTCGGAACAGATGCCTTCTTCGAATGCCACCTTTGTCTGAAAAGACATAAATCAACTAAACTTCAAGGTAAGTAAAAAATAAGTGTCATATTTTACCTCTGATGATCTTTACCTTGTACCTCGTAAGCTGTGTAAGGTCGCCCTTCTAATATGGTAATAATTACCTATATTTAAGAAATTAAATGAAAAAAAAAACTTTTTTAAATGAAAGTAAGGAGCGACATTAAAACTTAGAACGAACAGAAATTACTCCGTATATGAAAGGGGCATTTCCTCCTCAACGCCCCCCTCTTTACGCTAAAGATTGACTCTTTCTCTTAACTCTACTTTTTAAAATAGTAAAAACCTTTAGCATAAAGAGCGGGGCGTTGAGGAGGGAAATCCCATTTCATATACGGAGTAATTTCTTTTTGTTTTAAGTTTCAATGTTGGCCAAAGTGCTACGGTTACAGTGGACGACATCGATGACCCGGCGGTTATCGGCGGTCGTGACTTCGAAATTGTATTCGCTGGGGAGCAGGTTGGTGTAGATCCCCGTCGCGGTATAGGCGAGGTTGTTCTGGATGAGTTCGACGACGGCATTGCCTTTGGCAGGGTCGCGTAGGCGGATATCGATAGGGCCGGTGTCTGGGGCGGCGTGGAGGACGAAGAACTCGGCGTTGCCGGTGAGCGACTCGGCACGCACATGTTATAGAAATATAAAAATACCATTTTTATATACTATTTGCAGCCAAAGATTTAAGCTATGGAAAATATATCTACTATGTCCATTAACGGTATTGAAGGTTATTAGAAGAATACTTCCAAGTTTTTCTAAAAAATCAGATACTATTGCTCACAATGATGTAACAAGTGCTGTAACCTAAAGAAACTCCATTAAAAGGTTCGTTGTGCCCTATATAAAAAAAACTAGTATTTAAAATGAAAAGTCTTCTCCAAAGAAATCTACCCCTCCCCTTTTTTTCTCAAGATCGTCCGATCAAAACTATGAGAAAGTCATTTAGCCAAAAAATTAATATGCAAATTTCGTTTTAATTATTCATGTGCATTATTCACAAAACGTTCATATGAACTCTCATATGACTCTCTCTCACAACTCAACTTTTCAAAACAATAAAAAAAATTAGCATAAAGATGAGGGAACAGCCCCTTTCTTATACAAAGTAATTTCTGTTCGTTTTAAGTTTTAATGTCGCTACTTACTTTTACAGAGAAAGTCAAACACGCAATCAGACATGCATGCTGAGAGAGAGACAAAAGCAGATGCGAACATATAGAGTCAGGTAAACAAACATACAAAGACAAAAACCGGGAAAGGCACTAACGGCCTGGCTAAGTGGCTGGCGGGCTGCTTTGTGAATTCTTTGTCAAAGAAGCACGGGTTCGATTCCTATAATAGCCAGTTATTTAATTTGGGACGGAGGTCAGTGGCGTGACTCTGTAAGTTCAGACAGAGTTGACCCAGCTCTTGAGCTATGGCAGTTGAACGAATTCTATTCCAGAGATTCCGTTGCCATCTCGCATTACCATAAATAAAAGAAATATGAGGTGACTTTTTTCCGACTGACCCCCTTGAATGTTTTGCCTCTGATAATTTTGTTCCCCTGATATATATCAAATCAATGGTGTCAATTTTGCAAACAAGAAGGAGGGCGTTACCACCCTCCATGATTTTTTTCCTCCCTCCCCATAGATTTCAAAAAAGATCATTTGTCAGAATTTTCATTTTCTGCCCAAACAGGATACAAATATGAAATATATCCATTTTGCCGAATGTAGCATATTTTTTTTTGCATTCGACTAGGGAATACTTAAGATATGATGGGGTTCAAGGTTTTAAGATATAATAAGGTGATATTTAAGTAAAAGGGTGCCTGGTCATAAATTGGAATGGAGCTCTGTCACGACCTTTAACTATGACTATGGTTGAGACCAAAGAGTATGCCTAACTTGCAAGGGTTGAAACTGACACATCCATTGACAACTATGCAAAACGCGCTCAATTTCCTGTCCAAAGTGCGTCTGCTCCTGCATGGCACCCAAGGAGGCTCTCATCGCGACGTATTGAGTTTCGAAGTTCGGGAGAAAATCGCCGAAGCCATGGACTTCGAACTCAGTGATGAACAACGCCTGCTGACCGACAGTGCCCGCGCCTTCGCCGCGCGGGAGCTGGCGCCCTACGCCGCCGACTGGGATCGCGACCACCACTTCCCGGTCGAGGTGATCCGCCGTGCGGCCGAACAGTAATCAACGTTTCAGTGTCTCATAAAATTGTACTAAAAGGTCCTTTTTTCTGATTTCAAAAACATATTGATAGCTTGATCAATAATACTGGCTGTGTAATTAATCTTAACTGTGGTAGTTAATCAATTATATAGGTCTTAGTGTGTCACGTATTTTTTTTTTCAAAAGTAACAGATATCCCCATAAACAATTATTATGCAAAACAATACACTCTTATTATACAAAAGACACACAAATAAATTTTAAAAAATAAAATAATGATGAAGACATGATCTCAAAAATTATGAGAACAATACCCTAAGTTAATGAAGACAAAAACTATTTAAATGGTTTATTCCATTGATTTGGGACACCCAAAATTCCCATTTTTTTCTTTAGCTTTCCTGCTGCTTCCTGGCCGTATATTCTATGCCATACAAAACTATGATAAAAAACAACTAGAAAAAGATGGGTTGTAATGATTTGTTAAAACTTAAAATGGGCGAAACATTGTTTTCTCTAATATGCAGGAAACCTTCGTTGAGGGTTATGTTAAACTAAATCAAAAGCAACCGTTGTCCCTTTACTCAACTCTCATGGACATTTCAAAAGAACCATTTTCTTCGAATAGTCAAAATGCTTAATAATTATGCCTCCAAGAAAACTATTCCCCGACCCCTACCCGCCCCTCTAGCCCCAGGGTAAGACTAGTAAATTATCCTACTTGCTTGTTGTTCACATGCAGAACTTTGTCATTAAAAAAAGAGATTTGTTTCCTTTTAGGTGTATTCATAAATGGATTATACATATGGGGAAGTTAAGATAGATGGCATAAGTAGACCTTGTGACACTGAAACGCACTACATGTCATTTGTTTTCAATAATCTTCTAAGTCGAAGTCGTAATACGCTATTTTCTTTGCAAAATACCGAAGTAGAAACGAATGAATTACTAGAATTGTTGTTTTTTTTTTTAAACAGAATTTCTTTGGACTATACAGAAAATATTCATGTTTAGGTTTAAAAAGTAATAAATGATAAGTAGCAAAAAGTAATGGCAAAAGGCATCATGTTGCATACTACTGCAAGTACTACTACCACTACAACTACTACTATGACTACTTTTTCAACTACTAGTATTAATATTACTACTGCTAGTATTACAACTGGATCTAAGGCTGTTACGGTAAAAAACTTCGAAGAGGATTTTGAACTAAATCGAAACACGAGATTATTGTTGTTACGGTACTATCTCAAAGTGTAGCAGCTATATCCCAAGAACAAATTAGATTATTAAGTTGAAAATTCCAATGAATGAGTGGCTCCAAAGCCGAATTTATTAGGATTAAATAAAAAAAATAAGTTTTTCAACTGAAAGTAAGGAGCGACATTAAAACTTAAAACGAACAGAAATTACTTCGTATATAAAAGGGACTGCTTCCTCATCAACGCCCCGCTCTTTACGCTAGAGTTTGACTCTTTCTCTCAACTCTTCTTTTTAAAACAGTAAAAAACTTTAGCGTAAAGAGCGGGGTGTTGATTAGGAAGCAGCCCCTTCCATATACGAAGTAATTTACATCCGAGAGCCTTTCAACGAAAATGAAAAAAAAGAGAGAAAACAAAAATAATTTGAATCATTAAAAAAAAAAACAAAAAAACAACACAACAAGAAAGAGAGTAAAAAATGAACAATAGAAAAATAACTAAGCAGAATAAAATTTTATTAAAAGTTCTTCAATACTGCTTAACTGTACACCGAACAGAAATACTATATCTCTAGACATTTTTCCTCTATAGGATCAGATTAGCGAATGGGACCTGTATTTTAATAAGAGCTTTGTTTGTATTTAATATATTATTAGGTCTAGTATATTGCATTTTTTTTGTATTTGTATCACCCCCCCCCCATCTAGAATTTTGTTTAAAATAGGTGGGTTAAGGCCAGGCCTACTATTGATGTAACATGACGCAAGGGGTTAAACCCAAGTGTTGTAAGAGGTGTCCATAATGCTTGTCCATAATGTTTATAATGTGTGACAAAGCCTATTTTAATCCTATTTGCCATTCTTTTTCATTTTTGAAAATTTTACCAACCACTTAGAACGTCAGTAGTTGGCTACTTCGTCAGAAATGCAGTTAACCCTAGAAACAGTGGTACCATCTTCTACGCTTTTCATTTGAAATGCTGAAAGCTTTGACAGCCGTGTGCATGCAAATTTTTGACTTACACTACTTATGAGCAAAAGTAATTTTTTTTTTTATCTTGATTTTTACTCTTTTTGGACGTCAGTGGATGGCAACCAGGTTGGAAGGGTCTTTTATGTAGTTTGCACTTGTAATCAAGCATATTTAAGATCACGGATGTGTGTTTATTTGTTTGTTTGTTTGTTTTTTTTGCTGTGTTTTGACAACCAAAAAATGGAAGGCACCTAGGCCCCCTCCAACGCTAATCATTTTCCCAAAGTCAACGGATCAAAATTCTGAGATAGCCATTTTATTCAGCGTAGTCGATAAACCTTATAACTATATCTTTGGGGACGACTTACTTCCCCACAGTTCCTGTGGGAGGGGCTACTCCCACGGCTACTCAAAGTTACAAACTTTGACCAGTGACTAGAAACTAGCTAGATATTTTTTTAAACAAAGTTTTCCTATGGACGAAAGAGCGAAGTTGAAATTAAAACGTTTCTAATTGGCTGACAAGCATTTCGGAAATAGGTAAGCGAAAACCGACATTTACCTTTAGTTCCAGTACCTGCAATTTATGGAAAAACACAACAACAACAAAAAAAGCTACGAAAAAAACGCAGGAAAATCCAGCCAATTACTCAAAATTTCACATAAATAATCAGTTTTCTATAACTTCCATTTTATCCATAAGCATTCAACAGCAAAAATTATCAACTGTTGATCGCCTAACGTATAGTAAAGAGGAAAACAGGTTACAAATGTTGACATTGTTTCTTCTTCTACTATAGTGTCTGTATTTTCAGTTCCTATGTCTTTTCAACAAAAAAAAAACAAAAAAATAAACTAATAAACAAAGCTTTCGCCTTAAGACAGTTTTATTTTCGCTGAATGATGAAATGCCATCTTGTTTTAAATACAAAAATCAGAATTTTCATCGCCCGATAGTGTCTGAACATGGATTTTGAAATGAAGATTTGGGATTTGCCAAAGACTGAAAAAGAGGCAGTTATATTTTTCCAGGATAAAGGGTTGTTGCCCACTACAAAAGAGTACGTCAGACCTAACCTAACTTAACCACCTCTATATATAAAATATTTAATTAGAATGTACCTGCATCGTAGTTTGTTTCAAGAAAGAACCTAACTTCACTTATTAAGTGTGTTCTGAATAATACACAAGTACCTAAAGTTGAAACATAGAAAGAAACTTTGAGATGACCATTTGTTGTCGTATAAACTTCGAAAAAGGCTCGTTTGATTAGAAATTGAAAGGGCTAATGCCCTTTTTAATAGTCCAAAGTAATTGGAGGGTAACTAAACCCCCTCCCACGCAAATCCAATCAAAATTTTGAGGTATCCATTTTTTCAACGTGGTTGAAAGGTCTGGAAACTGTGTCTTTTAAGATGACAACCCCACAGCCCTCAAGGCAAGGGTTGTAAGTTATGCCCTGAGGCATATCTATTTCCCTTGGGTAGTTGGTATCCAACATATTGTCAGTATGGCAAAATTGTTAGATTATTGAATTTGGAGAAATTTTGGAATGTACAAGTTGGCTTATTCTCAAATAGAAGTGATTTTTCTCTTTTGTTACTCAAAGTTATCCAAGAACTGTTAACTTTTAAAGAATAGCAAAATTAAAAGGTTCACAAGGAAAAATTAGCTTCTGACATCAAATTAAACCCAAAGTATTTCTGGAGAGATGTCTCTGCTAAAAACCTTTTCAGATTGGTTTATTTAGTGGTGAGTATGGTCAGGTTCCAATAGACTATATTTTGCTCACAGACAGCCACCTATAATCCCTGAGCCCAGCCTTATATATGTCTAGAAGAGAGGTACCACAATTTCTATGACAGTTTTCTGGGTCTCATGACCTTCTAGATGAAGAATTATGAATTTTTTTGCTGGCCCTCTAAGTACCTCAGCCAAGCCCTGAGGCTCCCCCTGGTCATATCATTGTCAAACAATTCCTGCAGACCCCTAGTTGCCCTCCGATTTTCAGTTAATTAAAAAGGCAACTAGAACTTTAAATATTTTACGAATAAAGATATACGTAACTTATAAATTAGCTTACTTAAAGAATTCTCATTCTCATATATGAGGGGGTTCGCCCCCTCGTCAGTACCTCGCTCTTTACACTAAAGCTTAAATTTTGTCCCAAGTCATTAAGAATTACCCCTGAATCACAAAAGCCGCAGAATAAATAGTTGAAATTACTAAAAATACTTTAGCGTAAAGCTTAAACCAATAATATAACTGAAGCACTTGTCCCGATAGAATAGGCGGTCCTGCCGCCGTGCGCTGCAATGCGAGACGGATAATAAATAGAAGTACGCTGAACGGGTCCAAGCCCGGAAAAGCCAAATATAAGAAGGAAGTACTATGCAAGCGATGATGATGAACACACCTCTCATGATTTCATCGATTCTGAGACACGCCGAAAGAAATTTCCCTGAAGTAGAGATGGTGTCATTCACTGTCGACAATCCACGCCATCATTAGAGTATTATTCGTGAGGGGATATTCATGTCAAAATGTAAAAAAAAAAATAAAAAAAAAAAAATAACAATTTAACAAATTAGAAGAATTTCGTAATTTGGTAATATAAGAAATTAGTAATATAAAAAATCCTCACTGAGCATAATTCGAATAACCATTTAACATGTTCGTATATTCGTGATACATTTGAGGAATAGTCTTGAGGAGAGATTCATGTCAAAAAAACTGAGAACACATAGAGCCATATAGATTTTGCTGTTTTTTCGGACTTGGGATTGAGGTAGGGAAATGTTATCAGACGCACCTCTTAAACTTTACAAGTTCTGCATTGCTAAAGAAATTGGAGCTTATCCTTTGAGCCTTTCTAAGTGGTGACGTTAGAAAGTTGGCCTACGGCAAAAAAAAAAATCTACTTTTGAACTAAGACAGATAAATTTTTTTTTCGACGGCAATCGATAGCTCTTGATGAGCTGATCAAAGTGTATGTCATGCATTTTTTGGTACAAAAATTCCTTCGTTTCAGAAGCTTTATAGTATAATTTTCAGAAAAGAAAACAAAAATTTAAGGTAATTAAAGCACATAAAACTTAAAATTAAGCAGAAAATTAAAGCATATAAAAATTAAAGCACATAATAATTGTCTCTGTTAATTTAACACACGGTATGTTTCAAAACATAAAATTTAACGGTAGAAAGGATATTTCGCAAAGTCCTGGATCTGTACTGACACAAAAGCACTAGCTATTTCCAAAGACAGTATCCAGGGAAATGCCTGAGCCCACATTGTAGACTTTTTTATGTCCATAATGATTTGTTCAAGCCAAAGGAAAGCGTAACATTCCTACGCATCATCTTAGGAAAAGTCATAATTGTCTCTTGTCTGTATTTTATTAAAGTAACGTAGGCCACTTAGTCCTTACAAGAAATGAATTCACTTAAACCAAGTTCTTGTCATGAGCACATCCACCAAAGTGGGATGGATATAATTCCATCAAGATGATTGTTACCCTTAACAATCCAGGCCTTGTTATTAATGGTAGGCGTGTCCGTGAGCTACACAAACTGACTTGATAAAGTCGTTTTCCCCGATTAGATCATCTGGGGGGCTGAAGGGAGACGAAAAAGTAGAAAAAATGACGTGTTTTTAACTTACGAGTGGGTGATCGGATCTTAATGAATTTTGATTTAGAAGGACCTCGTGACTCAGAACTCTTATTTTAAATCCCGATTGGCATTAAGCCTCCGATTTCCCTTTTAAATCAGTCTATTGATTCTTAGAATTTTGCTAGAGCTATTTTTAAGGGGTGTGTACCCCCTGTTTCAGAAACCAAGCACATTTTCACAGCATTGTAACTTTTGATGAGTAACACGAAGTTTGATAAAATGTCTCATCAAAAAATTTCTCCTGTAAGAAATTTCACATCTTAGATTTTGGGTTTACTTTTGAGCCGAATTGCTCCTTAATTACAGTTTATTACGACAAATTGTTTGAAAGGCAATTAATAAGCATGGAGACACTCTTTCGGCAGTGTTGCTACCATGGATTTCTAAAGAAACTAAACTGCGCTTGTCTCCCTATTAGAATTCCGTAAGATGTCATGAAGTACAAAAATTGTGATCGTCCCTCGGGTTAGGAACTACAAAAAAAAAAGAATGTACAATAGCTAGTTCTTAATAGCTTGGTTAGTATTCTACCTGAAAAAAAAACATTTAATTGAAAAAAAAAACGTCTTACGCCCAAATAAATAAATAAAATGAAATTACTGCTTTTTATAAGGGTTTCATAACAAAACTTGAGAAGATTAAAATTTAAGGCTAGTCCGTTTATTTCTACTTTACAGAAAATTCGAGTTAATGCAGTAGCATTGTCTTAGTAAAGAGTAACGTGTTTCCCATACATTTTTAGACCACTTCCTGTTGAACGAATTATCGCAGAAATTTAATGGGGCCTATTAAATTTTAAACGAAACATTTCGTCTATTTTGCAGGGCTGAGACGGACTGAAGGCAAATAGCCGCCTTATGTGTCCTTTTATGCCCCCTAACAAACCCTATAGTTCCCAATAGCATCTCGTGGCTTGGCGCTTGGAGTAGCCGTCAGTAGTAGAAGTAATAGTTTTTGCTCAGAAACAAACTGCCAGGTGTCAGTTGCACAAGATAGGACCTCGATTGGTCCTATTGATTGGCGACTGTGTCTTAATCTCCATTCCTCCACTACGAACGTTATTTTACTGTATTAAACCAACAGGCAACTAATGCTATAAACAAGACCTGATGAGATCTCTAAACATATTCCAAACAGACTTAAAAATAATAATTTTAACTTCATTTTGTTGCGGGTGGTGGAGGGAGGTGAAGGGTGGGTGACGATATGGTAGAGTAAATGTGGGGTTGGGACGATAAGGTGGCTTGGGTGGGGGGAGGGGTGGGAGTATTTGGTCAGTATTAAGCTAGGTACTTTATACGCAGAATAAATGTACCTAACAAATTAGGCATGCACACCCGCTATACTTTACCTCTTCTTCCTTTCATGTGTAGAAATATATCCCAAATTTGCCTCTAAAGTATTATATTTTTATCTTACTTTGGCTTCATTGGCACCACCATAAATTTTCTGCACCCGCGCATCGGCATACATCTGTGCAATCGGGTATTCACTCACATATCCATAGCCGCCGTGCAATTGCAGGCATTCATCGACCACATCACATTGCATCTGGCTGCACCACCATTTGACCATGGATGCTGTTTCCACATCCAGCGTGCCGTTCACCAGTTGCTCAACACAATTGTCGATAAAAACCCGCGCTATATGGGCAATGGTTTTTGCTTCTGCCAGTTTGAACCGGTAGCTATTACCGCAGGACATGAACATTCCCGATCTCAGTGGCGCTATAAACTGACAGACGGTTGAGTACCATACTGCTTTGTCTTTCTTGTACGGTGCAGTAACCTATAATCATTATTTATCCTCGCTTCATCCGTGGCACCGAAAGAGTTTAACACCTAACTAATGAAAGGACTATCGACCCCTAGGGAACACAACGAAACCAGGTTATGCAACGTTTTTTTGACAACTGCACCGATGTCATATTTTTGGCGGCAACACAAGGACTCCTGTCTGCCTCGACTGTTATGCAAGTGAACTCAATTATAAGCTAAGACAGTTGGGCTAACAAAAATGAACTGTCTGTGTTTGTGTCCTGGGTTCGACTGTCTAGGCTTTTTCAAAAGATCAGGTAGTTTTACCAACAAAAATACCCAAATAGTCAGTAAAATGATATTGCCCCAGACCAGACAGCTAAGAAAAAAATTCGTTTGATTAATTAAAAATTTGCAACCGAAACCCCTACCGATAATCCAGAGAGAATGATGAAAATTGGTTGGCGTGTCAGGGACCTGCACAAAATGACTTGATAACAGTCGTTTACCCGATTCGACCATCTGAGGGGCTGGAGGGAGAGGAGAAATTGAAAAAATGAGGTATTTTTATCTTACGAATGGGTGACCGGATCTTAATGAAATTGTATATTTAGAAGGACCTCGTGTCTCAGAGCTCTTATTTTAAACCCTGACCTTATCTGGTTATATAGGGGGAGTTGGAGATGGAAACAGGAAATCTTGGATAGATACTAATATAGATAGTAGGTATAAAATACATTAAAAATATTTCTTTTACATGTACGACGTTGAAAAATAAAAATAGAAATTGTAGTGAAATAAAATTTCAAATTACTGATCTTTCAATCATTAATATTATTATATATCAAGTATTCAGTTGATTATCATTAGTTCTTTCATTTCAACTTGTCTTGAATATTATAGTGATTTTATATTTATTTTTCGTTGATATTTTGAAAAAAATTAATGTGTTCAAGATGCATTCCAATATTAGTCTATTTTAAACGAAGGTAAATATTATGATAAAGAGAGGACCTGCTGCTATTGTCCAATGTGTTTGTTTAGATTCTAAACAGAATTTAAATTAAAACATCACTTGAGGCACTGTAAGCGACATGGACACCAGTCCGTAGGGACGGCTTCAGGTGACAGTGCCATCTTGCATTTCAAAAATTTTCATAATTTGATTCTACAGAGCGACACGGTGCTATTACATATTGAAGCCATATGGTGAACCGAAATACTTTTTTTTTAATAATGCTGGAAAATCCTGCGCCCCCTTCATGGAAATTCTCTTCCCTCATGGTAAATTCATCCATGGAAAGATCCTCCCACCTATCCCCCTCCTCCCCATTTATCGTGAAAAATTTCCCCTGAAAACTTCTGTACACGCCCCAATAACAATTACTATATGTAAACAATGGTCAAAGTTTGTAACTTGCAGCCCCTCCTCCAAGGACTGTGGGGGATTAAGTCGTCCCCAAAGTACTTTGGGGACGACAGTTTTCTGTATAGTTGTCGGCAATGGAAACTCCAATAGCGTACTTTTTGTTTCGATCCAACGCCATATTTGAGGGTATTCAGCCTATTTCTTAAGATTACCTAAGATTAGTTTTTAAAATAAAATTTTACTTTTCAGACTATCCAATGTAATAATTATTATAATTGAATAAGCAACAAATGACCATTTTTTCCCCACAAGCCAATTTTTTTCAACACGTTTATTTAATTTTTAGGTACTATAGTTAAATAAATAGTACCTATCTTTCCTTCACTTTTTTCCCTCCTTCCGTCTCTTCCTGGCTTGTGAAGTACTCTTCGTCATCTTTTAAGACTACAGCAACCGTTCTCTCCCTTCTGACCATCGAGAGCCGCCAAGACACAATGAAAAAGACAGAGTTGAAAGAAGACATGTTGTTACGACGAATAAGAAATCTGATGAACCCCCTAAAATAGTAAGTATCCTTTCTTAAACAGTCAATAGTCTATGTCTGAAGTAATTTTCTTAACTCTACCCCTTGTATAAAAAGTCTTCATTGTTTAGATTTCTTCTTCCACACATTAGTAGCCATCGGTAGCAACTTCACTTTCATTATATCTCCTTGTAAAGTCAATAATGCTATTTCGATTCATATTATAAAATTCACATTTTCAAGTTGCTCATTTGAAGCAATGTCACACACAATATTCTCATATGAATAATCCCTTTTGTAACAGCCAAATAAAAATCAGTAGGCTTATAATCATAGTAGCCGGTATCTTCACAGCGATTTCGTAAAAAACATACATATTTGTTTAAATTCACAGTATTCTATTATCAGCAGACATTTCGTACAGCATGCTGATGCAGAGATAAATGTACAACAAGTAACGCTGGCATTGCGTGAAATGCGACTAATTTCAGTCATAATTCATAGCACATTTATGTCAATTCTTTTTTTGGAGCTGGTTAAAAGAAACATTTAGAAAAGCGAAAATAGCGATAAGTCAGCATGGTATTGTACACAGTGGTAGTTCAATATTTATGTGCTAGAATGATCCTTGATGACAATACCCCAGGAACTTGTCTTACGTACGACTTCGATCCCATCTGGAAAATTCTCCTTTGACTACTTTTATTTGAAAAAGAATTTAATTCTAATCGTTCTTCATATCATGTCGGA
The DNA here is from genome assembly GCA_010016025.2 of Alatinidae sp. Z8VKAUB7J3. Taxonomy (NCBI): domain Eukaryota; kingdom Metazoa; phylum Cnidaria; class Cubozoa; order Carybdeida; family Alatinidae; species Alatinidae sp. Z8VKAUB7J3. Next base: position 172,520,039 of record JAAAKM020721499.1, on the reverse strand, counting down.
AATCCACCTTGCGCGGAAAAATATTCACCGGAAATCGCCGCACCCCCACTGTAAATTTCGGTCCCCGGAAAAATCCTCCAAGAAGAGATTTTCGTGTGGAACACTCCCCATGGGGAAAAAGACCAGATAATGTCAGGATTGATTTTAGAAAGCAAACTTTCTTTAAAGGTAATCAAATTTCCAAGAGAGAAGAGAAGTCAGTTTACTGGTCTTGGAGTATTAGAATAAGACTTATTTGGACGGAAATCGAAAGTCCTGGGACTTCTTTTAATCAACAAAAATTTCAAGGTTTTTTTTGAAAAAAAATGAACAAATTGCAGACTCTGAGTACATATCTCCTTTTAAACAAAAAGGAGAGAAAAAGGATTACGTGTCAGTCGTGACTAAAGTCCTCTTAATTTAATTCTCGACCGGATCCAGTGTCATTGGGGTGGCGGACCGGAAATCTTGGAAACCACTTAGAGTGGAGAGATCAGGATGAAACTTGGTGGGAAGGATAAACACAAGTCCAAGATACGTGACTGACATAACCGGACTGGATCCGCTCTCTTTGGGGGAGTTGGGGGTGGGGGTAATTCGGAAAAATTAGAAAAAAATGAGGTATTTGTAACTTACGAACAGGTAATCAGATCTTAATGCAATTTGATATTTTATCTTCATATTATATCATGTTATATTGTATTATATTATGTTATCTGATAATATTTTAATATAATAGTATGTAAGACATAACAATTATTGACTTGCAATTCTTGATTTAGAGTTGATAAGTCACGTGTGACCTTATCGTTAATAAAACTCACTCCTGGGCCTGTGCGAGGCTAGCGTAAAGAAATGGACACTAATGTATGTATACAAAACTTTGTAAAGTAAAGCTGAGTAAATTGAATTTTTTTATCTTTCTATTCTTGAAAGACAATACAACACAGAGGTAAAAACGAACACACATACACACACACACACAAATACAGCCACATAAGCTCAAGCAAACAGGCCAACACACACTCAGACACACAGGAATGGAGAGAAAGACGAAAAAACATAGAAGGAGAAAAAACCACACAAATACACACATACATACACACAAACACACATACAAATGACAAAAAAAAATCAAACACACTCAGACACACAGGCATGGAGGAGAGACAAAACCGTAAAGGGGGAAATTTATCGGGTATCTGAACTCGCTGCCAGCGTTCCTTCATCTTCGTCAACAACACGGACACATGGTGACTGGTTCGTTGTACGCGAAAGACGTCGCGGGACCGCATACGCAGTTCGTGAAGAAAAGGCATCCAATCAATGCCTGAGGATTGTCCACGAATCTCACCTAATTGATTCTCCACGCTGATGCTTGAACCTTGGCAAAATTCGGCCACAGCATCCCCAAGTAAATACAATTCCACTCCCTCAAGAGAGAGTCCAACCTTCGGAAACGAAACGACTTCCGCCGCTCACTGGAGACCAGTCCGAACTCCGAAATCCGCGAAGTGCTGGCGGTCGCCTCGGATGCGCAGAGCAACGAGGAGATCTACGACGCCCTGTCGCGCGCGCTCATGGCCGATCTCCATGGCGGTCGAAACGACAGCGCCAAGGTGATCAAGCGCGACATGGCGGCGATCTTCCCGAGCATCCTTGCCGAGGTGAAGGTGGTCTCTCGGAAGTTCGGCGCCTTCATGGATACTCTGAAGGTCGTGAAATCGATCCTCACACGAGGCACTCATCCTTTTTGCAGTTCGTTCACACAGGCATCCGACCCTGGGTGCATGTAGCAACTCTAGTAGCAAGCAATTAATTGGTAATAATGTAAGAAAATTAGCATATCTTCAAAAATAAAGCTTAAATCTAAATAATGCATGGAAACCTAGAATACATTTTTTTTTCGAAAAAAAATGATTGTAGAATCACTCCTCTTTGCTTCACTGGTGCTTCAAAATATGCTCCTGCTGTCTCATCAAGAGCCTATAACTATAACGTCTTGGGGGAGTGATCATTCAGTTTGGGATTCTCCTCGGTACAATTATGTTATGCATAACTTGGTCTCTGTCGACAAGAAAAATTTCTCGAAGAATTTTCATATTGCAGAATACGTATGAGAATAAAATATAAGACTGCTTAATAGTGGAACATCGTAACGCTAGCCGACTAATGTAAAAACAATTATTGTTATAAAACGTCACTAAATTTCGTAAAAATCAGTTAAGGTGGCTCATTTTATTGAAAATTGAAATTTCTAGTTCTTTTTTAGGAGTAAAAATTGATTGGAGGGCATCTGCCCCCACCAACTCTCTTTTTCTTAAATACATTCGATCAAAGTTCTTAGATACATATTTTGTTCGAAATAGTCCAACGACCAGGCAACAAAATCTTCGGGATCAACAAATCCATTTGATAAAATTTGATATAGTTATTTTGTTCAAAATAGACCAAAGGCCATATAAAAAAAGTCCGAGGTTTGCACTTATTATTGAGCCGAGTCACTCCTTACTTACAGTTCGTTACCACGAACTGTTTGAAACAGCAGCTGAATGACATTTTAAAGGGAAAAAAAGAAAATTAAATCTAGAAATTGGCATCATTATGACTTTCTTCGACGTTTTTCTCTTTTCTGCATAGAAGATATTTCTGTAAAAAGAGGTTATATGCTGTCTATAATGAGAGATTTTTTGAAATTTTTTTAGACAAGACGGGTTACAATTAAGCCTTCAGATGAAAGGCCATAGCTCGTTTGATGACGGCAGTAAAACGCTGTTTCATGAAAGTTGCGCCATATTTTAAAATTTAAGAAATGTGCTTTTTGGTTTCTATTGAAATTTAATGTCTTTGATGCCCTTGTTGCAGGAGTACCCGCATTTGTGAGTTTAAAGATAAATGAGACTCAGAAACATTTTGTAGAAGTCCTTTATAATTTATTGCTTCACTCCATACTTCAAAGGTTTGAAAGGTACTAGGAATATAAGCAGGGGAATCACTGGGGGGTACGCGCGGGTCGCGTTTCGCGGCGTCTTCGACCATTTGCTCGAAAGCATGAAAATCCACCTGCGGGTCCGCCAGCGCATGGGCAAGGTCGAGGATCGGGTTGTCGGCATCCTGACGGTGGATCCGGTGCAGCTCCAGCTTGGCAGGGGCGGGCAGGGCGTCGAACACCATGGACCCGGATTGGTTGACCGGCGCCAGCTGGGCAGGATCACCAAACAGTAGCAGGGTTGGGAAGATTTCCTTGAGGTCTTCGAACTGCTCAGCAGTAAGATGTTTTTCATAAACTTCCGCTTTAAAATCTCAAGTATCCTCCCCTTTAAAATCTCAAATATCCCCCCTTTAAAATCTCAAATATCCCCGTTTAAAATCTCAAATATCCCATTGGGCCATTGGTGACGACGGGAAGGGCATCTGGTTTCAAGTGCTTTATGCTTCAGCAAAAGTCCCGTGTAATGGGGACCGCTGTAGCCCCTGTTAATGGAGAATACAAGGCGTAAAACCCAAACCCCCCTAAAGGGCTATCACTATAGTCATCATCATAATCAAAATCATCGTAATAATCATAATCATCATTATCATCATCATCGTCATTATCCTCATTATTATAATTATCATCATTATCATAATCATCATTATCATAATCATCATAATCATCATCATCATTATTACCCATCATCGTCACCATACTAATCATAACCATCATTATTATCATCATCGTCATCATCATGATCATCATAATCATAATCAATATATGATCGTTATTATTATTCTCATCCTGGTTATTGGGAAGTGTACAGACGTTTTCAGGGGGATTTTTTGGTTGGGGGAGGGGTTGAGAAGAGGAAGAATATCTTGGGGGAGCTTTTCATCGATGAATCTGTCATATGGGAGGAAAATTTCCATGAAGGGAGCCCAGGATTTTCTAGCATTATTTAAAAAAAAAACAATGAAAAAATAAATATGTAAAAGTTTTTTCAACTGGAAGTAAGGAGCAGCATAAAAACTTAAAACGAACAGAAAGTATTACGCATATGAGCAAATTTTAAAGCAAAATTAATGGCTTATAGTTATATTGATTAAACCACGTTCATTTAATTTATATAGGACAATCTTGTGATTATTTCATGGAGAAATATTAACATCTTTGTAGTTTATTTTTCTTTTTCTACCCTAATCAGTACAGCTCCGTAACAGCAATAAATGAAAATCCCAGGGTCTTTGAAATGGAGAAGGAAAGTTCTTTCGAACGTTGAGGAATTTCATATCCTTTCCGGAAAAGATAATTGAAATCTTTAGAGTTAAAGATTTTTGACAGACCAAAGTAACTTACAAGTAGGCCTATACTTGGACAGCTGAAATTTTATAGGTGTTTACTCTAAACCTGTAGAAAAAAATTCAGCATCTTGAAGACAATACTGCGCTGCGCATGTCGTTGCTACAGAGTAATCAAGCCGTTCTAGCTTCCAGTTTAGTCGGTTCCGGTTAATAGTATCATTTGCTGAAGTATAACCTTTGCCATGTTTCGTCAATGAAGTTAATACAAAATTTTAAATAGAGCATAAAAGATACATGAAAGTACTGCAATGACGTTACACATTGTATAAAAGGTATTGTATTTAGTCAATATTTTCCATTGGTATAAATGCCTAGAGTACGGCCCGTAAAAAGATACCAAGTTAATGGCCTTTTAGGCTTCCTTCAGGTAAACACACGTTAAATTTTCAATAACAAAATTTAGATATCAGGAGGGGGATCAGGATTTAAAAAATGCCTAGGTGGGGCATCTCCCGAAATCGGTTGGGATCCACTGACTTTGTTTTCAGTAAAGTGCAAATTATGTTCTAGTCTTCAGAAAACACGGGGACGTTAGCCCTGTACCTCCTAGTTTATGCTCGTTTTGAGTTTCACGCAATTATTTGTTGTAATTTTATGTCCGTTTTAGGTTTCATCTATTTATTGTGGCTAATTTACGGTCGTTTTGCACTTAAATATTAATTCAAATTTTTTCTCCTCATGTTTGGTTTAATGTAGCTCTTTGCTTTTATTTGAAAAACTTCTTTTGTGGAAAAATTAAGACAAAAATTTAATTAACATAGCTTTAGAATGCATTCATGAATTTTTTTTTTAAATTACACATTATCATTAATCCCCTCTTTCATGAGGGAAAAAGTACAAAGGTAGCCACAAACTAAAATATTCGCTGGTTATATTGTATGGCCACTAGTTATTTGTATACAAACCCATGTGGTTGTGTTGAAATTGAAACACTGGTTTGCAGTTCTGAATTAAAGGATAGATATATTTTTCCTCACTTTTCATGTCATTATTTAATTTTCTTACTTTCTCTATCAGCAGCAAGTTTTTTGGCATTGACTCTTTGAGCAGCTTCCTCGGCTGTTACCATTTTAGGTTCTTCAGTCATTTTACAATTAAACATTTTTCCATGAACGAATGTCTTAAATACCTTTAATGACGTCGTCGTCATAACAAACATGACGACAACTAACTTCATGACGACATGACATGATGGCATGACGTCACTCGACAGACACACAGACAAACAACTTATTTTTATATATATAGATTACCTAACTATTAAACAATTGAGAGAAATTCTAGGATTAATGAGCTATTTTGGGAGATTCATAAGGAATTACTCACAGGAAGCAAAACCACTAACTGACCTTATCCAAGCAAATTCACAAAAAATTACTTGGTCAATAAAAGCTCAAGATTCCTTAGATTACCTAAAAAAAGCACTTATTTCAGAATCTATCTGAACATTACCAGATTTCTAAACAGGAAAATTCGTTGTTATATCGGATGCCTCAACTAAGGGAATTGGGGCAGTTTTTTGGTGATAATTAGGTAGAGACCCGCTTTTACAAACATACTATGTATGGTGATACGTAAGAAGGTTTCACTAGTATTCAACCCCAGGTACCTAAAGGAAGAAATACACTTCAAAGTTTCACGTTGTGTAGTGGTTTTCTAAATCCGAGTATAAAAATTAGAAGGTAGGGCGAAACTAGCAAAACTTGACATATCCAGAATAATATTGAATTTATATACCATCAACTAAAAATGTAGCTTATCAACACTGTGTTTACTTTTATAAAAGCACCAAAAAATGAGAGAACACAAAAAAATAGTCTCGAATGACAAGTTATAATATGAATTATGTAGGAATCCTTAGGCAACACAACATTCATAAGGTAATGGTCTATTTCTCATCATACATCCTTTTAAATTCACCACAAAGGGAGGGGACACAAAAAATCTAAAAGTACCCATTAAAATGCAGATTGCATTTAAAATACTTTCGTATTACAGTATTTACAAATGTAAATTCAGGTTATATTTAACCGGTCCGCAGGCTGTAGAAGAAGGCGGTGAAGCCGGTCTTGATCGGATCGCCCCCGGAGACCGCAGCGGCGGCAAAGGACGCGAGCCCCACGGGCGGTGTCACGTCGGCCATGATGCCGAAGTAGAAGACGAAGAGGTGCGCCGCGATCAACGGCACGATCAGCCCCTCCTGCGCCCCGAGCGAGACCACCACGTTGGCCATCAGAGACGAGACCACGATGTAGTTGGCGGTGGTCGGAAGCCCCATGCCGAGGATCAGCAATCCCGACTGGTAAAGTATTCTTTTCTAAACGAAACTGTCCGCCGGCGTCTATTTCCCGGATACATCTTAGATCTGTAAAAATCTCCTCGGCTATCCGTCCGCGCAGCAAATAACCGATTGATTGCGTAATCAACAACTTATCGACGCAGCCTTGATCGTTCAGAACAACCCCCTTCCATTGACTCATAGGCTCCGAAATATCCCATTCTATATTTGAACTATTGTAAAATGCAATCAGGGCCAGGCTATCGCGGTCGATCCGATCCCAGTTTGCGAGCGCCTTTCCTAATTTGGCACTTTGGTACAGCAGCGGTCTCTGCAACCTTCATTGCATCAATTATCTCCCAACAATAAATATCCAAGGCTATTGGGTCTTTAATTCTATGTGGCAACAAATGATACGGTACTTTAATTTTATTTAAAATACTATCCGAAGTGGCAGCGTACAGCTCTCTGTTTATTTTCGGCCACTCCGACTTAATATATAATTTTCCACTTTTGGTATAGGGGCAACTGGGTACGGTCGTGTGATATAGGGGCCGTTCCTGGGTTCCGTATCGTGCGGTCGGCACCATCGGATCAGTGTCGGGTAGACGACGTCCTTACCGAGGCGGGTAACGAAGCGCTTTTCCAGCTCCGTCGCTGCGAGGCTCGCGTAATCGAGCAATACCCTGTCCGCAGAAATGGAGGCCTGTTTCTGGATCTGGATCGGCTGCCAGATCAGTGCGGCGACCAGTAAAAAACCACCGACTACAACAAAGGCCAATAACGAGGCCTCTTTGCATTTTAAATGATGGTTTCCCATCCCCCCACCAAAAAATAATGATGAGGTTAAAATCAAATTAGAGCTGATGTAATTGTTTATATGGAAATAATAAGTAAAACCCTGTCTCCTCCTGCTATTGCATAGTTCTCTCGGTAATATATTAACCTAGTTTTCTCGCAAAAACATATACTTTTACCCCGTCCGTAATTTCAATGCCCTTTTCCGCTAATCAAAGCCTATTCTAGCAGGTGGGTAAATATGGCATAATACAAGGTATAATTTGATGACCTTGGCACTTTAACCCGGTGTCTGGTGAAGAAGAAGAAAGCTATAAAGAGAAAAAATTCAATTGTTTGCTTACCATCACATTTTCCATTAATACAGGCAAGATTGCTAGGACAAGCTGATTCCGTTCTACAACCAGCAACACAAATTCGCTCAGAGCATATTTCTCCTTCAGTACAAGATTCGTCACTATTACACACAGCATGACAAGCTCCGTTTCGGCACTTTTCATCTGTCAGACAAGTCCCGGTCGTCATTTGTGTCCCGATGTCCCGGTCTGTAAATTCGTCAGTCGAAAACATGACGTCAGTCAACACACAAATATGACGTCACCAAACAGACCCACACACACACAGACAACTTATTTATATATATATAGATATATATATATATATATATAAAGGGTGTTTGAGGATTAGCAGCCTAACTCTATTTATTTCTTCTGATTTTCAGTAACAGTGTCTCCCTTAATTTTTACGGCACTTGTAATCTAACAAGTGAAAGCCGATAATTTCATTTGGCGATTCAGAGGTCAGCAGGGCGCCGGTGTGCATGAACGTCCGCCGACCGACGACAAAAGCATTGAAGCTCAGATCATTGACAAGGATGATCTTGATATTGGATTTGCCCAGACCGGACACGCCGAATATCGGCCGCGCATATTCACGCAACAAGGCCTCGATTTCAGCGTCACGAACGATTGGAACCTGCCGCTGCGCCAACGATGAGGCGACAGGGATCGCGGCGATCTGTACCGCAACCAGTCCGATCACGAACACGCCGAAGGGAACCGGTAATCATTCATCACGCTTGACCGACGCGATCTGGAGAGTGATGCGCCGGCTGCTTCGTTCCGAGTTAAACACCAAGTGGCATCCATGTTTCGAATGATTGAACTCACAAAGGCTTGGCAGCCGGAAAAGACGGTTGTCAAGTCCGACGCCTACCAAACGCTGGTTGACGCGGACGAACTGATCACTGCAGCCCAGAAAAGAGCGGACGAGATTGTCGCCGCAGCCTTATATCTAAAGGCATAGTTATTGGGCCTTTTAATTATGATGAACAAAATGGCTATCTCAAAATCGTGATCGCACAATTTTGGTGAAAAAGGGGCAGGGGAGGAGGCCTAGTTGCCCTTTTTGGTCAATTAAAAAGACATTAGAACTGTCTATTTCCGTTAGAATGAGCCCTACCACGTTATTCTAGGGCCACTGAGTAGATCTGATTAACTCTGGAAAAAAAAAATAAATAAACACGCATATCTTCTGGCAAAAAAATAATTAAAACCCATTCCTCCTTGTTATATTTAAGCTAGGGTCATTATCTCAAAACTTGATATGTGTCATGGTCTTAGGCCTCTTTAGCTCAATTTTCATTCAGATCCATTACTCCATTCGCAAGTTCCTCTGAATTAAATGAAAAACTGTTTTTAGCAGGTAAAGCCCTCTCCCCCCTCTTTTATTTGAGCTAGGGTCTTCATTTTTCAACTTGATGTGTCTCATGATCCTTGGCACCAAATCTGGCCATCAAATTTTTCAATCCAATGGCTATAATCATTTTGTAATTTTTTAACTTTTTTAAAAATAAAGTAGAGGGAACAGTTGGCAAAATTTTTTCAATCAATGATAATTTTGTTAAAATTTAACCTAAAAATTTCTGAGAGACAGAGGAAGGGGTAATAATCAATATTTTTGCCCGGGCATATGAGAGGCAAGCATAGTATGCGCAAAGTATGCGCAAAGTATGCCCATTTTTTTTTTTTTTGCTCCGGGCGATTTCCAAGTATAAAGGGCATGAGTGCCATATCGAGCGAAAACAAATTGTTTGTTTAAAAACAAACGTAAAAGAAGTAAATGTTTTGGTTTTCAGCCCCGTTGGGTCAGTACAATCCTGAAATATCCTTTCGACAACCTAAAGAAGTTATGATTTTAAATTTCCCCTCCTTGTTATTGGAAAATGAAGAGTTTTGCCTCCCAGTTGGCTTTTGTGGTAATACGGACGGATTCCCTTGATAAACCTAAATTTAATTCAATACTTTTTTTTCCAGTATGCGCCCAAGTAAAAGCGATGATATGTTCTCAATGATATGTATTCTTGACAATTTTTCTTTTCCATTTAAATAAGCAAACAATGGCTAAACTCTACATCTTACAGCCCTTTTCCGGGGGCTCTTAGGGGGTCAGACAATCCTCAAAGGCATTGTTATTGGAACTTTCAACTCTACTGAACAAAATGGCTATATGAAAATTTTGATCGGACGCCTTTGGGGAAAAAGGAATGTGGGAGGGAGGCTAGCTGCTCTCCAATCTTTTTTAAGAATATGAAAACTAGGCAACTGAAGATTTAATGAAAAAGATAACCAAATATAATTATGCATTTCTAATTCTTAGTGGGTGTCAAGTTTGATAAAAAAGGAAACTTGTGTGGCAAATTAGCAAAACATAAGCAACAATTGATGTGTCATCCTGGAGCTCAAGAGAGTGTAACAATCTTCATCGCTTCAGGAAAAGACAAACATTGTCAGTAATATGATGTAAACCGGCTAAAAAAAGTGATTGAAAAAGTAAAATTATTGAAGAGTGATGAGTAAATGTATACTATTGCAATAAGTGGCTACTAATTACTGGAAATAAGTTATTCTGATAAAAAAAAAAAAATGATCGTTTGTATTCTGATGGAACTTGGGCTAATTCTTTCTTTCCCTCCTTTTTTTTTACAGAATAAACTTATTTTTGTATTACCAAATGTATCTGTATACAGAAAATGTGTCTAGAACAGGTACATAAGCAAGATAGGGCCTCGGGGCTCGCACCCTCAAAGAATTATGAATGTATATACTTTTTTATTTATTTCGTATTTGTCTAACGCGTTTTCTAGTTTTTAATTGCTAATGGGGCTGGGAGGTGATTTTACAAGAAGAGGAATTGTAAATATTAAATTTAAAGTTAAGGGCTGTCAGCTACAGAGATTAAAATGGTACCTCTTTCATACTTCCCCGCCTTTCCACTCCAGAAATAGAAGCAAAAGATCTCATTTGGCACGTATCGATGGTGATGTTAAAACGAATTTAGAAGAGGTACGTAGATAGGGGAATTCGTCGACCAGATGACTGTGATCGACCCACTCCCGCGGAAGACTGCCATACTCCCAAGGCTGCATTACAACTAACTTCCCGTGGGCTGGGCGTGTAAAATGTGGTGGCCATTGGTGTCGTATGACGACATCTGCTGATGCAGATGCGCTTTCATCTGAAGCAAGGGCCTCCTCGCCTTCCGTCAATTCACAAGTTGACAGTGTTGAAAGCTCAACATCCTTGCATCTCTGGAGAGGTTCAGTCAGAGAGCAGTTAAATGGCTGGCCCCCAACCCCCCATTGCACTTCCTGACTGAAGGACCAAGAAACGGAGATCAGCACCACCGGTACGGACTGTAAAGTCTAATGCCGTATCCTTTACCTTTTACTCCAGAAATGATCACTAGCCTTATCAAATAAAAGATTTATCTTTGAACAAATTATATCATTAAATACAGTATCAATTTCTTGTCGAAGTGCAAATTACCCCCCCCCCTCTCCCAAAGAGAGCGGATCCGTTCCGATTATTTCAATCCCAATGTGAGTAAGTAAGTTTGTAAAGAAACGGCACTAGACTCCACAGTCAAAACTTGTGTTGCATATTTCCGTTTCAAGGTGCTTCGGCTACGAAAATTCAATGGAGTTGGTCCCTATTCGTCCTTTTTTTGCTCGTCATTCCTGTTTATGTTCCTCGTGGTTCTCCAGGTGCTCACCTAGAGGGAGGTTAACTCTAGCTAAGCTTATAAAGTCACGCCACTGACTTTCTTCTCGAGCAAAATTACTGTTGGTGCCAGGATAAGAATACACCAAAAAGAATATCGATGGTGAAAACAATGGGTCCATCTCCTCTCCACATACAGTTGATAAATGGGAATCTATTAAAAGTGAAGATTATAATTACTTGAACAAATAAAAAAGGTCACAAAACTCTAGGTCCTTTTGTTTTGAGACCTATTTTGTTTGTTCAAATCATTATAGTCTTCACTTTTAATAGATTCCCATTTCTTTCCAACTTTTTTCTGTTACTTTAACTTTTTTTTTGTTTTTTCGTTTTTCATTAAAATGCGATTCTTTTGATGTAGCTATTGATATCCAATTTTTTAGAGTTTTGGTTACTATTGAGCCGGATCGCTCCTTACTACAGTTCGTTACCACGAACCGTTTGATGAGAAGCTGAATTTTCTTGGATTCTGACCTTTATTGTTTTATTCATGGGAGGACTAGTAAGCCTGAAATCTTACAACCATTAACAACTATAAAGAGACAGGGGCGACGTTTGGGGGGGCAGTTGCCTCCCAACAATATGGAGGAAAAAGTAACCAAAACTCTAAAAACAGAAATTCTATAACAATAGTTAAATCAAAAGAATCGCATTTCAATGCTGATTTTAAATACACAAGTTTCATCAAGTTTAGACATACCCATGACAAGTTACAAGCCTGAGAAAATTTGCCTTATTTTAGAAAATAGAGGGGAAGCAGCCTTTTAAGGTCATAGAATCTTAATGGAAATCACACCATCATATTCAGCATATCAGAGAACCCTACAGCAGGTGGGATTTTGCATTTTTTGCATGGAAGCAAAATTGAATTTCCGTAAAGCTAAAAATTCAACTATTCTGCTCCATCATCAATCCTTTAGCTACGTACGGCTGTGAAACGTGGACAGTCAGAGAAGATGACTCCAGACAACTCGCCGCTTTTGAGACAAAGTTACTGAGTCTAATCGCCGGCATACTATATGTAGATCGAGTACCGAATGCAGACCCACTCGAAAGACTACAGTACAAACAATGGCTGCCAGAGCCTAGACAAATATTTTAAGAAGCATTGGAGTTAGGGCCGATGCGCAACGGCAATTTCTGGCTGCGTGCCGGTTCGAACCAGACCTCAACAGCACAGGACATCGAGTGCAAAGTAACGAACCCCTTGCGGACGCCAAGCTGCCGGAACCAGGGCAGGCGGTTTTTCCGATCCTGGCTGAAGGCGGCGAGCTGGCGCGCGGGGTATCGTCACCACTGCGCTTTCGCAAACTGCGCGAAGACCCGCTGGTGGCCGTGCTGCCAGACACCCATGTGCTGGCGAAAAAGAACCATAAAAATCTTAAGTGCCCTGGGCACAACTCACAACCCTTGCCCATGGGCTCTGAGGGATTGTGTCCAATACTGTTATATGATTTTTGGACTATTGGTAACAAAATGGCTATCTTACAATTTCAAGTGAATGCTTTTCGGGAAAAGAGAATGTCAGGGAGTGGTGGGGCTCATTCCTCTCCATCATTTTTGAATCTTAAAAGGAAATTAGAACTATACACTTTAAGGCCTAGCCAAAGTCCAAAAATTTAACTCCTTTTAATGTTCAAGCTGCCTTCTAGAAATACCGGCATAACTAAATTGTTTTGTTTAAATTATTTTATTCCCATTTGAATTTTATGAGTTTTTCCTCGTTTTGACATTTTGCTGATTTGGCATTGACCTTTTAAGTTTTAATTATTTTTGACATTTTTACTTATTTTACATTGACCCTTTTATTATTTTCGCGGCGTTGTTTGTTTTAGGTTTTTCTTTGTTTTATTGACGCTAAAGTGCAAATTCGTTCCATTTGGGCTTGAGGTATTCTTGCTTTATGCGAACACAGCGGTGGCAACCGTGTCCCAGGTTAAGGTCTGATTGTCGATGTTTGTTTTTAGATCGGGGCGTTCGGCCAAAAGATGCTCGGCCTCAGCAGCAGGACTCGCTGCTAGGGCCAAGGCTCCCGCATGCTGCAAGACCGGGTCGTTATCTCGGAATACGCGTTCAAGGTCAGGCAGCAGCGCCTCGGTGGCAAAAGGTCCGACAGGCCGCCACAACTCCGGTGTCACGCTCCGCGACAAGGCAGAGGAACGGAAAATCAAAGCACAACAAAATGGTAAACACAGTGTTAACTTTGCACAGAAACACCATATACAACAACCCGACAAAAATAAGAAACAGCGCTAGGCGCGCGCACACACGCACCAGAGGAGTTTGGAGTTAGGAGGAGGACTGTTCGGCGAATCGATGTTGAAACGGAGAACAGGAAGCAACAGCAACAATAACATTACACTGCCACAACATATATGCGATATGGTGAATTGTCGGGTCGCCGGCTAAGTCCAATGCATTGTATCATCCATCGCTTGTTTTTGTAGTTATGAAACTGGTTTTCTGAGATGTAACTTAAGCGTGATTATTGAGTGTGTTCCGTATCATTAACAGGTACCAAATGCGGAAATTTGTGTATTTATAAATCCGGCCTTGTAATCCCCTCTACGGGATTCTCAGATATGTTGTATTTGATAGTGTAATTTCGTCAGGATTAAATATGTTTTTGAGGATTTTCTCCCTTTTACAGAATTGTGCAAACTTGCGAGGGCAGAGGTTAGGAGCCTTGCGTGTACCATGGGAACGTAGGTTCGATCCTTAGAGAAGACAGAATTTTGTCTAAGAGGAGACTTGTTTGGTTTTTGGGAAGACTAAAAAGTCAAAAATAATAAATGTATTTTTTTTTTTACTCGTTTTCCAAATGGACTAAAGAGTAGATAACACTTTTTTTTAATCTATGAATATAAGTAAAAACGAGAAAACACAAAAGGGATTTGGATTAGACGGACGGAACGGATTTGTAGGGCAGCCAATTTTCAGATTTGTACCAATTTCGGAAATAATCTGCGTCGTAACCCACGCTTTCAATGTATACTCCCAGCCCATTATTGCCCGTCAAAGCCCCGTTTACCCTGATCACAAGCACAAAAAAATCCGAGTTTTAAATCCTATTAATGCAAGAACTGAGTGCTAAAGAAAGAGCTTTGTGCCAGCATTTGTTGAAATCATAAATAAATAAAAATTGTAATGTATCATGTTAATGTCTCATTTGTATTGTAAATGTAAGCTTCTCCTTGGCCTGGGCCGGGCAAATCATGCCACCTGTGCAAAACCGCACCGAGTCGCCTTCTTCCCGCACCGCAGGGCTTCCGCATTCCGGACAAAAGGTTGGGAAGACATAGGGCTGAGAATTTTCCGGACGTTTGCTCAGGTCCACATCCGCCACTTTGGGGATCACATCCCCGGCGCGGTAGACCTGCACCCAGTCGCCTTCGCGAATATCCTTGCCGCCGCGGATGTCTTCGCCTTTGTTGTCCAGACCGGTCGACTCTGGCTGAGCTTATAGAGTCACGCCACTGACCCCGTCCAAAACTAAATAACTGGTCACAACTGGGATTGAACCCGTGCCCCTTGGACACAGAATTCCCAAGCCAGCACTCCAACCACTCAGCCAAGACGGTTGAATAGTATGCATAAATAGGATGCTACTACTATTACAAATAAAGCACTGCAGCACGTAGCCGCCTGGGGTAAACACAGCTACCTACGCCCCTCCATCTCAATCTATTTAAAGCCGCCCTTCTGAGTCACGATGTCCTTCTAAATATCAAAATTCATTAAGATCCGATCACACACTCTTAAGTTATAAATACCTAATTTTTTATAATTTTTCCTCTCCCTTTAGCCCCCCAGATGGTCGAATCTTCGAAAGCGACTTTATCAAGTCAAATTGTACAGCTCCCTGACACGCCTACCAGTTTTCATCGTGCTAGCACGTCCAGAAGCACCAAATTTGCCAAATCACTGAGCCCCTCCCCCAAATCCTCCAAAGAGAGCAAAAATTTGTTGTTCATTGCTCATTTGGTTTAAGTTTAATGTTCTTTCTGAAAGATCTGATTTTACCACACGCTGTAATTTTCACCGAAAGGATTAGATACTTGTAGCATTGTCGCTACTTGTAGTAGTAATAATTACTAGCTTACTAGCAATAGTATCACTTATAGTATTGTGAATGAAAATGAGACAATATTATAAAAAAAACAAAAAAAACGGAGCAGCTTAGAAGAGGTGTTTCCCAAGGACTGATGGCTTTCTTTTGTTAAAATAGTCCAAAGAACATATAGCAGTCCCTCCATGGTTAGAACAACTTTCCAGAGCCTGGGGCAAGGGCTTAAGTTATACCGTGAGGGCATATAAAGTTTTTTATAGACTGGGTGGTCGTATTAGATTCAGATGAATCTCATTTAATATTAAATTGGAAATTATAGTCCGCTTTTTAAGAGTCAAAGTGATTTAAGAAACCCCCCCTCCACCCCACGCCCATCGTATTCCATAACAAACATCTAAACAAAGTTTTGTAATAATGATAATAATAATAATAATGAAATCCAAAAAATAGTACTAACAAGTACGACTCATATTTTAAGAAGGGCATTGGCTATGTAACTTGTTTGGTACATCACTTTATCCTTCTTTTGCCCTAGGTTATAGGTAAACACCCGGTAAAAGATTGTAATAAACAGATAAGATAAGTAAATAAACACATAATAATAATAATAATGATAATAATAACTAAAAAAATTTAGTGCCTCTACAACTCGTAACTACCCTTAGGTCAGTAAAGAATCCCCTGAAGATTTCTTAAAGAAGAATCTTGGAAATCCCGGGGTAAAGAAGTTCTGAAGATTTATTAAAGAATAAACCTAGAAATCCTGAAGCAAAGTCACTGAGGATTGCGTCACACTCAACTCCTTTTACGTAACAGACATCTCTTAAAAACATTTTTTATGATGCAAAGTGCATCTTGAAGAAGCTTAAAAAAAGCGTCGGGGTTGGGATTCAATGGGGTACTGTGTCATGGAAACAGGAACCTCCTGGAAATACTTCAAAAAACTAAAAGATTAGTTGGGGAAAAATTGGGGAAAAAGATTCTTACTGTATGTTTGATTTCGGCGTAAGAAGTTCAAATAGAGCTATATATTCTGGCTTTTGAGCAAAAAAAGGAAACGTCTTTATGCCCAAACATATTTAAGGTGATTGCTGGTAAACTTCAGCTCATTTGTGTTTTAGCTTTAAAGAAAAGGGCTAATCATAATCATTAAATACTGAAATAAAGGTACCTAGTGCAATTTTGTACAAGGTTGAAATATATCTGCATTCATTATAAATATTTTATTACTTCAGAAACTTGGGTTTTAGATATGACAGAAAAGGAGGGATATGGTTAAAGTACATTTGATTGTATTAAAAGATATTCGATCGTTTCAGAAACTCAGGTTTTATATTTCATAAAAAAGGAACGCCTACGGTTAAATTACATCTGATTTTATTGAGAATATTTGATCATTTAAGAAATTTGGGTTTTAGTTTTCAGAAATAAGAACACACGTGGTTTGGAAAAAGACAATATCAAAATTTTTCCACTTGCTTCATAATATATAAAAAGTTGTGTTGGCCTCAGGTGGCTTAGTACTGCGGTGAGTTGTTAGGGGTAGTAATAGTTGTTTTAAAAGTAAGTAAATTGAAGACAGACTCTAAATACAACAGTTTTCTTTCATGCCGTTGATACCGTTGTATCGTCCGGTGGCGCCACCAAAAGACATTGAAAACTACAACACGCATATGTGACTTTTCGTCTGGTAGAAAATGCATATCAAAAAATGAAAGATATATCTTATGTAAATAAGGAAAAAAGAATGAATGATTTAGTATGTTCCATGCGTAAAATTTGTATTTTATCGTACACACCAATTAGAAATTGTGTAAACAGTGGTGATGGTGAAGACAAAAGGAGAATCAATCCACATGGGGGGACTAAACCGAAATATGCTTAATTAGTCCATCGTGCTGTTATATCGAGTACTCAGCATCGTATTATGTAACAAGATTAGCGATTCAAAAATTTCAGCCAGATTCTTAGTGTAAACACATTCTTACAACTATTGATAATGATCTGAAGGACCTGTCACTTATAATTTAATTAGTTTTTCACTAGAATATCCTTTTTGTGAACTTCACCTCTTTCATCAACATAAAGAGCCAGTGACTCTTTCCCCAAATAATGACATCGTGCTGAGTGAGTAACAAAAATTAAATGCTTGTGCTGTTGAAACTCCCCCGTTCTTTTGTAGCTTGGTTTTCTATTGTTTAGTCTTTACTTACTAAATTTCTCAAGATTAAAAAAGGCTGGGCAAACTAGACCCCAACAAAGCTAAAGGCCCAGACAGTATACATCCCAGGCTCCTCAAAGACCTTGTGGATATAGTTGCTGAGCTGCTCTGTTTGCTTTTCAAGCTGTCTCTTCAGACAAATAACCTACCTGCAGATTGGTGGACAGCCATAACTATTCTGATATTCAAGAAAGAATATAGAACCCAGCCTGAGAACTATCAACCCATTAGCCTGGCCTTGGTTGTGGCCAAATTTATTGCAGTTTTAACAAACACATAACTTTATTCATAGATTCAAACTTATATCCATACGTTCAGAAAGATGATTCAAACCGGAAGAGTTACAATTTTAATTTTTACAAGAGATAGGATTCCTCAGACCAATTACAGGAGGGAGAGTTCCCCTTCCTCTACGTACGAAATACACTTATATGGATCTACGAATTTCAAACGACGTACTCACACGCGGTGGTGCGCCTCGTTCATAAGTAAATTATTTTGTGATTTGTTGTTTATTTAACGGAGTAATTTCTGTTCGTTTTAAGTTTTAATGTCGCTCCTTACTTTCATTTAAGAAACTTGTTTTTTTATTTAATGAAATGAAGGAGCCGAAATGTGGTTTTGCAAAATTTATCATCAAGATTTACCAAATCTCAGAGCGAACAAATTCAAGATACCAAGTCCAACTCATGTTATGATTTTCGACTCAAAGCGCTTAAATTTCCTAAGGTCAATTTCAACACCAACTTTTAATTTTTAAGATGCCACTCCAACCTCCGGGGGAGATTGTCTTGAAGTAATTTTTTGTTTATGGATTTTAATGTTAAATAAAGAACTCAAAGAACTCAGAACTGTTAATCAAAAATGTTTCTTTGTATTGTTACAAAACGTTGCTCCATAAAACTCATTTAGTTTTGTAGAATTTATTTTTATTTATTTTTTTGTTCGTTTCAATTGGGCTTGAATCACAGGAAATTAATTTTCCTGTTACAAGAAGTGTATACTTTCTCCAAACCAGTAAATATTGACCTTGTGGTCTACCCCTACTATGCCTACTACTAGATGATGAACTACCCCCGTCTTAGCGGTATGGCAATAATAAGCGTATTTTATTCTAACTAAAATTTAACTTCTGATTAAATTATTAAATAATTATTTATTTGCCTCATCATGCTGCTGCTCAATGAGAAAAACTATGTAAGCAATGATAATCCGTATGGCTGGAAAGCTCTCGATGGAACCCTGGGTCCCTATTAGTTTTTTATTGTTACTTTTACAGACATGCTAAGCCTTGGGATAGGAATTATTAATTTAATTTGTGTAGGTTGTAAAATTAGTAGGGTAATAAGTGTCTGATTTCCAATTCAGTCCCAAAAGTGTTTGCGTACCAAATTCCGCTCTTGAAAGTTACCCATACTCTTTGTTCCAGGCCTTTAGCTTAAGGTCAAACTTTAAGCTAAAGTTTGACTTTTCGTCAAAGCTCTTTAAGAAAGACTGCTGAAACACAATGACCTTTGAGTTTGAATGAGAAACATTTTTAAAGAACCTCAAGACTAAAAACCACTCATCTCCCTTTCGTCGTCCTTTTATAGTCATGCATCACTAGTAGCAGAAGGTAAGTTCCCTCTCTTGGGCATGCTTCCAGTGTCCCTGTCCAAAGATATAGATTGTAAGAACCACTCATCTCCCTTCCGCCGTACTTTTTAGTACACCGGACCGGAGTAAAAATCTGTCATCGAAGCTCGTTAGACACAGCTCAACAATTAATAAAGCTTTCCTGATTACGAACTACCCTCCTTTACACTTTGTTAAATTTTCATGACTCAAAACAATTGTTCTGGTAATACCAACATTGACCAAATTCTGAGCCATATCAATGTTTTTTTCCAAAATTTAGGAAATGTATTTACATATCTTTAAAACCTTATAAACTGAGATTGAGCAAAGTTGTAAAGCTGAAAACAATTTTGTTGTACTTCATTCAAGCAAAAGATCTATTTTGCAAGGTTTCACTTTTATGACACACATATTTTGAAGGTCATCAAAGGTCAGGGCCCCCTAGAGGGAGAAGGAAAAGGGGGCTGGGAGGGGTGGTTTGCGGGAGTTGTTCTTGTAAATCTCCAGCTACGGGTTTGGACCATAATTATTACAATCGTACCGTATTATACTTCCAAGCTTTTCCATTTAAGAAGTGACACCAAAAGTGCCCTTTTTAGTGCTACATGGGACTTACATGAGCCATTTAGTATCTCTCAAGAAGCTCTGGTAGCCCACTAGCCCCAGCTTTTCCACTTGACACATGGCACAAATAGTGCCATTTTTACTGCTATTTAAAACTAAAAACTAAAAAGAAAAAAAACTAAAAAACAAAAAAACTGAAAAATAAAGCAGAAAAAGAAAACTAAAAAAAATATAAATAAAAACAAAAAAACTAAAAAAAAGTAAAAACTATAAAAAAAATAAAAAGAAAAAATAGCAAAAAAAGGTAAAAACCCCAAAATAAACAAAAAGAAAAAAGGAAAAAAATAAAAACTTATTTCATCATATACCAATTCAAAAACGAATGTATATACAAACCGGGACACCGGGACTTGAAATAGGGAATTAAAAAAAAACTTTAAACTTTGACAATAAAAAACGAACATAAGTGAAATAAAAACTTTCCAACTCTTATTGAGCGTTGAGATAAATACAGAATTAGTTCTAAGGAAGGGGCGAGAGGGGATGTAGAATTTGACATATAGTCCCTCTTGATTTCCAGATATATTCTGGTCTATACTGTTATTATGAAAGTAAAGAGTAATATTAAACCCCAAAATGAGCAGAATTTATCTGTATAGGCGGGAAATCTCAAAAAAACTAGGGTTTTAGTTCTTATAAAAATGATGCACACGGTTAAAATACACTTTATTTTATTAAAAAATATTTGAGCTTTTAAAAAACATGCATTTCAGTTCTCAGGAACATGCCTACACACAGACGAAATACATTTCACTTTTCATTAGAAATATTTAATCTTTTAACAAAGTTGAGGTTTAGTTTTCATGAAAGAAACGGATATAGTTAAGATGCATCTGATAAAATTTGATCATTTGAGAGAGTTGGCTTTCTCGGTTATCCCTGAACCCGTCAACAACCCCTTTAGTAGATCACGGCGTCGTCCCGACAGTTCGTTGAGGTGAAGATGTTTGGTTGTGAGCTGAGCAAAGACGGCCAATAAACCAGTTCCGGCCGAAGGTTCCAGCACGAGATCATCCGGTTTGATATCGGCCGCTTCTGCCGCGATCGCAGCAAGTGGCAGCGGTGTCGAGAACTGCTGCAGGGCAACCATGTCTTCAGAGCGCCTGGTATGGGTTGGCACCAGTGCACTGCAATCAGCAAAAAGGAGTAGGAAAAAATAAGGAAAGTATTATGAGCATTGTGTTCAGTTTATAATGCGTTCAGTTTATTGTGTTCAGTTTCTTGGGTTCAGCTAAAGGTCCGCTGAAGAAACCTAAGTATTTATACTTTTATCGAGAAAAGGAAGAAGAAAGAAGAAGGCAAGTAATGTGTGTATTGTGTTCAGTATATAGTGTGTTAAGTTTATTATGCTATCAACAAAAAAAGAAGGAAAAAGAGAGAAAGTATTGTTTATTATCATGGGTATTGCATGTGTAGTATGTTTATTATCATGGGTATTGCATGTGTAGTATGTTTACTACCATGGGTATTGCATGTGTAGTATGTTTATTATCATGGGTATTGCATGTATAGTATGTTTATCATCATGGGTATTGCATGTGTAGTATGTTTATTATCATGGGTATTGCATGTGTAGTATTTTTGTTATCATGGGTATTGCATGTGTAGTATGTTTATTATCATGGGTATTGCATGTGTAGTATGTCAGATGTTTTCAGGGGAATTTTTTCTTGGATAGGGAGGGGGTTACATGGGAGGATCTTTCCATGGAGGAATTTGTCATGGGATGAGAAAATCTCCATGAAGGGGGCACAGGATTTTCTAATATTATTTAAAACAAAAAAAAACAATGAAAATATAAATATGTAAAATGTTTTTTCAACTGAAAGTAAATAGCAGCATTAAAACAAAATGAACGGAAATTATTACACATATGAGGAGCTCATCTCCTCCTACACACCTGCGCGAGATTCAAAACGGATCAAAATAAGAAATGATAGCGATGATGATTGGGTATGAGATTTTGACACGGATAAGGTCATCAATGCCTACCATACTTTTGAAACTCAAAAACCTGGACTAGATAAGCCGTTGGAAGAAAGAGATGTTTTTGTCCTACCACCTGAACAATTAAAAGAAACAATGGCTCGGTGATATGTCTTTCATAATCCCAAAAGACAATTGGAGGCAAAAGAAGAAGTTTTTGTACCGCCATCTTAGCAAACGCTTCAAACGGAATCAGAGGCGAAAGAGGAGCTGCGGCTTTTCCTTCGTATCGTGGACGAGGTTACCGGTGAAGAGCTCGAACGAGAATTTGCACTTCCCCTCGACGCACTCGACGACCCGATCGGGATCTTCACACGCCGCTTTCAATTCCCGAACGGCCACTACCGCGTCTACTTGGAACAAATCCAAACTCGGCGTGTCCGCCTCATCATCGACGTTCACGTGTACGAAGGGCGAGTTGTGCCGCCCGACTTTAATAATATTGTTTTGAATTCCCTAAGAAAATTATATTTCCTGATGAGGAGTATTTATTACTGAAAACATTTGAAAAGTTAAGCAAAATACTGTACTTAGGCGTAATGTTGATTATAATTCCTTGTGCTGGGGAAAATATATCCCGAAAACATTGGGAAAAGGAATTATGCCAACAAATTTAACGCCTGACTAAGTAGTTTTTCTAACTTTTGGGAAGACGCAGTCTAAGAAAATTTGGTTTTTACTTGATTTAAAATATGAACCATGTTCCGAAAAACGAGATGCTGCATTTTCACTAAGTTATCGCCGTACATTCCTTAGATTTTTATATCAAACATCGATATGTAAAATCTGAAAGACTATTTGTAAAATTTGGGAATTTTTTTTTACTCCTACCCCTTCCCAACCCCCTTACGAATCACTGGGAATAGCTCGGTAAGACAGAAAAGCTTTTGAAGATAAGAATAATTGTAATTTCTTTCATTTTTACAGGCCTTGCTTGGGCTGTTATTCCACAAGACCCAGTATTGAGATTCAATAAAAGGTGAAAACAAGACTGGTGACCCCCACAGCATTATCATGCAACATATCTTGTCTAGGTGCCAAAACTGCAATCTATTTAAAAATAGTGGGGTAATGGACAGAGAAATCACTGTTAAAATAGAAAGGGTACTAGCGGACAGTATCAGCAAGGAAATTAAAGATGAATTGATTAAAAAGAAACCCATTGCAAACGTTACTAGTACCAATGATAGTTTACCCACAGATACATTCATTGTTTTGCTTATATATATCAATATTCACGTTACTTTATAATAATCTGCTTAATATTTGACCAAAAGTTTTTCTATCATGTTTATTGTAATCTTATTAGCTTAATACATTAGGTAAATTTCTTCAGTATTTATATTTTGAAACTCACAAGAAAACAAAACTCTGAACTATAAATTTCAGATTGCACAAATTGATGTTATCAGAAAGCTTGTACATTAAATAGCTGATATAAGCCAAAGTTTGGCTTTCATTCAACCGCAATAAAACATACACTTTTATATCACCTGAAAATATATTGCATAGAGTTGATGACAAAGGACTATTAGTAAAAAAATCTTTAAAAGTAACAACAGAAGATATTAATGGAGAAAATAGAAGAATTAGAAATGTTTTACACCCAAAAATGGTGCAGATGCAGCCAATTGTTCAATGTTATTTTTATGCTCGAAGGGCTTCATCCAGTGATCTGATTGTACACACAATTTCGAAGATGTTATAGTAAATTTACTTGAAAAGATCCCCTTCTTCTAGTAGATTAAATTTATGTTTAAGTGGGCTAATAATCATTCGAAGTGTAAAATAATTATGAAATATAGTACAATTTACTCGTAATTAAATAACGATGGATTAGAAAAAAGGTAAGCGGAAGAACTGAAAAATAGGGAAATTATGTACAAAATATGAAAATAGATAGGCTGCTAGGAGGACATGATATTTTGAGAGGCAATAGCAATAATTTAAATGTTGCCTTTCAAGCTCTTCCGTAGGGGCAAAACCCGATAGAAAAAACAATGTACAAGTTTCACGAAGAGAAAATATCAATATGCAACAAGTGTCACGAAAAAAACCAGTGCGCAACAAGCTCCACGAACGAAACTCAGCACGCAACAAGTTCCATGACGAAAATTGGTTTCGCAAGGAGAAAAAAAACAAGGTAAAACTCTCACAAGGAGAAATTTCAAAACATTTTACATATTTACTGAGCAAAAATTATACTGCAACAAGTTCCACGAACGAAAATCAGTTTGTAACAGGTTCCTGGCAAAAAATGCAAAATTATCCTTTTTGTAGATAGGCGCTTGAAACTTCTACAATAAGGTTCTCTGACGGTGTGATTTTAGTTAAGATTGTATGACTTTTAGGGGGTATTTCCCCTTATTTTCTAAAACGAGGCAAATTTTCTCAGGCTTGTAACTTTTGATGGGTATTACTGATCTTGATGAAACTTATATATTTAAAATCAGCATTAAAATGCAATTCTTTTGATGTAACTAGTGGTATCAAAATTCCATTTTTTAGGATTTGGGAAAACGGCTCCAACTTTGCCCCCCCCCCCCAACATAATTTTGACGAAATTGCGCTACTGCTTAATAATCACAGTGTTTTTAAACCGTCGTCCTCTTATCTATCTTCAACACATCCCACACTGCAAAATCAACTTCAGACAAATATCACTAATGTGTCGCTTCGAGCTTCAGACAGTTTCGAGCTATTCGAGCAATTTCGAACCGTTGATCTAAAACATAACTCGAACTACAACATACATCCAGAAATTACTCCGATGCAATTGATCTTCATTCCAATGGCCACCGTGGTTCGAGACTGCGGGGATGCGCTGTGGATTTGAACCAACTATTTTAGTTCTCAATAGTTTACTTGTAAATCATTATCGCCATGCGGTAACCTCGTTGCCAAGGCGAGAAGCCGATGGCACGGTTAAGCGGGGCTCCGGGAGGTGGTTGTGGATGCAGAGGGCGTAAAGAAGCTGGCGCGTGATCTCGGTGCTGATCTTGTCGGCATCGCCAGCGCCAAAACCCTCTTCTTCTATAAACCAGAGTTGGTAGTTTCGGCTTGCATAGCCTTGTAGGGTAAGGGAGTTCATGCAGTCCACTCACCATCTTAGTGACTTTTCTCTGGTCGTCTTCGAGAATTTTAACATCTTTTTTGAAAAAGGGGGATGCATGGATCATACCTGTCTCAAGCCTTGGCCAAACAAGTCCTTTATACAAAAGGCTCAGAATTTTAGGCAAACAAGAGGAAATTGTTCTTTCTATGAGCTCTATTGATGAGCTAGCTCCAGGATAAAACTTCAATACGTAATCATTTACGTAATGAAATATCTAAAGCCAATACTATATAGCCTCTCATTGATTGAAGAGCTAACTCAACATATCTAGGTCACTTTAAAAATTAATAAGACTGTGACATACAGGTGTATCTAACAAAGAAAGAATCGATAGGCCTGCTTGTGCTCTCATTTGGAAAGGGTTGAAAACATGTGAATCGTTTAATTATTCTGGTATGTGGGAGCAGGGGATTACCTTTGCATGTAGTAATTGGGGTGGAAAGATTTCCGGGAAAAATTTTCAAAGGAGATGTGGATTTGTGGCATAATTTTGAAAAACAATCAGAAATGAAATAATAACAAGCCTTTTTTAAAATGAAAGTAACCTACGGAGAATTTTCAAAGCGGAATTGTCCACAATAAATTTTCCCCGGGGAAGTTTTAACGATGATGGAAACATTTAGAAGGAATTATCTGATGGGAGCGGGATTTTACACAGAGCGAACTCTGAATGGAAGCATTTTTGTGGAGAAAATTTGTCTGATTTTCGAAAAAAAGGGGAAACACCCCAAAAAAAAACAAACAATCTTATTGAAAATCCCTTTATTAGATTCATCAAGTCAGAGAACCTTACCATAGAGGTTTCAAGCTCCAATCTTAATAATGTGGAATTTCCCAATTTTTTTTTCAGAAGAAACATCGATGCATTCAGTCGATGCATGTTTAGGCCTATTTGTTTCGCTTTTTTTTCCATGGATGATTGTATCAAACTGAAGGGCCAAGAACACGTATTTTTAATTTACGAACGGGTGATTGAATCTTAATTAAATTTTATATTTAGAAGAATATCGTGTCTCAGAGCTGCCATTTTAAATCCCGACCGGATCCGGTGACATTGTGGGGAGTTGGAGGGGGAAACCTAAATCTCAGAAAACGCTTAGAATGGAGGGATCGATATGAAACTTGATGGGAAGAATAGGCACAAGTTTTAGATACGTGATTGACATAATTGGAAAGGATCCGCTCTCTTTCGGGGAGTTATGATCATGCATTTCGCTGGCGGGAATGCGCTTGGGACGGGCTTCGCGGCGCACCAGCTGGCTCAGGGAAAAGGCACTGCGACGGCGCTCCAGCTCGGCACGCCACTCGTCGTTGAGGCGCCGCCCCTCGTCGAGGACGAAGAACACTTCGAAGTTGGCCTCGCGAAACAGCACGTCGGGCGGTTCCTGGCCGCTCGGGTTGAAGTCGTCGCTGTGGTGGCGCACGTTCAGTGCCTGCAGCAGGCGCTGGCAGACCCAGCGTTCACTATCAAATTTCATTGAAATCCGATCACCTGTTCCTAAGTTAAAAATCCCTCGTTTTTCTAATTTTTCCGAATTAACCGTCCCCCCACTCCCCCCAAGATGGTCAAATCAGGGAAACGACCATTTCTAATTTAATCTGGTCTGGTCCCTGATACGCCTACAAAATTTCATCATCCTAGCTTATCTGAAAGTGGCCAAACTAGCAAAACCAGGATAGACAGACAGACAGAAACTGCGATCGCTATATGTCACTTAGTAAATAGAAAAACGAATCGCTAAATTAGTACAAAAAAGCTTGGCAGTTTTCATGTTGAGTTTCGTAGAAATGATGCAATTTCCGATTACCTAGGCCACTAGGGAAGCTTGAGGCTTTTCCTTGGGTGATAGAAAATATTCTGAATAAAACTCCTCGAAATCGGGCCTTCTGATTATTGCCCTTTTGTTATCAATAAATAGCATTATCATTCAGCCAGAAAAAAAAAACAAATAGGAGCATTATGGCTAAGTTACATTTAAACTGGGAGGGTGTATTCGACGGTCTGAAAGGGTAAAAGAATGGTCTACGCGTGAGGTAAGAATACGAAAACCAGTTTTGATAGTCAAGGAGAAAGAAGAATTGGTTAAAAAGAAACTAGAAAGTGAGGAATTGTAAAATGGTTGCCACTCGATTTTGAATTTTTCAGAACCAGCTGAAATGGATCAAGGTTTCGGTAATTATAGATAGAATCTATGAGAGCATCAGGCCGAGAGTGCGGGATAGAAGACGGACGCCGAAAAAATCCCCCACGAAAAATTCCCTTCGGAACATTCGATGAGTGGAACATTTCCCTGGATAATTCTCCCACATGCAAAATTCAGCAGCTATAAAGAAAGTGTGCAAAATAGATACCTCAAAATGTCGATCAGATATCCTAAGGGGCAAAAAATGTACCAGATATATAAAACAATTTTAGGACAAGATCTGGTTGGTCTCCAATCACTTACGACTTAAAAAAAAAGTCCCAGAACTCTCATTTTCAGATCGAACCAGCATCCTCCGCGAAATTGCAATCATAGGTGGAATGAGTGAATGAAGCGCCAGCCCTTAGATCCGAAACTCATTGAGGCGCATTCCGCCTTTCAGGACCATCTGGGATACCGGTTGACCCATTGGGGAGAGGGGCATGCACGACTTGAACAACCGCTTGCGCCTTTCTTAATGAACCGGGCGGGTATTCCGCACGGTGGAAATTACGCGACCCTGCTGGATACAACGATGGGATTTTCTGGCGTCTACACCGGCGACGTCCATCGCAAATGATGGCTCCCTAGTAGAACACCTGTAAAAAGTACTGATATGATCTGAAGTAAACATGCTTTTCTAAGTTCTCATATTGATGTTGGTATATCATCTGGACCAGGTGCTGATGTTTTTTTATCTTTTCTAAAGGTTTCATACCTCAGTTTGATCCCCTGGGCTCATCAGGTCATAATCTACGTGTTACGGGAGAAAACACGACGCTGAAATTGATCTGGATATTGTTCTAGCTGTGTACTCCCCACTACTTCTTTTCTAGCCCTATATTTCCAAGAGAATACCTTATTTTACCAATTTTACTTACCAAGCTTTTATTTTATGGTAGTTTTACAATACTAGTTCAAGGTTGTGGAATATTTTTATTGGCTTCTAGAGCTTGATGTAGCCTATTCCTTTGGATATGCTGTAAAATACCAAACCCTTCATGCCAATGAACTGTAAGTAAGCAGCAATTCTGACCAATAGTAATCTAAACTCTAAAAAAGGGAATTTTCTAAAACAACATAAACATCAAAAAACAACCACCCCGATCTATTCTCTTTTCATTCATGTCGGTTCACGCAACAGTCAAATTAAATTTTGATCAAATTTTATAGGGTACATAGAATTTTAGCAACCTTTCCCCCCTAACATTTCTATAGATTCAATTAAAAATTGAAGCTTGGTAGAGGAGGTACTCCCTTGGCAGTCAATAATTTTTTTTCAAAAGTAAAAAAAAAAACAGCCAAAATTAAACTGAAAAAACGAAGAGGAAGAGATGACCTCAACTCTCCACAGATTGAAAATGTTAGTGCCCTTTTTAAAAGTAAAAATTGATTAGGGGACAACCAGCCCCCACCCCCAGGAAAAACACCTTCTGTGGAAAATACTTCTGGGAAATACCACCTCACAGAAAATACCTCCCTCCTAGAAAATACCTCATCATGACAAGTCTGCCCCCAATAATGTGGTTGGTTAGTATCCAATCACTTTCAACTTATAGAAAAAGATTGGAACTGCATGGGTATTATAATTAATTTCTACCACAATCAGGCATCCAAAGAAATAGTCAGCAAGTCAAGTATCCAACAATCCCTGATAAAAGATGAAAATGGAAGGCTCCTGACAGAAGCGGAAGAACAAAAGGAATGGTTGGGGGGTTGTTTTGAAGCCTTACTTAATCACCCAATGTCAGCGGTCCCACCGGATATACCAGATCAAACTCTTTTCCGTGTTCACATCAGTGATGAAAAGCTGACAGCCGACGAGTTAATTTCAGCATCTAAAAAACTTAAGAGTGGGAAGATCTCTGATAGGTATAGAAAAAAAATCCGATTATGGATTGACTGAGCCAAAATTAATGCATTTTAGCCAATTATAATTAATATTCATAATCTTCATAAATAACTAAAATAAGTTAAGCACCAAAAATACCAGCAGCTACAAAACATTTTAGAAATTAGGGCTTGTAACTTACACGAAATTAGGGACAGATTTAAAATAATTTATTAATTCAAATAATCAGTTGGTTGTATTTTGTCATTAAATAAATTTTTTAATACACATATTCACTACTGATACGCTGAATGTGACGGTGTGATTTTTGTTAAGATTCTCTGACTTTTAAGGGGTGTTTCTCCCTATTTTCTAAAACAAGGCAAATTTTCTCAGGCTCGTAACTTCTGATGGATAAGTCTAAACTTAACGAAAATATTTAAAATCAGCATCAAAATGCAATTCTTTTGATGTAACTATTGTTGCAAAAATTCAGTTTTTTAGAGTTTTGGTCACTATTGAGCCGGGTCGCTCCTTACTACAGTTCGTTACCACGAACAACTAACCACATTTTTAGAATTTGTTCTCTAGAATTCGTTGAGGAGGAATTATTGTTGTTAAAAGAAATCCTAATAAGTAACCAATATCCAGGATGGCTAGTTGACCAGACTTTTTTAAGATGAAGGAAAAAATTTCTAGAACTTTCTTACGATATTCTGGAAACAACAGAAAAGAAAGATGATTTTTGTTCTTTACCATATGTTCCAGGGCTGAGTGAAAAAGTTAAAAGAATTTTACAAAATAATGGTTTAAAGGTACGCCGGCGGAGAAGGATTTGCCGTCGGCGCCGAGGACCACGACCCGAACGTCCTCGCCCTTCGTGTACTGCAGAATTTAGCTCTGCGGTTTTTAAATCGTGTCCCCAGTCCTGATTCAGTCAGAGAATTGTATGCAAAAGTTAGAGTAGTATCAATGATTCGCTTGCTTTTTTACAGTAAAGCATCGGATTATGAATCAAACCTTGGACTTTGCGTAAAATATTATGCTTCAGAAAGGAAATCAGGTCCTTAGTCATTCCCTGGGAATATCTAATGGTTGATCTGGATCGTGAAGATGCACAAAGCAAAAAGTCGAAGCAAAAGAAAAATGAATTTGATGCTTTGAATAATTCGCTGAACAAACTGGGTGCAGATGGCTGGGAACTTGCTAGCGATCACAAAGTGGTCAGTTTTAGGGACATTCAACCCGTATCCATAGAAGAGCAAGGCAAGAAAAACGCCGAGCGAAACATGGTAGAAACAGGGACGATTTGCCAAGAGCCTGTCAGATGGTGCTACATTTGCCATTCAATACCAGTAATGTTAATAAATGCCAGTAATGTCAATACCAGTAAAATAATTACCAGTAATGTCAATAAATGCCAGTAATGTCAATACAAGTAAAATTAATACCAGTAATGTCAATAAATGCCGGTAATGTCAATACCAGTAATGTCAATAAATGCCAGTCCTTAAAATAATAGTCGGCAAACGGTACCGGCGACGTCGAGTGCTGAAGGGTAATTTATGATTGTGAATGATAAAACGATTCGGTATGCCTTCCTTAAGTTAGAGACGTTATCGGTCAAGATCCCTTGTTCCTTTTTATCAATAGCAATTTTGTACCTGGCAAATACACCATTCAGTTGTTCAGCAATTCTGTCCTAAGTATGTGAGTTCTTGAACCGGCAACAAGCAAGGGCATAAGATTTCCATTTCAAATTCTCGTTGAGCAAGTGTGCACTCATTCCCAAACAGCTTTGTTGTTGGCAGACCAAATGTCTGTTGTCAACGACATGTAGTCGATGAGTTCAAATTCCTGTAACTCTGTCATACTTTAACACATCCTCAAAGATTTCTGCAATCGCTCTTTAAGTCTTTCCTTATCACTAGTTGTAGCTCCGTTCCTAATTTTTAACTTGGACAACTCCAAATTGACTATTCTCACTCACTTTACTGAAACATAACTTAACCTTACTCGGCTAAACAGGGGGCGAAAATGGTAAGGGGGAGAGCTGGTTGCCCGCTGTTCACCTAATATTTTAATTTCAATCTCTCTTTTAGAGTATCTTTCGTCGGCGCCTATTCATCCAATCACACCGAGGCGATCATTGCCGAGGATGCCGATGCGGTGAAGCGTTTCTTCAACGAGATCGACTCCGCGATCTTGTTGCACAACGCCTCGACGCAATATGCCGATGGCGGTGAGTTCGGCATGGGTGCCGAGATCGGCATCGCCACCGGAAAGATGCACGCGCGCGGACCGGTCGGCGCAGAGCAATTGACAAGTTACAAATACATCGTTCGCGGCCAGGGGCAGACGAGACCCTGATGAATCGTTTCCCCCTCGACATACCAAAAATTACCTTAGAACGAAAAAGATTTACCTCTTTAAAGAAATACGCTAATTACTTTAAACGTATTTGAAAATACTTGAGTTTTCTTGAAACCGCTGAAATCTAGTAAGTTTTTTATCGCTCTG
Organism: Alatinidae sp. Z8VKAUB7J3; assembly: GCA_010016025.2. Classification (NCBI taxonomy): domain Eukaryota; kingdom Metazoa; phylum Cnidaria; class Cubozoa; order Carybdeida; family Alatinidae; species Alatinidae sp. Z8VKAUB7J3. The sequence continues at coordinate 172,488,419 of JAAAKM020721499.1, read as the reverse complement.
TACAAGTCATAGAAAAACAAAAAGGAATTCATGAAGGGGGCACTGGATTTCCCAGCATTATTTAAAAAAAATCAAAAATTAAATAAAAAAGCAGTTTTTTCCAACTGAAAGTAATTTTTGCTCAATGAAAAGCTTTCAAAACACAAGTTGTGCTCTGCTGTGCAAAAAGTTGGGTAGCATAGGAGCAATGCAGCCTGGCAGTTTACATGGCCTAGTAAAATTTGTTGGCAGATTTTGTCTAAAAATACCAGTGCTTCCACTATCCCCAAATTATTGGTGATTTCCCCAAAAATCTGTCTTTTCGAACAAAAATTGCTTCCCCAAAAATCCTTTTTGTTCAGGACTGTCAGCCGTAGTGATTTATCACTAGGGAAAAGGGATGGCGATAATTGCCTATTGGCTTTTGAAAAGTGTCTTGTTGGTATTTTCGTTTTTTTTAGAATGATTCTGTCCCACTTCACTTAGATTTTCAAAAATACTTTTTTTTTATTATCATAAAAAAGTAAACAACCCCCCCCCCCATATTTTTTTGAATTGGGACCCCGTCTTATGTTTGGAATCTGGGAATATGAACTGTTTCTCTCTTTCCCATCGGTAGATGAAAAATAAGTCATGAGTAGTCTAAACCCAAACCTTTACAAAGAATAAAAAAACCGCTTTTCCAACTAACTCTTGAGAAGAATTTAAAAAGAAAACTAAAAGTCAGCCCGAAAATCACACCATCGTATTCAGCGTATCAGAGAACCCTACTGTAGAATTTTCAAGCTCTTATGTACAAAAATGTGGAATCTCGTATTTTTCGCAGAAGACCAATCACGGGTGCGTGTTAATTTTTTTTTTTTTTTCAGAGGTGATCGTATCGACCCAGTGGTCCTAGAATATTGCGAGATCATCCTGCTCAGAATCAGGCAATGTTTTCTAATCTGTGGTGCTGTTGTGATTGAATTACTAACACTGGTATGTTTAGGTGTTTGTGAAGACACACTCCATTGCATTCAACACTGAGTTCATAGTTCATGTGCCTGATCACATTCTATCACTACTCTTTGATGCGTCATGTTTTACAGAAGTGATGTTTTGTACATTCATATCATTTATATTTGAAATGATACTGCCATGACAACAATTTCTTTACAATGCAGAATAGCTTGCAAGTCTTAAGTCTTAAGACCCAAGAATTTTCAGTTCGTTTGTGTTCCTGGGAGAGGGGAGGGAGGATTCTACTGTTTTTTGAAGATAAAATTAAACTGTTTGATTCGTAGTCTTTCTAATGAATTGCTCTACTTTTAGAGAAGACTCAAACACACTTAAAAGAGATTTAATTTCAAAAATGTCTGCAAAAAGTAGATGGAACTGATTCTTGTTCTTGTGAAGTAAACACTAAGGTTGATTTTAATTTAATTTTTAGTAGAGATCACAAAAGGACAGTCCAGTTGAAAACGCTACAGAAATCAGTGAAACTCGTTGGAGAGCAAAAGAGAAGTCCTGTGCTTAGATGCAGTACACGTTTTGTCCTCAGTGGAAAACAACAAGTTCTTTCGACTCAAAAACTTCCTTTGAAGCCAACTCACTGCTGAGTTAAGTTACGGAGTACGTAATAATTCTAACCACTCACTTGTTTCTTGTTTTAAGTCATTGGCTCTATTCAAATACATCTCTAGACAACGTGTCCATTCCGGTTATGTCAATAACGTATCTAGGACTTGTGCTTATTTTTCCCATCAAGTGTCATCCCGATCCCTCCACTCTGGGCGTTTTCCAAGATTTTAGGTTCCCCCTTCCAACTCCCCCAAACGTCACCGGATCTGGTCAGGGTTTAAAATGATAGCTCTGAGACACGATATCCTTCCAAATATCAAATTTCATTAAGATCCCATCCCCCGTTCGTAAGTTAAAAATACTTCATTTTTTCTATTTTTCCCGAGTCGAGGAAGCCGCGCAGCGCGCCGGGCATGCGCACCTGCTGCAGGTAGGGCCGCGTCTCGGCGGGGAACAGCCCGAGCTTCCGACCGAGGACCACCGTCAGGACCACCACCACCGCCCACACCGCGAGGCCGCCCAGGACCGACCCGCCGAGCAGGTGGTCCGCCACGAGGACGACACCCACGGGCAGGATACCCAGGTAGGGCCGCCAGGCCGACGCCTTGAAGCGGCGAACGATCAAGCCGGCGCGCAGGACTGCCATGGGATGGATAAAGGGGTTTAACCGCCAAAACTTCCTTTTAATGCCGATTCAATCCAACAAAGCAACCAATGTGAAAAACAACCAATAATCATTCTAGCTCTGTGATGATGATATAGCTTGGATTTCATTTGATGTAAATAAAAGCCTAGTTTGAATATATCTCACTAACAAAACAGATTAAAACCTCTGTGGCATTCCTAAACATTACTCGGAAGGGAGAATAAATGAAGATCAACATTTTAAAACTTTCCTGGTTATACGCTATTGAAACTTTGTTGAAGCTACTGCTACAACCACGATGATATTTTTTTTAATGGCGTACCAGCTTGCTGATTGGTTGAGTAAGCCTTATGAAAGTATTGTAACCTTGATGATTGAATAGAATGTTACACAAAGAAAAAAGCCTTCTTCTTTTTCTGAGCAGGCATTAGTAAAAAACCGTGAACGACATAATAAAACCTGTATTGAAAATACATCCTTAATTTAGGTCTATGACGTAACTCAACAGCCCATAGTGCTCGGTGCCAAGGTGCTCCAAGTCCGATCCGTCGAACTGGCCATGGTGCACAAGGTGCGAACTTTCGTGCGGTCCAGTTTTGCAGAACCGGATGCGCCGGGTATGGGCGATTTCGACAACCCGCCGGGAACGCTGATTTGTGATGAGGACGAGATCGTGGAACAGGAAGTCGTGACCGGCATTGCATATGCCAAGGATGAGGCTCAGATCTCGCTGCGGCGCCTGGCCGACCGGCCCGGCGTTTCGGCCGCCATATTTCGGCGTGCTTAAAGGCCTCGAACATTTTCAGACCATTGCGATCGGTCAACCAGATGTAAAAAGCCAAGTGCACGTGCTCGGTGGCCGCGTCGATATCCGCAACCATCCTGTCAATCGCAGCATTCGAATCGTCCATCAAACGTCCCGAGTTTCCACCGGCGACTTCGAAACCATTAATGGATTTCGCGGTGTCAAACAAATGCTGATATTGCGAGGGAACTCGCACCTGCGCGCTACCTTGCTCCGTCAACTTGGGCAGCAATGTTACCATTAAACCGAAAATGTTACCCTAGCAGAAAACTTGAAAAAAAAGATTTACAAACATTATGAACTTAACCCATAGTAAAGTTTTGCCCTTTAGAAAGTGAACAGAGATTGAATAACAGAGAATATTTTTGTGTGCCAAATAAGAGGTTTTCAGAATAAAGTTAAGGGTAATACTAAACCTAAGATGAGAAGAAATAAAGCCATATAATAACTCAAAAGTTAGAGCAAACAGAAATTTCTATGAATAATCACTTTTGAAAACCTTCGTGCACATAGTTTTTTTTTGTTTAATTGAAACTCCCCCTTAAACGTTCCCTAAAACTTTCACCTTAATACCCTTAGTGCTATTAGTTAAAGTGGCTGTACTGGAAGTATTAATAGAATTCACATATTGCCTTCTGGCTAGTTCAAAAACTGTGACAACTTACTCCTGATGATTAAACTCAGTAAAGTAACAAGTTCTTGAGATATTGATTTGTCACCTTTTTGAAAATATAAATACCCATAGATCGGTGAAGTTTCCATAGCTTCACTATACTATCTTCATTGACAAAGTAAGTGTCTCAATTAGAATGTTTCTTAGTTTCATTCATGCTATAGATGGCAGTGGTAAAGAAAAAATGTTGTGGCATTTATTGTAGTGGTCTTTCCCACAACGCCGTCGAACCTACAACTATAGTAAATATTAGACCTTTACATAGCTTTATGAACTTACGGAACAAATTTCACCCCCTACCATGGGCAGGGCCGGATAAAGGGCAATTGGCCCATTCCGATTCTGGAACAAAGCGGTGATCTTCCGATGCTCACCCTGTCATTGCTTGCCCAGGCCTGCATTGCTGCCCGGAAGTGGCCTGAAAATATCAAACTGTCGATAAATCTATCCCCAACCGACCTGCGCAACGATGACGTGATCGACGGATTTATGGTTATCCTGAACGAGACCGCCATTGACCCCTGTCGGATCGAGATCGAAATCACCGAAAACGCATTTACCGGAAGCTGGACATCACGACAGAGCGCGAACTGGATTGCGCAACAGGCCGAGGCGGGATCGCTCGTCGCGAACAGGGGCCTCTGCCGTCTCGGCATCTGCTTCCTTCGGCAGGTCGAGGAGCAGGAAGAGGAACATGCCGACAAGGTTCATCGCGATTATGGTGAGGTAGGTTCCAAGGAACGGAACGACAGACGCATCCAACACGAGCTTGTTCAGTTGCGGACCGAAGATCGCGGAGAGGAGCCCGCCCGCCATCACATAGGATATCGCCTTGGGCCGGAAGCTGTCTGGTCGATGGTGAAATAAATTAAAACATTACTCCTACAAAATTTTTGTCGACAAAGCCAACCTAAGGCTGGTGCGACACTTCACATTGCCCAGACAAGAAACAAGGAGTTCCTGATCGCTTTAGACAGTAAAATCACTTTTTAAATGTCACAGAAAAGAGTTGTTTTCTTTAATTAGTCTAAAGAAAGAGGTTTCAAAGATACATTTAGTGTAGGATCTGGTCCTGTTATACTTGCTGAAATTCGAATGATTTTCAGAATGACTACCCTCAACAATTTTTTCCTTGGAAACCCAACACATATCTCTATTTTTATTTGCGAACTCGTCCTCTGATGATAGAGTCAATGGATAGTTAACGGTGAGCAGCCTTGAAATTGATCAATTTTCTGTTTTATTTGGTGCAACCATAGATCCACCTACGAAATCCCCCCCCCCCCAGTGTCCCAACTACCCCCTCCCTTTCCCTGGTATTACTTAATCCCCTTTAAGCATGCCCATAAGAGAACCCCATGACATCATCGGAAATTTCCTTCGATCTAACAAGAGACTAAAAAAGACTATAAGACTCCCATTTGCAAAACCATCCACTCGGCTCCGTAGAAAAGCCTTCTGCAAATTACTGTTCAAATATACTGTATCCAGCTGAAAAAAAAGGAAATTGATAGACAGAAGGCAAGAATTATTGGAAAAGGATACGCAGGTATTATCAGCCTTCTATAGGCCTATAGAGCATAAGTTTTTGTTGGTGTTTTTGTTAGGGGACGAGAAAATAGAGTACTTTCTAAATATCAAAATTCATTAAGATCCGATCACCTGTTCGTAGGTTAAGAATACCTCATTTTTTCTAATTTTTCCGAATTAACCGTCCTCCCACTCCCCCAGATGGTCGAATCGGAGAAACGATTATTTTTAATTTAATCTGGTCTGGTACCAGATACGCCTGACAAATTTCATCGTCCTAGCTTATCTAGAAGGGCCTAAACTAGCAAAACCTGGACCGACAGACCGACAGAATTTGCAATCGCTAGATGGAACTTGATATTATATTTATATTTTAACTAGTCAGCTATTATATACTGATTTTAAGTGGACGATTGGATTTATTTGAAATTATCTCATTATTATTGACTATGGAGTGTACAGGTATTTGTGTTTTGACAACTAAGACGAATATTTGGCTTGTCCCCTGCTTTAATTCGTTAGTTATATTATATTCGAATAGTCAGTTATTGTGTACTGATTTTAAGTGGATAATAAGGATTATTTGATAATAATTAAATTGTTTCATAAGTGTTGACCGCGGCCATGGCAAGTATGCGCACCACCGGGCTCAATTCCGCGTCCACCTTTCGTGCTCCTGATTGAGCTGAGAGCGTGTTGCGCGCAACGCCAATCAACGCGGCCAGTTCCGCCTGCGTTACCCCAAGTACTTGTGAGACCCGTACCGGTGAAAGGTAGGGCGAACCGTCTTCGCTGAATTGGCCGCCGGCAACTTCAAACGCGTTTTCCATTCTCTTTTTTTGCCCATCATTCGCACGGATCCATGCAAAACCAGGATCGACCTACGCGAACGTGTCGCGTGTCCGGACGAATCTGTCCGGGACGAGCTGGAACACGTCGTCGAAGCCGTCGCGGGCGTGAATGAAGCTGTGATCCTCTCTACCTGCAACCGCACGGAGCTCTACTGCGCGTTGCACCCCGGTGCAGAACCAGATCTGGATCACTGGTTGGCGAAAAGCCGAGATATGAACGTTGCCGAACTCCAGTCTGCAACCTATAAGTACTGGGACACGGACGCCGCAAAACACCAGATTCAAAAAAAAAAAAAAAAAAAAAAAAAAAAAAAAAAAAAAAAAATTAAAAATAAAGGAGAAAAACAAAACTAAAAAAATAAAAATAAAAAAAGAACTAAAAAGAAAAAAAGAAAAAAACTAAAAAAACGAAAAAGAAAGTAAAAACCAAAAAAACGAATGTATATACAGACCGGGACACCGGGATACAAATGACGAACGGGACACAGGAAATATAAATGACGACCGGGACACAGGGACACAACTACAACAGGGCCGCCGGGTGGGCTGCACCGAGATCGGCGTGGGCCAGTTCTCGCCGAGCCATTTGACGTGCTCCGCCATTTCCTGCGGGCCCGTCGCGCAATTCAGACCGAGCATGTCGACATCCAGCGCCTGGACGACCGTGGCTGCGGCGGCGATATCGGCGCCGACGAGCAGGGTACCCGTCGTCTCGATCGTGACCTGCACCATGATCGGCTGAGCCGCACCGGCCTCGAGACGCGCCCGTTTTGCCCCGTTGACCGCCGCCTTGATCTGCAGAAATGCATCAATAACATTATCAGGATAATTTGAATAACCCACTGCATTAGCACCAAGTAATAACATTTGAAAAGGAATATTGGGAATGATTTCACGTAATTCAGTCAGACGATCCCAAGGACATTCGTGAAGGAAACGAAGAGCGACATCGAATGTTGCACCTGAAGTTTAATTTGAAAAATCTTTCTCGTTCATAACAAAAGACGAATGAATCTTACCTCCCCAATTTTCCAAGCTGAAAAATTGCGGGAAATTTTTCTAAAGGTTAACAAAATGAGAGTAAGAAAAGCACAGTCAGAAAAGAAGTGTGGACGAAGTGGCAGGGGATACAGGAGAGCAAACTGAGATAAATACCACAACAGGAGGAGAAGCTGTTGGAGAAAGAGTTTGCAAGTACGAAACTATTAACAACAATGATTGAGGGCAGTGATGAAAGTGAAAGGAAGCCCAAAAAGGGAGAACGCGGGAGTTCAACAAGATGATAGAGAAGTTGAAAAACGGACAAGAAAATAAATACGGGAGGTGAGGGGGGGCTCATCTATTCTAAAACTAATTTTGCAATTTAGATGTCCTAAGAAGTAAATATTCTATAAACAGTCAAATACTCTATAAACAGTCACTATGTCCCACCCTATTGAAAATGCTTGTTAGTTCATTTCCTTTAAATTTTTCATTAGTAATGATAAGGTAAAGGTGAACTTATTACTAACTCAATTTAATGCTGATAATGCTGATAATTCCTGTATTTTTTCCTATTTGCTATTTATATTTTCTGCCACTTAAGTTTTTTTCTTAAATAAGGGTGTAGACTAGCTTAAAAAATGTAAAAAATTGTCCTTTTTCAGCAATTTTCAACCAATTTTCAAATTACTTTTAATCCAAAAAAAAAACTCTATATACCAAATTTCAGGAATTCACGTCTGTAGGTGGATAGAACTGAATCTCAGCTATTGAGTAATAGAAAAATTTTCCTCTCCCGTTGATATATTACAATTGCACGAGAGCGGAAAAATAACATACCGAAACTAGCACAGGGCCACCAACTAGGTGTTGGGGTGGCGCGAAGCGCTACCCCAACAGCTAGTATATATATATATATAGATAGCTTTGTTTTGTCCCCGGTAATGGTTCTCACGTCCCTTGTACGCATGATGTCATGCACCTGGATATTGATGAGGTATTTTACATCGAAGTTGACCTTTACTGGACCCGAGCGTAACTCGAGGAATATAAGTTTCTTTTCCAGGTTTCAAAACCACCAGGTTTCAAAAATTTTAAAACCTTCTAGGAAAAAGAATTAGTTTTTAGCATTCATGGAGGATTATGAATTTCCTAAGAGTGGTGGCCGGGCATAACAGCCCCCGGGAAAAACAAGAAGAAATTAGATCTATTTCCGCTTAAGTCTTGGCATAAATAGAACTCCTTGAAGCCCTTATCACACACACCCCCATACACGTCGAAAATAAACAAACACTAGATGAGAATACCATGCAACTCCATGTCTAAAATGAGTCAGAACAGTGATTTTCTATTATAAGATTTGACTTAAATTGATATACACCCTCCCAGCAAGTTTCCATTTCCATTAAATCTTTATTTATGATTCCCTCCCACCCCAAACAAGGCTGACCTACTTTCTGTTTAGGCCTAGAAGATTGGTCAATAAGGAAAATCTTCAGCCATCTGTCATCCTTCATCCTTAGAGCATATCCAAGGCATCTCAACCTTTTTTTTATTATAGCCCTAGAAAGTGGGATTGAACCATATTTTTCGTAGAGCCTAGTGTTTGAAATACGGTCAGTCAGCCAGGTACGTAAGGCAAATAGAGGTAGATCATTTATGTTACATATTACACGCGTATCTTTTTTCTTATAAAATAAGCAACCATTAAAAATATCAAGGCTGAACTCATAATAAACAGTAGCTTATTTGTCTTATCTGCTATTTGGTTATCCGTGGCAGTGCTTATACTTGTTGTGGGGTACTTAAGTTTTGGGGGCTATTTAAAATCAGAGATAACCAGGAAAATCTAGTTTTTTTTATCTACCACATGATTGGAATATCAATGTATAGCTTACCTGGAAGTATCTAAAGTAGCAAAACTGGGACCGACAGACCGACAGAATTTGCGACTGCTATATGTCACTTGGTTAATACCAAATGCCATAAAAACTTTAGCGTAAAGAGAGAGGCGTTGAGAAGGAAAAGCCCCTTTCATATACGGAGTAATTTCTGTTCGTTTTAAGTTTAAATGTCGCTCCCTACTTTCATTTAAAAACAAGAGCTAAGAGCTCATATGGCACTTGTGACGAGGCGAGAAGAGCTATAAAGGATTTTTATGAAACTTCTCAACAACTCTACCACATTTATTTAAATAGCTTCACTAAAAATTTAAGGATGTGCTGGTCCAATGGAAAGTTACTCTCTAGTAGATAGCACGCAGTATGGAAGTATTTTTCCTCTCCCCTGTTTAAAACAGTGGCCTACCAACGTCTTTTGGATAGTTTTTCCCTAGTTTTTTGATGAGGGTACTTCTGTGGATTTTATACTTCTCAGCAGCAGCTCTTTGGGTTAATTTTCAATTCTCAATGGATTCTATGCTTCCTAAATGCTCACATATATCCATATTCTAACCAAATTTCCATAATTGATCAAACAAGGTGTATTTTATTACTTCATGAAAAACTAAACTTTTTCTATATAATTTGGACAAATATTTCCATCTTCGAAATATGGCAAGCGATTGCGAGAACCTGGCCCGTCAATGCATCTCTGCAGACTATGAATTTCCTAAGAAACTTGGGCCAAGGGAAATTGTAAAAATTGGGAAGATTATTGTAAAACGTACCTGAGAGTGAATTTGAGGGGATTTGAAAACATTACACAAACAGGTCTACTGCTTTAGATAATAAATACATGAGTAGTGTAAAGTAATCAAGAAAATCAATGAAAAATATTAAACATTGAATATTGAAATATTGGATCCTCTTAAGAAGACCTACATTGCTGAAGTATTGAAAAGTCAAGGTTCTGAGAGTGAATTTGAGGGGATTTGAAAACATTACACAAACAGGTCTACTGCTTTAGATAATAAATACATGAGTAGTGCATAGAAATAGAAAAAAGAATAAAGATAAGAGTCTTCTAATTTTTGGTGTCTTTTCCATTCCAAAAATTATCTTAACTCTGAATAATGTGAAATTTTGATGATAAAATGTTGCAAAATTTGGCCTCTATTCTTTTTTCAAAATCAATGAATTAGAAGCCTATGAAATTAGAAATCTATGAATTAGAAGTGTGATGCATATTTTCTTCGTACCCCAAACTTTTGTGTACCACGTATTTTTTAATATTGCAGTAAAGCAAAAGTAGTGTTTAATTTGACCAGGAAAGAATACAGGGGTGAGAGAACAATGTTATATCCACCCAAGACAATGTCAGGGAGAACCTTTAAAGGCACTGCCTTGCAGTTTACAGCTTCGTTGCAAGCTGAAGGCCAAAATAATGAAATGGGCACCAAAACAGACTCTTCTCTGATTTGAGATCCTTTGGGTTTTTGAATGGTTGGAATTTTGTGCTCAAAACCAACTGAGAAGAATGAGCAGATGTTAAATGTTCACAATGTCAACAAAACCGGTTACATGTACATAAACATAACATATAAAAAGACCAGGACGATCAAACAGTTCGTGGTAACGAACTGTAGTAAGGAGCGACCCGGCTCAATAGTGACCGAAACTCTAAAAAATGGAATTTTTATACCAATAGTTACATAAAAAAAAATCGAACTTTAATGCTGATTTTAAATATATAAGGTTCATCAAGATTAGTTCTACCCATCAAAAGTTACGAGCCTGAGAGAATTTGCCTCATTTTAGAAGATAGAAGCTCCTATCTACAAAAATGTGGAATTTTGTATTTTTTGCCAGAAGGCAGATCACGTATGCGTGTTTATTTGTTTTTTTTCCCAGGGGTGATCGTATCGGCCCAGTTGTCCTAGAATGTTGCGAGAGGGCTCATCTTAACGGAAATGAAAAGTTCTAGTGCCCTTTTTAAGTGACCAAAAAAATTGGAGGGAACCTAGGCCCCTCCCACGCTAATTATTTTCCCAAAGTCGACGGATCAAATTTCTGAGATAGCCATTAGAGCGGTTAAAGAGTTTCATACTTTTTTTATAATAGTTATTAAAATGGCACATAAAATAAATCGGTAAAATATGTCAGTCTACAATTGCAAACAGGAATTATGCGTCCTTACTATAATAAAAAGTTCCATTATCATGATTGTAGCGATAGCTACCACTGAACAAAGCAACAACGACCCATAGTAACCGAAAGTTTAAAAACACGTCTAGAAAGAAACTGTCACCGAGAAAAATTTCTCAGTTAAAAGTGATTCAGGAAAAAGGTTTCTTCCTGTTTGCGAGTCCGAATCTGCCCATTCAGCCGTTCTTGCCTCAATGCCTGAAACACCTCTTGAAATACAGGGCCGGGTTTGACACCCATTGCGATCAGGTCGTCACAGGTGAGTGCCAACCGGGCGGTCGCCTGGTATTTTGTTAAATACAGTTCAACCCATTTCCGGACCCTCTCTTTTCCGGATACGGCAAGAATCAGCAACAAACATTCCAGTGAACAGGGTGAAAGGTGGTCGTAGATGGTACCTTCATATACGAAATAATTTCTGTTCCTTTTAAGTTTTAATGTTGCTCCTTACTTTCAGTCGAAAAAACGAGTTTTTTTATTTAATAAAAATAAAAACACAATAATAAAAACAGAAGCAAACTTGGTAATAAACATTTACCTACGGCTTCTTTTACTCAACACATTCCTTAACTAACTTTGATTTTGTGTAAAACAGGGGATTTCTAAAAAATAAATCCTCTAGAGGGTAATGGGTAGGAATAACCACATACTTAGAAGCAGAGCATTGCCAGAATGGGCTAAGCCGAGATATAGTTGAAGGAAAATATGTAAACCAAAATAAAAAAACTTCTTGACGCATTGGATATGATGAAAGATTTATTCTGATACGAAGAATTAGCCATAGTACTAAAAGTATTAGAAAATAATAATGCCTGAGGTGCTGATAATGTAGTAAATAATATTTTTAAATATGGTGGCTCGTAGGTGTGAAACAGGCTACTTAAGATTTTGAATATGATTTTGAAGAGTCGAAAGATTAAGGGGCTCGCCACCTCATCAATACCTCGCTCTTTACGCTAAAGTATTTTTTGTAGTTTTGAAAGAGCTTTGTATTCTAATTAAATGGCCTTTGTGATTCAGGGGTCATTCTCAAAGAATTAGAACAAAACTTGAACTTCGAAAGTTCGAATTTTGTTCCAATTCTTTAAGAATGACCCCTGAATCACAAAAGCCACTTAAGTAGAATAAATAGCTCTTTAGAAACTACTAAAAATACCTTGGTGTCAAGAGCAAGTTTTGAATATGTTGTAAAAAAAACCCAAATCAGCGATAGCTGCCAAGTTTTTGCTATTAAACCTGCCTACTTCTACTACTACTACTAGTAAAGTGATCTCAAATCTAAAAATTATCTCTTTAACTTCTTATATTGTACTTCACTGGCATCTTTTTTTCTGATTCTTTTAACGAATTGTTTTCTGTTTCTACACAAAAACCTCCTTCCCCAAAATAAGTTCATCTTTATACGATCTTCAGCCTTTCTTGCTACTAACAGTTGCGCTAAGTGGTTGGCCTACGTTACGTTAAAAAAAAACCTACCACACGTGTCTTTTCACACTTGGCTAACGTAAAAATCTACGAAAACATTGTAATCATCATCAAAAATCTTCATAAGCAAATTATTTTAAAATGTGAAATGGGGAGTCTAGCTGTGATTTAGTGGGAAGGGCTTTCTAGGAAAATTCTATTAATTTGTTTTCAAAATTTATAAAATATTTATAAAAATATAGAAATAATATTTATAAAAATAGAGAATAAGCATGTCGATAAAACATTGGGTGAAGCTCCACGAACTCCAAGCCGTCGCCGTTCACCAGAAAACGGGAGAAGAAGGACTTCAGTAAGCCGTGAGCGAAAACATGAGAGGCCAACCTCCCGAGAAGAAAGAGGTGATAGTCGCAGATCTAGAAGTCCAAGAAGACGCAATTCACCCCTAAGGAAAGATAGACGAAGATCTAGAAGTCGAGAGCGAGATTATAGAGGAGGCGATGTGAGCCAACGGGGATATGGACATGTTCCACGAGCGGGTGCTCGTGCTCGACGGCGCTGGAGCTGATGTGTGCCGCATCGAGGCCGCGGGCCCTGGGCACGTCGTGCGAATCACGAACTTTGCGTGGCTCAACGGGCTCACGATCACCGGAGGCCACGGGCCGGGCAACGACAACGGAGTGCACCTGACGGTCCAGGCGTTAGGAGCGCGAATCGAACGCTGCCTGATCGTCGACAACGAGGGCCGCGGCGTGAAGTGGCGCTGGGGAGACTCCGGCGACTACGTAGAAGTTTCAAGCTTCCATCTGTAAAAATATTGAATTTTGTATTTTTTGCAAGAAGAAAGATCACAGATGCGTGTTTATGTATATATTTTTTTCCCCAGGGGTGATCGTATCGACCCAGTGGAAGATTAAAACTTAAAACGAACAGAAATTATTACGTATATGAAGCACTGGGCCGGCGCCGGCTCGGCGTCCTTGGCGACGGCGATGGCGTTGCCCTGACCGCAGGCGATGACGGTGCGCGCGTGCTGTTTATCGCACGCCGACGAGATGCCGGCGCACACGGCGATTCTGGTGGACCGCCACTCGAAGCTGCTAGGCTTGCAGATCAACGACGGCTACGGCAAGCGCGACGACGGCCTCATGGTGGGCAGCGTGCACCCGATCCAAACTGTCGAGCTCCTGGTGGCGCTCGAGCGGATCGGCTACGACGGCACGATCTATTTCGACACCTTTCCGGACCAGTCCGGCCTCGACCCTCAGGCGGAGGCGCGCACGAACGTGGAGGCCATCGAGACAGGTGCCTATCTCTTCACGGCCGCCTTCAATACAAAATACTAAATGCGTCGGGACTTCAGCATTAGGATAGAATGCAAACATATCAGCCTTATCTCCAGCTTCTCGAGTCACAAACTCAGCTTTTAGACTTTTTGCCAACTTAACGTGATCTTCTGCTGTTTGGGCAGCTGTTCGATAATCTCCGACCGTTGGAAGCGCAGATTCTTTAATAGGTTTTTTAATCCCGAATAAATTCCCTGATCTTTTGTGTAATTTCTTTTCCCCTCTTTTAGATATTTGGGCTACAAGTCCATGTTTTGAGGCATCAACTTCCAGCTTGAGAGCATGGCTGGAACTGTGAAAGAAAGCTAAGTTCATGAGTATAGATTGTGGTGAGACGTTAAGATTTTTCAGAAAGAGGTCAGTGACCAGTAGCCTGAGGTAGCATCTAACTTTCAGAAATACTTACGACTACCTAGGTCCATAATTGCATCTTGAAGGTTGGAATTGGGTAATAAGGATGCTTGATAGCTTTGTTTTTTTTGACCACTTCTTAATATCCCAAAATGGTCAGATACTTCATTTAATATCACACTTACATTATGGAAACTGACATTAGCCAAAATACTATCAATCAACGATGCTGAATTCATAGTGACCCTTCTTGGGACTGTAGTCGTAGACTTCAACCCATTACTCAACATAATATTTAAACACCGGCTAACCTCTGGGTTAATAAACAAATTCATTAGTTCAAGATTGAAATCACCGCACACAAATATAGTAAGTTTCTACTCCTGCGACTAATAATAGTCGCAGTCGCAGCTAAAAGTAGTTGGAAAATGCAAGAAGTTGCAGATGCAATCACAATTAGTCGAATTACCAACTAATTACGGTCACAAGCGCGAATAGCCGTAGTCACAAGTAGTCATAGTCATAGGCAGTTAAAGTCACACGTAGTCAGAGTCGTAATTAGTTACAGTTGTGTGAAATCGCAATCAAAAGTAGTCACATTTGCAAGTAGTCAGAGCCTTGGTCGTAAGTATTCGCAGCCATAATATTTGCATGTTATCAATACTATTACAACTACCAGCACTAGTGCTACCACACTACTTGTTGGAACATTGTTGGAAAAGCAGCCCTGAAATTTGGAAAGATCATAAAATAAGCAATCTAATGGCACTACTCTAATTTTACTAACGTGATTCCTTATGGTTAGCTTCTAATATCCCCTTAAGCCCACAGTTACTGTTAATAAGAAATAGGACAAATAATAATGACAAACATCTGAAATCAATAACTTTGTATGTTGTCTAAGCCGTTCCAAGGGACTTTTTTCCCAACTGAAGGAACGATGATGTATCAAGTATAGTGGAACGAGCAGAAGAGGCTGGTTTTAAGATTAACATGAACATTTTAAAAAGGAAATGAAAATCCAAAGAGCAATTTCAAGCAAAATCAAAGCAAAGAAGAGAGGAAAATGTCATATACAAGTAACCACGGTCTGGGAAAAAAATATAACAAAATAAAGAAAAATAAGAAAGGTTTAGTTTGCTAGTCATTAGTAATAGTTTTTCTCCTGTATATCCCCTAAAAGTCCTAGAATCTTAATGAAAATCACACCATTAGATTCAGTGCGTCAGAAAACACTATTGTTGAAGTTTCAAGCTCCTATCTACAAAAATGTGGGAATTTTTATTTTTTTTTTTGCCAGAAGAAAGATCACGGATGCATGTTTATTTGTTTTTTTTTGTTTGTTTTTTTTTTCCCAGGGGTGATCGTATCGACCCAGTGATCCTAAAAAGTCGTGAGAGGGCTCATTCTAACGGAAATAAACCAGGCATCACATTGACACAGGCAGCCAGGGCCTCTTCCACCAGCTTCTTTGCCAGGGAATCGGCAGTTTCTGTGTCCGGACAGGTACATATAATTAATATATGTTGATTGGATTCTTGCATGTTATTGTTACGCCAATATAAATGTCGCGCTTGAATTTTACGAAAACGACCCGATGTCATGAATCATACCGCGCGCAAGCAAACGAAGGCGACTGATTTTGTTTAAAATTTTATTCCTGCTGTTCCTGATCGTCGTAAAGTATGGAAAAGGACCAATAAATTGCAATAGTGCAAACCTAGCGCTTTGTATTAAGTTTGCATCAGACATTAGACCTCTAGATTAGTCTTGCGCTCTACATGTTAAATGTTTGATAATACTTTCTAAATGGCATAATTTAGAAAGAAAGTATTTTCAAATTTGAATCTGTCCTATCTTGTCTCACCAGGTCAAGATCTCTCCGATGTTGATATAAAAGTGCATTGTGACGTAAATGTATTCGATTGGCTGATACGTCCTTCACGAAAATTCCCTTCCCTCATGATAAATTCATCCATGGAAAGATCCTCTCACGTGACCACCTTCCCCGATACCTCCCTCCTCAATGAAAAAGTCCCCCTGAAATAAGTCCCCCACACTTCCAAATAACCGTTACTATATGTAAACAATGGTCAAAATTTATAACTTTGAGCCCCACCCCCCGGGACTACGGGGTATTAAGTCATCCCAAGAGACATAATTATTAGGTTTTTCGACAATGCTGAACAAAATGGCCCCTTCCTTGCTAATTGAATAAAAATTGCTAATTAATTAAATTATATTTCTTGCTAATTAATTAAATTAAATAAAAAAACAAGTTTTTTAAATGAAAGCAAGGAGCAACATTAAAACTTAAAACGAACAGAAATTACTCCGTATAGAAAAGGGGCTTTTCCTCCTCTACGCCCCGCTTCTTACGCTAAAGTTTGACTCTTTCTCTTAACTCTACTTTTTAAAACAGCAAAAACTTTAGCGTAAAGAGGGGGACGTTGAGCATTATATATCAAATATTGATTTTAATTTTATTACTTCATTCCAAGACTATTTAAGACACATATAATTTTTTTTTATAAACAAGAGTCTGGATACTGCCCTCTTCCCTAACTGTAAAAGTTTCAAGTCTGTTTCATCATTGACACTTCAATGAAAACGAATTATATTTCAAACATTTTTTTCCCAGTTATTACAGAATTGAAAATGAAAACAAAATTACTGTGAAATAAAATCTTGAACTGATCTTTCAACAATTAATAGATTCCAATCTCGTCTGCACCTTCATTCGTGACAACTAAATCCAATCGATGGTCATTGTTAATATCATTTACAACAATTGAAGATGGATGTGAATCTTTTCCAGTTGAATAGATCAATTGTTTGTCAAAAGTACCATTTCCACGTTCCGATGCAACTGGATCTGGTGAACACCCCGCCGGGCCGCTGTCTTCATAGGAACCGACTCTGGTAGTTTGGTTACGCGGGTTCATTGGAGACTCTCCGGTTATTAAAAAAGTTATTTCTCTTTTATTATTTCTCTTTTATTATTTCTATTTATTATTATTATTTCTCTTTCGAGTATTATTTCTCTTAAGAAATGGTGGAACTTTCTTTTGTTTAAATGTCAAAAGAATTTGGCATAAACACTGAAAATTTTTGAATAAAATAATACTTTTAATTTTGGAATAAAAAATTATTTTGTTCCAAGAACTTTCTTTCCACTTTTTTTTTGTAGGCAGTCGTAAGAATTTTGTATAAAAACTAATAATTTTGGAATCCAATTCTTCCCTTTTGCTCCGAACGTTATTGAGGGAAGACTCGAATGATTCTTGAGAAACACCAACTCCATCTAAAAAGAAAAATATATTCATTGAAGGCTCAGCAAGTCTGTGGTTTTTTAAACAGTAGCAACTGGCAGTTTACCTTAGTTTCCCCCTTTCTCCTACCTCTAACTCTGCCTCTCCTTCCTCAAACTGTGTTACTCCTAGCTCCAGCTCTCTTTCTCCTTCTCCTAGCCTTTCCTCTCTTCCCTCTAAATTAGAGAACCCTGCTGTAGAAGTGTCAAGCTCCTATCTACAAAAATGTGGAAATTTGTATTTTTTGGCAGAAGGTAGATCACGGATGCGTGTTTATTTGTTTGTTTGTTTGTTTGTTGTTTTTTTTTTCAAGGGGTGATCGTATCGACCCAGTGGTCCTAGAATGTTGCGAGAGGGCTCATTCTAACGAAAATGAAAGTTTTAGTGTCCTTTTTAAGTGACCAAAAAATTGGAGGACATCTAGGCCCCCTCCCACGCTGGAGTTGTGACGCCACATTTCAGTTCAAATTTTTCAGTCTTTTCACAAAAGAGTGCGCGGAGCTAATCTTGAGATTAATGTGAACGATTCGAAGATAGTTCATTTTAACCCGCTGAAAAGTGATGTTATGGAGCCAAATGTTCCATTCCTTCTAACAAACGGTATCAAGATCCTTGGAGTTACTTTCTCCAAGTGTCTTTTCGGACATTTTAAAGACGTTTGATTTTGTCGATCATGAAATTCTATGGTGTAAAGTGGACTGGGGGGGGGGGAATGGGGGGCCGGTTAATTCGGAAAAAATAGAAAAAATGAAGTATTTTAACTTCAAACGGTTGATCAGATCATCATGAAATTTGCTATTTGGAAGGATATCGTGTCTCAGAGCTCTTATTTTTAATCCCGACCAGATCTGGTGACATTGGGGGAGAGTTTGAAGGGGGAAACCTAAAATCTTGGAAAACACTTAGATTGGAAACATCGGGATGAAACTTGGTGTGAAAAACAAGAAGAAGACTTAGCATCTTCCAGAATGGAACTTTATGGTTCCAAGTTTTCTAATTTAAAAAAAAAAACTACGCCTTGAATCTTCCCTCTGATTGGTCGAATCACAAATTTTATGCTGAAAAGTTTACATTATTCAACTTAAAATTACGAATAGAATACACAATTGGCGCTGTAATTGCGTGTAGTTTTGTCTTTATTGACAAATCTGACTGGAATGTGACCTGGCGTTCAAAATATGTGATTGATGAACTTTTCTATAGTCTGTTTATGGACTAAGACACAAGGTGTGTGGGCAAAAAGTGAATGGTGTCACTGCAAAGTTCAATCAGAGAAGAATTGAAATAACTCTGTGGTATTACACTCTGGGGTGGCCTCAGAGTTATAATAGTAACGGTTGGGGTGATGCAATCCACAACAACCTCTCTTTTCTGGAGCTAACATAACACTGAATAAAATCTATTGTTTGAATAGGTGATGGCTATGAAAGCCTTTCCCGGAAATGACTTTAATTATTCGACTATGTCATCTGTTGACTGGAAAATAACACCATTGCTGCAATTGAGAGTTGCCCTGACATTATCCTCTAAACAATTTAAAACAAAAAATTGACATTTTTCCAAACTGACAGAAAGGCCCAAATCTTCTAAACAATTAATTAAAATATTAAAATTAGAAACAAGACTAGACACGGACTGGCTAAGAAGGATAATGTCATAATCCTTCTAAATCCTTCTATTATCTAACTGTCTCAGGGACATCTTCAAAAATTTGAAAACTTGATCACTGGTTATGAGGTCTCGAAGCAGCTCCAAAACGATACAATGGAGCATAACTAGATTAAGCCTAAAATGAAGCCAAATTGAAAATGAAGCCGTAGGAATATTGAAAAGTCGCTAAGCTCGCTTATGCTGGAATTTATTCGAAAAAAGGGAAAAAGAAACGAAATTGGATGGTCGCCTCAACATCTAAGATACAAAACACACGAAACATAATACACAAAATAGGAAAAGATAAGGCAAATGTTATGAAAAAATGTTAAAATTGGAAACTGCTTGTTCGTTATTAGGAAATTGAAGAAGTAAGTAGAGACCCTTTGAAACTCAACTTCACGATCATAAACAAACAGTTTTATCAACTTTTATGAATAATACCAGGACCTCCTTAGTAGCCTAGACAATATTCCAAGGCTTACGTTTTTTACAAGCAGCGACGGGGGAAGATAAGGCGGATTGGGGGGCGGGGGGAGTAGGCTGAGTTCAAATTATTTTTTCACATTCCACTAAGGTGCCTTTGGTCATTGTGTGGGAAGAAAAACCTAATTCGTATACGAATAAAACTAAGTATGATCTGTCGAATGCTAGTGACATGGTTGCTTCAGGTTGAGGCCTAACAACCGTAGGATTGCAGAAAAATAATATCAGAATGTTGGACAGTGAACATAAGCCTTAATTTATGATAGTTACCAATCAGTACCATTATTCAAAAAGGTTTTCAGTCCGCTTTTGAGAGAAATCAGCGAGAAAACGACATATTCCCCCAGGAATCTTTTTCAAGTGGTGGAACATATTCTTGACCAAAAATAAAACAAAACAAAAAACAAACAAATAAACACGCTTCCGTGATCTGTCTTCTGGTAAAAAATACAAAATTCCACATTTTTGTAGATAGGAGCTTGAAACTTCTCCAGTAGGGTTCTCTTATACGTTGAATCTCATGATGGGATTCTATGACTCTTAGGGGGTGTTTTCCCCTATTTTCTAAAATATGACAAATTTTCTCAGGCTCTTAACTTTTGATGGTTAAGCCTAAACTTGATGAAACTTATATTGAAAAGAAAATCCTGGTATATATAAATCAATTCGCTGTTCCATAGCATTTAACCCAGACAGTAGATCTTGACCAAATATTAAATACATAAATAATGTTGGCTGAATAAACCCCCAAAAACTCAACAGTACTGCTCCAAGTGCATGGCCAGCTATGTTATTCCCAAGACATAAAACTCCTATGTTAAAAAGTGTTCCTTGCGCTACGATAGCTACCATAGGTCCTATTTTCTTTCCAAAAGGTGTAAGGGTTTTTAAGACTAGCTTTTAAAATAAAGCCAAAGAATGACTAAACTTATAATGACAACAAACTTACGCTTTTCGAAGGAGGGCTATCCCACTCATTAGCTACCCACTAAATGCACATTACATAAGAATAAAATTATGCTCTCAATTTGACTAAACAACAGAATCGGGACTACGGCGTAGACACGAAAAATTTTGCCATTGACCAATCAAAATTACAAATTAGTTATTTATAAGAATTCCTACAAAAAAAGGGTGCTGTTAAAATCAGCTCAAAAAAAAAGCCAAATTACCTTCAAGAAGGCTTTTTGGGTTTAATAGTCTCAAAAATGGCCATTATACAAAAGCCAGGATTTTTATCCAATATTTTTACCTTATAAGAAGTCTTCATGGGAGAGAACCGCGATATAATAATAATTTTCTTTTGGTTGTTTCGAAATTAGGGTTATTAGCGCAGTACCATTTTTGCCAGTGTTGCCACGTTGAACCGCGAAAATAAATAAGCCAAACTAAATAAGTAGATTTATCAGCAACAAAAAAGAGTATGGGTACTGCCTCCTTCCCTATCTATGAAAGTGTAAAAACTACTGCCTCACTGGCGCTTTACTGAAAATGAATTATATTACAAACATTTTCTTACGTACTTATTACAACATTGAAAATAAAAATGAAATTACAGTAAAATTAAATTTTGAAATGTCGGGCTTTTCAGCAGCTGATATCATTACATATCATATATTTAGTTTAATCTTATTTCTTCCCAAAACTGTTCACGAAAAATTTAGTTTCAGGAAGAGCGGATCCAGTACGGTTACGTCAATCACATATTTACATTATTTGCTTATTCTACCCACCAAGTTTCATCCCAACTTCACCACTCTAAGCGTTTTCCAAGATTTCCGGTTTCCCCCTCCCCCCAATGGTCGGAATTTGAAATAAGAGCTCTGAGACATGAGTTCCTTCTAAATATCAAATTTCATTAGAATTCGGTCACCCGTTCTTAAGTTAAAAATACCTCAATTTTTCTAATTTTTCCAAATCAACACCCCCAGGAGGACATGGATGACATGTCATTGGACCTAGATGTCGTGTCATGAGTCCTGAGTGTCCAGTCCAAGTGAGATTGATCGGACACTGACGACGTTTCATCCAAGCCGACGGGCTCATAGGAGTTCGACCTACCGCGACCACCGCGCCGAGTTCGAATGCACCCGACTTCACTTAGTTGTCGCAGGACCCGCTGTGTCTGGCGATAGGACAATCCTGTAGCTCGCGCGATAGAGTCGACGGAAGGGAAGCAACGTCGATCGACGTGACTTTCCCTACTTACTTCTGACCTTGCCGTGCAATGGTTTTACCCGGCTCGTAGATGTTTTCAGACCCGATTCATAAACATTCCATATTTCTTGAGGTCTGAACATGTGTTTAATTATATGTAGACCTCGTTCCAGGTTGTTAAAGAAACCCACTACACTTTGACAGTTGAAAGCAGTTGCCCGTCATAAGCTTGTACCTTTTGATGTTCTTACTGATAGAGTTTTAAGGCAATCCATAAAACCACAGTACCAAGGGTTCTCTGATAAGCTGAATTTGATGGTGTGATTTTCGTTAAGATTCTGTGACAATTAGGGCGTGCTTCTTCCTATTTTCTAAAAAAAGGCAAATTTTCTCAGGCTCGTACCTTTTGATGGGTATGACTAAACTTAATGAAACTTATATATTTAAAATCAGCATTAAAATAAATTCTTTTGATGTAACTATTGGCATCAAAATTACAGTTTCTTCCCACGAACTGTTTGACAACATCTAGTTTTACAGAATAATGGGTATTCCCTCCAAAACCGAAGAAATTACCTATCGCCAACTTTATTGGCTCGCTTCTGTTTTGTAAAAGAATTTGACTTTTCAATGAAGGATCAATCACTGTTGTATTCAATGTTCCCGGTAACAGATCATTTGACAAACAAAGTGCAAGCATGACTGTTTCTATAGCTCCTGCTGCCCCTAGGGTATGACCAATCCATCCTTTGACGGAACTGCATGGAGGTGTCGATCCAAAGATAGCGTGAATGGCTCTATCTTCTATTTCATCCCGATCTCTCCACTCTAAGCGTTTTCCAAGATTTCTGTTTCCCCCCTCTAACCTCCTCTGTCTCCGGATCGTATTCGAATTGAAAATGGAGCATCTGAGACATTAGATATTTCTATATATCAAGTTTCATTAAGATACGATCACCCTTCGTAAGATAAGGATACCTCAATTTTCACGTTTTCGAAGATTTCCGGTTTCCCCCTCAAACGTCCCCCAATGTCACTGTATCTGATCGGGATTGAAAATGAGAGCTAAAGTTAAGATGAGAGGTGTTGAAAGAATTTTTTCGGCAGAGGGGGACTGAAATCGAACCCCAAGTCAAAGAAACAAGGCATTTTCATTAAGATCTCTCAGAAATATATATTAATATGGCTTGAAGTTGCCTCTAATAACAACCCTCTCCCTCTTGAATTGCTTGATAGGGTGAGCTAGCCACATATTGCGACGGTGGCGTAAATATACTTAGTCTTGGCTCAAAGAAACATTGCATTTTCATTAAAACCTCTCAGAAAATCTTTCAAAATATCTTAGAAACCATGTGATTTCCGGTACAACTATTAATTTCCGATGTTTACAGGATGTCGACGTGACCCAAGCAATTCACTTCAGTTTTACGTTCAACTTCATCCTGACAAGGTAAGGAATATCAAAAGTTTCTAATACAGAAACTCTGTGAAATACAGAAACTCTCTGTGTTTCTAACACAGGATGTAGAAAAACAATTGATAGCTCATTCGCAAGAGAAACAGTTTGCCCTTCAACTTGATGAATTATTCAAGGAATCCCCTCCGAAGTTTATACGATCGCCCTTTCTATATGTACCTCATAGCCTATGCCTCACGGGCATAAGTTACAACCATTATCCTAATGGCTGGGGGGGGGTGTCATTCTCAAAGACATAATTTCCGGACCTTTCAATTACGTTGAACGAAATTGCTATCTAAAAATTTTGATTAGATGTGTTAGGGGAAATGGTGGGCGTGAGGGGGGGGGTCTTGTTGCCCTCCAACCACTTTAGACTATTAAAAAGCTAGGAGCACCGGAATGGTTAACGAATTGTTAACAAACTCTTGACTAAGAACCGACGCAAGACCAGGCGCCGGGAGGTTGCAGCGAGGCGAAAACCCGTTTGGCCAAGAACCTGCAGGGGGGTCCGAGAGCGCATGAGCCGCGTCTCCGGTGAGTCTTTTGACTGCCGTTCGATCAGACCTCGACCCAGCGTCTCGGCGTAAACCGCGCTCTGTCCGGTGCCGGGATGCGGTGGGAAACCCGAAGCGCGATCCCAAGGCAACAATCTTAGAAATCTTAGAAAATGGCGGAGAATTTGCTAGTGCAAGATAGCTGATATGCATTAATATATTGGGATTATTCAAGGTCTATACCCTTACTTGGGATGGACCCAGCTGAAAGTTTTTAAAGAACAATCTTAGAAATCCTGAAGTAAAGAAGTCCCTAAAGGTTTTTTCTAAGGAAGAATCTTAGAAATTCTGGGGTAAATAAGCCCTGTCCCATGTAGTTTTTTTTAAGAATATTAGAAATCCTGAAGTATAGTTCAATCTTTTTGACTTTGACAGGGATTGGGTGGGACCTTATAGTTGGACGTTGATATATGGGATTTCTGGACAGGAAGCTGTTTGGTTTTTGGCAAATAAATAGGCTGCGCGGCTGAGATGTTATTGTTAATATTTAGCTGGATACAGCGTTTATAAATCAATACTACGCCGTTGCCACATTGCATAATTTGAAATAAGTATTGGCAAATTAAAGGAATTGTTAATTCCTTAATAATCGAATATTAAAGGAAATAGACAAATTAATTTCTACCGTTTTGGAAACAAAAGTGGCAACAATGGAGTCACTTTCAAGTACTCTTCAACGCTTGTTCAAATATTACTATCATAATCAATGGAAAATTTACAGAAGGTTTTATAAAATAATTGGAAAAGATAAAGACAAGGATGTGTCTCTCATCATTTCTGTCAAAACAGATTTTGAAGGAATCAATAGATGCTGTAGATGTAGAAGTTAGTTTCTCTTAGTAGTTGAAAACCGAGTGCATGCGACAATAGAGAATGTATCTGTGGGGAGGAAGGATAGCTGCGTCAAGGTAAAGCCAGATGACCTGGCATTATCGAAAAGCGATAAGAAATTAAATAATAAAACAAGTTTTTTCAACTGAAAGTAATGAGCATCATTAAAACTAAAAACGAATACAAATTATGACGTATATAAGGGGAGTTGCCTCCTCCTCAATATGTAGCTTTTTACGCTAATATTTGAATTTTGGCAAAATTCTTTAAGAAAGACTCTTGCAACACAAGGCTCGTGATCACGTCACACGATGCTTTCGGCTATTTCGCAGCCGCCTATGGCATTGCGTTCATTGCCCCACGTGGCTGGACCACCGGCAGCGAACCCTCGGCCGCCGCCGTGGCCCGCATCGTGCGCCAGGCCCGTGAGGCCAAGGCCAGCCAGCGCTTCAGCAAGCGACGTCGTACGGCCGAAGGTGTCGGCGGACCCGGCAGGCAGCGAGATGGTGGCAATCAGGAAGCAGAGACCGGTGAGCATGAGAAGGGCAAAGACAAAATATTCGAAGGGCAGCTAGACCCCTCCACGCCCTTTTTTCATAAAATACTTCCGATTGAAATTTTGAGGTAGCCATTTTGTTAAAAAAACTTTATAGATCATATACAAAACTCTGGGGTCGACACAAATCCCTAAGACCCCGGGGCACGCATTTTACGGTATACCCTGGGGGTAAAAATGGTTCTTACAGATGGGATGCTCGTATAAACTTCACAGAGGGCTCATTCGATTGGAAACTAAAAGTTCTAGTTCACTTTACCGGTACTTCTCTTCCATCGGGTTTTCAGTCACATTGCTGAGTATCTTTTGTAGAGTTGTAACGGCCGTTTGATATTCCGCAGGTGAATTAGACGCACGTAAAGTCTGCAAGGCAGCCAGTAAAGGATCGACTGGTGCAGAAGCTACGGAAGGGGGTACCATTGCATGGGGTCGAACGGATACGGTGGATCCTGCGGGCAAGGAAGAGGGCGTTGCTGAAGTTGTTGCGACAGCTGACGCAGCAGTAGCCGGTGGTGAAACGAGCCTTCCAACTGGATATCATCACTTACACCCCTATTACTGGTCCTCAATTCCTGTCTTCAATCAGTTCCAAAATCTTCGATGAAGAAGAGGTTTGGCTCACATTATTCACATTCCCGGCTCTTAGATATCTATGATTATGAACCACCTTCAAAAGAATTGTCCCTCCCATCCCGTATCCTTTCAACGTACCTATTTCGCCTCTGATGTGGCCATGCAAAAACAAAATCAACTTTTCTAATGGAAAATGCCCCCCAATTCCCATGCCTCCAGCTCGGGGTAGCTTTCTGACCTTCCTCCTTAAATTGCTACCGTACTTTGTTCATTCAAATTTTCACTTTTTGGTACTACTTTTATACATTCCACACGTGTTTTTACATTTCATCATTTGATGTTAACCTCTCAATTCCCCTTCCTCCCCCCCCCCAAATGGCCAAACTACCTTATTGTTTCCTTTATTTAAAGCTAAGCTTTCCCAGACGTATTTATACCTTTCAATAGGGCCACTTTCAGCTCTGTGAGACTTCAATCCTAACAGCCCCTTGAACAACCTCTCAACTGCTGTCAGGCACGATTGCATATTCAAGAGCTGTCTCCTATCTATTTCCTTGAAGCCCCGCATTGCTGTGTTCATCTGTCCCTTGTTCCCTGGCATTGGGTTCCTTGGACCTTACTAAATCCGGCGTTTTATTTCAAGTTCCCTCCCCGCCAAACCCCATAACATCGCCTTGATAGTCCCATTTCCGTTCCGAGTATACTTCAGATAAGGTCTTGCCCCAAAAAAGGTCCTAGATCCAGTGCAGAGTTGCATGTTCACGGACACCGTTACCCATGTGTTCATATATAGTTAGGTAGAAGGCCTATAGTGATAGAGATACCATAAGCCTAGGATAGGACTATGTATACATAGAGGTTTGAGTCTATTATGGAAATGGATAAGCGAAAACATAGCTTATTTTGAATGCATTCATCCCAACCCCTCCTCCCCACCTCCCAATATAAACCCATTTATATCATTTATTTGCTTGGCCCCTATTCTTCCCTTCAAGTTTTATCCCGATCTCTCCACTCTAAGCGTTTTCCAAGATTTCTGTTTCCCCCTCCAACCCCCGTGTCCCTAGATGCAACTCCAATTGAAAATAGAACATTTGAGACATCAGATCTTTCTATATACAATTTCGTTAAGATCCGATCACCTATTTTTAAGATAAAGATATCTCAATTTTCATGCTTTACAAGATTTCCGGTTTCCCCCTTCAACTCCCCCCAATGTCACCAGATACAGTCAGTATTTATCCCCACTGCTGTTAAACCCTCTTTTCCCCTAAAACCTTACCTTTAATTCCTGTTTACTTGATTTAGGCCAAAAGTTTAGCTTGTTTTACATAGTAATATATTTTTCATGAATCCAAAATTTCAAAATAGATGGTTTTTTCTTCTTAAGGATAAGTAATAAATATGATGATCCAAAAACTCTTCAATTTTTTCTGAAAATAGCCCCTTGAGCTCTATTTTGAATAAGATTTTTTTCCGTTTAAACTTTTTCTATTGAGACTCAAATAATTTAATAATAGTTCAGAAAAACTGTTATAGATCAGAACAAATTACATGCTGTAGAACCCTTTTTGCCTTTTTTGGGATAGGGGTTATTTGACCAACTGTAAATTGATAAGGAATAACTCTGTTTTCAACAAACATTTGAAAATAAAAAGGAAAGCACTTGCATAATCAAAATGTCTGGAGAATGGCACTATTGAAGCACTCTGATTCCATCGTGCGCAATGCATTCCCATTGTCTTCAAACAGTGTAGTACCGGTTACGTCATAACAAGACCAGCCACCGCGCTGCCACCAGGAACAATATTGCGACCCTCTGATTTCCCATTTTCCGCGATCCGGCGGACCGCTGCGCGTCACATAATCCGTCCAGCCGGCCCGTGCAAAGAACTGTCTGGCACCGGTGTCGTAGATCGCCGTCCGTTCGCTGATCGCCGCGCTGATTTCCGACCCGGAGAGAAGATGCTCTCCGTCCGCTACTGCCGGCGGTGCGACGGATAGCCCGAGCAGCACTAAGCAGTAATGTGTTAACTGAGCCATAGAGAGAGAATATATTTTTTTAAACAATATAAAAAGAAAAAAAATTGCCAAAAAGGATTATTACTTGTGCGGCCATTCTCAAAACTACAAAACGCATCACTCATCGATGGATTCTCATAAAAAAACAGCAAAAAAGAATCACCACTTGAGACCCTGTACTATGAATTAATCTAATGTAACAACCTGGCAGCTTTTAAATTCCTTAAATAATAACTCTGAAATAACTTTCGGTGGACAGGAGTCAGATTGAAAAAAGAGATAAGCAGTGGTTGGCAACATCTAAAGGAAACATGCTAAATAAATAAATGTAGTAGACTGTTATTAGTTTCCTTATGTTATGCTCTTTGCCAATACCAGGGTCATTTGGTATTAGTGACCTTTACCTTGATGGTTATTCAATTAAAGCTAATCCTTGGACAGGAGTCAGATTGAAAAAAGAGATAAGCAGTGGTTGGCAACATCTAAAGGAAACATGCTAAATAAATAAATGAATGCTGACAGTATTGATACAAAAAATGCAACCCATATCGAAATTAAAGACAGGGCTACAAAGGTCAACACCAAGAAACCAAAAAAAATATTATTGGCGTAATTTTTTTCCAACGCTTAGTAAATGAAACTTAATGTTTCTCTACTGCCAATGAGGAGGAATATGCCTATAAAGAGTATCTAAATACAAATCTAAAATTCTTGGTCGTAAATACGTTTAAATAGAATTGTCGGTGATTAAAAATTTAGACTACTTAAATTGTGTTCCAATCCATTTACAAAAAGAAAAAAAACAAATAAAAAAATATTTTAAAGAAATTAAGCTAGAAATTCATAAATTTAAGCAGAGCATTTTCGAAACTACGAGCACAGATACAAGCTTAAAAAAAAAAAAAATCAAAACGTGACGTGCGAAAAAAGAGAAACGAAAATTATGCGAGGTTCAGGGCTATTCTGATACTCACATAAATGGGTTAATCCTGTTTCAAAATGGATGTTAAATAGGTTTGTTTTGTTAGCATCTAATACGATAAAAGAAAAAAGATGTAATACTTTTACTGTTCTAGTTGTTAGTCGTGTAATTTAGCTGATTGCTAGCGTTGTAAATAGACACGTGTCAAGTTGCTGTTTGAATTTCCTGTGTTAGATTGGCCTGTTTTGAGGCGTTGTCTAGTTTTGCAACCTGCTTTGTTTGTCTATTGCATAGTATTGAATATTCTTTGTTGTTTCTGCTGCATAGAGAAAAGCCAGAAAATGAGACATCTGTCTTATTTCTCGGAAATAAAAGTTCTGTTTGATAAACTGATTTTCTTTGCATTTGGAAGGAATAAATTTAAAAACGAAAACACTGTTGAAAATTCGTTTCAAATCACACTAATGAAAACTAAATTGTCTGTTACAAGAATAGCGACGTGAGAAACCAAAAATCCTGGAGAATTGAGCAGTTTTTATTGTTTTCGTATTTCTAAATAAAAAACAAAACTTCCAGATAAATATTATTTTCAGTAGAGCACAAACGATATTCCAGCCTTTTTGGGCGGTATTTGAAGAAAATTAGATTAGGCTCAGCTGAAATCTACATGGTAGATATATTTGTATTAAATATTTAATATATAGAGATGGCATTTTGGCTGGGTTAGGTTATGTTAGGTTAGATATTTAATATAATACGTTATGTGTGGCCTCCCTACCATAATCCTTTGCTGTAGTTTTCATAATTTTGTTACTAAAGTATTTTATTTTCATCAAATTTTGCTATATTTCATTAGAATTAAACTAAATTCACTTCTTGAGTGTTGTTGGTCTCAACAGTAACTTGTTACTCCACACTTATGCCTCACCCACAGCAAATATGAATAACTATGCCAGTGGACCATAAGAGGTTTAGCTGATTAGCAGTAAAAAATACATTGTGGGAGATGTTTGTTTATTATTGCAGAAAGCGATATATCTAATGACAGCCATGGTCTGCTTTTTAACATCTTTACTGCTCCCACCATCTCTACTAATAATACTACCAAGGTAAGTGAAGCTGACCACGTGATCAATCTTTTGGTGTCCCATCGGGCCGTTGGGCAAGCAATCGACAAAGCGGGGAACGGAGCGATTGATTCGGCGGAACGTTTCCGCGTCGGGTCGCGTCAGCCCCGCGGCCGCGGCGATGGCAGGGATGTGCAACAGCAGATTGGTGCTGCCGCCGACGGCCGCGTGAATCAACATCGCGTTGTAGAGCGCATCGTCGGTCAAGATCTCGCCCAGCGTGGCTCCGGCGGCGACCCACCCCACCGCCACCTCGGCTGAATCCCCCCCCCCTTAAAATGACGACCACAATTATGATAAGTATTTTTAGCAAATTAATAGAATATTCAAAGAAAAATGGTTTTAAATCTTTGATATATAAAGCTATACCTTATATTTATTCTACTATTCCTTCTCAAGAAGATTTATATGCATTAAATATAAATAATGCTCAACTTAAAAGAGTAGATGTTTCATCAGCTATTAATCTTTCTAATAAAATTGATCTATCTAGTAGAAGAAAAAGAGGGATCAAAAAGGCCATAAATAGTGTATGGTCCCCCCCAAAAAAAATTAACTTCGAATTTTTTTAATTGGATTTTTTTAACTGAGTTTTTTTCAAGTTCTTTTCTATGTCTTAAAAACACATTAAATATACTTATAACAAAAAAAATCACTTCAAAAATACAAAATGGAGATGGTTTGAATATGTCAGTTGTGATTTTTCTATTAGAAAAATAATGTTTGTTGAGACATATTTTTTTATTTTATTTCTATTGATGAACAAACTGAAATTTTTCAACTTTTATTCATGCGACTTATTATTTTGAGTCAGTATTTATTTGGAAATGATTTCTACCAGACAGTATCTTGGAAAACTCCTTTTTAAAATTTTGGTTACCTTGGGCCTGGTTCTCTCTTTACTAGATTGCAACTATTGCTTCGACCATGATACATTTGCGATAATCAATTTACTTCGAAAATTCCGTTAAACACTTCTGGTGGTACTACTTCACTGTTAATGCCATTGCGTTAAACACCAGAATAATTAACATAAAAACAAAAATGTTAGTCTTCCTGTTCACCTTCCCCAGATTTCTCCAGGTACCCATTTAGAGCTGATTCGACTCTGGCTGAGCTTAGAGAGTCACACCACTGACCCCCGTTCCAAACCAAATAACTGGCCACATCAGGAATCGAACTCTTGTCCTTTGGACAAAGGAACCAAAAGGAATCCAAAGATTCCTTTTCTTAGTCTTGTGTTTATTCCTCCTCTGAGTTTCATTTTAAATAGCCTACCACCAGGGTTTACGGTATTTTTTGTAGTTTTGACTTCGAGTTGTTTCGTTTTGGCAGCTGTTTCTGGGCTAATTTTTTGTACTGATTCCCAAAATCACAACCGCTTCTACAGATTAACTCTCAATTTTTTTCTATCTCCCATTCTATTTTTTTGCAAAAAGTGGACAATTTTTTATAATCTCTCAGGGTCAAAATCCACCACAAAATCTGCAAGAAGTTCGAAGAGTAAAGAGTTCTAACAAAAGCCCCTAAAATATCACACAACGCTGATATTTATTGTTATACAACTTTTAAAAAACTTACTGCTACCTTACTTGATCCCTCATGTGAGTTTAAGTGGACCTGAATATCCTTTACGTAGCATTTTAATTTTGCCTTAGGTTTGAAAGCGTATTTGAGCTACCAACTTCACCATCTCTCATTGTAACTCAGGAAATTGATAGAAGCTTAAAAAAGCTTAAACTCAAAAACTTAAAAAAACTTACTGCTACCTTACTTGATCCCTCATGTGAGTTTAAGTGGACCTGAATATCCTTTACGTAGCATTTTAAAGGAAACAATTTTTTTTAAACGAAAGTAAAGAATGAAGTTTAGTATTACCCATCAAAAGTTACGAACCTGAGAAAATTTGTCTTATTTAAGAAAATAGGGGAAAACACCCTCTAAAAGTCATATAATCTTAACGAAAATTACACAATTAGATTGAACGTATCAGAGAACTCTACTGTTAAATTTTCAAGCTCCTATCTCTAAAAGTGTGGAACTTTGTATTTTTTGCCGGAAGCTAGATCACGGATGTGTGTTTATTTGGTAATACTAAACCAGCTACTAACCTCATTTTCTACCTTGTTTCTTGTGTCTATTTTTCATGCGTGTGCAGGTGGGGAGAGGCTATAGACCTGTGCCCCCACCTCACTCCTCACTTTCTTTTAAATTGTCTGTACAATTCGCCTCGTTTTGTATCTTTTTCCAAGCCCCCCTCCGCACCATTCTACTGTGTCAGTGCTTAGATGGTGGCTAAGATTACATGCCAAGCATTTACGCAGGTTGATAGGGCTCCAGACCTGTGTTCCTACGAAAATGCCCTTGAATTACTGGGACTTCAGTCACTCTACGACCACCACGAAATCATGTAGTCAAATTTGGACAATTTATTATTAGAAACTCAAAACACTAGTGTATCTTCCCCTCGAATGTACAATCGAACACACTCACCAGAAGACAGAACATGTTAGAACCAGTTTATTGCCACATAACTCGGTGTCACCATTCTTTTGTTCCCTTTTTCACGGCCCTATGCACTGGAAATTTCATGGTAATATCTTATACCCAATGACTTTGGATCCGGTCAGAATTTAAAATAAGAGGTCTGAGTAACGAGGTCCTTCTAAATATCAAATTTCATTAAGATCCAATGACTCGTTCGCAAGTTATACCTCATTTTTCTAATTTTTCCGAACTAACCCCCCACACACTCCCTCAAAGAGAGTGGATCCGTTCTGGTTACGTTAATCACGAATCTAGGACTTATTCTTCCCACCAGGTTTCATCCCGATCTCTCTTCTCAAAGCGTTTTCCAAGATTTCCGAGGGGAGAGATTGGCATAAAATGTATCGGGAAGAATAACCACATGTCTTAAATAAGTGATTAATGTAACCAGACTGGATCCACTCTCTTTGGGGGAGTTTGGGGTGTCCATTACTTTGGCGGGTTCGGTTTTTCTGGACCTGCTAGGACCATGGAAATTGGTAGGCGAGTCAGGGACCTACACAAATTGACTTGATAACAGTCTTTTTTTCCAATTCGACCATCTGGGGGGGGGCTGAAGGGAGAGGAAAAACTAGAACACCGGAACTTACGTGGCGGGACTCACACTCAGCAACACCGGCGATCTCACCATCGCGGGCGAAGTGTCCCTCAATTCCGATGCGCGACTCAAGACCCACGTGGAATCGATCGAGAATACCCTAGAGCCGCTGCAAGCACTGGAGGGCAAACAATATGAATGGCGGCCGGAGTTGGGGCGGGCCGAGGGCATCACCTTCAGTCTGATCGCCCAAGAATCCCCAAAAGTCTTACCTCAGTCCGTTACCGAGCACGAGACCCGGTTCTCAAACTCAAAGTCAGCAGCATACTTGATCATGAAGTATGTGAGAAACGTATTGATACTGGTCCGCACACGCGGATCATCGGTCATCAGATCCGATGAGGAATCGAGCGTGTCGAGCATCAGATTTGACCACCGTTCGGCGCCTTTGTCATTCATCAGCGCCATTGCATTGTGCGTGTGATGAAAGTTCAGACGGAATTCAGCACCATGATAATAGGGCCCACCTCCCATGACATCGATCCACATCGATGCCTAAATACACTTGCTGCATCGCAATAAATGAGGCTCCCTGCGAGCCTGGGACAAGCATCATGGCCAAGCCGGAATTCCCCACCTGTCTGGATTACGCAGCCGGCGCGCTCGCGCGCCTGGTCGGTGTTGTGCTGGGCTGCGCGATTGCGGTCACGCTGTATGAAAACATCAACCTGCTGCGGACATTAAGCGAAGTCTGAGGCGGCCGCGCTCAGAAGCTCAGGCTGACCCGGAGTTCAATGCCCGGGTCGCAATGATGGCATTTATTCCTAGTCAAATCGACTTAGTCCTTCTAGCATGAATTGTAAAACCTATGTTGCACCCAAACCTCCTCAAAACTCTTCAAAAACTCTCAAAACTTCCAAAAAATTATTTCGTTGAAAAAATTGAGTGGCTAATTTTTTTTTTTCTTGAACAGTCAAATAATCGGCATAATCGAAGTTCAGGAAAGTTTTCCCTTCCCACTTGATTCAAAAGAGGGTAAAAACCCCTAAAAAGGGGACATATTCGGAAGAGAGCGGATGACATTACTCAGTTAGTAGCAAACTGCTCTTTAGCTAAGCAGCTAGGTAGAACACACTCCTTTCAACTCAAATTTGCTGAAAAGGCATATCTTGAATAAACCTCCCGTGAAAGTTTGTTTGTTGGTGATTAGCACCTACCTATTGGCGAGTTCAAGTTTCTATCAATTCAATGTTATGATTACCAGCAATACGGTGATGCCGGGAAGCTGCGTAAGAATCCTCCCAAATGTGCAAGATGTCCCAATAATCATCCAAAAAAATTTCACTCATCAGTAATCATTTGGGGATAAAACAGGTGGGTCGAAATAAAATGAAATTAATCTAAAAAAATAAAAATATTTCTTTGAACAGAGACTTGGGGGAATACTCACTAAATTATTTATACTCAAATTTAATTAAAGATGATCTAACAAAATATTTTACTAAACCGATTTATAATAGTATTGAACCAGTTACAAAACGACCTTTGAGGCAAGTTGCCAAAAACGCAAGTTTGGCTTTGAGAACTTGCATTAACTGAAGTATTGACTTGTGAATTATTAGGTTATCAAAGAAAGAGGCTGCCTAATCTTAAGACTTTCAAAGAAGTAGATGAAATGCCATTTCATCTTCCTGCTACTTTGCCTTTGACCACTGCCAGCAATGAACCATTTGGATGGACTAGTCGACGATTTTTACAAGTAGCGAAGTCACCGCTACTCCCCGTGTTAGGTATATTTGCTCAATGTTGTTCTGTTTTGTTTTTGTTTTTTCAGTAAAATTAAAAAATTTCTTCGACGAGCGTGTAACCACAATGTTCATACCACGCGGTGATGCCTTGGTAGACGTTTTGCGCATGGTCGAAGGAATGGTCTCGTTCACTATCGGTCGTGTAGATTTCTTGCCACGGCGGTAGCACAAACACCTTTGGATGGTATGCGTAGGCTTGCAGCGCTTGACGTAGTTCTGTGTCGGTTAGGGTGCCCGTTTGCTTGCACATGGCCAGGGCATCCACCACGCTACGGTCGAAGAAGGTTGGTCTGTCAGCAGGTTAAGTTTTTCAAAGAAAAGTAAAGAGCTTCATTAAGCAAAGAATGAGCAAAAATAAAGTCAAATAATCTTCCAAGCGTGAAACTACCACAAATCCCTATCAATAAATAAATAAAACCCAAAACGAACAGAAATACGTAAATAGCCGAGTCAAAGTCAAAACGAGCAAGAATTAACATGAGTAGGGCTGATAACCCCAATGCCTGATCAAGACCAGAAAATAGTTTACACTTTACTGAAAAAAAAATACGAAAAACAAATGCTCACACGTCATGGTGTTGATGGGCACCGCACTCAATGAGCTCGGCGATATCGAACGCGCCGTCACCGCCGGGACCGATGACTTCATGAGCAAACCGGTGCAAAAGTTCCAGTTGCTCAAGCGGGTCGAGAACATGCTCAAGCTCAGCAGCGTCACCGATGAGGTCGAGCGGCTGCGGCGGTATATTGAGGCCATGGAACGCCGCGGCGAGTAGCCGGCACAAACGCTCCCCTGAGCTTCCAGAGCAAGCTGCGCAGCACTGTTTTATTTACAAGTTTTGTATTTCCTTTTTTACTTCAAATACTCTAGTCAGAACTTTCTCACAACTTAGCCATCTTATCGCTGTATGCTGTAATCTTTAGATATCTATCTTTCAACATGTCTCTGAACTGTCTATGAGCTCATAAAGCTTGCTGGTGTATAATATAGTAGAGGAATATTGGCTGTGGAATACGTTTCTCATTACACATCTCCTTCACTTGTCAAACCAAGCCTTGCTTTATGCCACTCATTGTTCTAGTCGCAGAAAATGCGGCTCGACCTTTCGTTTCGTTTGACTGATTATGCTTGAGGGAAGGAGCCAACCATCCAGAGAGAAACCCCCGTTCATGTCCACTCGAAGACGTCCCCAGCCGGCCAGCCCGTTTCCTAAAATCGCGATCGCCGCTGCGATTTTGATCGGAGGCGGTTTGTTAACTTACGGCTTTGTCCGCGCCGCCGGTTGGCTGGATCCGGTCAAGGCGCCTCTTGCACAAAGGCCTTCGCGCGAAGGACGTGCGGGTTTGATGCTAGAAGATGGACGGAAATGGCTGTACATAACCTTCCATCGGCGGCCCTGTTTTCACTATTCTTAGTCCAAAGCTAGCAACGCATCCAGGAGATCCAAAATCAAACATGCCCACTTTTTCTTTTTAACAAATAACATGACAAATGGAAACTAGAACTTTCAATTTCTAATCATTCGAGTCCCCTCTGAAGTGCATACGACCACCTCTTCCATAAGAACCTTTCCCCCCTTGGGCATAGGTTAAAACCCATAGACAGAATGTCTATTTCAAAATTGTTCAAAATTGTTCATCACATTTGAAAAGTTCAATAACTGCGCCTCTGCATGTAATATGACCCTTCCCCACGAACTCAGGGTTAAAACCTTTAAGTTATAAAATTTGCACACTGTTTACCTATAGTATTTGTTATTGAGAAGCTTGCATTCATTTTTCCACGGGGGAATTTTCCATTGAGAGGGAAGTTTCCAGAGGATAGTCTTGTCAGGAGAAATTATACAGTGCAGGAATGTTTTTTTTTAGAAATTTATATGCATATGTGTATGTATTGGTGGATTGATGTCAATACGACTCTTTCTGTCAATACGTGGCCCAGGGTTCTATCTCAACTGCAGCATGGCTGGGCGACAAGCCTGCTACCTGTCCCTGTAAAAAATACCATGCAACTGAAACGTTGATTCGACGTCTTGTGTGCCAGCAATGGCTCCTGAGGATTTTTATCCTTTTTGTCTATTATAAAGAGAGCAGTATTTTTCTTCCAAGAGTCTTCCATGTGATGAATCAGTTATGATTAAATTTGAGTTAGAACAAAAAAGTAGTTGTGAAATCACGAAGCCGAAAGCCAAATACTGTATTGCCTTCTAGACCTAGTATGCCTAGAAAGATAAGCAAGCCAATGAAGTTGAGAGGTTTTTGCAAACAGTATCAATAAATAAAATTTTCTTTTTCATTTTCTTTACTTTGCGGTCGGTGGAATTCGTCGTTGTTTTATTTTATCTTGAGAGAAAATGCAAAAGGCTGATTTTAAGCGACGAAGAGGCGCGCGGGCTGGTCTCGGAAGAGATGATTCAGAACGGTGTCGATCTGCACCTCGGCACCAATGTGCTCGAGATGAAGAAGGTCGACGACGGCATCTGGGTCAAGGCCACCAACGGCCAGGAATACACCGTCGATCAGGTGATGTTCGCGACCGGCCGGGCGCCCAATTCCAAGGATCTGGGCCTCGAGGAAATCGGCGTGAAGCTGGGCCGCGGCGGCCAGATCGAGGTGGATGAATACAGCCAGACGATCAGATTGTAATGAAATTTGATGTTTGGAAGAGTATCGTGTCTCAGAGCTCTTATGTTAAATCCTGACTGGATCTGGTGGCATTGGGGGGAGGGAGTAATTCGGAAAAACTAGAAAAAATGAGGTATTTGTAACTTCCGAAGGGGTGATCAGATCTTAATGAAATTTTATATTTAGAAGGATCTTGTGCTTTAGAGCTCTCATTTTAAATCCCTACCAGATCTGGTGACATTGGGTGGAGTTGGAGGGGGAAACCAGAAGTCGCCGTCCGCGATGAAGTCGATGTGGCCCTGGACGTTATTGAAGATGGTTACGGTGAAACCCGTCTCTCC
Source organism: Alatinidae sp. Z8VKAUB7J3 (assembly GCA_010016025.2). Classification (NCBI taxonomy): domain Eukaryota; kingdom Metazoa; phylum Cnidaria; class Cubozoa; order Carybdeida; family Alatinidae; species Alatinidae sp. Z8VKAUB7J3. The sequence goes on along the minus strand of JAAAKM020721499.1, from coordinate 172,450,680 downwards.
CGCGAAAAAGCCAAGCGCCAGATGGCCTGGACCAAACTCGAAGCAGCGCATGAAGCTGAAGAAACCGTTACCGGTATCATTACCGAACGTGTGAAAGGTGGTTTCACAGTTGATATCAACAAAGTCCGCGCCTTCCTGCCCGGCTCACTGGTTGATGTACGCCCCGTTAAAGATACTTCTTATCTTACCAAAATTATATACGTAGAGTACATTGGCATAATCAGAATCTTTGCACCACTTCTTGTTACTGGGAACAATTGCAAGCTTATGAGCATTTTCATAAGAATATATACTGAGATTTGTTTTCATTTTTTTACTTTTACGAAATTAGCAAATATCATTCTACTATTTTTCTAATTTTGGCATTGCTAAAGAAATCAAATTATTGCTGGTTTTATATGAAAGAAGATTTAGTAGCCAACATTTAGCTAGTTGATAAAAAATAATTATGCGGAGGGGGTAATTTTAGACAAGCTATTATCCGAAAAACACACATTAGAACCAAATTGAGGGCATTGAAGGTGGAGAGGGGCTCCCCTCGTATTTGGGATAACTTTCAATGTGACTACAAAAAGGAGACAAATCTAAAAAAAGCAAGCCTTTTCAAATCTATGCAGACAGCAAAAATATGTTTCTTAACGAATTAAAATCGAAAATTACATAAATTGTCAATTTATTTTCTTCCTTTTTACTTGGAACCTAAAGACTTGGTATAGAAAGGCATCATAAATAATGTCAATGATTGTGCTCGTAGGACCAGACGGGGCGAATGGAAATCTATCTTTCCAGGTTAAGTTAGGCAGGTTGAAGTTGTCCGCTCTTAGTAGATCATCTTGTTGGGTGTCTGTTATCTTGGAGACGAGCTTTGCTAGCTTTCCAATTGTTTCCTCTGGTTGTAGCGGAGGTGGACTTCTATATACACAGACAATTCCGAGGGGAGGGTGGCTTTTATTCCCAGTAAATCATCAAGACATCTATCAGAAAAAATCATCGAATCTTAAACCAATCTGAATGTAAAAGTAAGTGTCCCTATGTGTTTTTTTAGTTTATATATGATCTAATGTTTGGGGGGGGGATAATTATTTTTTTCCATCAGAGTATCTTGCAAAATACATTGTCAGAACCCAATCAAACTTTGTGAGAAATTAAACTAACTGTTCAAATCGGGTCTTTTGGGTGTCCAGATACAACCTATCCTCTGCGGGAGGAAGGTCCCCTTAATGCCATGACACCGGTCATTTTTTATATGTTCGACAGCGACGCCATAGCGCCGTCGAAGTGAACTTCGCCGCAAATGCCACACATGCTTTGATGAGCCAGTTCTGATTGTGCTGTTCCGCTGCAGTTTACCTGGATGTGCCGGTTAAACTCGTGCAAATGCACGCATTTTGGCGCACCGCAGCAATGCTTGCTAAACCCGGTTATTCCAATGGATTAGAGGGTAGGCGGGGCCGGAGATTTAGTCAATCTGCGGCAGAACGCCACAAAAAACGTATTTTCATAATCTGGGGGGGGGGATATAGAAGACGAGGACGAATTCCCCTTTCAACTGACACTCTTGTACAAAGTAATATCTTACCTAGAGGTTAGGTAAGAGAAATTATGGCAAGAAGATGCCGTAGCTAGAAAGTCATCATAACCACCTTATGAGCCATCACAAGAATCATATACCCGTTTTTTAGCGTAAAGAATTCATTTCAAGAAAGCCAATTTTTGGTAATGGGTGGTTTACCAATTAAGCTCTAAACCTTAAACCCATTCCTTAAGCCAAGTATAAATGGCAGCTTTGCGAGAAAACACTTGATTTATAGTACGTTTTTTTTAATCCAAGATAGACAAATGAATTATTAAAGTTTGGAATAAAACGGTTTATGCAAATATTTTGGAGCTAAGATAAAAATGGATGGCGATTGTCAAAATCAAGGCACGTCGTTCCGCCTTCGGGCCATCGCACGCCTGCAACCGCAAAAACGTCTATGTAAAAAGGCGACGTAGTTATGTAACGTGGTAAATAAGAAGCGACAATACTGAATAGCAAGGAAAGTTTGACTCTTCCTCTTAACTCTACTTTTTAAAACTGTAAAAAAATTTAGCGTAAAGAGTGGGTCGTTGGGGAGGAAAGCCCCTTTCATATACGGAGTAATTTCTGTTCGTTTTAAATTTTAATGTCGCTCCTTACTTTCAGTTAAAAATACTCGTTTTTTATAATTAATTTCTGAACGTTTTTGAATTAATTACTTGTTTTTTTTTTATTTAATATTATTTCCCTGAAATCAAAACATGTGGAAAATAGTCCCCGGATAATTCTGCTGGAGCATCTCTACAGGAAATTTGGCAAAAACCGTAAAACTTCGGGGCTGGCACTGATTTTTTCAATAATTTAGTATTTTTTATTAAAATATTTATAATATCCAAGATTACCACTACTAATACTAACAACTCACCGCACCACCAAGCCGCCTGAGACCAACACAGCTACACACTCTCCTCCTCCATGTCAATATATTCAAAGTTTTCCCAGGGCCTCTCGTTTCCCAACCTCGTCGACACCGGCGGGAAGATCGCCAAAGGCCTCGGCGCGCAGATGACCCCCTCGGTGTACGTGGTCGACGCCGCTGGGAAGATGGCGTATCAGGGCGCGATTTCCGACCGCGCCAAGAAGCCCAAGAAGCAGTACCTGAGCTTGGCGCTGCGGGCCCTGACGGGCGGCGGCAAGCCCCCTCAGGCCAAGACCCGCGTCACCGGCTTCCGCATCAAATACTAGGCAGCGTCCGTAATATAAAATAGCTAAACCAAGCTGGTTAGTTCACCTATATTCTGAAAAGACTTTTTCTGACTATCTCTTCGTTTGATCACCATTATAGATACGATAATACCGTACTTTGTACTGTTAATATTTTTTTCTTTTGTTCCAAAAAACAAAGATAAGAACTTTTAGAATCAAGCTTTATTTTAAACGCCATCTAGCTAAATCCTTAAATATTTAATATAGGTAGCGAATACGAGACACGTAAAAAATAACCAATTTTTTCACTAGGCTGCAGGCGATAGATTTCATACGGTCAGCCGCGAAAAAACACGCTGAGCGTTACCCGAAAAAATCAGCGCTTTCTGCTCTTCGGTTGCATTCGGGGAGGCGTCCACATAACGCTTGGTATCGTCAAAATTATGTCCCGTGTGCGGGTCGACACCACGGACCGCACCTAATAGTTCTGAAGCAAACAGAATATTCTCTGCAGGGATCACTTCCAGTAACAGATCAATCCCAGGCTGGTGATAAACACACGTGTCGAAAAAGCAATCTGTGTTTCGCCTTAATTAAAAGGATGGCTCGAAAAGAGGAACAATGGATGTCGAGACTTCTTTGAGCACTTCCTGAACAACATCCGCCGCGTCCGCATCTTGCATCCCTAAACGCTTGGCAAAACTAAACACTATTGGCCCGTAGATTTCGATGAACTGATTCCATGCATCCGCGTCAGACGATTCGCGGATCTTTATCAGTAAGCTTGCTCGTGTGGGCGATTCCATCAGTACTTTTCCATCAGTTCTGCCCCTTCCAAATTTCTAGGACCACTGCTTTGATATGATTAACCTTAGCCGAAAGTGAGACATAACAAAAACAAAATAAACATGCTCAATACAAAGGAAACAAATGCGTGCAAAACCATGAATTTGATTAAAAGAAGTGTAAATTCATCAAGCTTTATGCAAAAGATAGTAAAAAACATTTTAACCATATGTTTGATTCAAAGAAATGTATCTCCATCGAGCTTTGGGCCAAACAAAGTGCAATATTTTTTGAACCACACGAAGCATTGTTCTCCCCGAACAAGTAGGGGTAAAAGATGCCGAAGAAAGCCGTGGATAACCAAAGGTTTAGTGCAATCTACAAAGCGGAAAGATAGGCTTTACTGCTCCTATAAAGAGAGACAAAGTGAATCAAATAATTGACATTTCACAAAATACAAAAATGCACTTATTAAAATACTGAGGAAAGCCACGCAGTTATATTATACGAAAGTGATTTCGGAGGCAGAAGGATCACCGACGGTAACATGGTCATTAATTACAAAGCCCTGAAATTCTTGAAACAAAAGCAATTACGAGTGCATAAAATGAGCTACAGTTGATACACAGCAGAAAATCAGCCCACTGTGCTATCAAAAGTAAGGCCTTTGAGACTGGGATGCCACATAAATACGCTTTTCATATCTCTTAGAAATTTTATACGACGGAGCGAGGATTTTTAGTAATAAAATGCTATGAGGTCATTTCTTGTGGCGTAATCTCTTTTATTATTTGAAAAAAGTGTTCTTAAGCATATGAAGGATGGGAAATTTCTCGGGGGGGGAGAGGTGAATATTCCAGGGAAATGTTACACTGGGGGGAATTGACAGAATTAATATACGAAATTCTTTTTAATTGTTACATTCTCTTAACAAAATTTTTTCTGTGGGGATGTTCCCGGTCAATTATCCGTAGGACTTTTTCCCGCGTGTTTTTATTTCTGGGAAATAATTTCCACGGAAGGGGGCATTTCTGGAGTGATCTTGAAACCGATTAGAGATTGAACTCTTATTCAAATGCTTGACTTGGTCCTGTTATATGGATATAGACGTTCTAATCGGCCCTGTTATACGAATATAGACGCTTGACTTGGTCCTGTTATATGGATATTGACACTCTACTCGGCCTCGTTATACGGATATAGACGCTTGACTTGGTCCTGTTATATGGATATAGACGCTCTACTCGGCCCTGTTATACGGATATAGACGCTTCACTTGGTCATTTTATATGGATATTGACACTCTACTCGGCCTCGTTATACGGATATAGACGCTTAAAATATTAAAAATCTAGTAACTACCTTCTAAAGCAATTTAAACTTCATATTTAAAGTGAAACTGAAGAAATTTTAGGATATTTCCACAAAAATAGGCCTAGAAATTTTTATTATCTACTAATCTGTAATATTTTTTGTCTAAAAACATTATGAAAAATCAATCAATTGCTTAGCTTAACTATGGAAAAAAATCTTCCTGGGACCCTTTGACAATGTCTAAATTTGACTTCAATTAATTGTTTTTCCAAATATTGTTTCCTCAAATAACCTTATTACATTCAAGCGAGCAGTGAAGGGTGATTACAAAAATACTGTTTAGATTTGAATATCATGCGGTCCTCCTCTTTTCAGTCTTTTTCTTTTCTTTTTTTTCTGTTCTTTCTCTTTGTCAACCCTTCTTTTTTTCTTTTTGATAAATCCAGTTGATTCGTTGTTTCTGTTTGTTGATTGTTTATTTATTCTTTAGCTAAGTTTCTGCCCTAGCCAAGCCCTTTTTTGCTTTCCTGGCAGATTATGTGAAACTAGTTGGTCACAAAGATTTTCAGATATACCATCAATTCTTCTACCAATCGTACTTACAGCAAGTGATATATTTCAAAGCTGATTTGAATAAGATTGGCCAAGCATTGTTTTGACCATATCAACAGCTGCTGGAAAACCTAAGGTTTCTGCTATTGTGTGGGGTTTTTTACATTGCGCGATTCTGTACAACATAATGTGTATATTCCCTATATATTATCTTTATTGGGATGGTAACCTTTTATTTTGAAGTAATGAAGATAGGGGGTGAGCTCAGTCTCGCTATGACGGCTTTTTTTGGCTTTGAACAACAACAGCACAGTCCGACTCACCATTTTTCGCGCCTTCGAGCCATACCAAGTTGTGCAACAGGCCCATCTCGGTCGGTAGCGTACTGTTGATCGAGTCTGTGAAAAGAAAAGATTGAAGAAGACGATGAGATTTTGTGTACACCAGGGGAAGGCGGGTAATGTATTGTTTTGTTGGTACTCACTGCCATGAAACCGCAAGCCAACTGTGGTCAGACCGACCCGGAAGCCGGTGGTCACGCTGCGCCCGAGCTTCATGCGCAGATGCCCCTCCAGGGTCCGCATGTAGAGGAGGATCATCGTGGAGCGCGCCCAGTCGGGGACCAGCATGGCGCGCAGCAGCTTGAGCGGGTGCTTGAACAGGGTGCCGATCATGCGCGCCAGTCGCGAGACCATGTTCGATCCGTTGACGTGCGGCGCGTCCAGCAGGCGAAAGAACCCCGAGCCCGCTGGGTAGCGGCAGGGCTATGCAAATCTGCACAGTCAGCAAAATTCTGTAATAACAGTCATTAATAGCCATTCATTCTGTACAGACTGCATGTATGTTGAACAGTGCATCATCAAATGGTCACATGGCCACTGAGAATAGTGGGCTATATAAATAGCCATAAGGAAGTGCTAAACTGATTAGCTATCTCACAGTTTTTACTTTATAACACTTTGGCCCTTAACTAAGAATGATTGTTTCACAGGACAAAATGGCAGAGACAGGCACTTTAGTCTCTTGAACTTGACGATGCTCTTCTGTCAACAAGAGTCGAAATCCTGCACAGAGCGTCTCAAGCCTATTACCTCCGACCCATCATATATTCATGCCTACATATATTATACTACTAAGGGGAGGCTACGCAAAGCTGATAAATTAGCTAGGAAGAGATCTTTTCGGCCTGAAAATGCCAACCAAAACAGACTAAGCCTAGAAGAATTGTCCATTAATCAGAATTCTGTGTTAATGATGTGTCGTTTATTTTCATACACTAACCCTTTAGTTCACTAACTAACCTACAAAATGAGCGTTCCAGTTAATGTCCCTTTAAGTGCTGTTTCTAAATATACTAACTGCTACCCTTAAATATACTAATTGCGACCATTCCTACTGTGTCCCAGCTTTCTTAATGGGACCCAATATATCTGTAGGGAAGAGGCACCCACTTTCTGCCACCTGGTGTACATCTCAGAATGCTGTGTGATGCACAGTTTTGCCACACTTTGCATGGTTTCCACCGTACTTGGCAGACTTCCCCAAATAAACACATCAACTGTTGCATGTTATAGTTTATTTGTCCACCCCTACTATAATGATCAGGCCGTCAAGCAGCCATCCTCGCTAATTGAAAGTCCATGTATCCTTCAGGAGTGACGAAAAATTAAAAGCCAAATTAGACATATCTAAAGTAGGTGTCAACAATTTTATGAAGACACTCATTACCAAACCAAAAGTTTCCAGCCTTAATAGGCATTGGGAAATTACTTCAGTATAGCTATATACCATTTAAACGAGTCTCAACGGGTCAAAATTTTGAGATAGCCATTTTGTTCAGCACAGTCGAAAAATCTAATAACTATGTCTTTGGGGACGGCTTACTCCCTCATAATCCCCGGGGGAGGGGCTGCAAGTTACAAACTTTGACCAGTGTTTACATATAGTAATGGTTATTTGGAAGTGTAAAGACGTTTTCAGGGGAATTTTTTTCTTGGATAGGGAGGGGGTTACGTGGGAGGATCTTTCCATGGAGGAATTTGTCATGGGAGGAGTGAATTTGATGAAAACTTATACTTTTGTCATGGAAAGGCAGTGTGGTCTTCGGAGTTATCTATATAATATTACACACTTGAGAAGTAAAGTTTTTTTTTTAATACTAATGAAATAAAGCAAATATGACGAAAATACAATACTTTAAAAACAAAATTATGAAAAATGCAACAAAAAGTTATGGAAGGGGAGCTGCCCAAAGCGCATTATATTAAATCCGTCACCTAAACTAAACTAACCTAATCTAACCAAAATACCAACTAAATATATAAGAATAAACGTATTAAGTACATTTGGTATGAAGTTAGCTTCTGAAGGGTTAACTTCTTCCTAAAAAGTTCATGGCGAAGCAATCACTAAGCTACAAAATGAAGTTAAGGACCTCCAGCTATAAGCGAACCAGTCCTAAGATAACCCCAGCCAGGGACTCTTAAAAAATAAAGCCCAGAGCGTAGAAAATACTGACCGACAAAGTAACATCATAGCCTGGAACCTAAAACATTCGTCGAAAGAAGAGGGCGTGGAAAATTTTACCAAGTGAGAATCCCAACAAGCCCTCAGTTATAATCTACCTCCCATACATCCCAAAAATCATTACAAATTTAAAAAGGTTTGCACACAAGACAATCTATATGTAGTTACTACATATACGCCAGTTACTTACAAAGAGGGGTTTATCAAATACCATGTGACTGTGGCAAATACTATGTAGGTAGAACCCACCAGAATTTCGAAAAACACCTAAAACAGCATAAACATGATATCACCAAAGCTTTAAATTCTAATTATCAAATAGTTTGTGGTAAGAACTGGAAGTATATTCACCAAAACTAAAAACGGAATTCTCATGACAATTGCTACACCGGCAGTATTGGCTTTTTATGCTGATTCTAAATATGTAAAAATTCGTTAAGTTTATTGTCACTCGCCCAAAACCAAAAATCTGAGAAAATTTGCCTGATTTTTGAAAAAAGAGGAAACACCCCCAAAAAGTAAGTGATCTTGTTGAATATCCGTTTATTAGACACACAATATCAGAGAATACGGGCGGGAGGAGGTTGGTCTCATAGCTAATGGGATTTTTTAAAGACGATATGTTGCCCGCTAGTCCGTTTCCACCCTCGATTTTCACCTTGGAATTTTTCATTTGTGATCTCATAAGCTCTATAAGTTTTTACGACAGTCTGTTCCATACAGACACGTACGCAGAATCATTTAGGGAGGAGAGGAAAGAACGAAAAATTTTCTCCTATAATTGGAAAACAAAGTGCAAAGAAACTGTGAAAATCTTAGACTTTCGGGGACCACAGGTGTGCGGTAAATGCCGCCCAGCGGAAACATCAGGGAGATGTCGTGATAGTTGTGCAGTGCCAGACCCAGCTGTTTCAGATTGTTGCGGCACTGCACGCGTCTGGCAGCAGTACGAGCATCGCGAGTGGCCGGCAGAAACAGAGCCAGCAGCGTCGCGACAACGGAGAGACAGACAGCCGTCTTCAGCAGCAGTCCACTGATCGGCTTCACAGACTCGTGAACCGGGACATCCGGCTGCAACGATTCATACGGAAAAACTTGTTTTTTTTTATTTTATCCGAAGGCTCAATGAGAGCTGGGATATTTTGGCATTAAAATGAACCTCTTGAGGTATTTCCCTCTCTCCCTAGCTAAAAAATTCAAAGGACCCCATTCCAAAAGTTTAAATACCTTTTAAAGTTTTGTAATTTGTCCATTCCTTACAGATAGTGTTTGTTCTTGGAAAGATACCGACTTTTTGTGTGACGGAGTTTTCTGAAGGGGGGGGGGAGTTTTCAGAGGATATTCTATGATTTGAACAAATACTCATTTCCTTTGGTATTTTCAAGGAAAAAAAACATGTCCCTTCCTAGATTTTGAAAAACACATTTTGTTTCCTGATTTTAACAAATAGAGAAAATACTTGCACCCCTCCCCTACATTTTCGTGAATTGGAACACTTTTAAACACTATCAAGAGCTTTGCTTGTACTCAAAGTGGTGTGCTCATAGTTATCTCCAAAAAATTATGCTTGCCCACCCAAAGGGAAAGCCTCGATACGGTTTTTGAAAGTATGAAGGGCCGGAGGAAATCTACGTGCCCTTCTCCCTGGCAATTACCGGACAATGGGGCAGCAACGGCAACACCAGCTGCTGGAAGCCTTCCGACGACGGCAGCTACGAGTCGTTTCTCGCCTCTGAGTGTATCTGGATCCAGATGTGGGTCGAGTTGCGCAATCGCTCGGAGAAAGAAGCCTACGCACAGTTCCTCGATGACTACGTTATGGAGCAAAAAGAACTCGGCCGTTTCCCGCGTGACCTGAACAATCGCAGAAGAATGGAACAACAAGAATAATGCAAGAAGAGATAAGGAAACTATTAACAACAGTATTTAAAAGGAAAACCAAAAACAATTGACCCCCCTCCCACACAAAAAAGTAAACCAAATGTATTTAAGCTACTTAAACCAATCCAGGTAATAAGAGTCCAGCCTAATACAGGTTAGATTGTAATTATTTTTAATTTTAATGACGAATAATTCTGATTTTCACCTTCTCTTCTTCACTTGATTAGTCACAATTCATTTTTTTAAGGAGAAAACGAAGCCAGTTTTCCTACATTAGTAATTAATATAGATCAGTATTTGAATGAGGCTTTAACCCTACTCATCCATACAATCACATAGGTCAAACAACATAGCCATACACAATCAACCATAAGCAATAATCCATGGACAGGCAGTCATGTCTTAAGTAAGTATAAGTCATCATTTACCAAATATGAAAAAAGAAAAAAGACAAATAAATCAGAGACAACAACCCAACATAAGGGCTCATCAGGAGAATACACAATCCAATCAATTTGAGTCTCTTGGATAGCCGATTGGTATTCCAAAGAATCATGAAAAGTTGTCTATTTTTGGAAAGCCTAATGTTCAATTGCAATTGTTATCTAGCCACAGGATAGATAATAGCGATCTCACAAGCTGAAAATCTAAACTTCTATACAAATTGGGAATATTTTTCTTCATTTGACTGGTGGGGAGGTGTGTGATGGGAAGTTGGGTGGGAAACTCCAATGTGAGTAAGGCCAAATAAAGAGCTTGGAGTCTCCATGGCTGTAATCTACAAATAAGGATTGTTTTTTTAGTCTCTTTAAGGTCATTTTATCTCTTGTCTTTCTTAGTCTCTCTAAGGTCATTTTCATCTTTAAAATCATTCTAGTCTCTCTAAGCTCATTTTCTTACTTTTAGTTATCCTAAAAACAACATCAAAATTTCTGAAATTATTACTTATATGAAAGGGGTTGCCTCCTCCTCAACACCTCGTTCTTTACGCTAAAGTTTTTTTTCAGAATTTAAAATCAAAGTTCCGTAATTCAAATCGAAAAGAGGAATTTTATAAGCCATTTTTTCTTTCTTAATAATTAAGATACTGCCCGTTTACAGCTATTCTTTCTTTTATTTGGTTCTCTGCAAAATAGGTTCTATAGATATCCTGGGCTGTGGAATAATCTTCGGCTCTTCCAATATCGAGCCAGTGTTCTTTAATATCGTATTTTGCTACTGACCAGTTTTTTGCCAGCATCGTTTCTACAAGTGTATTCATTCCAATTTAAGTCCTTGTGTTCAAGGGAAGCTTACTTTAAATCTAAATGGAAGGTTTTTAATAGCAAGCATGTTACTTACTTGAGTCACGTTTATATCTAGTATGCAGTTGAAATGATGTCCTGTAATTAGTGTACCGGAGCTAGTATAAGCTATGGGGTTACCACGGAGGAGGGAGACTAGGTGGGCATGTTTACCCACTTTTCAGAAAGATGTGTCTTGTAATTCACCTCAATCTGTAATGAAAATTTTGTTTGTGCTTGAAGCTTAAGTCCAGAATGGCCTCGCTACGATCATAGTAGAACATACTGACCATTACAGAATCATTACTAGCCTTGAATTTCCCTAGCCAGACGGGAGAAATGTTTGTAAAAGTGTCTATAGTGATTGTCCCGTGATCCTGCCAAGTAAGCCCGTTGTCGTCAGAGAAGACCTGTCGAAAAGAAGAAAAACCGTCTCGGCGAACAACGCCTAAGACTTGTCTATTCCCCAGGTAAATAATATCTGTTTCAGTGTTATTGCCGGTATTGCGAACAACTTCGGCTCGATTCCACCGTCCAGATGATCTCGGCCGTCGGCAGCCCAGTAATGACCGACCAGGGCCCGATCGTCTTCAACGCTCAGGACGGCCGCGTCGAGATTGCCCAGGACGGCACGATCTCAACCCGTTTGGGCATTCGCGGCCGCATCAAGGTCGTCGACTTCGAAGACGTTCGGACGATGGAGAAGATCGGCAACACGATGTTCAAGGCTGATAACCCGATACCGGCCCAGGAAGTCCGCATGGTGCAGGGCGCAAAATCAAATCTTCTCCTACAAAAAAAGTCCCACAATTAAGCATATGTACAACCATTTGGCGTCCCAATAACATTTATGAAAAACAAAAAAGAAAAATAGGATGGAATCGAAAATAGGGTGGATGTATGTACTAATAACTTAACTTTTGATCATAGTCTGAATATCCTTGATTTTTCCGATTCTAAATCACCCAGGTTTCCAACTACAAATAAAGTGTGTGGCTATATTCTTTCAAAACCGTTTTAATTAGCTCATGGCATTGGCCATACCCTTATCCAAGCCGAGTGGTTAGCGCTCCGGACTTGAAATCTCTGGAAAAAAAACACGGGAAGCGTCGAATGATTTGCCCCCAATCACGCATTGCCGTCCCAGTCGAAGGCATCAAATGAGGAAATCGGTAACTGCGCAACGCAGACTCTTGGTCAGCATGCAATTTTTTTTCAGTTTTAAGTTTAAGTTATTCGTTAGAAGACAATAATTAGATAGAGTCGGGAAGCGGTCCCAGAACGCTAATGGATATATGGGTGGAAGTTCAGGAGTATTACCCCCATCACTACTTTAAATGCATAAAGCTTGGGCTCAGAAGCGAACCGAATTAAGTCCAGCTGCGATTGAAGTCATAGGGGGGAGTTTTGGAGGGTTATCTTTTTTATAATCTTGTCGTTTATGTGCTATTAGAGGGATTTGTGAAATTTTAGCTGATGGGAAGTAAAAGCCTGCTTTTTCTGTAATAAAAATATAATTTTATCTTCACGGGAGAGGGAGGAGTTATTTGTCTTTCGTATTTTTAAAAATACCTAATTTTTCTTGCGCTTCTCCAACTTTGATACCTCTATGTTTCAAATTGTCCCATGTACCAATGGACAAAAATTTAAGGTCTTCCAGGCGACGGGTGATTGTCTCAACACCAACCCCATAATAATCTGCCAGCCTTAGCAAAACTGAAACAGAAAACTTGCCCTTGTTTTTGTAATTCATAAAGTGTTTAGTAACACTAGAAGTGGGCATTAAAAAATACATTGCGAATAAATCGGCTTACTCATCAAAAGTTACAAGCCTGAGAAAATTTGCCTTGTTTTGGAAAATAGGAGAAAACACTCCCTAAAAGTTATAAAATCTTAACGAAAATCACTCCATCGCATTCAACGTATCAGAGAACCCTACTGTAGAAATTTCAAGCTCCTATCTACAAAAATGTGGAACTTATTATTTTTTACCAGAAAACCGATCACGGGTGTGTGTTTATTTGTTTCTTTTTCCCCAGGGGTGATCGTATCGATCAAGTGGTCCTAGACCGGTAGAAAATTTTCCAGGGGGAGGTAAACGCCAAAATATTAGTGGTGGTTGGGTGACAGTGAATGTATTTTAGGATTTTTTTTTCGTAGAAAAAAGTTTATTTTAAATATTTTTAGGAAAAAGTTTCAAATAAAAAGAGCAATTAAATTGTATGCAAAATGAAACAAAATACAGTAAATTTTAAACGACAAGGATTCCTGGTAAAGGGATCAATTTATTTAATCAATAATATATTTAATTATTATACATGTAATTTTAACCTCTTTTTAAGGAAAGTGATAAAAGTAAACCTCTTAGTTACATGAACGTCTGAGAGGGGAAATTAATTAGAACGATGGTACTTATTAAACCAGAAGATGCTGAAGAAAAATTTTTGGGGAAGACCATAACGGTTTTAGGAAGTGGAGAGGGAGGAGTCGACAAATATTCACTAATATGTTAACAGATGAAAAGTGTCTGTGTCCTTACATGTAGGGATCATGGACAGGCATTTGATTGTTGAATTCATTGAAGCTCAGTTGCAGCCTATAACTCTACCAAAGAGTGTAAACATCCAAAGAAAAGGGTAGAAATCCCTCTACAGGGTTCGTAACTATTCACTTTTACTACATTTGGATCTACACAAAATTTCAAAACGATAAGCCATTACTGATGACCACTTCTAACCATTGGCGATATACCAGTCATTATCTCAAATCTGACACTGCCACGTTTGGTTTTGCCTTGTCACATGCTTAACCGATAATTATTTGATTTGAAAACAGTTTAATCAAGGAGCATCAAAATTAAGTTTTTTAGAGTTTCGTTTACTATTGAGCCGGTTTGCTCCTTACTATAGTTCGTTACCACGAACTGTTTGATATAAGTAGGTTTAGTGTCAACAAACCTCTGATGAGCGATAATTAAATTTATTTCGCCTCACATAATTATGTTCATACCAGACTCTGGATATCTTATACATTTAACTGTTTCCCGACAACAATCATTACACTCTTAACAAACACTAACAAGCAGAGATGATTTCTTAATGAGTTCAAACAGAAATTAACTAAAAAAAAATTCCGAAAAAGATGTTTTTCAAAGTAAAAGTAAACCAACAATAGCTCAAACTCAAAACAACCAGAAATCACTATTAAAGAATAAATGAAACCCGAAACGAGCAAGAATTAAATAAACAATTATAGCATCAAACATACAACGGGCACTAATATAAATGAATAAATAAGTCTTAAAATGAGTAAAGTTTAATTTGACTATGCAAATCAAGCAAAAAACGAACAACAATATTTTGCTTACGCACGCTCCTCCTCCATCCTAATATATTAAAAGCCTCCCCCTCTACGCTATTCCAGGAAGTTCAAATTTTCCTTAAATCTTTCATTACAACATCCTCTCATCCCAAACATGGACGATTTGCTTTCTGTTTAGCCTAGACATTTGGCCGAAAGAACAATCTCTGGTAATTTGTCATCCTTCATCCGCAGAATGTGCCCTAACCATCTCACCAGATTTTGATTCTTGTAAAAAATAAATTACATATTTTGGAAATCCAAGTACAAGTTATAGATACGTGATTGACATAAGCAGACCGGATCCTCTCTTTGGTGGAAGTGGAGGGATTTCTAGTGCTTTGGCGAGTTCGGTGCTTCTTGACGTGCCAGGACGATGAAATTGATAACTCTAGTACCGAGTCTAATTTTAGGTTCCGATCTCGTCACAAGTGCCGTATGAGCTCTTGGATTATGTTTTACATATTATTTATATTGTATATTATGATTCTATATTAATGTATATATTATCATAATATTATTCAGATATTCTAATAAACTTATTGACAAATCGTAAACTTATTTGCGAGTTATGGAGCAAGAGGAATAAATTTCAGATCCTGGACGTCTTTAGTCACAAGAGAATAAAATGGAATGATAAGGCAGGAATGAATTTGAGATCCTGGACGTCTTTAGTCACAGGGGAATAAAACGAAATAATGCAACAGATATTCTAATAAACTTATTGACAAATCGTAAACTTATTTGCGAGTTATGGAGCAAGAGGAATAAATTTCAGATCATAGAATCTACAGAGTAGATCGTATCTTCCATAATAATCATAATAACGGGTGGGAGGGCACATGTTATATATTCTCTCTTATAAAAACGAGGTATTACCTGCTTCAGTACGACAGAAAACACAAACAAAAACACAACCTTGAGTGAGCTCGTCGGCGTACTACTGTAATATGCAGTTGTATATCCCGTATGTGCTTGCTCACCGGTTTGGACTGTACTACGTAGTACAGTACTGTATTATTTTGTTGGATATATTGATATGGCAACGCTGAAGAAATCCAAGGAGAAAAAAAAAAGGTATTTCGGATATTCACCGGTGAATGTCGACATTCCAATTTGCGGCCATTCACGGTGATATAGATGCATACCATTTTTTTTTCCTTTTTTTGTTAATCGAAGTTCCCATAAGACCATTATTTTTCTCAAAACTTCAGCTTCTAATCGGTTTTTACTTCTGGAACATATTTTTGTCATTTTTTCTGTAATTTATTTGGTCATTTATAAGAGTCTCTGTCATCAAAAAGTAAAGATAACCCTTCTTACGTGCCCCTTCTGAAAAACATAAATTTCATAAAATCAATTGGAAACTGCTTTTAAGCTAAAAATGTTGTTGACTCAGCAATTATCTCATAATACCAGATGTGAGGTGTGCTACAGGATCTATTGTATTGTTTCACTGACTATATGAATAATTACTTAATATTAGATAATGTATCTTTCTTAAAATTTTCAGAAACATACCAAGAAATTCGATGGAAGTCAGAACGTATATTCTTGGCCCCCGTACAGCTAAATTACATCCCAACCATGAAATACGTCGTGGTAATCAAAACTAAATATGATGCTTTCTTAGGCAAAATCTAGTCTTTAAACTTTGCAAATTTAAGTTGAATTCAATGTAAAACATATTTATGAATCCGAAAATCTTTGCAATTTTTGTGATATTCATTTTAGGTGGATCATTAAAGTTTTGCAATCTTTTCAAACATTTACCAGCTAATTATCCCATGGAAAAGGAGCAAACTTCTGGAGATAGGCATGTTTTGATTTTGGCTCTCCGCAGAGGAATAATTAAAACCAAATTTGCATATTTTTTTTTTGCTAAATGGCTTTCTCATAGTTTTGCACGAATGATTTTGAGAAAAAAAGGAGTGGGGGAGGAAGCCTAGTTGCCCTCCGATTTTTGACTTAAAAAGGAAAGTAGAACTTTTAATTTTTTGCGAATGTTTTTATTAGTAAAAGATATACGCAACTTATAAATTAGCTTACGTAAAGAAATTTTATATTCTTATGTTTATCATTATAATAGAATACTATGGAATAGTAGCTTTAAAAATGCTTCTCGCAATATATGACAAAAACCTGCGTGGCATTCATTGCCACGGCAATTGGGAATGGACAGAACATGAATGGCGGAGACTAGGTATCAACAACTTTTTCTCAAAGTTCCTCATTCTATTACTCACCCTAAAGCCCAATAGAACTAAATTAGTTAGTGCCTGACCGGGTTTCACCAGTAATGTCAATTCAATAAAGTAAAATAGATAAACTAATAATGTAACTCCAAAACTTTTCAAAATATTTATTTCTAAAATCATCAGCAATGTCCAGTTTCTGCTTATTCTCGTACTCTTTTTTTCTTTTTTATTAAACTTTTATATTCTCTTCTTTTATCTTTATATTTAGCCAATCTCAAACTTTGATCTTGCGCCTTTTAACATTAATTCAAACAATTTAATAGATATTTTACTTCTACTTACATTAACTTGCAATCCAAATTGCTCATTCTTTCTTAATTTTTTAGTCAGGCCACAAATTCTATTTCATTTTTTCTACACTACCAATAAAATGTAATAATTTAATATTTAGTGGATAGTTTGATATCAGTATCTAAAAAATTTATTTTATTCTTAGTTTTTCAAAAATCTTTAAAATAATACCTCTATCTAATCTTTTTAGTTTCTTTTCAAGATCAGTTGATTTAGAATCAAAATGCCTAGGGGCAAATTGATCAACCATTTCACCTTTAAAATGAATAGTAATAACAAATTTATTTCAATATTTAGCTGTAACGGTGATCGTATCGACCGAGTGGTCCTAGGATGTTGCGAGAGGGCTCATTCTAATGGAAATAAAAAGTTCTAGTGCTCTTTTTAAGCGACCAAAAAACTGGAGGGCACCTAGGCCCCTTCCCAAGCTCATAGTTTCCCAAATTCAAAATTTTTAGATAGCCATTTTGTTCGGCACAGTCGAAAAACATTATAAGATTTCTTTGGAGATGACTTACTTCCCCATATTTCTCGGGGGAGGCGCTGCAAGTTACAAACTTTGAAACTGAGTTCCATCCTGCAACAGATGTTCGCCAGGCACCACGGCAATGTAGTCGATTGTCATGGAGACATGTGCCCCGGGACTACCGGGCGGCTCAACCTGCGCGGCTTCAAATCCATTTGCGGTCACGTTGCGTATTCGAATCGCTGCTGGATTGGTGCCGGGCTCGGTCGGTTGCGTCAGCACAACTGGCACGCCTTCCATCGGCGTCGGGAATATTACCGAGTGGAATGTGAGGCTGGCACCTGCTGTCGCTGAAAGGTGATTTAAATTCTCATGGTTTCAAGCTCTGGTAGATTTCTAATTGTTATTTTTTTAATCTTGAGATTTTCAGATATTCGATTCAAACGTTTAATGCGTCTGTAAAGCACAAATGTAAAACTTTGAAATTTTTCTAAGATTTAGCATTAAGTGAAAGAATTGTCCTGTAAAAATTGTTATTAATAAACAACTAATCGTGGAAATATGATTGGATGGAACGTATCAAAGTAAGCATAAAAATCCTCACACGGTATATATTGTATAGAACTATTGTCGAAAGCTTCATCTTACGCTTTCGTAAATGATTTTAAGGGTGTATTATCACCATCTCTTTTCAATATGGCAACCATCGGATGTACTGGGATAAATAATTACATCGTGGATGGAACCATACTCCAGAACGAGTGCAACCTCTACATGCCCTGACCTATTTTAAGTTGATGACGGTAGTATTAAAAGACAAAACCTCATATGGACCTTGATAAACAAGTATCATCCAAAGAAAAATATGCAGGTTGTTATTTTTATTCAAAGTTAGCCCTTTTTTCTTGTTCGAGCATTATTTGATGATAATATGCACAATAGAAAATAGATATTAGATAGAGGTTAGGTTAAGTACGTTCCAAAGGCGAATTATTTTAGGCCGATTCTTTCATAAATAATCATCTCTAAAAACATCCAAAATTTACGCAAATTGTCTCTAAAAGCCACAGGGCAATTTTCGATCTTAAAACGTTAGTGATTTTAAATTTCCGATCAACGAAAACGAAAATGATTCCAGCATAAAAGTTTTTTTTCTTTTTCAATCAGAGGCCTAATAATGACTGGTTTTTGAACAAGAAATTGCAAATCACGAGTAATCCATTTGGTGAAAAAGCAGAAATAAATGGACTCAATCAAAATTAGTTATATTAAGATCCTCTATCATCCTGTCTTTGCTTATCCTTGTTGAGTTTGTTACTCTGTATGACAAGCCTTTGGAATAGTCCTGTTAAGTATTTATATGAGCTAACAAATTACACATGAAAGAACTATCGCCTGGTCGGCGGTGGCGGTGGCGGTCTCGTGCACGGTGGCGCCGAACACGTTGGCGTTGGCGATGACGTCCACGTAGATGTTCGAGAACACGACCTCGATGTACAGCCCGTTGGCCTGGCCGTCGATCTTGGTCGAGTCGAGGGTGATGCGCGGGTTCGCCAGGTCGACCCGGGCGGTGATGGCGCCGCCGAGGAGGATGTCGTCGTAGATGGGGTCGGCGACGAGCTGGTTGACGTCGATCTGGTTGGCGAGCGGGTGTAAAATGACTGAAGAACCTACAATGGCAACAGCCGAGGAAGCTGCTCAATGAGTATATGCCAAAAGACTTAAGGCTGGTAGAGAAAGTAAGAAAAGAAAGCGTGCCGAGGAATTACAAGAACAGCATGAAAACAGAATTGCGGCTGATAGAGAAAGCAAGAAAAGAAAGTGTGCCGAGGAATCCCAACAACAGCATGAAAACAGGCTTGCGGCTAATAGAGAAAGTATGAAAAGAAAGCGTGCAGAGGAACCACAACATCCACCCCCCGCACCGGGACAAGAACCGCGGCGCCTCCGGGTCCATGGACGTGTGCGAGGAACACGGGCTCGACCCCGGCATGGTGATCGTGGACCACAACAACGAAGAGACCGTCGCCGAGACGCTTCAGCGCGGCTTCTGGGCAGGGTTCTCCATCTATCCCTCGACCAAGATGGGCAATGCCCGCATGGTGGAGATCCTGCGCCAGTACGGCGGCGAGCGGATCATCGTGGACAGCGCCTGCGACTGGGGCATCTTTGTGGGGTATCAAGTCATGGCTAATTGTAGAAAAAGCCAAGACAGATAGTCTAATTGAGTGAGAAGAAAAACCTGGCATTAATTAAAGTCCATTTGAATTAAAATGGAATAGTTGTGGGGCATCAAGTCATGGCTAATTGTAGAAAAAACCAAGACAGATAGTCCAATTGAGTGAGAAGAAAAACATGGCATTAATTCCCCCCCCCCCTTCAATGCCGACGTTACCGTTTCCCAATTATGCTACACCTCTCATGTTACATCGATTTGTTTTCATATACCAAAGAACATTGGGCCTTGGCCATTCCAAATGTTTTTACAAAACAAATATGTGTATGCAATGCTTTTCGTTAAGCCAAACTCCGTTTTAAAATTAGGTAACATTTCATGGGATTATTTAAGTGTCACAGGTGCGAATTCCTCCGGCCTCCTATGCTCAGTTGAAGGACTAGGGTTAACGAAATATTGTTTACGTTAGCAATCTCTCAATCAAAGACCCCTGATGAGCAGTGGGCCCAACTTTCAATAAATGGGCGCGAGCTGATTCCGGAAGACGTAGGCCCCGGGGATACGCTCTTGTTGAACAACAACTCGCTGCGGTCGGATTGGGTCGAACTGAAGCCGCTTGCGCGTGGCCGAGTCGACATTCTCACGATCACGACGAGCCAGGGTGGGATCCGGGTCGGTCCGGTGCCCGAGCTCGGCGTCTCTTTGAATCTGACGGATGCTTCGGGGACGGCATTTGCGAACACTGCGGCGATTGCGGCCTTCCACGAGCGTTCAGGCCGCGCGCCAAGGCGCCTGGATTTCATTGGATAACGTATCCGATAATCCGAAGCGAATACGGCAATTTGTAGAACGCCTGACGGCTTTAAAAAACGCCGGCGTATCTGATCGCGTACTCATTTCGCACGACGCCGGCTGGTATCGACCCGGAAAGCCGGGAGGAGGCGTTTTTCGACCTTACACGGCTATTGAAAACCAAGGGCTCTTTTGGATTTGGGAACCTGTAGGCTAGGACTTTGATTTGCTAAACTGCCAGCCAAACAAGGGAAAACAATATTTTCAGTATTTTTTTTTCCATCATTCCCACATGTTTCACAATAACCCTGTATTTTTTCAAACGTGCCAGATTTGAATGAACATTAATCGCCAGAAGCTCAACTCTATGTGCACTGTGTTCATCCTGTCATGTGATCCGTCTGATCCAATCAGGAGTTTTTCTTTTGCTGCGCTTAATAGTTTTGATAGTCTTTTCCTTTCAAGCCGTTGTGTTGAAAATTGGTTAAGATCATTTGTGGTGATATGTTTAATGGAGTTGGCAAGAATCGCGTACACCGTAGAGTGACACGCTCGGAATCCAAACTGGAAATCATGCAAAAATTCTTTTGCATCCAGAAAACTGAGAAGCCTGGATAGCACAGCCTTTTCAAAACTTTTGCTGAAATTAGATAGGAAAGAAATTGGCCTGTAATTAGCAGAATCACTCCGAGAACCACCTTTATATAGCACTATAACCTTAGCTCACTTGAGAGATTCAGGGAAAATTCCTTTTTTGCGCGTAACTCCTACTACTGCTACTTATATAGCTACTACTACTGCTACTAATACCATCAATTCTACTTCTACAGCTACTACTACAATAACTAATGCTTCTAAAGTGAGTACTACCAAAGTTTAAAAAATGGTGAATTGAAAATTTGAGGAAATGTTGATGGAAAGTTTCAACCAAATAAAGGGATACTATGTGCATACATATTGTCAAAAGGCCTATTGGTAATGTCTTTGGAACAGCCTACTGTATCAAGCTGATAGACGTCGGTGACCCAGGGGCCGGCGGCATTGATTAGCAGCCTGGCCTCGAACTCCCGCGTCTTGCCGGTGACCGTGTTCTGTGTTGTCACCCGCCAGCGGTTGCCCTCGCGCCGGGCCGAGGTGCAGGGCTGCCGGGTCAGCACCGTCGCCCCGCGTTCCGCCGCATCGACGGCGTTCAGCACCACAAGCCGGGCATCGTCGACCCAGCAGTCGGAATATTCGAAGCCGCGGCGGTACTGATCCTTGATCGCCGCGCCCTATTAGGTTTTTCAACTATGCTGAATAAAATGGCTACCTCAAAATTTTGATCTGGTGACTGCTTAGGGGGGCCTAGGTGTCCTCCAAATTTTTGAGGGGTGGTATCCCCCTATTTTAAAATTAAGGCAAAAGTTCGTATCTTTAGATGGGTAAGACTAAACTTGATGAAACTTATATATTTAAAATCAGCATAAAAATACGATTCTTTTGATACAACTATTGGTATCAAAACTCTGTTTTTAGTTTCAGCTACTATTGAGGGATGTCCTGGGTTTTGGCATCAATCAGGTGATCCGCCCCGGCCTGCCGCGCGACCTCCAGCTTGTCTGCGCCCCGGGCGCAGGCAATCACCTTTGCCCCCATCAGCTTGCCGATTTCAACCGCCGTTAGCCCAACGCCCCCGGCCGCCCCCAGCACCAAAAGGGTTTCGCCTGGCTGCAGGCGTGCGCGATGTTTCAGCGCCACATGGCTGGTGCCATAGGCAACCTGGAAAGCGGCGGCGTCTTCAAAAGACATTTCACAGTTGGAGAAAATAGCTCACTTTTATTTCTACAAATGTCAACTTCATCAAAACCTAATTCTCGAAAAAGATTCTCAAAATAGACTAACTACAAAATTACTATTTTCACACAAAGAAAACTTGTGTTGAGGTGGACCCCAGAATGACTTTGGCAAATCCAATAAATGGGGGCATCAAATTAACGAGCTTTTCAAAAAACATTACCTTTATAATGACAAAGGTACACTGAACAAAAATAGATTTTAACAAAAGTTTTACTTGGATCAGCTGCTTCATCGTTAGCAATGCTTCGTTCTTTGGAAGTAGCCATCAACAGATAGGCCCGAATGAAGGGTTTTAATTCTCCCTCCATGACCTTGCGAACGTTACTGGTTTCCTCATTAGTCCGATGGTCTTTGACCATTTGGTAAGGATGCATCACATAGCTTCGGATTTGGCTACCCCAACCGATTTCCATTTTTTCCGCAGAAGAATCCTTCACTTCCTGTTCGTGTTTCTCCCGCTGCAACATGGCCAGGAAAGTGGAGAAAGCGTTAAAATATGAACTAAAGGAGGTGTGAAGTGGAGGCCATGGATAAAATAGCCGAGGAACTGGAAGATGCAGCTAGACAACATAATAGTACAATATTATGCTGGCATGTTAATAAATTGCGAGGAAGTAGCCAATCCGGACTTACCCCAGTGAAAGATAGGAATGGGGCCTCAATTAGTGATAAGACAAGAGTTAAAGAGAGATGGGAACATTTTGAAAATGTGCTAAACCGAGATACAGTTGCCGGAGGCGCGTCAGCTCATCAAGCACGGCCACTTCACCGTGAACGGCAAGAAGGCCCACACGCCGAGCATGCTCGTGAAGCCCGGCTGGGTGATCGGCGTGCGCGACCGGTCGAAGAAGGTCGAGCGGATCAGCGGCGCCCTCGAGACGATGGAGGGTCGCGCCGTCCCGCAGTGGCTCGAGATCGAGAAGGACGAGATGCGGGGCACCGTCAAGGCGATGCCCCAGCGAGAGGACATCACGCTGCCGATCGACGAGCATTCATTTGAAATAAGACTTGTTGTTCATTTAATTTCCAATCTATTTTCGAATGATGTGGGAAAAACTCCTTGGTGGAAAGTTTTTCCTAGAAATTCTATCCTCTTCTCGCAGAAAATTTTCCCATGGAGAATTTCTCCTGCGGAATATCCCTCTCTCACGAAAAAATTCCCCAAATAATTTTTACTTTTCTGAAAATGTCCCCCGGACTATTTTCTCGGAACATCTATAGATGTTAAATTGAATCAGCAAAGAGAAAGTTAAATTACAATTGGCATTCCGATATACAATGTCTGTGCTCTCAGTGTTGGAAAAAGGGGTTTATCGTTGCATACAAGGACAAAATGCTGCCCAACGTGGAGAACGTTCACAGAGTTTTGTGGCAAATTCGAGAGAGTTTGAAATCGAATGTCTCTGGTGACACATGGAAAGCAATAATTTCTTTGGATTTCGTTGACACGATTTGTGGTAAAATTTTGAGTAGTTTTCAAAAATAAGCCTTGCTTAAAAGAAAGGAGCCGAAGCAGTTGTGGCTGGAGTAATTGAAACTAGAGTAGTGGTTGCAAAAGTAGTTATTTTGCCCCTTACTTATAGGTTGAATTTTGTCTATTTAATTTACCTATCTAGAGACCGCAAACAATACCCTACTACGCAGATCCAAACCCTTCTTGAGCCTGAAAAGGAAGCTAAAACTAATTTTGGTTCCAAAATTTTCCCAACCATCCATTTTGTTTTTTCCTCCGACAACTCTCCGAATCTTGAAGACTTGTCCCCAAATTCAATCCCCGGGGGACAACACTGCCAACTTCAACTTAATCCTCTCCAACTGAACTGTGTTGAGCGAAAGTTGAAACCACACTCATCGCGGGGTCGTAGGCGATCTGCGATGAGCGTGGGACCCGATCAGTGGGATCAGCGGCTTGAGCTCAAGTCACGCATCAAATCCAACAAAGCTTCCAGGTCATCTTGAGGTGTATCCAACGCAGCTTTGTTGCGACGTACAACCGCGCAAGCTGCAAACCTGTGTACGATCTGGAACTATATTGTCAGTTCTAGTTTTGGTGTTTTGACCAGCTAGAAAGGAGCACAAAAAAAAAAATCTGAAATCTAGGCCTACTTTTAGAAATTCTAAATACTGGCATAAGGCTATATCATTCCTAGAAGTGCATAACTTCACTAAAATGATACTAGACTGCCTAACCCTGGAATTATTTAAATATGCTACTTATTCAATAATGAAGTAAATAGTAGAAAACCTCTTCTTTGCTATTCTCAAAAATGTTGAAGTGCGAAAATGTGCACGACCCGGATTACAATCTTATAGGGAAATGCTCTACAAGGGTAGGAAAACCAGAGTTCAAAATAAAACCAAATACATTTTTGACGATTCAGGTTTATCTGAACCATTCTGATGTTATCTGACTATTCAGGAATTGCAGGAAATTTATGTGTTAATACACAAATTAATTTTATAAACCTACTTCTCAAGAGTTATTTATCTGGTCAGCAAATTCAAATAAGCGAAAGCCCCGAACGTCGCACGGTAAAAGAAAAATTTACAAGTGTACTCGAAGTGTTGGCGGCAAACGGTGTGGTGGCAATGATTGATCAGGACCTCGGCTACACCCCAACACCAGTGATCTCTCATGCCATTCTTAGCTATAATAGTGAGCGTAGTGAAGGCTTTGCCGACGGCATCGTCATCACGCCCTCACATAATCCTCCCGAAGACGGTGGTATCAAATACAACCCTCCCCACGGTGGTCCGGCCGACACTCTAGCGACCAACTGGATTGAGGAACGTGCGAACGCGTTAAAAGCAAATAATCTTCCAAGCGTAAAACTACTACAAATCATTCTCAATAAATAAATAAAACTCAAAACGAACAGAAATTAGAATAAATAACCGAGTCAAACTCAAAACGAGCAAAAATTAACATGAGTAGGGCTGATAAACTAAATTCCTTCTCAAGACCAACATAATTTGCGCTTTACTGAAAACAAAACACATTTTAAATGTTTTCACTTTTCTTACTTTCATAAATAAAGAATTATCAAAACTTTAAGGAATAAGATCCTTCTCCATCTCGCCATGGCATTAGTATTACCTAACATATGTTCATATCGAGCAGTATAAACCTATGACGTTGGTTACAAATCTGTAACATTGACTTTAAAATTTTCAAATGGAATGAACCAAGGCGATGTTAGTGCCACCCGTCTTTTAGTTTGGAGGAGCTCTCGTAAATCCTTTCCGTCATCAGTTATTTCCACATTTTAAAACAAAATGTCGGATGGACCCCGTATAAAGACAGAAAATTTCATTTTTCGTTTTGAGGGTAATTACCGTGGCGGTAAGAGGTCTTAAAAAAAGAAATTAAATGAAACTGTAACTCGTTGGGACAGGATAAAGAGTGAAGCCTTGAATAGATTGAGGTTGAGGACGACCTTGCGCAGCTGTTTTGCCTCATGTGGCTTGTTTCTCTAGTGAGTTGTTAGTAGCAGTAGCGATGAAAGGTATCAGTGACCATGCTAAATGGCTCTGGAAGAAAAATCAAATCGATACTTAAGTATTATACAAGAAATCCTCGAAATATTTTGATCACAGATTCTACGTAAGAAGTTTCTCATCGTTTAGGAGCATGAAGGTCGATCTGATCTTCCTAAGATAACTTTTGAACGGTCTATTGTGTGATAAATCTACTACTTGTTTTGACCCTAAGTTTAGATTCAAGGTGATTTCTTAAGACACATTTTGAAAAATGGTAATTCTAGACCGCTTTTCCTGCTTTCAATTTTCCGTCCCGTTTTTTCCGGAGAACGGATAGTCTTGACGCTATATGGACATTAAAAATAAAACAACTAATTATGTTTCCCTATATTTCTAGGATTATAGAAAACTAAAGCTTTACTGAAAACACAAAAGTCAAGCATAAAAAGCAGAAACATTGATTTGGGAGTCAAAATTGAGTATGTAGCCAGACAACAATTAACTAATCTATACGGTTTTTCATAGTCTTGCACCAGTTGTGACATCAGTAACTTTCAATATACAATTAATATTTTTTTAATAACCACAAAGTAATTGAACAGCATACATAAATATTGGAGCATGTGAAGTGGAAGAACTACTGGAAAATATCCTCTTGGCCTCTTCTGTCTCAGCTTTGCACATAATGGAGAAAGTATTTATTATTGCAAATTGCTTATCTGAGCAACTTCAAACAGAAAGTTTTCTAATCTATAAGGCACCTGCAGTGATTTCTGATACATATGAAACACTCCAAAGGTGGAGAAATGAAAGCGAATGGAAGAACTTAAGCAAAACATATCCGAATTCTCGGCTTGACAC
Organism: Alatinidae sp. Z8VKAUB7J3; assembly: GCA_010016025.2. Taxonomy (NCBI): domain Eukaryota; kingdom Metazoa; phylum Cnidaria; class Cubozoa; order Carybdeida; family Alatinidae; species Alatinidae sp. Z8VKAUB7J3. The sequence continues at coordinate 172,424,093 of JAAAKM020721499.1, read as the reverse complement.
GATATAAAGGAATGAAATGAATTGGTTGCTTCTTATTTATCTTTAATTTGCTCAGATTTCTTTTAGTAAATGTTTGATTTTAGGAGTTTAAATATAAGAAGATAAACATTGAGTTCTGAGATCTGTGTACTGGTATAGTCAGATAGACTCTTAGCTGATAGTGAGATTTTGTAGTGTTCGAAGCACTTTAACAGTTTACATTGCTGAATATACTGTGCAGACGTCAGCATATTACATTCAAATAGGCAATGGTCAATTATTCAATTTTTTAAATTAAAGTTACACATTTTTTACTTATGAAAACGTTCGTAAAAAATTAAAGTTATAGTTGCCTTTTTAAGTAATCAAAAAACTGGACCTCCTCCCTCTCTCCTTTTTCTCATAATCTTCTGATTAAAACTGAAAAAGCCATTTATCCCCAAAAAATTTAGCCTCAACAGGACAATCAACCAAGCTTAGTAATAATTTCTGGTACATTGTTTTTGATCTGAATGTTTTAACCTTAAATTTTAATGGGTCAAAATCTTGTTTTCCCCTAAACAAGGCACAGGAACAAAAAACATCCTCTCACCAAGTTTCATCCCGATCTCTCCACTCTAAGCGTTTTCCAAGATTCCCGGTTTCCCCCTCCAACTCTCCCTAATGCTACCAGATCTGGTTGAAGTTAAAACAAGAGCTCGGAAACATGAGTTCCTTCTAAATATCAAATTTCATTAAGATCCGGTCACCCGTTCGTAAGTTAAGAATACCTCAATTTTTCTAATTTTTCTGAATTAACCCCCCCCCCAACTCCCAATATAAAGGAAAAAATGATCAAAATGGGGTTTTTGACCGTCCCTGAAATAAGCCATGAATCACCTTCGTATTCGCATAATGAAACGCTTTATCAACCACTCAGGTTTCAAAGGGTTTGTACAAGGAATGCAAATATAGATCAAATGACAGTTCTCCAAGTTATTTAATTGCTGGTTCGTATGTCTAAGTGAATGATTTTTTTTTTTTTTAACAGTCAGCTGTTTGCTAGTATTCTTCGATAGCAGTTCAAGAGTTTTTATACAGCATTAAATGACGTATATATGCTATCAGACTTAACAGAGGAAATTTATTTCAGCTTAATATTGGAAATGAGTCCTACAAAACCAATTTTTTATTTAATAAGTTTGGGCTGAACTCATGAATCAAATCTCTTCGATTGCGGCAGCAACTTGAAGGTTTTTGTGACGCTCAATGACTAGTGGAGAAGTATACAGCATTAAATGACGTATATATGCTATCAGACTTAACAGAGGAAATTTATTTTCAACTGTCAATGCTCAAGTTTTTGGTTTCTTAAAAATGCAACTATAATTTTCTTTTTTTTTTACGAACGTTTTTGTTATATTTGTGTATTTTTATGAGGTTTATGAGAGGGTTCGCTCCCTCATCAGTATCTTGCTCTTTACAGTAGAGCTTGAATTTTGTCCCAATTTTGTAAGAATGACCCTGAATCATAAAGGCCGTAGAATAAATAGTAGAAATTACTAAAAATACTTTAGCGTAAAGAGCAAGGTATGGTGAAGAGGACAAACTCCCGAAAAATTGGAGGGCAACTAGGCCTCCTCCCTTGCTCCTTTTTCTCAAAATCCAACGATTAATTGCAATTAATTAATATGCAAATTTCATTTTAATTATTTATGTGCGGAGAGCCTAGATCAAAACATGCATTAATTCAAAAACGTCCATAAATTAAATAAAAAAGACAAGTTTTTTTAAATGAAAGTAAGGAGCAGCGTTAAAACTTAAAACGAACAGAAATTACTCCGTATATGAAAGGGCCTTTTCCTCCTCAACCTTTGTATTGTTTCAAAAATTTGTTCAAACAAATACATGTTTTTTTTATTCCATTAATGAACGTTGGCCTAGAGTACGATAGAATACAATAGACTGAAAAGGACCATTTCAAAAACTTCGTTTAAACAATTTTTTGTTTGGATAAATTTATTGCTTTTAACGACTTTTAGTGTTTAAATCAAGGACGGTATAGAATTGAAAGAAAATGGATGTTTCCTCAGGGAGTAACATATAGTCTAACAGAATTGAGAAATATTACGTGTTCAAATTAAAAGAAGACAAGCAATTTATCTGTAAATTGGGTTCCACGTTACCCCAAAGTTATTACTGCAGCTTCGTTGTCTAAACAAAGTCTGCCTTCGAATAGCTTTCTAACGTTACAGAACGGCCATTAATTATTCGTAAAGCCTTGCAATAAGGCGATAAGTGTAATACTTTTCCACCATTTTAGGATGAACTAACAAATAAATATTTATTGATAAATAAATAAAAAAAAGAAAGGATATATCAATGCTACCAGGACAGAGGGCAGAGCCCGACCGGGGTGGGGGGGGGGGAGGGGGGGGGGGGGGGGGGAACCTAAAATCTTGGAAAACACTTAGAGTGGAGGGATCGGGACGAAACTTGATGGGAAAAATAAGCGCAAGTCCCAGATACATGATTGACATAATCGGAACTGATTTGCTCTATTTGGGGTAGTTGGGGGGGGGATTAATTCTTAAAAATAAGAAAAAATGAGGAATTTTCAACTTACGAACTGGTGATCAGATCTCAATGAATTTTATGAACGCCTTAGTCAAAACATTCTCTTCTGATTCTATTCAAGCAAAGAAATACAAAACTCTCAAAATGAACATTGGTGATCTTAGGAGCAATTGGCAAATTAATGGGTTGACCACTTTGAATTGACAAATCAATATTTTGAATTGGAAAATCAATAATTTTGAATCGGCAAAATAATAAATGAATTAACAAGTGATTTTCTACACATTTCAAAGGAATAAGTAAAAGAAAATGTAGACAAAAATTACTGCATTTTTCTTGTTTCTGTCTTTTCACTTACTTAAGGCCTGTTTCTCTTCTAATAAAACTTTTTTTTGCCATGATTGGTCAAAATGATGTCAGATCTTATATTCATAAATATAATCAACAAATAACATGATTTTTCATGGATTTGAGATTCTTCAATTTTACACAATACATTTTTAGTATTAAAAAGATAAATAATTTTGTATATACTTATTTTTCAGTTTTTTTTAATGTATTTTTTCTGATAATTATCATACTACCATTGCTATCATTTAATGGTGAGCTGGTTCACTTTTTAAAAGTTGTAGTAAATGGTTATAATGTAAACACTTTCAGAATTGTCGGAACTCGATAGCCACCATTAGACCAAACATTACAAAGGAAGGGTTTGTTCTCAAAACTTTTGAAAGAGAGGGGAAAGCATCGAAAAGTTGACCGTGTAAATAACAAAATACTAAAGAATAACCAGAAATAATGGCTATGCATCCCTTGAAGTAGCACGGACGCAAGTTTATTTTTTGCGAGCGTAACTTACGAATTAGCTTACGTAATGAGCTTCTATATTCGTATATTTTTATTATGTATATGTATTATGTATGTATATGTATTATGTATATGTATATATTCGCCCTCTCGTCAATACCTTGCTCTTTACACTAAAGCTTAAATTTTATCCCAATTCTTTAAGAATAACCCCTGAATCACAAAGGTTGTGGAATGAATGGTTGAAATTATATAAAATACTTTAGCGTACAGAGCGAGGTATTTAGGAAGAGATGAACCTAAATTTGAAGTGAACTTGCAAATTGAGCAGGAGCACCAGAGAAGAAGGCTTAGACCACCTAGGGCTCAAATTCATCACCCCTGCCCCCCTCAAAAAAACAAATGTAATAGGGGGGGGGGACAGAAATCGAGTTTCCCTCGGTCTTCCTCACCTGCATATCTAAGAAATTTGCTTCTCCCCTTACCCTTCTAACAAAACAGAATTTTCACACACACACACAAATTTCAACCCGCCCCCCCCCCCATAAAAACATAACTTGGCTAACTCGCACTTGGTTCCTGCCGATTATATTCGCCGTCAAACGCTAAAAAATAATGAGCGCTATATTATCCCTGAGCTTAAAGAGCACGAAGATAAAGTACTTGGTAGCCAATCAAAAGCGCTGGCGCTTGAAAAACAGCTTTATGAGCAACTCTTTGAGTTTATAGCTCCGCACATTGCGCAACTGCAAACGATGGCAGCCGTACTGGCTGATTTAGATGTATTGAACAACTTAGCTGAACGTGCACAAGCGCTTAATGAACACTGTATATGTGTTCGAAATATCCAGTTAAATAATTGGATATCTATTCACTGTCAATAAAAAGGTATCATCCCTATTTTGAACTGTTTTACTTTCTATCTCTTTGTGGTCAAGCAACACATGGATCAATTGTAACATCCTCTCTCCCCTCTTTAAATCTTGTGCACCCAAAACTTGAGTTTATGATAAACTCTTGCAGCCATACCCTTTTGCAAAAAATCTAATATTTCTTGGTGAATTTGAACAATTTAATGCATTTTGGATTTTTCTATCCAGGTCTACTCTCCTCTTAGTGCAGAGTTTTTCTGAGCAAATCCAGGGTGAAAAGACAGTCGTGCACAGATGGATTACTTCCATACAGCTCTCATCCTTTAGCACAAGGGTCTTAGTTTCAACCAAGAACAAAAAAAATAATCTGTGACCTCTGGTCCACTATCTTGAGTTTTTCTGTTCTTTCTTTGTCTTATGCCACAGACATTTCCACAAATTGCCAAATTCGTGTTAGTCATCAGGGGCATACTTTAGTCTTTAGACCCATCCCCAAAAGTTCATTCCTAACCTAATCCCTTTCCAAGATAGCAAAAAGTAGCTAAACTAGAATTTAACCGCCATTTGTGATACCTGTCATCAAATTGGAAGTAAGAAGGGTGAACTGGGACTAATACAAGCTGTTTGAAATAAAGAGCACCGTTTACTTAGTATAAATTGGTTCCGTAAAAGATATAAATAAATGTTCTTTGATTAACCATCCTTTTTACTGCAATTTGGCCATAATACGGAGTATTTCTTACGCTCGCGCATTCTCTCTCAAAGGACGTTTTATGGGGGTTATGATACCGTTATAAGTTGTCGTAACGATGACGTTCCTACACTTTTCTACAAAACAACATGTGTTGTGTGTGTTCACTCTCTCTCACGTTTGTTTTCTTTTTCGACCCTCATATATAAATTGTTTCAATAAGCAAGCATATTTGGAGACGTAGAGGAGTCCAATGTACACGCATATACAGTACTCTGTAATGCCGAAACCGAGTCCAGTGAAAAGACATCGTCTCACTTATTTTATTTCGAGTGCCTAAAAAAGTTTATGTGCGTGTTTTTTTTTTTATTTTCTTTTTATTTCCTGTGCTCCACCGTAATCTTCTGTAGTTTGTAGGCTAGTCTATGGCATTATTACATTATACAGCCAAGTCATAGGGTAGTACAGAATGCTGAAGTATGGGGAATAAGACAGTTAATTACTTCCTTATTTCACAATGAAGAATTCTTAATAAAGTTTTTGCTAGAAGACGGGTAGGTTATTAATGGTGATGATCTGCCTACATCTATGTTATTTCTCTTCATAATACCGTCTTGTTCTTCAGCTTTAAGGAAGGAAACTCCCAAGGATGACGATGGCGGGTTTTCTTTTTCGTCGCAGTCGTCCGTCCCCTCATTTTCCCACTGCTTTCGCAAGAACGAGGAAGTATCAGGCCATTGAAGATTTGACCAATCAACTTCTCTTGGGATCTCTATTGGCTTCTGGTCGAAGTTTGGCTGCACTCTATATTGGCCTTGATACGTGATTGACAGAATCGTACTGGATTCGCTCTCTTTGGGGGTGTTAGGGGGAGGGGTTCAGGGATTTGGCGAGTTTTGTGCTTCTGGACGTGCTAGGACGATGAAAATTGATAGGCGTGTCAGGGAGCTGCACAATTTGACTTAATAAAGTCGTTTTCCCAGATTCGACCATCTGGGGGGCTAAAGGGAGAGGAAAAATTAGAAAAAATTATGTATTTATAACTTACGAGTGGGTGATCGGATCTTAAAAAAACGTTCGTTAAAAATTAAACGTTCTAGTTGCCTTTTTAAGTAATCGAAAAATTGGAGGGCAACTAGGCCTTCTTCTCCACCCCTTATTTCTCAAAATCTTCTGATCAAAACTAAGAGAAAGCCATATAGCCAAAAAAGGAATTAACATGCAAATTTCATTTGAATAATTTATGTGCGGAGAGCCAAAATCAAACCTGCAATAATTCAAAAACGTTCAGAAATTAAATAAAAAAAAATAGTTTTTTTTAACTGAAAATCGACAAAGAAGAAGTTACAAAGCTACAACTATAAAGATAGAAAAAATAGCATAGACCAGGATTTGCAAAATTTTCCGTAAGATTTCGCTGTTCTCCTGGAGTAAGGCCAAATTTTAGAATACAACCCAAAAAGGGGAAAATGAAATAGACACTAACTAGCGAGAATTTGGTCTCTAACCCTTTTTCTATTTCTCGTGTTGAAACCCCCAATTCCTTTTACGCTTATGATATTTGGTATAGGCTGTGTAGCGTGCATTACCTTAGAGCACGGGCCACTACGCCGCCTCACCCTCGGCCAGCGCGTGCGCCAACACCTCGAACAGCTCGGTCTTGCAGTGGTAGCAGCGATCCGTCGCGTTCCGCCGGTAGTCGTCGCGGTTGAGCTCAGCGGTCGAGATCACCTGGTGCCGCACTCCCAGCGACCGGGCAAGCGCGCGCGCTTCGTCGAGCTCGGCGCGCGGCAGCCACGGTGAGTCCGCGGGCACGGCCAACACATCCGTCCCCCGCACGCGCACGGAAAAAAAAGGAAAATAAGCTAAACTGATCGTCCACGAGAAATATTCCTAACAAATATGAACAAAACTTTCGATTTGAAAAGTAGTGACATTCTGTTTCTTTTGTTTTTTGTGAAGAAACAAAAAAAAATGGGAAATTTAATGAATTGTAAAATCATCCGGATTTTGACAAAGGAGTAAGGCCCCCATATTGTGGATGTTTTCATGTTTGATTTTCTATGTCTCTAATATTCTAAAGTCTTTCAGAAACAAAAAGGGGGCGACAGAGGCTTTTTCTCTCTCCGATGGTCTCTTCACTTTGGAAGAAGCCTGAATACGACAATTACTACAACGTGAATTCCGTATTTGAAACTGGCTTCCACCACTTCCAGGTTCTGTTGGAAGGCGCGCAGGGTTTCTTGGGCGAGTTGAATCTGAAGTTCTGCCTCCACGGTATCAAACCAAGTACGGAGAGTGTTTGCGGCCAGGGAAAACTGAGCGGCTTGGTAGTTGGCTCGTTCGGCTTCGACATCGGCGACCGTGTGATAGGGGGACTAGCTGCCCTCCAATCTTTTTGATCACTTGAAAAGGGCACTAGAACTTTTAATTCTCTTCAAAATAAGCACTCACCTGATGTTCTAAGACAATTGGTTTGATACGATCACCCCTGGAAAAAAAGTAAATACGCATCCGTGATCTTTCTTCTTGCAAACAATATAAAATTCCAGTTTTTTTTTTTTAGATAGGAGCTTGAAACCTTAACAGCAGGGTTCTCTGATACACTGAATGTGATGGTGCGGCGCGTCCCTCTTTAGCCGCATTTCTAAAGCGCCCGCAAGCTGATGATCAAATCGGCGCTGTCCGTAAAAGAAACCACGCGACCGCCGTTGTCAAGCGTGGGTTGGAAAAATTTTCGCCGGGATCGGTGTCGTCTCGGTTTTGGTGGATTGCTGACAGGGACTGGTTGAAAGAAGTTTATAACAAACCCTTCGAAACGGCACTTCGCGCCTCCTCAGGGTGAGCCGGCACCTATGACTCACCCTGAGGAGGCGCGCTCTTGACGCTGATGTCGCACGCGTCGTTGTTCTCCGGACAGCGTGCCGACGTCCACGGCGCGCACTTCGGCTACTTCGCTCCGCTGCTGCGGTGCATGCTGCAAGCGCGAAACGACGCCGGCCCAGGTGTCATCGCCCACGGCCGACGGATCGACAGTATCGAGAAACGCACCGCCTATGGCTTCCATATCGGCGACAACCGCACGGCACTCGGGGCACAGCGCGACATGGGTCGCGATGGCCACGCCGAATGCCTCTTGGATGAAAAATGAACAGAAATAAAAAAAAGACAAATTTTTCCAAATAAAGTAAGGAGCAACATTTAAACTTTGCCCATATTTTAAGGAGACTGCCTTCACATCAACTCTCCAGTCTTTAACTAAAGTTTTGATTCAGATGGCTTTCAGAAACCAACTTTCTACTGAAGCTTGAATGTTTTCTAAGTACTGTAAAGCTTTACTATAAACAGCAGGGATTGAGGAGAGGACAGCCTTCCTCATATGTAGAATAATTTCAGTTTGAAAGGCAAATCTCTTGGGGGCGGTGGCAGGATTGGACATCTTCGTCTCCTTGCGTTGAAGTGATGCAAGCCAGATGGAGGGCTTGGATTTCAACCGCCTGACGCCTTCTATACAGATCTGTAATGTGCGCAGAGCCGCGTTCGGGAGTATTAGCGGCACGGTTGAAACACGGGAGAAGGCTTTGAAAATCCTGGTGATCGAAGATGACGATCGACATCATGTCGTTGGAGTGGCCCTCTTGCTTTCGGGTTCGATGCCAACTAAAAATACGCAAAATGGGCTTGCTTACAGGTAATACTATAGTACTATAGTATCCACACTATAGTACTTAAAAATGCTAATTCTAGGAGCGCATCCATTTCTGGTTGACCCTCCTCCTCCGTGGGGCAAACTAAAAATGCGTAAAGTGGGCTTGCTTACAGGTAACAGTAGCCTACTATAGAGCGAAGTGTATTAGTCCATGAGCCCCGCGAGCAGCGGTACGAGGTCTGTATTCTATATTTATTTAATAAACGTCGAAGAGTTGAAAAAAAGAAACAAACTTTAGCGTAGAGAACAGGCATTGATGAGGAAGCAGCCCCTTTCATATACGAATTAATTTCTGTTCGTTTTAAGTTTCGATGTCACCCCTTACTTTTAGCTAAAAAAATTGTTTTTTTTTTATTTGATTTTCTTTAAGATGTCCCATTTAGTAGCTTTGTATGATTTTCCTTTGCCAAGCTACCTGAATCCAAAAAAATATAAAAGGATACAGTCAATGAAGGATATCATAGATCAAGATGGCTTTACTTTGAACTTGCCTGCTAAATAATCATACGAAAAAAGAGCAAGAATCCTAAAATGCTTTACTTTTTTTCAAAAATTGTCCTTAATCGTTTTGCTTTCACTGTAACAAAACTGTAATATTGTTTTGTATTTTCAGTAAAGTGTAGTTTTCTATAATCACACAAACATAGGGAAATATTGTCAGTTGGCTTATTTGTATTAATTTAATCGATATATTTTAGATAGACTGTTAAGGAATAACTTTTTATCGGGAAAAGTAAAGGCCATGTCAAACTTAAGATCAGCATAAATATAAAGCTTTAATGATTCAAACTCAAAACGACCAGAAATTACTAGTAAAGAATAAATGAAACCCAAAAGGAACAGAAATTAAATAAACAAGCAAAGGAAATGAAAATACAACACTGTACTAGTGTAAAAATAAATAAATCTAAATACGAATTAAACTTCGATTGAATATGCAAATCAACCTTAAAGTGAACAAAAATTCTTTTGAATATAAATAATACCAATATTAATATTCGACTGGATCAAAGTCGAAATTAGCGACTCACAAGCCAAAATATTGGATGGAGTTTTCAATGTAGAGACTGTAAGCTATTTTAAACTTATTGGTTTCGACATATGATTTTTGCTCTTTGGTTTCCACCTGAGTACGTTGTAGTCTGACTTTGGAGTGGTCCTAGGGATACTGGTGGTTCATAAAACATCTCAAGATTCGTTTGTGTGAGGTCTAGTACGCTTTCGTGAGTGGGAACATCGACCCCTATTGAAGCGCAACGGGAACGGCTCAAGCGGTACAGGGCCGACCGGGACCAGGCGGCGGCAAGCCGCGCCGAAGATGATCTGGCGCGCGCGGCGGGGAGCGAAGACGAAAATGTGTTTGAGAAGATTGTCGATGCGGCCTGTGCCGGCGTTACCCATGGCGAGATCTGCCACCGGTTGCGCGACGTCTACGGTTTCGGCAATCCGCTCATTGTGCCATGACGGTGCGCGGGTCCCATGACCGCGTCTGAAGCGGAGGCGGGTGGTTTTGTAGTTGGATTTCATGGCTCAAAATTATTCTGCTTGCAAGGGTATAGTATGACAACCTTGGATGTTCCTTTGTCCGCTCCTGTGTATCAGTATATAGAACGGGGACTCTTTTCAGAGGCTTATGCTATAGCATGTCAAGGAGTTACTGAGATGGATTGGTATTGCCTAGCAGAGAAAGCTTTAGCCAGTTTAGATCTACAAGTTGCCAAAAAGGCGTATTTAAAGGTGAAAGATTTGCAGAAGCTTTCGCTTATGCATCGCGCGGTACCTACCCCATATGTGATTGACGACATCGACAGCAGCCACTCGTCGTATGCTGATGATATTTTGTTATTTTCAGACAATTTAATACCAATGTGGAACGCAATTAATATATTACACTCGCATCTACGGGAGATAGGATTAGAGATTGAACCTTCTAAAACAGAATTCCTAATGGCAAACAATAATAGTGATTGCCAGCATCATTCCATTAGGGTAGGATCGCTGAATTTTTAAAAAAAGATTCCGAATGGAACTTGATATTTAGAAAGATGTCATGTATCAGATGCTCTATTTTCATTTTGGATCTGATCCGGGGACATTGGGGCTGGAGGGGAAAACGGAAATCTTGGAGAACGCTTAGAGTTGAGAGATCGGGATGAAACTTGATGGGAAGAATAAAAACAAGTTCTAGATACGTGAATGACACAACCGGACCAGATCCGATCTCTTTGGGGGAGCTGGGGGGATTTCTAATGCTTTGGTGAGTTCGAGAGTAAGCAGCAGTCATAGTGACCGAAGTTATGAAGAAATGAACATGGACATATCTGGGTGATGTTCTACGCATGCCCGAATACAGATGCCCTCAAGAGTGTATCAGTGGCAGCCTGAAGGAAGACGAAGACGAGGCCGACCAAAACAAACACTGCGGAGGCAGTATGATCGGAACCTAAAAGAGGCCAACATTTCCCTCACTTCATAAAGAGAAGATATCACTGCAGCCGCACAGCTTCGTGATGAATGGAGAGACTTGTCGACGCCCTATGCCGGGCATGTGCGTACATAGCTTCTTCTGTAGGGGGGGGGGGGGCAGCTGATTCTGTGATGAAGAGCGGAGAGGGAAGCTGAAGTTTGAGCAAGTTCTATCACACCTATGAAATCTTATTTAATAATTAATCATCAAAAGTTATAAATCATCAATAAGCTTCAGCATTCATCTTCTTGGAATAGCGCTAAATCTTTCCAAGACATTAATGATAGTTGCTTCTTGTTTGACTTTTATTTTGTCATTCCAACTTTTTCAACCACCACCAAGACCGTGCTGCTGGTGGAGCACAAGATGGACGTGGTGCGTGCCCTGGCCGACCGCATCGTGGTGCTGCACGACGGCGCGCTGGTGGCGGACGGCGCACCGGAAGAGGTGATGAACAGCCAGATCGTGCGCGACGTCTATCTCGGCACGGCGGGGGCCGCGGCATGAGCCTGCTCTCGATCAGCGGGATGCGCACCAGCATCGGCCAGTACGCCATCCTGCACGACATCAGCCTGGAGGTGCCGGAGGGCGATCGAGAACCCTCAGGCCGGCGCGCGCAACCTCGCGGCGCAGGCGTACCTCGAGCAGCTGAACGCGCACTACGTCGCCGGCACCAGCCGTCAGGAGATCGCCGCCGCCCCGGCCCACGTTCGCGACGCCTATGCTCGCTGGCTCGAGCCACCGGCCATCGAACTCTACGACCTCGAGGCGGACCCGTACGAGTGGGTCAACCTGGCGGGGCGGGAGGAGTACGCCCAGGTCGAGATGGACCTGCGCGCAACCCTGAGCGGAGGAAGGGAGGCCTGACTCCTGATCCATCTGCTAATGGCTAATAAGTAGGCTTATGGACAAAATAACTCGCTCAAGTATCATATGCTTTCTTGAATCACAGACATTTCTTACAACCATTTGAATTGCTAAACGTAAAGAAAATAACCGCTTGGCAGTGATCACAGTATAAAACTTCAGCTATTATAAATAAAATTTGCACTTTCGAGGGCAATATCGTTGAATAAAAAACTAAAAAAAGAACTTAAGTATTTATAGGTCCAAATCCACAACGGTTAGTTTAGTCTCAGGATCTTCAAAGATTCCAACTGAGCTATCTACAACACTAAAGATGCTTACTGATTGAAGCATAAATTGCTCATCGCACAAAACATTTTGAGTATTATTCACGTTAACACATTCTTTATCTGTTGAAGGTTCATCTGCAAATGATTTTTCAATACTAATTGTTACAAGTACAATTAACGGAATTATTATCTAAATTGATTTCATGATTTTTATTTTCAAATTAGTTTAATGGTTGCGCAGATCATCGCCGACGCCGGGACGTTCGACCTTGATGACTTCGGCGCCGTAATCCGCCAGCACGTGGGTGACCATATTGCCGGACACCAGGCGCGAGAGGTCGAGGACCCGTATGCCGTCCAGCGGGACCGAGGCCTCGGGGTTGAAATCATGCTCCGGCAGATTGCTGCTCATCTCGATCGCTCCACGAAACGTCACTATTCGTCGTTGTCCTGCATCCGGGGCTTGACCCCGGCCCTACCGCCTCTGACACAAGAAAATATTTGTATTTTAAGAAGCAAGTCGATATGCCCCCCGAAAGAGAGGGGAATGCTAGGGAAAATGACGCCATCAACCTAAAAGTGTCGGAGATTCCTTGACTAAAGGTATCAAGCCTCTATCTACAAAAATATGAGGTTTCATATTTTTTATTGTCAACACAGCAAAACTTAGTCTTCAATTGATCAAAGACCAATTCACTTGTCGTTTTGCTCCCCTGAGCTCATTATACAAAAAGATAGTCATGAAAATAGCTTCGGACGCCCGATGACGATGGTCAGCCAGATTCTTCCGCCGTTCATTCTCGCGGTGGGTGTCGGGTTCTCGGTGCACCTTCTCGCGCTCGCGTTTCAGCGAATCGACAAGGGAGAGTCCACGGACGCTGCCGTGCCCATGGCGCTGCGCCACTCCGGACCGGCGATCCTCATGTCGGCCCTTACGACTGCCTTCGGGATGGCCTCGTTCATACCGTCGGATCTGACACCCGTTCGGGATGTCGGGATCTTCGTCACGGCTGGAATTTTAGAGCTGGAGATTATTATTTTTTTTTTTTTTTTTTTACCAGAAGATTCAATTGATCCGGCCATTTGAAGTCATTACTTCTTGTTTTGACAAAACTTGTGTTTTTTCGACCACCGTCTTGAATCTGAAGCGCCTAGCAACACTACTGTATAACTTGGGTTAGTTTTACGTCCATATTCGAAACTTCTGCCAATTACCCCGTAGATGCTGGCCTATTTGAGTGGTCATATCTTTTCATTTTGACAAGCTCCGTATTTCAAGGAACGTGAGCGGAGGAGAATTCATGTTAATTTTAGATTTATTATGATATGATGTAATTATTTTACCTTAACAACAATCTACATACCAAAATCAATATGATTCAACCAAACGGTTGACGCGGGCTAAATCAGGTAAAAAAAAAATACATACATATTACATCTTTTAAATTTCACAATAATTAAAAAAAAACACACAATTAAATATTAAAATAAAATTTGGTTATATGTAAATATCATAATATAAATAATCCCCCAAAGAGAGCGAATCCAGTACGGACATCAATCACGTATCTACGACATTTATGAGCGTTTTCCAAGTTTTCCAGTTTCCCCCTCCAACTCCCTCCGACGTCAACAGATCTGGTCGGGATTTCCCATAAGAGCTCTGAGACATGAGTTCCTTCTAAATATTAAATTTCATTAAGATCCGGTCACCCGTTCTTAAGTTAAAAATACCGCAATTTTTTCAATTTTTTCACATTAATAACCCGCAGCTCCCCCATAGAGAGTGGTCTGAGAAAAGGATACCTAATTTAAGGTGTTACGTCGAAACTCGGGAAAAAATAAACATATACGAAATGGACGCAAATGACACTATGTGCAAGTTAGATGTCAATAAGACGTCTCAGCAGTATCTGAAGAACATTTGAGGGGATTAAAATCAAACTTACGAGGTTACAGCTATAACTAATTCTATTATTATAGAACTAAATCAAAAGGGTGTAAGTGTATCCAGGGTGCCTTATACTTCCAAGTTGTTTGTCCGAGCGAGAGGGCTCATTCTAACGGAAATGAAAAGTTCTAGTGCCTTTTTTAAGTGACCAAAAAAACTGGAGGGCACCTAGGCCCCCTCCCACGCTAATTATTTTCACCGGATCACAATTCTGAGATTGCCATTTTATTCAACGTAGTCAAAAAACCTTATAACTATGTCTTTGAGGACTACTTACTCTCCCACAGTCCCCGTGGGAGGGGCTACAAGTTACAAACTTTGACCAGTCCTTACATATAGTAATGGTTATTGGGTAAGGAACAGCATTAAAACTTAAAAGAAACAGAAATTATTACGTATATGAAGGGGATTGCCTCCTCCTCAACACCTCGCTGTTTACGCTAAACTTTTTTTTGTAGTTTTAAAAAGCTTATTAGTTCTTATCAAACGATCCTTGTATTTCAGGCGTCGTTCTTAAAGAATTGCGACGAAATTTAAACGTTACCGTAAAGACCAAGGTGCTAAGGAGGGAGCACTCAACTTCATGTACGTAATAATTTCTGTGCGTTTTGATATGATTTGGTCAATACTTATTATTCTGTTCTATAGCCTGGTTAAGTCTCATAGTTCTTACCCTTCTTCTATTTGGATGTCAACTTTTCCCTCGTCTTTGAGCCCACTTTCAAAACTTTATAGGACACTAATCGTTCCTTGCTTGACAACTTGCTTGACCCCTTGCTTGTTTAAAAATCTCAATATTTTCTGTCTTGTGCTTCTTTTTTTTTAAAGTTGTATGGCCAGCTTCCTGCTGACCTATGTAGTAATATATGTTATAATGGAATTCCTCGTTGATCGGTTTCTAACACCAGGATGCCAAAGTCTAGATCGGGATCCTCCAATATCCAGGGCATCAGGTTTTCCTGGTTGACGCTTGCAGCCGGTTCGTTATAAACTTTTGCCCATCGTCCACCTAACATTCCTTCTATGGATTTAATCTGAACAAAATTATTTTCTTGCGCCAGTTCAATATCGGCCTTCAAATTGGTTAACCTGGGCAGAATACCATCAAATGTAATTGAGCCGTCAAAAATATTTTCTGTGGGTCCTCCCTGACGAGTCGCGCATCAGGGTCCTCGTTAATCGAGAAGTTTATACTCTTGCCGGTAACATCAATGCAAAGAGTGACCAAGCCCAATTCTCGGTTCAAGAATTACTGCCGGCTACCGATTCGGAACAACTGATTGCCCGCCTACCTGCCGGTCAATGGGTCGTTCGCTTTTTGGAAATCAATCAGGATAATTATGAGAACCAACTTAGCGAAGTTCGGGAAATCGACCTAAAGCCAGGAGACAAATACATACAAAAAGGCTCATCTAGAGGATAATAGTTTAAATTAAAATATAAAGGCAACAATTTTGAAAAAATCCAACATTAAAATTAGCGATAAAATTTTTCTTTTTTATATTGGACGGCAAAATTTCATACAAATCCACTCAAACCACGTTTTATGGCTGGGGTTGCGAGGAGTCGAACAAGAATTATGACCACTGACCTATATTTACTTTTATGGGTAAATTATAAATTTATTTTAAAGCATATTGCTTTACTAATGTGCTTTGGATCTATAGAAGATTAAATTAAAAACAAGTTTTTTTTTTCAACTGAGAGTAAAGAGCAACATGAAAACTCAAAATGAACAGAAATTATTCCTTACATGAGGGGTTATTCCCTCCTCAATACCTTGCTCTTTACACAAAAGCTATTAGTAATTTTAAATATGCTTCCTATTCTAATTAAACTGTGTTTCAGTAGCCGTTCTTAAGATACTGGGACAAACAGTCAAACTTTAGCGGAAAGAGCAAGGTATTCATATTTGACCACTGTCATCACTGTCTTTTCCAATATTCTTACCATGGTTTGCAGACTTATCTTCCTATTATTCTAAACTTTTTTTCACCTGTGAAAAAAACACCCTGAGCCTTTGCTATTCTACTTTTAACATCTTCACTGCTGCCACCGTCGTTACTAATAATGCTACCAAGGTAAATGAAGCTGACCACCTCATCAATCGTTTAGTTACCCAGCATCACCTTTTCATCTTCACTTATTCCTAGCTTTAGTGACGTAATCTGTTCGGGATAATTGAGGGCCCGCAGTGCGCTGATCGGCTGATCGATATAGGGATCGAAAAAGGCCTCGGGCAAATCCAGAGCGACGGCGAAAACGCGCATGATCCGCTCGGCCAGGTTCTCCATCGCACTGTAGTAGGCGCTCCAGGCCTGTCTGAAACCCTCCGGTTCGTCCGGCCAAATGGTCGCGGCGTAGCAAAATCCGAGCGCCTGAGGATCGACGATGTCGGTGGGAACGCTTTGTGGTCCGCCGTTGAGCAGAGTTCTTTCATGTAGTAAATAGCTCAGTAGTATCAGTGGCAAATCAGGTCCCAAAAGGGCAATTGCTGACGCCTTAGTACACCAGAAAACATATTTGTCCAATATAAAAAAAAAAAACACTTCTTTTAGTCAACTTTTTTGTTCTAACCTATTTTTATTTTTAAGTAAAAGTTAAAAATTTTAAACAGTTAGGAAGTTTGAAGTATTCCTACCCTATGAAGAATATATAATTACTGACAAATTTTATTAGTTTAAACATTGTATAGAGTCTTTAAGAATGGTTTCAGCTAAAAGAATTGAGTGTTTCGATTTTACGACAATGTATAGAGTCTTTAACTATGGTTTCAGCTAAAAGAATTGAGTCTTTCGATTTTACGACAATGTATAGTCTTTAACAATGGTTTCAGCTGAAATAATTGAGTGTTTCGATTTTGCGACGATGTATAGAGTCTTTAACACTGGTTTCAGCTAAAGCAATTGAGTCTTTTGATCGTGCGACAATGGATAGAGTCTTAGGGGGTGTGTGGAAAAGTTGCAGGGGTTACGGCAATCTATATCTATCCCTACCTCCTTAAATAAAGAGGGCCTTTTTTCCAAGAATAAAATTTGTTAGAAGATTTCTTCAAACGTTCCACGTGAGGAAATAATTTTGAATCTCATTTTCAATAAGTTAAAATTACATATTTAAATAGTGTTAAAATAATATTTTTTCCAATATAATTTCAAAATTTATAATATTTATTCTGAAAAAAATGTCCTCTTTATTTAAGGATGGGAATCTCCGACGATCGGCCGGAACGAAAATCCGAGCAGTCTTCCTCCTGCGCCGCCACCGATGCAGGGCATCAAAATGGCGGAACGCTGGTTGCCCTCACAACCTTGGGCTGCGGACGCAAAGTCCGTCATTCGCACCGATCAGGCATTCATTTATTTCGAGGATTACGAACTACTCGACAACGACGAAGCCGTCCGCTTCACGCCATTCGCAATGATTTGGGTCGACAAAGATCACGATCCCGACAAGCAACCGTAATGCCAGTTTGAAATCTGGCAGTAATAAGTGAAAATTATGCATTATGTCTGAATGAAATATCTTCTCCGTTGATCAATCATATCAAATAAATAATTGCTAAATAATTACTAGAATAGTTAATAATTCTAAGACAGCGACCTCTTATAGAAAAAGAGAAGGCATGCCGCATCTCCTTACTCATTAATCTATGAACAAACTCTGAGAATTCCATAGTAGAAATAGAAGAAAGTTGGCAGTAGGAGTTATGAGAAGCTCAAGGTATTTTTATTTGAAGTTGTCTTATGACTACAAAATCTACATAATTTTTAAACTATAAAAATCAGTTTTTGGCGCTTCAAAATTAGAAAAAAAACTCTTCTTGTACAAAAAAGGAAAGAATAACTGAAAAATAAATATAGAGAATAACACAATAGGGAAGTCTCGAACTATTGGTTGACTTACAGTCAATTTATTCGCAATTTTATAGTTAATTGTATGAATATTCTACGTAATTAGCGTTTTCTCAGCTATACCGAATAGAAATGGGTCTTTTGTTTGAAGGTTTGTCTCTCTTACCTCCTTTGTGCAAAGGTATTATTTTAGCAAACTTCAAAACTTCCGTGAGAATTCCTTTTTCCATAGATTTATTAATCAAATTGCATAAAACTGGTGTTATAACTTCATCAATGATGTTCTTTCCACTGTCAGCTGTAACTTAATGCTCTAAGCTGATGACCTGAATCTTCTTGGACCAGTCTTGTCCTGTGAAGATCATGCCTTTCCACAAAATAATCTTGGGCCACAGGAACCTTGTCCGGCTGCGGGATGCAAAGACACACGAAATTCTGCAGGTCTGGGAACCACCGCGGAATGACACGGCCCACCGCTATTCACTCACCGATCACGGCGGTGCCATGGCGTACGTGGAGATTGTGGACGGCGATGACGCCAATGCCTACGCGTGGCTGGCCGCTGGCCGCTTTTCCGTCGGCGGACTCAATCCCGACGACAGTCGACAGGACATCGAACGTGGAATCGACCTGATTCGCGATATGCAATATCCCCCCCCAATGACGCTGGATCCGGTCGGGATTTAAAATGAGAGATCTGAGTTACGAGGTCCTTCTAAATATGAAATTTTATTAAGATACGATCACTCCTTCGTAAGTTAAAAAATACCGCATTTTTCTAATTTTTCAGAATTAACCCTCCCCCCAACTCCCCCAAATAGAGCAGATCCGTTTCGGTTATGTCAATCACGTATCTAGGACGTCTGCTTATTTTTACCACCAAGTTTCATCCCGATCTCTCCACTTATTCTTTCTCTCTTTCTAATTCGGTTGTTTCCATTGCTCGTTCTCTTTTAAATAATTCTCGCGAGATTTGAGGACGACTTGAATCCATGAATTTTTTGACGATTTTTCTTTCTTTATACGTTTTACAGACGGAAGAAAAAACTGCTCGTGGCAGATACCGTTTCTTTTCTTCTTTTTTTCTTTCTTTTTTGCAGTCCGCATAACCAAGAATTACGTATTGGCTCTTTTCTCTTTTAATTAATTTAGAGTGAGTTCGCAGTAATACCACCAACGTTGGAAGATTAACAATTTTACCTTCGTCATATTCTGGCAGTCCCCGTCATATGCATGAATATGCTGAAGATGCTATTGCGTATGTTCGTCTCAATGGTCGTCCAGATTTATTTATTACATTTACATGTAATCAATATTGGGACGAGATACTGCATCTTTTACTTCAAGGACAATCGGCGGTTCATTGGCATGACATTACGGCCCGTGTCTTCCGGCAAAAGTTGAAATCACTGATAAACTACATGGGAAATATAAGCTCAAGAATAAATGTGCTCAAGGAACGAGTCGCAGAACAAGGAAAAAAATACGTAGACAAACCAAGGATTTTAACCAAAGGATTATAACTAAGGAGGTACTTATCCCGCCTCATTTGGGAAAAAAATTCTAATATTTGGCTGAGCAAGACAAATGAAAGTAGTGTGAATATAAGTCACATAACACTACGAAGCATGTTCTGTGATCATTCATGGAGTACGTGATTTTCATTTTGGTCATTATCAGTGTGTGGAGGGGGGTGTGTGGGGGGGGGGGGGGGGGTGGGGGGAAGGGTTATGTGGGAGGATTATTCCATGGAGGAATTTTTCATGGGGGGAAAAGATTTTCCATGAACAGGGTGCTGGATTTCCCAGCATTATTAAAAAAATAATCATAAATTAAATTAAAAAAAAACAAGTTTTTACAACTGAAGTGAAGAGCAGCATTAAAACTTGAAACAAATAGAAATTATTACGTATGTGAGGGGATTCGTCCCCTCGTCCCTATTGGTTAAAACCATTTAAATGCTTTAAATTATAGTCAGAAGGCTTGAAGGAGCATTTTTATTGTCGAAAAGAATGCACTTCGAGGGTTTCTCATAATTCTTTAAACGAATCATTAATCTTGTTTGTTTCCAGAAAATTCTACTTTTCATGTGTTCTTTTTTATGACAATTGCAAATCTAAGATCATAATATCACCAAAGGCAAATTAATAGTACTGCTTTAATTTGTATTTTAAAGAGGATATCTATTGTTTTCATCTTTTGCCTATGATATTGCTTATATGCCCTTATATTATATTGCTTATATTATATTATAATTTTTTCCCCTTTAATTGAAACTCCTAAACGTTCCCTAAAAGTTTCATCTCAATACCTTTGGCGTCATTAGTTAGATTAACGGTAGTGGTAGCATTGAAAGTATTACTGCACCTTCGCACCTTCACATACTGCACCTTCGGGCTAGTTCAAAATCCGCCAGAGCCTACCCTTAAAGTTCTAAATTAATAAAATAAGTTGACAATATAAAACTTTATTTTTCCACACCTGAAATAAAGATATTTAGGATAAAGATTTGCGAATGAAGTTATTAGCTGGAAACAGCATTACATGTACTAAATTCTGGGACACATGGGGGGTTCACACTTGCTGGGACACACTGTCAAAACGTTGATTTAGTTACATTATTTTCTCCTAAAATTTTATTAAACTAGTTAATTACACGAACTAACTTTAATATTGTTCGATATTACTCTGATATCAGTTATAACTTTAGTTAATCTAGAAAGAGGCTCACATTGTTTGCGATTACAAGATAAGGGACAATGAGAATCAGTATCATATCACCTACCTCGATCTTCCATTAGTTCGTCAACAATGCACACGCAACAACTATTAATTACTCACATTGAACTTATAATTGGGTTATCATATGCTTCTTCTGTAACGATTAAGCCGTCGTCTTCTTTTGAAACTTTTCAACTCTACCGCTCTACCACATTATCCGTGCACATCGCCGTTTTAGAAATGCTCGCAAAATCTGGAATTCAGGAAAGCTGTATAAGTATTTGGAATCTTAGCCAAGGAACGAAAATGATTTAGAGAATAGTCTCCCCACACAGAAATAGTCATTAATGAGTTTAAGGGAATCCAGAAAAGTGGCCAGTCGCCATGTATTGACATTTATGGGAGGTCTGCGGGTGATAGAAATGATGTAGTGAATTATTTTGGCCAGTTTTATTCTCATATTGGCTTGTTATTTCAGGAAAGTGCAAAGCATGACAGGAAAAATTTTCTCAGTGAGTCTTTCTTAAAGAATTGGGACAAAAAGTCAGCGTTTCAGTTGAAACAACTTCTTTTTTTAATTTAATTTCTGATCATTTCTCAGATAATGCCGGGAGATCTGGCTCCCCCTGCATAGAAAACGCCCTTCCCCCACGAAAAGTTTCCTCTAAGTAAAATACACCCCCACCCAGAAAATTCCTCCTCGGCCAATTTGATCCTAGCCAAAAATTCACCCAGAAAAATTTTGCGGACGATTCTACCTGTCTGGAAAATTCTAAGGCGCATTACGGTGCCAATTGCTGCCTTTTTCGAATCCACCCATAGCCCGAGACCGCGCATGAAACGTTATTCCGCCTTTGCCGTCGCCCGTGAAGCCGCCCGTTACCACATGGGATGGGAACGGGCCTGGGCCTCGCCCGAACCCAAAGCCAAATACGATGTCATCATCATCGGGGCAGGGGGGCACGGCCTGGCCACCGCCTATTACCTGGGCAAGAATTTCGGCATCACCAATGTCGCCGTTCTGGAAAAGGGTACCCAACCCAGAATTGTTCTAAAAGGGTTCTCATTTTGTCTTCATTTACCTGCTTCTTGCTCATGAAATATCATACACAAGCCCCTGATTACAACAGTTGGCTAATACTTAAAGAAGAGGTGATAAAGATTATCAGTATAAAAGATTCTTAAACAGATGATTGGGGCTCTAAGAAGAAATTGTGTACCTGCATAGGAAAAGACCAATTAAGTTGACTAGACAGTACAGTTTATCAAAGGAGTAGAATTCATCCTAGAGGTTATAGATTCTGGGGCAACAGTAAATGTGATAAACACATCCGTATTTAACAAATTACCCAATTACATTAAACGGCGAATGAGCAATATCTGTCCCAATTTATCAAGTGTTACCGGACATGATCTGGACGTATAGGGAACTGTGTACCTAGCCTTGCGCAAAGATAACAGAAATTTCTATACTCGATTGACTTTCCGTTTTAGGAAGTTCACACTGTACCCTTCCAGTTCAATCTCCAAGACTTCACCAGCATAATACTTAATCAAATTGACAAAAATGATCCGTACGTGATTGCCAAACTCGTGAGTCATGATTTGCAGGCGAGAATCTCCGAAATCCGTGGGCAGTTGGATGAAGTTGAGTCGCGACTTCAACAGAAGTTCGAGACGATCGACCTTTCGGGTAATTCCAACTCAAACCTTCAGAATGAAGGCGAGCTTCAAGCGCAACGCGAAAGTTTATTGTTGCAGTTGGGTGAGTTATCAAGGAAGGCCGACAAGTTGAGCGTCAGATCAAGGCCTACCTCTAATTTCTGAGTAAATTTAAGTTTTGGATCCAAGGAGTTAAGCAAGTGAAGGAAAGATTCTAGAGCTTCTTCACAATGCTCCCACAAACAAAAATGTTGGTTCTGGTTTTGTGTAATTTTATTATTTAACTTTACATGAAGTTTTACACCCCTTGTACTCTTTATGCTGACACTTTTAGTTCGCCTTTTTTTTATTGTTTGACAATTATGTTATATTTTTCATTTTTTCCGATTTGTTGTATGCCTGTAGCCCTGGCAATATAGCCTCAAGTAGACAAATCTTGCATGCTTGGAAGCTATTGATTCTATGCTATGCCTTGATGTTTTCCCGATAGTTTTTTCTGTTTATTAATATATGAGCATAAATAGAGTCAAATAATCTTCTAAGCATAAAACTACCACAAATCACTGTCAATAAATAAATGAAACTCAAAACGAACAGAAATTACAATAAATAGCCAATTCAAACTCAAAGCGAGCAAAAATTAGCAAGAGTAGTCCTGAATACCCCAAAGCAACATGTGCGTTAGTGGTAGGTGGCGTGATTATACGGTAATTGTCAGAGGTTAGTGGCTGATTATGGCGTATTATCCCTGTGAAATATGCGATTTTTCGACTGCTCTACGGCTGTAACTTGCACTTAAAGATCAAGGTACTTACATCTCTGGATTCGTTAGTTTTAGCTCTATTCATTCAACAAAAATTATGATTTAGATTGACGTCTTCTAAGCGAATGATATAAGAATGCTTTAAAAAATTATGAAGATTTCCTTTGGGCGGCGAGGTGCGCGTGGGGGGGGCAGCGGTGTCGATTGCGAGTCCCATCCAGGCTATTGAAGCGGGGTTGGCCTTGGTGCCTGAGGATCGTAAAGCCCAGGGATTGATTTTGGAGATGGGCGTTCGAGAGAACATGAGCCTGGCCACGCTGAAGCGGGACCAGAAACGGGGTTTCTTAAATAAAGCGAAGGAACGCGAGATTAGTGCTCAAATGGTCAAGAGCATGAAGGTCAAGACCCCGAGCGAAGAACAAACGTTGTCCGTGTCCCGCTGTATCGCCGGAATTCAGCGGTCGCCCATTCCCACATGATCAGCCACACCGATTGCCGCGCAGTCATCGTGGCGCAGGAATATGCGCATGAGGTTGAGCATTTCAAAGAAGAGATTGAAGGGCTTAAACACGTCCTCGTGCGCGGCGATGACTACGAATCCTGGCTTGCCAGCCATTCCGAAGAGGATCCGGATCTGCAGATCGATATGGACGATCCCCACCTGATCAGACATTCGGGTGAATAAGCTTTTACTTTTAAGACGAACCAAAATAATAGTTACCATTCCGGAGTCAGTGTCAGATGGCATTTTTTTTCACTAGGCAGTTTTTTTTTCAAAACTTGTCTTTTAACTTTTGTTTACTACAGGTTGTGGTCGCTCTTTACTAAGTTGCAGCTCCTGCTGCAACCATGATTCGGCGTTTTCTGCTGGAAGCCAGCAGAATCGGAGGTGGAACCATTGTAACCGGGGGGTAGAATCAGGGGGAAGCGGAAACGGATTCGCCGGTCCGCATCGCTGGACCACTGGACCGCCACCCTTAGAAAATTTGTCGGCCCTTCTCATCCGGTTGTTCACCCAACCGCCTGGATATTTTCGCGTGATTGTGTTTGTGATCACCGCAGAAGACGACATCCCATTCGACTCGGATGCAAGTCTTCCCAGCATCAAGACAGGCTGGAAGAAACTACCCGATGTCTTGGCCGCAGTTCCCCTCGGCGACCGCAACATTTTTGCCTTGGTCTACACATTCAAAAGGCACGGCATGACGGAAAAGATGCTCGCGGAGATCGACGCGGAGGCGCATGATCGGTGGCCCTTGGAAGCCAGTCTCATTATCCACCGCTACGGACGGCTCGAAGCAGGCGACCGTATCGTCCTTGTCATTGCCGCGAGTCCGCACCGTGACGCTGCGTTCGACGCGTGCCGGTTTTTGATCGACTGGTTGAAAACGAAGGCCCCGTTCTGGAAGCTTGAAGAAGGCGATAATGGGGCGACGCGCTGGGTCGACGCCAAGGACCAAAATGTTTGTTGGCAATACAAATATATGTGGCTGGTGTCTTTGAATTATGTTCAGTTTTATAAATCCCTATTGTTATTTTGTTGCCTACCTTACCAATTGCTTGTTAATCTTGTGATTTTTAGGGAGCTCCTAAGTTTCAGTCTGTTAATCAACCGTCTGTTAACCAACCTTCAGCATTATCTTCAGTGTCTACAACAGGATATGGATCGAATATTGATAAACCAACTATAAAAGAATTATTTGGCAAGTCTTTACAAAAATGAACCCTAACCTTCTTAAAATATTCTAATGAAATTATTGAAGTCGAGTGAAGGTTAAGAAATATGACGAAGATCCTATGAGAGGAATGATGCAATCCCAAATGTTTTTAACAGGGTGAAATGGTAAAAGTCGATTTATTTTGAATTGTGACGTAACTAGTTTCCTGATTTAGGTTATTTGAGATATATTTTTGACTAGAATAAACCGTTTGAGACATGAAGGTACGTTTGTCTCAGAGACTGAAACTTAAGCTTGACCTCCTTCTCCACCTCTTATTGGTCAATAATCATCTGATCAAAACTAAGAGAAAGCCATTTAGCCAAAAATAAAAATTAATATACAAATTTCATTTTAATAATTTATGCGCGGAGAGCCAAAACCAAACATGTATTAATTCAAAAACGTTAAGAAATTAAATAAAAAAAACTAATTTTTCTAGCTGAAAGTAAGGAGCGACATTAAAACCTAAAACGAACAGAAATTACTCCGTATATGAAATGAGTTGTCCCCTCCCTGAGCTTAATAATGTATTCTGTTTTACCGGAGAAAATAATAAGTGTTCCAAGGGAAAATAAATTGTCATTCTTTTTCCAGGATCTCGAGAACGATGATTTTAGCTGGAATGATAAGCTGCTGGCCGATTTCTTATGAATAATCGCTCTGTAAGTGTAGTTTAAGGACTCATAATTTCAAGGAGGGCCTTTGTAATAACGGAAACTTAAGGGGAGGAGGCATTTAGCCCTCATTTATGGGTAATTTCTGGCTGTTGAACATATTCCCAGCCCTTCCCCTAATTTAAGCCGTAACTGAAGGTCTTACGTTCGGTCGTAATTTTCGATCCAACCATTATCTCTAATAAGCAAAATAATGTACAATTTACTCTGAGTTCTTCATACTGTAACCGTTTCTTTCGTGTAGGTACTGTAGTTTAGTTGGTTTATCCGCTTTATATATCTCTTCAAACTGACCACAGAAATTCGTACCAAGCACAGTTTAAGTATATACCAGTAGCGAATTTTTTTCCAAACGTGCGGAACGATTACCGAGAACATCGCCCGCCTCGATCCGGACGCCGATCCGGATGACGTGGTCGCTGCGGCAAAACTCGCCAATGTGCATGAATTGATCGTGCGGCTGCCGGACGGCTATGAAACCGTAATCGACCCTTCCGGCTTCGAACTGTCGGGCGGACAGCGGCAACGGATTGGACTCGCCCGGGCGTTCTACGGGCCACCGTGCTTTGTCGTGCTCGATGAGCCGAACGCCAATCTCGACAATGAGGGCGAGCACGAGTCATGGCCGCTTGTGCCCTTCATATCAGTGATGTCTCCATTGATGAGATCGCCTATAGACTTCGCTGGCAGCGCGATACTGTCCAGCATTATCTGCGTGAGTGCAACCTTCAGTTAGATCAACAAGTGAGTGCAGCCATTCAAGGTGGCGAAGGTGGGGAATCCACAGCTAGCCAAGGGAGAGTGAAACTCTTCCAGCTAGTAGGGGATTCTCCTCGTGATCTCACCTACTAAACAATGGAGAGTATTAGTGATTAAGCGGATCCGTTTTGGTTATGTCAATCACGTTTCTAGGACTAGTACTTGTTGTTCCCAATAAGTTTCATCCCAATCTCTCCACTCTAAACGTTATCCAAGATTTCAGGTCCTCGCCCATCCAACTCCCCCCAATGTCACCAGATCTGGTTGAGGTTTAAAATAAGAGCTCTGAGACACGATATCCTCCCAAACATCAAATTTCATTAAAATCCCATCACCTATTCATAAGTTAAAAATGCTTCATTTTTTTCCAAATTAAACAAAAATTGAGCTCCTAAAATATAAAAAATCTAGCCAAGTCGCCGTGATGGTTCAGAAGATCCTAGACGATAAACGAAAAGTCCTTTTAAAAAATATCGAAGAAATGATTGAAGAGGCATCTAAAGCACGTGGCGGTATTTGGGATCCATTACAAGATATCTACAAATCTGTTAACGAAGCATATTTAGCATTAGGTACGAACACCGTGGACTCTGTTGCTGAATCCACACCTCCAGTAATGGAAGTTGATGTTCATATGCCGTTTTAATACCTACATGCACATGGTTTTTTGTTTAATTGATGCTTCCCCTATACGTTGCTTAAAAGTTTCAACTTAGTGCCATTAATGTCGCTAGTTACAATGGCCTTAGAAGCAGTATTAAATGTATGCACAGAGTCTCTTCTGGCTAGTTCAAAATCCGCAATGAAGGTCTGAAGGTGAAATTTTCAGATAATTTTTCTGCTGTACTGATGACAGCCTATCATCCGAATGAAAGATGTCAAAGGGGTATATCGTGACAGCTGCAAAGGAAATGGTCAGGATGTTTTATGAACACACTATCACATTCATAGACGTGCTATATCGAAAAAAGGGAGAATTAACTAGGTAACAAACTTACAGTAGTTGATGGAGTTATGATAAACTGATCTTAATTTCTTGTAAGGACTTTCCAGCAGTCTCTCTTAATAGATAAAATGCATCTTGATTGAGGTTCATTTGTAAATGCACCGAAGCAATAGTGATTCTGTTTCCAATATAAAGCTTATCATACACTAGAAATTTGATTTCTATCCTATTGACCCTTTTTCTGATATTCTAAAACCAGTGGTGCTATAGGATCCTACCAGGGAAAAAGACAAATCCTGCAGACATCCCTCTTATGAAATATGCAAAATTTCCTCTTTTTGCAAGTTGGAGCGTCAAACCTCCGCTTTTTGATTAACAGAAATGTTAAGTTTGATGCCGACATTATTATTAGGCTCCTATGTCTTTGTTTTTCCCTTTTACAAAATCATGTATTCTAGTAACTTTATGAACATAGCAATGAAAACATATTTGCCTACAATTCGGCGACTCATTCCGGCGACGGCTTTTTCCTGTGGGCCGGATACAGTTCTATGAACTCCGGGAAAGGCGGATGCAACGACAATCTGGTTTACGGCAACGACTTCTCTTATGCGCCGACCAATGGCGTGGAAGTTACTTTCAGTCGCAATAAGGTTATTAAAAACAAAATGATAGATTGTCGTTACGGTATCTGGGGCGGCTATAGTTATGAATCGATCTTTGCAACTAGAGGCAAAATCTCCTTCTTCACGCGGCGCCGCCACACTCTATAAGGTCCGCTTTAACAATCTGACAACCCATCAAAAGCTTGATGCTTCATTTAAAGGTGACGATTTACTCAAAGATGCTGATTGCAGCCGAGTTGCCGTGCAGTACTCCTATAAAGACGATGAAAGTTACTTCTTCATGAACCAGGAAGACTACAGCCAATATGAACTAAGGGCCGATCAGATTGAAGACCAGATTCCGTTTCTGGTAGAGCAACCACCGCCGTCTATTGCGCCAGCAAGTGGGGCGTGATCGGGCTGACCAACTCGGTGGCGCTGGAAGTGGCGCGCAAGAACATCCGCGTCAACGCCATCGCGCCGGGCTCGGTGATGACGCCGCTGCTGACCGACATGTTCGGCAGCGAGCAGGGCGCGCGCGACGTGGTGCTGCCGATGATCCCCATGGGGCGGATCAGCGACCCGTCGGAGATCGCCCAGCTTGTGCTGTTCCTGTCGTCCGACGCCGCGTCGTTCAAAAAATGAAGTAACGGCTCTTTACCGGTACAAAGGAAATCGAAAGACGACCAACTGCAGAACCCGGAAACGCACGTTTCAAAGAGCGCCAGAAACCCAACAGCGAGGAAATGAAAGCGAGACACAATGGGGATTCTCCTTCTTCCTTCTACGGCGGCGTTTTGTTGACACCATCGTTCGTCGATCAGTTTGATCTCTCCTTCTATTGTAGACCATCAACCTTCTTCTTCTTCTTCTTCTTCTTCCTTCCCTTACTAACAGTCAACGTCCAATACATATTTTCTAAATAATTCCAAAAATAATCGATAAAATAATTCGATAGATCTCCCAACCAAACTTTTTACGGGCTGACGTCAACACGCAGAACATATTTTTTGAAATAGTTCAAGAATTCAAGATTAGATCAAATATTCGACTTGAGAAAATAATTCAAGACATCCCCTGACCAACAATTTTAAGAACTGACGTCAACTTGCAGTACATATTGTTTAAATAATTCAAAAAATTCGAGAGTATATATGAAAATTAAGCTGCAAGGAATTGCCTTGAAAAATGTGAGTGGTTTTAATTGAGTTGAGAATGGTAGATGAAGATCTTCTTAATGAATGACGAGGGGATGGACACAATGCCCCTTCCTTGCTCCCTCAAAACTTGCAAATAGAAAAGCTTTAGATGGTCCTGTTTCTGAAAAATTCGTGCCATGTTTGCTTTTGAAAAAAGTTAAGAAGAAGTTCCATTTTCTGGTTAAGATGTGTATTTATTTATTTATTTTTTTTAACTTGCATGATCATCTCCTCCCGAAACGCCAGGCCAGGAAGCTCTCGAGCATGAGGAATGCCAACATCGCCATGGCCAAGGTCCGCCAGACCTCGCCGTAGCCAGACTTCAACAGTGAGCCTTGTGATGAGCTGGTCTCGATGACCTGCACGCGGTCACCCAGCTCCTCGGGAAACGCGCGTTGCCACGCGAGCTTGGTCAGCTTGTGCAGCACGCCCTCTTCCACCGGCGTGTTGCGCGAGAACAGGCGCGTCTCTTTCCCTTGCAAGTGCAGCACCAGACGACGCGCCTGCTGGTTGGTGATTTCCAAGCTCATTGGCCAAGTCAAAGCCGGTTCGAAAGGACGAATCAGGAAAGCGGAGTGGATGCGGTGATCATGGCATGCAGTTCGGCCGTTGACAACGCCGGTCAACTCGCCAAACGTTGCCGTGAAGACCTTCGACAAACGCCAACACTTTCGGTCTTATGAACGTGGGCTGCCGCAAAAAGTGATCCGGCGAGCGTGAATGGTTTATATTCGTATAGATGTTTGAATTCAAGACTATTGTGAAATAATATAATTGGTTTCATTACACTAATTTGTTCTTGATTTAGGGAAAACTGTTTTTGCATAAAGTAATGATAAATATTAATTATCGATTTCTCTTTTCTGGGAAACTTTAAGTTTGTTTTCAGAGGGATATTTTTTCTGGAGAGAAACTGTTGCCTTCAGCTTAAGTTTCTGTAGTGGCATTTGTAAGCTTAAGTGGCATTTGTAAGCTTAAGTGGCATTTGTAAGTAGACATTGTTTTATTTATCCTTCTAAACAACTATCTGAAATGTAATGTAACTAGCGACTGAGTTAAATTTGGCCGAACTTAACATTTTATACCTCTTTGACTTAATAATCAGGTGACTCTATTTTAATTTGTTTTTTAATCAGTTGCATTAGCATATCTTAAATTTTGTTAAGTTAATGTTTTCATTTAGGGATTTATTAAGTCAATAACGATTGTATTACACATTGATTCTGACCTCTTTTATAAAAATAATTTGCAGCAAAATCTACAAACTAAAACACTAAGGACAAAATGATTAAAGAAAACAGTTGGAACTAAAAAAAGTGATTAATGCAAAACAGAGAAAACAGGTTAAGCTTAATGAAGTATCAGTATGACAACTTAGCATGGACATACAAGATACTTTGATGGTACAGACAATTTTACATCCCACCGAAAAGCTAATATTTATTGGGAATATCTAACTTGTTTTTATTTCTGTTATGATAGAAATTTAAAATTGTAAGTTAAAAATCACCAAGCGTAAGCTGACTCAGTCGGATAAAGGAACCGTCGTAAATGGCCTGACTGGAAAAAGAGAGAGGATTATTGAAGTCTTCTTCGCTATACAATATATCAGCGGTCGTATTGCCGCCGAAAGGAAAATTTAGCTTCGGCAACTCGGCGATAAAACTGTGGTTCAATATATCGTTCCCTTGAGATCCGTTTATCAGAAAGCTGAGGTCAAAGCGGCCCCATTGGAAAGTATTAGACCAGCCCCAGGTGAAATCCGGGAGCCTTGGTAGGTAAATACGTAAAATGGAGGTCCTCAGAACAGCACATCCAAACCCCAGTTTGGAAGGATAAGGTGGCAGTTTCCATCATTTCTCACATAGCTTTTTAACAGGAAATTAGTAAATATTCAGTTACATAGGCAGATGTAGACGAACTAAACCAAGTGACAGAACTTGGCTTTTTAACAAAGCTTCACACAAGTCACTTGCAACTGGTCGCAGTTACAGTCACAGAAGTAATGGAAAACAGTGGTCCTGGAACATTGATAGCATCCCTCAGCTTATAAGCGAAATATTGTACACAACTGAATCTATATTTATAAAAGGAACAGCAGTTTTTTAATGCTTTATTTATTCATGGACAATCTTCTTAGCATCGAATGATATATCCATGTTAAATAGAGAAGAGAAGAGAAGTTTGAGGTGAAAGAATAAGATCACATAAACTGTCGTCTAGGTACGTCCATCGTAAGGAATCACAGAATTAAGCTGTTTTGAAAAGAACACTAGAGAAATAGAAACAACTCTTCCGACTTATATAGGTTTTAACTTAATACAAAGAGAATTTAACCCGCAATTAAAATATAAATTATCTGCTTTTTATTGGACTTGGTATTAACCAAGTGACATATAACGATCGCGAATTTTGTCGGTCCCGGTTTTGCTACTTTAGGCACTTCCAGATAAGCTAGGAGTAGGAAATTCGGCAGGCGTATCAGGAACAAGACAAGATTAAATTAGAATTGTCGTTTTCCCCGACTCGACTACCTGGGGGTAGTGGTCTTCCAGAATTGTTGTGCTTTTCACAAACTGTAATATTGTTAATAGCAACTTTCAGTAGACGATGCCTCAAGAAATCAAACAAAAATCTAAATAAGTAGCATATTCTGCTTTATGATATGAAACTCCAGGTCATTAAATCTCTTTCTATTATTGTATCTTCCTTATGTCAATATTACCAAACTTATGGAGCATAAACTATAGCTTCTGAACTTCACAGAAGCTTCATGACATACTTCAAGTAGTGTTGTACGCAGAACGAAGCAATCAAGCATGTACACCATGCGGGTAACTCGTCAGGTATCGTGGACGGTGCAGCGGCTATCCTTATGGGTTCTGAAGAAGGCGGCAAAAAGCTTGGCGTCAAGCCACGGGCGAAAATTCGCGCCTTTGCAAATATTGGTTCAGATCCGGCGCTGATGCTCACCGGCCCGGTCGACGTTACTGAGAAGCTATTGAAACGTGCAAACATGAAACTCGAAGATATCGATCTCTTCGAATTGAATGAGGCATTTGCCATAACCGGTGATTGAAACAGTATAGGTCTACTTTTTATTTTTATTCGTTAGATGTCTTGTGAATACAAAGCGTTCGCAATATTTTGTCCAGTGGAGCAGAGCTAATTCTTTCATTTTTTTTCATTTTTTTTTTGTGATCAGCAATCTTTAGCTCGGAAACCATAGAAAATAAAATTTTGTGACTATTCCCGATGAGCAGATTTGGGAAGGAAGAAACCTGAAGCTTTTAATGGGTGTTAAAATTTTATGTTAAGTTTAGCTCTGTGTCCCGGTCGTCATTTGTGTCCCGGTATCCCAGTCTGTAATTTCTCTTTGAGTGTCCCGGTCGTCATTTAAATTCCCTCTGTCCCGGTCGTCATTTGTGTCCAGGTGTCCCGGTCTGTAATTTCTCTTTGAGTTTCCCGGTCATCATTTATATTCCCTGTGTCCCGATCGTCATTTGTGTCCCGGTCTGTAGTGTCATCTTATAATGACGTCATATACAAAACCTTATATACTTATAATGACGTCAAATGCAAGTCTTAAAAGCTTAAGACAAGTTCAGAAAAATTCATACCACCACTCAATTAAATATATTATACAGATCTAAAAAAAAAAAATTAAAAATATCAAATCACAAAAGCTATATTCAAATGCATTGAATAATAATTTTTATTTTATAAATTTAGAAAGGTTATTACTGTTGTTCCCGCCACAGGAATATAAGCATGTGGGGGTAACGATTTAAAATTTATCTTACGTAAATTAAATTGGTTAAAACATTCTTTAGCTCAAGCAAAAAAACCAAAGCGGCAGAAGAGGACTCTGTCTGAAAACAGACGTACATTATTAAGTAAGAAAATCCAAGTCTTTTATATGTACTAATTAATAATTAGTCACAGCTCCCTCTATTAGAAATTATGACTATTTTTGAATTTTTTCCCCCATTAAGGCAGACATAGTGCTAGTCTCAAGTAAGCTCTTTTTTTGTCTATTAATGTTGGAATATGGCACTGAAAAATTATTCCAACTATGTCATTTAGTTATATAATATAATCCGCCCCCGCAACCGGCGCGCACACCGCAGTCACCAGCTACCGACCTGCAACACCGCCAACCTGCTGCCCGTGCTGCTGAATCAACCGGAGTGAATCATGGCCGATTACACCGAACTTGCGGCGCGTCTGGCCGCTGCGCTCGCGCCCGAACCTGCGCCCGTCGCGATCACGTTTGCTAACACTGCCACTGCCGGTCATGCGCGCCCGGACAAGCCCATCGCCGCGGGCTGCCAGTTCTGGCAGTTGGGCGCGAAGGCGGACTTGGAAATAAGGAACTAGGCACATGTCTTACATTCGGAGATTAAGCAATCCTGATTTCAGAGTTTTAAGAAAAACAGCAAAATTAGTAGTTAAGACCAAAATTACATAATAACAACAAAATAACAGGAGTAAATAATAGCAAAATACAAACAAATGCAAAACAAAAAAGTTTAATTTTTTTACAAAAGTAAAACAGTAAAAAAGTAAATAACCGCAAAAATATCAACAAAAACAGCAAAAAAAAGCGAATAAGTTACTAGGACTTGTGATTATTTTTCCCACCAAGTTTCATCCCAATCCCTCCACTCTAAGCATTTTCCAAGATTTTAGGTCCCCCCCAACTCCCCCCAATGTCACCAGGTCTGGTCGGGATTTGAAATAAGAGCTCTGAGACACAATACAATTTTTAATTTAATCTGGTCTGGTTCCTGATACACCTGCCAAATTTCACTGTCCTAGCTTACCTGGAAGTGCCAAAAGTAGCAAAACAAGGACAGACAGACAGACCAACAGAAAACGGCCAAGGCCAGGTCAGCGAGAATGACGCCGAGATGGGTGTTGACCAGGCCGAAGGCCCGGATCGTCTGGAACAGGGGCAGGATGATCGCCGTCACCGGGATCATCAGCCCGATCAGAAACAGGATCTGAACCGCCAGCTTGCCGCGGAAATCGATGAACACCATGGCGTAGGCCGCAAAGGAGGCGATGAAGATCATGACGACCGCGTCGATGACCGAGATGAGCAGCGTGTTGAAGAAGTAGCGGCTGAAGCCGTTGGGATAACGGCTCTTCCCGTTACGGTTCGTGTTGTTTCGTCTATGATGGAGCTTAAATACGTCAGCTTGCCTTCAGCCTGAAAACCCAGGTTTTTATTGCTGACAATAACCTTGGAACCCAGAGCGACTTTGTTTATCTGGTCCGCAGGGATTAAGATAGTTGTCCAAACCTCAGAGAGATCGGCTAGTAGAAAAATATCGTCGTCGGCTTTAACGGCTTCGCCTGTGGTTAAATGTTTTTTTATGACCGTTCCGTCCTCGAGGTCTCAAATTTAGGAGGGACCATTTTTAAAACGCCTGAAAAACAAATCAAGAAACGTTTGTCGTTAAGAATTGATTACCAACCGTTGGTATATAATAAAATATCACCTTGTTGATAACGTGTCAAGCTAAGAGATCAAAGATGCAACCATCATTAGGTATTTCATCATTTACCACACGAAATACGACGAAAACCTGTAGTGATACCTAAGCAACTACTTAAGTAACTCCAGGCCTGATTTTCGAAAATTGCTAAACATTCGATCACGCCTGCAAGCTTTGTATGGTAACGATGCTGAACTGAAACACGGTGTAGTCGAAAGCAGCTACGAAGTCACTCTATCGTTTCCTGTTGCCGAACCCTTTGCGGAAGAAGGAGAGAATTCATGAGGGTATTGGTTGTCGATGACGAACAGCTAGCCCGCGATCGGCTGCGGCGTATGCTCGAAGGCATTGAGGAAGAGGTCGTAGGTGAGGCTGGCAATGGCATCGAAGCAATCGAACAAGCCAACCAAGCAAAACCGGAACATCGCCTAGAGGGCCGTGGAGATGCTGGAATATTTCAAGCGACGGCGCGTGGAAACCTATATCGCGCAAGCGGTAAACGATTTTCAAAGCGAGACGGCCGAGATTTCCGGCGCCCCGGAACCGGCATTCCTGCGGGCGTCGTTATATGTCCTGACCGCCACGTTGTTGGCGGCGATCGTGGCTATGTCGGTCATGACGCTGGAGCGCACCGTCGTCGCGCCAGGTCGCGTTATGTCGACAGCGGCCAACCCCCCTCTCTCTGAACATTAGTATTCATATAAATCTCAAGAAGAAAATGATCATTTTTACCTAAAGGTGCTCTAAAATATATTTTCAAAACATTATCTGCAGATTTAGTAATAACAAGGTCTAAAATAGATGGGGCAGCATCCTTTCTTGCTCGAGTTGACATATCAATACTCTGGTACAAGTAAAGATCATCCACCCTATCTAAAAACTGCTGTTCATAAGACAGACTTGGCTGACTTTTACTATGGATACACCCACAAAGCTTTCTAAATAGGCTAATAAGGCACATTTCACATAGTTTGCATACACTAGATGCGTACATTCCATGGTGCACAAAGCCTTCAAAATAGGCTTAAAAGGCATATTTGACACAGTTTGCATACCCTAGATGCGTACATTCCATGGTCCACAAAGCGTTCAAAATAGACTAATAAATCATATTTGTCATAGTTTGCATACACTACATGCGTACATTCCATGGTCCAAAGAGCGTTCAAAATAGGCTAATAAGGCACCTTTTAATTGACAGTGAAGAGATATAAAATTATTTAACTGGATATTTCGAACACATATATAGTGTTCATCAGTAAAACTGCTGATGATGAACACTGTATATGTGTTCGATATATTCAGTTAAATAATTTTATATCTGTTCACTGTCAATTAAAAGGTTTCATCCCTATTTTGAACTGTTTTACTTTTGACTTGTTTTTTATTTATTTAGTATATTTAAAATCAGCATTACAATGCAATTCTTTTGATGTAACTGTTGCGATTGGCACCACTGGAACTAGTTTCAATAGTAACAAAAGCATAATACCATTCAATATTCAGGATTTTACGTTCTTAAATCTCTGTAGGTCTGAATTCCTTCAGCACTGCTGTATGGTGTAGCCTAGACCAAGTATCAAATAATTGCTTAATCTACCTTAAAATCCAAAATTAACCTATTGTAGTCTAATTCAGATATTGAAAACAGTTGAACTTGTTTCTCACTATAATGTATTTCAAGCACTAGACCTGCCAACAAGAAACGCAACCGTAGCATTATCGGACAAATTGGTAAATTCAGGAACTGGCCGGCAAAGACGTTTCTGATCGAACCTGCAACATTTTCTCCATGTTCGGCGAGCCCGACATTTCGGGACGCCATCGTGGTGTGGAGGAAAAGACATGCGGCATTCGCTGCCGGAGTTTCTGAAATCCGGTTGTCTCGTGGGAGGCAAGTGGGTCGACGCGGTGTCCGGTCTGACGGTTGAGGTCCGGGATCCCGCAACCGGAGAGATTCTGGAGGACATCGACCAGACCGACGCGGAGAAGCAGACCATCGACCCCGCCGAGAAGGAGCTGATCGCCAAGCTGACCTTCAACCTCGAGAAGAACGAGGCCGAGCCCCAGGACGGCAAGGACCCGGTCGGGTTCAAGGTCGCGCGGCCCCGGGTGCGCAAGGGGCGGACGTCCTGGGCGAAGGCGGACTTTGCGCTGCACCTCGGCGGGACCCACTACTTCGCCATGCGCGCGCCCCGCGAGCTGAACATGTACGAGGAGGGCCTGGCCCATAAGGTTCAGCTTTTGGTTGTGACCAATCCCACCAACGTGATTCTTCTTTTCGAACATTATCTGTTTTGACAATTCCAAATGGTGCATTGAAACTGCTGGCATCGGAAAAGACCATGTCAACTTTTCGTGCTGCATGTGGATTATTTCGTGGTTCGAGCGCTTGAGCAGGCAATTCGTCTGCATTGGGATTGGTATAAAGTGGTACTGGACGAGATCGGGCATACCAATGTGGAATGCTTTCATGTTCAGATCATTGTCTAAGATCATCAGAATCATCAAAAGCAAATGATCAAGTGTGAAAGCCCTTCGATGACATTTTATTAATTTATTTCCAAAATTTATTGTAATTGCTCATCCAGAAAATCCACGTTAGTTCTTTTTTATTGACTTTTTCATTACGTAATAAAAACTTGTGAACGTAAATTCTGCATATAGATTGATTCTACTTAGTGCTGCCTAAATTACGGACAAAATTTGCTCTTATAGATTGCATAACAGAAGCACGGATCGGAACTCACGGCAACCAATGCCGTCCCCAGCGCCGAATCACTGTTATTGCTGGGATTTGGATCTGGCTGCAGTGCGCTGACCGTTGCCGTGTTAACGAACTCGCCCGGGGCGCTGATGGTTGCTTGAACGGTCACAAACGCAAGCTGACCCTGGGCGAGGCTCCCGGGCAACGGGCACGGAAAGGCGGCGCAGGGGCCGCTACTGATGGTCAGGTTCTGTAGGTTGTTGAGCTGATCCTCCAGCACATTCTCGGAGGCATCAATGATTGTTTTAAGAGATATTCCACAACCATCGAGACTGGGTGCACTAGGGTTTCTATAGACACACCCAATATGGATTTTGTTTTTGTTGAAGAATAATATCAAACCATAAGCTTTACACCCAGGGTACATTGAAAATTAGACGGTTAACAAGGCTAATCTGGAAACATTCTGTGACGTGGACAACAAGTCCTCGTTTGAAGCTTGGCACGCGTTTAGCAGCAGTTTAAGCGTTGAAATCTAGATATCTGCAATAAACTGTAAACTAATTTCCAAATTATGTAGATGCTATACGATTTATTATAAAATAAATTCCTACTTGTAATGATTTTTGTAGTTAGTCTGAGTCCCACCGCGCTGTCTGTACCGCTTGTAGATATGTTGCGGGGCAACACTACTTCTTTCGCTGCTATTTTTTCCTTGTTCCCTATTCCTGATTTTACGAGATTGTTACGATTCCTGATTTCGAGACTGTGTCACGATTCCTGATTCCGATTCGACTTACAACTATTATTGTAACCAGTGTAAACTGTGAGATATTTGCGAATTAATAGCACTTTCCAGATACCACTCGACCTTTTAGCAAATAAGATGTATTTGTTTACAAACTTGGTATTCAGTTCAAACCCCGCTAGCTACTTTGGTATCCTGGTTACCAGTGTCATTATTCTTCAGCAGCCGATATTGTCATGCAAGTTAAGGGTTAAATGACTGACCCCCATTCTCGATTCTACACCAGAAAAGAGGGATGTCGTGCTAGCTTGCTTTGTGTACCCGCGAGGGCTTCAAACTGATCCCAGTCGGCATCGGCGCGGGCATTTCGCGCCGTCTGTTCCACCACCAGGAGGAGTCCATCGCCGAAGCACATGCCGCCGGCCGCTGCATAGGCAGCAACTTGCCCACTGCCCCAGCCCACCACCACGTCGGGCTCGAGGCCCCAACTGCTGAGCAAACGCGTCAGGCACGCCTGCACCAAATAGGATGCCACCTGGGGAGCGATTTCCGCTTCCCCCTTTAGCCACGACTTGAGGCAAGCCCGAGCGTCAGCAGGATGTCATGGGCAAGGGCGGCAACAGCCCCAACCGCAAACTGCCATTCAAAACGTATCCAGACATACCCGAGAATAACCAGAATCCCGCCCGCGACCGCCAGAACCGCGGTGCGGACAAGTTCCGGGGAGACCTTCCCGCCGATGCTTTCGCTTGCTGTGAAGCGAAGGCTGGGATCAACCTGAAGCAACGCTGCGCGCACCTGCTGCAAGTGATCAGACGAAAGCGCGGCGCCATCTGCACATAACCTCCAGAAAGCTTGAAAATAGAGTCTCAGACATTGTTAACGAGATGCTTAAAGTGATTGTCAACATAGACACATGCAAGTTGATTATTTAGTATCCTGCTTTCTCTAATAATAGAATAGAATATATTTTATTCACTGCAATAGCTGGAGCAAACATGATTATGTCATGACCCAAAAAAAAGACTTAAAACAAATAAACAGCAACAAAAAAAATTAAGGCAGCAACTGCTCCTTCAAGGTCAATAAATTAAAATGAACGGAATAAAAATGCTTACACAAATTTTTACATGTTTTTGAGTTTTCGAACCCCCCCTCCCCCGAAAAAATCTGGGATACGGCCCTGGAGGGAATCATTCAAGCTCTGATTAAGCATGAAAGGATTTTTAATTTATTTTCAAAATTTATTAACAGCTCCTCCAGAAATTCAATTTTGGTGCTGCTATATTGACTTTTCTATACCATAATATAGACCTACGTGATAAAAAATTTAGTACTTGTATGATATACCCACCACAACATTTTAGCGTCACCAAATAATAGTTTTTGCCATATCTTTTCTGACACGGTTCTGAAATGAGTCACTAGCATATAGTATATTCAATAGCGTTTTTGAATTATGCTCAAAAGCGGTTCAAAAAAACAAGTCACTTGTGTAATATGTTCGAACACGTGTATTAGCATGAGCACTTCTGGGAAATAAATTTATTTTTATTCCAGTTTTCCCATTTTTTCTCGGTTTTAAAATTTTGTACTAGAAATAATCTTTTATAAGTACTCCGGCTATGACCTGGTGATCCCGTCCAACCAGTTCCTCGAAACCCAGATCAAGGCCGGCGTATTCGCTCCGCTGGACAAGTCCAAGCTGCCCAACTGGAAGAACCTCGACCCGGTGCTGCTCAAGCTGCTGGAGAAGAACGATCCGGGCAACCAGTTCGGCGTGCCCTACATGTACGGCACCGTGCTGATCGGCTACAACCCGGACAAGGTCAAGGCCGCCCTCGGTGAGGATGCACCGGTGAACAGCTGGGACCTCAACCGCCAGACTTTGGGCATCCTGCAACGCCAACTGGAATTTAGCTGTAAACTTGTCTGCACGCATACTGTGAAGTTCCTGTAATGATTTCTGAGTTACGACAAGATATTAGGCCGGGGTTAAACAGATTCAACCAAAGTTATTTGATCCATATCAAACTTGCCATACGTCCTGTCGCGCCATCTCTTCGATAGGAATAAAACCGTTCGTTATCTGTATAGGTGCAAAAATCTCCACCACTAATCTGCTTCACACCCACAGAATGAGAACAATCAAATCAGATTTCATGCTTGGCCCACTGACAAGTGCAAGAATTTTAGACACTGATAACGCGTTCGCTGCCTTGAAATTGGAACTATAGTTGACTGGAGGAAAGGCAAGCGCAAAACGCACCGATGAGATTTGTGATCCCGTTCCGGGCAATCAGACGCTATCAGGTTTTGCTGCCCTGAAATCCGCCTTCAATGCGTATTCGTCCGACCTTCTGCATTCTTGTCATATAGATTCGGCCAACGGCGACCGAGTTTTATGATGCGGTCATTTGTTTCAGGTGGTGCATTAAACTTCATTTTATTCTCCTTGTTTTTTCAGCCGTGATGCTTGTGATTCTCCGTAGTATCCCCAGTTAATTGAAGGTTGCTCTTCAATACTGATGTAATTTGGGAGGTTCTTTACATTTATAAAAATTTCTTCAAATAGGAGCCAAGTATGTTTGAGCCATGCCGCTTTTTGTGACTCTGAATTTGTGCCTTCAGTAATTACAATCTGTAAGTAAATACGACAAACGCCATTTTGTACCCCAAATTTAAAATCGGGCCAGTCTGAGCAAATCTGCATAGAAAATGTAATGTTCAACTCTGTTTTCCGGCTAACAAAAGAATACCATTACTACAAAAGCCATTTTGTACTCCAAATTTAAAATACGGCCAGTATGAGCCATAATCCACAGAAAATTTAGTTTTCCACTCCCCTTCCAGCAAACAAAAGAATACCATTTAGACAAAAGTCATTTAAGATTAAATTTTGTGTTTGGCCTTCAGTTCTTTGTTTTTGTCATGGCCTGCCAGTTCGCCTTTAGATATTTTATTTAAAATTTCGTTTTTTAAAGTTTCGGTTATTATTGGGCCAAGTTACAGATCGTCATCGCTAATTACCTTGCCGATACCGTAATTACTGCTACCTTATTCGAGGTTCGCTACCATCAATTTTCTGATATCTGCTCTTTTAGGAAGCTAGCCATTACTAAGTTCGTATCCCCCTCGAAATTTTGTCTGACTCGTAAAAAAGTAATGAACATCTTATTTTTAAAAAAGTGAAGATAAAATATTCCAAGAAGGTACGTTCACGTGATAAAGGTATTGTTGCGTTGTGTGTTGACAAAGACAAATGTTTGGGCTATGAAATAAGCAGTGATGGAGATTTTGTTGGAAATCTGTACTTGTGTATTCATGACAGTAGAGATTTAATTCCTTTGGAGCATCGAAAAAACTCAACTTTTATGATGGTGGATGTGCGAGAGTATCATTTCTAGAAACGTTAGAGCTCAAAGACAGCATCTGCGCGGCGACGCTGGTCGCCCTGATCCCCTTCCTGTGGCTGATCGTCACCGCCTTCAAGCATCGCACCGACATCATGTCGCCGACCCCGAAGCTGTTCTTCACCCCGACATTCAGCAACTTCTTCGAGGCCTTCGTGCAGGGCGAGTTTGCCATCAGCCTGCAGAACTCGCTGCTGACGGCCATCGGGAGCACGGCGCTCTGCCTGCTGCTCGGCCTGCCCGCGGCCTACGCCTTCTCGCGCTTTCGCATCTCCGAAGCCTAGTCAGTCGGCTGAAAAAAAAAAAAACTTTCCCCAATCAAGTTCTCTTATCAAGGGAGATGTAAAATTTAGTCACATAACCATTGACATTGACTTGGTGGGAGGAATTGATATGCGAAATTCCCTACTTCCAATTGGTTTGAGAATACACATAGCTTTTCAAATCTATTCTGTCTACTTTAAAACATCTGGCACAAAGGTCGATGCGACCTTGAGCCTTTTAACACAGGTGACAAGCCTGTATCTTCATCACATAGCGATAAGCAATGAATCCATCGGTTTGAGCATAGGCAATATTATCGCCATCTATATCTAAATGGCATTCACTACCTGGATTGTCAAAAGTGCTATCCAACCATTGCCTAACGCTTTGCGCATCATTTCTGATTGCACCATCACCTAATCTACCTTGCACCAACGTTTCATCGCTCCAGTTATCCATGTAGCGATACAGAATGTAGCCATCAGTTTCAGAATCGACGCTACCGTTGCCGTCGACATCAAAATGGCAGTCTACTTCTTAAAACAGTGTTAGGTGTTCCCAAAAACCAAACTCTGAGCTAGTGTCTTACTAATGAGACTTCTTTTTCTAAGAGCTTGTGGCAAGTGAACATATTCTACTAATAAAATTGATAAATATTTCTACTCAGCACTTCAAGGAGTGTAAAAAGTGTTTTAAAAAGTATTAATGTGTGGGATAATAGTTAGACTCACTGGATTTAGATGGGAAGGGTTATTCACCCAAAAATCAAATCACCAAAAAAAAACCCAACCAGTATATGTGTCGCTATCCTGTAATGGCCGCAGCCAATCCGAGAAAAGCATTGATTATTGGTGGCGGGGATGGCTTTGCTGCAAGAGAACTGCTTAAATATCCGCAAGTTAAAGAGATAACTAATGTAGAGCTGGATGGGGACCTTATTGGGATCACACAAAAGCATCCGATTATGAAGGTGCTAACCGATGGATCCTTTAGTAACCCAAAGGTCAAGTTGATTGCGGGGGATGGTATTGGCTACCTGCTTAATTCATGTTGTTGGAAAACGGAGCCGAGACAACTCAGGAAGGATTCAGTGGCAAATATACCACGCAAGATTTTCTCCAATCAAAAATAGCGTATGCGAGAAGGCGCTTGGACGAAGCAAAAGACTTTGAGGATAAAACCAATGCGAACGCATCGTTAATGCACCTGAATAGAGTTGCGGAATTACTGCGAAACAACGCGGAAAAAAAAGCGCGTCTGAAAAAGGGAATTGATCAATGAAAAATTCGCTTTTGTAGCTGCGTTCAACAAAAGCGCACCCTTCCCAAGCTATTTTTCAAAATCAACGTAGGAGGTGTGAAAAATTCAAGGGAAAGTAAACGCCCTCCTTCTCCCCACAAATGACTCCACTGCGTCGGGGCCTTATTTTCAGACCAAAGGTTTAAAAGTAAAGTGAAATGTTTCAGTTTTTGAAATAAGCAGTAAATGTGTCATGAGCCGACTTTAATAATATTACAAAGTTTAAAACATA
This sequence comes from Alatinidae sp. Z8VKAUB7J3, assembly GCA_010016025.2. Classification (NCBI taxonomy): domain Eukaryota; kingdom Metazoa; phylum Cnidaria; class Cubozoa; order Carybdeida; family Alatinidae; species Alatinidae sp. Z8VKAUB7J3. The sequence goes on along the minus strand of JAAAKM020721499.1, from coordinate 172,380,857 downwards.
ACGACTTATACCGTTTAGCATCCATAAAAAAAGAAAGTTACTAATTTACAAAATTAGTATCTAATTTTAATTAGTATTAGTAACTAATAGTAACTAAAAAGTAACTAAGTAATTAATTAGTAACTAATAATTAAATATTAACAGAAAATTAGTAACAAAATTAGCCATAATTTACAAAATCGTAAGCAAATACACTCTGTAGTTTCTGATAATGGCGAGCCATTAGGGAGGAGATCAAAATGAAACTAATCCACTCATGAGGATGACCTTGAATACAGTCATTAATTGGTGTAAAGGCAGTATTCCAGTGTGGACAGATGGCGGCCAACTTATCAAAGATAAAGACGGTAACGATGTCGAAACCTTCACTGTACTTGAAAAAGGCACTGTATTTAACGTTGATGTTACCTTACCTGATGGCACAGTGATCCCTGCATACACTGAACTTGACCGAGATTATACGTTTTTAACGATTGAGCAAGCCAACAAAGTAACGGCGAATGCTGTGAAAGAGTGGTCTGATGTAGAAACGTCAACTTTCGAGATGTCAGTCTGCCATCTCTTTGCGCTGATCAGACTGCTTCGCATTATTTTTAATCGCCACTTGCTCGAGGTTCATAAGAATCGATTCCATATCGAAGATCGCGCTTGATCCTTTTCCAGTAAGCACATCATAAAGCATGATGACCTCAGCAAGGTTAGTGATGAGGCGCTGAACGATTTGTTCGAAGTTCTTCTGGCCATAACGCATAAACTCAGTAAACAGACCTGAATTTCCAGAAACTTGACCCATAAGGTCAGTTAAGTACTCGGGCGCGCATAGCACGCCATCTCCGTGAGCTTCTCGCTGCGCCGTCCTCGGCGTACGGGAAGTACGCCTGCGGGGGCTCCGCTGCGAGGCCCACGGATCTGACGCACTCTGCACGCCCTTGCTACGCGGGTGGTACGGCCGTGGTGTGGCCGGGGCGGGCGAAGAGGCTCAGCCCGTCAGGTTCGCGTAGACGTCGTTCACGTCTTCGCTCATCGGGCCGACTTCGACGCGGGCCGACTTTGCGACGTTCTCGAAGGACGAAAGAGGGACAACATATAGACATTAATGCAGGAAACATTTCTTTACCGTGGAGAGGTCTGAACTCGTATCCCCCAATTACTGAAAGAGAATCCCATTGCCACTGCGCTACGGTAACTACCTGGTAACTAAACAGTACCAACTACTATGTGATTGAAGAGGTGGCTTCTCTTAATCCAAAGTGTTACTAATAGTGAATTGCTCTTTTCTGGTATAAAACACAGAGGCCACATCAATTTTTGCTAGAAAAAGGACATCCATCCGCCCTGATGAGGGCAGCGGTTGTCGAGGGCGGCGGTCTTGCCCTCGAACCTGGTCATGCACAGCGACCGGTGGCCGCAGGTGACGGTCTTGACGCGCCCCTCCGCGAGCTCGCCGGCGTCCAGCACCTTCTTCCACTCGAGGCTCACTGCACACCTCCGAAGCGCACCCCGCTCAGGTCACTCATCGCGCGCTTCCACGTCACCAGGTCGTCCGGCGAGAACTGGTTCAGGTGCTCGTGCCCGCACGCCCGGGCCACGCCAGATCCAAGGCGGTGCGCAGCGAGTCCGCGAGACGGGTTTCCATACCCTCACGGATCACAATCCGATCGACCACAACATCAATGTCATGGCGGTATTTCTTGTCCAATGTCGGCGGCGTATCTAGTTCGTAAAACTCGCCATCCACTTTCACACGTTGGAACCCCTGCTTGCGCAGCTCCAGGAATTCCTTTTTGTATTCGCCTTTGCGGTCCCGCACGATGGGCGCCAGCAGGTAGCCACGGGTGCCCTCTTCCGAAAAATCTGCACTTTTGCGTTGACTTCCCCGACCGATGTGCAGTAAAATCTGCATGTTCAACGCGATTGACCGGAAAGGGAATGCAAATGCCGCCTCGATTGACGTCCGCCGAACTGGAAGTGATGCAGATTTTGTGGCAGCACGGTGAATTGAAACCGGCCGAGATCCAAAGTCACTTTGCAAGGGACATCAAAAACCCCGCGCTCCGATCGATTTTGGGGATTTTGGTCGACAAACAGCATGTTGTTCGGCGCAAACGCCCAGCTCGTAGACACCCGGCGCCGCCTTGCCGGTCGCGGCCTTCTCGGCCGCGCGGGCGACATCCTCCACGTAGACCGGCTGGAACTTCGTGCTGCCGCCAGCGATCGGCAGCACCGGCGAAAGCCGGGTCATGCCCGCAAACCGGTTGAAGAAATTGTCTTCCGGCCCGAAAATGATCGAGGGGCGCAGGATCACCGCTTTGGGGAAGTGGCGCAGCACAGCCTCCTCGCCCGCGGCCTTGGAGCGGGCATAGGCAGCACGGAAAAAAGAAACAGTCCTTTTGGCCAGTGGAAGTCACGGAAGAACAATATAATACGGACATTCGCAAATAATGAACATGGCTTTCCCATCCCAAATGATAACGATAGATGCAAAACAATACAAAAGTAAAAGAAGAGAAAACAAACAAAAAGAGCAAAGCGAACCCGAAGAAAAGAAGAATTCAAGAAGACAAACGCACCGAAGACATGTTTAACAATCGTCTTAATCTCACTGTTAATTTTATAGTACTTATCGGCGACAACTTCCGTGACGTTGTTCGGGAATACCCATGCAAAATGAAAAAGACCAATCTCCAGCCACCCGTCCCGCCTTGCACTTCAGTTGGCGCGGCCGCCACTGGATTGCTGTCGTGGTATTGTCCTTGGCCGCGTATCTATCCGTTTACGCTTTGACGCGACGAATTCGGCACAACAATGCCATCGATGTACGCATCGCTTTTCTAAGCAACGGCATGACCCAAAGTCTGTTCGCGATGCCGATCTGGTGCGAGCGATTTTGATAAAAAAGGAGCGACGCAGGAGGCCTAGTTGCCCTCCAAGTTTTTGATTACTTAAAAAAGCAACTGAAACTTTTAATTTTTTACAAACGTTTTCATTGGTAAAAACATATACGTAACTTACGAATTAACTTACGTAATGAACTCCTATATTCGTATGTTTTTATTGTGTATATGAGGGGGTTCAACCGTCGTCGATACCTCGCTCTTTACACTAAAGCTTAGATTTTGTCCCAATTCCTTAAGAATGACCTCTTATCATTTTATTTACGAACGTTTTTATTAGTAATAAATATAAGCAACTTACAAATTAATTACGTAACAAACTTCTATATTCGTATATTTTTTTTACGTATATGAGGGGGTTCGCCCCCTCGCCAATACCTCACTCTCTACACTAAAGTTTTATTTTGTTCCAATTCTTTAAGAATGACTCCTGAATCACAAGAGCCGTTTAATTAGAATAATATGAAAAAAACTTCGCTTTCTTAAAGAGTTAAAGAGGCTGCGTCCAAAAGTTCCACCAGAATGCGGCTACTCCGGACAATGCAATTGCAAATGCTATTGATCAAATTTTTTGATAAAATTTATGCCAGAATCAGTTTTATCACAAACAGAACCTGATTCAGAACACATCTACTCAAGCTATAATCATCGACTGGGCTGTACCTGAATGCCAGGCGATAATTTTCAGGTTGCTATTGTGATTCCTCGGCACGCTTTCTTTTCTTACTTTCTCTATCAGCCGCAAGCCTGTTTTCCTGCTGTTCTTCATGAACGATTCGGGTTGACCAGATTCGAGTTGACTGTACGAGTACGCGCGCCGCCCGCATGACCGCGCAGCGACGGTGAGACCGGCGCCGGCACGCGCACGGCTTTTTTGCCAGACGCAATTTGCCTGTGCCATGGCGTGCGGCAACTTGCCAAATTCCACAGCCTGAAGCAGCATCAGAGCTACTGGCTCACCAAGCGCGCAAGACCCGAATGCGCGGCAACAGGACACAAGGAGCGCTTCGTTGATCCAGCCAAACAGGTCCCACTGGAACTGATTTGTGAACCAAGTTTGGAATTGTGAATGCTAGTTTGGCATACTTTGATTCAATCTCTTCTTGCTGTGATTCTAGTTTTGCAAGTTCTGCTGAGACATCTTTCATCTCATCTAGAATTGTTGATGTATCTTCTCCTGACTTTTTCTTTTGAGAAATTTCATTTCCAATCTCATTTCTTCTCTTTTTGTACTCATCAGTTTTTATGATAAACTCTCGTCTCTTTTGGTCAGACTCTATCAATAAAGCTTGGCTTCTTACCGCATTTTTTTAACAGCTTTTTCAAGACTCTCAAACACAAGAGTCGTTGAATTTGATGCATTTTAATGAACTTTCAGACTTCAGCAAAAAATGAGGCTTGAGGAAGGAGGCAGCCCCCCTCATATTGGAATAATTTCTGTTCGTTTTGAGTTTTAATGTTGTTCCTTACTTTTAATTGAAAAAACTTGTTTTTTTTTTTATCTAATTGCCAACGAGAACCATTTTGATCGAACTCTGCTTACACCCCTTATATACGTAACAAAAATACACAAATATAGACGTTCATTAGGTAAGTTAATTCGTAAGGTACATATGTTTATTACTAACAAAACTGTCCGTAAAAAAACCTAGCTGTACTTTTAAGTAACTAAGAATTAAGGGGCAACTAGGCCTCCTCCCCACCCCATTTTTTTTATCAAAATCGTCCAATCAAAACTAAGAGAAAGCCATTTAGCCAAAATATAATTAATATTCAAATTTTGTTTTAATTATTCATGTGCGAGCCACTTTCCGCGCCACAGGGTGGCAAGCAGGGCGGTGAGATCGATGACGTCGTCTTCCGGAGCGTCGCCAGGCACAGGACGCGGTACCGGGAAGGAGGCTTCGTTCAAAGGCGTTTGTTTCATGAGTTTCCAAGTACCAAAAAAATTGATGCGCGCGGCGTCCGCGCACCGCTTCCGGCGCGGGCGCGGCACATTAGGCAAGACAAGCCTGCCCGCCGGTTCCGCAGCCGCGCAGCGATCAACGGCCGGTTCTGCCGCCTTAAAAGAAGCGCAAAGGCGTAATGTAAGATGTAAGGAAGTGTAGCCCTGGAAAAAATATTAGAACCCTTCATTTAAACTGTTTAGCCCTTAGGGGAAACATAATCGCTGATTTACTGGATACAGCTTAGGATACTAAAAAATGTAGTCTCGTAAAACTTCGACCATTTCTATCTAGGTTTGCTTTGTTTATTACATTCTTTTACAAGGTCGAAATAAAATTGAAGTGATCTATGTTTTTGAGTTACTATTGATGAGAGCCCAACTGCCAAAACTGATGTTTAACATCGGCCGCAGCAAGCAAGCCTTGCAGAAAGGTTTGAAAACCGGCATGCAAGAAGCCGAAAAGGAAGCTGACGAATCTGAAGACCAGCAAAAGATCGAAGAAGACAAAAAGTAAGCACGATTTATCTGATGACGCGTTGAAGGTTAGTAGGCCTCGCAATATCTTTTTGCACCGAACCCCTGATAGTCATTCAAATGTTTTGTCGACAATGATGTAGCTGTCGGCGCGGATGGACAAGCGTCAGAAAATACCAATTTACTTAACTTTTCGGGACCAACCCATCATATTACCAAGATTACAGCAACGGAACAAGAAATTCAGTCTCGTCATGGAAAACCTTGCTCAGAAAATCGATCAGAGATTAGCAATGGAAAATTGGCAGCTGCTGGAGGTAAACAATCCTTTTCTAAGGACACAGTTAGTGCAATCAAAGCGCAAAGCTCATCTATTTCAAGTGAAATTTACAGAGCATTAGTTGTTGAATCTGAGCAATGATTTTTATTATTCATATCGTACTTAAACACAAACAAAACCATCATTTCTCCGAAAAAATGTCATCAATTGACCTTCAATTTAGAATTTGCCGCCGGAGTTTGATCATAATCTTAGAAATCGAACACCCACAGTGGTGACAGAGAATCTAAATCAAACAAGGCTCAGTTATCAATCATTCAATTTGGTGGATGAAGGTGGTGGGCTCACTGGGGACATACACTTTAGGGAATCAAAAAATTAGATAGTGAAATCGTAAACCGCGGAAGAGATCATCGGTGAAAAAGTAACCGGCTGGCGCAATCGGGAGTTCGAAGTGGTCGGCGTGGTTGCCAACCATCACCAACTTTCTTTGCACCAGGCGCATTTGCCCACCGCTTATTTTCTGCGAACCGGAAATTTTTATTCGCTAAAACTAAAAACGCCGCATTTGGCGGAAACTATCGCTACTATCCGAGGCGAATATGAAAAGCAGTTTCCTGGCAATCCGTTTGACTACTTTTTCCTTGATGACTATACTATCATTCAAATTGGTTATCCTTATAAGATTTCCCAGTAGTTGGACAAACTCTTTTCTGCCCCAACAAAGAGCATCAGCAGAGCCTAAAATACACCTTAGAGAAAAGGCTTTAAAATACTAAATACAAGCATCCTTCAAATATTCATACTGTTTCTCAAGTCTTTTTTTTTTACAATACATTAAGAAGTGACGTATATCATCATATACACCACAAACATTACAAAACGGGGAATTCACATAACCCCATTTAAACAACTTTATGACGCCCTTATTCTGTTATTTTTTCTTTCTTTTTTAATCTTTTTTAAAATAAACTTTAATTTGGTGCCCACCTCGAGTCACATTGGCGCCAGTGGCCCCCTTACCCAAGATTTTGCTCTTGATTTGCTAGAGATTCAGACCTGAAAATGCTCGCATGATCAGTTTACGAATCATTTCGTCACAAAATTACAAATTAAACCTCATTTTCAGGAAAAATTAGTCATATAATTAAACTTGCTTGCTAGATCTTCATCCACGCGCGAAACGGGAAAAGGTAAAAGGTGGCCTCTGCCTGGGTTGGCGTCAGCGCAACACAGGCCGCCATTGAGGCTGCCCAGACCAGCACCAGGCTGCCCAGCAGCAGCCAGCGGTTGCGCGCCAGGATCAAGATCAAGAGCGGCAGGAAGATGTAAAACTGTTCTTCGACGGCAAGTGACCAGGTGTGCAGCAGAGGTTTTTCTTCAGAAGCGGCGTCAAAATACCCGGCGCTTCGGTAAAACAGAACGTTGGACCACGTCGCCGAGCGCGCCGAGATCGGCGAACACCGCGAGGCGCTGCTCGCGGTCACGATCCCCGAGCGTCCCGGAGCGTTCCAGGCGCTCTGCCGCGCCCTTGGCGAGCACGCCGTCACCGAGTTCAACTACCGGATCGGGGACCCGACCAACGCCCACGTCTTCGTCGGCGTCGGCCTGTCGGGGGACGCGCGCGAGCGCGAGCGCGTGATGGACGTGCTGCGCGCCGCGGGCTTCGCCGTCGTCGACATGACCGGCACATAATTCCTAAGAAATTATTTTTATTTGTCTTAATTTATCTTTGCCGACTCTATTATTCATCTGGAGGTGTTCCGGGGGAATAGTTTAAGAAGAAGGTTTCAGTGGGGATGGAAAAGTCTGGATGATTTTTCAATTTGTGTGGGAAGGGGGGATCTCCTCGCAATAATATTTCCCGGGGAGAAATTTACCTTGAGGAAGTTTTTCATGGGACCGGCTTTCCACTGAAGGAGGGGGGGGTCAGGAAAAATTTTTCAAAGGCTGGGGGTGATTTCCGACAGTGTTCATCAGTTAAACTTCGAAGCAACCGCGATGAAATGCTTGAATTGACAATAAAAAAAGGTCATCCTTGGAAGCATTTCACACATTTTTCATCAGAAAAAATATGCGTGTTGATCCTGATTTCCAGTGGTAATTTAGTTGTGGAATTATTTACAGAATGTCTGGTTAATCAAAGCTTTGATTTAGGAAAGGATTGCATTATTTTAGCTTCGCTCAACAAAGAAGTTAATAAAATAAGAGAAATTGGCGCCGATCCAGCCGCGCGGTGTGCGTGTTGAAATGCCAATCCCATTGTCTTCACAGACAAACAACAGCGGCAGCGGCACCGATTGATAAGACGTCCAGCAGGCCGTGTTGATCGCACCTTGGGCGGTGGAGTGGTTGGCCGAGGCATCGCCAAAGGAACACATGATGATGCCATCGTCATCCAGCATTTGGTGCTCTGGAGGATGGCGTTTGGCCAGCCCAATGGAATAGGCGGCGCCAACCGCTTTCGCGGATGATGTTGAGAAAAAGGGGGCGGGGAGGGGGCATATTTTCCCTCCAATTTTTTGGGTACTTATAAAGGTCACTAGAACTTTTAATTTTATTTTAAGAGCGTTTTTTGTTAGTAATAATAACATATTACTTATTAATCAACTTACGCAATAAACTTCTATATCTGCAAGTTTTTATTACGTATATGAGGGGGGTTTCCCCCTGGTCAATACCTCGCTGTTTACACTAAAGTTTGAATTTTGTTCCAATTCTTTAAGCGTTCAACTGAGACAGACGAAGCTTGTCCATCTCAATTTGATGTTCAAGCTTAAGCATCTGCTCACGTTGGGCTATCTGGGCATCAACAGCCGTCTGAACGTTGGCTTTTTCAGTCGCGAGATCTTCGCCAAGTGTGACGATCTTAGCGTCACGCTCAGCGATATCGCCACGTAAAACTTTGATGGGGATAGCAGACCCGATTACGGTGATAACCAATGCAACACCTAGTGCTATTGTCAAGTACGTACCAAGTTTACCGAAATACTTTTTTTCTTATTGAAAACCCTCGTCCTCGGGAAGCTACGCCTTAAAACGACATTTTTGTGCGTTAGTGTCTGCTTGGCTCAGGTATTGATGGATGTAAGTTTCAAGCCGAAAAGAGACAAAAATTATTGACTATTCAACTATTATGAGCAAAATGACTGTTTTCAAAAGCTTAATCCGATGCTATGGAGGGCTACGGCAGTGCTCAGAGGCCAAAAAGAGGACAAGAGGGGAAATATAGCCCTCCGCTCCCCATTCGTGCACGTCTCTCAAAACATACTATCCGTAAAACCCTATTTGGTGTTTCCTTGAAAAGGAGCTTCGACAGAAAAAAAAATTCTATGAAGAAAACCTAGGTAAGAGGTCTACTAGCTGCAAATCCGGCATTAACATCCTGGTGCAGTGAATTTCGACATAAAAATATCAATTGAAAAACGGTAAATTAGCCCAAACTAGCCCAATTTCACTAACTTGGGCTAGTGAGGTTCACCATGGTCAAACAAACTCTTGCACCTACTGCAGCTGCGATTGTAAATGCGCTGCTTCGTGAATCGCGAACAATTCAGTACGGTTGAACAAACTCACTCCGATCTTGCGAAACTGAACGTCGTACGTACCTCAGCATCACTCACGTGCCGGTGTCGCTCCAATCTGAAAGGAAATTTGTTATTTTAGCAGCCACAAGAATGGCATCGGTGATTTGAAGCATTAGATTGAGGTCCAATGCGGGCAATGAACCGTAACAAGGATTGATCGTGATCGGCACCTTGCCAACATAGTCGAAAAACTTAATAACTATGTCTTTGGGGCTGAATTACTCCCCCACAGTCCCCGGGCTACGGGCTGCAAGTAACAAACTTTGACCAGTGTTTACATACGGTAATGGTTATTGGGAAGTAAGTATACGAACCTTTTCAGGGGGATTTTTGGTTGGGGGCTGAGGGGAGAGGGATACGTGAGAAGATCTTCCCTTGGAGTAATTGGTCATGGCAGAAGAGAAATTCGATGAAAAACAATGAAAAAATAAATACGTTGCCTCGCCAGTTAACTCCAACCGTTGAGAAACCCATCATTGAAGTTACAACCGAATATTTAGGGTTATCTCCAAACGAAGTGGAAAGATACATTACAAATAGATTGGAAGAGCAATTAAGCTCGGTCGAAGGCTTAAAAAAAATGACTTCTCGAAGCCAACACGGAATAAGCACCGTTACCCTAGAATTCGAATGGGGCACCGACAAAAAAATTGCGATGATCGACGTTAATAATAAATTGCAGCAGGTAAAAGAAAAGAAGGGTTTAAAAAAGTTTTAATTCTGGGAGAAGGGTTTTAATTCTGACCCTGATACTATTCCGAGTAATATAGTTACGTTAATTTTTTTTCTATTATTTAACCCTCTTCTCATTGTAATCCCTTGAAAGTACCTGGGTTAATCCTGGTCTGGGCTCCCAAGATCAATTGAAGAATTATTTTCAAAGCAAGGTCGTCTTCTCATTTCTATTTTAAGTTATGAACATTTGTGGGTTTCTTGGCATTGGGTCGTTCCTAAAGAAAGCACACAAAACAGAGATTCAAATACTACTGTTATTTTTTTACTGTAGTTTTTTCAGATGGAGCCAGATTTTTATGTAACTTAGCCTCAAGAGAGCAAGGAGGGGGAGCTATAGGCCCCATCACCTCCTCAAAGTGTCATGGCTAATACGATGTGCTACTGTGATTAATCAGATTTCCAAATTGGGTCTTCATTCCTTTTCCCGCATTTTTGTATAATTTCCTTATAACGGGCATGTTTTCTGCAACTCTAATAAGAAAAATTTAAGCAACTCTATAGTTATAACCTCCTACACGTCTAGATTTAAAAAAAATGTTACAGTGGGTTGTAAATATTTTTTTTTTTCCAATGGAAAATAAAGATGTCTGAAATAGTTAACAAAATCCTACTTTTTATAAATATTTCAAGTGTTGTACAGTATTAAAAAAGAAAATCAAGAAAACAATCTTAAAAAGTAGAATCAAATCACCAAGAAATACCACCGTCTTCAATATAGCTTATTGTAATCGACTGATCTGGAACATTTTTCCTTGAAATCCCCCTGTCAGATGGAAAGTTTCTCCCGTGGAAAATTTCTTCATGGAGAATTTCTCCAGGAGGATTTCTCCCGTAGAAAATACCAACCCGCCTAAAACTCTCCCAGAGAATTCCAACTCTGTTGAAAATATCCCTGGGACAATTCCCCCAGAACATCTCCACATGTAAAATGAAGCCGCTAAGGAAAAAGTAAGAGAAATAAAACGAAATGAGTATGTAAATTCTGGCAAATTCCACATTGGGGGGAGTTGGGGGGGGAATCTCGGAAAACCCTTTGAATGGAGGAATTGGGATGAAGCTTGTTGGATAGAATACGCAAATGTCCTTGGTGCGTGATTGACGTAACCGTACTGGATTCGCTCTCTTTGGGGGAGTTGGGGGAGGCGTTCAGTGATTTGGCGAGTTTGGTGCTTCTAGACGTGCTAGTACGATGAAAAATGGTAGGCGTGTCAGGGACCTGCAAAAATTGACTTGATAAAGTCGTTTTCCCAGATGGTCCAACTACACCGAGTACCACTGGAAACTTAGGCTCTAACAAATGTGACACATACCTTGTTTATCTTGAGAAATGGCAACTATAGATGGCGAGTAGTTATGCATCTTCGTCAACTATAGATGGCTACTCGTATAATGTACTGGTTACCTATGGCTACTAATATAATCCTATAATCAATTCTACATAATTTTTAAGTGACTATAGATTTTTACCTGTTTCAGAGCCATATTAGCACCAGACATTTCCGTGGCTTCTAAGTCGAGTTCCAGCGCTTTTGCAACCTGCTTTTCAGCTTCAATAATGTCAAAATCTGGCAGATACGAAGCAGAGCACACCCGCATGGCATATGGGCGTCCAAACAACGGATCAAGCTCTATCGCTTTGTCAAACCAATCCAGCGCTTTATAAACATGTTCATCCGTTACCGCCGCCAGTCTGTGTTGAGCGATCCCTTGCAGATAACACTCATAAGCGGAAATATTCTCCGGGCGTGCCATACGTGCTGCAGCAATTGCACAGACGGTCTGGACGAATGCCTTCTTGAAGCCGGCACGCCCGATCGCCTTGCCGAAGGAGGTGGCAAGCAAGTTTCTTCCAGATTCGGAATACAAACGCGCAACCCCCCTGGACTACGCCAAGATGGAAAAAGTCCAAAAGGGATTCGCGGACCGCTATTTGAAAGAAGTGCGCTGAACCAATCGCAATCAGGTCCGGTGGTCAATTGAGCCACCGGACTATTCCAGTTCAAGCCCTAAACCTGAGAGTCTCCTGTGACCTACATTGTCTAACAATGCAGTGTAAACTGAATTGTTAGGACATTGAGTGGAAGCTGGACCGTCGGTGTATCTAACAGTTACATCCAGTTCGTAAATACCTGCATCAGGTGCGATTTCATTAATTGGACCGAAGTTTCTGACACTATTTGCTGTGGAGTTATTATCTCCAACATCAATTAGGCCTTCATTTGCGGCTGAACCAGCATAACCGAGAACGACTGTGTCAGAACCTCTGATAACAGAGATTTTGACTGGGCCCGCGAGGATCTGCTGGGTGCACCAAGCCTTGTTAATGTCTGGGCGACCTGGTGCCCAACATGTAAGGCAGAGCATGAGATGTTGATGCAGATCGCCAGAACCAGTGACGTGCGTATTGTGGGCCTAAATTACAAGGATGATCGGGGCAAGGCCTTGGGCTGGCTCACTGATTATGGCAATCCTTATGACCTGGTACTGGAAGATCGTGATGGAACGATAGGCGTGGACCTGGGTGTCTACGGTGCACCTGAAACGTTCCAAAGTCAATTTTATAACTGATAAAAGAATTTTTTATATGTTGAAGAAAACAACTTTCAACAGAAAAATGTTCTAGCAAGACTTTTTCCTTTTGTGATCGTCTACTTAAGGTTGATCTTTATTTACAGAGCCGTCCAAAGCTTATTTTGTTTTCAATGCTTGGGAAATTCAAAAGTCATAAACCAGAATGACATTACAAAAAGTATCCAAATAGCCACCCTTATGGCTTAACGTACCCCGGCTAAGCAGAATGAGTGGTGTGGAAGGGGCATCTGTCATAATTTATGGCTCTTCTAACACGGGTTTTGAAGTTAATGTAACCACTGAAGCAATCTTAGACAGATGTTTTGACTATTCAGGACAAAATGGACAAAATCTCCAACTTGAACTTTAAATTTGTCATCGAGTGTCTTTAGGGGTTCTGGCATTGGTGTAATATCTAAAATAGCAGTGGGAGGGGGTGATCACCATTCTATCCTTTTTGACTCTTAAACAGGGCTCTTGAGCTTTAACTTCCAAAGACCATGGAATCAAATGGAGAGGAAAAACTCTCCTGGACTTAGATTATGCTGATGATTTAAGCAAAGAACTCTTTTAAATTAGCATCTAAGATTGATCTGTAACTACTGTACGCTCATGAAATATTTCCTCAGCATGAGGATGAATGCAACAACTGTATTCCCAAGACAAATTTTTCTATATAGGTCACAAGAAAAATCTCGGATCCTAGAGGGTGGAAGGCCGGGTATGAAAAAAGGTTAAGAAAATGTAGCTCAATAACACCTTTTAAAAAGTTGCTTTACTGGGATATATTGCCGTTTTTGACTGACTTCGCTGCCCAATTACCTGTGGTTCGTCATTTACTATTACAACTAAGAAAAACCATAAGCTTTTCGATAGGCTTTTTTCACTCTACACTCTGGACACGGTCTTGAATTTTTATTTGACAAAACATCCATCTATCTATCTATATATATATAATGAAAAGAGAAATCATCATTGTAACAGGACAAACACAAAAAAAAGAAAGGAGATAGAAGAGCTAAGATCTCATATGGCATTTGTGACGAGGCCAGATGAACCAAGAGCTCATATGGTACGAGCTCTAGCAAAATTCTAAGAATCAATAGATTGATTGAAAAGGAAAATTAGTGGCTTAATGCTGGTCGGGATTTAAAATAAGAGCTCTGAGTCAGACACAGACCGACAGACAGACAGACCGACCGACCGACAGAATTTGCGATCGCTGTATATCACTTGGTAGATACCAAGTGCCATAAAAATTAATGAACAAATGAGAATGACGAGTGGGGCAACCAGGGGGATGCCCATGTTGAGCAGAAACCGTGTCCAATCGGTGGCGAAAACGGTTGCAGGAATGGACAGATATGTGATGGCCGAAAGCATCGTGGCAAAAATGCTCAAGCCGGCAGCCCACCATGGAATTCGTCCACCGGCGAGGAAGAAATCTTGTACCGACGACGCGCGCCGGGCGAAATAGACCCCCATGCCGACAAGCAAAATCAGGTACGCGCCGAGAACAAGGCTGTTTGCAGCAGTCTTAGGTGTTCACTATTGCAATTAATCGTAATCGCAGGTCAAAGTGGTCAAAGTAGCAGTCGCAATCACAGTTACAGGTAGTCAGAGAGGTAAGTAGTCGCAGTCACAAGTATTCGCAGTTGCAGTAGTAGTAAATAATATAGCTTCAAAAGTTGTAAGTTAACACCCTTAGCTCTTCCTATGAAGTTGCAGATACTCTTTCTTGATAGCCTGGATGCGTATAGTGTCTTTTGATTTAGTTCAACATGCCCTGAAAAAATTTAATAAAAATACATTTGAGTACAATAATCTCAACTAGTTGGTAACTTCCAAGTGTTTTAGTTACCGACTCAGTATAAAAAACTTTTATAAAAGTTTTTATTTTTATTTTTAAAGAAGTTTTATGATTAATAAAAAACTGGATGGTCCAGGGCTTAACAGCTTGGTGGAATATTTCATACCGTTTCACATATGGGTTTATGCGTAAAGTTTTCAAAAATTTCATTTATAGTATAAGGGGAAGAAAGAGAATTACCTCGACGCCTCCCGAACGGATCGCCGCATTCAGATCGGACGGCATCGAAGTGATCGAGCTCCATCGGCGCGGGACGCGGCACGGTTTCGTGGTCCTCGACGGTGATCCCGGCCCCGCCGTACCCCCCGACGTCGACGGCGACTGGGCCGCCGCACGACCGATCCTGCTGCGCGAGGCGACAGCGCCGTATCTCGAAGCCGCAGCCCCCCTGCTCCGCGACAGCCTGGCGATGTTCGATCGACTCCGCGCCGGCGGCCGAGACTTACGTCGCAAGTTGAAGGCTTGAACCAAGCAGTACGCAACGCGAACGATGCTATTTCTTTAGCACAAACAGCTGAAGGTGCGATCAGTGAGATTACTACGAGCCTACAGCGTATTCGTCAGCTATCAATTCAATCGCAAAACGGCATCAACTCTTCTGCTGACCGTTTGGCGCTTCAAAAAGAAGTATCAGCGCTAAGAACTGAAATTTCTCGTACCGCAACGGATACTCAGTTTGGAAACGTAAACATCTTAGCAATACTACTTTTAAGGCTGAGAGCCTTAACGCTACTTTTAAGATTGAGGGCGTTACTAATGTTGCGGTGGGGGAGGGCACGATAAATTAATTTGAAACACGCTGTATGTATGCAGGCTGTCAAATGGCCTTATCAAAAGTGCATAAAAAAGGGCTTACAGCATTAGGTTGAAGTTTTCAGACTATGCTGACGGTTACGTTGAGCAAAACAATGGAAGTGCACCCTGGCTGTCAAAGCAGCATAGGTACAATGACATTAATGGTACAAAAAAACGCACTTCATTGGTATTTTGGTCTTTTCTAGAAGGAGAAGAAGAAATACATCGCTTGACACCACCAGTAGGCCAACATATATTGTTATTCATTCATTCTTAAAGCTCAAAACCTTCAAGACGTTAAAAGAATCTATACTTCGTATGTATTTTTATCGTAAAGGAGGTGTGAACTGCCCCTCACCCGAAACTCCCTTGCACCTTTGGGAAAGCATTTATGCGTTAGAAAACACTTGGCTAATTTGGGAACCAGGATGATTGGCGCGCCCGGCATATGCTCGTCGAGTATCATTTTGACAAGCAAGAATATGGAGAGGCCCTAAAAATAGCGAAGGAAGCCGTTCAGCGCTTTCCGAACAATTATGTAGCCGGTACGGATTTAAGTCGAGTACTAGTCTACTCCGGGCAATACGAGGAAGCGGTCAAGATTTTAGAGAATACTCAGGTTTTACCTTTCGAAGGCGCCTCCGAAGGCCGCCGACTTTACGAATGGGCGCACCTCGGCCAAAACTTAAGCCTCGCTTAACTTACATCATTGTTGTCTGTGTTTGTTCCTCTTGTACATTTAATTTTGTTACTCAAGTGCGGCTTAATTTCATCCTGACTAATCTCTTCCAGAAGTAATGAAGAATTTAACTCTATATTAATAATCTTCTAATCCAATATAATGATCTAACAGCCTCTAATAATCTTTGAAGAGTTTAAGATTTTAAAGATTTGAAGAGTTTGAAGAGTAGGAGTTTGAAAAGTTTAACGACTTTTCCGGCGAAGGGCTTTTGAATAAACAGATTGCCTATGAGCTTGATGTTTCAGAGGCGACCATCAAGGCTCATGTATCAGCGGTATTGCTGAAGCTTGGTGTTGATAGCCGTACACAGGCTGTCATCATCATGAATAAGATCGGGTCCGGTTTCGTGGAAAGTGCGGTAAGTACGGATTAAGATAGGTTATTCTGCAGCCTGTGATTGACGCCGCGTTTGGGTCATGAGCGCGCGCAATGCAGCAGGCTTTACCGGCTTGTGAATTCTTCTCTTCAAAATCTGCAATCAGTGTTCCCACGTCTAGGTCATAGGTAAGGATTTGAACTACATAGTTATTAATGACTCTTTTCTTCGTTTCTAGATTTAAAGTTCCTCTTAACAGTTCTTTCTCTTTCCACAAAAATACGTTTGCTATTCCTCCTCGCATCATTGTCGCAGTCTCCCACTGGATAATAATCCCTAAGCTACAAATTAAGCTACAAAACCGTTTATATTCTTTACATAAATACGATTTTATTCTGCGCCTGATCGATAAAGGTCTCACGATCCGCGACCGGTTTCCAGTCGAGATCGGCCTTCGCGTCGGCACAGTCGAAACGCGCGTTGAGGCCGCGCGATTTGGTGTCGCGCAGGCTAGGAAAGGGTGCGTTGCGGCCGATCACCCGCTTGATGACCCATTTGCCAATATCAACGCCAAGCAGCTTGTAGGGCGATTGCGGATAGAAATGCAGCGGCCGGCCGGACGCCGCGGCAAGTTCTTCGATATATTCCTGCGCCGTCGACAGACAGACCGACAGAATTTGCGATTGCTATTTGTCACTTGGTTAATACCAAGCGCCATAAAAATATATCCTAGTGTAGCTCAGATTATAAGATCGACACATTAGCAAGGACATTTCTTCCTCACTGAACACCCTTTAGAATTTTCTTGTCATTCTTTTTCTTTCCGAAAAGGATGAAAACTTTTTTCTTCAAAAAAGGGTTTTCGGTTATTATGCACAGTGGTTCGCTCAAGGCCCAATCACAATAAGTTTTACTTCTCCACTCTAAGCGTTTTCCAAGATATTAGGCTCCCCCCTCCCAACTCTCCCCAATGTCACCGGATCTGGTCGAAATTTAAAATAAGAGCTCTGAGACACAGTATCCTTCCAAACATCAAATTTCATTAAGATCCCATCACCCGTTCGTAAGTTAAAAATACTTCATTTTTTCTGTTTTTCCGAATTAATCGGCCCCCCACTCCCCCCCCCCCCCCCCCTCCAACCCCTAATCCTCCGTCTCCCCCACCTCCACCCCACGAAACGGATGTTTCCTTGCATGAAGACATTTTTTCCCGTTGTTCGGTGTGTATTCCGGCTGGTAAAATGAAATTCTACTTCCTCTCACAACGCTTCTTGACAGTTGAATTTCCGTGAACTTTGTAGGGCCAGTATCTTTATATTAATCTTTTCGAAAACTGATGTTTCTAATTAATACCCAGAGGATTATCACATAAATGTGTTTCTCTTCAACCAAGATGAAGTTCTATTCACGTAAAAAATAAAGAGAAATGAAAAACGACCTCGACTCGGCCGCTGAGCGCGCCTACCGCGCGGTCACCGTGATCAAGTTCGACGGCGCGCAGCACCGAACCGACATCGGCTGGCAGGCCCGCGCTACACTTCCCCCGCGATGAGCAAGCGCGACAAGATCGACGAGATGGTCTCCGAGGTGCTCGCCCCGCTCCTCGAGCGCGACGGCGGTGGCGTCGAGGTCGCGGCCTACGAGGACTCGGTGCTCACCCTGCGCTTGTCGGGCGCGATCGCGGGCTGCCCCGCTGAAAATTCCTCTTTGTTGTGTGGTCGAGTCCATGAACATTAAAACATGGTAATGCACTGAGTCGAAACATGAACATCAATTTTTGCCAAACGCCGTCCTTTCTACAAGAGAGTTAATCCCAGACTGAATAAAGTTGTAGTTTACCGACAACCACCTGCTTGGTTTATTTTCATTACATGTGTAAATAGATCAGTTTCTACCTATACCACCCCCCAGTCTCGCCCTCATAGCTAATTCTGTATTTATCTGAAGGCTTAACTAAGCAATATTTGTTGGCCAGAACTCTCAGGAAGAAACATTGATAAGACATATCAAGATTCCTATTTTACAAGTTTGTGCTAGTT
Source organism: Alatinidae sp. Z8VKAUB7J3 (assembly GCA_010016025.2). Taxonomy (NCBI): domain Eukaryota; kingdom Metazoa; phylum Cnidaria; class Cubozoa; order Carybdeida; family Alatinidae; species Alatinidae sp. Z8VKAUB7J3. Next base: position 172,362,606 of record JAAAKM020721499.1, on the reverse strand, counting down.
TTCTAAGATACCGAAGTTCACGATGCGTTCATCACCCTAATTACTTTTTTTTGTTTAAGTCACTAATAATAAAAAAAGAAGGAAAACAAACAAAAGAAGACTTAGATTATGTCTGATTCTTTTGGCGACTTTTACCAACAAAAATTTGCTATGAGGCACGGGAAAGTCCCATGGGAGAAGGAGTGGAGGTAGTTGCTTCAAAATACCTTCCCTGGACATACTTTAGTCTGTAGATTCATCCCCAAAAGTTTCATTTTCCTAACCTAAACCCTTTCTGAGATAGCAAGAAGTCAATTGACTAGAATTTTACCAAAATAACAAACCATCAATTAGTTTTAGCGTTATCTTCTTGGATTACTATACTCTTATTATTTTCTTTGTAATAGGCTGCTATAATATAATATATGTAATATCTTAATTCTCACAGATTAAAATTACAAAATAATACATTCCAGAAGCAATATTTGATAGATATAAAAATAATCTAGAAAATGATAACCCATAAAATCGATAAATTTCCCTAACTTTTATTTCCGTATTCCTATTACTATTATTCCTTATTCCCTTATTCCTATTTCCTTATTTCCTCATGTCATGAAGCCCCAATTCAGGCATTCAAAATGAGAGGCATTGCAACTTTTTAACATTTTAGTTTGCTTGAATTCTCACTCTTGATAGGACATCAATAAGATAAAAGATTGCCCTTAGCATATGTAAGTTATGAAAAGCAAGGTAAATAACAAATTAGCTTACATCAAATCTGTCAGTTTTGTGGTCTTCAAGCTCCAAGTTGCTGATTCTTCCACCCCAGCCTCAGGTTTAAAGCCTTGGTCCTTCAGGGTGGAACTATGTGGAACATGTGGTCCCATGTGTTTTCTACTAACAAAATATCTTTGTATCGCTTTTCATATTTTGTGTACAGGTAGGGAAAGTCTTGCACACTTGCGATACTACAGAAAATATGCAAAGTCCTTGATAAATTATTGTATTTATTTCTGTCCAGTGATTCATTTCATTTTGCTGCTAAATAGCTCTTGTACATTTTGTTATCTAATGACGGCTTGATTTCCAGCAGATTATTTTCATTTATTTCGGCCTGATGCACCTGTATTCATATTGCTTGATGGGTTGTCCTTTTTCCTTCATCAAAAGGTTCGCGGTAACGAACTGTATAGTAAGGAGCGACACGGCTCAATAGTAACCGAAACAAAGTTGTCATTTGAAATCAACAGTTCTTTATTGTTTCAATCTTAAGGACGAAAGACGCTGTCAGATTTAACTAATTAGTTTTGCTTATTTTTTCATGCTTCAATGTTGCAACGCTGATAAAAATGGGGTACTGCCCTAAAAACTTCATAATTTTGAAATAATTTTCGGGATTTTGCTGTTGTTGACGGTGACAAGATAGATATTAACTATAAAAGACAAATGACACAAAACAAAAATGACTTTTTCAACAAAACGAATATCCCAATACTATCTCAAGAAAGGTTATTTATGACAATATTGTCATAAAATACAAAATTCCACATTTTTGTAGATAGGAGCTTAAAACTTCTACTACAGACTCCTCTGATACGCTGAATGTGATGGTGTGATTTTTGTTAAGATTTTATCACTTTTAAGGGGTGTTTCCTCTATTTTCTAAAATAAGGAAAATTTTCTCAGGCTTAAGTAAAACAGTTCAAAATAGGGATGAAACCTTTTAATTGACAGTGAACAGATAATTCCCATAAACGTCAAGGCGGATGATTTTAAGAAAAAATAGATTACTACCAAGGAACGCAATGTTGATTATTTTATAAAATCTAAATCACTTCTATTTAAAAAACTAACTTATTACAAGGAAGGTATGATATTTTTTTGCAGATAGCGTAGATAATTCCCCTAAAAGTCAAGACGGATTACTTTCAGAGAAAGTAGATTATTACCGAGGAAGGTAAAGTTGATTAAATACAAATTCAAAATCTTTTTTTTTACATACACGCCGGCTGCTTCTCGATCTCTTTGGTCTCGGCCGCCGAGGGGGCGACGTCCTCTTTGCGCGCCCGCTTGCGTGCGAGAACCAGGCGCTCCAGGCTGCGGCCGGCTGCCTCGGCGAGTTCCAGGAACTTTCTCAGAGGCTGACCCGTCACGGTCGCGTCCTCGTTGTCTCCGTAGATGAAGCCGACGGTGTGGGAGCCGGCTCGCAGTGCCATCACCATGCAGTCGGGTGCCTGCCGACGGCCCAGCACCGAATGGATCCATGCCTTCGGCTTTTCTGGAAAACAACGTAAGCCCCCTTTTTGAGGGCTTATGTGATGTTCCAAGATAATATATGATATACATACCTATATTATACTGCAACGTCACTACTACATGTCGAGAATATCAACATGTACCCGATCTAGTCAGAGTTGTTTCATGGGGCACAACCATTGAATCGATTATATTGCATATATCTATAGCATATGTCAATATAAACCCTAATGCCACATGGAAATCAGCCATTGGGCCCAAGACCAAATCTTCATTAGAAGTAGTATTTGAACATGATTGAGCATCAGAATGACACAGCCTGCAGCAAGTCAGAAGCCTGGTGTTTTTACCGCCGAAGTCAGATCATTAACATAAATCAGAAATGAAATGGGGCCAAGAACAGATCCCTAAAGGAAGCCATAATATACTTCAGAAGGGCTCCAGAAAAGCGGATCAATTGGAATAAGCCTACCAGAAAGATATAAATCAAACCAAGAAGAACCGTTTTATCTTTTACCGATATGAAATTGGTAAAATACAGTAAAATCGGTAAAATAATGTAAAATAAGGTGTTCCCTAGGAAATATAGGGTAAAATTGGTGTTTCAGAGTTGCGTTGTAGCTACAAGACCAGTTGATAGTTTTCCTCCAAGCCAAAGCTAATTGTCAGGTATAAAGGCTGTGAAACCGGTTATTGTCTGATCGTCGTGATGCAAATTCTTGAGTTTGTACCATATAATAGGGAAGCACCCATAATTGGTTCTAAGGGAGAGACGATGGGAGGAATTTAAGCTTTAGCGTGAAGAGCGAGGTACTGACGAGGGGGTGAACTCCCTCATATATGTAATACAAATATGAGAATACAGAAGTTCGTTACGTAAGCTAATTTGTGAGTTGCGTATTTCTTTAACTAATAAAATTTATTTTTACTAATAAAACATTCATAAAAAATTAAAAGTTCTAGTTGCCTTTTTAAGTAACCAAAAAATCGGAGGGCAAATAGACCTCCATCCCCGCTTCTTTTTTTTTCTCAAAATCATTCGGGGCTATCTAAAAAAATATATCAGATTCATTACGGGAAAATGCCAGGTGTATGTGTGTGTGGGGGGGATATCCACCCTACAATCAATCTGAATCTCAAAGGGCACTGGAGCATCTGATTAGCAATCCAATTTGCTCCCTCCGAAGTTTATATGATCACCCTTTCTATATAAACCTTAAATGGCCCCAAAGCATTACTTAGATGCCAATTATTGCCGACTATTAAAAAGGGCACTAGTCCTATCAATTTCCAATCAAATGAGTGGTTCCTCCTCAATCGCCTGAAGGTTTGGCGTATGCCATTATAGAGACTTTGGAAAATAAAAAACGATCTGGAGAAATGGCCCAACTAGGTCGAGAAAGAGCCAAAGGAAGGTTTTCCTGGGAAATCGCCGCGAAAAACACCGTTGAAATTTATGAGAAAACTATTTAAAGATTAACTCTCTGCCATACAAAATCGATTTCTTCCTTGTTCTTTTGCCTGGTAGAGGGCTTTATCTGCCTCTTTATATAGAAATTCGTTTTGAGAGTAAGTTATCATGCCATGTCATATTCACTTATCATGCCAATTTTACGATTCTTCAATGGATTGGAAGATCAGGCATTGTAATATGACAATCCCTCATAATAAGAGGGATTGTCACATCATCGCAGCCATTCTCACCGCTTCGTCTAGATATAACCGTTCAAATTAAGGGAAATTGAGGGAGAATTGACCCCATTTAGATTAATCTAAAGGACCTGTCACCAAATAGTAAAATCGAGTCTAAAAATACACAAGGGCTAACTTACTCATTCGTAAGTTTGGGAGTTGCGACCCTTCTGTAAGATGCTTTCTTTTGAGAGCTTACTGCACTCCGTTTTACGGTCTAGCTTTTGTACAATCTCTGTCTGGTAAGTGTGAGAATTCTCTTCGGGCTCTTTGTAACAATTCTTTACGGTGGCGTCTTAATCTTTATTTGAATTGTAGTGCATCTGGAATGTTTGTTGGTGGTGGCCTCCCATCTTTTCCTGAGCTGCATAGAAAATCTTCTCTTTCTGTCTTTTTGTTACTTTTGAAACAAACAATACGTGTATCTGATAGTTCATCAGATACTTCGATTCAATTAGATGATAACATTCACAACACTGACGCTAAGTTTGAATTCTGCAAAATTCTGAATGGCAAACAACATTGCAAGTAATTTAATGTGATGCACATTCTTTCGAAACTTAAATAAACTGGCCAATAGACCAGAGGCTTTGAAGATGTTCATGGCATTAAACGACCTTTGTAGAAACCGAAACTATAACAAGAAAAAATGTATAATAGGTATGAGGTAGATATATATTAAATATTCAAGAAAATCAAACAGTCTATTTGGTATCTTATCTTAGCCTTTATGAGGTAGGACTATCAGTCGAAGTTATTGATTTCGCAAGGCTAGCAACAGGCTATAACTTGATACTTTCTTTTAGAGCGAACAATGTTAACCTGTAAACTGCTTCATAGCTGGTCTTGGAGTGCCAATTCTAGTAACATTAAGAATAAGCCTAGACAAGCTCTTTTCAAGAAGAGGGCTCTCTGTCTTTAATCACTTTATTGAAAACATCCTCTGTTTGTGGTTCATTTCCACCAGGGTTATAAACATTAACAATAACTATTGTATCCTTCTTACCCAGGAATACTTGGCAAGCTACCATCTCAATTTTGGAACTTCAATTTCTTCAATATCTAGTTTTTGAAACATTAATAATTTTTAATGCAAATGAATATTCCTCCTCTTGGCTGTTCTGCTCTATTTTTCTGATAACTTCATAATTTCTTAGCCTACAAAGATATGCTTAATGTACAAGACTACCTGTTTTCTACTTTCGACGTCGGCGACTGGGAAGGTGATGAAGAGCAAGTTGCTGAAACGCTTAATGAGTTGATCCATTTTGCGTGGGAAAAATTACCAGAAGATCTTGGAAGTGAGCAAATCGACCACATTATTAATGGTATTTGGGAACATCTACGCGGTGATATGGCACTCATAGATACTGAGTTAGATGAACTCTTAGACTGGGTTACACACTACATAAATTCATCATTAGCGTCCTTGTCCTCGTCTTAAATTGAATTGCTTCCTATTGGTAATCTCTGCAGACGCAACAGGTGGATATGACAATCGTTGCGAACATATATTAGGGAGCGCTTCTGACGCGATTTGCTGCAGTGTTTCAAAGTCGTCATTTGCAATAGAAGGTCCGGCAAACCCGAACAACAAGCAAATCGAGAGAGAAATTAATGCAACAGAATGCGCGTCTAGCTTTCTCATGAACCCAACTTATATCCCAAACTCTTTAAATCGCAATGTTTATTACTTTGCCAGTGAAAGGTTGATTTGGGTAAGCGGCGGCATAGATATCTGCATGGTGGTCTAATTTGATACCGGCAATATCGGTTTCATCCACTCGAAGTTCGGCTAATATTGCGCTTGGATCAGCTACTAGCATCAAGTCTGAGCCAATAATGTTGGTTGTTCCCGCAATAACGGTTTCACCTTCTTTAATATTTACCGAAGCAAGAAGGCCACTCATTGGAGCGCGAAACACGCTTTTATTCAAACGCGAGCCCAGGAGGGCGTCGAACAACCTCGCCCGACTCGACGGCCCCAATACCACCAGCGCATCGCCCGCGTTCGTCCCGGAGGCCATCGCCGACGACACCCGCCGCTTGGCCACATCCTGCACGACCAGTTCGAACGCGTTGCCCTCGATCGCCAGCACCGGCAGCCCGTCGCGCAGCGCCCGAGGAACCGCCGCCAGACGCCGACGCAGCAAACCCGCCGTCTCCGCATCGACCACGGTCGCGATCGCCCACGACGCCATTCCGATCAGCATGGACGAGCACATTCAGAAGGCGGTGGACTGTTACAACGCCGGAGCCACCGTACTGCATCTGCACGTCCGCGAGGAAGACGGTAAGGGCTCCAAACGCCTGTCGAAGTTCAACGAACTGCTCGCCGGTCTGCGCGCCGCGGTGCCCGACATGATCCTGCAGGTGGGTGGCTCCATCTCGTTTGCGCCGGAAAGTGAGGGCGAAGCCGCCAAATGGTTGTCCGACGACACCCGGCACATGCTGGCGGAAGGAAAAGGGACGGTATTCCGTATATGAGAGGATTCCCCTCCTCACCCCTTACTTCCCAATCGTGATCACTGGAATTTCGAAGGATGCTTGTTTGAAAGGAAATCGAGAGTTCCAGTCCTACTTTTTAAAGTCAAGAGTGATTGGAGACCAACCAGCCCGTCCTAGAACCTTCTGTGATATCTGGTTCTTCTGTTACCACCTAGAACATCTGACCGACATATTGAGGTACAGATTTTGTACTTCCTCTGTAGTCGCTCAGTCAATATGAATTTTCTGTATGCAATGAAATGTTATCTGTAATTATATTATTTATTTCATAAGAGGGATAAACTGGACTACTAAACAGTTCGAGGTAATGAACTGTACATAAGGAATGACTTGGCCCAATAGTAACGAAACTTAATAATCATAGTTTTGATAACAAAAAAATAATAGATAGATCCAAAGAATTGGTTTTTATGCTGATTCCAAATATAAGTTTCATTAAGTTTAATGTTGCCCATCAAAAGCAACAAATCAGCGAGGCGATGCAGCGGGCCTACGCGGACCGCGCGCGCTGGCTGGGCGACTCGGACTTCTATCCGGTGCCGGTGGAGGGGCTGATCGCCAAGGAGTACGCACGCAAGATCGGCGCCTCGATCAACGCGGACAAGGTGTCCGACGTCGCGCCGGGGTTGCCGGCGGGCGCCGAGGAAGGCAAGGACACCACGCACTTCTCCATTACTTGGTTTAAACATTATCAATTTGCATACTTTTCCATTCAGTTCACAAAATTAAAAATGAGAAAAAAAGGAGGTATTTTTAACTTACGAAGGAGTAATCAGATCTTAATGACATTTGTTGTTTGGAAGGAAATCGTGTCTCAGATCTCTTATTTTAAATCCTGACTGGATCCGGTGACATTGGTAGGAGTTGGAGGGGGAAACTGGAAATCTTGGAAAACACTTGGAGTGGAAAGATCTGGATGAAACTTAATGGGAAGAATAAGCACAAGCTATAGATATGTGATTGACATAATTGGAACGGATTCGTTCCAGGCACTCATCGATCGCGTGCATTCCAGTCTGGACAGCAGCGTGATTGCCAACACGATTGCAACGGACACAGCGGCAGCACTGCCGTGTCAGCGAATCTCCGTTGGTCGCAGGCAGGGCAGACACTGGGTCATTGTTGCGACTACCGGAGTCAGTCAGCCAAATCTGCGGTCGGACACATCGCGGCAGATCAGTTCGTGGATTGAGTCTGCGGCGGCCGGGGAGTCGGATGCGGACGAGAACAGTCAGCGTATTGTCCGCCCATCACCATTTTTTGTACAGTAAGGCTAAATTTGATGATATCCGTTTCCGATTGGGAGTTGCCATATTTGAGCGCCAGCTTTGCGAAATTCATTTCGAACTCCCTGGGCACCGCCGGCAATTCCGGGTCAGTAATATTCCCGGAAGACATAATAGACGTAAGCGACAGGATGCGATCTGAATGGCTGATCGCCAACCGCTGGCCAATCATTCCCCCCATCGATACGCCGATGATGTGCGCTTTGTCGATGTCCAACAAACAAAAGCATTTTTTTATGTATATCAATAAATGACTTACTATTCATGTAACTTCTATTTAACATATGTCACTCATGAAACAAAGAGCCTAGTGCACACATTTTTTTTTCGTTGGCGTTTTTTTAGTACACAAATTTCTGCTAGAGACTACGTTGCTATTGCTCCCACTACATTAAGATCACGACGTCAGGCCCCGTGCACCAGTGAGGCTGCCTCTGACTGGTGTTTGGCTTATTAGGCATGTGAATTGAACTTTAGACGCGAATTAATTTCGGATCGATGGGCAGAGCCGGATGAAGAATGAGCTTTGTGACATGAAGACTACTTTGCATGATCTTGAAAAATAGCCAAGGCAGGTAGAGAAGAATGTGACCCCACAAGCGAAAGTTAGGAACAAAAGGGGAATGACCGGAATTGATCCAGGCCACGAAAAAGGAAAGGGCCAACCCTAACCCGAGATGGAACCAGTCAAAACTGGCCGACAACATCACCCATAACACAAAGAGTGCCATGGTCTCGAGACGTATTCTGTGACGTTTAAGTACAAACGTTTTGGTAAGGTGACTGAGATGCACTTCAACAGTCTGATCGACTTATGGAATCAGTGGAATATGGACTATTTCAATGTCAAGGATTACCCTCGCCTGATGATTCGGTTCGAGGATTTGTTATTTCATGCACCAAAGCTTTTTCGAATACTAAAAGAATGCATCGGGTTGGATGACGAGGCCCATGATCGTCCGTACCAATATCAACTAGAAAAAGCCAAGCAACACGCCGGACGCTTGGCCGTGGCCAGGAAGTGGGCCACGATGTAGCGGATGTGTTGCGTATGATCGATGTACTCCCGCATCAGCTGCTCAACGGCGAGCAAGCTTTCCGTGCCCTCGTACTCTCCTGCCTTGGCTAATCGAAGCTGTTCCGATTTGCTCAAGCTGTCCTGCGGCTTACCTGCGTAAAAGTGCAGCTCGTTGCGCAGTTGCAGCAAGAACTCGTGAGCGGCCCGCAACGCGCGGCGGTCCGATGTCGGCAGAAGTCCTTAGCGCTCTAAAAAGGAAAGAAAAACCAAAGGAAAGTAAAGTGAAATGCCAGAAACAATAACCAAGTCAAAGCAGTGAAAAGATCATTCAGAAATTAGATCATGCGAACAGTCTTTTGCTTGCGATTGATGCAGTCTGTCTAATGACCGGATTTGTGTTCTTATTAGTTATAGCAACCAAGCCAATGCTGGGAGAGCGTGAAGTTATTCTTGCTTCATGGTATTCAGAATAATTGTAGCTAATATCTTTTTTCACTGCCGGATGAGCTCGCCGAGGCCGTGCGCGCCGCCTAGGCCAGCAGATACATCCCGAAGAGCAATGCCATGAAAAGTGCGAGGCCGAAGAGAAGCCCGGCGCGCCAACTGGCGACGTTGTGGAGATCAAGATACCACAGGAAGATCAATCGCGCTTTCGCCCAGGCCGCCAGCAGGATCATCGCGCCTGCCCAGGGGCTCGTCAGTTCAATGAGTGCAACGAGGGTCGTCGCAGCGCTCAGCAGCGCCAATCCGATCCACTTCATTTCTCAGGTGTGTACAATATAATACGGAAGTACCGAACAATCGAAGGAAACTATAGATATGTTCACAAGTTCCGTAAAAGCCCTGAGACCGCTTTGGATGTACCCTTAGCTTAAAATTATCAGGTGTGGCTGATAATTTTTTGGAAGTATAAGTATAATATTGTTTGGTGGATTTGTCATATCTAAATAAACTTCAATTGACCGACTGGACACGTTTCAGCACATTTTTGAGTCTCACAAAAAACTTTCTAGCTCAAAAGGGGTTTCACCAGCTAACGACAATCCTAAATTTGCACGATATTCATTGATCAACAAGCTTTTAATAGAAAGATTATTCACATGTAAATATCCAGAAGTTGGCAAGTTAACTCCTGAAATAAGCTTGAGTAAACTAGATTTCCCAGAACCGTTGGCACCATTGATTAAGATTCTGTCCCTCTGATCAATGGTAAAAGAAATATCCTTTAAAATAGGTGTTGATTTGTTGTTTACTTCATAGGTAACATCTTTCGGATTGCATGAGAAATTACCGGGGTCGGTGTATAGCCCCTGCTCTCCTGTGCCACCACGGTTACCCCATTGGCGACCAATACTTCTACGGCAGTAACAAATGCCGCCTCTGACAGAGCATGAGTATCCATCCCAATAAACATGGGACCGGTTGTGCCCTGACTTAATCTATATTCCGCCAGTGCCTGGCTTATCGCCGCAATATGAGTTTCATTAAAGGTTGAAGACAGTGAACTTCCTCGGTGACCTGACGTACCAAAAAGAAAAAATTTTCCAACAGAAGTAGAGTGAAGTTGAAGTTTAAAACGGAAAAAATAATAATTGCTTCAAAGGTTTTGCAAGTTATATCTACAAAATTAGCTAAAAATAAACTCTTTTTCTTACATCTGAAATTAAACGGGCATACAGTTATACCTGTTTAGCAAATATTAATTTTTTGCTCAGTTTATTTTTTATAAATATAGGCTATACATTAAACCTCAAAACAGGATCTTTTCAGATTCGGCGAAGAAACTACAGGCCACGTCGTCGCCTGCCTTGACCCGGGCTTGGTGGACCACGGCGCCGACCCCGGTGATCACGGCGCAGCCGAGCAGGGCGGCGCGCTCCAGCGGGATGTCCTCTGGGATCTTCAGCAGGGACTTGTCGGACACCACCGTGTAGGCGGAGAAGGTCGAGACCCCGGCGAAGTGCTTGATCTCTTGGCCGTTGTGGGAGAAACGGCTGGTGCCGTCCTGGAGCCGCCCGGACCAGCGGATCTCGGTGCCTGCGGCGCCGAAGGCCTAAATGATATATGCTCACTGCATCTTCAATAGAACGGCTTTTTTCTTCCCGCTTGTTTATCGTTTACCGTTACATTAATAAGAAGAAGAGAGTCGCACTATCGAAAATTCAAAGGTTATGTATAACTTAGGCTATATATGAGGGGGAGGAGTTAAAGTGAAAATTATGCATTTATAAATGATATAAGTAAGTGTTTTAGAATGCTTTAAAGTAGTTTACAAAGTTTTTTACTGTTTCATTATTTAAATTGGAAGAGGGCCCGGGCGAGGTCGTGGAGCTTGGTGATGCTGGGGTTGGCACGCCCGGCCTCCACCTCCGTGGCGTAGCGGCGGCTGATCCCTGCCATGCGGGCCAGCTCAGCGGTCGAGAGGCCGGCGGCGGTACGGACCTGCCGGACCCGTTCGCCGAGCTCTCGAAGAAAGGGGTGTGTTTTCGGCATGAGGCGCTATACTGCTCGGCCAGCAGTGGACGTGGGAAGTATAGTGCTCGCACCGTCCAACGCAAGGCCCGCCAAGATTGTATCGACTCAGACAGTTGTACCCATGGCGATTAAGATACAAAAACAGGACCGAGCGTTCAAACGGATCAGTGCTGTCATTAAACCGTTCTCGCTGCTGATAAAACACCGCTTCCTGATTGAATTGAGGCGTGAAATAAGGCTCGGCTTCAGTGATAAAGTGTGTACTGTCGGTTTGCAGAATCTTGTAGAGATTAATCAGATCTTCATTAATATCGTTGAGATGGTATGCCTCAAACTCAGAATTTAAAAACAACAACCCACCCTGAGAAGATCCGAATTCCCTCACTGTAGGATGCCAAGGGTTGTATAAACAAAGGCATTCTGAATCTAGATAGTTCCTTCTCAAACTCAATGTCACCGAGAAAAACCTGAAAACGTGATCTTTCCAACTCACTTGCCACTGTATGATGTCCATTATTCGTATGCTCCAACCTAGACTCTGACTCACCATAAATAAAGAAAAATACGGTAAAGAGGCCTATCAATATGGATTTGCTAATTCTCAACTCACCCGTTTATTAGTAAATAGTCTTATGAAACAAATTACCTCAAAAATAATTTCTCTTTAAATTAGCTCTGGCTTTCTTCCCAAGAGAGTCCGTTATTCAGAAATCTGGGAAGAAATCCAAACAAGCGTAATTTGAAACCTCACCAGAAGCCTGGCAAATGAAACACAAAAGGAATGTATTAAGTCTCCTTGCAGGCCGAGGATGGCCGAGTTCATTGAGTGGTCGAATGATCATTGGTTGCTATCCAACAATTCAACTCTCAAAATTTCCTCAATGAGGATTTATGTGAGTCTCTTGGTTTGAGGAAAATCATATTATTAAAGAAAAAGAATTTCAGGGGCAAGGATCATGTTATTTATGCAGACTATGCATCCACGCTTCTCGTCTGACAATTGTAAATTTCTTTCCTCATCCTTTGTCGAGACATCAATAGTCGGTAGAACCAATGTCCCCCTCTTACGTATTTTTGTACGATTAATCACTCATTGACATATTTACGACAGACCTATAAAGCATTTTCAATTGCTGGCTGAGTACCGACCAATTGAATGAAGAAAGTTGTGAGGAAAACAACCTCAGCTATTTGATCAATTCTGTGTGATTTGTTTGCTGACTGATTAACGCAAGTTTAATGAAAGCTCTTTTGAGTAAAACAAAATCGACTAATTGATAAATTCCAAATGTTTGAACAGCTCACTGAAAATTAAAGATTTAACAAAAGCACCTTTGACTACAACAAACTCAGCTAGTTGGTAAATTCCGAGTATTTTTAGGTGCTGCATTTAGAACTCGCTTTATTAACTACTAATTACAAAAACTATAAATACAAAGACTAAGGCATACCGTAACATTTTGAATTTCGCAGCTCAGCCGGGCTGGGGCCTCATTTTAAGTAATCAGGACAGTGAAAACAGTGGAAAGAAACTCAAAGACATATCGCTCACCTATTCCCCGAATACCATGGATGCTTCATATATTCCGCAAGTTATAGCTTCATCAACGTTGTTGCAAAAATTGTGCTCGAAATATCCCCCCCACCCAGGTGTTTCGCTCCCGCGTCGCGCCGCCTCGCTCCCGCGCCCCGGGTGTAAAAGTCAACCAAGGCCTTGCGCAGAAGAAGAGGGTGCTCGGTCGCGTCGCCGTCCCGAAGACATCGCTCGGCCTCGTGGGCGGCCTCGGCATCGCCGCCGGTGATTCTCTCGTGAAGCGTCGCCATTGTTTGATCCCACGCGCCGACGATCCCGCCCCGTGGCGTTACTGTCTTCTGGCACGCCGGCGCGGCGCGGTCCACCACCGCATTAGGTTCTGAAAAATTTAAACATTTTTAGGATTGTCTGAAAAAGACAAAGTATGGTATAAATCGTTGTAAAGACAGGCCTGAAGGGGGAATCGATATGGAAATCAGAAAAGCTGAGAAGTGTTTAAAGTGCAATTAGCAGATCTCTCCTAGCAAAGAAGAAAAGTGTATATGCAAGTATTTGGTCACTGCATCTGAGGCGAATCACGGTGTTACCCCAGATGATAAAAAGATGGCCTTTCAATACACTGTCGTTAACCTTGGCTTTGTGTCCGTTGGAAATAGTAACAAAGGAAGACTCGAAATGTCCAGGTTTTTCTATCTTACATTCACTATCGTTGTTAAATATTTTGTCATTTTTCTCCTTCATGAACTTAAAATACAGAGAGACGTGGCGGTGTTATAAATTATTTAATACGAAATTAAATACTATAAGGCTTGTGTTAAACCAAAAAGTGAGTATTTTAGTGAAAATTCGATAGAGCCTTTAGTGACAAAACTGCACTTTGTTCCTTTTACCCTCTATTGCACATCGACCGGAAAGCTTTTTCTGTCGGGCATGAGTGAGGATGAGCTCGATCGGTATCTCGAAAGCGAAACCATGATCGCGCATACGCCGCGCACGATTGCCGACATAAGCAAACTGCGGAAGACCGTTCGGGAAATCGCGAAGAGCGGGTTTGCATCTTCTGAAGACGAATTTGTCCTTGGCGTATTCGGTGCTGCCGTTCCGGTGCTCGATCCCGAAGGGCGGATGCTGGCAGGTCTGGCCGTCGCGGGATAATTGTCCCTATCTTTAGAGCCTTGGATGTAGAGTCCGGATCTGGTGTAGTAACACTACTAACACCAGCCTTTGAGTAGCCTTTGAGGTGTAGAAGAAGAGCTTTAAATAAGAAACTTGCTTGTTTAGCAAGAACGCGGCTTTCCTTCACCTTATAAACAAGAATCTCTATCCATATGGAGGGGGGGGGTGTAAGCTCAATATTCTTCCTATAGATTTTGCTTTGTATAATTTAGATATTTCATTGTTTTAACCGGGTCGCTCCTTACTACAGTTCGTTACCACGAACTGTTTGATTAGCATTTGTTACTTGTTGGGACCAGTGGATATTTAGTATGTACCTTTAACATGTGTTTTTATGGCACTTGGTATCTACCAAATGACATATAATAATCGCAAATTCTGTCGTTCCTGGTTTTGCTAGTTTAGGCACTTCCTGGTAAGCTAGAACAATGAAATTTGGCAGGCGTATCAGGAAACAGACCAGATTAAATTAGAACTTGTCGTTTCCCGAATGATATGTAATTCCAAAAATCATGGGAATTAATTTGGTTTTATTAGCTTTTTCCAAGATTGTTCAAAATACCTATAGTTTTCACAACAAACAAGATTTTGGCTACTACCCATATCCCTTTACGGTAAAAGCAAAAAGTCTACCGCGCATTTGGCGCTTTACTAAACGAACTATGTTACAAATATTTTCTTTTGTACTTGTTACAACATTGAAAATAACTATTTTGAAATAGGAAATTTTGAAAAACTTGAAACTTTGGCGGGCCGGCGCGCGATTTCGCTATAGAGGCCGATGCGCATCACTCCCTCCGGCGCCAGCAGACTGGTGAGAACCCGCCACCCATCCAGGGGCTTGGCCATGTGATGCAATACCCCGACCGATTCGATCATATCGAACCGCCGCTCCAGGCTTGCCAGACGCAGCAGGTCGGCCTGCGCGAAGGTCACGTTGCCCACGCCGTTCTCGCGCCGCTTGCGTTCGGCATAGGCGAGACTGGCGCGGCTGAGGTCGATCGCCAGCACTCACTGAATAAATAGGTGTGTGAGGCGAACCTGGGGAACTGAAATATCTAAGTACCCAGAGGAAAAGAAATCAACCGAGATTCCCTTAGTAGCGACGAGCGAAAGGGGACCAGCCCTTAAGCTCAATGTTTCGTTAGCAAAAGTGTTTGGAAAAACACGCCATAGTGGGTGATAGCCCCGTATGCGAAAGCGAGCGTTGAGTGAAATCGAGTAGGACGGGGCACGTGAAACCCTGTCTGAACATGGGGGGACCATCAGTTCTTCGCTACCGACCACCACGGATTGGTCGCCCATCGTTTCGACGAACCACTGGCGTGCCGCGGCTAGGCTATGGTGGTCTCGGGTCAGGACCACATTGAACGAGACCTTGCCCTTGGGATGCAGGCGGACGAACAGCGCGCGGATCGCCGCTGCCTTTTCCGGATCGTCGAACGGGTCGGGCCCGCGCAGGGCCTGACCGGGACCGTCGTGGGAGACCGCGACGGCGAAATCCAGGCGATCAAGCCAGTCGATCCCGGGAAATCGGATTTTGAATGTTTAATTTTTGTTTGGATTAATTTTTGATAAGCTGAGTGTTGGCAGGTTTCCTTAATCTGGATTGACTTTTGAATTTGTTTACTATTGCCTGTTTCAATGGTGCATGAGTTGAATTGAACCAAGTTTAGACTAACCCATAAAAGAGACATTTGAAAGAATGTATGAAAGCCAAGTGTATTAGTCGTATCTCCAGACATAATGACTTTTGGCATAAGTATTTTGATGAATCCCTCCATAATCTGACCTCACATCAAAATGAGATAAAAGAAAAAAGTCAAAATGACACCTTATCTTCCCTTCTGTCCAGGAATTATTTTTCTCTTTTTTCCTTATTTCTCTAAATTGCTAAAAAAAAAATTCCATTTTCCTCTCCATCAAAATATTTAATATTTATGGGTTTACATTCGATTTCGCTCATTCTCCTAAGGTTAATCATTGGATGTGAGGTCAAAGAGAAAAATCAAAATCACACGTATTGTATGTCTAGCCTGCTTGCAATGGCACATTGGAATCGCCATTGTTAAAACCCCATATACGAAAATTACAACCCCAAAACCTTGAACAATAAGGATAATCACTTTTTGCATTGGCAGCTCTTCTTTTTCTTTCCTTTTTTTTCGCCGACACTAGCGGGGCACGGGAAAGTCATAAAGAGGTATTTAAGGACGCATTTGAAAGAAAATTGATTTATCTAGTGCCATTTGTAAGTCTTGAAGACTATTATTAAAGACACTATTAAAATAAAATAGAATTTTCAATTGTTGCTTATTGTATAATACGAGTTTATCGCGGAGTAGTTGCTGTACAATACTTGTCTCATATGGCTGTATATTGTCTACAAATGTGGTATTTCTATACCCGAAAAATAGTTAAAAATACTCTAGGAGTGGCTCACATGAATAAGCTAAATGCGCTCGCTTTAGCGGTAATGATTGGTATAACAGGATGTGCGCAAGAAACAACATCCAGTAAAATGAACAGTGGCGAAAATGCAGCATCACAGAAGAGTGTTAGAGATGCTGAGAGTTATTTATCACAATTAAATAAATTTGATTAAATTGTGATCAAATTCTGAATTTCAAATTTCAAATTCAATTTTAGAAAAATTCCCTTTAGTTTTTCATTTCCATTTACTTTTTAGATTAATTTTTAATTTCTTGATTTCAAACCTATCTTAAGCTAGCAAAATTTAATTCAAATTACATTTATCGTTCTTCCGATGTAATTTCACTGACATTTGAGGTTTTTTAATATAATTTCTTGGTTTGACCTAACCATACTCTTTGTCCCCACATAGATTGAAGTGTACGAAGTACAAGCTATCCACGGCTTTGCCACCCACATGGATATGACGCATGAACCAAAGAGTATGGGTAACTTACAAGAGTAAAAATTGACATTAGTCTCGGTAAAAAAACAATCAATGCCATCTAGCACCTGGCGACACATGGCAATTTTTAAGCTTTGTAATCGTAAGCTTTGTAGCTTTGTAAGCTTTGTAATCACTAGCTGGGCAAGAATACAATAATGGTCGCGTATCCCAGATGCCCCAATCGGTCCTCGACGTTGTCGCCAAAGATATAAAGGAACCACATGTTTCCTAAAAAGTGCACCCAGCCGCCGTGCAAGAACATGCAAGTAAGGACCGTCATCCAAGCCGGAATGATCGCCGGAGCAATCTTGTGTTCGACCACACCAATCTCGACACCGTCAATCGTTCGGACCACAACGGGTCGCTGGGCAACCAGTTCCGCACCCGGATCGGAAATCCTTGCCGGAATCATTCCATACCGGCAAGGGCGAGGCGCTATGCCGCCTTGGATCGTGAATCCGGCCATGCCGGCGCGTCGCCACCAAGGATGGGCGTCGGACGCGACCAGCGCGGCGGCGTCTTCGAGAGCTTCAGAACCGGGCCGAGATGCCGGATCGCGCCAAAGGCGGGCCGAGACTCGATCCGCATGGAAGCCAGTTCCTCGTCGCTGAATTCAAGCCCGTCGGCGACCGGACCGGTCTTGCCCTGGCGGTAGATGAACATGCCGGACTGGCACAGCTGAGGTTAGTAGTTGTTTTGGCATGGAATCGTAAGTGCGGGTCATGAAAATGTACCTGATATGGGAAAAACGTCTCCTGAATGGCCTGATGGAGGTATGACAGGTTTGCCAAGGCTGTCCCAGAAGGGGGTGCATAGTCATTGCTTTACATCAAGACTTATGCGCATCGTAGGATTTGTCATAGAAAGGTGAGGCATTTATTCTTATTAGAAAATAATATCTTAAAATAATCTGCCAGCCATTGAATGACTGAATAAGATGCCAATAGGGGTGCCATCAGGTGCTAGTTCTATTACCCCATAACGTTCTGGATCTGAGACATTATACGCAAAAAGATGGGCTCCATCTACATTGCTGGCTGCTTTACGTACGATACTTGACATGCCTTGACCGTGAAATAAATTGTCACCAAGAATTAACGCTATTGGATCATCGCCGATAAAATCTTCGCCAATTATAAATGCTTCTGCTAAACCTCGAGGTATTTCTTGAATAGCGTATGAAATTTTAATATTCCACAGGTACATGATCGTGTTCACGGGCGATAGAAATGTGCTGAAGGAGGTGAGCTGACGCAACAGGCCGAAACGTACGCGGCCGCGAAAATGCACCACGGCGCCGCAGGCCAGCACAAGGTAGATTAAGAACATACCCGGCGAATAAAGCAGTTGTGGCATGGTCAGCGCCCCGCCAGCGCCACAAAGTCGAGTTGGCGCCAGGCCTCGTACAGGCCCACGGCGACAGCGTTGGACAGGTTCAGGCTGCGTGATGCCTCGATCATTGCTCAAGAGTACGACCGAAAACTTCTGATCGGGAAATCGGGATAGAAACGTGCGATAGCCTGCGTCTCCTCCTCCATGATTGATGGTCGTCAATCCTCTATACTTTCCAACCATTTGCCCGAGCGCGTAGTTAATGTTTTTCTTGTTGTTAAGAACACCCCTGGTTTTCATTTGCTCCATCATCTTTCGATTGCCCACCTTTGGGTTTTCGAAATTCCTTGCCCACTTGGCCAGGTCTTCGGCAGTTGTAAACGATAATAATGAACATGAAGGTTTGTAAAAAGGTTCTGAAGTTTCTCCTGAGACTTGTCCTCAGTAAATTCATTATTACTGTGAACTTCGTTATTAAATCCAAATTCATATAAAAATTAAATATTATTTTACATTCAGAATTATTTTACTTTAGTAAATTCAACATTGGTGGTATGAGTTTTACCATGTGCAATTTCACAGAGCATCAAGGAAATAGATTAATTTTCTACGAATTTTTTTTTTTCAATTCAATCTGAATAAAAACCTTTTGTACTGAAAATTTTTATCCTCTAACACTCCTTAGCGTACAATTGTCGAAAATGATCCAAATGAAACGTGTGGAAGACTAAATCAAGCTTTATTCTTAGAAGAGCCAATCAGCAGACCTCCATTGATGATGCTAAATCTTATTTAGATTGGTTATTAACCTGGTTATGTTCTGTTCTTCCCAATCTGTATTAGCGTGGGCTACTGAGGCCTTTAAGTTGGCTTACTCTTCCTTTCGGCCACCTAAGACATAAGTTTTTTAATGAAAAGTGAAGAGTGAAAAAAAAAAAGATCAAAGTAAAAACTCTGGAATCTAATAGAAAAAAGATATGAAATATTTGTCTCTTGAAAAGGAATAATTCAATAAAAAATGAACAGAAATTAATTTAAAAAACAAAAACAAAAACGAGTATGTCAGGTAATAGTACAGGGGCTCATTAAGCCAAAAATGAGTAGAAATAAATTCAAATAATTTTCCAAGCGTAAAACTATCACAAATTACCACCGATAAAATATCCAAAAATAAAGCTAAAGAGTAAAATTATAAAGCCTGAAATGTAACGTGATTGCCCGTATGATAACAAGTGCGTAAGATAGATTTTATTTTAAAAATGTATAAGAAAGCACAGCACATGCTAAGAAAGCATCAAAGGGTTTGTTGGCAGCAGGTGGCAGTCTTCTCTACTCTTCAAAGCACTACATACAAACATATAAACTACATACATATACATACAAACATACTATTCTTTTGCAAGGAAAAATCTCTTAACACCAACAATCAAAAATGGCCTGCATGGCACTGATAAACTCGCGCATCTGTGCTGCAGCTTTGTGCCACGGCATGCTAAAACGTCGCTCAATATGGGGTTTGACTTGAGAACCGATACCAAGAACTAGTCGACCATTGGCGAAAGCATTTAAGTCGTGAGCCAGAATGGCCATACTCATAGGGTTACGCGCAAAAGCCACCGCTACCGAGGTGACCAGTTCAATTTGTTGGGTATGTTCAGCGGCAATGGCAAGGGGCATACCACGGGCTCCACTCAGGTCATTTACCTCAAGCATGCCGATGCGGTCTCGGTCGCGGAGATCTTGAATTCCATCATCAGCGAGCTGCCCAGTGGCGAGGAAGGTGGTACCAGTGGAGGCTCGACGATCAAAGCCGATGAGTCGCTAAATGCGATCGTCGCCCGCGCCGATCCGGGCACCATGGCTGAGATATTAGAGATACTGGATAAACTTGATGTGCGTCGTACTCAGGTGCTCATCGAAGCAGCGATCGTTGAGGCATAATAATACACTGAGCGTTGATCATTGTGATAGAGAGAATGTCGGAAGATCGTAAGGCACGTCTAAAGGCTTTGGCTGCCCGTGCTGGAAGAACCAAAAATAAGAAGGTCGAGAATGAGAATGATGAGACGACAACAACAACAATAACGGAAGGTGTTGATGGTAATCACGAACAACAAGAAGAAACATCATCAACATCACGTAGCATTCGTTTTCGAAATTATACACCCAACGATCCAAATCTAGTGTCTAATGCGACCTAAGCACAATTCATGAATACGTTTCCAATAACCGACCAGTACCAGTACAAATTTTATGTTTGAAATTTAGTTTCCTACATTTAAACAATTACAAAATAAACACTGGTGAACAAAGATTCTTCTGACAACCATTAATTGGAATAATCTTTATTACGGGGCTTCAAGTAATCAATGTATGAATCAAGAAAAAACTTCAATATGCTGGTGATCTGTATAATGGCGGGCATATTATATGGTACCTTTAAACATTACGGAATACTTGCATAGGGCAGAATTTAAATAAAGCACGGGCTCATGAGATATAGCTTTTGAATGAGCTCTTAAACACATCTCTATGATGTTCTAGTAACCCGCTAGGCCTGGAAAAAAAGAAAAAAAAAGACTGTTTTAACATTTTTTAACTTTTAGTTACTCTGGGCTGTCGTTCGCTGGTTGCAGCTAATGCTTCAACCATGACAAAGAGTTCATTGCAAATTCTTTCCAGAAACTAGTTAACATTGAAATTTGTGAAATCTACATGGCAAACACCAAGGGGAAAATGAATCTTGATATTACGTCAATTCGCTTTGACCGCATTTGAAAGGAGGAGATCCAGTTCTTACAGCATTCTGCAGCTGGATGACGTTTTCCGTCCAAACCATTAATGTGAAGTTCGTATTCATAACGTCGGGCCCTTTCTCGGTCCTTCGAATGTCTCACCAGCGGCTTCTGGAAAAAAAAATTTTAAACTAGAGTCACTTTTTTCTAAAGTACATACTAGTATAATCAATAGCAAGTTTCCATCAATTTGTGCACGGATGAGCTTCTACTGCAGCTGGCTGATCGTGAACAGATTGCCTCTGTGAGCTTTTTGGTTGCTGATCCCGATTTGTCTTGGTCTGCGGATGAGGTTGGCGACATACCAAAAAATCGCGGGGGTGCAGAAGAAGTCATGGCCTACGCGCCGGATCTTGTGCTTGCTGGCCAGTTTAGCCCGCCCGCGTCCATAGCCTTTCTACGCCGGCAAGGAGTGCCCGTGGTGTTGTTAGATCTAAAAAGCATTGAAAAAGAAAATTAAGTGGTGTGCTTATTTTTGTTATAGTCCCCAGGCAAAAAAATAAGTATAGTTTTCCTAACTCATCAAAGCAGCTTTCAATAGGCATTTACATGCCTATATTATTACATTTACAATATATTATTACATTTACAATATATTATTTCATTTACAATATATTATTACATTTACATTTACAATTTATTATTACATTTACAATTTCTTGCTATTTTCACACTTACTATTATTGCTAAATAAAATAAAGCATGATGGTATTTTTGTTTCATTTTTTTTCTCTCTCATTTTTTACATACAAAACTTCAGCAGTTATTTGAAAACCGTTCACTGGGACTAATTTTTGCCACTCCCTTTAGACTAGTCTGGGCCTCCCAGTTTGGAAAATGTTGGTTTATAGCACTAAATTCAAACTTTTACACTTGTGTCTTGAGTAAAAACAGTAATTATGGCTTCTTCTTTGTTTTTTAATCAATGATTTCAAAAAGAATGCTTATTTCGGGACCTGGTCGGTATACGACAAACCTTCGATGACCCCGCGGTCAACGCGCGTGACATGGCCGACGAATCCAAGATCATCCCCTTCCGGCGGAACGAGTTTTTCGCCGAACAACACGTTGGTGGTTTGAAACGAAAGATTCATTGCTCTTCCGCCCAACCGTTCGATCTCATCGGTCAAAAACACATTCAAGTCGCCGGCCAACACCCGCTGGACCACGCCGAGCGTTTTTTCGTCGGTATACCTTCGACCGCGAATGAAACGGTTTCCGTTCATAATGAAAGACGCGCAATGGAGTGCGTCTACCCCTGCCCGCATGAAAGGACCTTTATCATGGGCTTTATTTCAGACGCGCTCGGCCGCATGAAGCCGTCAGCTACCATCGCCCTCACCCAGATGGCACGCGATCTGAAATCGCAGGGTAAAGACGTCATCTCATTGGCGCTTGGCGAGCCGGATTTCGATACGCCCGACCACATCAAAGAGGCAGCGATTGATGCCATTCGACGTGGCGAAACGAACCGAATATCTCAGAAGTGTAAAAATGTCAGTTACGACCTTTAGGCGTAACAGCGACGATATCAAAAGGTACTGTAAGAACCTCAGCAATATATCAGGGACGACAGGGAGATTTAATTTGAAACTTTCTCGGCTACTATTACTAATTCTGCTCTTGAAATTTTATTAAAATTTTCTGCTCTTAAAATTAAAAATTATCAATATGCCATTGTGAATAGACAAATAGCGATAACTGTGTTATCATGTTTATGAAACGTGTTGAGTCCAGGGCACCCGTGAGGACGCGATCACCTTCTCCTGCGCGATCTTGCCTGCGTAGTAGTCGTAGGGGATGCGGTCGATACCCACGATCGACAGGAGCACGACGTGTCGGACTCCGGCCTCCTCGGCCGCGGAGACGAGGGTGCCGGTCGCGGCGGTGAAGAACTCGATCGCCGCGGCGGCCTTGAGCGTCTCGATGCTCGTGACGTCGATCACGACGTCGGCACCGTCCAGCGCGGCATCGAGTCCCCGGCCGGTCAGACGCTCGTGGGCCGGTCTTCCGGGAGGGGGCCTCCGGGGCCAAGCCGCTCATTGTAGTTGACCCCCGGAGGCTGTCAACCGACCCGGATTCCGCGGAGGCCTCCCCCGGGCGAGGACCGGTAAATTCTTCCGGCTGAACAGTTGCGTGGGGGGGGCCCAGGCTTCATGATCGAGGAATCCCGAAAGCTCCCCCCGGGCCAGATCCTCCACCTGATTCGCGGCTGATTCGCGGCTGATTCGCGGCTGATTCGCGCCTGAATTTTTCAAAACCAAAACCCAATTTTCTTAAATGGTCAAATATTATTTGAATGAATCGGATATATCTTAATAGTGGTTGTGTTTTCTTATTTGTCAAAACTAAAACCAAAGTTTTTTAAATAATCAAATATTTTCAATAAATCAACTGTATCTTTACCATGTGTATTCTTATTTTTCAGATCTAAACCCGAAGTATCTTAAACGGTAAAATACTTTTAATAAATCAGATGTATCTTAACAGTGTGTGTGTTCTTATTTGACGAGGCGAGAGAGCAGCCGGCCGCAGCATCCGGAATGAGGACTGTTTTGTCGGGGTTCACCAGCTTCGCCGTTTCGGCCATGAAGTGCACGCCGGCGAGGACAATGACGTCGGCGTCGGTATCCGCGGCTTTTCGGGCCAGTGCCAATGAATCGCCAACGATATCGGCGACACCGTGATAGATGTCCGGCGTCTGATAGTTGTGCGCCAGGATCACGGCATTCCGGTCGGCCTTGAGCCGCCGGATCGCATCAATTTCCTATTGAATTTTATCCTTATATTTCTGAACAAAAGCCTCAAATTCATGTTCTAACTTTTATTATCCAGTGTGATAGTAAATGGATTGTAGATGATACAGATACAAACAATAGAAAGCTAATCACATATAAGCTAAATTCTAAAGAACTTACAGATCAAGAGATAGAAAATAAAATAAAAACAACTCTCCCTCATATCGAAAGACATAATCTATCTTATATTCCCCTTGAAACATATGAAGCTTTTTGTCCCTTGGCTGAAGGAAATATTAATATTTTATTTCTCCATCGATGAGGTCTGACTTTAATCCATTAATTGCTTGTAATATCGTTTGAAATAGGCTACCTAAGTCAGCTCAAGAATTTCACTTGTTCGGTATTTTCAAAAGAATTTTAGGAAATTCTTTAATGTCTTAATGTGTATGTTCATAATTTTTTTTTTATGGGAAAGGAGAACAGGTGACCCTAGCCTGCGTTAGAAATGTTTGTAGTAAGGGGTGTGGAGTTTGTTTAATATTTCGACTTCTCCTCGAGAGTCCCGGCGCCACGCGACGCGTCCGGCAGATGCTCGTCAGCTGGATGCCCGAAGCGGACCAAGAAGATCTTCGCGGTTGGGAGTGGCACTATCTCGTCTCCCGCGCGGGCCGAGCGAAGATCGAGGTCCCGAACGCGATCGACGGCGACTTCAGCCCCGACGGTCAGCATTTCGTGGTCGCATTCGAGAAAGGGCGCCTACAGATCGCAGACGTCGCGACGGGAAAGAAGGTCCGAAAACTCGACTACAGGCTAAAGTATGACCTGGGAAGGTATTTAAAGTACCCACCTCCACTCCTTTCTCCTCTAGAGGGCTCTGAAATTTGCCTACATGACAGGTCTAGGCCTATACCTATTGAAATTTTGACAGAAAAACTTTTTACCTTAATTTTCAGTTACTTGTTCCTATTTCTCTGCCTTTAGTCCTGAAAATGCAATTCCTGTTATTTTAGTAGAATTTTGAGCCATCTCAATGTTTTTTTTTTCAAAATTTTGGAAATGTATACCATTTGCACTTTTTTTTACGAATTTGCGGACACTTTGCCCCAGTCTCAATCGGACATGAGACTGGGGCAGTGATGAAAACACTAACACTGTGAAATATTTGTCAAATGTATTGAATCATACAGAATGTTGAGTACAATTATAGAATTATCATGAAATATGATGTAAAAATGTAAATGAATATAATTATTGAATATAAAGTATTAAAACTTGCGTGAATTAGTCTTGGCTAACAAGAGAGAAAGTTGGCGATAAAACCCCTGCGTGAACTCGCCCCGGCGGGCACCGTCCCCGGGCAGGCCTACCTGCGGGCGAACCCCACGTCCGGGCCGTCGGGGAAGCTGCAGTACGTGCTGCCCCTGGCCCCCTGAGGCGGTGCTCGGGGGGGTGTCTCCACCTCATATTGCAGGAGACGCGCCTGTCCCCTGGATTGGACACTCCAGGGGGGCGTCGGCGGACGCGGAGGCCGGGAACGTCCCTGGCGACCCTCCAGGAGGGTATGGGCCCCGGAGGCGGTCAATCAATTTCTGTTAATTTCTGATGTTTTAAAGAGATATGGCATTTTTGAGTGGAGTCGACTCTATGTCTCGAATACGATTATAACTTAGGTGACTTGATAATGATTCTAGATTGGTCAAAGAAGTGGTTTGTGACAGAGTACCTGCACCATCTGTCTCTGCCGCATCTCCACCACAGTGGGGTAGAGACGACAACGAACAAACAATGAGTAAGTAATTAATTGTTAAACATTTGTTGATTGATTTATTTTGTATTTCTCACCATTGTCTCAAATAGCCACCGATCTGACAAAAAAACAAAGTTATACCTGAGGTGAATCTTTCTTCATTATACAATCAGGCTAGGTTTCTAATATTAACAAGACATTCTAATTTTTCTGTGCCTGAAGCAAGGATGAAATGGAGTCCTCATTATAGAAGTTGCACAAAATCGGCATGCTTCATCAAATATTACAGTATTTCAGTGCGGTTTCTTAAATATATCCTGCTTTGTTCCACGACTGGGGGATTTAATTAAAGCCCGCTGCTGCTTCTGTTACATCTTTATCCTTTTCATGATAGGCACTATAGCCGGGACCGGATTTTTCCAGCGAATCCGGAAAAGGGTCATTTGCCTGGTTCAAGATGCCCATAGACTGGCGCGGGGCTCCTTGCCAATTGGGACTGTGATCGCCAACATAGCGTTCGCTATAGCCATGCAGTTGATCCGGGCCTATGGCATGCAATCGTCCAATCAGAACCGGTGCGTATCCAGCAGCACCAGCGCTGTGCAACCAAGGAGTTCACCCCGAGGACCATGGAGAAGGACGAGGAGACCGGGAAGCGGATTGATACGCCCCAGGAGACGATCAAGGGCTACTTCCCGAGGATCATCACGAACAAAGACTGGGAGCGCCTCAGGGCCATGGATGGAGCGCCGCCCGACCGGAAGGGGCGCGGCGTCTCAGGCGTCCTAGCGACCCTCGCGAAGTGCCCGAAGTGCGGCGGGTCGATGACCCGAGTGAACAAGGGCGGCAGGAACCACGTCAAGCTCATAAAAATGACCTTACGCTGAGTCTGACTTGATAATTTTTCAACCCAATGCTTCAAGTTCTTCCCAGCGGGCATAAGCGTTTTGCAGTTCGCTGTTCAGAGAATCCAATCGGCTTTGCTCGCCGGAAATGATCTCACCTGATTGTTGATAGAATTCCGGCGAAGCCATTGTTTCATGGATCACTGCGATCGATTGTTCCAAATCCTCAATTTTACCAGGGAGTCCGTCTAGCTCGCGGCGTTCCTTGAATGAAAGTTTCTTCCACGGTCTCGAACTCGCCCTCGGCGTCCACGCGGCCCAACGACCATCCGCGCCGCGCGCGCCCGCGGCACGCCACGTAGATCTCTCGATCGGCGCCGAGCTCCGCGGAGTCCGGATCGCACCACTCGGGCAGCGGCACGGGGGAGAGCTCGCCGGACGCCAGATCGAGCCGCTCGATGCGGAACTCGCCGGCGTACGCGTGGCTGATCAGCACGACGTCGTCGTGAACGCCGGGCCGCCAGGTGTACGAGCGCTCCGCCATGCCAGGTAGGGATTGGCATCCGCTCCAGGAACCCGATACTCGACACGCCTGTCTTTCGCGGCGCCAGCCGGCACCCGGAGCGCGACAGAACGATTGTTGTACCCCCACGAACGCGACACCGGGACGAACAGCCCCGGCTTGAAGCGCCGGTAAGAATTGATATTCGGTGCTGTCAGGGCCATACCCTCCGGCATTGTCTCGAGCACGCCCGCGATCGCATTCCGTAGCGTGTCCGACCCCCTATCGCTGCCATCGTCTCAAACTTAGGACCTTTAGGTACGAGACACTGAAATTCATTCAAGCAATAGAGGTAATGTATTTAAATCAGTTGTACAAGAATCAAAGCCTTCCAAGTTCTGTATTGAAGAAAAACCAACATTTATCAATGCACGATTCCCAGGCGTATTTATTGACAGTTCCTAAGAATATTCCATATCCCTTAGCAAGAGATAGGAATATCCAATATCTAGGAAGCAAGATTAGTCGTGATGATTGGATTGACATTGTGAAAGAAAAATCATGGTAGGGGCGTCATGGTATAGTTTTTTTAATAACATAAAAAATGATTGTTAATTAAATTTCCTTTTACTTCTAATAGATTATTGCAATTCAGTTTTGTCAACGACACAGATCACGAAAATATGACTGAACTCGATAATATTGGTTTATATAATGGAGATATATACAACCTCACTAGTACAGTCATAACACGTCTGATGGCCAAAAATTTAACCAAAGAAAACATATTTTGGAAATCAGATTTATCTAGTCTGAGAACCATAGGCCTTGCCATCCTATCAGCAACCAAGATTAGTGACACTTAGGCCTAAAAATCAATCCTCTTTTTCTTTAGATCTTCGATTCTGAAAAAAATCAAACAGTTAATATACATTACCATGAAATATATGTGATCAAGCCTGTAAATCTTAACAATACCTAACAACAACACAGAATCTAGGGCTCCAGCCAGGGTGTTCATTTCTAAATATAAGAATTTCTAGACTCCAATTAGAGCTTAAAAAAAGAAAAAAAAAAGAAGAAATAAAATTTATTTATCCTTTCTAGTTTTTGTAGAAAATAACAACCTTAATAACTTCGATTTTTATTATCAATGCAAATTAAAATAAAGAAAATAGTTCTTAAGAAAAGAACATTACGCTGTGATTTTAGATATATTATCTTTGACATGTTTCTAATTTATAGTTTAAAAGCGATAAAATAAACTCTCACAAACACTAAAGTCACAAAAACTAGAAAATATAAATCTTACATTAAACAAAAATAGGCATTACAGTTTTATTGTTTCCTTACACTTTTCCGCTTCGAATTACGAAGGTACCTTGGGGAGACAAGGGCAGGATAGTGACGTCCTTTTCCAAACTCGTTGGCACACAAAAAATCTTTATTGCCGTCTAGTTGATTGATAATCTCCTTTGATATTTTATTGTTATTAATATTGTCCATATTAATAAGTATGTCGCCATTATTAAGCAGGTCGTCTGCGGTTCGGGTGGGAGAATGTCAGAGAAAGATTTAAAGGAACTGGGAACTACAGCCAGGACATTTACACCTGCCGCCATCCTGTCAAAATCATCCAGAACGAAATCCGTACCACGGTGATCCTGCCGCGATTTCAATCCGCAGGCGTAATCCGCCTGACCGGTGCTCGGGTCACGATCCACGTAGTCTTCGATATAGCAGGTTTGGCCAAGGGTGCAGTCAATCGGCAGTTCCAGCGTCGGAGGCCCGGCCAAAGCCGGGCATGCGAGCGTATCGATGAGCGCTGAAATTCGGACTCTTCGGGTCAATCCCCCGGCGCCTGTCTTGCTGCAGCTTGATATCGCCGCCGCTTTTCAATGGTCGATGGTAACGGTCGTGTTGTCGATGCTGATCGTCGACGTATTCGACACCGCCGGAACGCTGGTCGGCGTTGCGACCCGCGCAGGACTTGTCGACGAACGAGGCCATTTGCCGCGACTCAGAAAAGCCCTGTTGTCCGATTCGACCGCGACGGTCGTTGGGGCTGTTGCGGGTACTTCGTCGACGACGAGCTACATCGAAAGTGCCGCCCTATGCCTGGATGGGGATGTTAAGTACTCATGGCCTGGTTAATAATGCGCTGATCGCTGTCGGCTTTATCGAGCAACCCCTGAAATTACTGTATACAGATTTCGCTGTGTACCTCGGTATTGTATATACCTATCTACCTTTCATGATCCTGCCGCTATATGCCTGTCTTGAGAAACTCGATTTCGATCTCAACGAGGCGGCTGCCGATTTGGGTGCGAAGCCAATGATCATTTTCCGTCACATTACCCTGCCGCTTTCCATTACTTATAAAAGCTATATCAAATTTTAGTAATATGTGGATTTGCAGATGAAAGTGCTTAAATTTTGTATTTATTCTGATTTTCTGACGTTTTGCTGATAGCTCCATTAGTAAATTATATGCCAGGCAAAGTCAGAGTGTGTATTAAAGAAGTATTTCCATGTGAAAGTTGAACAAATTAAGATCGTCTTTTAATTGTTTTCATGTTATTCCAGGAGCAGCATTTCTACTTATACGCCTTATACAACAAAAACAAGCCAAAATTGATTCGAATCTTTGTAAAGAGCAAAAGTAAGTCAGCTATGAGTTAAATTTATCAAGAGGCTAAGTTAAAAAAAAAAAAAAACTATGTTTGCAGGTTATTCTTACTTCCAGTTTCAAATGATTACACATTTAATACCACTTAGATTGCTAGCAAGGTAATTTAGAGCTTTAGAAATGCCTTATGACGAAGAAGAAGACGGCAACGACGATACTATTACTGATGATGAGGAGGAAGAGCAGGACGAAATTTCAATCACGGGGGGCTTGTTGCCCTCGGATCACTTTTGAATCTTAAAAAGGGAACTAGAACTTTCAATTTTCAATCAAATGAGTCTCCTCCAAAGTGTATACGACTACCCCTTCCATATACACCTTGTATGCCTTCGTGGCATAGTTTAAAATACCTACCCTGTTTTTTGAGTTTTTTGTTTTCTGATTTTTGAAGCATTTTAAGCATAATGGCTATTTCAGAATTTTGATCGGATGCATTTTGGAAAAAGAGGGTGTAAGGGAGAGAAGAAATAGGTGAAATTCTAAATTTAGATATTTTTGCTTATTAATGATTTTTTTTCAAGATTTTGTTGATTCTATGTTTGATCTGGCTTTAACTCTGGTTTTAATGTTTTCTCAGCGCAACTGCCACAATTGCATTCCCTTCCCCATATTGTAGGAACCTGCAGGAACTATGCAAGAACTTGGTTACTTCCTTGGTTTAAATTATTTTTGTGGCTGAGTTTCGTCTTCGTTTGTTTAAAATAGCAAAATGATATCATTAAAATCTAAAAATAGCTCCATAATCTTTCGATTCAGCTATAAGTAATCGTATTTTTGAAATCCGAACCATTATGTTCTATTTGACGAAACAATTCCAATTAGCAATGACCTAGGAATCAAACAAACTGTCCACGAGGCAATTGAAATCAAACGAAACCTAAATAATAATACATTGCTAAATAGAGACATGGGTGAGTACACACTCAACCCTATGTACACAAAATTCATGATAGAAAATAATCTAATTCAAAATAAAACCGCTCTCCGGCAACCTCGCGACGATCGAGAGCAACGTCGAGGCGGGCTGCTTCATCCTCGCCGACAACATCCGAAGGCTCGGCGAGGCGCGCGGCATTTCCAGCTATTTCTGGGGTCGGCGCATTCGCGGGATGGCCTATCTCCAGAAGGTGCAGAAGGCCCGCCAGCGCGTGCGCGAGGCCGCGACCTCGTGAACGACCGCATCCGACGCTTCGAGTCCCAGGTCGTGCTGTCCGATCGCGGTGAGCGCTACCGGCGATATCCCAAACGATGATGTAACACCCTGTACCCAAACATGACGGAACGCGCCAGCGAAAGAAAATCGTTTTTGCAGATTCTTTGCGAAAATCTCGCACGGATTTGCGAACTTTGCGCGCCGTTTCACATAAGCCAGGCGTAAATTGTTTGTGGGTTCGAAGGAAACTTGAACTCCTTATTAGCAAACAAACTAGCGAGCCAGCATCATGCCAGCACAGTTTACAAATGTATCCCTCGTCGCCACCACCAATGTAGCGCCCCCAGTATCCTGCCTATATTTTGGAATATTGGTGGGATATTTCAGAAAATCCACGTTTCTTCATTATTTTTATTTGGCATACTTTCTCTGTGACTGCTAAATTATGTATCTGGAGGAGTTTTTTTGGTCGGGAGGGGGGATGGGGAGAATAAGCTTAGCACCATGCGGAAGATCCCGTGATGGGTTTCAACACTTTTGAAATAACTGGACTATTGACTCCGAATAGGCTATTTTATTTGAAATGTTACATTATTTGTTACCCCCCCCCCCGCCTCAAGCCGGAACAACTAAAAACGTTAGTCTAAATTTGTATTTTTCTATATTTCCACTAAAACCGCGATTGCCTACACGTTCTATAACGGAAACCGTGCTTAATTATATATTAGCCTTGACATTGGTAAAACGTTTTACCAGTCGAATCGGTAAAAAAACCAGCTAAATGATTTATAACTATTTTTGATATTTTTATTTCTAGAAACATTCCTTGTGAATTTAATGTTCCTTATGAATTTCTATACAGGCGCGTTCGACGCAGAAATCGACCACTTCCAGCATCGCGGCCTTCATATCGCCATCCGGGAAGATGCCGAGCGAATCCTTGGCGATCGCCGCGTAATGACGGGCACGTTCGACCGTGTCATTCAGCGAGCGATGCTTAGTCATCAGGCCGATGGCAGTTTCCAGGTCCTCGTCGGTCTGGTCCAGCCTTTCAATCGTCCGACGCCAGAAGTCGCGTTCTTCCTCACTGCCGCGGCGCCAAGCCAGAATCAGCGGCAGTATTCTTCCAAACTTTTTTCAACTGTGACAAACAAACCTGGGCCATGGCTATTCTACTGTTAACATCCTTACTAAACCCACCGTCTTTGTTAGCAATGCTAGTAATCCTAAGTAAGTAAAGCTGTCCACTTGATTGATCTTCTCACTACCCAACATCATCTCTTCACCGTCACTTACTGCTAGTTTTTGCGATTTAGTCTCCTTAAAATTTATTTTCAAAACCTATTCTTGCACCCTGAACTCTTAAAACCTCTAAAAAAGTACATTCGTGTTTTCAAAGACGCTCCCAATTTGGTTGATTTCAAATTTTGAATCGGACTTTAAGTCATTCGATATTAGAATGGGAAGTGAGAACGCCGCTGAGTCTGAACTGCAGTTCAAGAAATCTTATCCAAAGCGTCTGCCTCTTGCTGCTGCCAAGTATAAGGATTTACAGTATCTTTGCAAGTCATTAGCTACTCCTCGAATCCATCATGACCTCTACAAAAATCTGCCATATTCTAAAGTAGTGAGAGTTGATACGTGTCTAATAACACAGTGATTCTTTTTTGTTTTATCAGTTAGAATATAAATCCTATTTAGGTTAGTAGTCCATGCTGAAACACTTTTGAAATGAGGAGAGTGGTTAGCTTGAAGCTACCGAAACTAACATTAATTGTCCCAGACAACGTTAGCATAGTCATAGCTTAACCTACATTTCTTGTTTAATTTAAGCTTAACGCTTTAGCGACTTAGTGCTAGTTAAAGAGGTGAATAAAAGTTTTTCTAATAGCTAAATACACGCTGTATGAGATACAGCTCTGGAAAGACGCTACGATTTCTCGCCAGGGTCACTTCATCATCGGCACCGCCGTCAAGGTAATCAAAAATAAATTTCGGCAGACGCGCCTTCGCCAGCTTCCGAAGCTGCTCAATGTTCCAGGCTTCGTTGATTGATGGTTGATTTGATAAAGACATATCAGAGTAGGCTGGCCTAAATTTCCAGTAATGGCGGTGGTTTTCAGCGTATCATAGCCACGCTCCATTCCATTGTGCACTACTGTTGAACATTGATGGCGTCGATAATTAAAGACTGTCACTCGGTTTCACGGATGGAGTATTTCGTCGTCTTCTGTGAATAGTAAATATTCAGTATTCTCCGGAGGTGAAAATTCTCAAAAGCTAAGAATATCCTAGTGTTCTCGATTCAGGTGCCGTGTTTCTGCGGTAGAAAGTAGCAATGGCACGGCATTGTTGTTAAAAAGACGTATTATCAGACAAAAAGAAAATTTCTAGCATTTCCAGACTAGACGTAGCACGATTGCGGCGTTCAAGCCTATCTCGACACGCGCGGCATTCACGTTCTGTAGCGTATCTGGCGGATCAGACACGGCTACGTCCGCAGACCTTTTCAGTCGTGCATTCGCGTTCATTCAATCTTCCCTTTGGCGCCAGAGCACTGAGGCCACCGATCATGGCCTTTTTTGGGTGCCGGGTTTGGGCAGGTTTACGGCGCCGGGGAAAGCAAGAAGAACCGGGCCAGGAAGGCCGATTGTATCGCGTGAGCCGGTTGCGAGCACCGCCGGTACGGACTGTAAAGTCCAAAGCGGTATCCTTTACCTTTTTTTTACTGATAAGGCTGAACTAAGCAAAACAAAAAATAAGGAATATTTCATGTATACCAAAAATTTTTCGGGAAGAACATAATGATTTTGACAGAGCAAAATTATGTCCTGGGTACACGGCTTTGTCTTCGGAGGCAAAGTACATTCTAGCTTCAAGGTCATGAAACCTAATTTAAAGAGCTTACAACCTTTTTTTGGGTTGAGATTCCGGCGGGATTGAACCTGCAAAACTTGCATGAAGAGCCACATTTTTCACCGTACTGTAAAATTTTTTCAATTCTGCCGAAGGCAGGGTTATAAAGGGGCAAAATGAGCAAAGAACAAAAGTGGCTAAATTTCTTGTCAAACTTATGCAAACAGGGGGAAAATTGAAGATTTTCATACAGGGGGAAATTTATATTCAACCGCTTAAACAGCAAATAACTGGTAATTACAGAAATATTTGTATTTAATTTAACAAGGGAATACCCGCCCCCCTAATCGGGACACAGCGCAGAACTGAACAAAATGAACGAAACAGACCGGCAAAGCAAAACCGCCAAGGGCAGAGGCCCCGGGCGGCTGAAACTGCTGGAAAATTGAAGGCGTGCGGCCGGCAGCCGGCTCAGTCGAACTTGCGCGACGGCGCCATCACCATGGCCTCGCCCACCAGCACCTTCTTGCCGTCGACGATGCAGCGGCAGTCCAGTTTCACGCGGCGCTTGTCGATCACGATGTCGGTTACCTCCAGTGTGATTGTCCGGTGTCAGCAGCGTCGATCGGTCGAACAGAAGCGTGGCAAGTCGTTGATCCTGTCGAAGATTCGATGCAGGTGTGAGACCGTTTCAACGACGAATGATCAGACATTTTTGGCGGCTTACCTTGTACAGCACTTCACCCTCCACACCAGGCGGAAGATGCACCGTGAGACCCTCATCCTCGCCTGCGCGCGTGGTCACGCGGATGTAGAAAGAAGCACAGGTCGTCAGATATGAGCACGAGTCACAGTAAAGAATTTAATAGCAAGATTTCTAAAAAGGAAAAGGGTAAAATAGTTAAGCAAAACCCAAAAATTGGTTCAAATTCTGAAAAGGCAACTTCTAAAACTTCAAAAAAAGCTTTAAAACAGGAAAGTACATCTTCAAAAGCTGAGAACCCAAAACCTACTAGAAATAAGAAAACAAATAGAAGCGCTACAACTCAAAAAAAGAACAGGAAAAAGCCTGAACCAGAAATAGGTAAAGAAAATTTGAAAAAGCCAAAGAAGAAACCTAATCCTCACCAGCACGAACGTATTTTGCACGAATATGGAACTGACTTCTCCCCTAAAGATAGAAAGAATTGTTGCGGGCGGCTGGGGCCTGACCCACATTGGGTCGAAAGTCACGTTTGTTCGTGGGGTGTTACTCGATGAACTGGTCACACTGACTCCAGATGATTCTCAAAAGGGGTACCAGTTTGCCACCTTAGATCATATCCAAGAAGTTTCTCCTGATCGCATTACTCCTCCCTGTGAAGTATATCACGACAAGCGGAATGACGTAAAAGATCGACATGGCCGCTTCATTGGGGCGAATACGCACCGCAAGAATGAAGATCGGAACCCCCAAGAGATACACAGATCCAACAGAGATAACGCCGGGTATCCAGCTGGCATCTGGCAGGCTGGCGTCCGAACCGGTTGCGGCTAGAATGGCCCAGATCGGAATGGCAATGAATGCGCTGATCAAATGCGGAACAGTGCTGGCAGAAAGACTAGGCATCCCTTGATATTGCTTTGACACATCACCATGACCCTCGTCCGGGAATTAGGACCTGTGCTGGCTGCCGTCATGTTGGCGGGCCGAGTCGGGAGTGCTATGGCAGCTGAGTTGGGAACGATGCGAGTTACGGAGCAAATCGATGCACTTTCCAGCATGGGTTCGAACCCAATTCATTATCTCGTTGTGCCTCGCTTTTTGGCATGTCTCCTGATGATTCCTGCTTTGACAATCATGGCCGATTTCATGGGAGTCGCCGGAGGTCACTTCTTCAGCGTCTTCGCACTTTCCGACTGAAGGGCTTTGAGACGGAGATCAGCACCGCCGGTTTGGACTCTAAGGGTCTAGAACCGTATCCTTTAAATTCACTTTTAACATATTACAAGTGGACTGTCAGATAAATTACTTTTCGAGACCCATTTTAGCATGAGATCATTCTCTAGGTTTTGTCGAACTTTTTTCAGGCCAGCCTTTTCATTTCTTCAACAAGTAAGATAAATAAAGGTTCTGAAACGAATCTTTTAAAAGCTTTTGGCTATATGCGAGTTCACCGCCACCTTCGAGGTGTTTCCGGCGGTGGAGCTGGCGGACCTGGGCAAGCTGCAGGTCAAACGGCCGGAAGCGGAACTGACCGATGCCGATCTCGAGGACATGGTCGAACGGCTGCGCGACCAGCGTAAGGAATGGGTGCCGGTGGAGCGGGGCGCCGCCGAGGGTGATCAGGTCACCGTCGACTTCGAAGGCCGGCTCGACGGCGAGGTGTTCGAGGGCGGCAAAGCCGACGACGCCAAGTTCGTGATCCAACTCTTCATTCTTTAAAGGGCTGAAAATATGACACGAATGAAAAGTTTTACGTGTTATTTTTATATTTATACTATTTGTGGAAATATGAAAAAGAAGAATATATTTAAGAACAAAATAGATCAAATTGTAAAAAAAGCCTTGTAAATGTTTGTTTCTGTATCCTAATTAACAACTTCTATATATATAAATGTACAAATTAGTTACGAGTGTATATGCAGTTTTTTCTTCGTACCAATAACTAACCAATGCTAGCCAAAAAGCGTAATTCAATGACCAATGTCGCAAAAAAGCACTACATTTATTAATTCAAGCTAATTAATTCATTTATTCCAAAAAACACCATAACAAACGTAATTCATTAACTAAATACAATTTGTTAAGTAACGTGACAATTGTATTCAATTTAACTGTATTATGTTTAATTTTACTAAGCAAACGTATATTTATAAATTGAATTTATTTCCTTACTTTTTTGCGAGCCAATGACCAATCAACGATCAATGACCAATTCAATGCCTTACATGTTACACTATTTTTTTCAAAATAGATAACGAACAAATTTAATTCAGGTTTTACTGTCTTTGCAACACCTATGCTTGACTATAGAATTAACCTAGCAAAGAATCCTATGTACTTTTCCGACTACTTACCAATCACTTCATTGCCTATATTAACAGTTCCTTGAAGAACATCATCTGCTCAAAAATATTTTGTCTTTTGCAATGTTTAAGAAATAATTAGCGTTATAAATGCTAAAACTTTTCTGTATTTTAGCAAGCTTGAAACGAACGAAAATCACTATAAACAAGAGCTTGGGTTGAGCTTGAAACGAACGAAAATCACTATAAACAAGAGTTTGGGTTTTACTCCTTCTCTCACTGTAAAAGTCTAAGACCCACTGCGTCATTGGTGCTTTACTGAAAACTACATGTTTCTTGAACAGTCTTGTAAAATACAAAAAAAAAAAATCAAATTTAGAGTCTATATATAATTATATTAATTGTTGAAAAATCATCTGCTCAAGATTGTATTTGAAACCGTGCCCCAGCCTGGCCTCAACGGCCGCCGCGGCTATCAGCCGCGCGGTCGGATGCTGGGCGGGTCCAGCGCGATGAATGCCATGCTTTATGTGCGCGGCCATCAAAGTGACTATGACGGCTGGGCGGACCTCGGATGCGACGGCTGGTCTCATGCAGACGTGCTGCCTTTTTTCAAACGGGCGGAGAACAATGCCTGGGGCGGTGATGAGCTGCATGGGGATGCTGGCCCGCTCAGCGTTTGCGACCAGCAAGCATTCAAATGTACTGCAACCAAAGCTTCAAAGTCGGGTAGGTCTTTATTGAATTGTCAAACTCAAGAATGGGAGAAGTCAGTGAATTTAGATGGGTAAAAAGCTCAACTTGAAGACGTCTTCCATCACTTGCAGAAGCTATTATTCCTGCTATGTAATCAAAAACAGATGTATCTGTGCAGTTAGAGACACAATAGGACTCAAACGAATTCCAGTGCAGCCTCGACAGAGCTTCCAAGACAAACAAATATATCCTTCTCCGACGTTCGCGATCGTGCCCTTCATCAACAAGAAGGCCCTGGGCTCGGTCGCGGGCATCGTCGGGGCCGGCGGCAACGTGGGCGCGGTGGCCGCGGGCTTCCTCTTCCGGGGCTCCCTGGCCTGGAACACCGGCCTCATGATCCTGGGGGGCGCGGTCTGCGTCGTGTCCTTCGCGGCCCTCCTCGTGCGCTTCTCTCCCGAAGTCGAGCTCGCCTACCGGGACGAGATCGCGGGCATTCCCGAGGGAGATCTCGACGAAAAAAGAATAAAAGGGGAAAAATACAAAAATTTATTTCATCATATAGCAATTCAAAAACGAATGTATATACAGACCGGGACACCGGGACACAAATGACGACCGGGACACAGGGAATATTAATGACGACCGGGACACAGGGACACAACTACAACGGGGACACCGGGGGCACAGGGGGATATATAAATGACGAAGGGGACACAGGGAATGTTCGATTAGCAATAACCATCAACAAAGCTCAAGGGCAATCATTAGAATCATAAGCCTGTAGTGTTAGCGGGAAAAAAAGAGAAAAGAGAAGACACGTCACTCTACCCATACAAAAAGTGATTTTTCTTTGTTTTTTTTCAATGTTGCGGGCTAAAACCTCAGATTTAAGGCTGTGACTATGTTGACCCTAACGATGCACTTTTCCTTTAGATCCATCGCCATTTTAAGGAGATTCATGCTTTTTTCCAATTTTCCCAAAAAAGTTGTCACTATATGATACTAATATGTTCAAATAAGATAAATTTATGTACAATCTTTAAATGCTCGTTGGCCATCTCAAAATATCTATCTCCTTATGTGTTACAGGATATAACCTGTTTAAATAGCTAAAATCTACTTTGGGAAACTCTGCCCCCTCCTCACCCCCCATTAACTGCTAAATTTTTCTAAAGTGTCTTTCTACCATCCCTTTGCTTGTGTTTATGCCATACCACGAGGACTGAATACTTGAAGTACTCTAAGCCGATATCGGAAGAAAAATGTTGTACACCTTGACAACCCTGTAAATCTTTTCATTGAACGATCATGATCGATTTCTTCTTGTTAAATCAAATTTGATATCTTTATTATATATTCATGCATCATTAACATTTGATTCAACACGTGGAATTTGTTATTTCAAGAATATATCTGAAGGTATTTCATCATCTGATGAAATATTTGCTCGTTATTGTAATCGATTATATGAAATTTGTTATGGAAGAGATGCTCAACAAGTGTTTTTTTCATTTCTTTATTCATTGAATAATCTTATTGATAATGATCGACAGCTGTCAAATGAGAAAAAATTGCTATATGAAGCTGACATAGGAATGGTCACTGTTATTTTGGCTAATCCTGTTCTAAACTGTTATTGTAAGAATGAACTTCCGGGAATTTCGAATAATAGCCTGAAAATCCACGAAATCGAAACTAAAATGTACCATTGGAATAACCATAGAATAATTATCTGCCAAGCTAGCTATTGAAGCGCTTTATAGGCTAGGATGTTTTCATCGCCTTATCTGTCTTTTTTCTGTATGTGATTAACAAGGACTTTCACTTTCCCAACAAATTAACCCTCTATGAAGTATATACGAGTATCCCTTCCATGAGAATCATATATGCCCCAAGGTAGAACTTACATCGCCTGCCCTTGGGCCCTGGGGGGATCTCGACGCCAAGGCTTTGTTATCTAACCTTTTGACTATTTTAAAAAAAATTGCTTTCTCAAAAGTTTTAGCTGATGTATTTGGGGAGAAAAAAGCGTGAAAGGGGGTGGGGGGAGGTTGCCCCTATCTCTTTTGAGTACAACCAGAAGGGCTAAGTGGCTTCAGCCCCAACCACCCAAGAGAGCTCGTATTGCAAAACCACCCCCATATAAAATTGTAAATACATTCCACGCTGGCTATACATGACATATTAAACTAAGAAAGGAAAGGATATAATAAATGAAAAATGAAATCCAATAAGTGAGAAAAAACTAGGACTTTGTCAGTCAATAGCATAATATGAAAACGAAAAACAAGAAAATATTTCGACAAGGACCTCCACCAAGTCGTCCTCGGGCTAAAGAAGCCAGACAGGGCAGACAGAGAGAAAGACCAGACAGAAAGACCGACCAGTCCGAAAAACAAACCAAACAGCAAAGCAAGACCGACAGACAGACCAGACAGATGCACAAACTTAAAGACAGACTTAAGACAGACAGAACAGAAAAAAACAGACAGACAAGACGGACAGACAGGCAGGACAGACAAACAGACATAATAGACAGACAGGCAGACATACAATCGAGAAAAACAGAGGACAGTCTAATATTTTCCGTAGTTCCTCAGAAGACTTTAGTTGTGGATGCCCTATGGATATGATCAGGCCCATAGGGGGTGTACCTGTAGTCACTAGCCCCTCGAAACGCTGGTGCTATTGATGTTGGCCTATGCACACACGTGGTTGTTTTTTAATGCAGTAGAAAATGTTTCTTGTTCAAAATTTCTTTTTCTTCAGGAGGTTCTTCCCTCAGGGCCTTCTTCAAGACATTAGTCAAGTGATGAACCCTCGGATGTAAATACATTGGTTCTCTTATGCAAGTGTCACTAAAAAAAGCTTTTTGTGCTATAATATACGCATTGTGCACCATGGAATTTACGCATTCCAAGTATGCCAGTGTCACTAAAAACAGCCTTTGGTGCTATTCTAAATGCATTGTGCACCATGGAAAGTACGCATTGTAAGTATGCAAGTGTCACTAAAAACAGCTTTTCGTGCTATTTTAACCCGTTGTGCACCATGGAAAGTACGCAGTCCAAGTATCCAAGTGTGACTAAAAAAAAATATTTGTGCGATAACAATAGATACATCAAATGAATTGGCTTTTTATGCCAAATCCAGATATACAAAACTCATGAAGTTTCATGTACCCATCAAAAGTGACGAGCCTCAGTAAATGTATATAGAAATTATTTTAGACAGAGTGGGAACGCCCTTAAAAATTCAAAGCGTCTTAATAAACATGGCTCTGTCAGATTTGGCATATCAGAAAATCATACTGCAAGGGTTTCTAGTTTCCATGTGCAAAAATGTGAAATTTTGTAATTTTGTCAGTGATTCTTCCGTCTCTGCAGCAGTGTGTCATCCGCAAATAATGACAGAGTTTCATTCCGGAGACTTTTAGTCATGTCACTAACGCTGAAACAACAATTATGGATACAATTAGGCATATCATTAATAAACAAAAGGAAAAGAATCGGGCCAATAACAGATCCCGATCCCGATAACAATAATGCATCCTCCGTCTTCCTATTCTTCCGGAATCCAAACTGATTAATATTAAAAGTTGAAACGTCTCAAGAAATGTGGTTATCAAACCAAATTCCGCATGACTTCTTTTTAATCAAAAGTTACTTGTGGGATTGGTACGTGAACTTTAGACATGCCATGGGGCTACTTTGGTCCGCTCATTCCAGGGCTTCTACTTTTAGCGAAATTACCCTATTTTAGGGAGAAATCACTTCTTTTAGGGACATTTATTTTGAACATAGGGACAAAGGGAAATCTAGGATAAAGTAAGGATTTTCAGGGACAGTTTGATTTTTGTTTTTTTCAAACAAAAGGCTGAAAGTCTTGAGTTATCTCCAAAACTTTCTCTCCATCCTGGTGGATCGTGGCGGATCGGATTTGCATCTGGTCGCGAATCGCATTCCCCGAATTCGGGTGGATGGTCAGCTGGTCCCACTCGATGCCCCACCCTTGTCCGTCGAGAATCTTGGGCAATTACGAAACGAACTTCTCTCAGGTTTATCAGTGGATCGATCCAGGGGCAAGCAACCGCTTGGAGATTTTACGGTTTCTCTCGAAGGCATGGGTCGATTTCGCTGCCCATTGATATGGCTCAATTCTACTTAAATAAGAGGAATTGAGTTTTCAGTTTCAGAACTAAAGGCAGAGAAAAAGCAACTAGTCACTGAAAATTAAGGTAAAATGTTGTTTTGTCAAAATTTCAATAGGTATAGATCTGTCATGCAGGCAAATTTCAGGGCCCTCTAGAGAGAGAAGTGGAGGTAGGCACTTTAAAATACCTTTGCGGGATGTACTTTAGCCTGTAGGCCCATCCCTGAAAGTTTCATTTTTCTAACCTAAGGTGCTTTAGGTCGTTGCACTCATTTGCTTGCCCCCCGCTGTTTTGGTTTAGTTTCCCTTTTAATTCATTTGTGTTTTTCGTGTGTTTTATGCTTTGTTCTTTTTTTGTGAGTTTTCGGACTTTTTTTTAGTGTCCCTTTTAATTTGTAGATATATATCTTTATTTCTTGTTCTTTTCTGTATTATTTGTTTTTTTTGTCCCCTTCCCTTTTTTTCTGACTTGTATTTGTTCAAGTTTAGTTTGATCGTTTTTTTTTTCTTCTTGGCGTAGCTAGGCAAAATTAGCGACAAATATGATTATCTTTTTTCTTCTAAAAAGTTCAGAAAAGGGTCCCATACTCTGTCGGGCATAATGGTCCATTTACCGTGAAGCAAAAATTCTCTCCAAATAATTGCATTTTATAATAATGATAGTGCTACCAATTTATACATTATGAATTGTGCTCAAGTACAGTCAAATTACATGTTTTAACATCGACATTTAAAATGAAGATTCTGTCACTAGTAAGTATGGCCACTAGAATATTTTCCGAATCAAGACCGTGAAACAAGGAATCACTGATCGTTTAGCAGCTGTTAGTGTGGCGCAAGGTCTTAAATATCTAATAAAGGCACCGTGCCTATAAAGGGTTGGAAAATACTACCCTAAACTTCATCGAGCAGTAGTGTGTCTAGTGTACTTTTCTGAATCCCTGTGATCCTACAGAGGAAAATTCTAACTCATTTCTAACAATGTTTTGAATTTCAAAGTTACACAGGCCCTTGGATGTTGCAACCTGACTTTTTCTTTTATACTATTAAGGATATTGTCAAGGTTATGGTTTTTGTCATACCTGCACAAAGGAGGGGTGGTCTCTAAACTTGATCCGAAGGGTCTTCGATGAAAAATTGAAAAATGTCACGCAAGATTACCCTAATTTCCAATTTATCCCCCCCCCCCCCACCCAGTAAATCCGGTCTGACTATAACAAAAAAAAACTCAAGTCTACGAGCCTCTTGAACATCCATGATTCACTATTAATTAGCAAATCGTATGTCCAACAAATCCCAAATCCCTCAATTACAAGACTTTGCGAACATCTTCAGCCTGGTTGCAAAAAATAAAAGTGTATCTTCGTTGATCATAGACGTTCAGGAACAGCTAACAGAACGGAATTAAAAGATATCAAAAGAAAAAGCTCAAACTCTGTATAATCCTGTTACTTTCTTTGACACTCCTGTGATATTCATTCACCAAGTCATTATCAAAGCAAAGGTCCTTACAAGAAAGTTACAAGATCAACAGATTGATCTGAAAAATCGTGGATATCCGATATAAATAGATCTAATATGGGTTCTCAAGACAAAAAATGTGTCCGTTTTAATGTCCTTGGTACTCCAAGGGGGATAGGCATTACCTATGTAATGGAGCCACTACAGTTCACTGATTCCATGTTTTACTTATGGAGAAAAAAAAAAAAAAAAAAAAAAAAAAAAAAAAAAAAAAACCGAGTATCATATTTTCTACTTATAAAAATTTTGCTGCTGTTTTGATTTGGTAGGGTCATGGTCAGGAAAGATATGAATCAAACCACGAAAAAGTGTTTGATCTTATACCAATATGCGATAGTTTCAAAAGAAGAATCCGATGAGTCAAGGAATCAAAAGCTTTACGAATATCCAAAAATAAAGCTGCCGGGACATGACCAGAGTTTATTGTCGAATGAATGAAATTCAAGAAAGCTGCGCAAGCATGCTCCTTAGAGTGACTCGCTCGGAATCCAAACTAGAAATCATGCAAAAATTCTTTTGCATCCAGAAAACTAAGAAGCCAGTGAAAAGATTAACTAGATGTTTTCCCGCTGTTCAAATAAAGTATCTTTTTTTTAAAGATGTAAAAATTTTAAGAGCTAGTTCAAGTTCTACGAACTAGCCTGTTTTCAGTTGCATTGCAATCTAGGAAGTGCGTTCAACCAGCACGCAACACGTTCCGCGATCAAAATTGATTTTTCGAGGTGAAAAATCAATGTACAGGTTTCACACAGCAAAAAATCAAAAATAACAAGGAGAGAAATCAAGATGTAACCAGTAGCGTTTTTCGAAGCCTGAACTGACTAGAGACCAGTACAAGAAGTTGAAGTCTGAAAGTAAATAATAAACTTCTCAGAATTTGCTGTCAGACGATTAGACTTAAACCACAACAGAATTCTTTCAATTGACTGACAAATATTTTGCCGAATATTTAGATCATTGGATCCAGAGACACTACACCCCGCATCATCAGCAAACATCACCGTAAGTCCGAGATCCTTTGACGACTCACTCAAGTCATTGATATAGATCAAAAAAGCGGAAGTTAGAAACCATTGCTTTTTTTTAGAGAGAGAGAGAAATAATTTATTACCCAAAATAACGGTTACATAATCTTTCAACAATCAGGGAAACCCATTGGGTTGTATATGATGGTTGTTTCTATTCTTATAATCTACTAAAATAAATATTCACATATCACCATAAATGAAAATCACAGCCAAAAAAAAATAGACTTAAATCATTAACAACTTCCCAGAAGGTAACGTTTTAAACCACTCTGGAACTTGGTAACATCATGAAATGTACCAAAACTCTGTAAAAATAATAAATTGTAACCGTTTTTTGCAAGCTCTTGATATGTTCTAGGTGTAGATACCTCTTTCCTTTGTATCCCTAATCAATAAATCTCTTGCTCCAACTTATTTTTAAATTTTTTTACGAAAATGTTTTTTATTTCGGATGAAACTTGCAAACATCCTGAAATGTACCAAAACTCTGTAAAAATAATAAATTGTAACCGTTTTTTGCAAGCTCTTGATATGTTCTAGGTGTAGATGTTTGTGCAAAATTATCCCCATTCTGGACTAAGCACTAGTTGTAACAAAAAAGTTGGCTTAGTACCATTCGGTTCACATCCAGCACCCTTTCCAAATATAATGGTCGTTACCGCAACAATTGCGTCCCAGCCTGAGTTGTCGCCGACTTTCAGATGTCACGTACACCAGGTGGCAACTGCCAAGCGGGGCGAAAATGTGCCAAGCGTGACAGACCTTTGCGAAGCCTTTTGGGGACTATCACACATGGTTAAGCCGTGCAAAAGGACATTGGCGGATAACATCGCCAAGGAATTAAAGACAATTCAATAAAAAGCAAAGCATCAGTGAACGTTAATAGTATCATTAATAGTATAATAGTATCAAATAAAAATATCTGTCAGGATATTCAAACATCAGAAAACGCTTAAGTGATGATGAAGGGTGCCACAGGGTGTCACCAAGCAGCTAATTTTGACAAAACCATCGGAAATA
The DNA here is from genome assembly GCA_010016025.2 of Alatinidae sp. Z8VKAUB7J3. Taxonomy (NCBI): domain Eukaryota; kingdom Metazoa; phylum Cnidaria; class Cubozoa; order Carybdeida; family Alatinidae; species Alatinidae sp. Z8VKAUB7J3. The sequence goes on along the minus strand of JAAAKM020721499.1, from coordinate 172,317,673 downwards.
ACGAGAATTCTCGTTCAGAAAACGTTTGAAATTCTTTGCCATTTTACTAACAATAATAGAACACGTAAGAAAATTTCTACTAACGTAGAGCTACGTAAGAAATTCCAGTGAAATGAGAGGTAACCATAACTCAGTGAATAATTTACTGTTTGTAAGATTACTTATAGATGTTATGTTAGATGTTAAGATTTTCCTTAGCATAACTTTCTTTCCATCTATATTAAATAAAAAAAATTTCTTTTTTTTTACACATAAATGCTGGAAATTCATGCGAGATGCAACTTATTTACTTCATTTCTGAAAATACTATTTTCCCAAACTCTGCATGCCTACATTTAATGACTCCAAAGTCAATTGGTCCCTTTTTCTTGAGATATTGAAGGAAGTAATAAATTTTGAGTTAAAGCAAAATTTAAAATACAAAAACTTGAGAGGTTGTGATGGCTTCAACCATGTAGAAGATCAAAAGTTTTACAGACTTTCCATCATATTGATGATAATGTCATGTGGGACCCCTGGCTAATACACATGTTTATGTTTATTTGTGACATTTATTGATTTTGAAGCAGTTTTTCCTTTTCCTGAAAAAATTTGTTTGCTAGAGACAGATCCCAATGGTTTACATTTGCTTGTCGAATAGTAATACAAAAAACTTAAAATATTCAGGCTTCAGTGCTTGAGTACACATTGGGACCCGTGCTTCAAACAAAATTGGTTCACATATTAACTATCTAAAGAAATACTACAACCAAACAAGAAACAGATAAAAAATAAAGCGATAGCCAGGCAATTTTCTGAACATTGTTTTAGTGATATGTTTTTCTAGAACAAGGGGGAGTGGGTTTTAAGTGCTGAAAAAGTCAAGCTTTTGGTCTAATTTAGTATAACTCGCAAATGGAGCAACAGATCCAAATGAAAGCTAGACCAAAGATGATTAGGATCAGGGCTCATATCGAGCTATGATATCACAAGCCTTATCTAAAATAGGGCGAGGGGGAGGGTTTTCAGGTTTTAAGAAAGTCGAGTTTTCCTTCAGTTTAGTTGGGCCTATAACTATTTCCACCCATGGCTTGCCCAGAGCCCAACTAAACCTGGATTGTGTTAGCCAGCCCGATGCTGGCCTTCTTCAAATCGCATCTAACACCCCTGAGGCCCCGTGTGAGAGTGTGCAGCACCCTTTCACCTCTACAGAAATCCTGAAATCTCTGAAACAGATGAAAAACAACCGAGTCCCTGGAATCCATGGCATACCTGAAGAACTGCTGAAATTTGGTGGAGCTGCGACCTTTTTCTGGCTCCAAGTACTGTTCTACATAGTTTTGTACAAAATAGATTCCTAAGTTTCCCTATTTTTTAAGTAAGTTTAGAATATTCCCAAAGAAAATTTCCAAGTAATATCATAATTCTGGTTCGGTGAATGAATAGATCTGTAACTAATGAATCCAATGATATAAGCATTGTGTTCTTTTTTTGTAGGTTGAGCTGCAAGAACGTCGTAAAATCGCTTGTTTCAGAACATATAATAATATAGATAGATATTTATTGCAACAAAAGCCACTTAGGGGTCACGGCAAAAAATAACGAAAAAAAAATACCACTACATGAATGAGACCGATTCAAGACCTGAGGTGTTAGCAAGAATTGCCCAGGCCTTGAATGTAATGTGTAGGAACCAGCTTCAGGAAGGCAATTAAATAAAAAAAAAACAACAAGTTTTTTTTTAACTGAAAGCAAGGAGTGACATCAAAACTTAAAACGAACAGAAATTACTTTGTATATGAAAGGGTTGCTCCCTCCTTAACGCCCCGCTCTTTACGCTAAAGTTTGACTATTTCTTTCAACTCTACTTTTCAAAACAGTTGAAATAAGAGCTCTGAGACATGAATTCCTTCTAAATATCAAATTTCATTAAGATCCGATCACCTATTCGTAAGCTAAAAATACCCCAATTTTCACGTTTTCCAAGGGTTCCAGTTTTCCCCTCCAACTCCCCCTAATGTCAAAGGATCTGGTCAGAATTTAAAATTAGAGCTTTAAAGCGCAAAATCCTTCTAAATATCAGATTTCATTAAGATCTGGTCCCCTTTCATAAGTTACAAATACCTCAATTTTCAAAATCATATCTATATATTACGCAATAAAATATACGAACATAGAAGTTCGTTACGTAAGTTAATTCGTAAGCTACGTATATTTTTTTACTAATGAAAACGTTCTTAAAAAATTAGAAGTTATAGCTGCCTTTTAAGTGATCAAAAATTGGAGGGCAACTAGGCCTCCTCCTTCGCTCTTTTTTCTTAAAATCTTCCGATTAAAACTATGAGAGAGCCATTTAGCCAAAAAAAAAAATAATATGCAAATTTCGTTTTAATTAGTTATCGCCTAAAACAGAACAAACATCTTGGCTCCACTTGAGGTCCACTCAACCATTAAAACCATAAATCTTTAGGCAAAATAGCTTCGATTCCCGCCGGAATTCACGAAGAATTATCCATGTTTCTCAAAGTCGTAGGTAAACAATCCATGCATGGGGTCCTAGATGCCGAATAGAAAATTGAGATCTACGGGTAATAGCAAGCGGACGACGAATTATATTAGACTGTCTCGTAAAATGTGTATGAATATCACTTCCTAATAAAAAAAGTAAAAAAGCTAAAAAACTAAAAAAACTAATAAAACTAAAAAAACTAAAAAAAGGTAAAAAACTAAAAAAATAAAAAATAAAAAAAAATAAAAAAAAAGGAAAAAACTGAAAAATACCCATGTTTACGAAAAAAAGGGTTTTTTGCCTAAAAACAGATTTTCACAGAAATAAGTACTTTTTAGCGATGAACTAAAAAAGGTCTCTTTAGATATTTCTCATTTCGAAATTTAATGGAATGACTAAAATCAAGGCAATTTTCATCGGCCTAGCACGTCCAGAAGCACCGAACTCACCAAAGCGTTGGAAATACCCCCAACTCCCCCAAAGAGAGCGGATCCGTTCCAATTATGTCAATCACGTACCTAAAACTTGTGCTTATTCTTCCCATCAAGTTTCATCCTAATCTCTTCACTCTATGCGTTTTCCAGGATTTCCAGTTTCCAAGATTTCTGTCCCCCCCCCCCCTCCACCCCTCAACCGATCCCCACCCACTATTCACATCGCGCGCCGCACGGGAATAATTTTCTAGTTCATGTAATTTTGTATTTATCTTTTGCGATGTCTTGACACAGAGGAAGAACATAAGGAAGAAAGTTGGACTGTAGACACTGTAGTCCAAAGTCCATGGTAAGATAATGTTAAGAAATCAGTGCGTCTGTTCGTTGCTGAAGTGGACTGTTGGAGCAAGAGTCCACGGGAATAATTTTCTAGTTCATGTAATTTTGTATTTATCTTTTGCGATGTCTTGACACAGAGGAAGAACATAAGGATTTTCGACCTCTTTGGCCGTTTTGTTACTATGGCTTACAAAATTAGTTCTGCAAATATCGCTGTTTTAAGTTACCTAGGAGAATCTTTCCATGGAGAAATTTCTCATGGCTAAAGAGAATATTCCATGGAGGGGGAGCTGGATTTCCCGATATTATTTAAAAGACTATTAGCAATTAAATAAAAAACTAGTTCTTTCAACTGAAAGTCGGAAGCAAAATTAAAACTTAAAATGAACAGAAAATATTACGTATATGAGAAATATTGTTCTGGAGATCGTGATTAAAGTAATTATAATTATATTATTGAAATTATTTCGGAGCCTATTAAGAGGCAGAGAGAATAGAATAGCACTACGGTGAAAAGATTCTGTATCACGTATATGGCGTTACACGAAGAATTTCACGTATGAAGGTAGAAATGTGAATAGGTAGGCCCCGTTAACAAGCTCTGTTACCGCAAGTTTGCTCACAGCGAACCATTGAAACATCTCCATCATAAGTATCTCTACTGTCCTATAACCGTTGCGGCGTATTGACCGGCCCTTATCAAATGGGAAAAGTAGATCAGGGTTTTGTCGTTTTGTGGGTTGCCGGACATTTTTGGAAAAAAAAACTAGCTTATTTTGGGTATGGCGGTCAGGGCAAACAAGTTAGAGATCTGCTTTACATCGACGATTTATTTGGATTGATAGATTATCAAATTCATCATATTCAACAAGTCGACGGCCAAACTTTTAATGTGGGAGGAGGGCAAAAGGTGAATACTTCTCTACTGGAATTAAAACAAACAGAAATTACTCTTTACATGAAAGGGGCTCCCCCCCCCCCCCCCCCAACGCCTCGCTCTTTACGCTAAAGTTTTTAACTGTTTTAAAAAGTAGAGTAGTGAGAAAGAGTCAAACTTTAGCGTAAAGAGCGAGACGTTGAGGAGGGAAAAGCTCCTTTCATATACAGAGTAATTTCTGTTTGTTTTAAGTTTAAATGTCGCTCCTTACTTTCAGTTAAAAAAACTTGTTTTTTTTTACTAATAAAAAACCTACTATTTTTCACATTTTCCTTGGCATCAAGGTTCGACCAAAGGGTTAACAAAGATTAAATATTCCCAAAAAAAAGAACAGCTCAAGGGACCTAGGACTCATTTGATTTTCTAATAACTGAGAAATGATCTGATGCTAGTAAAGGAACCGAGGCTACTCACGTGCTCACCTCTACTTCAACATCCGATTATTGATATTGCTCCTTATCTTACTGTTTCAGTCAACAGATTTTGGTCGAGGGATCTTCACTTTCCAGTGTGAGAGAAGGAGGGAAAACCCAAACTCTTGTTCGTAGAGATATTTGTTCGTTTAAAGCTTGATTTGCATATTCAATTTAAATTTCACTCGTTTTAAGGTAGATTTACCCATTTATATTACTACCTATTGTATGTTTGTTTTGTATGATTATTTATTTAATTGTGTTGCAAGAGCAACAATTTGGTTTTGTCGTGTTTTTTTCCTAGTACCCCGATTTCAGCTTATTCCTACAATGTCTTAAGGGTCTAATCTCTGCAGACAAGCCTGAAAAAATTTGCCTGATTTTTGAAAAAGAGGGGAAGCACCTTCGAAAATTCAAGGAATCTTAATGAAAATCACATCGTCAGATTAACTTAGTATTTTTTTGCCAGAAGAAAGACCACGTGCATATTGGCATGGTGCATGTTTGTTTTTTTGTTTTGTTTTTTATTTGCATTGAACCAATGATCATAGTAGATAGGGAGAGGACTCATTCGAACGAAAATTGAAGGTTCTAATGCCCTTTTTTAATTGACCATTAAGCATACGAATATATGCCGCAGCAAAAGTAAAACGTAAAAGTTTGTACGTAAAAGAAATCTCTACAAATTTGCTTGAGATTTTAGTATCCACTAGTAAAACGCTCCTCGTGCTTCTGATTTACACTCTTTAGATGATTAAATTAAATAAAAGTTTTTTTCAACTAAAAGTAAGGAGCAAAATTAAAAATTAAAACGAATAGAAATCATTACGTATATGAGGGGGATCGCCCCCTCGTCAATAACTCGGTTTTTACGCTTTTTTTTAAAAGTTTCGATTGCTATTGAGCCGGGTCGTTCCTTACAGTTCGTTACCACGAACTGTTTGAATCTAAACAGAAATCATGAAATATTGATCTTTTTTGGCGTTAACGAAAGTATTGTATTCATAAAATTTTACAGTTTCATGAACAGTAATTAAACAAATACAAAACATTTTTCAAGTAAAGTAAGGAGCAAGTTTAGAACTTAAAACAAATATAAATTACTCTGTATATAAGGGGGACTACCCCTTTCTACACAAAAACAGACAGAGACAAGCAACCTGCCTATCAGACATATAAGCATAAAGAGAGAGAGAGAGAGAGAAACACATACAAACACGCTGAGGTAGACACACACACACAGACAGAAAGACAAGCAAACCGTCACTCAGACACAAAGGCATATAGACAGACAAAAAATACATAAAAACATGCACAGACAAAAGACAAAGATAGACACAGAAACATGCAAACAGCGCTCAGTCACACAGGCACAGGGGGAGAGAAAAAAACTGTTGCTAGTGCTCACCAATTATCCATTTATGTAGACACTGATTTCACACTGTAGACACTTATGTAGACACTATACTTATGTAGTACTTATATAGACACTGATTTAAGTTTTATTTTTTGGGATTGAGGTGCGAAATTAATTCAAAATATATGTATAACTAACTTATTTAATATATCTAATCATAATCCTAATTACCTATAACATATATGCATACCTAAATTTTTAAAAGGATTTATCAAACAGTTCGTGGTAACGAACGTTGGATAGATGTACGGTTTAAGTTCTCTTTCTTGTATTCCGTATTTTACCATGTCTTCTGGTATGATTTTATCTCTAAAATATCCCCCATGAACTTCGTTCCATTCTTTATCTAAAAATACTCTATCAGGATCTGCCCCACCATATTCCATTTGAGAATTTTCGCCCCAAATTATTAATGGAATTTTATATGCCACTGCTACTTGTACCGGAATAGTGAAAATTCCTATATGTTCTGGCCATTCAAAATCTCCTAATTCGCGCGCGGCCTGAATGCAGGTGCGGTGGTCGATGTCCGAGAACACGTGGTAGTTGTTCGACTTGTAGTCGAATTGACGTTCCCAGTCGGGCCCCTTGTCCGCCATGGTCAGCATGCGCTCCAAGGCGGCGATGTTGCGCATCTCGATCTTGCTGTCGCGGGCGCTCGCGATCAGCTTGCGAGCCTCTTGCGGTTGGCCCAGGTAGAGCAGGAGATACGCGAGGGCCTCGTGCGCGTGCACGTTGCGCGGGTGGTCTCGATGGCACCTTCCGGCCAAATCACGACAAAACATCCAATATAAATAAATGTGGCACGAAGTGATTCCAAGAGGAAGGTAGCCAACTTGGGTAAAACATCTTTTTACATTCCATGTTTGAATGTCATAAACAAACAACATCAGTCATTCTAGGGATAGGTCTTAGCAAAAAGGCCCGAACACCTTATAGGAAGATCATAAGAAATAAGTTAATATAAAATGGATATGGCAAGAACCAATTTCGTGGGGAAAGGTAGCCAATATTTTCAATTTTTATTATTGCTATTTACTGTAAGTTGGAAAAATAAAATTTAATATATCGCAATTGGCATACTAGGTTTGAAATTTTGTTAATGGCTGGAACATGAAATGTTTTCGCAGTATGGATGAATCAAAGATCTAAACTAAACTGGCCAGCCATGACAATTGACAACAAAAGAAGAATCTCAATAAAAAAGAAACTAACAAAGTTTCTTTCTACGGCCAGTAGAAAGAAAAGATACAATCTTAAACGAAGTGATGACGCAACTCTGACTGCATGGTTTTCATGCCCCTGAGATTGCGGGCCACCAGACAATCTTCGACTTGTTGACTGATCTCAAGAAGGTTCGTCATAGACCTGTGCTGACTCTCGTTCCAGTAAAATTAGTGTCTTTTACACTTTCCATATAATGTCCTTTTTATACATATAGTGGAACACCCCATAAGACATAATCAGAAAGGTGAATGACCAGGCTAGTGAACCATTATAATTGCCCAGCAAGGGTTGATAAACATGTGGTCTGTGCGTTAAAAAATGTACATTGGAAAATTATAAATCGAAAATGCATGTTTTATCTTTTATATACATATTTGAGCCAATAACTGCGATAAAATTACTCAATTATCAGTTTCATATGTTGGATTATGCAAGAAAATTCAAATTTTGCTAGAAAAAAAGTAAACTATATGTGCTGAAGAAATGAACAAGCAAATATGAATCTTTTATTGGTTACAAGTGTATTAATAAGAAAAAAAACAGGTTATTTCCGAGGCAAGTTGTTACCTGTAAGCAAAATCAGACATTGCACCGCCTACCTTCAAATCAACAGAGCATAAATGTGATATTTAACTAATTTCTCTGATTTGCTGGTTCAAATTTTGTCACAGGCCAATGTCACAACAGCTAGTATCGCAATTGTTCTGAAACAGCTGGCTACAAAACCTTGCCTACTTCATACATTTTTATTTTGCCCCATGGAGGAGGAGGGTCAACCAGAAATGGATGCACTTCTAGAATTAGCATTTCCAAGTACTATTTTAAAAGGTGCTTAAATTACATTTTTTTTTTTTACATAAATACGTAACTAAGAGGCTACAAATCAAAGGAAGTTATATCATACGATTTATTAAGGTGGCGTCTTCTATAGCGTTTAATTTGATAGGTATGGTTTTGAACGCTCACTTTGATAATGAAAAAAAAAAAAAATGTTGATTTGAAGAAGTCAGTGCGGCCGCACTTTAAAAAAAAGAGCGTATTTAGTGCTAGCGCATACGATCCGGTAACGCTGGGACAGAGGAAAGTCTTATTTTCTGCCATTTTAGGGTACCAAACTATGACTTTACCCCAAAGAGGACGAATTTGCTATCAATTTGAAATTCTGAGAAGCTAATTGATTTAAAAGTATCAATAACTATACTTTAGGCTTCCCAGCTACAAAAGCAGTAATGCCACAAGGTGGCAGTTCTGAATTCCACCAAGTTGATTTGCTTTGTTTGTAATAGAATTAGGCTACGTTTGGTGATCTGTAATTGCGTATCAGCTATATTGAGGAAACTTCTTTTGTATTAATGCTAAAGCCAAGGTTCGAACCTGGATCCTCTCGGACCTAGAACCTGGAACATAACGCTTTACCAACTCAGCTACTTCGGCTTGAATACATTTACCTTTTTTGTTTTTTTTTATTTTCATTTTTATTTTTTTAGTTTTATTTTTCTCCTTTTCTTTTTTCAGTTTCTTTTTCTCCTCTTTTTCAGTTTTTTTCCTTTTTTTAGTTTTTTTTTCTTTTTCTGTTTTTTTTTTTTTTTTTTTTTTTGTATCAGAGAATCCTGCTGTAAAAGTTTCAAACTCAATGTTGAGTTTTGTATTTTTTGCCAGAAGACAGATCACGGATGCGTGTTTATTTATTTTTTTTTCCAGGGGTATCGTATCGTTCCAGTTGTCTTAGAATGTCACAAGAGGGCTCATTCTAACGGAAATTAAAAGTTCTAGTGCCCTTTTTAAGTGACTAAAAATTGGAGGGCACCTAGGCCCCCTCCCACGCGCATTATTCCTCAAAGTCACCGTACCAAATTTTCTGATTAATTATTAATTCAATACAAAGCGACTCAAATACTCCATCAAAATTAACAGAAAGATCTTTACGAGCCGAACATGTACAACCATTAGCAATGTAAAAAACAGGACCTCCTTTAGACATTTTTGCCCTACTTAACCGTTCAATCGTATAACCTGGAATATCAACCAATGAATCATTATTATCATTTAAAAATGTTTCACACAATCCGATTACATAAGGGGATGCATGCGACTTAGAAAGAATTAATTTAAATTAATTAAATTTGATATTCAGAAGGATATCATGTCTAAGAGCTCTTATTTTAAATTCTGACCGGATCAGGTGACATTGAGGGGATTTGGAGGGGGAAACCTAAAATCTTGGAAAATGCTTAGAGTGGAGGGACCGGGATGAAACTTAGTGGGAAAAATAAGCACAAGTCCTAGATACATGCTTGACATAACCAGAAGAATTCACTCTCTTTTGGGGAGTTGGGGGGAAGGTTAATTCTGAAAAACTAGAAAAAATGAGCTGATTGTTGTTTAACTATTATGTCAGGGCCCAGGAAATTCACATGCCCAGAGTGCAGACGTCGTGCCATTAGTGGAACGGTGCATTTCACTCTAAAAAACAGAATTTTAATACGAATAGTTACATCAAAAGAATAAAATTTTAATGCTGATTTCAAATACATAAGTTTCATCAAGTTTATGCCTTACCCATCAAAAGTTACGAGCCTGGGAAAATTTGCCCTATTTTAGAAAATAGGGGGAAAACAACCTAAAAGTCATATATGGAAGATTTGGACTTGCCGACAGCAATGCGAAAATTTGCAAGACTGGAAAAAGGGATTGTTCTTGTCACAGGTCCTACCGGTAGTGGTAAATCGACAACGCTTGCATCTATGATTAATCATATTAATTCAACGCAGCAAAAACATATTCTAACAATTGAAGATCCGGTTGAATTTTTTCATACATCAAAGAAAAGTCTGATCAACCATCGTGAATTGGGTAGAGATACACACTCATTTAAAAATGCTTTGAAGAGTGCGGGTCGTGAGAACCTCGCCACCGCCGAGTCGCAAGAGGAAGCCGAGGCCGTGCTCGACGAGTACATGGAGATCCTCGCTCGCATCCACCGACTCGACACGGGGCCCTACGAGGCGGTGGGGATGGAGCGCCCCGAAGGCGACGCGGCGTTGGGCCTGGCCGATCTGCCCAGGTGGGAGGCGAACTACCGCCGCTCGAAGACGCGCCCCGAGCCCGCGATCGAGTTCATCCTCGCCTGGTTGAAGCGCAACGTGCCCCGGTGAGTTTGCACCTATGTTCATGAATGTTTCTCGTTTTCTTGTTTATTTGCTTGTTAAAAATCACACTGTTTACCGAGGGAAAGGGGACTGTGTGAAACTGTGCTCCCTTTGTTCTTGTGTTGTTTCGGTTTGGAATTGTTTCTTAGAGTCTTCTATTGCTTAATCATGTATTTGCCCCTGTCTTTGTTTCTGGATTCGTACTTGTGAATCTTTGCTTCTTCCTTTCTGCTTTCCTGTGTCTTTTCCTGCTTTTATTCTTGGCGTCATTTCCATTAAGATTCTATGATTTTTAGGGTTAGGTTGTTACCCCTTATTTAAAAAGTGAGGCACATTTTCTTAGGCTCGTAACTTTGGATGGGTAAGACTAAACTTGATGATACTTATATATTGAAAATCAGCATAAAAATCGTTACCACAAACTCTATGAAGCAAAACTATATTTTTTGACTGTTTGGATTTTTGAAGGTGAGAAATTCTGAAGTAATATTGTAGTTGCATTCCGTTTCCGGGGTTAACTATCAAAAGTTACGAGCCTGAGAAAATTTGCCTTATTTTAAAAAATAGGGGAAAACAACCCCTAAAATGACAGACTGGATGACAGACTATCATCAAGAAGTGAAATTAATCATTTTGTATAAAATGATTAATTTTGTAAAAATTAAGCCATCTTTACTCTCACAGAAACTATCTGTCTAGTCTTTATTTTAATTAGCCATGGCTCCCAAGTCTTTATTCACCTCGACCAAGTTGATAACACACGTTACGTCTCTGTTTTTTAATTCTGAAAAATTAGGTATTTTTAACTTACGAAGGAGTGATCGGATCTTGATGAAATTTGATGTTTGGAAGGATATCGTGTCTCAGAGCCTTTATTTTAAATCTTGACCTGATCCGATGACATTGGGGGGAGTTGTAGGGACCTAAAATCTTGGAAAACGCTTAGAGTGGAGGGATCGGGATGAAACTTGGTGGTAAAAAAAAAATCATAGGTTCTAGATATGTGATTGACATAACTGGAACCAATCCGCTCTCTTTGGAAGATACTTTTAGTTATTTTTTTAAATATTTTTTCTTGGTACTTTCGTTAAACAAAATCGAAAAGAAAACAAAATTGGACTCTTACTAAATTTGGAAAATACATTTACTCCCACCCTACCCACATTTTTGTGAATTGGCGACCTTAATATGTATGTATATATTTCCAAAAAAAGCCGTTAGGCCATAGAAAAAAAAAACATAAACATAACAAAGCGAATAAAAACACAGATAAGTCAAAAAGAAAAACGAAAAAAGAGAAATGTTTGCCCTACTCGTAAACGTAACAAAATTGCATCTAAACAAAGTTTTGGTGTTTTTTTTTAAAGTTTTTTTTTGTACCCTTTTACCATAAAAAAAATCCTCGTTTTCCCAATTAAATTCTCTAAAAAAACCTGTTTTTAGAATAACAAATGTCCAGAATCCTTAAAAACAACTTTCAGGAAATCTTACAATCGATAGCGAGGGATTGTACGATAATGTTAGCTAGAAAGTCTTCGAAAATCCTGTACCCGAATATTCCTCTGCGGAGAGCCAAAATCAAAACAAGCAATTAATTCAAAAACGTCCAGAAATTAAATAAAAAAAAAAGTTTTTCTAAATGAAAGTAAGGAGCAACATTAAAACTTAAAACGAACATAAATTACTCCGTATATGAAAGGGGCTTTTCTTCCGCTACCTCTCGCTCTTTACACTTAATTTTTTTTTTTTTTTTTAAAGGCAGAGTTGTGAGAAAGAGTCAAACTTTAGCATAAAGAGCGACGCGTTGCGGAGGAAGACAAACCGGGATCCTCAACAATTTATACGTACATACACTCGATCTAGCCATGTACATGATGGGGGCACAAGGAACACTACAGATAGGGTTAACTTGGGGTGGCGACTCTGAATAGTTAGGTGAGAGATTGACAGTGGGATCACATAAATGAGGTGGGTCTACACACACCCACAGTGGGGCCACATAAATTGGGTCTACCACATAAGTAGATTGACATAAATTTGGGGTGGACTATTAACAAATAAGGTGGACTTAGTCACAATGGGCCAGTTCCACCGCCAGGTCATAGTTATGCCGACTGGTCTCGCTGATGGTGGTAAGCCATTGCACGATGGCGGTGTTTTCTTCATAAAAGCGCAGGGACCGTGGGCGCAGCCATTTGAGACTGGCAATTAAGCGCAGCATGACAAAGCCACTGACGGTTGTACTGCGCACTTTACGTGCGCCGCTCACGCGCTCGATGAGTTTTCGTAACCAGCGCTTTTCCAGGCAGGCCTGGCCCAGCGCACGCGGCAGCGCCGAGTCGGTTGGTGGGCTGGGTTTGGGATCCTTTGTCTGAAAGGACGCGGGTTCGAATTCCAGTGTACCCAATCGTTCAGTTTGGGAAAGGAGTCAGTGGCGTGACTCTGTAAGCTTAACCAGAGTCGACCCAGCTTTAAATGGGTACCTGAAGAAATCTGGGGGAAGGTAAACAGGAAGGGTGTGCGAAAGCACAGGAAAAATGAAAAATTCCACATCAGATTTGATGATATCAGACACATTTTGATATTAACAGAAAAATCTAATCTAATGGCACTGAAAGTGAATAGAATGTGGGTTGAAACAAATGAGGGTTGAGTTGCACAGGGATTGAGTAAAACGGAGATTGTGTTGAATGAGAGTTGAGCCGAATGAGGTTTAGTTGCACAGATATTGAGTTGATTGAAGGCTGAGTTGAATGGGGGTAGAGGTGCGCAAGGATTAAGTTCTGCGTTGCTCAGTTGCACGAAGGCTCAATTAAACAGGGGTTAAGTTTCATGGGGCCTCAGATGTACCCCGCGTTTTTGCGCAGATGACCGAGAAAGTCGAAAGCGGTAATCCCGAAGAGGCCCTGGGCTGGATCACCAAGCAATACGAAGAACTGGTCGGCAATTGCGAGGGGCCCAGCCTGCGCTGAACCCGCTATAGGCACCGCAACCCCTTGCGCACGGTAGCGCATTCCATGCGCTGCCCTGCGCGTGACATAAGCTGCAGCGCGCCTGCGCCCGGGGAAACGCTGTCGGAATTCACCTTTTCCGTGCTATCTTTCGGTTTACGCTCTTTACGCTAAAGTTTTCAGTACTTTGTAGTACTTCTTATTGTTCTAATTAAACGAACAGAGTGTTTCGGGAGTCGCTCTTTAAAAATTGGAACATAATTAAAACTTTAGCGTAAAGAACGAGGTGATAACGAGGAGCAGTCCCCCTCATATACGTAATAATTTCTGTTTAAGTTTTAATGTTGCTCCTTACTTTAAGTTGAAAACACTTGCTTTTTTTATTTAATTTCTGGTCTTTTTAAACAATGGCAGGAAATGAACAAAACAAAAACAAAATTAAAACAGTGTCGTTTCGTTTTGTAAAAAAAAAAAAAAAGATCTTTAATTCTTTGTTTAAAAAATTGAGTTTAGTAGCACTTAAGAAAGTAGCTCCAGCCGAGTAGCTACGACACAAAAGATTAACTGAGGTTTGTGTCTCGACATACTTGCGGAAAATTTTGCTAGCTCAACAGAAATGTGCCTTTAGGCTAAGAAGTTCATTTGACCTATCCCTAAATAAAAAGCTACTCATTACTAGTGATATTGTTTTAGGTCTGGGGACTTGTATTGTTATGAAACTAGAAACCCGAACGGTTCATTTTTTAAGCCTGTTTCACGTTGGGTAAAATTATCATTAGTTGAATGATGTATTCAGCAGTCCCAAGAGTCAGCCCCTCTTCAAAATACCAAAACAAAGATGACTATAACCAATTCCTTAGCAATAATAATCATAAAAAAGCTTGCAAGAGGGGAAAATATCTCCAAATGACTTCTTAAAAAGAACAAGTTTTAAACGGTAACAACCAATCTCTCATCAACTCATAAATGATAATAACCAATCTCACAATATTAAACACACACCAAAAAAACAATAATAAAAGAACTATGAGCCTTAGCCTTGCAAATACTTTTTCAATTTATTTCTAAATAACCCCATGTGCTCAGCCGCCTGAATGCTCTCTGGAACAGAGTTCCATACATTAGGCCCCGAAAATATAGTAGGGAAGACGGCCGTGATTCCACTTCTCTGCTGGGCGACGAAACCACTAGGGTGGCTGAAAAGACATATCTTAAGGCTTTTCGATCCCCACAAAAATTTGATTGAACTGTCGTTAAAGACTTGTAAGTCTTAAAAATGATAAACAGATGTCTGTTTTTTATCAGAAAAATAATTGGATTATGATATAATTTTTGATACGTATTGTGGTTATTTTTATGGCACTTGGTATCTACCAAGTGACATGTAGCGATCTCAAATTCTGTGTGTCGGTCTGTCTGTCCGTCTGCCGGTTTGTCTGTCTGTGCCGGTTTTGGGTAAGGCTTTTACTACTGAAGAGAGAATTGTTAATATGACCCGCATGATAGCAGGGCATATGCATTTCAACAAGGGAGGTACTGTCGCAATTGTAACTTCACAACTGTGACTGCTAAGTCACGAGTGTCAGTCTCCGTCTTATATTGCTTCCTTTTAGTTTTATTGAAAGTTGAAAATTGACTTCCGATCCTTCAGTTTAGATCTGTTAGTGATAACCAAGGTTTTGTTTATCAAATTAATAGAAATAATTTCTTTCCGTAACCAAACACTGTCAGTTGTTTATGATTGCTTAAGTCTGGGGAATTGGTAAGCAGTATGTAATAGTAGCTAAATAAGTATACGACCGATTAGTGCCTATTACCTATCCAAATATGAGCTTTTTCTGCTTTTCATTGCAGCGTTTCACACTCTCATCCCCCGTCCACTTTATTTGCGAAAAATAAATAAAACCTAATTTACCCCGGATGATTACCTTTAACATCTCCACGGGCAATATTGAGTCAGCAAAGAAAAGCAAAGTTATAGTGCCCTTTTTAAGAGTAGGGAGAAATTAGAGGGCAAACAGCCCTCCTCCTAAGCCCATTCATTTTCCAAGCACATCCAGTCAAAAATTTGGAGACAGCCATTTTGTTCAACATAGTAAAACGGTCCAGCAACTATGTATCTAATGATATTGGTAAGTCAACGCCAAAAATAATATAACTGGCCCACTATACTTTAAAACTAAATGTTTTTTTTAACTAAATCAAAAGGCACTGTGTGAATGGTTGCCAATAGGTAAATCTCATTAACATGATAGATTGACGCGGGAGACTGGAAATGGGTTGAAAATACCCGAATCGAATTCAACAAGACTATAATTCAGGAAGTTCATTAAATTGAAGAAATGTTTCCCCCAGATAAATAAATAGGAATATTCTTTCAGTTTCTTCCATACGCTCTTTAATAGAACTTTGAAAATACGATTTGCAATAATATCCTAAAATAGGTTTTAATCCTAAAATTAATCATAATTATAAAATATTATTTATGGAACCCCTTACTAGGTTGCAACTAAAGCTGCAATCATGAGTTACAAAGCAAATTACAAGCGGGAAGGGACCTCAGAGAATCAGACTACTAACGACATCCAATAATTATCATGCTGTTTTCTCTTTTAGATTTCAGCTATCTCTACAACCATGATACCAATAAAAATTATGTAATCCCCTTTTATAATTCACTATACAATACTATAAATGACCTTTCAAAATGCATGCCTTCGGACGATGAATTACCAATATTGTTTGCAGAAAAAACCATATATTTGCTAATATTTCAATAAATAGAGACACAGGGAATTTAAATATTGACCCAATTTATGGTGTTCTTTTGAAAAATGAGCCAATATTCAATATTGGCTCAAATGTAGGGAAAAGCAGCTATTTGAGTTACTTCAATGAGAATCAAAGAGCAACTGAGGAAAAATTATGAAAGTTGAAACTTAGTTAATTATTCTGTTGCGAAATAATCCTCCTGTAAGATAATATTGAAGCAACTCTTTTTGGTCTAGCGCAACATCAGTTTTAAATGTAGCTTATAATAGAAAAGTTTGAGATAAAAACAATTACACAGAAACCAAATCAAAATGCTGCAATATCTTTGACTGAAATTTTTGTGAACATGAAAATTTATTTGCTCTAGTTAAAGATCCATAAATAAATTAGAAAAAAGTGGCATATATTTTTACCCATATCATTTGTCAATTTTGGCTTTGTGAATAAAATTGTAGTGTCAACATCCTGAGATGTAGAAGGCCCTTCGTCCCCTTCATCAAAGGCATCGCATTTTAATGCTGATTTGAAATATATATGTTAATCAAGTTTAGTCTTACCCATGAAAAGTTACGAGCCTGAGAAAATTTGCCTTATTCCAGAAAATAGGGGGAAACAACCCCTAAAAGTCATAGAATCTTAACGAAAATCACAAACATCAGATTCAGCGTATCAGAGAACCCTATTGTAGAAGTTTTAAGCCCCTATCTACAAAAATGTGGAATTTTGTATTTTTTTGCCAGAAGGCAGATCACAGGTCATTAATGCTGCGTTTGGCTAAGGCTGCTAACATGATCTCAGTGTCTCCCAGTATAGAACAAAGGGCACGTATGAAAGCACCTGAATTTCTACCGCTGATATTAGAACCACAATCAAGGTAAGATTTTGCATATTTTAAACAAAAGAGAATGAAAGAATTACAAAAGTGGAAACTACCGCTACGCAGTTTCAAAAAAAAAGTTGACAAAAAGAAAAAAAAAAAGACGCGAACGCCGTCTAATGTTTGGCATTTCTTTCAGACGTCATATGCGGAAAAACATGACGTCACTCGACAGATAGACAGACGGACAGACAGACAGACAACTTATTTATATATATATATATAGATATCAGATTTGACATACTGTCATTCATGATTTTATATACAAGTCATACAGATTTGACATACATGATTTGACATACAGACTTAACATACAAGTCAGTTGCTAAATTTACTTAAGAGATCAGTATGTCAACATCAAGGATATTATTCTTTAGTAATTGATGATTTTTCTCGGATGCTTAAGTCATCAGCGTAATCTAAGTCCAGGGGAGTTTTTAGTTTTTCCTTCCCATTTGATTCCGTGGTCTCCCATTTCCTTTCCTTTGCTTCTTGAAGACAAAATTTGTCAAAATGGTTTGCCCAGTGAGTTGGTGAAATCGGTGCCCAAAAAACTACGTGCGTCAGGCCCTTAAGTATAACATTTAACACTTAAATATCATCTAAAATCATTACAATCATTATAAGCAAAGTATAATGAAAAAAGAAATCACCTAGGACATATGTACAGTCCTATCGCTATGATGAGTTTGTGTGCCTTCACCAGATCAGTCAGACTAGTAATTTTAGTTCATGAAATTGAAAGTTATAATTAACTATCAATAGTTTTATTTTTACTAAAATTATGACTTTATTAGTAAAGATTTGCTAACGCAAAGACAAGTGAATAATAATACAATCATAATTTCCCGACGTTTCGGTGTCATCTTGACGCCATTCTCAAGGTGAATAATGAATCGCAGTATAACGATTAATCCAACTTTCTTTCTTTCATCCAACCTTTTTTCACTCATTCAACCTTTCAATTATCCAACCCTCTTTCAATTATCCAACTTTCTTTCAATCATCCAATCTCCTTTTAATTATCCAACCTTCTTTCAAGCATCCAACCTTCTTTCAATTATCCAACCGTCTTTGACCTCATTTTTCTAATTTTTTTTCGTTTTGTTTGATCTGCTTGTGGTATGTCATATTAGTCATTTAAGCGCTTCTGTTTTGTTGTTAATTGTTACTAAACGTGCTAATTTGTATCATTCTACCAGAAAAAAGTAAAAAATTGTCACTCTCACGCTCTTGCGAGAAAGTTACCTTGAATTAGATCTTAATTAATGTTGCGAACCGCTCAAGTTTTGTAACAACAAATCAATACCCATTCAAACCTTGTTGCCATACCATGAAAAGTGATATACAAGCACTAGTGGTTGATCACTGTTACATTGTTGGCAAAAAAGCCTTACTTGGAAAGATTAAGGATAAACACACATTATTTAGTGAGACGTTCCTGAACGTCCACGGCGAGGCCGATCTGCTCGTCGCCGTGCAACGTTGCTTCGCCAGCATGTTCACCGACCGGGGGATCCACTACCGGCTCGAACACGGCTTCGGTCAGCTCGAGGTCGCCCAGTCGGTGTCGGTCATGAAGATGGTCCGGTCCGATCTCGCGGAGAGCGGGGTGCTGTTCACCCTCGACACCGAATCCGGGTTCCGCGACGTGGTCTTCGTGACGGCCGCCTACGGACTCGGCGAGAACAATGTTTATCTTCTCCTAAATTCGATTTAAGAATACATTTCTTCTTTTACTTTATGTTTAGAAGATTGAAAGTAGGTTCTTTTTTAGATCGGTCAAGTAGGACTTTGAGTGTCAAGTTCCATTGCAAATTAACTAGTACGGGCTCTAAGAACAAGAGCTAAGAGCTCATATGGCACTTGTGACGAGGCCGGACGAGCCAAGAGCCAAGAGATCATATGGTATGAGCTACAGCAAAATTCTAAGAATCAATAGATTGATTGGTTAGGTTAGGAAAATGAAACTTTCAGGGATGGGTCTAAAGGCTAAAGTTTGTCACAGGAAGGTAATTTGAAGTACCTACCTCCACTTCCTCACCCTCTAGAGGGTCCTGACCTTTGATGACCTCTAAAAATATGTGTGTTATAAAAGTGAAACCTTGTAAAATAGATCTTCTGCTTGAATGAAGAACAACAAAATTGTTTTCAGTTTCACAACTTTGCTCAATCCCAATTTGGCTAATAAGGGTTTAAAGATAGGCCCGCGGCGAGCTGCAGCCCCAGACCAATCGAGCCGTAGAGCACCGACGACGGCAGGTTCAGCGACGCTTGCGCGTTGCCCGCGCCGGTCAACACGCCGAAGAACCCCGACTGCATCGGGCCGAGCAACCCCTGCAGGGATGCGATCGTCAGCGCATCGGGCGTCAGTGGGATCGGCACCCCGAACGTGAACGGCCCCGTCCCGCTCGCCGACATCAACAGCAGGTAGCCCGAGTTGCGGGCGGGGATCGGGAAGTCGATCAGATAAAATAACACACAAATTCAAAATATGTAGCATTTATGAGAGCTACCAAGTGAAGCTTTATAAAACATTTTATGGATGTTGGACCTTTCTATCTAATAAATCACTACATACCTGATTTAAACTGGTTGTACTTGAGCTTCTTCTCACAACAAAAGCACCCCGCCCACCATCAGAATGATGTCGGATTCGATTCGTATTTGGTCGGGGTAAGTGTCGAAATTCGTCAGAAGTATCTAAAGGGGGTACTGGCGAAGGGGTGGGGATTTGTCTCAGGATTTTCTAGCATTATTTGAAAAAAACAATGAAAAAATAAATATGAAAAAGTTTTTTCAACTGAAAGTAAGGAGAAGCATTAAAACGAACAGAAATTATTACGCATATGATGAGCTCACCTCCTCCTAATACCCCACTCTTTACGCTAAAGTATTTTTAGTAATTTCAACTATTTATCCTACGGCTTTTGTGATTCAGGGGTTATTCTTAAGGAATTGGGACAAAATTTAAGCTTTACTGTATTGCTTTTATCAGGCAATTCGTAGTAGCGGACTGCAGTAAGGAGCGGCCCGGCTCAATAGTGTCTGAAACTGTAAAAAACGGAATATTGGTATCAGTAGTTACATCAAAGGAATCACATTTTTATGTTGATTTTAAATATATAAGTTTCATCAAGTTTAGTCTTGCCCATCAAGAGTTACAAGCCTGAGAAAATTTGCCCTATTTTCGAAAATAGGGGTAAACACCATTTAAAAGTCATAGAATCTTAACGAAAATCACAGAAATTACTCCATGTATGAAAAGGCCTGTTCCCTCCTCAACGTCCCGCTCTTTACGCTAAAGTTATTTACTGTTTATAAAGTAGAATTAAGAGAAAGAGTTAAACTTTAGCGTAAACAGTGGGACGTTGAGGAGGGAACAGCCCCTTTCATACACGGAGTAATTTCTGTTCGTTTTAAGTTTTGATTTCGCTCCTTACTTTTAGTTAAAAAAACTTATCTTTTTTTTATTTAATAGCTATTATAAACCAGTAACCGCGGTTCAAAGTTTAAGTGGTGTTCCTTTTTTTAGTCGAAAAAAAAACATTTTTTTTATTTGATAAAGAGGAAAACAGTCAAGCTATTGATTAAACAGTTTGAATATACAGAGTCGAATATATTCTTATCCATTAGATGAGGGGTAGGAGTAAAGGGAAGCAATACACTAAGGAATGAAATAAGCAAGTATTTGAAATTGTTTAAGGTAGTTTTGAGAATTTCTGGCAACTCTGTTCTGACAAGGAAAAAAGTTTCACTTCACTGTTCTTTTTGCTGATGACATTAACTTTTTCATTGATGCAGTGGACCTGCCAGTATCTATATTGAAGTGTTTCTTGTAATATTTTCTTTGATTCAGAGATGTTCTTTCATGCTTTGCCAGAATACTTTTTTTACTTCTTTCATTAATGAATTTCATACAGATTTCTTCTAATACAATTATCAGATCCGTATTCATTTGAGGTTTGTGTTGTTAAAGTGGTGTTGGCTACAAACTTTCCTCGGCCAGAACCTAAAAGCTAGAAGTTTCAGGCTCCTACCCTCAAAAACGTGCAATTCGTTTTTTTTTTGTTTTTTGTTTGTTTTTTGCTAGAAGAAAGATCAAGGATGTGTATTTATTTGTTTTTTCTTACAAGATTGGGAGAAAGAGCAATCGAACGGAAATGTAAAGTTATTGTGCTCTTTTAAGTGACAAAAATATTGTAATATTGTATAGAAAGCACCACAAGAAAGTGGTGCTTTCTGCCATCTTGTGGCACTAAGCTACTTAGCCCCTCAGAAACAACTCCATGACATCAAAATCAATAGGGATTAATAAACAATTAACAAAACAATTGTTTTGGTTTCTGATGAGACAGTTCTTTTGCTTTTCTTACATGATAACATCGTCGAATCAAAGGATGAGATGACTTTTGAGTAACTTTTTGACAACTTACACATGGATTGCAATTTTGGTTCAAATTAGATTTGATAGCCGTAGACAAACAGGACTTTATAGCCTTTGGACATTCAGCCCCTTTACTGACCCTTATTATTATCATTATAACAGCGCATAATGTCAATGATTCTTCTGTTTGTTGTTGCTCGTCATTTAAAATAAAAAAAAATTGCATTGACACTGAGAAGAAACCTTCAGGGACAAGAGCTGAATCCAGTTTTTTTTTGTGGAGGGATATTTTTTATTCAGGCGGGGAGGCAGAGGGTGGGGTTAGAAAATAACGGGTATCACAGTGCCGTTCATCGAAGTCCCCTGCCAAGGGTGTTCGTGAAATTTGGGGCTAATAACCACTGTGGTTTCTCTCCGGATCTGTTTTTCTATCTTTAATTATGGTTAGGCAGTTTGGTCCTAGAAATTATTTAGGGAATATCTAATTAGTGCTAAAAACATAAAATATTGGGAAATTACGTGGTACGGTTCAGAGGAAGTACAAATATCTATTCATCGGTTTAGCTGGAGGCAAAGATGGGAATAGAAAAAATTATATTTTTCAAAAAACCAATCAAAATCCCGGGATGTTTATTAATAGATGTTGATTATAAGAAATAATAAGAAAGGCGCAAATTACAATAAAATTAGGAAACAAATAATTAATTTATTATTTTGGTAGCTCTTATAAAGATTCAGGATTAGTACAAGAGAGTACTCTCTTAAAAGAAAAGTCCTTGACAGCATTAGCCAAGGAACCCCACATCAACTTAATTTAGTCTTGCATGCAACTTTTTATTATTAACAGCTTATGCAGAATCCACTAAAAAAATAGAAAGAGATGTTTTCTGCATCTTTTTTTTGTATTCTCCAAGAATTCATCAATAATGACCCCACCTCATTCCTCTACCTTAGGAAAATTATCCGTTTAAACCAATTAGAAGTATCCTGCACCTTTGATAATGTTATGTTTTTGAACTTACAGAATGAAGATACAGCTCATTTTGATTCAAATTCTAATGACCTCGACGCTTGCAAAATATTGGTTTACAAAAAGTCGCCCTGATGGTAACGGTAGTGAGATGCCTCGAAGAAAACAAATCAAACCAGTACTAATTCAAAGGTATTCTCGAGAGCCGTCCTTTCTTGTTCTGATTCACGCTGATGATTCCGGGCTGAAAAAGAAACAACAGGCTAAACATGATTCCAAAGGTCAGACACACCGCATTGAATACAATACCGGGATAGGCGGCTTGAGCCACCGCAGATATGCCGCCAAGAAAGAGCCCTTCAAGCGCCGCATATAAAGGCGCTGTCACCTGAGCCCATGACGGTTTGAACATTGTGGCCAAGACCATGATAAGACCACCAATCGCCCCGCCAATGATCCACATAACGGGCGGACTGCCTTTTTGGCCACTTAAAAGGGCACTAGAACTTTCAATTACCGTTTGAATGAGCCCTCTTGCAACAATCTAGGACCACTGAGTCGATATGATCATCCCTGGAAAAAAACACAACAAAAAAACAAATAAACAAATAAACACGCATCCGTTTCCACTTTCTTGTAGATAGGAGCTTGAAACTTCTACAATAAGGTTCTCTGATACACTGAATCTGATGGTGTGATTTTCGTTAAGAATGTTTAACTTTTAGGCGTTTTCCCCTTCAATCATTATGCCTTTAATCTTTGCTGAAAATCAAACTCAAACCAAAATTACAGAAAGATTTATTGCTTCCATAGATTATAACAGATGTAGACTTGTCTTTATGCAATTTTCTACGCTTTAGAATAGTTTGCGAAAGGAGTAGAGATACTCAAAAATCATCTTGTCTGCATCGATGCCACGTTTTGATTTTATTACGGCCATATAAAATATTCTTCTTTCATAACTGGACAACTCTCCCCCCTCAAACTTAAATCCCCTACAAAATGTGGATTTTTTTTTTGCTGGAGGAAAGATCAAGGATGCGTGTTTATTGGTTAGTTTTTTTCTAAAACCAATGGTTCTAGAAAATCGGGTGAAGGCTCATTCGAAGCAAAATAAGAAGTTCTAGTGCCCTTTCGAAGCGACCAAAAAGGATCGAGGGCAAATTGCCCCCCTCTCACACCCCTTTTTCCACAGAAACACCAGGTCAAAATTTAAAGACGGCCATTTGATTCCGCATAATCGAAAAGTCTAACCTGGGGAGCTGAAGGGAGAGGAAAAATTATAAAAAATGAGGTATTTATAACTTACGGGTGGGTGATCGGATCTCAATGAATTTTGATATTTAGAAGGACATCTTGGCTCAGAGCTCTTATTTTAAATCCCGACCGGCATTAAGCCTCTGATTATCCTTTTAAATCAATCTATTGATTCTTAGAACTTTGCTAGAGCTCATACTATATGAGCTCTTGGCTTTTCCGGCCTAGTCGCAAGTGCCGTATGAGCTTTCAATACCATGGATATGTGTTTTTTTTTTTTGTATTTTTTCCCAGTGTTGATTGTATCAACCCAGTGGTCCTAGGATCTTGCAAGAGGGCTCATTCCAATAGAAATGAAAAGTTCTAGTGCTCTTTAAATGACCAAAAAATTGGAGGGCACCTTGGCCCCCTCCCACACCAATTATTTTCCCCAAGTCTCCAGATCAAAATTCTGAGATTGCCATTTTATTCACTGTAGTTGAAAAACCTTATAAGTATGTCTTTGGGGGCGACTCATTTGTACAGGATAAGTGAGGATGAGCAACGTCATATGTAAACAAAAACTTAATCTGCTGAAAAAGCATAAAATTAAGTGCACACCTGATGCACAGAACAGAAAGGGACAGTAATCAAGAATTAATTAACACTTCCAGATATTTGTATAGGGTATGTGGGGATGAGTGACGTCATAAGGAAACACAAATTTGATCTTTTCAAAAATGTATAAATGTTTCCAGTTAACAAAAGCGTTCCATTGCGACAAACACCATTTTGCGTTCAAACTGACGGCATCACTCGCGCCTACGCAACGAAACACCGGGACAAACTGCGGACAGGCACCGGCGTCAGCGATTGAAAGCGCTCAGAAATACACGGCGAGGGAACTAAATAGTTGACCACTTACGCCAACTGACGAAAGCTTAATCCCTCCGCCCCTTTATCCTTCATCGCACAACCTATTGACACGCGTGCGGCCGGTACTTTGCCAGAAGAGAACCGCCTTCACAGTTACAAACTCCCTGGCGTGGACCCCACATGAAATGAAATATCAATCCTGGTTTAGGCCTAGAAATTAGTGTTATTAATTTTAGTTTATGGAATTGGTAGATGTCCGAAACATCTAACCGATTACGTCAGATTATGCAGCGGATAATTGAAGCCAGCATCTCTGAAAAGTTCTTCCCCATCAGAATCAGTAACCCTGCATCTGGAGGATCGATTTAAAGCTTTCAGAAGTTTTTGGTGGGAGGGGGGGGTTGAGAGAATTTTTTTGCTTTGGGGGAAGGGAGTAGATGCTGGGGATTAGATGGCAAGATAAAGTTACAAACAATGTCTACAGACGGGAATATCTAGTTAGAGAAGCATTGGAGTGGAATGCTAGGGGTGCGAGAAGCAGGGGTACACCGAGAGAGACTTGGATCCGAACAATGAGAAGAGAAGCTGGAGATGAACCGTGGGACGGACTGAAAGAGAAAGAACAGGATCGAGTAAGGTGGCGAAAGTTCGTTGAGGCCCTATGCATCCACTTGGACGCGACAGGAACATGATTGAAAGGAACAAAAACATCCTTCTCTTGAGTTGTCAACAAAACTTCCTTAGAAATCCCTAGAAACTTTTTTCTTCTTTTTGAAAAAGTCTGGTTAATTAACCACTCTGGATACATGTTACTTATTAGTATTTTTCTTAGAAAAGGCAACTCCTCCTCAAACAATTTTCGAGGCCAAATACTAAAAATCCGGTCAGTTAAAGAAACGATCAAACCAATTTTTACTTGGCGAGCCTAACCGGAGCTAAACGACAAAAATCCATTTTAAGATTTTACAAAATCACCAGGGGACGAGATTACCTACCAGACCAAAAAGAATTGCTTCATTAATAGCTAACAATAGGATTATTTCGAGGCAAAATAATCAACTTCATTTCCATTTTTATACTTGTTTACTCAGTTGCTTTGGTGTTCTCATCGAAGTAACTCCAATCGCCTCTGTGACCTATGTGGATCAGTTGTGATAATTATATTTTATTAATATCGGTGGTATTTTTTTGTTTTTAGTTTATTTGAGTTTTTGGAGTAAAAAATATATTATGATAGTATACCAATGACGTGCTATGTTGTATAAACGCTGTTACATTCAGACAATATTTTTCATTAGTATAAAATATACCTAGAGGACGACCCATAAAAAAGATACCAAGTTAACGGCCTTTTGAACTTCCTTCTGGTGAATACATGTAAAATTTTGAACCACAAATTTTGAATACCATGAGAGGGTATCAGAATCTTACAAATGCCAAGGTGGGGCATGGCCCAAAATTAGTTGGCATTCCATTAAATGGAGCTGAGTTTTCTTTTACATTTCAAGAAAGGATAGTCCCTAAAAATGTTCTAGCATACCTATTAGCGGACCATGTGTGAACCTCAAATGTCAGCTCAAAGGAAACATTAGGAGACAGGGATATTTAGATTTAATGAAACCTACATTATTTATAAAGGATGGATTTTTTTTTCGATTAAATGGAGCTGAGTTTTCTTTTACATTTCAAGAAAGGATAGTCCCTAAAAATGTTCTAGCATACCTATTAGCGGAGGAGAACGCGGAAGCATGGTGGATTGGGTACACACGTGAAGTCGGACCTGGAGGTAAAGTTAAGGAAGGATTTGTCTCTTTATTTAAAATTGTGTTTGAGAGCATTGTACTGGAACTAAAGCTGATGCAGTCTAGTATTTATTTAGTTGCTTCAAATAGACCCCCATCTTCTGATCTTTTCCGTTTTTTGCAATTGTTGGAGGAGCAATTAGAAAAGTTGCCGGTTTCAATTTATTCACGTGTGATTATGGGGACTTCGTAAAGAATGTGATTAAAGGCTCTTTTCCTATGTCAAACCTTTTAGTTTTCGAGGGGCTTCCCGCCAAAAAAATAATTAAAAATTAAAAATAAACAAAAAAATGAAAAAAGTAACAGAAAAAAAATAACGAAAAATAAAAACAAATTTAAAAATAAAGAAATAACGAAAATTAAAAACAAATTTAAAATAAGAAAACAAAAAAAAAAAATTTAAAAATGAAAAAAATAACGAAAAATAAAAACCAATTGATAGAGACATAGACTTGTTAAGGCTAACTTATCAGAGGACAATCAAGATTTTATATAGCTTCAACTCATAAAAACTGCAAGTGTAATGGCTCCATTGAAGACATTGAAAATTTAACCCAATATATACCAATCTCCTTCCAAGACCTATAACAGATTACCAACTAAGAATAAGCTAAAGAAGGACATTCTTCGTTAATTGATAAAATACGTTTTACATAATAGAACCTAGAGAAAATTAAGCGAGAATTGATGAAAAATATAACCAAAACCTAGCATCCTAGCAAAAGTATCCTCTCATGATGTTTTAAACCTTCTTGGCGACTTCAACGGCACTGTCAGAGATACAGAAGGCGTTTGGAACAATGTTCTAGGACCTGTAACACCCAACTGCTTTAACAACAATGGACTAAGGCTCCTTAGCACAGAAATTAGTACTAAGGTAAAGCAATGACAGAAGAACAAGAAAGATATTAGACTACATAATCGTGTCCCGACGGTGGCGTTCCTCTATAACTAAATGCCAAACTTGGAAAAGAAAAATGGAAAATTTTGGAAACGAAATGGAAACGAAAAATGGAAACGAAAAAACGAAAAAGTGGGACTTAAGCTTTTAACAAGCACCTCAGCTGTCGATAGGGATAATTAGAAGTCTATAAGGCTTGCCGGCTAATAATCAATTTGGAATGTAGTTAGCATTTTAGTCTTTTTATTAAGCTAGGTCCTGTCCTTAACAAGTTTTGCGAGCCAATTTTTTTTGCCTGTAAGCTAGTAATTTTCAACTCTTTCAGTAGCGTGATGAATTAAAATAAACACCGGAAAGATTTCTGTGCAATAGAAGGGAGTTGTCACCTATAGCATCTTAGTGGACAGTAACCACATTTTTCCAAGGAAAATTCTTGCCAGAAAACTTGATACCCGCTGAGAATTCCTCTTGGACAATTCCGCCGTAACATTCTCTCCATACGTAAAATTGTGCATGCAAAAAGGAAAAAAGACAAATAAACAGAATTTGCATAGAAGAATTCAAGGTAATTCTTCCGAAAAAGGGAAACAGAAAATTTCCTAATTGCCGTAGCAGCACCATGTCAGAAACCTGACGATTCATATACCTGAGAAATTGCTGAAGGCATTTAAAGTAAGGAGTTATCCGTTTGAAGCAGGCGAGATGTTAGAATTTCTTGAAACATTTGGAATTGTTTTCGAGGAAATCTCAATTTCATTCGATATTTCTTGATGAACTCTGTCATTTAATTCGTCTATTTGATCCATATTGTATTGGCTAGCATCAATCAGCGGTAAGACTTTATGTACACAATCATTCATGGAGAAAAAAAAAAAAAAACACGTATCCGAGATGTTTCTTCTGGCAAAAAATATAAAATTCAACATTTTTACAGATAGGAGTATGAAAAATCTACAGTAGGGTTTTCTGGCACACTGAATCTGATAGTGTGATTTTAATTAAGATTCTATCAGTTTTAGGGGGTGTTCCCAACCTTTTTAAAAAATAAGGCAAATTTTCTCAGGCTCGAAGCCGTAAATGAGTAAAACTAAACTTAGTGAAGTAAAGCAAAAAGCTCTTAAATTATTCATATTTTAAACATGATTCTAATTCATACTTAAAACATAAGAAAACAGGGAGGGGTTTGTTGGCAGAAAAGGGTAGGCGAGGGGGCTTGTTGCCCTCCAATTCTTTTTGATTCTTAAGAGAATACTAGAACTGCCAATCTTCAATCAAATGAGCCCTCTCCAAAGTTTGTACGACCACTCTTTCCATGCAAAGTGGCCTGTAGAAAACAAAATTCATGCAATAAACTTTGGTCAGGAGCTTCTTCCTCCGTCTTTATAGCCTGAATCCACTGCCCCATCGTCAGGGTGGACCTTTTGAGAGCTTTTCTCAATCATGGCTGGAAACAGCACCATAGTGTCAACTTGAGGAGCTGCACCTCTCGAGGAAAAGATAGCTTAATAAAGGACACTGCATGGGACTGCATTATGATTAATGGGCATTTCTTCTCGATTTTGTTTTCTTTGCTACTTTGTGATCCTTTGAGCATTTGGGGGGCAGAAAATCCTCTTCCTCGTACCATCAGAGTCACCTCTTAACCACTATTAGTGTTACAAGACATTAATAAAAGGCGCTCATAGTAAATAATCTTACTTGTTGAAACCTCTTATATGAAAGATATTGATCTTACCTTACTCCATTGGTAATGCTATTCCGTACAAAAGAAAAGAAAAATATAATTCATCTTGGTATCCAGTAGACACTAATTAAGTGCTGCTACTTAGTAAAATTTAGCTAAGTAAAATTACCTTCATTCTGAACAGCCACGCAGCAGCTGTAACAAAAATATTAATACCTGTATCCCTTGCAGATGCTTTACCATAGCTGTAACAAAATACTAATACCTGTATCCCTTGCAGATGCTTTACCATAGCTGTAACAAAAATACTAATATAAGTATCCCTCGCAGATGCTTTACCATAGCTGTAACAAAAATACTAATGTATATATATCCCTTGCACCGGAAGCGTTATAACAGAAAAGAGTGAGGTTAAAATAGAATCCACAATCTTAGGGTTTTGTTGTAAAAACAGCGCGCAGACCAGGCGGATGTCGTCGTAGACCTTGTAGAGGTAGAGGTGGAAGGCCGCGCCCTGGTGCAGTTTGACCACCTGGGCGGTCAGGTCGGGGTGGTCCTTCGCCGCCTTGGCGAGGACCGCGGCTTCGTTCTTGTCCTGCATCTTCTTCGCCGCCGCTGGGTCGGTGCCGTCACCGATCCCGGCCAGCACGTCGGAGGTGACGTCTTTCATCGACACCAGCTGCTGCACGGTCAGGCCGAGCACCTCCTCTTCGTGGGTGTGGGGGGGGGGGGGGGGGGGGGGGGGAAGGGGGACGGCGCTGGAGAACCTTCACGTTGGTGACCCTGTTACTACTAATCTAACTCCAGCATTTCATTAGAATTTATTTTCTTATAAATTCTAAGTATTTTTAAATTCTATGTATTTCTTATGGAAATTGAAAGAAATGAGACAATAAGTTTTTTGATTACAAATCATACAATATAAGGCTATTAAAGGCTAGTGTTATGGGCTAGTAGGGGCTAATACCCCTGTCATGGGTAAAATTGCCGAAGATCTGGAAGATGCAATGAAACGGCATAATCGTAAAATATTGTAATGATGCGTTAATAAATGGAGAGGGAGTAGTCAATCCGGTTTTCTACCAGTTACAGATAGGAAGGTGTCCATAATTTGTGATAAGGAAAGAGTTAAAGTGAGATGGACGAAACATTCTGAAAGTGTGCTAAACCAAGTTAGAATTACAGGAAAAGATATGGAAGAAAATGAAAAAGATTGTGATACCTGGATGTTCTTACAGAAAACAAACCTCAGTCACCTCTGACTACTAATCTATTTGTATACTTATTTATCCCTAGCCACCTCTTATAATATCTCAACCATAATTATTAGTAGTAACGGCAGTCGCAGCAGTATTAATAGCAGTAGTAGCAGGTACATTTTGTCTTTTGGTCAACTGAACATCCCACTCATGATGCCCCTGAAGTTTCCTCTTGATATGATAAGCCGTTCTAAAATATTGCTGATACGACCGTATCAGCAACCTGTATGGAGGAGGGAAAAGCCCTTTACTACCAGTTAAAAAACTTATATTATCATCTAGTAAGAAAACTCTTGCAATCTAAATTGCATTTCGGCTCTTTCATTTTCAAAAAGTTAATTTATTAACTTTTATTAACTCTTTCTCTCAACTTTACTCTTTAAAACAGTAAAAAACTGTAATGTAAAGAGTGGGGCGTTGAGGAGGGATAAGCCCCTTTAATATACGGAGTAATTTCTGTTCATTTTGAGTTTTAATGTCGCTCCTTACATGAGGTTTCTAGCTTTATTGTAAACCTTAGAAAGTAGTTTTAACAGTGAAGGAAATGTTGACATCCATGCTATTGGACAGTAAGAAACGTAAGATTGTATCAAGCATTGAAAAAAAAAATTCAAAATTGATCCAGGGAAAGTATGTTTGTTATCTTAAATACCGAGACTTCAGCATATCTTCATTTTAATCAAATCAATTTGACATTTGAAAACAAGTTTTCATCAACAAGAATGCCCCAAAAACAAACATCGATCTCCGCCACCAAGGGTGGCTTAGTATCCATGATCAAAGCCCTAGCCGTTGAATATGCCCGCTACAACATCACCGCCCACACCATCCTACCCGGATGGATCGAAACAGAAATGACCCAAGGCGCCTTCGCAAACCCCAAATTCGTCGACAATGTATCGAAACGCATCCCCGTCCGTCGCTGGGGCGATCCCGAAGACTTCGCCGCCATCGCCATCTACATCATGAGCAGCGCCAGCGCCTACCACACCGCTGAAACCTTCCTAGAACAGAATAAATGTATTTCGATTCCCTTCACTGCTGGGGTCAACAGATAAGCCTGGGATATATTGTTTTAATCCCCAGAAAAATTGGTCTTGAACCTGGTCTCAAAAGTGAGGTTGAAATTGTCATCCTGGCTGTTTAAAGAACAGATATGTTCCCTAATTCATCTGTCTTGTTTCTTTTCTACAGGAATGTTTTTGTCTCATCTTTAGAATGATATACATTTGTTTTTAGAAATGACTTATACTTGAAGTACATTTTATTTGTAATTACGAACGGGTGATCAGATCATAGTGGAATTTGATATCTAGAAGGATCTTGTCCTTTAGAACTCTCATTTTAAATTTCGACCAGATCCGGTAACATTGAAGGGAATTGGAGGGGGAAACCGGAATTCTTGGAAAACGTCAAAATCGAGGTATATTACGAATGGGTGATCGGATCTTAATGAAAATTAATATTTAGAAGAATCTTATGTCTCAGATGCTCCATTTTCAATTCGAATTGGATCCGGGGACATGAAAACCCACCCAGTCACAATTTTGAGACAACCGTTTTGTTCAGCATTGTAGAACGGTCTAGCAACTGCGTTATAAGGGACAAGTACCCCCACAATTTTAATTATGGGGGGATAATAACCCCCTACAATTATGTAATTGGCACAATATGCTTTAAAACTAAATGTTGCTTTAAACTAAATCAAAAGGCATTGTATTTTTGGTTACCAATAAGACACTAAAATAATATGTCGAGACCTGCTGGGGGTATTAAGTTGATATTTCAAATCTAAGCAATTTTCTGAGCTCTTGAAAAATGACGAATTTTCAATATAAGTATGAGCTATCGGTCGTTTTCTATAAAATGATATTACGCATTCTCAGCGCCGTTTTCTCGGTCGTTTTCAACAAAATAATGCGACATTTTCTCAATGACAAAATTATTTATAATAAGGTTGATTAGGTTAGGCCAAAAAGTGCTTAAATTTGTGATAGAAGCGATTATTATATAGGAAAAATAGCATAAAAAAAAGGCATCGAGGAAAACATTTTAAATGTATTTTGTTTTCAGCAAAAAGCAAATTATGTTCTGGTTTTGAGAAGGCATGAGAGTTGTCAGCCTTACTCATGTTGATTTTTGTTCGTTTGATGTTTGACTCGAACATTTATTGCACGATTTAAATAAACATGATAAGTTTAAAAAACTTTAAATTTTGTGTCTGTAATTAATTAAAAATTGTTAAAACTTTAAGGAGGATATATCAGTAGACGTTACTAAACCGACAATCCACAGCCATTTTCTGTGATCTGGAGTTCGTCTACAGACCAAGGACAGAAATCGCAGTTGCGGACTCGCTATCAAGGCTGGATCTCCCTGACGTTGACGAGAAACTCCATAGACAAATCGGAGTATATGTGCAGCAGATTGCACGCGTTCTTCCTGTTAGTTATTCAAGAATACAGGAAATACGACTCCGTACCAAGGGAGACAAACACATGATTGGTCTCAAGGAAGCTATACAAGGGGGTGGCCCAGTGCTAGAAAGCAATGTGCTACAATAAAACAAAGTTCAGCCAAGACTGTGTGATTAAAGCTAACATTTTACAAGCTAAAAAGGCTCATTCATTGAACTAACTGTATTTACTAAAAATTGGAATACTGAACTAATACTGAACTAGTTTTCAAGGTTACAACATATAAACTAACCGGATTATTTTCACATTATCAAACAGTTCGGGGTAACGAACTGTAGTAAGGAGCGACCCGGCTCAATAGTAACCAAAAATTCTAAAAAATTGAATTTTGATATCAATAGCTACCCATGAGAAAAAACAAATAGCGAGCAAGGGAGCGAACAAATCGCGAACAAATCGGCGAGGGAGCCGACGGCGAAGCACGGGCAGAGGCAGCTGGGCTCCAGAAGAAGATTGAATCGTTCCATAGTATCTTCCAATTGCACTATATATAAGCAATTATGCGAGCGACGAACTCGCTGTCTTAGTAGCTCCAGGCTGTCGACTTGGTTATTTCCAAATCGCACACCCTGATTCAGGCAACAAGAAGCGAACTCAGCAACCATCACAGCCTAAAAATCAGAAAAATGTTCAATCAATAGTCACAAACTATTCAACTGAAGATTATCCAGAAACTGCTTCGATCTTACAATCCTCGCAGTTGACTCCAGAAAAACGGCAGACCTGCGCGTACTCTATGGACTCGCCCAGGTGTCAAAATACTTAATCACCGCTTTTTGTCTTGTTAAATGGTATACCCACAGACAAAAATTAACAAGAAAGAAATTCTTTCGTGAAAAATATTTGTGTTTGATACAAACAATGTTCCACGTAAATTGTACGAATATAATTCAAAGCCGCCACAAAACTGAGGGGGAACTTACGATAGCACTATGAAATTCTTCCAAGGCTGTCTTGAAAACTTCCCAAAATGATCAGTCTTTATTTTAGATTCGAATCACGTACAGATTTATATTAGCTGGTATTTGAGCAAAAAAAGCAAATGGAACATAAATTCTTAGGTTTCTTCATTTTTCTTTATCTTTACGAATTCTCTTCTTTTTTCCGTGACATATTTCACGATCAAACCCTGAATAATTCCTTAACGTGCGGTAGTGCTACTTTTTTTTTAGATCCACTTCCTCTGGTACACAACATTATGGGGTTATTGTGTGTATCTCTTGTACGTGACAATGCTCCAGACCCCAAGTTTGCACATACTGCGTTTTTCAGGGAAACGATTGGATTTTATGGAACGTGAGATATCTCTTCATAAATCATTTGCAAGAAAATGCGGATTTCACTAATCCCATGAATACAAGTTTAACATCTAAACTCTCATCACCGAAAAGACTGCGTGGATTGGGCGAATATGTGAATCCCCACTAAGCATTCGTACCCTTTCCATTTACACCCCATGATGACCCTCCTACTTATCCTCAATCCTACTATCAATCACCTAACTGCCCCATCCCTTCAGGTGTCTTTGAAGCAGTGAACGTGGATCCACCAGCTATTAAGGAGACAAGCATGACCATATGACTTATGAAGAACAATTAGTTACTAGTTGAAGACTAAATACCAATCTACAAATATACATATTTTCAGGCTTTCAGGCAGCGAGTATCGGATAGTTGTTTTCTCAGACTGAAAAAATACTATTATATTCTCGTTAGTATACACTCAAGAATGTTTGTACATGGCCTTTAAACATCTTTACATACCTAACTGAAATTAATGAATACGTGAACCAAAAAAAAAGACTGTCTTGCTCGTCTATTAGCAACAGTATTTAATGTATTGTATCTATGCAGAAATATCTTTAAAAGATGCTAGCTCAGCATATAAAATTTGAATTGGCTTGGCTCTTTGGCAAGGCCCCTCCCCAGACATGTAGGTTAAGCTTACATGTCTAAGGGGGGAGGGCTTGTTACAGAGGCAGCCTGCGTATTTAATGTTGCATGTCACTTCGTTTGTATATATATTTACAGTACATTTAGTTACAGCATTGCATTTCGCCATTCGGTGTCGTTTCGATTCGTCATTAGCTACACTCAATTCTTACTCAAGGTTGAACAAGCAACATATTATTTACATGGGCACTTTAGGTACCTAGGGACATTCGACAGTTGTTGAGCATTCAAATTCATGTTGTTGAGTATTCTAATTCAAATTCATGATGAGTATTCATGATTTAAACGAACAAAAATGAAAAAAAAAAAAAACAAAAACAAAACAACATTATCTGAACTTAAATGTTTTCAAAGAAAAGCAAAGATCATTATTAAATCTAAAACACACGGAAAAAAGCCCATGTTTAACCCTTTAAATGTTATATGTCTTTTAGCCTTTCCTGAAAACAAATATATTTTAAACCAAAGATTGTCCTGGCCGAACCCAAAGAAGAGAAATAAAGATCTTTTCCTCGATAATAAAAACAGCGTTAATTTTTATTTCTCAGCGGTACTTGTCTTTGAATGTTTTCTATTCAGGTTAGGATAAGACCCTGGTAGGGCGCGGTTTCGAACTTAATTTCTAACTCAACTCTCCAAGTTTTCTTTATGTATTTATAGTATCCAGATAATTGCTCACTCTGCTACCCAAAAAGAACACTTTTGAACTCGACTTTCAAGGAGTGGGGGGTGCGAAGCGCCCCAAACAACTAGTTGGTGGGACGGCGCGAAGCGCCACCCCAACAGCTAGTAACAAATAAAAATCAAACTTCTCGAAATATAAATCAGTTTCAGTATAGCCTTGTTAGTTCTATTGCGAGAGCAACACTTTGGTTTTGTCGTATTTTTTTCCTTTTTTTTCTAGCACCCTGATTTCAGCGTATTCCTAGAAAGTGGAAAGGGTTTAACCTCTGCGGTTGTTACAGAAAGTTAGGACATTAGCCATGATTACCCTAACTGAAATGGAAAGGGAAATAATTGAACATTATTTGCTTTCAAAGGCTGGAAAAATACCTTATGAATTGATAAATAAATATGCGAAAACAATGTTAAAATTGTGCGAGGAATTAGAAGTACAACATGATGTGTTTTATAAATCAGTTCAGAGATATTATAAAGCAAAGGTAAGCAAAAAGGTCCTTGACGAGATAAACGAAGAAATGACGTCAGACGGTCAAAATAATTGGGGGCGAATTGTCTCAAAACAAATTTATTCACCTAAAAAAATGACCAAGTTTTTTTTATTCGAACAGCGCAAACTTGCGATTTCATTGCTAGATTGCTATATTCCATGGCGATTCCAAGCCCATGACACTTAATGGCTGAAAACGACACCCTCTTGTTTGCATTATCACACAGGTGACATTTTTTCAATAAATCGCTATAAAATCACAAGTGTTTGCTGTTCAAATAAAATAGAGGTCAATTTTAATTTAAACGTTTATTTTTGAGGGAAAAGTTAATCTCTAATCCTTTCCAATTGCTTAACCTTGTTTCTGTTAAGAATCAAGATCACGATTCAGAATCAAAGAATATCAGTAATGTTTTTGCGTTGGGATACAATCTAGACGCAATTGTCTATAAAAAGAAAAAAAAATTGTCAATTGAATGATGCAAACTTTAACGCAGAATTATTACACTTGGATAGCATTATTATTATTAAAAGAAAATTATTTTGGTGGAGCTTGGGAGCTCGGAACCGGAATTCTGACAGAAATTCGAGAAACCGATTAGAAAAAAATAAATATTTAAAAATAAATACTATGTGATATTCTTCACAATAATGTTTGCCTTTTTTTGTATATATAACTAAATGTTCTAAAATATCTTCTTTTCTTCATTCTTTCCATTTGTCATGCTTTCTCTGCGGCTGCTCAATTTTGCATGTGGGGGAATTTCCCCTGTGAACAATTTTCCACGCGTTGGGGTGGAATTTTTCCCCAGGAAGAAATTCTCCAGTGGTGGGAAGTTTCTAGAGCTCATCTTCGTCGCATCTATTCATCAATTTCTTTAATACATTTTCAGTGGCAAACCGTTTATTACACTTTAGAATTTGTAAATTCTAATCTAAAGATTATAAATATCAAAGCAATTTGACCGCATGAAATACACATTATGAAAACAATTGACTAAAATAGTTACCATTATTAAGTTGTTTTTTTTGTTTGTTTTTATTTACTTTTTGACCCCATTCAAGACTAACCAACTGTAAAACGGCTCTAACATTTGCAATATGTGCCGAGTTCTACGCCGCCCGCGCCCGCGGCGGGGTTGCCCTGATGGTGACCGGCGGCATCGGCCCCAACCTCGAAGGCTCGGTCCTGCCGGGTGCTGCGATGATGACCAGTGCCAAGGACGTGGCCAACCATTCGGTGGTGACCCAGCGCGTGCACGAGGCGGGCGGCAAGATCGCGATGCAGATCCTGCACGCGGGCCGCTATGCCTACGGGCCGAAATGCGTGGCCCCCAGCCCGGTCAAGTCGCCGATCTCCCCCTAAATGCTCCCGGATACTTTTTTACTAGCACTTTTCAGAGCTTTATTTGTTAGGAGTCCACTCTGAAAATGGACTACTAAAGTTGGCTCTTTCTCTTTCCACAGATACGATTTATGACAGCGAAAATATTCACAAGATTTTGATTTGTAACATCAGAACATTTAACCAGCCAAGAAAATTTTGACATGCACTCAGAGTGATGAACAAATATAAGCTAGATATTCTTACTCTAAGCAAAATAAGGTGGATTGGATTTATAGCTGAACGAAAATCACACCATCAGATTCAGTGTATCAGAAAACCCTATTAAAGAATTTTCAATCTCCTACTAGAATTTCGTATTTTTTGCCAGAATACAGATCACTGATGCGTGTTTATTTGTTTTTTGTTTTTTTTTCCCAGGGGTGATCGCATAGACCCACTAGTCCTAGAATCTTGCGAGAGGGCTGATTCTAACGGAAATGAAAAGTTCTAGTGCCCTTTTAAGTGACCAAAAAAATTGGAGGACACCTAGGCCCCAGTTTGCGGTGAGCGAAGCGAACCAATTGCAAACGAAGTGGCGAATAGGGCGTACATTCCATGGTGCACAAAGCGTTCAAAATACGCAAATAAGGCATATATGACATAGTTTGCATACACTAGATGCGTACATTCCATGTTGCACAAAGCGTCCAAATCAGGCTAATAAGGCATTTTCCACATAGTTTGCATACACTAGATGCGTACATTCCATGTTGCACAGAGCGTTCAAAATACGCTAATAAGGCATATTTGACATGCTATATCTATTAGCTTGACAAAAGGCATTGGAGTGGACTTCGAAGAAAATATTGCATTTGGAAATAGTGTTGAATAAGGAGCCAAATAATATAAGACTTCTATTTTTATTGTCACTTTTTCAAAAACAAAATCTAATTATCTTAAACCACATGTCAAGCGAGATAAGGTGCTGATGAGCCTCCTGTGGAGCATCTTGCTGGTGGTGTGACTTGACTATGGTTTGGCATCCCAGGTTAGCCTACACTCTGCTTTTCCTCCATCATGGGGCTTTCGGGTTCCGGCAAGTCGACCCTCGTGCGCCACGTCAACCGATTGCTCGAACCGACCGCCGGAGAAATCCTGATCGACGGGGTCGACGTCATGGGCATGAACGATGCGGAACTGCGCGACCTGCGCAACCGCAAGGTCGCCATGGTGTTCCAGAATTTCGGTCTGATGCCTCATCGCACGGTGCGCGACAACGTCGCCATGCCGCTGGAAATCCTCGGCGCTTCGAAGCGTGAGCGCTGGTCCGAGAGCGACAATTCATTTTTGCCGACATCTCACCGACCTGCGTCAACCGGATCTTTGTGAGCCATTTTCATGGGGACCATTGCCTTGGTTTAGGCTCCATGCTCATGCGCCTCAACCTCGATAAAGTCGAGCATCCCATTCACTGTTACTATCCCGCGAGTGGAAAAGTCTACTTTGACCGTCTCCGTTTTGGCACCATCTATCATGACCACATTCGCGTTATTGAGCATCCCATCAAAGAAGATGGCATTGTTCACGAAGAATGTAACAGTTCTTGCTATAGCCCTAAATTCTTAGAAATTACAGTACAGATCTGGCACATATAGAAGGGCCAACTCCGGCACCCACAGAATTTCATTATAACAATCTTGGCTTTTTGCCATGTTCACAGACCTTCCCCCCTTAAATATCCTTAACAAAAGTAGTGCAAAAGTACACACCTATCAAATAGGCAACTATCCAGCCTTTCAGAATATTTCAACCCTTTGTTCAAGAAACTACATACGCACAAATTCTCCACCCCATTTTTAGACAAGAACATTCAAGAGACTTAAAAAATGAATTAAAGTGGGAAGTGGACATCGATTGCAAATTTAGAAATTCTTGTTGAAATCTGGTTGTAAAACAAGACCACGAATTCCACAGCTGAGGCAATCATAAGTATGGCATATCTCCCCGCTATTAACGGCACTCAAAATACACAGTACATAATTTACAATGTCGGCGAGATCCCCTCCCATCCATTAATAACTAGTCTGAAAACTATGTCGTGATGCCATGCATCTAGAAGAAAAACAGCACTAAAATAGTTGATATTTCCAATTATAAAAGTAAAATCCAAAGAAATATATGATTTGAAACGATTTTTAACCTTTGAAACGTTTTTTTCGGCGATTTGAAAAACAGCTACTTTAAACGTGAGTCAGAGACCTCTTCAAGAATCGCTGAAAATCCAAATAAAGTCACTACTTTAGCCAGTGACAGCCAAGGAAGCGATTAATAACTGAATTATCAAGAAAAACCTTACAACAAAAGAGTTCAAGGCCTGTGCCCTGGCGCTGCAGTCCGTGCCCGACGCCAATGCCGTTTGGGCAGGCGACCGCATCTTCAAGCTCAAGCCGTCCGACGTGGCCGTGGCCGTGGCGATCGAGGGCGGTCTCTTCACCCCGGTGCTGAAGGATGCCGAGATGAAGTCGCTCTCGGCGCTCTCTGCCGAGATGAAGGACCTCGCGGGCCGGGCGCGGAACAAGAAGCTCGCGCCGCATGAGTACATCGGCGGCAGCTTCGCGATCTCCAACGGGAGCAATTTTAAAATTTTTGTTAATAATGTTTAGAAGCAAAAGATGATATGAATAGAATTACCTATCAATTTATTTTGCACCTTTTGGTAGACTATGTCCACTTAGTCGAATTGTAAGCTTTGTTACTTGATTATTTTATCTGCCTGAGAATTTTTCTTCTTTAACCATGATTTAAACCTTTTCTTTTCATACCTTTGTTCTTTTTGTCACTAGTTCAGTTGCCTGCCTCTTTTGAAAGTCGTGACTAATAGCAGTAACAATTTAAGAAAATGATATGTAAAAATCATGGTCGAAGTTGTATGTGTAAAAATCATGGTATATGTAAACAACTTCAGACTTAATTTGTCTTTCAATAATGGTGGTAAGAGGATCTTTAGCTCCATATTTTGTGTCTACTCTGGCTGGTCCAAGCTGGCAGATTAAGTAGGCACTTACAACATTTAGAATAAGAACAGAACCTTTTTTCTCCCTTCCAACAGGATTGGCCATAAGGGTGATAACAAGAGAGTATGTGGACACAGGACCGTTAATTTGCCTAGAATCAGAGGTAAAAAGCGTCTAAAGTCAAAATGTGACCATTCTCCAATGAGCGTCAGGCAAGGCGGTTGATTCAATCGATAAACGTAGACATTTGCACTAGTAAAAAAGTCAATTTAATGTTAGTTGAAATACAAGTAATCCAGACCATAGGAAAAGGATACTATTCTATTTCCCACTGGATTGTATTTGAAATTATCTATCTAGCTTATTAACCTCGAGGTATGCTTTACCTTTGAGGGATTGCGGAGGGGCAACCCATTTCATATACGGGATAATTTCTGTTCGTTTTAAGTTTTAATATCGCTCCTTATTTTCAGTTAAAAAAACTAGTTTTTTTATTTAATTTCTCAACGTTTTTGAATTAATGCATGTTTGATTTTGGCTCTCCGCACATTAATTATTAAAATGAAATTTGCATATTTCTTTTTTTTTTGGCTAAACGGCTTTCTCTTAGTTTTGATTTTAGTTTTCTCTTAGACGATTTTGAGAAATAATTTAGGGTGCAAGAACAGGTCTGGAATTAATGATAAGAAGACTAAGACGCTTTGACTAAGAGTTAATAAAAGTGAAGAGGTGATGTTGGGTAATGAGAAGATCGGTCAAGAGAGTAGCCGTGCTTACGTGGGTAGTATTATTGGCATAGATGGTGGATGCAGTGAAGATGTTACAAGTAGAATAGCTAAGGCCCATGGTGTTTTTTCAAGGTTGAAAAAGGTGTGGGCAAATAGAAAGATAAGTAAAAACCAAGACTATTGCCCCCTCCTCGGGCGACTACAAAAAAAAGAGGACACTGCACTGGGGTCCAACGCAACAGGCAGGCTACAACACAAAAAACGCCCCCTCGTGGAGAACAACACAAAAACGAGGGGACCAGGCAGGTTAAACACACCCACACCAACCAAGAAGAGACACAAAACAAGGGCTCGACTGAATTTGCGATTTTCGCAGCCAGGGCGCTCTAGTGAGGAATTTCTTGCCTAATTCTCGGAAAACAGCGACAGCGTCAACACAAAGAATGTACTTCCTAACATATGCAAAGACACACTTTGATCAATAAGAATATGTCAGCTTTTTGAAACTCTTTAGAAATAAGAAATTCTTAGTGTGGTTGTGAGTAGTGAAGTGTTGGCGTTGAAACGTGTCATTTGGAGGTGTGGAGTGAAAGTCACGGATGAAATTACCGAGGATCTGGAAGATGCAGCCAGACGGCATAATAGTAAAATATGATATTGAAATGTTAAGAAATAGAGAGGAAGTAATCAGTCTGGACGATGGTAAGGGCTCGTTCTGTGGATGAAAGATGACAGATTTCCAAAGAATATCCTTTTTGGCCAACCATCTAACCTGCTCAGCGAAAAGCAGGTCGTCCTCATTTGAGAGAGGAGGATGTCATATAAGAAGATTTAAATGAAATGGGAACTCCCTGGGAGGGTGTAAAGAAGAAGATTTGGGATGGATTTGGATTGTGGAGGACCTAGCGTGGCTTTTTTGGCCTCGGATGGCTTGGTACTGCAGTGAGTTGTTGTTAGGTTAGAGGGCTCTTTCGAACGGAAAATAAAATTATTAGTGTCCTTTTTACGTAACGAAGCAAGTTAGAGGGCAACTAGGCCCCCTTCCACACCTCTTTTATTCTTAAAATCGTCCGATCAAAATTTTGAGATATTCATATTGTTCAGCATAGTTGAAAGGTCGAATAACTATTGCTTTGGAGATATCATTACCCCCCACAGCCCTTGGGGAAAGGTCTTTATAGCTACCTTTCCCTGAAATAAACCTTGAGCCCCTTTAGTGGCGGTCGGTGCGCGAAAACCAATCGATATGGTCATGGATTCATCGGCTGCAATGCCATGATGGGCAACGCCCGGCGGCAGATACAACATGTCTCCGGGTTCAAGCAGCCAGTTCTGTTCTGCCTGAAAATTTTCAATTACGCGTAACGGTTTGCCCTCGATAAAGTCGGATTCGCTGTAATCATGTTCATTAATATGCCACTCGCGGTTGCCCAGTGCCTGTAATAAAAAGACGTCATAACTATCAAGATGCGGACCATACGGCGGGCGGTGCGAATGATCCGGCAAGCGATCTCGCCGCGATTGGCAATTAGAAGTTTCGAGAACACGGCGATTACATCCGAAAGACGCCGAAGCGGGATTCGGGAATTTCCCGATTTAGAGTGACGGAGAGGGACAGCCCTAGAACATCGCGCGTGTCCGAGGGGGCGATAATGCCGTCATCCCACAGTCGGGCGCTGGCATACAGCGGGTGGCCTTGGGCTTAGAACTGGTCGGTGATCCGCGCCTTGAAGGCCTGAGAAAATTTATATAAATTGTTTTTAGACAGAGTGGGAACGCCCATAAAAAGTCAAAGAATCTTAATAAAAATCGCACCATCAGATATGGCATATCAGAAAATCATACTGCAAAGTTTTATTATTGCATACGCATCATACGCATGTGTTTATTAGTTCTGTTATTTTTTTTATTTTTTTTCCTCAGGGTGATCGTATCGAACCAATGGTCATATAAGATCGGGAGAGGACTTGCTCAAACGGAAATTACAGTCCCATGTCTTGGAACAATTTTATTGGGTTGATATGTTTCATTGTTTTTATTCCAAAAAACGATCGATTTTTCAGTCCTTATTTTTGTATATTGTACTCAATAGTATGATTTAAGAAGGACTCTTGATGTTTACTACCCCTGGGACATGATTGTCTGAAATTCTTGCTAATTCCAGGTTGAAGCGTCGGAATTCTTCAGTCAAAATCTCGATACGATAATTGTTTTTTAACATCATAACATTCTATATTGCAAATTTCATATTTAAAGTACATATTTCATAATTGATTTCATAATTGATGGAAAAAGCTGAGTCGTACAAATTGTTTTAACATATATATTTAGAAGGCCCAAATTTGGGTGTTGCCCTATACTAGCTTCAAATACCCTCCCTTTCAGTTTCCAACTTTACCTTTACAAGTACCGTGCTTAGCTTCAAGTAAGTAGCTTCATAACTATTATTTCTTTAAAATAATTACTAACTTACTAACTTATTATTTCTTTAATAAACCAAAGATATTGTATTATAATGAAAACTTAACAGTGTTCAAAATGACGTCTCCTTAAATGAAGAAGATCCTTTTTTCCATATTAAAGGCTGGAAACCAAAAGAAACAGAATTGTTGGAGAGCAAAAACCATGGTAAACTTTACACAAAACCTGGACGACTATACCTTCCTCTTTTGGTGAGATTTTACCACTTGAGATACAGATACATCGTAAAGCACTAGCAATCAGCGACGAACATATAGCTGAATGAGTCAGAGGCAACGCTATAGCGTTGATCATTGCTGTTAAAAAAGGAAGGGTGACTGAGGCAAGCTTCCCAGTGCACCTCGGGGGGAGACTTGGAGGAACTGCTACATTTGGGTTTTTGATGTTTTTTTTATTTATGTTTGAGTCGCGATGGCGCACTGTAATTAATTTTGCCCTGACCACAACATATCCTAGGAACAGTCCTGACTGTATGTTGTATGAAGATGGAAAATCTGAAGAAGGAAGAAATGACAGCCTAGATGAAAATTATCTGCATAAGTAGAGATATTTTAGTTTTATAAATATTTTAATATGTCTTTTAATAGTTTTTAGTCTTATTCATATATATATATATATATATATATATATATATATGTATATTCTCAGCAGACACATTGTAATTATATATAATTCTCAAAGAGTGGAGCGTTACCACAATAGCTTGCAATAAAAAGGCGCTGACGGGATTCGAACCCGGGACCTCATGATAACTTAACCAACGCCTTAACCATTGAGCCATCAAGGCTCAAAAGCGAAGGTGAAGATCTATGATAAATTCTTTTGCCAGACATGTTGACAACTCAAATCGAAGAGAATTGTAAGTTTTTTCTCTTCTTCGGAAAAAGTTCAGAACTGAAGTGCAACTTTTTTCTCTTCTAAGTAAAAACTCAGAATAAAATTTAAATTTTTTTCCTGTTTGGAATAAAATCAGAATAGAAGTGTAACTTTTGCTTTTCTTTTGGAAAATTCAAAATCGAAGTTGAACTTTTTTCTCTTCTTTGGAAAAATTCAGAACAGTAGCATGGCCCAACTCAGCACTAATTGCTGCACTGGACTACTTGGTTCTGGATGGCGGTACAGATGTCGCAAATATGAGTCTCCTCGGATTTGACCCAAATGAGCAGTTGATCGACGCCGCTCTTGCAGCCGCGGGCCAGGTGTCGATACTCGTAGCTTGCTCGGGAAACAAGTCCGACGGTGTCCTCAACGCTGACAACAGCTATCCCGGAGCACACGAGGAAACGATCTCGGTCTCTTGG
Organism: Alatinidae sp. Z8VKAUB7J3; assembly: GCA_010016025.2. NCBI lineage: Eukaryota > Metazoa > Cnidaria > Cubozoa > Carybdeida > Alatinidae > Alatinidae sp. Z8VKAUB7J3. The sequence goes on along the minus strand of JAAAKM020721499.1, from coordinate 172,273,103 downwards.
ACTGACTTCAATGACACCCCGGCGCTCAAAGTTATTGTCCTATGGGTTTGAAGAAAATACAGCACGAGGGGGTGGGGGGGGGGGCTAGTTGTCCTCCGATCTCTTTTGACTCTTAAAAAGTGAACTAGAACTTTCAACTTCCAATCAAATAAGCCCTCTCTGAAGTTTATACGAGCATTTCTTCCATAAGAACCATATATGCCCCCAGGGGATAACTTACAACGCCTGCTCTCAGTCCCTGGGGGGTTGTATCAACACCAGAGTTTTTGTTACATAAGCTTTGCTGGTCATCAGGAGTGCCCTATGAGTGTCTTATGAGCGGATCAGATGGTGACCAGAGGCTACAAATTGAGGGAGGGAAAAGTTGAATTGTTATTTTTATAGAATAAACTATCATGTATTTTATTGTATCTTTTGTAAACGGTTTCAACAATCATTTCAAATATAATAATCAGTATAAAATTTTTGTACGAGGAGATAAACCCCTCATAAGCGTAATAATTTTTTTCGTTTTAAGTTTTAATGCTGCTCCTTACTTTCAGCCATACGCGGTTTCCTCAATGCGACCTCGGAACGCGAGATCATCGTCACCGGCAACGCCACCGGCGCCATCAATCTGGTCGCGTACGCGTACGGACGCGGCATGCTGCAATCCGGGGATGAGATCATCATCTCGGATATGGAGCATCACTCCAACATCGTGCCCTGGCAGATCCTTCGGGATGCCATCGGAATCGAACTGACGGTAACGCCGATCTCCGACGATGGCGCTTTTCTGTTCGATGACTTCGCCGATCGATTTTTATGTTCAACGTAGTTGAAAGGTCCCGATATTATGTTTTTTGAGGATGACAGCCTCCCACAAGGCAAAGGTTGTGAGTTATACCCTGGGGGCATATTAGGTTTTTATAGAAAGTGTTGTCGTAAAAAACTTCAAAAAGGGATCATTCCGTTGGAAATTATGAAGTTTAGTGCCCTTTTTAACAGTCGAAAGTGGTTGGAGGCCAACTAAACTCCCTGCCACGCCCACCATTTCCCGAAAAACATCCAGTCAAAATTTAGATACTTTTTGAGGGGCCCCACAAGGCACGAAATTAGCTGGAATAATTTTCCTGGCTGTAATTAATTCCCTGCTTAGTTATCACGACGACCGTTACAAGTTTGTAGATGATCTGTCCATAGTGCTCGCTTACCTGGTCGAAAACAATATCATAACAAAGCAGTTTTCATACCAGCTATTTGATGAGCTAAAGACCGAATGCTCAAGTCATGATCTTACCATCAACGTAGCCAAGTCGAAGATAATTCGTTTCAACCATAGGTGTTCACCCAGCACCTTCCTCGCCAACCGTTAGGGGCGATTCTAACGGCTGGCGAGGAAGGTGTTCACTCAGCACCTTCCTCGCCAGCCGTTAGAAGCGATTCTAACGGCTGGCGAGGAATGTGTTCACTCAACACCTTCCTCGCCAGCCGTTAGAAACGATTCTAACGGTTGGCGAGGAAGGTGTTCACTCAGCACCTTCCTCGCCAACCGTTAGAAGCGACTGATTGATTTCCAACAAATGTTGTTACACCACGTATGTAAACAATGGTCGAAGTTTGTAACTTGCAGCCCCTTCCTCGAGGACTGTGGGAGATAACTCATCCCCAAAGACATATTTATTAGGTTTTCGACTAAGTTGAACAGAATGGCTATCTCAAAATTTTGATCCGGCAACTTTGGGGAGAAAATGTGCGTGGGAGGAGGACTAGGTGCCCTCCAATTTTTTTGGTCACTTAAAAAGGGCACCGGAACTTTCAATTTCCGATAGAATGAGTCCTCTCGGGACATTCTATGATAAATGACCTATGCAGTCACCCTTGGAGGGTGTTTCTACGAGGGTTCTATTATATCTCGAATGTATGCTTAAAATTCTATTTTATCCTTCTTAATAAAATTATATGGTACCATTTCTGCAATGACTTCATATTAAAATGTTAAACCTACTACAAATGTATTTCCTCCGGTGCCCATACCGAGTTTGAAAAAAACACTTGTTCAAGTAACAATTTCCTCATTCATTCATTAAAATCCTGGAAAAGACTCAATTCACCAGCTGTGGCGGATCTATCTGGGGGAGGGAGGGGGTGCTCCCTTAAAGTAGTGGCAGATTTAGGGTTGGGACCGCTTGATCTGGTTGGGAAAGGGACGATGTGGCACTTTAAAGTAATTTCGCGTAACTGGCTTTTGTTAGTTGAGTTATAAATAGGTTTTTAATTGTTAAGATTGTTTCTTTTTCTAAAAAACTTTGAAATGAAATTGCAGTTACTTTGTGTAGTTTCTGTTAGATTTTATTGATAACACATACCGCCTAAAAAAAATAAAAAATAAAAAAAAAACATAAAAAGCAAAAAAACAAAAAAAAACTAAAAAAAAAATAAAAAAAGGTAAAAAACTAAAAAAACTAAAAAAACTAAAAACTAAAAAGAAAAAAAAACTAAAAAACGGAAAAACCTTGAAAAATAAAGGAGAAAAGGAAAACTAAAAAAATATAAATAAAAATAAAAAAAGGTAAAAACTACAAAAAAACTAAAAAGAAAAAAGAAAAGAAAAAACTAAAAAAGCTAAAAAAGGGACCCATTTCCTGGAGCTGTAGGCGGAAATCGTCAGCCTCAATGACGAAGTCATGAATGTGTCGACGGCCAAAATCCTGAAGGATCTGGAAGAGATCGAATATATCGCAACGGCGGCCGAACATAAGATAGGCGAGTATGTTCACAGCCAGGCTGGCCTTGCCGTTGCCCTATCCTCGGTCTCGCTGGTGCTCGGAACCCTGCTTGCGATCGGGCTTTCGGTTGTGCTGGGTCGGATGATCAGCCGGCCAGTGAAGGGCGTGGAGTTTCTGACATCTGAATTACAAATGTTACTTAAAAACTAAGAAAAATACCATGTCTTTCATAGAATTTGGCTTTTTTATTCATATTCAAGTTAAAATTTCCTTATACTCCTCTTATTTTTATTCAGCCTAGACCTGATCTATTTTAAGATCGAATTTTACACCCAGGAAAAAGCTTTCGGATTTTTTTTTTTTTTTTTAAGTAGGAACTACTAAAGAACGAACTAAGTTGTCATCATTGAACAAGTTTCCTCCGGATCCTATGACTCCTTTGCAAGTTAAAAATAACTCATTTTTTAAATTTTCTTTTTTTTTTCGTAGAAAACTACGAAGTTTTTATTTTTCAGAATTAACCCTCCCTTCCCTAACTCCCCCCAAATAGAGTGGATCCGCTCCGGTTATGTCAATCACGTATCTAGAACTTCTGTTTATTTTCTCACCAAGTTTCATCCCCATCCCTCGACTCTATGCGTTTTTAAGATTTTAGGCTCCCCCCCCCCCCCCCCCACGCCACCCGCCAAAATGTTCCTCCGGCAGACAGAACACAATGCCCAGCTGTCGACTGGATCGGTCAGCTACTGGGCTTATTTTAAAGTTGTTACATGAATTCACTGTTTTCCTTGCCAAGCCGCTCTCCTCCATTATTAACCAGTGTTTCCAAGAGCAAGTATTCCCTAGTGCGTGGAAGAGAGAGTACGTTTGCGTCTTACCCAAAGTGAAGGGTCCCAAATCTTGTGACCAACTCTGACCTATCTCAATAACCACGAACCTGTCTTTGTGAATGGGCAGGCAACGGATGTATCATATCGGCCATTTCTAACGAAAGGATCTAGTTTTTTCTCCCGTGGTGCTAAGCATCGATAGAAATGAGAAGTGAAATAGATTTAAGAAACGGAAAGTCCGGTGAACTCAAATTCTCCTATTTTTAAATATTTTAAATCTTTTCAAATTTCTACCTTAGATGATGTTTTAAAAAGATCTGAGAGGCAAGACCTTTAAAACAACTAACGAACCAAAGTCAACACATACGAGTAAGTAAAGTACAAATGATGTGGTAGGGTTTAAACTTTTACAGTAAGTTTAGGGGGAAAGGGACTGTAGCCAAAATCCTGTTTTTAATGATTTTTATTTGCTTTAAGTTTGACTTGAATATTCAATTTAATTTTACTCATTTAAGATATAATAAAAAAAAGAAATCACCAATGCAACAGCACAAACGCATAAATAAACATACATCATAAAAAAAAAACAAAAAAATACAAAAAAAAACATATAAACAAAAGAGAAAGAAAAATTGGAACCCCCTCGTAAGAATATTTAACCCCTTTTCCTTGAAATAAATTCAAATGTATAGACAAAACCATACGTGCAACTCCTTTCACGGAAGAGCATCTAGAAACATGATCGGTTTTGAATAATTCCCACCTCATTTCCACTACAACTTTAGCTTCTAAGGTTTGTACCTCCTTTCCCCCTCGAACAAATATTGAACCCCCTTTCCTTGAAATAAATTCAAATGTACAGGCTAAATAATACGTACAAGCCTATTAGAGGGGGGATTTATCCGAGGAGGTGGGGCTAGATTTCCTGGTGTTACTTAAAAACGATCAGAAATTAAATATAAGAAACAAATTTTTCAACTGAAACTAAGGAGCAACATTAAAACTTAAAATGAACAGAAATTTTTACGTGTATGAAGCTGAATTGCCTCCACTTCAACGCCTCGCTCTTTGTGCTAAAGTTTCAGTTTTGTCCCAATTCTTTAATAACGACTCCTGAAGCACAAGAGTCGCTTAATTAGAACAATAGCGTGGCCACTCATCCGGCCCCCTTAAGTCATAGGTGGGTGGGTCTAACGGCTTCCCCTAAGAATCTCACCGCAAAGGCTCCCAAAGGGGGTAGGCGACGTGGGGCACAGCACGCGCTGATCGCCGGGGCGCGCTGGTGGAAGGGGCCGTGGCGGGGGTTGCTGTTGGTGTGCTTGCGCTTGAAGTTGGCGTACTTCAGCTTGGCGCGGTACAAGGAGCCGGAGATGTTCACGTCCTGTCGACGATAGCAAATAGAGCCATTTAATCTGACCATATAACCAATTTTTTTCAGCAAATCAGCAACTTTCGACACGATGGACCATGCTGTATGTGATTCAACAAAACCGCTTTGAAGAAATCAAAGAATATGCAATTCGGCAAAAGACAACTGTAAAATGCAGGAAGTTAGAGACGTCTATCAGCAATGTCAGCTAGACCATTCAAAATAGTTTTTTTTTTACACAAGATAGCGTTTGTAGTTCAGTTTCATCAAAAATTGTTATTTTCGGCAAAATCGCTTTCAGTTATTAACCTAAGAGGGAAAACTTGCTCACACTTTCATTTAATATGCTTAAATCGTCAGCATAATCTAAGTCCAGGAGCGTTTTTCCTCCCCATGTGATTCCGTGGTCTCCAATTGCCTTACCTGTGCTCCTTAAGACGAAGTCCATCAGAATGATTCATATGAAGGGGATTGAACACAACCCTGCTTAACTCCTGATTTAATACAAAACCAGTTGGTAACGTCATTTCCTGCCTTAACCGCAGCAGTATTATTCCTTTTGCACAAACAATAACTTCTTAGAAATACAAGGTAAACAAGGAAACCAATAAGGTACAAGGAAACCGATCAATCCAATCTATAGTTTAAGCTGGTAGTGAATGTGACGAGGCACATTCAGTAATTATGGCGAACATGACAATATACCCAATTTAGGTACTAAAAACACTTCTATAAGGACACTCAAACATTCGAACTAAGAGCACTTAACCACTTATAGAAAAAGGCACAGAGACTTAAATCTTCGGGTACGGGTGCTTTGATTTTAATCTTGAAGGAGATAACTCATCGAGTAGCCTATGACTCAGTCAAATATTGAGTATCGATATTTACTTTCGAGTATACTTTCGTTTGGGAATGGTTATTATATTCTTCACCATAGTTCTAGACATTGCCAGTTTATGATATATATACAATACCGTGTATGAGATCCTTCCGTCAACCTCATCCTATTGATGCATTAAAATCAAAGACTATAAGCAGCATAGGTTCTCCTAAACTCCACACAATTTTTCTAAAAAAAAAAAAAAAAAAAAAAAGGAAAAAAAAAAAAAAAAAAAAAAAAAAATAAAAAAAAAAAAAAAAAAAAAATGTAAAAACTACAAAAAAAAACTAAAAAGAAAAAAAAACTAATAAAATAACTAAAAAAAACTAAAAACTGAAAAAGAAAAAAAAACTAAAAAAAGGAAAAAAACTGAAAGATAAAGGAGAAAAAGAAAACTAAAAGCCGGGACACAGGGAATATAAATGACGACCGGGACACTCAAAGAGAAATGTAATTTCTTTTCGTTTGGAGCTTTAATTATAATAGGACTTTATTTTGACTAGCCTTAAGCATAACATGGCTCTTCAATTTTCTTTGAAAATCTTCCTTTTTAGAAAGTTTATTTTTAATTAATTTCTATCCGTTTTTTGTTACAAAGTTTATTGTGGGTAAATATAATGAAAATTTTTCCAGTGTCCACATCTACAGTTTAAAAGGGAATGTTCACACAGAAATATCGAAGAAAGTTATCATGGTCGACGTACTTTATGTTTTTTTAAATAACGCTGGAAAATCCAGCACCCCCTTCATGGAAATTTCCTTTCCCCATGATAAGCTCCTCCATGGAAAGATCCTGTAATGTAACCAACTCCCCCCAACCCCCCATCACCAGAAGAAATCCCTCCTGAAAATGTCAATATACTTCCCCATAACCAATACTATATGTAAATAATGGACTAAGTTCATAAATTGCAGCCCTTCCTCCGGGGACTGTGGGGGATAATTCGTCCTCAAAGACATAGTTGTTAGAGCAGATCCCCGATCGGTCCGGCGGTCGGAATGTTCGCCAGCTCCATCGCGCGTCGGATCGTGTCCGCGTCGTAGTTCATGTTCTGGTTCGTGTTGAACCCGGTCAGGAACGTCATGACGGGCTGGCTGCTCGAGGCCGACTTGGTCAGCAGATCGGCGAGCCGCTGCGCGGCGTCCTGAGCGTGCGCGCCCGAAGCGATCAGCGAGCCGATGGCGAAGGCGAACAGACCTCGTTGATTCATGCCCTGTGCGGGGGGACCGCGCGGCGAACCAACGTGGGATCGCGACGTCCAACAACGCCGAAGTTCGGCTCGGCATGCTTCGGCCCCTGGCCCGCGGCTACGTCGGATACTTCCATCACAAGAACCGCAATGCGCGCGTCGCCGCGGCGAGCGGTCCTGTCGTCATTGCCATGCGGCTCAACTGAGGGGAGACGAACGATGCAACACCGAGCTCACCAAACGTCGCGCGCGGCGCTCGTCCTCGCGCTCTCACTGGCCGCTCCCGCGTTCGCGCAAGCTTAATTGGGGTGAGGGGAGAGGGCTTTAAGTGCTAAGAAAAAGCTGTGTTTTCATTTAATTCAGTGTAACTTGCGAGTGGAGTGACTTGCAAGTTACCTTAGCAGTGGGTTTTAAGTGCTGAAAAAAGTCGAGCTTTTTGTTGGATTCAGTATAACTTGCAAATGGAGCAACAGATCCGAATGAAAGCTAGACCAAAGATGCCTAGGATCAGGACTCATATCAAGTTCTGGTATCACAAACCCTATCTCACATAGGAACACCAAAATAATTATAAAAACGATTAATGCTGTTTTTTAATGATACATAATAAGCATGAAATTCGGTATAATTCAAGAAAAGGCCCCTTTTCAGTGACTAATAAAAACAATAAACCTTTCCCTTCACGAATAACGAAAGGAAAATAGAAATAAAGAAAATTCTTCAATGAAAGACTAGGCTACGACCTAACAATCAATGGGACAAAAAAACGATGATAAAAATGGTGTTGCATAAAATGTTTTGTTTAGCCCTCTTTTCCTCCTCCAACCTAATCTATTCAAGGCCTCCCTCTTTACACCCTCCTGGAAGTTTCCAGGAAGCCACACGAAGTCCATAAATCCCATATGAGGATTATGGATACTGAAAAGGAAGTTTCAAAAGAAGTTATATCAAAACTGAGGCAAGCTCTCACAATTCATCTGTCTCAATATTCGCCAAAAGAGTAATGATTAATGAAAGAAAGAGTAATGAACGAAATTGACGATAACGAAAAAACAAAACTAGTGAGTAACCATACTAGTTGGGCTATTATAGATTAGTAGTGCTGGTTTAGCTCATATTGAACTTTAAAATCTCAGTTTAACTCGAAAGCGTAGCTAAGGTGCTCCGCTTCGGAGTGGAATTAATAAATTAATTTTCGTTTAATTTATCAGTTAATTTGAGGAAAGAGGCTAAAATAGACGAAATAGGATAGGTGACAACACTGAGACAAATAAAAGAGTCTAAAATATCTTATCAAAAGAAACCGTATAATCTGAAGAGAGAAAGTTCAGAGTAATACTTAAAAATGCTAATTCTAGGAGCGCATCCATTTCTGGTTGACCCTCCTCCTTCATGGGGCAAACTAAAAATACGTAAAATGGACTTTCTTTCAGTAAACATTACCTGTAGAACGAAGCGTATTAGTCCATGAGCTCCGCGGTTAGCGGGGCGAGGTCTGTATCCGATATTTATTTAACAAGCCTCGTTTGATTTTTTTTTTAGTTTTATCTCTCTTTTTTGAATAAAAATAAAATGCAGACCCAGCCTCACTAGAACAGTCCAGCAATTTTGTCCATAGGGATAGAGGGTATATCCCCCCCGACAATTATACAAGTTGCCCTGTATGTTTTAAAGTAAATTTTGATTTAAAACTAAATCAAGATGCACTGTGTCAATGGTTGCCAATAGGAAACCTCAACACTATATCTAAAACGACTGGGGGTTACTAATTTGAAATTTTCGGGACTACTACTATAACTACTTCTGCTCTTACCAGTGGCGTAATTTCGTCAAAATCCTAGGGAGGGGGGATTGGTTTTACTGTCAACCCTCACTAATGTTTTAAACAAGCTCGGAAATCCTCAAGTGCGAATTTTTGTTAAATCAAATACCTTTTCTGCAGTCAAAAATATATTTCCGTATGATTTTCCCACAGGTCGCCATATTGCGGAATGCGCGGGAAGGGTCTGAACTATCCAAATATTTTCATGGCTAATTAACTCAAAAATTGTAAAATTCGACTTTATGTCGAATAAGTTTCAGCTCAATACTTGGCTCGATCATTGCATGACCTTACCTATCCAACGGTGCTCTAGCATCCAATTCAATTGAGTCCCTAGCGAGTAAATCCAGCAGGGTCCCTTAGCAACCAATTCCATTGAGGTGAACCCCTAGCAGCCAATTTCACCGACAAGATGTTTTTCAAGACCTTTCAAGATTTCTTTAGTTCTTACGTAATAGGGAATGCTTACTTATTATGTAAGTGTTTTTATAAGTTTGCAAAATATTTGTTGAAACTTCCGCCTTGGTCAAGCAACAGCAGCATATCGTGAAGGTAAACAGGAAGGGTGTGCGAAAGCACAGGATGGCTGGCCCCCAACCCCCCCATTGCACTTCCTGGATGAAGGGCCAAGAAACGGAGATCAGCAGCGCCGGTACGGACTGTAAAGTCTAATGCTGTATCCTTTACCTTTACCTTACTTTTTTAAACTACAAGCGTTTCCTGATTACCTTTTGGCTGAGTCACGACGTAGGCAATAATGCTCCTAAACCAATGAATCAATGAACCTATCAAATTTTGTCATTATGAAAAACTTTTGAAGAGCTGGAAGATAAGTCTATGAACCAGCATTAGAATATTGGAAGCTACTATGATGACCATGGTCAAGTATTGTTCTATAGCGTGGGGGCTTCGAAAGACAGAGGAGGACTATCTAGATATTTTCTACAGAAATTGCCTACGGATTGTTTTGAGTGCCTATCTAACTGACCATATCTCTAACAGTAAGCTGTACGAGAAACTTTGCTCAAATCCCACTTTCAAAGGTTACAATGAGAGAAAGGTTGGCAACAACCACAAGGTCTGAGCTCTCCAATTTTTTGTCTGCGATCTGCCTTTACTCATGGCTGGCGTCATCCGTTTGAAACGACGGGAGGGTGGAAGTTCGCCAAGCGGATGGGTGGGCGGGCGGATGACCCCCAAGACCGTGGTTAGAAATGTCCGAAACGTCCGCAAGGTTTGCGATTGTCTTTGTGCGCTCAATCTCACGGCTGAGAGAGAGAGAGAGAGAGATCACAACCGTTGTCCTTGGTATGTCGGGAAAGCATTCGGACCAACCTTTGGGAGATAGTGAGGGGGAGGGGAGGGAACGTTTTAAACCGGGTAAATCCCCTGGATACGGCTTTGCAGTAGGATACACAATTGTTTTACGGTGAGTACTTTCTTCAGTATTTACAAGAAGGCAGCCCCTTGAAACTGTTTTGCTGGTTTTCTGAAAAATACAAAAAAAAAACTTGTCGGACAAGCAACTGTTTGCCCTAGACAAGAGGTGAAAATAGTAGCCTGAAAAATCATCCCTGATGATTGTATAACGATATATTGGTAATAAATATGACTTATATATTGCCTCATTTATTATGGTATTTGTCACATGTTTGTTGTTGTACTCCTTTCGGTGGAAGATTGAGTTTCAAAGACTTGGGCTGATGTTGGTAAGGCACTTAGGGGATAACCCACTCAGGTTTTTAATCGATCAGTGATACGCCATGTTCCCCTAATTTCTGATTCCCGGTACTTCAAAATATGTAGATATTATTTATGAACAGAATCATTAGTGAAAATGCAGTGTTCCATGTTTTGTTCCATGATGGCTTATAGATCTAGTGTTACTCCAAGCCCCGATTACTCTAGTTTTTTGATTTGGAACAATAATATTACGATCTTTTGTTATATCTAAAGTAACAAGTTTTCTTTTCATTTTCATAAATTGACAGCTATTTGCAATATTATGAGATAAACCAATCCAATCATTATTTGAATCAAGTGATGGATAAAGACTTGGAACAGTTGGAACATTATATTCATCATAAATATAATTACTTCGATACAATTAGCCCTGAGAGGAAAAAACAAAACAAAAAACAAATAAACACACATCCTTGATCTTTCTTCTGGCAAAAAATACCAAATTCCACATTTTTGCTGACAGCGGCTTGAAACCTCTACAGCAGGGTTGTCTGATACGCTGAATTAGATGGTGTGATTTTCATTAAGATTGTATGACTTATATAGGTTGCTCCTTTTTTCAAAAATAAGGCAAATATTCTCAGGCTCGTAACTTTTGATGGGTAAGAGTAAACTTGGGGGGGGGGGGGGGGGTGGGGCGGGGGCGGGGGGGGAAACCTAAAATCTTGGAAAACACTTAGAGTGGAGGGATCAGAATGAAACTTGATGGGAAAAATAAGCACAAGTCCCAGATACAAGATCGACATAACCGGAATGGATCCGCTCTCTTTGTAGTATTTGGGGGGCGGGTAATTCTAAAAAATTAGAAAAATGAGGTATTTTTAACTTACGAACGGAAGATCAGATCTTAATGAAATTTGACATTTAGAAGGATAGGATTCCTGGAAGCTAGTCTCATCAAGTAGAAACAGGCGCCAACACAACCACCACCAACAAATACAAAGAGTGGAATGAGCTAAAAGGAAAAATCTAGATAAGGCACTTATTCTCAGTTGAACTTGCACTTGGAACTTGGCCAACTTAGGAGTTTCCAAACTTTCAAACTTTTGTGTTTACACATAGGCTAACACAGGCGCGTAAACAGGAATTTGTTTGTTGTTTTTTTTTTTTGGGGCGGGGGCAAATCCTTCAAAAGATGGTCAAATCGGGAAAATGATTCTAATTTAATCTGGACCGGTCCCTGATACGCTTGCCAAATTTTATCGTCCTAGCTTACCTGGAAGTGCCTAAAGTAGCACCTAACATAAAAAAGTAGCACTCTACCTAAAGTAGCAAAACCGGGACCGACAGACAGACCAACAGACAGACCGACAGAATTTGCGATTGCTATATGTCACTTGGTTAACATCAAGTGCCATAAAAAGGTTTACCCCTCGTCAACGCCTCGCTCTTTTCCCCTCCACCAGAAAAAAATTTGTAACCCCCTCCCCCGAAAAAATCATGGATACGGCCCTGGTCATAGCATATCGAATAGTGATGTATGTGAGTTTGATTGTCTCTTCTCATTTATGTGTCAGGAATAAAGTATTTTCCATTATTCCTCATTCAAATCGCAAATTCAAACGTAAATTGATCAAGACTGCTTTATTGCAGTTTTGATTTCCGACACCCATCTTCTTCTTTCTTCTTCTTCTTTTCTAACTAGGCCTGTGTTTTTTCGTTTTTAAAAGCTGCCAAAAAACTGAAATGCCTTCTCAAAATTTTCAGGTCCCATCTTTGAATTTCCTAAGATTTGTCCTATCTTATTACATGCAAATTATTAGCTTTCCTCAGTTAATTATGTTTCTTTTTTAGTTTTACTCCTTACCGGCATTCAAAAGAGTTATTTCACTTTCTGCTAAAAAAAAAATTGGCAAATCACTTTCACTTTTAAATATTGTCAAAAAAATGAAATACCCTTTGACTAACAGAAATGATCCTGTGGCCTTTAAAATATTTAAAGGGTGCTCATCCCTCTCTAACTTGTGGTAATTTTGCACGTAATTTGCAATGGGAAAATTGAGGTAAATTTACAGGTTGAAAATAAAATGGTACTTTTTTGTGTACCAGCAATTGATTTGTCTTATTCGATAAGTCACTAGGTGCCTTCAAGCAATTAACTAGAAAGGGCAAGTATTTTTTTTTTCAACTAAAAGTGAGGAGCAATATTAAAACTTAAACAAACAGAAATAGTTACCAAGTTTATTGTCAGTTGCTAATCAAACTTTGTTTAGTCAAGGACATCCAGAGGGAGCCAGAGGGAGGGGAGAAGGGACGCCCCCTCACTAGATCTACTAATGACCTTGCTTGCATAATTTAATGTAACTTAATTATTAACCTTTAAAATGACACAGCAAAAGAGTTTTGCAGGTACCTAAACAAATGGATTTGGTCATGCTCATTTCTAGGATTTTCTTTTTCGAAGAAAGGGAGGGATTGTGTTTTTTCTTAGTATCCCAAGCATAAAAAGAATATTAAGACCTCGAGGAACTATAAAGATCTGCGTGTGTACCAAACCATAAGACAGGCATAGATTTAAAAGTTGAGAAGTCAACGAAGACTCGATATGTAACATGTTGATGTTGAAATCACCAAGAAATAAACAAGGCTTATTGCTAGATTGTACTTTAACAGGCAATTCATGTAAATTCTAAAAGAATTCTTGAATATTGCTAGAGAGACCCCTACACAATTACTAAATATACATTAGTACTCACCGACAGCGTGCCGATCCTGGCCCTGCTCGTCGCAATGGGCGGCTATGGCGGGCGTTATGTGTTCGATGGCTTGGCCGACAGTCGACCCATGCTGCTCGATGTGACAACCGATTTTCAGGACCCGCCGCATTTCACGCCGGCCTATGCCGCACGTCGTGGCGGCGCCCAGCGCTCGCTGGATTTTGACCCGTCCGGACTGCAATTGCAGGCGGAATATTATCCCGGCATCACCAGCCTGACGGTCGAGCGGGCCACAGCTGTAGACTTACTAAAACTATTGCCTTACCAAAACTGTAGATTTGACGAAGCTGTTGACTTACCAAAACAAAACTTTCGTAAATACATTTGTTTCAAAGACTTACAACTTAATCTTTAGCTAACTATTCTTATGATGCATGAAGCCCCGTTGACTAGTGTGAATAATTTTTTTGCCATAGTCATTTTGGACCAATCAGGACTGCTTATAATAGACGATGTAAAATTGTGATTGTTAGGTAATGTTTATACACTCCTCCTATTTCTTTATAACTTAAAACGGGTACCAGAACTTTTGTTTTCCGTTCGAACGAACCCTCTTGAAACATTCTAGGACCACTGGGCTGATGAAATTACCCCCTAAAAAAAACAAAAAAAACAAATAAACACATATGCGTGATCTTTCTTCTGGCAACAAATAAAAAAATTCACAATTTTGCAGATAGGAGCTTGAAGCCTCTACAGTGCGGCTTTCTGATACGCTAAATCTGACGGGGTGATTTTCATTTAGATTTCATCCAATAAGGTTCTTTTTTTTTGTGTGTGTGTGTGTGTATGTGTGTGTGTCTGTCTGTCTGTCTGTCTGTCTGTCTGTTTATCTCTGTCATATCTATAGCTTTTTTTAGGCTACTTTAGGCTTGATGGGAAGCTGAAACATTTGAACTTCAAAAAAGTTACCTATTTTTAATATATCTTCGTTTTAGTAATATCGACCACGAGTGGGGATCCCTCTTTCGATAATTTACGTGATAATATGTCTCTATTTTGATAAGATAACTGGTAAAAAAAAAAAAAAAAAAAACTTTTTTCAGATTTAAAGATGAACACGCTTTAGATAAAAATGACACATTTTTGGATGTTCAGGGATCACATTCATTCACCTAAAAGCTGGCAACCCTGCATATATGTTCCGTCTCTGGTGATGCATCATTTCTTTTTCTTTACTTTCAGTTAACATGACTTGTGAAAGAAAGGCTCATTAAATGAATTGAACTTTGTGCTTTCGCATTTAAGAAATCTTTGAGAAAAACCAATGAAACACATATAATTACAATCAGGATTAAAATGCGATTCTTTTGATGTAACTATTGTTATAAAAATTCCATTTTTTAGAGTTTCGGTTACGATTGAGCCGGGTCGCTCCTTACTACAGTTCGTTACCACGAACTGTTTGATAAATTAAGTATTGTTAACTGTTTTATTTTAATCTATTTATCTATTGTTAACTGTTTATCTATATAATCTATGTTAATCTATTTACTTATTGTTAACTGTTTATTTTGACTGTTTGAGATCTAATATAGGGGTTAATCAAAGGTATAATGAAAACAGAAATAGGGACTTCGTATCTAAAAATCCAATGTTAATAGTTAAAAGAGAGGGTTAATGGCCTTCGCCTTATTTGGATAAAAAAAAACATTCAGTTCGTTAAACAAGAGCTAAGAGCTCATATGGCACTTGTGACGAGGCGAGAAGAGCTAAGAATCAAGAGATCATATGGTATGAGCTCTAACAAAATTCTATGAATCAATAGATTGATTTAAAAAGGATGGGGAATCATAAATTGAAGGTTTTCTGGAAAATTTAAATAATTTGGGAGGGGAATTAGTTTTTACAATTGAAAAAGAAACAGAGAATAAGTTACCGTTCCTGGATATTTGGATCCATAGAAATAATAATGAACTAGCCTTTTCAATTTACCGTAAACCGACAAAAAACAACCGTTATTTGTCTTTCGCATCAAATCACCCGATCCAAGTAGAAAAAGGGGGTAGTTATTTCGCTAGTTAATAGAGTATTAAAAATAGATATTAAAATTTTTTGATGTGTTTTTAAAGCTTAAACTTTAGCGTAAAAAGTGAGGAGTTGCGGAGGGTACAACCTCTTTCATATACGGAGTAATTTCTGTTCGTTTTAAGTTTTAATGTTGCTCCTTACTTGCAGTTAAAAAATAACTTGTTTTTTATTTAATTTCTGAAAGTTTTTGAATTAATGCATGTTTTGATTTTGTCTCTCTGCACATGAATAATTCAAACGAAATTTGTGTATTAATTTTTTTCTTTGGCTAGGAAATTTTTAAAACGCGCTTTGAAAAAAAACGTCAAATGAGAAAGAATTGTCATTCGAGGCTGATTCAAGGTTATGCTAAAGCGTCTTCATAACAATGCAAGTAAGAAAAAGAATGACCATTTTATTTTCTGCCCAGCACCATAAATAACACAAAAAGCGCTATTAAAGCCAAAGCAAATTTTTCACTTTTCCAATTTTTCCTGTTTTTCTTGTTTTATATTTTCCTGTCTTTTAGTTTATTTTCATATTTCCTATTTATAAAAAAAGAAAAGGTAAACATGGTAAATATAATAGGCTTCGGTTAAAACAAAAACTTCGCTTGAGGAACAAAAACACGGCAGTATTTTGTTCCTACCTTTCAAGATATATTTCTTTAATGCCGCCATGATGTTAACCAATAAAATGATAAACCTAGAGGGGAAGGAGAACTCCACCCGCACACTCCTCCTTCTGTAATTGTTCAGAACTCCCCTAAACCCTAACCCAAAAAGTTCCAATTTTTAAAAAATCCTTTCTAGCCTCTCCACATCTTACTGTTAGGATCCAACTTCTGTACCCTGTATTTCAATAGCTGATACCCAATGAATGGGATATCATCTATGATGTTGTTAGCAACACGGCATCACCATTGTGGCCATCACCTCCTCCTGCACCCCTCATGGCCTGTGACATGGAGAGAATCTCAGTCTTGGCTTTAATACACTCAATGATGTGGAACTGTCTCTCAAACACCCTCACCACAGAAGCCTTCTTAGTGTGGTGGCACCCCACAGGACTCGAGAACATATCACCAAATTAACAGCTATTCAGAGTCAGTTTGTGTAATTGAAATTGCTACCGTTTTCTTTCTTCTTTTTTTTTTTTGGGGGGGGGGGGGTTTCAACTCATTTTAGCCTAAGAGTATTTAACTTTTGATAGAATTCCTTTTTAGAATTACATAGGCCTCAAAAAAGGACTTTTTTATATATAGAGAATCTTGTTGACCTCCTGACAACACTAACAGGTTAGCCAGTAAAGATACACAAGGGGCTGAGTTTATGTCACCAGAAACCGTTGGGAGATGGCCCTTCTACTAGTTGAACGTATTTGCTTGTGCTAAATCAACAAAACAATGATAAAGAGGCAACTTCCACTTTTTTGTTTTGTTTTGGGTTTTGAAACGACAATAGCTTACAATGCAGTCCACAAGGTTTGAGAAAAGCATAGTACATTGCTTGCTAACAAGTCATGTACCTGGAGATCGTATCCCAAAGTGGTGGCTACCTGGTAGAGTTGGAAAGTAAGAATGAGCCAGGGTCTCAACGTGAGTTTTGTCACAGAGTAGTGTACTTTAAGTTTAGTTATTTCCTTTTTTTTTAATTAAACCTGATTGAAACATTGAACCTATTTGATGGGATAACTTTGTTGTGTCACATCTTTTGGGGTGACAATAGTTCAAATTGTTCAGCAAAATGTTCTTTGAAAAAGACCTTTCAACTTACCTGCTCCTTTCTAATGTTGTAAACTATCTGTTGGGAAGTTCTATTACTTTTTCGTTCCAAATATAGTTTTTACATAGGTCTTAATCAAGCTATTGTAATCTCTAATTAATGTTTTTCTGGTTGCCTCTGCATTCTTCATAAAAAGGTAATACGAGTCCTTCGGAGGTCTTATTTTCGCTTATTAGACCTACTTTTTTTTCTTTTTTTTTTAGCTCCAGTATGTAAAAATAGAATTATTATGACAAATGTAAACGGTACGGCTCTAATGTGTTTCTTCAACTTATTTTTTGTTAATCTGAACAGTCAGGGCTGTTATTGATTTCACTTTTCTATCAACATCAACATTGACATAAGCAAAGGAGAGAAATTACTTTTAGTCAGACATCGGGAGGCACAGACAAATCAAAGACACATGGTCTGTTCTGCTGTGAACCGCGAATGAAATACCCGAAATTTCATCATAGAAAAAAGATAGTGAAAGTTCAAATAAAAAGAAGAATATTACCTGATTCAGATTGACAAGTAGACGTTTGAACTGGTGATTGAGTCGACTGACACTGATGTTTTATGGTCGATTTTTTATCGTAAATCATGTCAAAATTAAGATAAACCTGCTCGGTCTATAGATAAACCAGACGGAGTAAGTCAAAAAAGAAACAGATCGTTTCTTAGTATATATTTACTTTTATAGTGCAATTAAGAACCTTTACGTACTTAATTGCTCTTAAGCTACTTAAGTGCTAAATAATATCTTTAGAGCATAAAATGGCTTATTTTTTTGTTTTTACTGTCATTTTCACTTTATTTGAGAAAACTGGCTCTAACTTTGCCCCCCTTCCAGGAATTTGCCGTTTATAAATTGCCTGATACTTTTTTCAAGTGCCTGTTCTTTCATCCTTCCATGAGTAACTGCAATTTTTGCTTCGGGGATCAGCGATTTTAGTTCTTCGGCAATTGTAAAGATTGATTCAATACGGTTGTTAATAAAAAATACAGACCCGCCCCTGTTTATCTCTTTTAATACAAGTTCCCTTATTACGTCCTTATCATAGTTTTTCACAAATACATCTACCGGGAGCCTGCCTTCCGGCGGAGATTTGATTACACATAATATTTTCTAACGGGTACGGATACTTAGCGATAAGGAGCACAAATGGAGTTTTTGAAAACCTCCTTCTAAGTAATTTCATTTCACTGATGTGTAGCGACCTCACTTCTGCACGATTTACCTTTTTCTATGACCGTAATCTATTTCAATCTGATTTTATCTCCAATTTGCTGAGTGATTTTTGACTTAAAATTCTACAGATAATTAAGTCTTTCATGAAAAAGTTATAAATCTTTTACTAGTGGTGAATATTTGACTCGACCATGAGGGCCGGGTCGGACAGGGCGAGACCGAAGACGGCGCCGTATTCGTCGCGATCATGCATCCTGAAAGCGGCGAACCGATGTTCCGGGTCGGCAAGGAAAGTGGTCGCTACGTGCTCCGCGGACAGCGCGGTAACCGTCTGGCGGATGGCCAAACGCTGGGCGAGCTCGCGCCGCGGTCCATGGCCGCAAACGACGACAGGGCGCCCTTTTTTAGGCTTGTCTCGACAGAACACTGAAACGCGCCACACAGGCAGTGTTGATGCGGTTGAGTATTTCTTCCCGAATACGATAAGCCCCAGATGAACCTTCAATATCTTCAACACGTAGCTCACGTAAAAAAACATGTAATTGGTCACGAATCCGTGGCATGTAATTTTTGATAACATGTTCGTCCTTTTTCTTACTTGTTTCTAGACGAACAACAAGTTTCAGGAATCGTTGTTGATTACCTTGAGGACGTAAATTGACAGTTATAGGATCAACAGCAACAAAAAAGCTAAAAATTCTAGTCGACAGCCCGAGATAGATCCGGAAGAGCGCGAAGGCCGTCGCCCGGACGCGGGGGTGCAGGATCTCCGCCTTCGGTCCCGGCACCTCGAGCTTGAACAGGAAGCGCGCGCCCGGGCCGAGCTCCGAGAGCAGGGCGACGAAGAGCACGACGATCCCGATCCCGCCGAGCCACTGCGAGAGGCTCCGCCAGAACAGGATCGGGTGCGGGAGCGCCTCGATGTCGGTCAGGATCGACGCGCCGGTCGTCGTGAAGCACGAGGTGACACGACGAGTCCACCCGTATCTGCAGGAGGTAAAAACAGATTTCACTTTTTTCCACAGTCAAAACCTTGCACAGACATATTAGAATATTGGAACTTTAAAATCTAATTCTGCATAAAATGGGTGGCTAGGACAGGAAGAAAACAAAATTTTGAAGCACGTTTACTAGATTCAGTATTTATCTTTTTTTATCCGTACCAAAAATGGCAAGTCTCTATTTTACAATTTTCTCAAGTTTCTAAGAAATGTATATATTTTTTTTGAAGGAACAGAGTTTCAGCTGGGAGGCTGGAAAACTGAGGTCTGGGAGGGGCAGTTAACTCCCTGCCCCGGAGAAAATTGTCCCCTGGTTCGAAGGGGAATCTAATGGACAAAAAATTAATTTAAGGGTTTGGCTCCCCAAAAAGGGCTTCCAAAAAGGTCAAGAACTTCTTTTGCTGATCAGCCCAGAACTTTTGTCTTTAATTCCCTTTGCCAAGTAGATCTTACTGTGTACAATTAAATAAAAAAAAAAACGCGTTCACCCGCGCGCGCAGGTACGCGCCGCCTGCGGCTTCGACGCGCGCGTCCATCAGCATGGTCTGTTCGAGGTGGTCGCTGCTGGCCTCCCAGTCGGCGTGGAAGAGCAGCATCGCGGGCCGGCGGCTGAGCGCCGCCTTGGCCACCGCGTGCTCGGGTCTCGCCTCCACCCACGTCGACGCGGGTTTGGCCTGGCCGACGCTGCAGCCGGCGAGCATCACGATAGCGAGAGGCCACCGCACCCGAGAAGGATGACATTAGAATTATGGATGATTTGGAATATGAGTGTCGCAGCTCTCAGAGGGTAAGTTTTAGTCCCAGGTTTGTTGGACTAGTAGTATGGAATTGTTTACCAACGAGTATGAGGTTATCTGCAAGTGTTATCCAGTTTAAGAGTAGACTGAAGAACCACCTTCTGGGAAGAGATTAAGTAAATAAATTAAGTGGGATGGCTTATTGCTTTGCTTTTTAAGTTAGTATTTTTTTTTCTCTGTTTCTCTTACTCTCTCTTCTTCTTTTGTTCAGGGAGGGGGTTAAAATAAAACTTAAAAAAAAACATATTAAAAATTCGTTTATATGCATTTTTGTTATGTTTTTACTAGCCGGAAGAACATTTTGGAGGATTTTAAACCCCCTAACCCCTCTCTATAAGGCCTTAATCATATAATACAGTAATGCAATGAAATAGTACTGGGTATTGACAAAACTTGTTAGCCGTAAGCTTCAAGTAATTTTCAAAGGGACTAATTTGGTTAAGTCCAGTCTAAACCGTACATAGTTTTTGGGGACTTCAATTGTAATTTACTAAATGTTAGCAATAATAATGACTGTGATACCTTCTTTGAAACATTCACCTCAAGTGGTCTTCTTCTCACATTCTTTTTTCCTACTAGAGTTGATCCTATGAGGTCTACAGCTACTGTAATTGACAACATTTTTGTATCCACTTCTCTGGGAAACCAGCAGTCCTCCAAAATAATATTTTCTGACCTGTCAGATCACTTTCCAATCTATCTCTCCCTACCCTCCCTACCCCTGGGCCTTAGCTATTCTACTTTTAATATATTCACTGCACCCACCGTCTTTACTAATAATACTACCTAGGTAAGTAAAGTGATTATTATGTCAACGTCCTGGGCAACTATGGTCTTGGAGAACGCAACGAAAATGGAGAGTTGCTTATAGACGGTGGCCTTCTTGTTGGCCTCTTGTTCGCTTCTCAGGCCTTCTTGTTGGCAGCACTCTCTTCGCCCATAAAGATATACACAAGTACTCCTGGACTTCGCCTGATGTAAGATAAAAAGACGCTAAGAAAATAGAGAGCTTTGTAAGCCAAAATGTATTCTGGTCGAATTAAACAGAACAGTTGAAAAGGAGGTTTGTCTGCTTTCCCAGAGATTCAGCCAAAAGCCCTTAAAACCAAAGCAAATGATATGCAAACGACTGCCTAGTTTATGGTCATTATGTCAGCCCCTATGTTGATTTTCCACTGACTTACCATCTATCAAGTGCCTAGCGTCACTAGTTGTGAAATATTAAAGTATTTGACCCTTCAATTAAATACCCTCGGTTGTTCCTGTGATATTGCAGATATGACCCTTTAATAATTTAAATAAACATGGTGTCTTTTAATTAAGTCTACTATCCCCTCACTCAAGATTCCCTGAAAATTTCAACCCAATACCCTTAGGCGTTCCTGAGATATTGCATATAAACCATTCTGAAAACCTTGATCATTTCCTGGAAATCCAAACACGCAGAAACTAGTCCCCGAAACATCTCTGCATGCACAAGTAAATAGGCAAAGACACTATAGTTATTTATGACAAATTTTTAATGAATGGTGAACACTAGGATAGATTTTTCCACAAGTGGCATACCACAATAGATGGGATTCGAACCTGGACTGCATGATCAGAGAGCCAACGACGTTTCCACTGAGCTATAGAGCTCAATGAAATCGCCGAGTAACTCTCCAAGTCATACAGCCCAAGGCTTTCTGTGTTTCGGCTATGTTGAGCCTTCTTCAGCATCACGCATTTACATATAATGTCATGGATGGCAAACACCAAAGGTCCACGCCGCCCACAGGCAGCCGCCTTCGACCACCGCGTTGATCTCGATGCGGTAGGACCGTGTGCCACGTTCGCTGCGCAGACCCTCGATCGGCTCGGGAGCGGGTGCGAACGCATCGCCGTCGCTGACGGCCGCATCGCCGCGACCCAGGTAGTTGAACAACAGCTCCGGCTGCGGCACTCGGTCGAGCTCCGCACGCACGGTGTCGGTGGCGAAGTGGCGCAACACACCAAAGCCGACGCCGCCACCGGGGGAATTTTTGCATTTCAGTTCTTTTAGGGTCTTTGGTACGGCCTAAATTCCTTTTCAAATACAGCTCATTCTAAATTTTACGACGTAAATACTTATGTAGGTTGTCTCTCTAAGCAAAACTACTTTTAGGACACACACCTGTTATTAATTTTTTCATAGTATGCCCTTATCTTTTTTTATAATTGAACAGCAATTTGGTTTTTGATTCCTATTTTTATCCTTTTCTTCACAGATAAAACGAGGGTCATTTCTGTCTTTCCCATTCTAACGAAAAGTAGTAACAATTATACTAAGAGTTCATTCGAGGAGACAATTACCATTGGTGATAATTAATTGTTTTATTTATTGTCTGCGTTCTAGATATTTTAGTTAGGTTAACCGTTTCTATTTTTTTTTTTAGTGCTTTAAAAACTTCTTATTCCAATTCCTTTACCCTTGCGTTTCAGCAGTTGTTCTTACAGAACGTTGACAAAAAGTCAAACTTTAGCGTATAGAGCCAGGAGTCGAGGAGGGGGCAGCCCCCTGAAAACGTCTGTATACTTCACAATAACCATTACTCTATCTAAACACTGGTCAAAGTTTGTAACTTGCAGCCCTTCCAACGGGGACTGGAGGGAGTAACTCGTATCCAAAGAATGAGGCTTCTCGACTATGTTGAATAAAATGGCTATCTCAGAATTTTGATCCGATGACTTTGGGAAAAAATGAGCGTGGGAGGGGGCCTAGGTGCCCTCCAATTTATTGGTCACTTAAAAAGGGCGCTAGAATTTTCCATTTCTCTTCAAAGGGGTTGAATGCCCTAAAGGTGTAGTAAATGTCCTAGATGCTAATAATCCTTCTTAATTTAATTGCTGTACAAAAGGTCCTTCTTATGGACACATATGACAAGATTATAGCCCTTTCATTACAGGGCTATGGTAAAAAATAGACCATTGGGACCATAGTCAAATCCATTAACCAGGTTTTCTTGAGTGAAACTCCACCAGCCTCCCTAGTAATGAGTTGTATGAAAAGAGATTTTGATACATCAAGCCCTTGCAAATGAACGACAATTTACTTGACTAAGCCGGCATGTCTTTGAGGATATATTGCTCTTATAAATAAAATCTTGGCACTCAGGGTATTGTTTCAGGGACACTAGACATCTAGTTTTAAGCATCTCTACGTCGTAACAAGTTTAATTGTGCAATCGATTGTTCAATTAAAGTTAGATATATGGTAAATGCTATCAGTGATTTGTTTCTGGGCACTTTCTTTGGTATCACTCCAAGAATATGCATACCACAGTGATTTGAGGGGGTAAGCGCTGCTATTACCATAAACTTGTTGGTACCACCTAGAAAAGGAAAGATTGTAGCTGAACTTTTCAATTCTAAAAGAAATTTAACTTTGATTTCACTGGTTTCCAAAAACCACCACAAGTTGGTCTGTAGTTTTTTATGCCCATTATGTGACACCACGTATCAACCCCTCCCCCTATTTGAAGACCAAGAATATGCAACAAAAATGATATATTTTTTTTACACTTGTAACAAGAAGAAAATTTTTAATTCCCATGGATTCAAAATCGTTTCCTTTCCTTGACATGGGTGGAACTATGCGGCCAGCACTTTTTCCATCCCCTGATAAATACCCGTCCCCCAAAACATACCCCTCTGAAAAACACCCCTGCGAAGGCTTGTTGGTCTCCGATTACTTTTGACTTATAAAAAGAGACTAAAACTCTCAATCTCTGATCTAATTAGTACCTGAGTCTTGTCTCTTAGTTTCTATGAATGTGATAGTTTGTGTTTAAGGGCTAGTGTTGATCGAGGGGGTTTACTCATAGTTGCTCTGACTTTTTACTGTATGGATAAAGGTTAAAATGGATCGAATGAGCGAATAAAATGGAATAACGAACTTGATCCTCATTTTCACTTCTTTTTATTTCTTTTTTTGCTCTCCGTGAAAATTTGTCTTCTGTAACCTTTTAATTTACGGTAGCGATTTTATACGACATTTTAATTGATCTTCTCTGCTCTATCATGTACTTATTACTAAAGCTTTTTATTTTCATCTTTATTTTTCATGGCGAGGATGTGGCTTAGAGTCATGTTCTGAGTCATATTTTAATACCAAGAATTCTTTAAACTTATCTTTTTTATTTACTTTGAAATAGTTTTAACCCACATCAATGTAAAAGCTACGTAAAAGCGCATTAAGAATGACATTAGAATACAGTTTTTAGGAAGAATCTGTTGGTGGGCTGTCGTAACTCAACTCTAAGATTTGCCATCTTTGTGTGAAGGAGGCTTTGGTTTAGATTTCCAGCAATGGTCAGTTTCTATAGTAAGAAAAATTAAACTCCTGTGAAGGAGTCCCTGAACCTGTTGCGCTAGATTCACTAGAGGACATAATAAAGTCTTTAAAACCACTGAAAGCTCCTGGCCCGGATGGAATTGTAAGTTTAGTCATACAGAAAATTTTTGAAATATTATCTCCAACGCTGTTAAAAATCTATAATGCATGTTTGTCATTGAAGGATTTTCCAAGAGTGTGGAAGGAGTCAAATGTAATCGTTCTTTTGAAAAGAGGAAAAATCAAACGATGGACATAACAATGTCTAAAGGGTTGACCCTCCCCCCTTCCAGAGCCCTGGGGAAAGGGCTGTAAGTTATACCCAGGGGGTATGTAAGTTTTATGGAAATGGGGGGTCGCATAAAATCCAGCTGAGGCTCACTTGATTTAAAATTGGAGTTTACAGTGCCCTTTTTTATGAGTCAAAAGTGATTTGAGAGCAATCAGCCGCCTCTTTCTCCCCGGCCATCATTACTCAAACACAAATGTCCAAACAAAATTTTGAGATATCTCTGCTCCTGCAAAAGGGACCATATTGCGAGCCTCCTCGTTGTTCGGTATGGAAGATTGGTAAAACGGAAATAATGTCTCAGTTTTAATTTGTTTTTGTAATTAAATTTGTGTTGCCTATCTGATTTAGCTAATTTCATCTGCGCATGTCTTCTAGTGGCCATAGTATGGCTCACCTTAAACTATTCTTAGTCCATACTGTGTGAGGGGGCAAATAGTGGACGCTATCCATGAGGCTACTTGGTTTCAACTCCTCTCCACTATGCGTATCAAAAGAAAGAAAGAAGTTTAATGCATAAAAATAAAACAAAATCATTAAGGGTGCATAGTTTCATTTTTGACAGGACCACATTCTGGACACAAGTGGAACCATTTTTACAATGGTTAGTGGGATTGGTAAATGCCACGACCACAAATAGGACGATAGTAAGGTCAAGCTGAAGTTGAATCCAAGCTCCATATCTGTGTAGCTCTGTTACTTATTCTGTTTTGAGCTATTTCATGGTTTTTCAGAGGGAGTGCTCCTATCTACAAAAATGCGGAATTTTGTATTTTTCGCCAAAATAACGATCACGGATGCGTGTTTATTTGTTTTGTTTGTTTTTTTTCCCCAGGGGTCATCATACCGACCCAGTAGTCCTAGAATGTTGCAAGATGGCTCATTCTAACGGAAATTAAAAGTTCTAGTGACAAAACAAAGTGGGGGATAACTAGGCCCCCTCCCACGCTCATTTTCTTCCAAAGTCACTAGATCATAATTTTGAGCTAATCATTTTGCTTCAAACATGATCAAGAGCAACTAGCCCCCTCCCTGACATCCTCTTTTCCTGCAACACATCCAGTTGATATTGTGAGACGGCCATTTTAATACCAATGGTCTAAAAATAATATAACAATATCTTTAGGGTGGACACAATCGCCCAGAGCCCATGGGCAGGGATTGTAAGCTATGCCCAGTGGCATATAAGGTTCTTAGGGAATGGATGGTCACATAAACTTCAGATGGGGCTCATTTGATTTTAAATTGGAAGTTAAAGTATCAAACTAAATGGAACAGAAATTTTGTGCTATCATCTATTGCAAACAGCAGAAAACAAGTACCGTTAACAGGGGAAATTTTTCTTTTCTTTTTTTATCTTATGTATTTTACTGTTAAATAGAGTAAGCTAGTTAGTGTTTGAATAAAATTTGCATTTCTTTTTTTTTCCTTGTGCATTTTGAGTTTTTGCTGATTTACTTATGCAAAAGTGAACAATGACCTTGATTTTCTTTTTTGTTTATTTTTACACAACGTTTTTCCCTCCTTGGAAAAAGTCAAACTTTAGCGTAAAGAGATACTGTGGAGTGGGCTATCCAATTTAGTTTTTCATTACTAAGCATAAAATATATATTGGCTATGGCTAATTACCTGCTAAAAATAAATTCCTAATTAATAGAACCACGAAACATTAATTTTTAAATCAATGGGGCGATGGCACTCTTTATCTCGAGCAGAATTAATTAATTAATCGAGCAGAATCTTTATCTCGAGCAGAATTAAAGCAGAATTTAAAGACGAGAGGTGACCTGGTTGCTCTAATAGAGCCCAAGCCTTGACGTATATAATCTTAGATGCAGCAGAGAAAGGAATACCAAGAAAATCACCAAATCCACCTTTAAGATCCTACCTAAGAAAACAAAAGGTATGGTAGAATAGTAACACACATGGAATCAGATAACACACAAAAATTAACCAATGAAAAAGAAAAAAAGCAAGAAACCGTTTCATGGGAACTGGAGTTTTGGGAAATTTTATAAAAATAAAAAGCAAAAGTCATATTCTTTTCTTACTTAGGTGTCTTGAATGTATTGTGCACATTTCACCCTGTTAAATTATAGCAAAGGCTTCAAGAGATGGTGTTCCAAGTCACAACTAGGTAAAATCCTAGTTTATAAGGTTTAAAGATATGTAATTACACTTCCTAAATTGAAAAAAAAAAACATTGGAACAACTCAGAATTGTATTCAATTACAGGAATTTTATTTTCAGAACTAAAGGCAAAGAAAAAGCAATTGGTAGCTGAAAATTAAGGTACAGCCATTTGTTCAAACAGCTTGGAATTTCTTTTACCTGCACACTTTCCTTAGGGTGCAGCACCATTTGTTCAAACAGCTTTTCAAAATGCAACAGCTAAAGGTATTAAAAATGGTAAAAATCCTCCATTTTGGACCAGCTGTTTGTACGGATCATCAATATCACATCGTTTCTTTTCTTACTTAAATCATTCTATTTTATTCACTTGTCTTTGGTTTAAAAGGAATTGAACGGGTTTTATATTGTTTTTCTGCTATAAAAGAAATCAACCAAATGAAGATCTCGAATATTATGGGATAGAACAAAAGTTTTGCGACATTGTTTATTTCTACCTACAGTTGGGCATTATAAAATGCTAAAATCTCTATTTGTTTTTCAAGAGATGCAACATTCAAAATTGAAGGAAAAAAATTGAAGAAAATCTTATTCTCGTAATTTGAACAATCTTTCACCCAAGCGACTGCATTGAATTGTCATCCGATTGGATTCGTATTGATGAAGAGAAATATATCCATTAGAGCTGATCTATCGAAGCTGAAACTCAGCCTTGTATCGCGAAAGCCACCTCAATCATACCCAACTCTGTAGCTCTATCTGTTCGAAGCCCAGAGTCCCCAAAGAACAAAGATGCGTATTTAAAACATCACTATAAACCAAGTTCTTCCTTACTGTGCTGAGACCTGGCCTGGTGCCGTTTCGTTCCGACACACTAAAAACGTGGCTCAAACCAAGTTTCTCAGATGAATCAAAGGGCTTGAGTGGTATGACCTCATCTCCGGTGGGCTAATATTTCGCATCGGTATTATTGGTACGCCTAGAGATCCCCTGGAGATCCAGGGAATTTAAAAATTCTGATGGATAGTTAACCGCTTCAATTGTTTCCAGAACTGTGTCGACTGACTTGTAAATGACTGCCTGGTCTCGACTCTTGGTCAAAATAATATTGTTGATTTCGTGGAGGTCTTTGTTTTTGGCTGCCAGAATCGCAGGTTCACTTAGCCATTTATGATTTTTATAAATGGTTAGAATATTCGGTACCTCTCATGTAGGCAAATTTCAGGGCTCTCTAGAGGGAGAAGGAGCGGGGATGGGTACTTTAAAATACCTTCCCAGGATACACTTTCACCAGTAGACACATCCCTGAAAAATTCATTTTCCTAACCTAACCCTTTTCTGAGATAGCAAGAGGTCACTCAAATAGAATTTTACCTTTTAACTTAATATTCAGTTACCAGTTGCTTTTTCTTTAGTTCTGAAAGTACAATTCCTGTTATTTGAGTGGAATTCTGAGCCATGGAATATAGTGGCTTAAAAAACAGTGAAAAGTTGAATTTTTCTATGATAAGCAAGGATTTACACTTTTAATAGTAATATAGGATCAAATTTGACCAAAATATAAGCTGCAATGCACAAAAAGCTGCATTATATAGAGGAGGGTTAGGGACCCTACTATAGTTAGGGACCTCAAACTACCTTCCGAGGATAGGCCTATACTTTAGCCTGTAGACCAATCCCTGAAAGTTTCATTTTCATAAATTAAACCCTTTATGAGATAAAAACATGCAAAAATTTCAGGTAGCTGAAAATATTCTATGGGACTCTTCAAAAACAGGAGAATACATTGAAAAAAGGTTGCAATCATCTTAAAGGTTATTGTCTTCTGCTCATGATAATACCGATTTTTTTTCTAAAAGTAATATCCTTCGTAGAGTATATTTGTGAAAAAGAGCGAGACATTTTCTAAAATTTCTAAGCAATTAAAGGAAATAGAGCAAATTCCTAGCAAACATTTTGTAGCATCTTCAAGAAGCTAAAACAAACAAAACTATTACGTATATGAAGGGGTTCGTCCCCTCGTCAATATCTCGCTTTATGATTCAGGGGTCATTCTTAAGGAATTGGAACAAAATCCCAGCTTTAGCGCAAAGGGCGATGTGCTGACGAGGGGGTGAGCCCCCTCATGTAAGTAATAAAAATATACGAATATAGAAGTTTGTTAGGTAAGTTAATTCATAATTTACGAATATTTATTACTAAATAAAAACGTTGGTAAATAAAATTAAAAGTTCTAGTTATTTTAGAAAATAGGGGGAAAGCCCCCTAAAAGTCATAGAATCAATGAAAATCTCACCATCAGATTCAGCATATCAGAGAGCCCTAATGTCGAAGTTTCAAGCTCCTATCTACAAAAATGTGGAATTTCGCATTTTTTGCCAGAAGACAGGATGCGACAGGATCACGGATGCGTGTTTATTTGTTTATTTGTTTTTTTTTTGTTTTGTTTTTCCCAGGGGTGATCGTATCGATTCAGTGGTCCTAGAATGTCGCTAAAGCCAAGGCAGATAGTCTGAGAGAGGCAAAGCTGGCCTAAGCCTTTTTCAGGATTGTGTAAAAATGATGTCATTTTGCTTGTTGATAGAAATTATCCTGTCATCTGATTGAAACCATTTCTATCATCCATCCATCTATCTTTGGGAAGAACTAATGTAGATAGTCATAGAATTAACATCTATTAACATTTATGTTAATTTTTAATAAAAAAAAACCTTATTTTAATCTGTTTTTAGTTGGGCACTTGTAAGCTATTGGCACGGGGTTCATTCCTGTTCGATCTTTCGCGGCATGCGGAAGCACGGACCGCGTATCAGCAGGTGCTGCTGCTGCAGCCGACTGCCGCGGAGCGCCGGTTCGTGGAGGACCGGATTTTGACCTGCGAAAAAAATCTCTGACACCTGTCGGATTTTTCCAAACCGTTGCGTCCTTGGATTGTCAGCCCGCTCGAAGAGCCGGCAATCAAGGAGGCGCCGGAAGGGTCTCGCGGCATGGCTTGATTTCGATGATCCGAAATCTTTAAATTAACCCTAGACACTACTAGACGGTGAACTTTACTTTTAAACATCAATAACAGAAGTTCTGTGTAACCCTATTATCTTTTCTTGATCCTGCTAGTCTTTGATTTGCAATAACGAGTCTTACCATCTTGTAAGAGCCATTTCAATGTTTGTGCCATTTGATTAATAAAGCTATATCGGGTATAGCTAGGTTCTTATACCTATAATTCTAACGAGAACCCTGTTTATTCGTTATGTAACTCTTAAGTAAGTCACCAAGAATACTTTATCAGACGTAAGTTGTTCTTGTTTTTCTTTTTTCCCTTTCAGATATGAGCTGTTTTCGTTTCTTTTTTTTCTCTGTGGTATGGCGTTATTTTCATCTCTTTATTCTAGTGTGTCTTAATTGCTTGGTCTAGTTTTTCTTTTTTTTTCTTTTTTTTTTTTGTATGAACATTTTGTCACTGTCTGAGTTGATTTTGACCATAATTATTGATTTTGGTTTCCTTTCAATTATGGGCAATTTTTGAGCAAATCCTGCAACATAAAAAGTCAGGTAACAACAAATTTAGCAACTGAGATACTTATAAAGCAGCTTTTTAGTCAATTTTTCACTCGTAGCAATAGAAGCTGCTTGTTATTTGCGTCATCACGGTCTCTTTGGACGAAGATAAGAGTAAAGTGTCAAATACATCAATACCAGAACTTTTTTTGTCTTCTATACCCATCTATGCCCGATAACCATGATTTCGATTTATCTTACGAGTCGTTGTTTCAAAATAGCAAATAAAAACATTAATTTTGGACTATACTGGTAATACTGCACAAACATTAAAAAAAAATTGAATTTTACTACTTCTTGAGTGAGCTTAGTCTATTGATAATATGAAAAAAACTTTGTTTTCTTAAAGAGTTAAAGAGGCTGCGTCCCAAAGTCGAACCTTAAAATGTACAGGAATTAGGAGAGGCAGTTGGAGGGCTGCCGCCCCCCAAACCCCCCACTTTTAAAGACTCTTTTGTACAGGTTTTTTTTTGGGGGGGGGCTGCCGCCCCCCATTCGAACGGACAACAAAAGTTCTGGCACCCATTTTGAGTGACCAAAAAGACTGGAGGGCAACAAACCCCTTCTAACGCCCATTTTACCCCAAAGAGACCCTGTCAAAATTTAGGATATCCATTTTATTCAGCAGAGTTAAAAGGTCTAAGGACTATACTCTTGGTAGTAATATGACCCTCCATAGTACCTAGGGAAACAAATATCAGCTACAAAATTTGCCCGCTGTTCACATGTAGTATTTGTTATTGGGAACTATCCTGGCGTAATGTTATCGCAGTTGACTTACAAAGGATTTTTAATTTAATTAATCATGATACATTAGTAAAAAACTAACCCATAACTTTCTAGTTCATCCCTATTTAATAAGAATGATTTCGGCCTTCCTTTCTAATAGAACACAAGTCGTTAAATACCTGACTGTAAATTCTGATCCTCTCCCAATTTACAATGGTGTGCCCCAGGGAACCTTCTTCGGCCCATTTTTATTTCTTAATATGATAAATAGTCTTGGTGTCTGACAACCTGCATATTACTGGCGTGTTGTGACTCAGTTCACCTTCCCCCTCAAAATTTCTTGACAATTTCACCTTCATACCCTAAGGCATAGTTGTAATAGTAGTCACATAAGTAGTATTGGTATTATTAGTAATAGTATTAGAAATCAGTAGTACTACTAGTAGCCGTAGGATAAACACATTTCCTCTTGATCTGTAAAACATCCCTCTCATCAAGTCCTGTAACTTTCAACTTAATACAATTAGCCATTGCTATGACAGCTGGTAACACACCCACAGGTACGATTAAAAACCATTTTAAGGTAACTGTCTTCCCAACATTTAAACAAACGAAGAATTTTCGTTGAAAAATTTGAGTTTTTTTTGCAGTTTGACAAGCAAGGAAACCCAAGAGACAAAAACGGATTTGATTCTTGGCTGTGATGGAGCATATTCGACCGTTAGGAAACAAATGATGAAAATGCCCATGTTCAATTATAGTCAAACATATATTCCAACTGTTTACATGGAACTCTGCAATTTTAAAAATAAAAGTTTCAATGTTTGATGTTCATTTTACGCTATCCCTGTAAAGTATCCCTGTATCTGCAAGATTGAATCAGTTCTTTGTAAGGAAGCTGCTGAAGTCCTTAGTAGCAGAAAAATTTTATTGTGCCTGCTCTAAGTTGCACTCATAATCATCTTTTTTAGAAGAAGCTTTGCAAATGATTTTTTAACAAATATATCAGAAATTTGAATATGTCAGTTACGACGGATACCAGATTTCGAGATATCAAGATCGACGAGAGCGCGCTGGCCCAGATCCAGCCCGAGCTGCGCGACAAGCTGTCGAAGGAGGTTGCCAAGTTTCTGAACAACGTGAAACGGGTCCGAGGCCGTCTGCAGCGCGCAGGAACAGCCTCGAGCAGCGCCAGCGTGGTGGGCAGCATGGCTGGAGGCATGTCACGCGTGCACCCGTCCTTCATGCTCCGCCCCGGAGACACTCCGCCGGGGAGCATGCCCACAACCCCTGGACGTCAGGTGAGCGGGAGCAGCGGTAGCTGAGTTGGTACAGCGTTATGTTCCAGGTTCTAGTTCCGAGAGGTTCCAGGTTCGAAGCTTGGCTTTAGCATTAATACAAAAGAAGAAAAAAAACTAAAAAAAAACTAAAAAACAGGTAAAAACTACTAAAATAACTAAAAAAGCTAAAAAACTAAAAAAAAGGTAAAAAACTAAAAACTAAAAAAGAAAAAAATAAAAAAAAAATAAAAAAACTAAAAAAAGGGTAAAAACAGAAAAAAAACTACAAAGAAAAAGGGAACTAAGACGAATTAGACAACAAGTCACAACAATCGTTTAGTTTGCATCCGAAGGCTCATTAAAGCTTAGAAAATTAGGCCACTGAAGTGCACTCCTTTGGGTATCTTAGCCCCCTCTATATACACAGTCTCTATCTACCACGTTTCTTCAATGATTAAAAAAGCTTATTATTCTTACTAAACGGCCATTGTTTTTTCAGGTGTCGTTCTTAAAAAATTGGGCCAAAAAGTCAAAACTTTAGCGTAAAGAGCAAGGCCCAAAAAATCCTTACGGGTATTTATAAGATGGTTCACTTCCGTATTTCATTTCATATGGGATAAGAAAGACGAGAAGTCTAAGTCTCTCAAATGCAATTTTGAGCCTTCTAGGGACACTAAAAATTCAAAATTTCCCATTCCAATAAACCATGGTGGGCTGGCTTGGAAGGTAGGAGGGAAGGGAAGAGGTTCTGTTTTGAACTTGCCCCCCAACCTCCCCGCCAACAAAATTCGACTGGCTGCATGGCTGGATATGTATTAGGTTTTTGACTAGGCTGAACAGAATGGCTGTCTCAATTTTGATCCGGTGACTTTGGGAAACAATGTGCGTGGGAGGGGGCCTAGATACCCTCTAATTATTTGGTCACTTAAAAGGGGCACTAGAACTTTTAATTTCCGTTAAAATGAGCCCTCTCGCGACATTCAGGACCACTGGGTTGATACAATCACCCTGGGGAAAATGAATAAATAAAGACGCATCCGTGATCTGTCTTCTGACAAAAAATACAAAATTCCGGTTTTGAATAGATTGGGATGGAGGAGGAACGTGATTAGTTATATTGGCCAGAGGCGGCTTAGTGCTGCGCTGAGTTATTAGTGGTAGTAGTAGTAGTAGTTGTAGTAGTAGTAGCAGTAGTAGTAGCGAACCTAATTTTGTTTTAAATCTACTTATTCATGAAGTCATATCAACTTCATATCAATTCACCTTTTTATTTAACCAATTTCCACCAAATCAATTCAACTCATAATCAAATCATCTTGTAACGAGTTTAATGAAAGCCAGGAACGAAATCAAAACTTAGAAAAGTATTTTGTTGTATGAGGGGGAATACCCACCATTCAAACTCCCACTCTTTGTGCTAAAAGTTAATTTTAAGCCATAATAAAATATTAGCGCAAAGAGTGGGGATTAAGGAGAGGTAACCCCCTCTTATACCGATTGATTTATGTTTGTTTTAAGTCGGTCATTACTTTCACTAAAAAATAACTTTTTTATACTTTTGAACATATTTCAAAGCACATCCAGACTCATCGAAGATGCTGTTCGCCGGGGCGTCCTCGGTCGCGATCGCGTCGAAGAGCCGGTCCGACGCGATGAAGGCACCCAGGGGGATCGCACCCGACGTCAGGCCCTTCGCGGTGATGATGATGTCCGGCACGATGCCGAAGTGCGGCTCTGCGGAGAAGAAGTGCCCCAGCCGACCGAAGCCGGTGACGACCTCGTCACAGATGTAGAGCACCCCGTACCGCCGACACACTTCCATGGTGCGCCGCTGGTAGCCAGCTGGCGGACAACTAAGGAATTTGAGGAAATGCTATATTGTTCAAATTAGGTTGCCGCACGCTTTGTCCCACTTGAATATTCAACACAATCTAAAATACTGTATTGCTCACACAATTTCTGAAAATCGAAAATGGAATCAAAATAATCTTAGGAATTGCTATAACGTTGAAATTTGGTTGACGCACGCTTTGTCTCACTTAAATATTCAAGTTCAGTATCAATTCAGAGTTCAAAGTGTCAACATCTAAATTGGATATTGCATGGATAACTGCTCGATCCTGGCCTGGGTTTCCGGGTCGCGGGCGTTGTAGGTACTGGGCAGAACAGGCATCACCAACCCCCGGTTTCCAGCCAACGTTCCAGTGTCGGCATTTTTTCGACGCCCCAGAAGGGCTCGTCCTCGACCATGAACAGCGGCGATCCAAAAACACCCTTCTCCAGGGCGGCATCGGTCTCATCCTTCAGAACTTGCTTCACGGCGGGGTCCTTGATCGCCTGTTCCACGGTCGCGGCGTCGTAATCTTCCATTAAATAAAATTAAAAAAATACATGGTAACTTAAAGGTTTAATTTAGCTGCCCTTTAAAATCTTTCTATAGGGGTGGGTAGATGCAGCTTTCCCAATGAAACAAATTTTATTTCGTTAAAAAGTAGCTTCTCAACCCATGTGTTTTCTATCATACGATTTGACTTCGTCTCCTTGCGACGAGAAAAAAAATCTATACATATAGGAATTCACTTGGGCTGAAATGAAACACGTTTAAAGATAATAGGCGAAAAAACACCCAAAATTCCAAACCTTAGCATTTCACGTCGGCTCTATCGGAACATATTTATATTTGTCCAAATCATTTTATTTTGCTTGAAAATGTTTCTTTGATTTCTAGGGACCAAGGCTTAAAGCAAATTTTCAGGGAAACAATCGAAAAAAATTAAGAATAATTCCATAAACAGAGATACAGGAGAATTAGGATAGAATTCAATTTGTTATACTTTACTGAGGTCAAATAAAGTAAATGTCATTTCACCTGAGCTATGAGCTATGAAATCCATTACATTATCACAAAGAAATACAACAAAGATGTGTATTTTCAAGTAACAGTATTATGAACTTCTAAAGATCTACATCATACTATTTTATTAAACTAACAGTTCAAAATCGACTATGTACTACAGGGGAAGAATATTGTTAAAGAAACGAGGTATAGACATTTCATAACAGAAACGGAACTAGGCAGATCGCATCCATTGGACTGACTAGATCAAACATAGCATAAAACTCCCGATGCGAAAGAACAGGCACACTGGTCTTGAGAAGGCATGGGGGTTATTCGCCCTAGTTGTGTTAATTTTCGCTCGTTTTGAGTTTGACTCAGCTATTTATTTTAATTTCTACTCGTTTTGAGTTTCATTTATTTACTGATAGTGGATTGTGATAGTTTTACGCTTGGTAGATTATTTGACTTTATTTCTGCTCATTCTTGGCTTAATCGAGCTCTTATTTTTCTTTGAAAAACTTGTTTTGTGGAAACAGTTTTTTAAATTAATTATTTTAAAGATCACGTACATTTGAGCCTGGAATTATAAAATTACTGGAAGGCAAAAACTTTGTGTCATTTGTTACTCTGTTAAGCGATGGATCGCCTCATGTAGCACCCACCTGGGTTGATCACGAAGAAGACATCATATTGATAAACACAGCAGTAGGGAGATTAAAGGAAAAAAATATAAGAAAAGATCCTAGAGTTGCTCTTTCTATTTATGATAACGAAAATCCATATCACATGTTGGCCGTTAGAGGTAAAGTGGTAGAGGTAACAACTTACGACTAGTTGTTAGGAGTGGATATACTATTTCAGGGGAATGAGTTAAAATTTTAAAGCATTGTTGTGAAAATTTATAAAATGTTCTTCAATTCAAACAGTAAAGAACCGTAGTAAGGAGCGACCCGGCTTAATAGTAACCGAAACTAAAAAAAAATTGAATTTTGATACCAATAGTTACATCAAAAGAATCTCATTTTTATGCTGATTTTAAATATATAAGCTTCATCAAGTTCTGTCTTACCCATCAAAAGTTACTCAAACCCCCTATCCCCCCTTAGATACGGCCTTCCTTTGACCTAATATAAAACGAACTAAAGTGACTTGATATGCAATTAAATACGGGAATTTATCAAATATATTTATTAAAGGGATTAAATAAACGAAAACAAATAACGGTTACAAAATATGCCCGAAAAACACAGCAAAATACTTGATTTCATAGTGTCCAGAATATCATACATTCAAGATGCCCGAAAATCTATTCCAGAAAATTCCAAAAAAACCTGTTCAACATCTTGATTTTTGAAGCTTGAAGAGTCTCAAGAAATCCTTAAGAATAACAAAAAGGACATGCTTCTATTCTGATAATAAAAAATTCCGTGATTGGATGTAAAAATTCCATAGAAAAACTGATCACCAACAAGTATGATTGCGTTGTAGTTGTCAAATGTAGTTGCCATGTCATTTATCT
This sequence comes from Alatinidae sp. Z8VKAUB7J3, assembly GCA_010016025.2. Lineage (NCBI taxonomy): Eukaryota > Metazoa > Cnidaria > Cubozoa > Carybdeida > Alatinidae > Alatinidae sp. Z8VKAUB7J3. The sequence continues at coordinate 172,236,383 of JAAAKM020721499.1, read as the reverse complement.
TTAAACCTCGTTAAAAGGGGACGCTAAAAGTGATATTTAAGAGGTGACGAAAATTCTAGAGGACTTGCCCGGAAAACAAATCTGATGATAAAGACATAACGAGACGATATACCACGCACTCAACCGCTACTGAAGAGTTGTTAAAAAAAGCAGTGAAGTCACTTAAGAAATGTAAGGACATACAAGTCAACACGCAAGATATCTCGCAACCCTGGTAGTATGTAGAACATAAATGTTTTGAGGTTTGGCACATTTTGTAGAAAAGTAGCTCCTACAAGGAAATAGTTCTTTAACTACATTCTCCCCAAACGCACCCAAGTATTTAATACCTTAGCCCAAGACTCAGGTATTATCATGCTATATAAATGCCGTTGCCCCAACCTCGGGGTCGCTACGTTGCTGTCATGTGTGTGTAGGAGGGTTGAGGGGTGGGGAGTTGTCTTAAACGAGAGATCAGACTCAAAGCGAGCCCAACCCGGTAGCTGAACCAGGAGACACCTCAAAGGTGGAAGAAGTAGAATACGGTTGCAACTGGTACTCTCGCGTCGTAAAGGAAAACGTGTGCATGAGTCGAGGGGGAAGGGAGACTTGAGTATCTCTCTGGAAGAATTCAAATAATACGCAATAAAGTGAACTCGATGAGAAGAAAAGCTAAAAAAGAATACTTTGTGAATCAATTGAGTTTAAACAAGAATAATACTAAAGGAACTTGGAAGATTATTTATTATCTATTGGAAAAGAAGAAAGAAACTTCACCCAAGTCTCTTCCAAGGAGAAACTGTTAATGATAAAGCTATTATTATTGATAGATTTGCTGATTTTTTTTTAAGTATTGGCCAAAATGTACAGGCAAAGGGCTGTAAGGAGTGACATTGAAACTTAAAACGAATAGAGATTACTCCGTATATGAAAGGGGCTGTTTCCTCTTCAACGCCCCGCTCTTTACGCTAAAGCTTTTCACTGTTTTAAAAAGTAGATTTGAGAGAAAGGGTCAAACTATGGCGCAAAGAGCGGGGCTTTGAGGAGGGAACAGCCCCTTTTAAGTTTCAATGTCGCTAGCTCAGAGAATAGAAGAGACAAGCAAACGTCTCTCTCTTTCTCTCTCTCTCTCTCTCTCTGCAACACTAAAATGAAAAAATTGACAACTAGCTTGAAACCAATAAATCACAAACTGAAAATAAAATCCAAAAATAATTTGAGATCTAAGTTTTAGTTTAATCCGCTAAACAGCTATAAAATATATCAAACACTTATATCAAACCAATATATTTCAGTCACTTTTGTAAAACAATTTTTTATAAAAATAAGAATGTATTGGTATTTTTCTTTATTGAATGGAAATTCCTAGAATAATAATGGTATAACTTTTGATAAATACGTAAACTCAGCAGTTCAAGAGTTTATTTCATTCTTTTTTTTCAAATATTAGAATAAGAATTATAATAAGAAAGAACTGAGAAAACAAACTGAATATTTGATATGTAAACTCAACAATTCAAGAGGTTATTTCATTTTAATTTTTTTAAATAATTAAAATAAGAATTAGAATAAGAAATTAGAATAAGAAAGAACTGAGAAAACAAACTGAATATTTGATATGTAAACTTAGCAATTCAAGAGGCTATTTCACTCTAAAATATAAGGATTTATAAACAAAACATATAAACAAAAAATTATTGCTACTTCCCCTAAAAACCAAAGTTTGTACGTGGGGGAAGTAGATAAAACAAAATATTTAAAACAAAAAGAACACATGGCAACCGACACCACTATCACCACCACACTAAACAATAAATTCAAAAGAATATCATATATTATATAAGGATTTATAAACAAATAATATAAACAAAAAATTATTGCTACTTTCTTTAAAAAGCAAAGCTTGTACGTGGGGGGTTACCATAGACTATCAATTGTACGATAGGGACTGTTTCCGTACGAGTTCACCATTTTCAGTAGCATGGTATGGATCTTCTACTCTTATTTTTCCCTCTTGGATTGTTTGTTTTGTGATGTACTTGTTGTTACCTTTCCGTAATTTTTTTTTAACTTCATCGAATTTCGGTCTCCATAATTTGGATAATATTTTGACCTTGCTGTTTTTGTGATGGTTTGGCCAAAATACTTTTTTTTTTCTTTTTTTTTTTTTTGCCTGTGATTTCACACAACTTATTTTGTGTTAAGGACCGCTTTGCATATAAGGCTTTAGGTCTTTCAAGTAATAGAGGAGCAAAGGTAGTAGTATGAAAACACCCTCCTATACCCTATTTTGTGCTATAAATCAGTTTTTGGAAGTATTATTCATCCAACCTCTTACGATCAAAAACCTATGAAAGAAAAAGATCTGAAGGAGGAAGGGTTGGGTGTAATATCTTGAAAAATCTAACCAAGTCCGGATATTGTGACAACTTTCATACCTAAAAATTTTTTTCAATGAAAATCCCCCCCCCAAAAAAAAGAAAGTATTTTTCAAAATATATGAGGGGTAAATGAAGTAGAGAATATCACTCCTCTTGCTGACAGTCTGTGCTTGATCTGATGCTGGAAGCACTTTTTGTTGTCCTCTTTTTAGTCAATATGATCAGTCATACTCTTTGTCAAAGTTTAAGAATTTCTAACTTCCAAGAAATTACTTGTCAAAGGCTTTGTCCAAACCAGACACCCTTCAGGTCTAATAAGGTCTTCTTAGACTTTATCTGACGTCATATAAAAATTGGCTAATAGTTTAGACTTACTCAACCATAGAGTTACGTTTTTGGTAACTAAAATTATCCTTATTTTAAGAGAGTATCCTTATTAAGATGGATGGAGCTTGTGCAGCTGTTTGTCTAGCTATTGAATTTTCTTATTGAAAATAATTTCTTATTGAAAATTATTAATGGAATCGTTTGACTCTTTCTCTTAACTCTACTTTTTAAAATAGTTAAAAACTTGAGAAAAATTATTCTTTGAAAATATTATTTATAATTATTCACATACAAAACTCGGTGTATGACTGCAAAAATTATTGCCAAGCAATTAAGAGGTCATGACTATACTCTTCCAATCATTATCTATGCTTAAAAGTGGCATACACATCTATGTCTTGCTAGATAAGGATTTTAAAGCAAGCCATGGATGAAAATCAATTCTGTGCAGGAACGTCTCTCAGGGCCTTATGTAAATACCGCTTAAGACCGCTTATGTAAAATCTTTTTGCCGAGCACCGTCACGTTGCGCACCGACTGGCCGATCGAGCGCAGCCCGATCAGCGCCGTTTTCGGCCGCTGGCACGGCGTCTTGTTCACCACGGCCGTCGCCTGGATCACGCTCACCTTGCCGACATAGGCGCCCTGGTCGAGCGGCACGATCCAGCGCGAGTTGTTGTCGTGCCCGTGAAACAGCGAGTGCACCGTGCCAGCAATCGCGTATGTCGCCACCGTCAGGCCGGTGTCGTTGAGCGCCAGGCCTGATACTTTCGGGGCAATCATCGATGCACGGGCATATTCCCCGCCATCGGAATTGCAATGAAACGAGCTTAGGCTCCGGGAGTTTTAGACATGAAGAAGTTGCTGCTTTCCACCGCTGCGGCGGTGGCCATAGCCTCAACCGCATTGTCGGTTGGCGCGACGAGCGCATCGGCCGGTTACTACAACCAGTCGAGCTACTATGCGCATAGCTATCAGCCGGTCTGTTACACCAAGTACCGCACGATTTCCTACCGCAAGAGGCTATGTTAAATCTAAAGATATAAATTTTTATCCCAACAACTATGATACATAAAATGGCTATGTGAAACTTTCGATCGACCAATTTTGTGAAAAAGAGGGACGTGGGAGGGGGGCTTGTTGCCTTCCAATCCTTTTGCTCAAATAAAAGGGGATTAGAAATTTTAATATCCGGTAAATGAGCCCTCTCCCGATTTTCTAGTACTGTTGGTTCGATACGATCGCCCCTGGGAGAAAAAGAACACGCACCCATGGTTTTCCGCGTAAAATGCCCTGCCCAGAAAATTTCCCTGGACAATTTCCCTCGCTGAGAATTCCCCCGGAAAATTTCTTGCGAACGATTCAGCCTCCCTATTCTCCCTATTAAAAATTCTCCCTGGCATACTTTCATTTTTAAAAGACTTTAATTTCTGATCATTTTCAAATCGTGCAAGAAATTCCCCCAATCCGTGGCAAATTCTTCCTGGATCCCTCTCCCCCCCCAATCGAAAAGTTACTTTCATGGAAAATTCCCTCATGAAGGTCCACACTTCCTGTAAAAACAGCAGAGGTTAGTCCCTAACCATTTTCTAGGAATATGCTGAAATAGAAGTGCTAGGAAAAAAAAACGACACAACCAAATTTTTTGCTCTCGCTACACAATACTCGGGCTATTTTCTAATTTTTTGGTTTCTCGATTGTATCTTTTCAGCCTCTTTAATCTATATATATATAAAAATAAGTTGTCTGTGTGTGTGTGTGTCTGTCGAGTGACGTCATGTTTGTGTGTCGACTGACGCATACATTCCATGGTGCACAGAGCGTTCAAATAGCCTGATAAGGCGTATTTGACATAATTTGCATACACTAGATGCATACATTCCATGGTACACAAAGCGTTCAAAATAGGCTAATTAGGCATATTTGACATAGTTTGTGTACACGAGACACGTACATTCCATAGTGCACAAAGCGTTAAAAACAGGCTAATAAGGCATATTTGACATGGTTTGCATACACTAGATGCGTACATTCTATGGTGCACAGAGCGTTCAAAACGCGAAAACAGGCTTGCGTCTCAAAGAGAAATTACCAAAAACAATCTTGCCGAGGATTCACAAGAATAACGTGAAAACAGGCTCGCGGCTAAAAGAGAAATTACAAAAAAAGATCGTGCCGAGGAATCACAAGAACAACATGAAAACAAGCTCGCGGCTCCAAGAGAAATTACCAAAAGAAAGCGTGCCGAGGAATCATAAGAACAACGTAAAAACAGGCTTAAGGCTCAAAAAAGATTATGCTAAAAGAAAGTGTGCCTTATTTAAAGCCGTTATTATAACAAATTCGTAAAAAAACAACGTATATAAATAAAAAATAAAAAAAAAACATCTATAAAAATACAGTGAATACACCGAGAAAATAATATATATTATTTATATGTGTTTTTTAATATTTTCATAAAATGTATGTTTTGAGAAGCTGATCTTCCAAGAAACGAACCAAGCTGCAACCATGGAGACAGTCAGTCCAGATTCCGTGAAGGCTTGGGCGTGCAAAACGCACACGTAACTTTTTTGTTAATTTTTATCATTTCAGCGACAAAATAACTGAGTCAAACGAGACTCAAAACAGTCCATTGATATAAAAAGATATTTTACAAAACTTAATGCTATAAATCCATTTATGAGGGGAGGAAAGGGACAGCAAGCATTCTGCGTAGCACATGTGATCGGCAGAGGCAAATGCTCAAAAATGTTAGAAAACCAATTTCAACAGTTACTTTGAAATTTCTATCCTTAGCCGAGGGCTGAGAATCAGGAGATCGGCACCTGCGCGGTCAGCGCACCCGTGTCGATCAGCCCCGCCGTGACCGGCGTGTCGTCCGTCTGTTCCAGAGAGACCGGGCCACATCCCTCGATCTCACCGGCCATCTTGCGCCCGTCCGGTGCGATCCGCAGCGTGACGGGCAACGCGCGATGCCCACTTGGCTGCTTGACCCAGCCAAGGGGATACAGGCGCACCTCGCCCGGACCGGTCGCCTTGACCTGAAATTCGATCTCGCCGTCAAAGCCGGGGGTGGGTCCAGCCTCGCGAAGCTTGAGCCCGGGGAGCTTGATCTCGGCAGCGGGCGTCCGGATGAGCCTCGATGGCGTTGGCACGCCTATCGTTGCGGGTTTCACTAAGCCTTAACGGCATAGAACCTAGACTCGGGCAATTGGACTACACCCGGCCAGCGGACTGCGGCGCCACGAGAAAAGGACCGCTCAGCCGTGCACGAAGCCGCTCGCGACAGGATGGGGCCGTATCGAGATGCCCGCTAGGCTCCACCTTTCCGAGCCGACGCCGGCAGCCGTTTTGGCAGTATGCGTCATCAGTAAAATCTAACTGAGACCGCACATAGCAACTAAAACCTTGTTTCAAACTTGTTTGCAAAAAGAAACAGTCTTAATAATTAAAAACTTATTAAAAACTAAACTATTAAAAACCATTTACAAAAAATAACTTTCTTCCCAATCCAAACCAGAGCAAGCGGACTCAACCACAAATCCACCCCTATGTGAGGGGGGGGGGGGCATCCCCTGGATCCATTACTGCGTTTATGTTTTATATTTTCATGAAGAGGGCGCAGGGATTTCTAGTACTATTTAAAAAAAAAAACAATGAAAAAATAAATATGAAAAAGTTTGTTCCAGTGAAGTAAGGACAGGTATTAAAACTTAAAACAAACAGAGATTATTACGCATATGGAGGTTTCATCAGTTCCTAAATACCTCGCTCTTTATTTTTAAGTATTTTTAGTAATTTCAACTGTTTATTCTACAGCCTTTGTGATTCAGGGGTCATTCTTAAAGAATTGGGACAAAATTAAAGCAGCTAAACAAGGGAAACGGTTAAAAACGATAAAACGGAAATTCTGGTTCTTGATTAAGATTTCCAAAAGAAGAATGACAGGGGACATTTTATAGGCAAGGGAAGGGGAGTAAGAAGCCTCCAGAATGGCTTTAAAAAAAGGTAGCATAGACTTGATATCAGAAATATTGCGACATTCTAGGACCACTTGGTCGATGTGATGAAAAGAAAAGGGGAAGCTTTTCCCCTTGCTGGGGAAAAGAAAAAAAAAGGAACAAATAGGGCCAGAAGACCGTCGGCCTCGAGATCGTCCAGCAGCTCGACTGGCAGGTGCCGGACTGGATCGTGATCCCGGGCGGCAATCTGGGGAACGTGTCGGCCCTCGCGAAGGGCCTCGACATGCTGCTCGAGCTCGGGCTCGTCACCAAGCGCCCGCGGATCTGCGTCGGCCAGGCCGAGGCGGCGAACCCGCTCTACCTCGCCTACGAGCGCGACTTCGAGGTCTTCGAGCCGATCGCGGCGCGCAAGACCGTGGCCTCAGCGCTTATTAATTTATTTATTACAGGAAGAGCGGTCACAAATGTTTGGAACGGTGATGTGAATATAGAAGGATTTATTCTTAAAGGAATTGTTGAGCAATCTTCCATTGGTTATCTATCCCTTATGGAACATTTAAAATACTTGAGTGTAGGGAGTTACTTGAAATCTCCATTGAACCCTGTTTGGGTGATTAGCTCAGAAACCCACTTAACAGTTGTATTTTCCCCAGATAAGAAGCTAGTTTCAGAAGAAACTCCTAGTAAGTCACGTATCTTGGACTAGTGCTTATTCTTCCCACCAGGTTTCATCCTGATCTTTCCACTCTAAGCCTTTTCCAAGATTTCCCCCCCCCAACTCCCCCCAGTGACACTGGATCCAGTCAGGATTTAAAATAAAGAGATTTGAGGTTACGAGGTGCTTCTAAATATGAAATTTCATTAATATCCGATCACTCCTTCGTAAGTTAAAAATACCTCATTTTTTCTAATTTTTCCGAATTAGCCCTCCCCCAAAGACTAGAGAAAAAATTCAGCCAACTAAGATAATTTTGAGAGCTTTTAATGAAAATAAATCCTTTATTTGAATGAGTGTTAGATTTCACTTATCCTCAGTTGGAACATTCATTTAATACTTCCTAGCTTCACGCCACTGTACCACACTATTACATATCTATGGGAACCCTTTGATGTCCCATCTATTCTTCTTTCCTACGATATTTTCTCTACAAAACTCATGCATTAAATCTAACATCCCACTTTGTAATATTATATAACAGCACAAACACAAGCTGGCACAGCGACCTCTCATTTTGATTTTATTTCAGAAAGCGTGATACCTGCTGACGACTTCTACCTTGGGCAAATAGTGAGTTTTGCCAGTGAAGGGCAAAATGCCCGTTCGCCACTGTTATCGGAGCAAGATACGACGAGTTTTTATGCCCAATACCAGTTCTCCCCAATGGAAAATTTGAGCCTAAACATTGGTGGAAGATATGATGATGTTGACCCTATCGACAAAAACTTTTCCCCTCGTTTTGGGACGAGACGCCAGAATCCTGCTGCAGCACTCAACCAATACTTACAACGCGTACAGCAATTGGGGCGGTTTCAGCTTATATACTTATTGGGGCCCAGCGCATTGGACCAAGAAACACGAGCCCGGTGACGTGCTCGGCCGACGACTAACTTTCCAGCGTCCGCTTTTCAGGGACGACTTTCGAAGATGGGAACTTCCCTTTATTCAGTGGGCCGAAAACAACGGTTACAAGATCGACTATGCGATCAACAGCGACCTCACTTTTTGGCCATAAGGAGTGATATCACGTCCTTTGGAATAGTAATTGCGCTTGCGGATGGTCAGCGGATCCTTGTTGAGCTTGATGGCCAATTGATCCATCAGCCGCTCTGAAAACACCATGCCCTGTGGGCCACCGAAGCCACGAAATGCGGTATTGGAAACGGTATCGGTTTTAACCCGGCGCGAGTGGACCCGTAGTGTTGGATAAAAATAGGCATTGTCGCAGTGGAACATGGCCCGGTCATTAATGCCGAGCGAAAACTGACAAAAATTACAATAGATAACCTAGTCAAATCCGAAACGAGCAAAAATTAAAAGGAGTGGGGCTGACAACCCCCATGTCTTCACAATACCAAAACATAATTTGTACTTTATTTAAAAAGCAACTAACCATGGATTTTCAGTTTAATAGACATATTCTGATATTTATTCCTTAAAATATTACTACTTGTATATTTATTAAAGTCAAAAAGTGAAAACACTTAAAATGTATTTTGCTTTCACTAAAGTGCAAATGCCACACCGGACGCCATCAATTTCATGGCCAAGTATGGCCGGGGATTGATTTGTCTTGCACTGACCAAGGATCGGGCGGACTCGCTCAATCTCGACCTAATGACACGGCACAATGAAGCGCGCCATCAGACAGCGTTCACTGTATCGATAGAAGCGCGCGAGGGTATTACAACGGGAATTTCGGCCCACGACCGTGCGCGGACAATAGCGGTCGCAATCGATCCGACGAAGAGCGACAGGGACATCGCCAGCCCAGGACATCAACATTAGCTCAACTGACGAGCGCAACCAATCAGTTGACCAGATCAGCAGCGGTAGTATAGACAGCGAGTCATTTCTCAACATTTTCGGATTGTTCATTTGTAGATGATGGCCTCTGTAAGATGTTATCAATTAGCTCGAAGATTGTATGCAATATCAATGCGAATTTCCTATGAAGATGTTCAAACTGCCGTTCGTGAAATCAGTCAATGCACGTCCAATATTTTGACGGTATAACTCTTCCTAATCATGTTCACCCGACGTTTCTACGACAACTCTTTCGATACGAAGTGCACATGCAAAAAAAAAATACATTAGGCCCACAACGCTCTTTACTTAGGCAGTGCTATTGCACTGCCTTACTTGAATAATTTCATATTCTTTGACTCCAAATGTTTCCCTTTTCCCAGCTCAGAACAAGGAATCAGTTTGTCTTACTTGTTCTCAAAATCAATGGAAAAATTCTATGAAAAAAAAGAAGAAAAACTTCATAAGAGAAATAACAAAATGCAATTAACCTAAAAGTACCTCGCCCCATCGTAGATACAATCTAAACCCAGGTTGCCATGACAAAAGACTTTATAGAGTAACTTTTGGATCAAATGGGTTTGTCACTTAGCCATATTAATAATTATGATGATTGCGATGCACGTTTTTAGAAGAAGTAGTTTTAAGTTCTTCCATTGAAGCTTTTCTACCCCGGAATGATGAAAATTTAAATTTCATCTTCTTCCTTTAAAGTTTTAGGCCAAGAAAAAAATTTTGTAATTTGGCCGCTTGATCGAGGATTCTTGCAGCAGCCGTTTCCGCCGCCTGATCCTGCGCATCAAGACCACCTTTTGATCTACCAGGCGGGCTTTAATCGGCCGTCTTCATCGCTGGTATACGGCAACCAGACCAAGCCCGTCACCGCGACATGAATGTCTGTGCTCTTGGCGCGCACTACAACTTCGTCGAGCTCTTCCGATTGCGCGTCGAATGCAGTATCCAGTTCTGCGACTTCGTCTTCCAGTTCTGCATTCAATGCAGCAATAACGGGAGTAAGTACTGTTTTTGATTCACTGCATTGATAATTGTTAAATTGATAAATTGTTAGAAAGTAAAAAAAAAATATTACGCCTTTACGAACAATCAGTGTTCCTCTTTTGAAGAAAGAGGTTTGTCTTTTGATTTTGAAGCAGACTTTGCAAGACAAAATAGGAACGCGAAGAAAATATTTACAAAATTAAAAAAAAAAAAAAAAAAAAAAAAAAAAAAAAAAAAAAAAAAAAAAAAAAAAAAAAAAAAAAATGGCCTGGTTGTCTGACTCCATGTGTTGGCCTTTGTGTAGGACTTTGTGCGTTTATGTGTGTATGTGTGAGTCTTTCCCTCTGTGTGGTTTTTGTCTCTCTCTCTCTACATGCCTGTTTGTCTAATTATGTGTATCCTAAGAGTCTGACTTTGTATGGTTGTGTTTGCGTGTTTACGCGTGTGTTTTCCTGTTTGTGTTTTTGTTTATTTCTGCGTGCCTGTGTGTCTGACTTTGTTTGGTAATATGTTTGTATTTTCTCCCAGCCACATCCAGCAGCGCCAGGGCATCAACCCGCAGACCGTCGAAGAGGCGGATGTCTTCGCCATCCACGCGGAGGGCGGCCAGGCCTGCGTGCAGGTGTTCTTCTTCCGCGCCGGGCAGAACTGGGGCAACCGCGCCTACTTCCCCAAGCACGACAAGGACATGGAACCGGCCGAAATCCTCGACGGCTTCCTCGCCCAGTTCTACGAGGAACGCCCGGCCCCGCGCCTCGTGCTGCTCAATGAGGACATCGAAAATGCCGCCGGGGCGCTACGCCATTCGCCTGTGGGGCGACGCGGAATACAGCGGGTGGAGCCGCTCACCCGTCGTCCTCGGAGACGCCCCCACCTACGACCTGGGAGAAGTCCAGCTCCGACGCGCCAAGACGGCCGCGCTCGCTGGGAAACCAGCGCCGGCCTGGGTCGTCGCGGCGACCGCGGGCATGGTGGCCAAGAACCCGCAGGTAGAGGATTTCCGTGGCAGGCCGCTGCTCATCGGCTTCGGCGGCGAGTCGCGCCAAGTACATAATGAAGAAAGTAGCCACCAGCGAAACCGGTATATCAATGAGCGGACGTACGGCAATCAGGAAATCGCGGAAGAACAAATAGATGATCAACACCACCAGCAGGAAAGAGATGATCAGTGTTTCTTCCACTTCAGAGATGGAGCGTTTGATGAACTTGGTCTGGTCGGTAGAAACATCCAGCGTAATATCGGCCGGCATTTCCTTTTTGATCTGATCCAGTCGTTTAAAAAACTCATCTGATATCGACACATGACCGGTGGCGTCGAACTGGCGGTACAGGGCCTGGTGGGTGGCCTGGGCGATGCCGGGCCGCGCCTGATCCTGGCCAGCCTGTTCGTGCTGACCGCCGTCATCGGCCTGTTCATCTCCAATACCGCCACGGCGGTGCTGATGGCGCCCGTGGCGATCGCCACCGCGCAGGCGCTCGATGCCTCGCCCCTGCCGTTCGCCATGACCGTGGCCCTGGCCGCCTCGGCCGCGTTCATGACACCGATCTCCTCGCCGGTGAACAACTGAGCTTCAGTAAAATAATCATATTCACGGGGATTTAATTCGCAATCGACGTTCGAACCATGATTAATATTCAAGAAATATTTAAACTTGCCTTGACGATTTTACGACCAGTCGTATAGTTCTGGCCCGCAATAATCAACGAATATACGCGTTAAGCGCCACCTTCTTGGTTCTGCTTCCATTTTTTTCACTCAGCAGAATGCACGCCGAAAAAAATCGCTAAATTCGCGTAAATGTTGTAGATAGACCCTGAGTAGTCGTTTTACAATTTTTCTATTTCCGTTTTTATTTAAATAAAGTAGAGGGCGCAGTTAATAAATGAAAATAAATAATAGATTATTAAGGAATTAGTCAAATGAATTGAAAAAGAACACTAAATAATAATAATTAGATAATAATTAATAAAATAACTAAATTATAATTAATGATAAGTGAAACATTTAAATAATAGATTTAACAAAAATAAATTATTAACTGATTAATAAATTGAAAATAATTTTGTTAATAGATGAAAACAAACGATTCTGGAATGTTGTAGAAATATCAAAATTATTCCTAATCCTTAAGGCATAATTTTCACTTAAACGCTTTACAAGAGTTACAGCTCACACATAAATTACCGCTAAAAACATTAAATCATATTATTAAAGAGAAAAGACACGGAAGACATGTAATCTCCTAAGAACGAAAATCACTTGGAAATTTTCTGTCCCAGAATTTGTCAACTGATGATTTTTTTGCAGATTGTTAGGATGGAAAGGAATTTATTTCACCCGCAGCCAGACTCAAGTCCGCCATTGATGCACACTTCGAATCGGATATCGGCATTGTCATATCGGACAGCGTCGGTAGAGCGTGGCGTATCGGCACTGTCGGGTTGGCCTTAGGTGCCGCTGGACTGCCATCCCTGGTGGACTCGCGAGGCGATCCCGATCTCTTTGATCGCCCACTAGAGGTAACGATGACCGGATTCGCGGACTCAATAGCGTCGGCTGCAAGCCTTGCAATGGGTGAAGGCGCCGAGGGACGACCGAGCCCTGCCCATCGATTTGCACAATCCCATTACAGTTATCCTGGAAAAACTCTAAAATCCAACCGTTAAAATCGTAGCCTTCATCGGTGATGTCATCCTTGATGAGTCGGGAGGTGAGGATAAATTTGGATCGCACCACGAATTCTCTGGCAATTTCAGCCTCTTGGTCGCCAAAGGCCGAGAGTTGTCCACTGAATCCGGCCTGTTCTTGTTCAAAGACATCTTTATAGGTCCCTCGGTCACGAACGCAAAATAATTGGACGTCTACCTCGACGAGATTCATCGCGCGGCCGACGCCGTCGACGCGTTTGCCTACTGCGAGTCGTACGACACGCGCCGCGCGGAGCTCGACTTCGAGATCGACGGCATGGTGATCAAGATCGACGAGCTGAAGTGGTACCGGCGGCTCGGCGAGACGGGGCATCACCCGCACTGGGGCGTGGCCTACAAGTTTCCGCCCGAGCGCAAGCCCACCACGCTGCTCGACGTCAGCGTGCAGGTCGGCAAGAGCGGCAAGCCACTACTCAAAAACAGGTGCATTTCAAATGTAAGCAAATTTCAGTAATAAATTTCCCACCCATCATTTCAGTTATTGCGATCATATGGGAACATGTTATCAATAGCTTAATCATTTTAGTAAGCACAAACAGGGGGTTCTTCTTACACGCAACAAGTTATTTCAGAGAATCTATTTCCTGAGTCATAATATTAGAAATAGATTGCTGGTCCTGAAATCTAGGGTGCAGTTCCATTTAAGGGCCCTTTCAAATGCTAATGAAAACAGGATGCGAGTCGTTGATTTTTTAGATTGTCCGCCGGCTTTTGCTTCGGAAGAACCGAATCTTTTCAAAAACCATACGGCGTCCATAATACCTTGGTACAACACTAAATAAGAAAGTACGGTCAGTATAAATTCTCTTTTGGTTTTTGGAAAACGGAAAGCTCTTTTCCCCAATTTAGCCACCCAATCCGGGTCGTCTTCCGAATTCAGGTGACGATGATGGCGCATATGATTTTGCCGGTATTGTTCTATATAACCGCCAGTCCAGCCCAGGCGCAGTAGTCCTGAGCGTCGGTGAAGCTGATGTTCGCCACCGGGTGGTCGTCGGTGGCCGTCCAAGGCTTGCCGATGTCGACCGAGTTGCTCGGTACGCTCCGCTTGGTGGCCTTGCAGAAGGTGCGGAACTGCTTCCAAGACACCTCGTACTTCCCGATGAAGTAGCCCTCGCGGAAGGTGACCCGCTTAATCGGCTGCTCGTCTTTGCTGGCGTCGCTCCCCCGGTTGAAGCTCCCGGAGGGAGATACCTCTTCACCTTGTAAAATTACCTTAGCTGAAAATTCAAGATGTATCTCCAAAACTAGCTCAAATACACTGACTCGTGATATTTTCCTTTCCAATATCTGTAAAATTCTAAGAAATAGAGATTTACTGTAAATTCATCTTTTCTGTGTTGTTTAGAGAATAACTATTGCACCCCAAAAGTTATCGATATCATGGCCGCTGCAAAAAGTAAAAAGTAAGCTAGACGGCAATAGACCCTTAAGGTCCAAACTGCCCATCGAAACCAACGAAGAAGCGCGTACCAACTACGCCGCCGGCCGTTGCGATGTGTATACGACGGATGCTTCGGGTCTTGCGGCCACCCGCACCACGTTTGAAAACCCCGATGACCACACGGTCCTGCCGGAAATTATTTCCAAAGAGCCGCTGGGACCGCTCGTGCGTCATGGCGACGATCAGTGGGGCGACATCGTGCGCTGGGTGCTGAACGCGATGATCAATGCCGAAGAATACGGCGTGACCTCCAAGAACTCGGACAACACGGAGTTACCGGCGCAAAACCGCGCTGCCTCTAGGAATGACAAAGCCACGAGGGATGCCGACATGCCAAAAAATATTCTGGTACCCATCGATCTCGCACAGAAGGATATCGGGGCGAACGCGCTGGCAATGGCGCGCGCCGCGGGCGCAGGGACCGATGCGAAGATAACCCTACTCTTCGTCGCCTCGCACATTCCCGACTACGTTGCTGCCCAGATGCCCGCGGAGATTATCGAAAATCTCGACAAAACAACGTCGATGTTGGTCGTGGTATCGTGATCGAACACGAAAAATCCGTCGAAATCCATCGAAACATTCTCGAATATGTATTTCTCTCAATCCTCGTCGTGAACAATGTCTCACTAAACTTATTCCACATTACTTCAATGATATTGTTCCTTTGAAATATTCCTTTCTCACCGGTTCGAAACTATTCTGTAAAACCGAAGCAAACGATGAGAAATTTCTCGGTCATTATAATAAAGGTAAAATTTGTTTTGAACCTGACAAGATATACCGCTCAAAACCGATATCATGTTAGTGCTGCTTTACCTTTTATTTTGATCAATCCAGAACCTGATGTAAAACTTGGTACATTAACTGATTATCAAAAACCTGAAAGCCACCCTCGTAAAAGAGAATATGATTTCTTAGTAGATAGACTTTACTTAGAACAAGTAACAGATTGATTATGTTAAAAAGGCCACATCAGTGGCCTTTTCTATATAGTAGAGAGTATTAAAGAAATTAGTCTTCGACTATTTCTTCTCTCATTTGGTGACTTGAAAATCTGTCATCCTTATTGGGAAGATTTTTTTACACCTAATTTATTGAAACCTTCCCTCTTTACCCATCTGAAGGAGTTGTAATTTCATTTAAATCCTTCTTTACGATATCTTTACCATCTCATTTGGTGACGACCTGCTTTTCGTTTGGCCTTAGATAGATGATGAAAAAGGACGACTTATAACAATCTGGTCCTCCTTATTGGCAGGATTTATTTAAACCTTATTCATTGAAACCTTCCAATTCTTAGGTATTTACTCTGGCTCCAATTTTCTAAATTTGAATTTTGAGTGTTTAATAACAAAACAGGGAGACCGAGATCTTTCATCCATTTTTACTTCACAAAAAAAGATACAACAGCAATAATCTTATGGAACATAAAAAAGACATTTCACAAAATTGTACTAAGAAAAAAATTGTAAATAAAAAATTACTTCAAATGCAAACCTTACTGAAAAATACAAAAAAACAAGTTTTTTCAACTGAAAGTAAGGAGTGACCTGAACCAGGGAGCGGAACAAACTCTGTATCGCCAGCGAATCCTGGTGCTAACACTGGATGCCAAAACTGATTCGATCAAACAGACCGCCTACACACTGAAGAATCCTGAGCCATTCGTCGACGCGCTGTCGACCAGTGACGTATTCAACGAGCTTGGGCCTGACGACGTCGAACGACTGCTTGACGATGGTTGCGCCCAGTACTGGACGGAAACCGACGACGGGTTTTCGGGCTACGTCGACCCCAAGGAGTGCCGGAAGAATGGATTTATTTTTAGGATAGGGCAATACGATTAACCCCCCTCTCTCCCAGGGGCAGCGAACAAGGTTCCCAACATCCTAGTTATTTCTCCCTTTGTTAGTCTCAACAAGAATATACATTATACGGAATTTAAATTTGCTTAACCTTAGTAAGGGGAGTATTTAACAAAAAAATTTAAATTAGCCAATATCACAGGCCGTAAATACTTTCTTATATTTTTGTTCTTGCTATAATATATTAAAAAAAAAAAATTGAGCCCAAACTCAATATTAATGTAAATTGAACGCGCGGCCGGGTATGGATTAATAATCGTCGTCCATATGCAAACTGGGGCTGTGCTCAATGTTGAACGCCCTACGGATCGGATCTACGTCCAGAACCCAGTAAGTACCCTTTACGAACACGTTGGTAATCGCGATAGGCGGCCTTCCCGCAAGGCTAATCAGCTTGAACGGGTGGAGCGCGTCACTCGGATTATAATTGTACTCTGTAATTTCCGGCTCGTCCGCGAACGCCGCAGGAGATCGGGCTCGCGGATGACGTTCTGCTGGGAGGGCGGGTCAGCCGTCTCTTCCCAAGGCAGCGGTTCTTCGACCGCGCGGGCGAAGGCGTCCAGCACCTCCGAAGGCTCGACCCCCAGGCTCTCCGCAACCCAGGACCGCTCGGCCAGGAGGTTGGCGACGACGGGGATGTTGGGCGCGTTTCCGTCGCCCCGCTTCGGCGCGGGGAAGAGGACGGCCTTCGAACCGTCCTGGCGCTTCGCGACCGCCGCCACCTATTTAATTGGACCCTTGTACAACTAAGCCCCTGTACAACTCAACTCATGTGTAACTCAACCCTATTTGACTGAACCTTCGTGCGGCTGAACCATCTTTTAACTGGGCCCATGCAACTCAGCCCCATTTACTTGGAGCCTTGTTTGACTAAGTACAATTCAACCCAACTTAAATAAACCATCGTTCAATGGAACCCCGTTTAAATCAACCCTCTTTTGACTTCTCTCTTATATAACTCACCCATATTTAAATTAAGCAAGCTCTTGTGAGTACTGCTGAAAATACTTCTCCGGAAGAACCCGCTGAATTGCGCTACGACGTCGATGAAAAACCCTCTCACGTACTCTCGGCCATTCTCGGCTTCCAGATCGTGATCTTGATCCTCGCGGGCATCGTGCTGGTGCCTGTGATCGTGTTAAAGGCCGGGGGACAGTCCGCAGAATTAACGACCTGGGCCGTGTTTGCCGCGTTATTCGTGAGTGGTTTGACAACGGCGATCCAAGCCCGTCCCATCGGATTAGCCGCTAACATGACAGTGAACGTCCCTACCATTCTTATTGCCGCGACGTTAGGTGGCGTAGGAGGCTTGCTGGTAAAAAATCTTTGCGATTATTTTGACAAGCACATCGAAAAGAAAATTGAAAAAAACGGCTATGTGCTTTGGGTGCGGACCGGTGGTCCGGAGCGTGAACAACTCGCCCAGAATATTCTGAAAAAGCATGGGGCGAAACAGGTTCACATCCATCAATCCGCATAAGGAGGTACAAATAAATGAGAATAGTTTAATAGGCTGCTGCCGACTATAATATTGACATGGCTAGATCAAAAAATATCCCCACAACGCAAGGTTTTAACCTGATTGAACTGTTAGTTACGATAACTATTTTGGGTGTTATTTCCTCGATGGCAGTGCCGGCCTATCGTAGTTATACTGCTAAAGCTAGATTAAACACTGTAACTGAAGTAATAGCCAAATTTAAAGTGCAAATTGAAGAATATGTTAACGTCAATGCCCAAAGTGCCGGGGCGTTGGCAAGAGCGAGATAATTTCTATAATCCTATTTCTGTATCATAGTCCATAACTAGACCATTTTGAATCAACTAGTTCTTTTGTTTTCTCATCTACTTTGACTTGTTGTTGAATTTCTCTTTGGTATCCTTCTTCTTTGGTTTTCTGCGTGGCATCAATTCCCATTTTAGATCCCAAATTAACTAGTGGTGATGCCGGATCTAGAGTATCTGTAGGTGCATTATCAATTATTATTGTGTCTCTTGCAGCATCTGCTCTGGTTGATCTTCGTCACAGTGTATTGATTGATCGTAATGATTGAAGGCATCCACATTGATGGGCTAGTCTTGTCAGGAGACCCTATCCATAAAAAGAAATACTTAAGTTTTAAAGAGTGAGACCCCGGGAGGGGTCCAAAAGAAAAGGTCCAAAAGAAATCGATCGGATTTTGGTCTGTCTGTCTTTCATCCGGTTTTGTGGCAAGTCTTCAGGCGAGCTATGACCATGTGCCCAGCATATTAGCAAGCAAGTGAAAAAAGGAATACATTCAGAAGCTTTGTTTAGATGTAGAGCTAGGTGGAAACGCCTGGTCTTGTTGCAAATACAAGTAAGTAAGTAGATCTCCAAATTCTTTCTTCGTTTTCTTTCTCTTATCCTGTAACTTTACTAAAGTTTAACAATTTTATCAATATGACAGATTTGAATGCTGCTATCTTTCTCATTAAATTTCTTACGTTTAATAATGACTGATGGCTCTTATTACTGAAATACATCTTGATTCTCATGCTGAAACAGCTTATAGAGGCCCCATAGAGAGTATACTTCATTAACTCCTGAACGATAGCATTACCGACACTTTGTAAGAACTATTTGTCTTCGTCATTTTTGACAGTTTAAACACGATCATTTGCCCGGGACCTAGAAAATGTGAATAGAAATTAAGTGCTGTCTTTCTACTCTGCTGGCGGGTAATGTCAGTTTTAAGTAGGATATGTTGTTCCCACCTATTCATCAAATTAACCGATATTTGTTTTGTTTCTATGCTTTTCAAGTTAAACATACAATGACGTAGTAAGGTTTAGACTTTTACAGTTAGGGAAGGATGAATTATCCAAACACTTGTTGTAGTGAAGCTATATTTGTCCTGAACAGTCTTGGAAAGAACCAATAAAATTAAATTTAATATGTGATATATAATGACATTAATTGCTGAAAGCTCATCAGTTCAAAATTTAATTTTAATGTAAATTTCAATTTTTATTTTCAATGTTGTAATAAGTTCAGAAAAAAATATTTGTAATATAATTCATTTTCAGTAAACACCAAAGAGAGCGGATCCAGTCCGGCTACGTCAATCACGTATCTACGACATTTATAAGCGTTTTCCAAGATTTCCGTTTTCTCCCTCCAACTCCCCCCAATGTCAAAATATTTGGTAAGCATTTGAAATAAGAGCTCTGAGACAGGAGTTCGTTCTAAATATCAAATTTCATTAAGATCCGGTCACCCGTTCTGAAGTTAAAAATACCTCAATTTTTCTGATTTTTTCCAAATTAACAACCCCCAGTTCCCTCAAAGACACCGCGCAGACGCCCGAAGGCCGCGCGGGCCGTCTCCCCGGCGGCGGCCTCGGCGAGCGACGGCCGGGGGAAGTCGACCGGCGCCGGATCGTTCGAGAAGAGGTCCGTCATGGTTCCTTCGACGGCGGGCACGGGCGCGTCGTCCGGCGGCGGGTCGTCCGGGGTCGACCGGGGTCGTCAGTCGAGGCCGTAGAGCCGCGCGGCCGTGCCGTGCAGGATCTTCCGGACGAGGCCCTCGTCCATCCCGCCCATCACGCGGCATCGCAGCGCCTTCACACTGATCGGCGATGGGCGTGGTGGGCATCTGCTCTAGCGCATCCTCCCAGGACTCAAAACCGTCGATCTCTCCTGACACCACGTATCGCGCTTCAACTCCTGGCATACGATCGACAATCTGACTAACCACATCGGCGCGGGCAGCCGATGTGACGAACACCTTTGCCTCGCAATTGTTGACGATGTACTCCACTTCTTCCGCCTGCAGCCGCCAGCTTATGGCCGTGTAGTACAATCCTGACCGCGCCAGCGCAACCGCCAGCCCGAACCGGCCCGCGCGATCTTGACCGTCACGGTCTCGTCGCCCCGGGTCAGCCGCGCCAGCGATCCGCCGGGCCGCCAGTCGAAGGACACGGTTTCCGGCGGGCCGTCATCCCGGCTGACGCGCGCTTCCGCCGAGTCGGGAAACGCCGGATCGAGCGCGACGGCGCGGGGCAGGGCGCTCCCGTCAACGGCGACGATCAGCCGATCCTCGACGGTTTCGGGCGCCGGCCGCAGCCCATTTCCTCAAATATTTTTTTGATATCCTCAGCCGTAGTATTTCTCACTACAGAAGTAGTATTTTAAAGTGATGGCAGTATTATTAGTCATAGTAATTGTGGTAGTAGTAGAAGCAGCATTACTAGTAGTAGTAGTAGCGTGCAGATACGACCTTTTCGGTTAATTGATCATCTCCTTCATTATTTCCTGAAAATTTCAAATGAATATACGCAGTCATTCTTGAGTTACACCCTTTTGACAACCTATAAACGCATAACGCTAATTTCTTCAGCTCTTTGTTGTAAGGAATCAATTCTATCCCGACTCAACTGCTCTTGCTGTCTTAAATCCATATTACTTGCCCTGGTGGATTGAATATCCTCAGTTAAGTTAGAATCAGCACCCCAGCTTTGTCCAAAGTCTTTATTACTGCTTGCCTCTACAACATTCTCAAAATTCTTACTCCAATGTTCTTGTTTTGTATTTTGTTGATTTAGAGATGTATCTTGTGTAGAAGTGTCTGCGGCTTCTATTCCACACGTGAAAACAGCACCTGACAAATTACAAAGCAATAAAATAATATAAAAACAACTGGCTCGGGGAAATCCCTATGAATTGAAATTGTAGCAATTAACAATAGCTGTAATTTCAAGTAAAAGTATAACTTATAACCAATTGTCAGTGATACCTTGGATACCATTTCAGCTCAAAAGCAGCTTCTACAATTTAACTGTGACCATTATAATGAAAACAGCCATAATTTTTTTTCAAGTCGCCTACTTATTCAAATTTACCAGCATGGCGGTTGTCGGACATCCCCACACCCGAACCGGCATATAGCCGATTTGTGCATTTTCAGCCATCACGATGAAGTCACTACACATGGCTATGTCGCTGCCTCCAGCCACGGCAAATCCATGAATCTTTGCAATCACCGGCTTGTAAGAGCGCCACACTTTCATAAACAATTCGGTGTTTCGCTTCATGAGTTTGTAATCTTTCATCGGATCCCATGGCATCTCCTGTGTGACATCGCCCGATCCGTTACCTTCCGCGGAACCTCGTATTTTCCCAAATACATTTGATAGGAAATTAAAATGGCCATTTGTTGTCGTAGAGACTTTGAAAATAGCTCATTCGACAGGATATTCAAAGGGCTAGCCCTTTTTAATAGTCAAAAGTCTCTGAATGGCAACTAGCCCCCTGAAACGCCCACCATTTCTCAAAACACGTCCAATCAAAATATATTGGTAGCCATTTTGTTCAACGTAATTGAAAGGTCCGGAAACTACGTATTTAAGGATGATACCCCCCCAAAATCGAGTAAAATTGAGCCATGGTAAAATAAAGACATACTTTTTCTAAATTACTCAATAATCAAAGTAAACGTAGTTTTAGATATTTATAATTTAGTATAATTTCATGTAAAATTGTACTCAAAAAGAAAATTCGGCCCTGATAAAAGCTGTTTGAGGTAGCTTTTTTCTTTTTACTCACATTTTTAAAAACGAAAAAGTTACCAATCTTACAGGAATTTTTAGATCAAAATCTAACTATATTGTGGCTAATATAGAGTGGGGTTTATTTCGCTTGATGATCTAGCAGATCTGATGGCCTCGCCGAGAGGCTGTGTTTCAAATGCGGAGTCAATATTGCCTAGTAAATGTGATCCCAGAGTGCTTTCTGCAGTGGTATCAGCGGGTGTAGTGGATGGTGATGTCATAATATTCTCCTTAAAACGATTCTATAGATACAAGAAGGACCATCCAGTGGCGAGAAATGGGTCTGAGGGCGTGGGGAGAAGCATGCTTACAAGCCACGTGCGCAAACCACTCTGAGAGTTATTTAACCTTTTTTGGCACAAACGACCCAAGCCATTTCCTTGTCGCACCCTTGCCTCGCAGAAAACAGAGTATTTTTTTGCATAATGAACATACAACATGCAAAATAAGATTGAATATTAAGCTAATGTGAAGGTATACGTAAGACAGTTATGTGGGTGAGCAACTCTTATCTAAGCGGCACAACTAAATTATGTTCAAGAGGTGTCATAGAGCAAGGTAAAGGGAATAAAGCTGCATGTTTTATGACACGATGTAGCCGTTAGCGGGATTATCAGCATCGAAATGAACCGGGGTAGGGGAAAGCGTTGCCCATCTTCGAAAATAGACACTATTGTATTCCGCGATATGCGGATGCGCTGAGCCATTCGCATTTACGAAGCGATAATGAGCGCTTTCGCCCAAAAAGTTGCTGTTGGAGGCCATAAAGATATTGTAGTCGCCGGTTTCACTGACTTGCGGAAAAATTTTGGCGACGTGGCTGCCGTTAGTGTCGCTGGCCAGTAACCGAATCGATTTGCCTTGCTCAACACTGTAAAGCAAGCGCTGCAGGGCGCGACAATGTCGTGGTGCAACTTTTCGGCAATTGCCAGGTTGCGAGAGGCAATCGCCAGGGAGGTGATTTCTTTGATAGACATGTAAATTGTTGCCCCGCAGCAATTCCAATCCGGCAGCTCGATAAACTCGCAACCCAATTTTTCCGCTACAGCGCGGCAAGATTGATCGTAGCCTTTATGCGCGGAATGGAGGCTGCAGCCGGGATAGTAGGCATTTATAGAAAAAAATCAAATATAGTTTTACTACGGTAAAACTTAATTTTACCACAATAGGAGGCCATTAATATAGATCAAGGGAGTCCTCCGTTACCTAACTAGTTGTTTTATCTTCCGTTTTTTTTCCTTTAATTAAAAAAATAAATTTAATTTTAGTTTCATTTAAAAATCTAATCAAATTTAAAATTAAATTTAATTTATGCTTTTATTTATAAAAAAATCAAATTTAATTACTACAGTAAAACTTAATTTTACCAATCTCGCCCGAATGGATCACCACGGACTGAATATTGCGATCGACGATTTCGGTGCCGGACAAACCAGCCTGTCGCATCTGGCGGCGCTTCCCGTGAAACGGCTGAAACTCGATCGCTGCCTGATCTCGGATATGGGACCGTGCGGGCGAAAACAGCATGTCGTGCGTTCGCTGATCTCCCTGGCACGCGATCTCGACCTCAAGGTCACGGTCGAGGGCGTCGAAACACAGGAACAGGCCGACTTCGTGCACGCGATCAGCCCCTCCACATATATGATTATATATCACGGTTCAAGCTTAAATATATTTCATTATAGTGAAAACCTGTTTCGTTTCCACTTACATTACTGTATTGAAAATTTATTACATTACTGTATTACTGTACATTACATTAGTGTATTGAAAGGTTCCAGGGATAGATGATCATAAATTTCAAGCTAATATTACAATACGTTTCCCTCTAAAAGTTTTGGAATCAAGTGATTATATCTAGGCAGTATAAGGTTGCTTATTCGTACCAACATCTGCGCAGCAGCAACCCGCGCAGTGTACACGCAAACCACCGTCGTCGACGCCGGGCAAACCGCCCCTGTGTCCAGCAGGCGCCATGTCTGTCCCCACTGCCCCATCTACATCTGCTGCTACGGCTGCTCCCCCGCTTTTATCGTCAGCGTCTACCGCTTCGCGGACTCCGAAGTTGCCTTCCAGGCGGAAGAGGAAGGCTTCGGGTTCCGGTTCACCGTCATCTGCTCCTGCAATCATCTCGAAGGCTCCCGCAGGCGGCGAGTTTTTTTCGCCGGTTACGATACGCACGCCGTGTGGCGGCGGCATTCGCGGTGGACAGACGCATTCACAGTCGCCGGAAGGAATTTTTACCCACGTCAGCGGTATCAAGGTCGTCATGCCGTCCAATCCGTATGATGCCAAAGGCCTGTTGATCGCCGCCATCGAATCGGACGACCCGGTCGTGTTCTTCGAACCAAAACGAATCTATAACGGGCCGTTTGATGGCGACCCGGAGAAGCCCGCGGTTTCGAGGACACGGTAAGGGAAGGGGAAGGGGAAGGGGAAGGGAGCCAACCCACACAGCGAGAATCCGAGGTCCTACAACCCTACACAGATTGAACGAGCAAGAGGCTGGCCTGTTCAACCAGTGCCTGTTCGACCTGAATCAGCAGCAAATGGTTTGTCGTTCTCGCTCTCCTATCGGCCACCACTTATCACATGATGTCAGATACGGGCTGTTGGAGGTCTCTGCGCGTTCCTCGTCAGTTCCCAGCTTGCCATCCGCTCCCAACATTTTCATCAGGAATTTTATCGGAAATAAGATCGTCAATTTCATTATAAGTAATTTTATCTTGTAGCCAGATTAGTATATGTGTGTGTGGCAATCCTCGTTTTCACCATTCCACTGAGTACATCCAGTATGGCACCGACCCAAACACTTTAAGTTTTACTATGTAGTTTATCAGGGATTTCAACTTTTGCTGGAAGACAAGGGCCGTAATGTCATGTCTATGAACCGCCGATTGTCCTTGAAGTGAAAGCTGCTGCAAATATGATCCGTACCCAGAAGCAGTGTCGATCTTCGATAACCACATCGCAATGGGTGGCCGAAACCCACAAGGGGCCATTGCTGACCTGCTCTTGCCCCACATACAAGCTCCGTTCCCCGACATACTTTATGACGGGGCGGTCAATCCAGAAAAGCTCGTGGACGGAAAGGTGCCTAAGGAAATTCAACATGAGATTCGGGACAACGGTACAAATACGTCTTTTCTGAATTTCGACCTTCTTCACTTCGACCCAGAGCGTGCTCCAAGCAAGCTACATGAAAAAAGTATTCCTGATAATAGTGTTATAAAAAATTGCAAGTTTTTAAGCAAGGAAATTACAAATGAGGTCCAAAACGCCCCTATAATCAAGAATCTATTACCCATAACCTCAAAAAACGAAATGAAGCAAATTCAAGAGTTTCTTCCTGTTTTTTGTATAACAAGAGCGACCAAAAGAAGTGCTCGTTATTGCACTTATGTCGTTTATACCTCACTAGCAAGTGTACTAAAGCAAAAAAACTTGAACGCAATCCGTATTGGCGTTTCCGCAATTATCGGTAATTGTCCAACTTCTGGTCACTTGCCAGATGACTTGTCCAGAACTATTACAAGGGCCAAGGAATTCAATTTCGTCCTGATAACTTACCATCGGCGCAGCCGGACTGGTAACCACGATGTTATCCAATCTATAAAGCTCGTCATTGGCGTTATTGTTAAAGCAAACCCGAATGACTAGACTAGAACCCATCAGGTCGGTTCCGGAAACGCTGGTCGCCCAATCGGGATTTGTGATCAATTCTCATATGGGGCTTCTGACCGTATTTGCTGTTGGTTTTGCTCTATTAGCCGACTTTTTCTTTTTGCCGCCGGTCTTGCTCAAATTCGAAGAAAAAATGTTAAAGGAACCGGAGCCGGTTGTTAGCGCATAAAAGAACAGTTTTTGAATTAGGAGAATAAAAATGAAATTTTTAAAATATATTGCTGTTGTTGGTCTTATTCTTTTTTGTGGGCCGCAGGTTTTTGCGGAAACGCCCTTTCGAGCCAAACGTGCGGTACAGACTGGGCTTGTGCACGCCGCTACTCTCGACGATTTCTGCCATTGACGTTTGCGCGTATCCCTGACGCCAGAAGAGCGCAGTGAGATTTTGCAGCACAGCTTCTTCGTCGAACTGTCGCGGACGCCCCAGGGGCGCACTCGTGCAGGGTGGTGCAACAACGTTCATCGCGCCATTCTATGCACTTCCTCCTCATTTTGATACCTACCGGTAGCAATATGGCCGAATTATGCTACCCTTCGCGCACCGTTTCCACGATCCGCGCACGATCAGCCTTTGCCTCGTCCCCGTCAACAGGCAAGTCACAATGCCGGATGTTCAATGAGATGGCATCGTCAAGCACACCAGGGTACCACTCATGACCATCACGCAACAACATCCCCCACGTCTCACCAATCGCAACGCCACACGCATTCGTTACGAGAATCGCCGTATTCTTCGCCGCGAGTTCCACACGAAGATCACGCTCCGTCTCCACCTTGCGGAAGGGAATGCCACTAGATATTAACTAGAACTTTTTTTTTGTAAATCTTTCAACAAATTGACGTAATGCAAAAATTATACCATGGGAATTTTTTTTGTATGTTTTTCTTTATCTTCTGGCCGTGAAGACACGACAAATAATGTCAACTGAAAACAAATCTGGTTGTATTGATTCTTGATGGCCTAGTTTGTTAGTCCGTCGTTCAGAAATGGATATAATTGCATATGAAACTCTTATTCTACAATAGCTAGCATGTTTTTGAGAAACACCCACACTTTCCCGGCTGGCGACAATGCTGCGCCCCAGAGACCGTGCCTTTCCTCGAACTCTCGGGAATGAAGAACTTTCCCGCTTTTGAGATCCCAGGTCCGGAGCTTCTTTTCCGAAACGCCGAGCACCAAGTCCTTAACGACGGCCGCGTAGACAAACTCGTCCCCGATCTCAAATCGCCTACGGATATTCCCCTTTCGATCGCGCAGGACAGCTCTTCCGTAGAGATCTCCAGAGAGCACGTGCTTTCCGTCGGGGGTATGATGCGGAGGAGGCTCAGGATCGGCTGCTGGGAGCTAATGGCCAGAGTGGGACGGACCATGGTTCAACGGCAGGCAAATCCTCCAGCATTCCTCAGCTTCGGCGTGGCGACGATCACGAGCAGGAAGGTGAGGAGGGTGAGGAGGAAGATGAGGATGAAGAGGAGGACAAGGCGATGCAGGCCGAGGTACCGACACCCATTCGCTCTCGTTTCCAGGTGGGTGTTGATGGTTACATGTTGTCTTTACCCGTTGCCAGAGGACCTTCGCAGCCGGCAAACCAAAACGCTGGCCTCCGGTATCGACATGATCATGGCCGATCTGAAGGACTCGATCGAAGCGCCCGCCCCATCGATCGACAGTCACAGCCACGCCCTGGTGTTCCTGTATGAATACCCACGCGATCCCGATCCGAAGGAACCCGGTGCCACTTGGATCCAGGATGCACAGCAGGCAAGAGCCTGTCTGCGCGCCTCGGAAACGGCGAGCGTCATCGCCAACTACCTGCGGCTTCTGGGAAGGACAGGGCAATTCTCGGATATGAAGCCAATTCGGATCTTCTCAGCGTTGCAACTGACTGACATCTCGGTTCTTTTCGCGGATGTTCCCTGCGCAACCGAACAGGGAAAGTTCTTCCTGTATCAGCGAACGCTCTGGCGGCCATCAGGGAAGACGTCAGTCCAGCAACAGGGCATCCAGCACCGGGCATTCGGCCTCATCGAGGCTCTCGCACGTTGCCGTTATGCTCGCAAGGCGCCGCTCCATCGCACGGAGTTCAGGATCTTTGGTTTATTTTGGACAAAATGGCTATGTTGGATCACTTTTGACTCTTAAAAAGGGAATTATAAATTTCAATTTCTAATCATTTGAGTCCCTTCTAAAGTTCAAACGATCACCTATGCCCCGGGGCATAAGCTAAAACTCTTCATTAGGCTTCATTAGGGATATAGTAACCCAAAAGATTTCGTTATCTGATTGTTGGACTGTTTGAAACAAACAGGCTTTCTCAAAACTTTCATCGGATTTATGTTGGGATATAGAGCTGGGTCGCTCCTTACCACAGTTCGTTACCGCGAACTGTTTGACTCTGCAGTCACCAACATGAATTGTATGTAACAGCAGAATTTGAGAGATTGCTGCTAATCATCACTGTGTTCCATTTATGTAGACACTTATTTGTCTAAAAAATTGTGTAGTACATAGTTTTCACAGGATAACCCCTCGGCAGCACTTGATTTTTCATTGGTAGATTTCTTGACACTAACATGCAAATGTATAAATGTGAAAGTCAAATCATAAAATTTATCTATTTAAAAAAGGTAGGTATCATATTTTATATATGTGTCCTTTGCATACGTCTGCAAAAAGAAAAGAGTAGTGACAGTAAATTTTCACGAATCCATAAATGGAGAGATTTTATCTATTTTAAGCAATATTTATCGGCTGGAGAAATTCTGATCTGAAGCAGAAACTGCTCGAATGTTTAATTATATGAATTGCTTTTCTTCATCGGGGTAGAGGCGAAACCCGGCGGCCTGCAGAAACTATTATAAGACGACAGAACGATTGCAGGACAAGGCACAATTTAAAAAACTAAGTGCACGGCAATCGCGTGCATTAAACCGAATGAAATTAACATTGAAGAAGCACAACAAGGCCTATAAGGTTGTGATGGATGCGTACCGTGCGAATCCAGTTGTTAGTTCAGATGAGGAATCGTCCGATGAAGATTCAGATGATGAGAGTTCTTCGTCGTCGTCATCATCTTCTGATTCTTCCGATGATGACAGCGACAGTGATTCGGACAGCGACAAGAAAACTTAACTAAAAGGGTTCTCTTTGTGCTGTTTTCCCAGTAAATTCAGTCTACGTCCAAAATTCAAAAATAGGACATGTAGTCAATGGAACGTCCAATGTACAGTTTAGAAAACTCAACCCCAAGGATTCTGTTTGCTGTCGTTTTCCTGGTAACTTCAGCCTACTTCCAAAATTGAAAATAGAGCATGCAGTCAATGGACCTTCCAATAACTCAGTCATAAGGATTTCTTTGTGTTTCTATTTCTAAGTCAATCCGTTTACTCGATCGAATTAGTATTCCTATTGAACCATTGACATACTCTCGATTACTTCAACAATCATTTCATCAATATTATCAAAATGATTTTCGTCCATTATTGAATATGTTAACGAGTAATCAATTAGAATCGATAGTCGATCGTCTTTGTCGATTGTTATTGACTGATATTCGACAAAATCGATTGCCATTCGATGTTCTCGAACAAGTAGCTCCATATTTTCGATTACAAACTCGTTCGAGACGAGAAGAATTAGAACTCATCCTTGGCTCAGGGCTGTGCTGTCAGTGCCATATATATCTCATATGTAGTCGGGGCCCAGGCTCATAAATCAGAAATCAAAAATCATCGTAGAGAAATGATTTGCAGGCTCGAATCACCTGCGGAACTCCAGCACGGCACTCCTGAGAGCGCTCTGGGTTGCCCTTGTGAAGAACTTGTCCAAGGCCAGGGTAGAGGAATGCTTTGACTTTGCCTTGATCTATACTCGCAGTAGTGAGGAATGTCCATCCAATAGAATGTTGGCACACCACTAATCGATGACCGTGATTGTGTGAGTTTCTGTAATTTCGTTTGCTCTCACGTTGTCTCAACTATCGATAGCCTTTGTTCTCATTAGCTGCACAGTCGTATAGCGGTTAAAGTAATTGCTCACCACATGCCTCCAAATGCTTGTATTTGAATCCTATATTACTTATGATAATGTATACTATCAAAGCCGATTTTTTCTATATATATCAATGTATTGCAGCGTTGAAATCTGCAATTGAGCTGCACCAACAATCACGCAGTGCTTCAGCACGTCGTGGGCGCACCTCGATTCCAGTTTAGTGCTGATGTCGAGTTTATTGGTGTCACCTTCCCGAGCATAACCAACCGTGGGAGCAGTGGAAGTGACACCTCCTGCGACCGCTACTTCTCCGCGGCTATCGTGGCCACGCTGGGGGAAAAGGCGACGTGCACGTGGGGGTCGGACCGTGAGATGTACATCCATTTGGGCGCTGGCTTTACGGTCCAGCCAGGAGATGAAATCCATGTCCTCCGTGATAATAAGGTCAACCTCACCGGACTCGATACACTGCTGGGCCTGTATCAGGTCCTGTCGATCCCGGTGTTCGCCGGATTCACGGTGCTTGCTGACTTCGAACTCGACCTTACCGTCGTAATGCTGCAAAACATAGTTCTTGCATAGCTCGGCCTGGTCATCAAGGCTGAGCTTGTCCTGGTGGCTCGTGCTGATGCGGGCCATGACTCGGACGCGGAGGGTGTCGCCGTTGCGGGGCTGGAGGGGCCCTCTGTAGCAACTACTGCTGCTGCTGCCCAACCAACAGCTGCAGCAACAACAACAACAACAACAACGTCAATGTCGTCGTCATACAACATCCATCGTCCAACAACAACAACAACAACAACACCCGCAGGTGGTGGTGGTGGTAGTGACGACTTGTTCTTATCGACACCAACTACTACTACCGGTGGTGGTGACCAACAACCACAACAATCACAACCCCAGACGTTGTCTTCTTCTTCTTCTTCGAATGTTGTCGTGAAGTCCCGGTGATCCGCGGAGTTCAGTCGTTCGCGGAGATCCCCGAGAAGGGGGAGAAGTGGCTGGTCCGAGAGGTCCGTGAAGGCGTGGAAGTCGCGCGCATCCTCATCGCCGCGAAAATACGCGAGCAGTACCCGCAGTGGCCGATCGAGGCGATCGACGTTTCGAACATCGACGGTCGACGTCAGGCGACGGAAGGTGAAGTGGTTCTTCACTGCGCGGGACGACGACTCGACTGGGGCCGATCCCCGCTGTCTCCCAGACCTCTCAAACGATTAGCATCTCCCAGGAGCGCGCGAGCGCAGTAGCGAAGGTTGCTGCCCACTACAAATCTTTGTTCCAGGGAAACGGGACAGCTGCGTTAGCACTTCGAGAACAGTACGCATTCCCACTGCACACTGGTTTAGATGATAGCGATATTAGGGCGCTATCGGCGTTTTTCTTTTGGACCGCCTGGGCTGCAGTAACACAGCGTCCCGACGACACAATCAGCTACACCAGCAACTGGCCGTATGACCCCTACATATTCATATATATATATATATATATTCAAATATATATATATTCAAAAGCCTACGTCCTCCTATGCGTATAAATACAATATAGAACTCAAAAAACCACATTTTCTTCAACGTTTCAATATTATCTTCGTCAGGTATACTTTACAAGAGTAACATGGATCCACGACCCATTAGTTTGAAAACCAACCCCTTAACCATTGGACCATCAATGCCTATATATATACATATTTCTGAGGAAGAATTATCTCGAAACGTAAAGAGATTGTGGAGGGGGCTGCCCCCCATATACGGAGTGATTTATGTTCGTTTTTGCTCCTTTCTTTTCACTCGAAAGAACTTTCTTCCTTAATTTAATTAGGTATTAATCAATTAAACTTGTGACATAATTTTTGCGTTTGCCCTTCAATAATTTTTGACTAATAAAAGGGGCACTAGCCCTTTCAATTTCCAATGGAGAGAGCCCCTTTCGAAGGTTCAACGACAACAACTGGTCATCTCGAAATTTCTGTCAAAAGCAAATTTACTGTTACCACTTTCAGCCTCGATCTTTTTCAGTGCAGCAAGACCTTTCGTCTCATTTCGGCATACCATGACGACTTCAGCGCCGCGGCCTGCAAAATTCCTGGCAGCTTCGAATCCGATTCCGCTGTTAGCGCCGGTAACGATAAAGACCTTATCTTGTAAATCCTGCATTACACCCTCTTCTTAAAACTAGTGTCTGGTCGATTGATACAAATTACTACTAGATTGAATGTCACTGAGCTATATTGCGCCCTATATTAGTGGTAATTTTCAACTTTTTTTCCAATATTTTATTCTTTATTATTCTTATAATAAATCTTATAATTGTTATTTATATATTTTATTGTTTGCTATCCTCTTCCTCCCTGCATGACACGAACGAAACCTCAATTTTTCCTGCATGCTATATAGAAATAAATAATCTTATTAAGTTATTTGAAAAAAACAACAAAGTTTACCAACCTCGCGTGTTCATAATCTGATGAGTCCATAGGTAATTAGATATAGGGTCAAAGCCCGGCCAGCAACGTCGCCACCGCTTCCACACCGATCACCGTCGGCGTGTGGTAGGTATCCCCCGCCGCCGCGGCGCTCTCGGTGCAATCGATTCCGCCGACGACCGTGGCAATCGCAAACGGCAGGGCGATGGGCAGGTAAGGCAACGCCTCCGACCAGGCCGAGATCCAGCTGCCGTCCCAGCACTGCATCCACCGCGTCGGAAACCACTCGATCGTGCTGAGCGTGGGGAAGTGATACCCATCGATCCCCAACCCGTTCACGTCGCCGAGGCTCACGTTGCGCAAGAGCGGGCTCTTGGTGTCGAGCTCGTCGAACCCGAGCACGTAGCGCTTGTTGCTCTTCAGCTCGTCGCCGAGCTTGAACGGCGTGTGCTCGTCGTCGGGCGGGTTGAGGTAGAAGGTGTGGCCGCTGCCCTCGGCCACGGCGGGCGCGACGTCGTCGAAGATCGTGACGTCGAACTGCCCGTCGGCGGGGTAACCGGCCGGCTCCACCGTCGTCACCTCGAGGTACTCACATTGATTGCAGGTATTCCATAGACCAGAAGAAAATGGGGGGAAGGCTGAACCTTGAAGTCATCTGTCAACTCGGTAAAATCACTGCCAAGCTCTTCCTCATTATTTTCGAAAGCTGAAATAGAATTACTAATAGGAAATGGTATCACCCAAACCCACAGAGAAAACTCAGGGGCACTTCTGTATCAATCTTGGAATCCAAGTGCCTGAACTTTTCTACAGACGCTCTGAGACAGGCGGAAAAAACAACCTTTATCTCACGGTGCCAGGTACGCTCGAGCTCCCCGAGCACCTCGTCAGCCTCTTCGAGGAAGATCTCGACAATTTCCGGATCTACCGGCTCATCGTCAGCGCTGTAGGCCTCGTCAGCGGTGTCACCTGCGTCATCTTCCAGCCGCTGTAAAGCGGAACTGGCATCGGCAAGTGTTTGTGCAATGGAAGGCGGCACCATGTCGTTGACGACCGTTTCAGCCTCGGAACCCAGCGGGATCTCAAAAGACTCATCCGCTTCGGCGCCGACGCCGATGGCGTGGGCGCTGCCACCGTCGGTCATCACGACCGACAAGGCGGCGGCGCCGATCCCATGTCCTGGAACTCGGCCCACGACTCCCGCGGCTGCAGCCAGGCCAATCTCGTCAGCACCGGCGGAAATGGCCTCTTCTACTGCTTCGCCACGAATTAAACTCCCCGCTGCGCTTTGTTAGATCGTATCGTGACCGCTGTGATCGTCCGAAAATTCAAGGACTTCTTCCATCGTGATCACGCCGCCCCGATCTGGTCAGGGAATGTGAAAAAGTTCTTGCAGGGATCATTGTCTTGAGCAAAGACAACGAGTGCAACATGTCCAAGAGCAATAACGAGAATACTGGCGATTCTCATTGTTTTTGCGTGCGAAGAATGTCCTGAGGATTTTTTCTCCCTCTAACGGCTAGATCCGGGGATCTTTTTTGAATTTTTTTGTGAGGGGAGATTCTGGATTTCCATCCTTCTCTATAACCCCTCGCACCAGTCATTGATCCCACCACCCTCCCAGGCACCAGGCCCGCAAGTGCCACCAAAGGCGCACCGGCTCGATGCCATCGACGCGCGCGCATTGTTGCGGCAGAACTCATACGGTTTATCCCTTGAGTGCGCTGGCGGAGAAGCAGGGCAGCATCGGGTATTTGCCCATCCGGGCGCTGACACCAACCTGCTCCCGTACCCGGATCCGGGTAGGCCGCAGCGCAACGGTTCGCGGTTTACCCGGGTGAATCAGAGGCGGACCAGCGTATTTTGTTGCGTTGTCCGGCGCAGTCCTGGGGGCATGTCATCGATCGCTACGGACAGTCCTTTGCGACCGACGGTGCCGGTGGTGAAGGAATCAACTACATCCTTCCCGGCGCCTACTACTTCACGGCTGCAAATGCTCCGCGACTGCTCAGAGGACTGAATCCCGGCAGCCCGAAACACTGCGGTCTGGAAGTGGTGGAAACTCCTGGGCTGCCTCCGGAATGGCAGGGAAGCCTGATCACGAATGATTTCCGCGGCCATCGTGTGTGCCGCTTCGAACTGTCCGGCCTTGCTACACGAGAAGACCGCGAACGTGCGCGTAGCATCCTTCTCCTGTAGCTCGACGGGTCCGGTCGGCACGATCGTATCGCCGCCGAGGCCCGGTGCTTCGTTTCGAGCGAGCGTTTCGAGCTCGGTCTCGACTCTCTCCTCGCTGCGTCCCATGAGTCCGACCCGCCGTCGCGTGCGCGAGCGCGTCTTGCCGACCTGATCGCAAGCCGAAACCGCGCCGGCCTCGGTCACGCGAACATATTGCGCGGGCCCCGGAGACGTAGGATTTTTTAGCATTTTCTTAAAAAAACAATGAAAAAATAAATACGAAAAAGTTTTTTCAACTGAAAGTAAGGAGCAGCATTAAAACTTAAAACGAACAGAAATTATCGCGCATATGAGGGGATCACTTCCTCCTAATACCTCGCTCTTTACGCTAAAGTAATCTTATTAATTTCAACTATTTATTCTACGGCCTTTGTGATTCAGGGGTCATTCTTAAGGATTCGGGACAAAATTTAAGCTTTAGTATAAATTTGGTGCAACCTAACGCTTTTTCGGAGTCTGGTAGCATATATTCAATTGCTACGACGAACAATAGTTCTAATACAACGTCGACGTCATCTGGAAATTCGATTGGTAATCCAATCGCATTATTGTCAAAAAATCCTTATGGTTTCGGGGCTGTTTTGAGGTCTACTTTACCAAGGGCTATAATTAGACCAGGATCAATTGGAAAAGATATTACTATATGGGAATCTGAAGGTATTTGTTCTTTTTTACTAAGATCTACACTTTTGTTGTCATGATTAATTCGCGTTGTTTATTTCAACCGTTTCATTCCATCGCTCAGAATCATCCTGGCGTTATTCTTATGGAGGCTTTGTCTCCGGTAAGCTTTTTCGTCACCTTAAAAAACACTTCAAAAACTGCATCAAGCACAAGTGGCGAAAGGAAAGAAGGGAAATATAGGATGACCAATCCCGGCCACGAACGGTAAGAAGAAGACAGAAAGGGTCACTTTTCGTGACGAAAACAAAAACATGTGGTCACGAGCTGTGATGCGTGTCAAAAAGGGTGTCAAGTTGGCGTTTGGCCCCGTGAAAGGGGATCGATTCTATTATGACTTTGAGCTGGATGAGCCAATCACCGAAGAAGACTTTCCGGCGATTGAAAAAGAGATCAAAGCGATCATCAAAAAGAATGAACCGTTCGAGCGAGTCGAGCGACCGCGGGCGGAGGCGCTGCAGATTTGTGCAGATATGCAGCAGGATCTGAAAGTCGAGCATATTGAAACCGGGCTCGCCGACACCACAACAACAGTATTGGTACCGTTGTTGTTGTTGTTGTTCGGCATCAACGACTCTTTCCTCAAAGGTTGTTGTGCATCGTCGTCGTCACCTGACGACGACCAAGAACAACAACAACAACAATTGAAGGTCGTATTTGCTGGGTACGGTAAAAGTGGGACACATTCATTAGCGGCTGCATTAGAACGATTGGGATATAAGGCATGTCATGGTGAAGATTTAGCAAAGGAATTGGATGGATCACATATAAATTTAACATGGTATTTTTATTCTTAAGATTTTCTATTTTCAAAACAAGTCTCATAGGGCTTTTCATCATTATTTTTTATTTTTATTTTAGCCTGAAATATATCATAAATGGGCCAAAGCGATAAACCCTACCTTATGGGCCGAGTTGCCATACTTCAATTAGCATCTAAGGCTCTAACAAAACGCTCAAATTTCTCTTGAACCTTCAAATCCCTAATAACAGGGTCTCTCTTCCCTCAGATAGGGCCTGGGCTTTCATAAATAGGACCAACGCGCGCGGCTCGTTCGCAAGAACCGCCCAACGCGCGTAGAGCGCCTGGATTCGCGGTTCGATCGCGTTTGCAGCGTAATGAATCGACGCCGGCCAGGCCGAGGACGGCAACGCCTTTTTGTGGGCCGCGGTCTCGATCGCATAGATCATGCACGCTTCCAAGGCCGTCATTTGCATCGCCGTTTTTCGTTTGCCGGACGTTGCATGGGGAGACAGCGAGCGAACCACCAGCGGAATGCGCGCCGGCGGAACATGTCAAGATAAGCGGAAATAAGTCAAATGATTTTTCAAACGTCAAAAACATAAATAACCTAAAATAAATAAATTAAACTCAAAACGAAAAGAAATTGCAACAAATGACTTTGTCAAATTCAAGAAAGCACAAACTAAGAGGAGTAGGGCAAACACCTCGTGCCTGTTTCCTAAAGACCAAAGATAATTTGCACTTTAATGAAAAAGAAAATCCTTATTTCCGAGCTATGAATTTCTATTTCTCATAATACTGAAAAAAACAACGAAATCAGTGTCAGACCTGTCTCAGCGATTGCTGATTGATATTGGTAACAGTCGCATTAAAGTGGCTTTTACAATGGGGAAGGCCAAAGGCGAGATAGGGCCTGTGCGCACTGTGGATGATTTGTTGGCCATTAGGCCTTTGTTAGCGCAAGCCGAACATGTGTTGATATCGTCAGTAGGACAAAAACAACAAACTGAGCAGTTAACTCAATGGTTGTCACCAGAAAAGTTTACTTTAGTTCAAACGAGTAAGCAGGCCAGGGGTCAATCGAATAGAGCGTTGCAAACTGGACACGATAGCCGAAGAGAACCATATCAGAGTACCACAAAATGCACTCCGGTTCATCCCTCACTTAGATACTGCGGGCTAGGAAATCACGAACAACTTGTGCAATACCTTCGGTAACATTTACAAAAGCGGAATCTCTGTCATGCCATAAAGTGATTGGGTTTGCGTCTTTCGGTAGTGACTGAATCTGGGCGAATGGTGTGCCTTCAAGATTTGTCGGTCGAAGAACGGAACCTCCGAAAGATTGAAAAGTGTGTGGTGTTGTGGTTGCCACAGCACGCACTCTATTTCGTCTTGTGGGTCGCAGCAGCTTGAGCTTTCTCCGAGCTTCAGCCCCACCCCCCGGTCAGTTTGGGGCTGTTTTGTGCTTGAAAAGGAAACAGCCGCTGTTGTCCGCGTCCTCAACCCAGGGTGACAAGGAGACACTCCAGAGTGTAGAGACCAGACCCTGCGATCCCAGCACAACCCGCTCCTGTGCTGTTCCGTCCACCAGCATCGGCCTCAACGTGAATGCCAACGACGCCAAGCTGCGCAGCAACCGCGCCACCAAGTTCCGCCATTTCGCTTTGCTGGCGGGCGCCAACAACACTGTGACCGGCAATCATTTCTTTCAGGGGGACAGCGTGGCCAACGGTGTCCGCTCCGCCGGGCTGGTGCTGGCCGCAAACAACTGCACCACAACAGTGTCGGACAATTACGTCGACAATTGCTTTATCGAATGGACTAACGAGCGTGATCCGGCACCTGATCAATGAGATCAAATGGTTCTTCGATAATCGATGAATTGCTACGGTCGTAATGCAAGTTAATTTTGGTGTCATACCTGTTGAGAGCAACACTGTAGTCCAGGTAGACATTTCTCAGTTCGTCAGCTATCTGCGAGTAAAATGACAGGACATCACTCCAGCCGATGATATTGTAAAACGCTCCACTGGCGACTCCCTGAATATCACCGACACTGGGCGGCAGATTATTGTTAAACGAAACATTGCCGTTGTGACGCCTGGTATTTTCGACCTTAGCCGGGATAACTGGTGGCCTGTTATCAAGAGGTCTGGCATGTATATTTAAGCGTAATCATATTTCCCCACCCATATTCTTTATTATCATGATAAATTCTTCTTACCACTTCGTATTAGATCAAATATCCTAACCAATTCATATTTTTCGCATGATAATAGATCACTCAATTACAATTTTTGCGAGGAATCATGCTTCACTGAGAAAATTAATAAGGAATTTAGTGACTCAATCTCTAAATTACAATACAGCATTTACATAATTTGATTTAGGGATGTATAGTCAAGCTCCAAGTCTTAAAATTTACTGCTGGATTCGGAAATCGACCTTAAAAAATAGAAGCGATTCTGGTTTGAACATTTATAAAATTACCTAGCATAAAAATACCCAAGAGTTCACTGTTTTCAACAATATTCTGTCTTATTGCCAAATTCCAATTTTGTTTTGCTTTTATGTGTTTAAGGCTATATTATTATTTCAATACAACTTTCAAAAAAAAAGGTAGACGGGGGAGACCACCGAAGAGGAGAGATAACGATCCGATAACTGGCTGATCACCCAAACATCAAACTGGGGAATTTTACTTCGGCACATATGGGGAAATTTCGACCGGCATTGACAATCTGTCACCGATCGACTTCGAGGCCCTGGCTCAGCAGGGACTATCACCATGACCCTGCAAGAGATCATCCTCTGGAGAGACTGGACAAACGCCATCCTCCGGAGCCGACCTGCGGACAAAGAAGCCAGCGCCCGCAGGAGCCTCGGAACGAAGTTTTCGACCAATCGGGGGAGAGGGCGATACGTAGTAGTCCTACAGTCCGGCAACGCCGTCGGAACGAAGTTTTCGAAGAAAAAGGAGAATAATTCTACGTGTGGATGCATACGTGTCGGAACGAAGTTCTCAAGCACCAAAGGCAAACATAACATCCGTCGGGAATGCGCTCGAAGTATGCCCAATCGTTTGGGTATTATACTTCGAAGATTCTACACCGAAAAGTTTGTCCTCACAACTAAGTCTCTGGTTTTTTCTCCGGTCTACTTGATTACTGCGCTGCTCATTAAGCTCGACTCGAAAGGACCTATTTTTTATGTAGGAAAACGGCTAGGGAAAGGGGGAAAGTATATCAACATCTACAAGTTCCGAACGATGTATCTCGATGCGGAGGAGCGTCTCAACGAGATGCTTGGAAGTTGCTCCAAGATGCAAGAAGAATGGGAAGTCTATCAAAAACTCCAAAGCGATCCCAGATGTACCCCCATGGGGAAATTCTTAAGAAACTTGATATTTTTATTAAAATTCTTTTTTTCAATTCTTTACCTACTAGTTCTGATCTAAAACCTTATAATTTCCAAATTAATTTCCCTGGCATTGGGACATTAAATATTTTAAAAAAAATCAAGAGAAAACAAGGATAATATCAGTAGTGAAGGATAGAATTGAACTATGCAGACATTTTTATAATAATAAACTGCAGAATAAATTAATAAGAAGTACAAATAAAAGTCCCAAGGACAATAAAAATACCCACCTTAAAACAACACCTTCGAACGACTCGTCCGGTTGAACAGATGTCGGTTGGCGGGCATCCGGCTCAGATTCGCCGCATGCGCTGAGCAAGAGCACGACGAGCAGGCGCTTCACACGCGCTCCCAAACCAGCGCCGTCGCCACGCCAGCTCCGCCGCAAATGCTGACGACGCCCAACGTCGCGTCGTGTTGTTCCATCGAGTCCAGCAGCATGGTGGTCAGCACTCCACCCGTTGCACCCAGCGGATGACCCAGTGCGATGGCGCCTCCTTGTCTCAAGTTTAACCGTGTCTGGCTTAGGCTTGAGTCGAGATTCTTTTTTTTCAGTTGGAAAGGAAGTGCTTGGTTCTTGTAGAGAGAGTGAACATCTAGGCTGAATGTTATTTTTTATGGAGATGTCCGTAAATCTTATATTGCAGGACTCCTTTTCGTGCAGGCATAATGCCACCCCCTCCTTAAGTGGCGAACATCTTGTCTTCAACTTAAACACTTTTATCATGTATTTTAAGTCATGCTTTTATTCATTACACTTCAATAATTACTACAATGGTTGCTGTAATGGTGCATTTTGGCCCTTGTTTCATTCAATGCCAGACAGAGCTGTTTTCTCAGTGGATCATTGGCAGGTCTCAACTTTTATATCATCATCCTCTTATTTTAAACAGTTATCCTTTCTTATTGTGTCTTCTTATATTCCTTTCTCGTCTTTGTTGTTCTCTAGTACCTTCCCCATAGAGTCAAAATGTCCTCCGTAGTCTTAATTCTAAATTTGTGAATTGAAATTAATATATGTTGTTACAAGTTCTAATGTTGCTCCTTACTTTCAGTTGATTTTTTTTATTTAATTAGTAGTAATAACTTCCATTTTTGGGTTTTAATTATTATAGGGCTTCATTTTTGCTGGTCTTAAGTTTAGCATGACTCTTTACTTTTCCTTGAAGAATTAATT
The DNA here is from genome assembly GCA_010016025.2 of Alatinidae sp. Z8VKAUB7J3. NCBI lineage: Eukaryota > Metazoa > Cnidaria > Cubozoa > Carybdeida > Alatinidae > Alatinidae sp. Z8VKAUB7J3. Next base: position 172,196,253 of record JAAAKM020721499.1, on the reverse strand, counting down.
TTTCACAATTTTTTTTTAAATTAATTTCTCTTCGTTTTAATTTGCCAAAGCTATTCCATTGGCTAATGTAATGCCCATTTCTCCAGCTTTTCTGGTGCCAAGACCTTTAGTTCTTTTATTTTGGGTAGAGTTTAATTTTGGAAGTTTGAAAAAAAATGGATAAAATAACCACTTTTTTACAAAATGTTTGACTAATTCTCAATGTGAAAGATGCACATTCAATTCACCCTTCATCGTTCTTTCCAAATATAATAATTGCTACCAAACTTCATTTGTAGCCCTTCAAGTGAGACGTGATTACTTTTTTTTTTTTATAGTGGAACCAAGAAAACTTGTCATTCTAATCAAGTTCCAACCTTAATTAATTTTAGAAATATCTTTGTTTATTTAGCTCATTTTACACCCTTAAATGCATACATAAACATAAACGAACTCATATTAAAGAAAAATACAAACCAACACGCAGACAAAAATGAAGAAACAACCAAATACTCACTAACACCTGCATATACATTGTCAGTATAAACACAAACTAAGATACATCGCAAACCAAGACAACATTCAGAAATATAAACGAATATTCACAAGTAAGTACTTGCACATGTACACGGCACACGGTAATACTTATGGGTATCATTCAAATGCTGGCTGGTGTATTTAAACTAGGTAAGTTTGTACGTTTGATCCCACATCCTGTAATGATGGGGTTTGTGAATGGGTTGGCGATTGTAATATGCTTGTCACAGTTAGGTTTGTTTATGAAACACGTTGATGGAGAAACGGTATGGATGCAAGGAGCTGAGCTTTGGACCATGATCGGTTTAGTGGCTCTTACTATGGGAATCATGGTTGGTCTTCCAAAATTGTATAAGAAGATACAGATCGGCGATGCCGTCCGGACTGCCGTCCTCGCGATCGCGGATGACGAAGGCGTGGGTCGATCCGCTGTCGAACCACACATCCAGCACGTCCATGACCTGATCATAGTCGTCGGGGTCGGCGACACCGTCCAGCATCTGTCCCTTGAACCCGTCGCGATACCATGCGTCGGCGCCGTCACACTCGAACGCGGCGATGATGCGGTCGTTCACGCGCGGATCGCGCAGCAGGAAATCATCGGCATCGGGCTTGGCCAATTTTATCAAGAACAGGTTCAGTGTCTTCTAAAAAAGCCATGGCCAATTCTTTAGCGGTTTCAGTATCAAAATCTTGAGCTAGTTTAGTTAGACCAACTCTACTTTCAGCTTTAATTTTTGAACTGTTTTCAATCATATGTATAGTGATTAAGTAATTTGACTTATTTGGCCATTAATGAGTCATCTGGGCAAACTTTCTTCAACTCATCCTGGGTCTGTACAAACACAGCCTTTAGTCTCATATATTTAACTCTGAAATGCGAAGTGCTTAAAGAGGTAATTGTTTTGCGTCCACCTGTCACAGTGGTAAAGAAAGATTGATTTAGTTAAGTAACGACACAAAATTATTTTCTGACTTCTTACAAAAACTGGATATTAAATTTGTTGAAGTTTGTTACAGGCATGCAGGACTAGGTTGTTTCGGATTTTAATATTTTTTTTGACAGCTATTTTGTTGAGAAACAAGGTGTTAAATTTCTTGAACTTTATAGCCCATAGTTTTAAGGCTTTTCCAGAAGACATTTTGGATCGCAATAGCTGCAGGTGCTGGAGCCGGAGTCCTTGGTATCATTGTAACATGCGGTGTTATTATTTGTCGACGGATGCGTTACCACAATGATCTTGTAAGTCGAGATGGTATTGCAACACCGTCCGTGGGATATGCTTCAGAGGTTGATGGATTTGCGTTGTGGACCTTTGGACGAGGAAGAAGTGCCCCCAATGACCCGTACGCACTTTCTTTGAGCTCCATGACAAATAACACCAACAACCAAAGAGAACAAACACGGCACCCCATCTCTGCTGCATCTCTTGTGTTGACGTGGACGTGCACAGACTGGCGGCAATCACTGGCGATGCCGGAGCGGACGGCGACATGAACTGGTCGGAGCGTGCGGAGAAGACGCTGCTGGCCAATGCGCAGAGGTTTTGACTGCGTTTATTCTGATCTTCCCACCCTCACCTCACCCTCCTGCCGCCACCCAGAATGACCGGTGCACCGATTGCTGTTCCGCTGATGCTGTGCGCGCTGGAAAAAACCTTGTGCGGGCAGGGGCTCTGGATTGTCTGACGCCAAACCGCAAGGTCATGTACGAAAACGTTGATAAGGTCATTGCAGTTGCCCAGCGCGAAATGCAGGCGCGCAACGATGATCAGATTTCAATGTTTGGGGACAGCAGCGGCTTTGGCAAAGACAAGATCCGTCTGCCTGATGAGCGTGATTGGGTTCCGATGGAAAAACTGACTGAGGAATTCTCAGCCATTGGTTTCTATTTGTCGGCTCATCCCCTTGAGCCGAAGAATGCCCGCGCGCCATACAAGACTGTTTTGACCATACACGGAGGGCCCCATGCAGGCTACGGCTGTGCCTTTTGGGCGGATATGCATGAGTTGGTAGGTGCAGGTTACGCGGTTGCCTTTATGAATCCACGCGGCTCAACGGGTTATGGCGATGACTTTTGCCGCGCCATTCTCGGGCGCTGGGGAGAGCTTGAGCTGAAGGACTTTAACGCCTTTCTGGATGAACTGGTCAAGCTTGGTATTGCCCATCCAGACGTCTTCGCCACGCGAGTCGAGCCGCGCGATCACGCGGCGCGAGGCCTCGAGCACCTGCTGCTGCACCTGCTCGGTCTGCACCGCGGGGGTGCCGAAGGGCATCGTGATGCGCGCGGCGACGACGTCGCTGTCGATCTTCGGGAAGAACTCCGACTCGACGCGCCCGCCGGCCACCATGCCGAAGCCCGCGATGAGGATCGCGACCGCGGTCGCCAGCGTGATGTAGCGGTGCTTGAGCGCGCGGTTGAGGATCGGCAAACAACTTAACAACTATTAATTTTCAATGGTTGAGTTTCCAATTTGATTTACATCAGAAAGAATCAAACACGCTTGTCGACTTTCACACCCAGGTGTAAAAAACAAAGTACAAACAGAAACGCGGTATGATTGTTCAGACAATAGCTGCGAAGTCTACAGCGTCCTTGATAACTGATGATGCGCAAGGCTATACAATAATTTCGCTTCTGGTGAAATGATTCAAGGCGGTGACATCGGTAACAAGACTCCAGTTTAGAGAGGGTCTCGTCGATCGGCAGGCCGATCACGTTCGTCCGCGATCCGCGCACGGCGTTCACGAAGCGCGCTCCTTCGCCCTGCAGCGCGTAGCCGCCCGCCTTGTCCAGCGACTCGCCGAGGGCGACGTAGGCCTCGATCTCGGCGCGGTCGGCGGGGCGCATCTCGACCTCGCTCGTCACGACGAGCGAGCGCGACGGCCGTCCGTCGGTCCATGCCAGGCAGACGCCGGTCATCACCCGGTGGGTCCGCCCGACGAGCCGATCGAGCAGTAACGAGTGATCATGACGGAGTGATCAGTCGATTTGGTAGTTAATTCGCGTGCAATACTGTGGATTGTGGATTGTGGGGAGGAGTTAGAACTAGATCTCGTGCTAGCTCTGCTGACTAGTGTGTGTAGGCATAGTCCGTTAGGCTGCCAGACTCTTGTTGTATGTACACTTGGTTGTATAAGTACTCGATAAGGATACTCACTGATAGATAACTGCAGGTAGTGCCAGTGGGTTCTTAGATGCTGTAAGAGCAGAGTCTGGGTGAGCTCGACGAGCTCACTGCCGGTCGCTTCGTCGCCAGGCTCTGATGCGGATTGGTAGAGGTCCCCAAACTCAACCAGCACGTTGATGGCCTCGTCCATCGCCAGGAAGGGTGGTTGTTGGTTCGTGCTCATGGTGTGCCTCCGTCCAGAACGCAGTCTCGGGAGACGTCGAGTCAGCGCACCTGACCGGGTCCCCTACCGCCTATGACTACGAAAGATAACTTCTTTTATCAGTCGTTGTCAAATCGGTGATTGGATGTATGAACGCGTAAAACGCACACCGTGCGCTGCAAGCTTATCAATGTGGGGCGTACGCAAATGTGGATGACCATAGCAGCTCAAGTAGTCCCAGCGGAGCTGATCAAACATGATAAAAAGAATGTTCTTTGCCTTTGCCACGACCTGTTTTCTCCTAAGTCATTGTGCTTTGAATTCGCGTGCAATGCCCCTGAATTCCGCTACCGTTTGGCCTTCGGTATTCATAAGCAAAACGTCATAAATAGATGGCCGGCACCGATATCGTCATCATTTCAACTGCCAATAATTTGGACTTCCTCATTGCCGTCTCCAGGCGTGATCCTTATCATCACAGGGGACAACGATGCCGCAAGCTCTTTATTCCCTGCTGTCATGAAAATGGTCCCGAATTGGTGGAGTCTCAATTGCCGGACAAGTTCAGCCGCGACCTTATCGGCCTGCTGCCGAATCTGCGCCGATTCGCCGGATCTCTCAGTCGCTCGACAGATATTGCCGACGATCTGGAGCCTTTGTTATTCAGAGGTCATTCTTAATGAACTGGGACAAAATTTAAGCTTTAGTGTAAAGAGTGAGGTACTGACGAGGGGGTGAACTCCCTCATATACATAATAAAAACATACAAATACAGAAGTTTGTTACATAAGCTAAGTTTTAAGTTACATATATCTTTCACTAATAAAAATATTTGTAAAAAAATTAAAATTTCAAGTTGCCTTTTTAAGTAACCAAAACATTGGAGGGCAACTAGGCCTCCTCCCCTACTCTATACCACCGACCCGCGCATCTGCGAAAAGGCCCGCAAACTCGACAAGATCGCCTTTGAGGAGATGCTGGAACTGGCCTCCCTGGGCGCCAAGGTGCTGCAAACCCGTTCCGTCGAACTGGCAATGCGCTATAACGTCAAACTGCGGGTGCTTTCGAGCTTCGAGGAAATGGACGACGCGGCCGGAACGCTCGTCTGCGATGAGGATGAAATCATGGAACTCAATGTCGTCTCTGGCGTGGCCTATTCCCGTGACGAGCAGATTATTATTCCGTAAGAAAACTAAAAGCCCTCAAAGAATCCTACCTACAATACCTTGAGCATCCTCATGAGCTTGACTACATACTTACCAGAAAAAATAAAGATCATTTAAGAATCCTTGACGGGGTTCACCGGGCCTGCCTACTTAAAGACCAAGGAATCACATCAATACCTATTGCCATAATCCAATGATAGCTAAAAAAGCAATTAAAGACTTATTCCAGTCCCTGGAAAATCATGCTTATTCCATTATTAAGACATATACTACCATAAGGTAGATATATAGTAAACAAAACTGACCTGTTTCTCTGGATGCTTGAATTATGCAGGCTTATCTTAGTTTGGCAAGATTTTTTGCAGAAACTAAATTTTAGCTGGTGGGCAAACTGAGGTCTGAAGGGGGCAGTCCCCTTGCCCCCTAGAAAATTCCGCCACTGGAGGTATCTACGTGCTGTGTTTTGATTTTTGCAACATTAACCTTAGATTTAAAATCAATAAGCTCTGAAAATGTTCATACACCACGAACACCGTCAGCGCCACGGTCAGCAGGGTAATGGCGATGGCGATGTAGCCGCTGTCGACCACGGCCATCGGGCTGTCCGACTCGGGCGTGCCCACGAAGCGAGCGGCCGCCATGCCGGTGTAGTGCATGCCGCTGATGGCCAGGCCCATGACCATGGCACCGATCAGCAGGGCCCAGAGCGCAGGCAGGCGCCCTTCGAGGCCGAAGCGCACCCACAGCGCGATGATGGCCAGGCCGATGGCCACGACGATGCAGCTCCGGCGTGATCCCGGTGTCGGGGTCGAGCGCGAGGATGTCCCGCTGCGTCCAGTCTCCGAGCGACTCCTCCCACCCGAGCCAGTCGTACCAGGGCCTTCGCGACGAGCCGAAGTCCTCGTCGGTCCGCTCCCGCGCGAGAAGTGCCTCGTCGACGACCACGACACCGAGCGCGCTCAGCGCAGCGCTGCCGTCGGGACGACGAACGTCGAAGCGCAGCCGCGCCTCGTCCCCCGGCTCGTAGCGCTCCCGTTCGACTTAGTTTAGATACTAATGGTGAATGTATTACCGAGATAATAGAAGCAGGGGATTATATCGTTACACTAACTCACGACGGTTTATCCGATCTTACACATACAATTTATATGATTTCAGGCACTAAAGAAGCAAGTTCGGTTAAAAGAGCAGATCTTATGAACATGGAAAAAGCATTTTTATCCAATATCTTAAGAAGTTTAATAAATAATATCCCAAGTAATGTTATTGCACAATCAGTTAGTGAAAATATTCAAACTCAATATTTGGCGCATGATTTTGTGTTGGCGCTCGATGGGTTGATAGGGGTCAGTGTTGGTGCCGATGGCAATCGGCTTTGCCACATATTTTTTGCGGCTCAACTCCTCACGCAACCGTTCAGCGGCATTGGATTTTGCGTAAAGCTCTCGCTCAAAATCAAGCCCGGCAGAATGACCCAAATAGGCATGGGTGGGTCGTGCAAAACAGTATGAGCACCCATGTTCACACCCGCGATAAGGATTGATGGAGCGGTCAAAAAGTTTCTCTAATATAATTTCTTAATTTTCTGGAAAACGAAAAGGTTAATTGATCTTCAACCTATTCAAATTTCCTTTAATTGAGTAAAAATTTCATTAGCCAAAAACTCAAGCGGGAGATCATTAAATTTCCACAACGCCAAATTTAATGATTTCATAATCCGGAGAAACAGGGAACAGAAAAGAAAGGTTTTTATGCATATTTACTTTGGACCAATTCTCCTGACAGCGATGGAAACTCGTTAGACAGCCAAGAGTTAATACAGAAGCACGAGAAAAATCAGAGGGAATGCCAGGACTGAAATAATTGTGGCGAGGGTTGAGAGACCTTGCATCAGGCGTTGCGGGTTCTCTGGTGAATATTTTCTTTGGAATAAAGGACTTTTTTGTAGTTATTTTTGTAAATTCAATTCTAATACACAGAGCTTATCAACAGTTTTTGTGGATAAGTTCAGAGTTTTCGAATTCAAAAACATATCTGCTTTGGCACACATTTTCCAAGTTTCAATTTATTAAATGCTATGACTACAATCTGTGCAATAGCACAATAAATAAAAAATCGAAATATTACAGGGGAGGGGGAAAATGGCTGTGACATCCTTTTCTTAGTGTTTAAAAAAACTTTCAAGAGAATTGAAACGGTCCTTACTTCTTTCTCTTTAGTTCATAGAAATACAGGTCTAATTAAGTGAAGAGAATGAAAACCTGAAAAGAAGAGAGATATCATGATATACTATTTGATGATCCTCTTATGAAAATCAGCTTCAAAGTGCCTAAGACTTGCCACTGCGGTGGGGGATGTCGCCAGCGTTCGACTAAGCCGTCTCGATTCGCTGGGGCCCATCGAGCAGTACATTCTCTTCCAAAGAAGTCTGTTGGTCGTTTCAACGGAGTCCTCAACGCCTGGTGCGATCGCCGTGCGCGGCCCCGGCGTCGCCGCTCGGCACGCCCACATATTTCACGCCGCTGGCAGTTTTTGGTTCGAACCTTTGGCGGATGAATACGAGACCAGCGTTGGAGGAGAAAAGGTTCCGATGACCCCCGCCAAACTTTTGGCGCAGCTCTGGTTTCAACATAACATCGATGGTGGAAGCGATCTTTGGCGCAAAAACCATTGCCATGATGAGACCAAACAACAGATATCCGGGACCTGCTGCATGAATTCGCACATTGACATCGGGGAACAGGAAACCGGCGGTGGCAACAATGGTGAACAGCATCCAGGCAGGTGAGCCGATAAACATCAGAATGGCGAGTACCAATTGCATGCGGCTGGTGGGCATCAAGTTCTTTTCGACGTTTTCGCCGCGTGGCCAGAGCGGAAAGATGGTGTCGTCGATCTTTCCCTATCTTGGAGAGCACGTCGATGAGATGGCGTTCATTCACTCGGCATACAGCGAATCGAACAATCATTCGACGGCGCTGTTCAAAATGAATTGCGGTCTGCCACGCATGGGCTTTCCCTGCGTCGGATCGTGGGTAACCTACGGACTGGGGAGCCCAAGCCAAGATTTGCCGGGGTTCGTCGTGATGAGCGATCCTCAAGGTCGAGGTCGAAGAGCGGCTTGCCACGCTCGGGGGTGTTGATGCCGATCAGCCGAACCTTGCGCCCGTCGGCGAGGTGCAGGGTGTCTCCGTCGACCACGCGCTTGACCGTCACGGGTTCGCGGTCGGACGCGGGGTCGTCGTCCTCGTCCTTGAGGTCGACGGTCGGGTCGGGGGTCGTGCGGGGGCCGAGCTCCTGAAGGGGGAGCGGCTCTTCGAGCTCCTTCTGCAGCTCGGCGTAGGGGTCGGCGGCCGGTTCGGTGCGCGGCGACACACAAACCTTGCAGCGCAATCTGATCCTGTCGCATTGCTGCGGCGTCGGTGAACCTCTGGATGAACCGACAACCCGGCTGATGATGGCGCTGAAACTGCTGTCGCTCGGTCGCGGCGCTTCCGGCGTCCGTTGGCAGACGATCGCCATGATTGAAGGGATGCTGGAAAATGGCGTAACGCCCGTTATTCCCGTTCAGGGTTCTGTCGGTGCATCAGGCGACCTTGCTCCCCTTGCACATATGACTGCAACGATGAAGGTGCGGCAGGCTATCGGTCCCCCAGAACAGCTCGCCCTCCACGATCACGGTCGGGACCCCGAAGGCGCCGTCCGCGATCGCGCGCGCGGTCCCGTCGCGGAGCGCGGCCTTCACGTCAGGCGCGGTGACCTGCTCGGGGGTCAACGTCACGCCGATTCCCTCGAGGATCGCCGCCACGTTGTGAGGCGCGTCCACCCCCTGAGGCGCACCATCGCCCCAGGTGCTCGCGTAGAGTGCGTCGATCACGTCGCGCCGGCACCGTAGTCGATATAATACATAAGAACCTCAAATGATTTAGCTTTAATAACATGCTCATGACACTTAAAAGGAGCAAGATTTTTCTTTTCTGTAATGCTCAGAGAACCTCATGTCAAAATTAGCAAAACTTTGAGACAGCCCTAATCTGCGATTATAAGCCTTTTCGTCAAATATATCAGAATATGGGTCTTTGCCGTATATGTTATTATGTGTGTTGTATACTCCTAATACTACTACCACTAACAACTCACATGTAGCAAAAACTGTTCTAGTTTGAAAGAAAACATGTAATATGGAAGATTTTTTGTAGGAATTTTTATATTATTTTTATTATTATTCTGATTATTCAACATATATCAATATAAAATATATCAGCAAAACTATTCAACAAATAAAAACGTCCTTCGAGTTGGAGGACAATCAAATGAATAAACAACTTACAATAATGTCAACAATGTTGAATTTTCTTTTAAAACTCCAGCAATCTTTCCTGCTCCTTTATCACCAATTTGATTTCCGTCTCCGACGTAGGCGCCATCGAGGACGACGAGGAGGACGAGGAGCCGGAGGAGGCGCAGGCGAAGACCACCGACAGCGGTCGGCAGCGGCGCTCGACCGACGAGTTCGACAAGAACAACGTATTCGGTGAGCCCGAGGAGGACGCGCGGCGACGGGACTTCACGATCAACGCCCTCTTCTACGACCCCGACAACAAGGAGATCCTCGACTACTGCGGCGGTCTGGCCGACCTCGAGCGTCGGCTCGTCAATCCGATCGGCGACAAGCAACGTGCGGGAGAAGTCTGACCACGGAGAGTGGCACAACCACGCGCCGTTCTTTGCCGGCGAGACCGACACGTGCATCAACGGCAGGGTGCTTGCCTGCGCGGCTTATTTCGACCGGCCAAACGAGGTGTTGCTTACCCGGCTTCTGAGCGGGCAACTCGAGGACGGCGGGTGGAACTGCGACGCGCCCGAGAGCAAGAGGGCGTCGTTCAATACCACCCTGTGCGTTTTGGAGGGCCTGCTCGAGCACATTTTAATAGATCCTTCCTACTATTGAAGTCATAATGCAACGTTTCCTGCTTCCTGCCTGGCAATTTTTCTGCAATGTCCTGGCAATCGAGCTACAGCTCTATTCTCATTGTTTATACTTTTTAAGTCTTCTCATCCATGTCGAAAAATGTTAATGACATCATTTCTTTTTATCTGAAAAAAAAATTCTTAGGCAAGTCCCTAGATTATTAATTAGTTCTATGTTATGTTTTGGGTTCAAATCCAACCTTTAAGTTAACATTCTTTGACGTACTCCTTCGATTATAAACATATCTATAAATGTAATCACTCGAAAGGAACTAACTAGATGAGTGAAAAGAGAACCAAAAAGTCATACATACGCTTGGTTCACCGCATTGGATTCCGTTTACTCGTTAATAATAAGATCGCTTCATGATAGAATAGAATGAACTTGTTGAGAATAATTGAATCTTCAGCTGAAAAAGAAGAACAAAGACATAGAATAATTTCTACTACTGGCTATTCTGCTGTAAGATCATGTCTTAAACAAAACCCCTCTTCATCAATTCCTGTGAAGGCACCTGGTCTACTCCCAGAAGTGACGAAGATACTAAGTTATCGGCAATGGGATACGAAAGGCTCTGCCTTTCCGAAAGTCGAGAACCTCTATCATCCCAATACACAAACCCCTGTGAAATAATTACAAAATGCACAATTAAGTGAGAAACGAATCATTGTCTATTCAATACATATTTGCTAGAAATAGACATACAATTATCAAAAACCTCACCTGCCATCACACGTCTTCCACGAGGAAATGGCATTGGAAAAATTAATGGACTTGTTCTAAAATCATTGTGTTGGGAATGAAATGAATCACCTCTACCACCTTGAAAGTAATTAATATAGTTATATTCCATTGCATTTTGTAATTTTTGTACTCCTAAACCGTTATTTACTTGAGTTTCATCTTCACAAGTAAATGCACTTAAAAAGATTGAAAAGAATGTTTGTCCCTGGTATGGAGTTGCAGGATTATCTGGAAAAAATTCACAACCAGGCCATCGACATAGTCACCCTCTGCCGAAATCACCGGCTCGCGCCGCATTCGCTCTTCCGCCGATGCTTCCGCCAGCTTCTTGAAGCTCGTGTGCCATTCGTACTCGCCGTGGGTCTCGAAGATCGTCGCCGCCGCAACCTTCTCAAGCTCGTCTTCCGACAAATGAGCAAACATCGGGAGGACCCGGAGATGCCCTGTCAGGCTGCGCTCTGTATACAGCGTGTCGTTGAACTGACGGAAAGCATCAGCCCGACAAGTATAAGCTGCAACAACCTCTGCAAGACCTTCTCTGATGGGGTCTTGAATGTAAAAGTGTTGCAGGGTATTAATCTGACGGTTGAACCATCCAGGCGCATCGCGATTATAGGTTCTTCCGGTTCCGGCAAGAGCACATTGCTGCACTTGCTGGGAGGACTGGACGCACCCTCAGAAGGCCAGGTACAGGTTGCTGGAAAGGCCATGCATACACTTTCCGAAATAGAAAAAAGCAAGCTGAGGAACCAGACGCTGGGTAAAAACAATATTGATTTCAATAACTTCTATTGATCTCCGAAGTTGTTTTTTCTTAGGGAAAGAACGAACGAACGAACAATTCACTGATTCATGAAAGATTCGAATAGATGTCGGTAGTTACCAAAGCTGGAAGAAATAACCATTGTTGCGCAAAGAAATGTTCACATTGTCGAATGGCATATTTTTCCAATGGAATCGATTTTCCCGCTAGACGAACTTTCAATTCCGGTACACGTCTACAATCGATATTCGAATCTTAAGAGGTACGAGAATGTTGCCGTAAACATTCCCAATGAAAGAGTCAAACGATACCACAATACAACACTAATATCGTTCAACCAGAACATTCTTACAGATAAAGGGAATTATTTCTCGTACAAGAATTTATGGTAGGTGAACATCTGATGTCCAAAAGAATGAGGGAATGCTAGAAGAAATAACCTCAAGTATTTCTTATCCAGTGGTTGATGCTGTACGCGATTGCAAAAGAGGTTAGGAACTTTTCAAATAATCTAAGGAGCCGGTGTGGTCAGCCGTGAGGCCCGTATTCTGTAGCTGCGCGCGCCAACTACGTGGCAAGCCGTGGCTGGAGCGGGTACACAGGTTATTCGAGGCGATGTGAGCGCGCGCGGCCGTATACGGTGTCTACGGGCCTGGGTTCGGGCGTGTGGCCGCGGGCGGCGCGTGCGAGCGGGGTCTCAGGCAGCCTGTGCGAAGGTGTCTGCGTCCAGGTAGGCCGCGCCGTTGTCGTCAAACTGCACGGACCGGGCGGCCAACGAAAATTTCTGGGAATATTGAAGGGGATATGGCACTAAATCACTAGACACTAGATTCATTCAAGTTTTTGAAATGGCGTATCTGAGCGTAAATATATATGGTTGCATCTTAGGGCACTACTCGTCATCAGGATGAAATTCGGCAATTGGAGATCAACACTAAGAACCTGCTCCTCTGTAAGGAAGGGCCTTCGAAACAAATATAGCAAATCATATTTTGAATTTTTTCAGTTTTATAACGTTAATCAATGCAAAATTGCAACCCATCGAAATGAACACGTGCGATGAAATCCCGCTGTGGCAAAGCTCGGGCCGTTTTGGTGATCGCAAGCGCGGACCCGTCAAGCATTTGCAATGTGAATTCAACGATTCCCCATGCCCCTTGGATGTCGCGATCGACCAATTTGTCGGTTTCGGTCAACCGAACCTGAATCAGCGCCGAATGGTCGGACACTTCGCCCACCATGATGCCCATTGCAGCGTGGGGTGGCTTTGCCCCAAGCGGTCGCGCCGGAGGATACAATTCTGATTCCATGTACTTTAGCTGCTCTACTTGAATGGCTCCAAGCTTTAATGCAATTTTTGTTAGAATTTTGTATTTTAATGGCATTGCTGGAATTACTTCGTCCATGTAAACTCTGTAGTGATCGGGACAGAACTTTAGGGTGACTTTTGATGGCTCTTTGCCTTTTTCATTTACTTGTTTTGTAAAGTTGATCTGCTCTCTGATGTATTCATGCTTTGGACATGGACAATTTTTGCCTCCGGGATGTTTGTATAAAAAAATTCAGATAGTTTTGTTTTTGATCTAACATACAAGCTAGAATTCAAATAGTGACGTCGTTGGGTCGGTTGGTTCTGACAACATTTGACATTTTTTGACAGAGCTTCACTTAATATGATTTTTTTCAAAACATATAAAAAAAAGAACGGATATACTTCATTAAAAGTCTTAGATTTAACTAAATTTCGGGGCAGGCTGAGAACCTAGTTAAGCTGGGTTGTAGCATGCTTGACTAGTAGTGCCAAAAAATCAAGTCGGGCTGTTCGCCGGCGACGGCTTTGGGCAATAACGCCGCGACGGCGAGTTGCGCCGCGCGAATGTCGGACGTGTCGAAATTCACGCACATCACGTAACGGGCAATGCCCTTCGGATTGCGCAGGACGATGCTGACGGAGCGAACAATCGCGCCGTCCCAGTTTACTTTCTCATAGGGCCCGATAACCGTCTCATCGCCGGAGAAATCGATCTCGCGGAGGTTTGCCGGATCGCCCACTTCGCGCTTCGAAATGGGAGTTACTAGTTCATTTTCAGTGCCAGAAGTAGGAATAATAGAACTAACGTAGAATAAGAAAAACTGGTTAGCCAACAAACGAAGTTTACTAGTTTATTATCAATCAGTTCCTAGTAACTAACATGGGCTCGGGCCTAGTGCAGTGAGGCTCAGGCTAATATTAATTGAAATTCTAAAAAAAGAGGTTTTCTTTGGTTCTCAAGATGGGGAGAGGGGGTTTATAAACCCCCTTCTTAAGATAATCAGCCATGAGAAATTAAAACGTGCGGACACCTATACTCCGTAGTCGTTAGCTACAGTAGTTTGAGTCTGGAGTTAGAGTACTAGAGTGTCTATTTGTAGTTTGATGACGATGACGACACCTTCTTCCTTTTTTTGATACCGGTACGACGTTTTTGTTTGATCGAACCAGTCCCGGTCCATGTCACAACTGACTCTTTCTATTATTATTGTGAGTGCCTTTACGACATTTCTCTCCTACATAAAATATATATACTGCATCAGTACGATACCCTCATTCCGGCGCAGTCCGGTCAAACTTGGCGTTGTCGGCGACCAGAATTTTGGTGCGTGCGTTTTCTAGAATGGCACGGGCAACCGCCACTTCGCGGTCATCAAAATCCAGCACGGCCCCATCGGCATCCAAGGACGACGCCCCGATGACGGCAAAATCCGCCTTGTAGCGCTGGATGAATTCCACCGCTTCCGCGCCAACAACCGCGCCGTCGGACTGGCGCACCGATCCCCCCGCAATCACCAACCTGTTCAGCCGTGCGCCGGTCGTTCATCTTCTAACCACATATTTTTCCGTTCTTCATTTCCATTTTGGTCCCTCACTGTCAAATTTCTTGTAATCACATATCTTTTTTTTCTTCACCTTCCTTTTTGAGTTCTTGTGATTCTCGCTGCCACTTATCTTTTAACTGCATATTTCTATGTTCTTCAATATCGTTTTTGACTTGTTCTAATTGGCTGTTTCACTAGTATTCTAACTACATATTCCATTGATCTTTATTTTCGTTTATCATTGCTTCAGAAGCGGCAACGTGCTCGCCGGCCCCGGCCCGGGCGACGCCTGCGCGCTCTTCCTGACGGACCTGCATCGCTCGCAGATGGGCCCGTCCGTCCCCCGGTCGGCCCGCCTCGCGGCGATCGCCCGGTGGCTGCACTCGCTCCAGGACGAGCTGACCCACGAGGAGTGGCTCGTCGCCCTCGACCACTACCAGGGCGAGTCCTCGACCGTGGAGTTCCCGACGGCCGACGTCGTCGCGGAGGTGCGCGTGCTCGAGCGCCGCCATTTAGACTCGATGTTTATTTAACGAAGAATGTCCAAAATCCCAGTTGTTTCTTAAAAAACTATAGGGAACAAGATATCTGAGACTTCCGCTGAAAGTGAGCCTATTTTAAATGTATTTGTTTTTAAGTAGACAAATAGGATGCATCCATCCTTGCGTAAGTGCCAGAAAATATAAAAGACGCCGCCATATTCCATTCATATTTACCAGATTTTTGTATCTGCTATAATACAAATATTTATTCTATATGAATGTCTTTGCGTAAAAACGTAACAAAAATACATATAAATAATTTTTTTGCATTTTTTAAAGCTTTCTTTTATAAATCATATGTATTAACAAATGATCTTACATCATTCTTATACAATCCTAATAAAGGGGGGGGATTAATGCCACAATTGCTTCTCACTCAACGGGACTATCTGTTTTGGCTTTTTCTACGATTAAACATGGCTTGATGCCCAAAAATATTCCATTTTAATTCATTTTAAACATAAAAATTTAGCACAAAAATATGTAGTTATGAAAAGTAAAATTTTGAATAGCAAATTCTTGAAATGTTGTCAAAGCTGACACTATTTATTAAAACACTATTTTCAAAAAGAAACAGCGATTAGTTAATGCTTTGTTGCCTATACTTAAAACCCTCGTTCTAATATCTTCTATGCATTTCTATCTCTTTGTTCTGTTTTTCTTGTTACATTCTTAAAAGAACTGTTATTTAATGTGTAATTTATCTTTTACGAATATTCAATTTGTATCCTTATCCTCATTTCCTAACGGTCTGATGGCTCAGAGGAGTGGAGGAAACAGCATGTGTTTTTTTGCCATCGCCAGGTTTGCTACAGTGATTTTGGTATCGGTGCTGATGACCGGTTGCGTGCCAGGAAACTCTGCGGAAACAGGAGCAGCTGAATCCATGCAACAAAATCCAGTTTCATATTTCGAAATACCTGTTACGGATATGGATAGAGCAATTAACTTTTATACGGCTGTTTTCGCCGTGTCCCTGGAGCGTCGGGTGATTGATGGCCATGCTACACCGACGTGAAACGCCGCGACGGCGCGTGGAAGGACAGCCACAACTACGTTGTGACCGCACCTGCAATCGAGGGGCCTTGGTCAGACCCGGTGTACCTCAACTCTTCGGGCTTCGACCCGTCGCTGTTTCACGACGAGGACGGCCGCAAGTGGCTGGTCAACATGGTCTGGGACCACCGCCAGCAGGGCGGCGACAGGTTCGGCGGCATCCTGTGCCAGGAGTATTCGGTCGCCGAGAAGCGGCTCGTGGGCGAGGAACAACCATCGAAGCAACGATGGCCTCCAAGTACAGTGAGTGTGTAGGGTACTCAGCCCGTTCGAGCTGTTGCTGTGTGACATGTGTTGCCGCTCAGAAGGAGTTTGGAAACGCTCGGCTTTTGTTGCGACGAAGTGATGTCAACGGTCTTCGCGCAGCATTGAACGGACTCGACGAAGCAGTGCGGTTGCGTGTGGTAACGTTCGCCAGGGGCCCAGATCGTGCCCCTCTGATAGTGCATGCCATCAACAAGCACCCAGAGCCAAAAACTATCACGTACAAGGGGGTAAGTAGCCCCCTTTGCGCTTCAGCTTTTAAAAAGTTCTCCCATTAAAATCATGAGTCTAACAAAATTTGACTTAAGGAGGTAATATTAGTGTCCGCTGGTGTAGCTCCCATTACTTATTATCTAATTCTGACCGATCTGAAATATTTCTCGATTCACTACCCAGAGGATTCCATCTTGCTGATAAAGATCTTCTATTTGCTCATATTCACAATCGTGGTGGTCTTACTTCTGGACCTGCCACGCCGCGATGCAGTGTTTGAATTGCTTCAGGACACTGAAAGCATGGACAGCGAAAGCTTTGGCCAGGCGCTGCAGAAATATGACGACAAGCTGAACGTTCTGACAGCGCCGCCAGACATGCTGCCGCTGGACCTCGTATCACCTGAGGACATTGAACGCGTGTTGGATGTCGCAAGCCACCACTTCGATTTTGTTGTGGTGGATATGCCCAATACGCTTGTGCAGTGGACGGAAACCGTTCTCAACAAAATAACGGGTTACTGCGTAAGTTATTAGTCAGCAGAATAGAAAATCTTTAATTTGCTCATATATGAAGTATCTGTTTAAATTTAATATTTAGCAAATTATATATTAGTAAATAGTAAAAATTTAAAGGATGTTGTCATTTTGGTTGAGGTGACCCTGAGATTTCATCTAATGCCTCTTCTCAATAAGAAAAAGCAAGACCGAAATTTATCAAACTATTGCCCAGATTTTGGATCCCGAAGAGTACCGACCTGGGTACCAGAACAAAAATCCTTTGTCTCGCTTCTAAGTCAAGTTTTTGTTAAAATTGCCTTTCCCAGTTCTGCCCAGTTTTTTGCCAATCTTAAAGTAAAATTCTTAAACGGCGAAATTGAAGAAAGCAAAGCGTTGGTGCCTGTTTCTATCACCAGCCCGGAGCAAGGCGAAATCGGTATAGATTTTTCTCTTCATTCAAGTGAAGGAAATTGGCGTATCACCGACGTAATTCTTGATGGGGTTAGCATGCGAAACAATTTAAGACATGGAGCCCCGTTGGGTCCCATTTTATTCCTTATAGTGGTTAATAGCCTCATGACTGACCACACGGAGCGATGGAAGTATATGAAAGAGCTGTCTGCACTTGATATTTGTCGAAGAAATATTAAAAGGTCAACTGCGACATAACTTAACGATGTCACAAAGGAGGCTTCTTTAACGAGGATGAAAGTTAACGCTAATAAATCGTCAGTTATAACAGTTGATTTTTTAAAATCACCCCCTCCTTTCACAAACCCCATTCGCGACAAACACAGAGGTGAATTACACCTTGAATATATGGCAAGCGATAATGATCTAGACTCCGACGATTCGCGTTATTTCTACCGATTTACTCATGCAGGCCAACTATCTGAAAATTGGAATATGCAAGTCGAGCTCAATGGGTTAAGTGATGATAACTACATCGTTGATTTAGGGTCCGACTTTTACAACAGAGCCGATACTCACCTGTTTAAGACATTGTCTTTTTCTTATCATCAGCCTGATTTAGATATGTCCGCCACGTCGCTCACTGAATGGCTGCGCAACCTCGCAACCAGTGTGCCTGCATGGCTACGCAATAGCATCCCTGGATTCAATCTCTTCTCGGCTGCCATCGATGTCGTAGACACCAAGGCTGAAACGCTAGCCAAGACACTCGAAGGCGGCGCATCGAAGCTGCGTGGCTACGCCGAGGCCCGCCGCACGGCCACGGAGGCCACAAGCGATGCAGCACCCGCAACCGATCAGGATACGGCCTCGACGGATGCGAACACGCAAGAATTTTGCATGTTTCAAAATTTCGTGTCTTTTTATATTTTTCTTAATGGATCTTTGGAGAAAGTTCCATATGGGGCTGATAACCAACCGTACCTCCATTTTTAATTTCGGTCCATGGTTTATGTTCCAACCCCGTGCAATATTTAATAATCAACTTAGTGGGTTAGTGATGTGGGTCAAAAATTACCGCAAACCAAAGTCACTAGCAAAAGGTTTCACTAGTAATCCAAGAAGTTCACTGTAAATGTTGTTTGTTTGAATTAAATATGCAAGAGAAAAAACAAATCACTTGTTATCAATGTGAAGCATATTTAAGTCTATCGAATCTTCGTCGGATGTTTGCTGATGAGAAATTATTCGTGAAATATCAACGACATTTAATCGATATGATCGAATGTCCTCGTTGTCATCAATCGATCGTTTGTGTTCCATCGGAAAGTGTGTCCGGTAATCATCTCTCGTTCGTTGAATGTCTCTATTGTGAATTTACATTCTGTCGACGATGTGATCAAAGTTGGCGGGACACAAATGACGACCGGGCAGCAGGCTCTACGAAAAATGTGGTTTAATCCAGTTTTCTAGGGTTATAATGAGAGAAAGGTTCAGATGAATAGGGCACGCTCTACAGATAAAGGATGATAGATTGCCAAAGATTGTTGTTTTCGACCAACCGTTTTGGGCTAAACGAAAAGCAGATTGTCATCGGTTGGTGTGGGAGGATGTCATAATGAAAGCTTTAAGGGAAATGAGAAGTTCCTGAGAGGATGTAAAGAGGGAAACGGTCCTATGTCGTTTTGAAAGAGACGATCACATCGGCGACCAATAGGTTTATCCAGACCGGTGAATATGAAAGCCTGAGCGAGGCGGTCGAGCGCGACGTTAAAGACTATTTCCTGCGCCATTATATGAGTCAGGTCTTGAAGCCTGCACTGCGCGACGAAATGATTACGCAGGAGATCGAGACGACCGTGCGCCGTGCCCATGAAAGCTATCGGCGCGTGGTGGCGAACGGCGATATGCGTCTGCAGCTTTTTATAATTTTCCAAGATAACAGATCAATTCAAAATGGAATAGTTGTGGGCATCAAGTAGAAAAATTGTCAATTGTAGAAAAAGCCAAGACAGATAGTCCAATTGAATGATAAGAAATACCTGGCATTAATCCCCCCTTGATTTTCCGGATTTACTGCCACACTGCGGCACATTCATCTCGAAAGGTATCATATAATACACCTAACTCTGACACGGGTTGGCAGTGTCAGTAGCAGGTCAAAGTGATGCAGCGCTTGGAAGCACAGAAATTTGGATATATTCGACCCTGGTAAAATCGAAAAGACGCAAAAATTTCAAAATGCACGATTACAGGAAAAATTAGAGTTATGTCCAAGCAACTGACTGAATCATTTCAAAAACAGGTTTAGTCATAGCAAAGCTAAAAGAAAATAAATTCTTATTCGGTCCCGAAAAGTGAAGTCCTGGCTTAACTCGGTATAAATACAAGCTAAGTCGTGACTGGGTGCAAAAACGCGCCAAATCAATGCTACAGACTAACTGCGGCGATGCGCCGATAGCTTTGGTCGCCCCCTCGATCGTGCCAAAGCGGCCCTTCGCCGTGCTCAACATGAACTTACGCAGTGCGGACGAAGCGGCCCTTCCGAAACAGGTATTGCGCAGGCTTCACGGGTAAACCTGATCCAGTTCCCCGGATGAAATCAGACTGTCGGGTGTGACGATGGACTGTTCCTGAAGATTGTAGGTCCAGCAGTCTTCAAAGGTCAGTTCGTAGCGGCAATATTGGTGTGCCTCCAAAACCTAAATCGTTGCTAGAAAAACAGCATTACTGAATTCCTTTTCTTATAAGATTAAGCACTGTCTTTTTAAGACATGAAAAAATGTCGAAAATTTTTTTAAGTTCAGGTCAAAATCGCTAAGATAAAATCGCTAACTGCAAAAATATTTACGGTGCATCGGCAATAATATTAATGTTTTAGTTCAAACTGGAAAAACACCTGAAAATTTTTAAATTAGTTTGATTGTTTGTTTGATAAAATCAACTTAATACGTTTATTACGTAATGATAATTACAGGACTAAAAAAGGTGACTATTTATGCTAATTTCAGTTCATTTCGGTTTAACACTATTCGATATTCTGTGTTTTTAGGTTGTTTAGTATTCCTGGGTGTTCATTTTAATTTCTATTTGTATTAGGTGGCAATCGTTGGATCATTCTACACATTACATAAAAAAAAGTTTTTTTCATCTGAAAGTAAGGAGCAGCATTTAAACTTAAAACGAACAGAAATTATTACGTAATAGAGAGCGGGTTGCCTCGATCAGTGTTGCCATCATGTCATCCTAGTTTTGTTTCTAGCAAAGCATCTCTTATGTGGTTCAGCTAATGTTTTTTTTTTTGACTTGGTAGGCTATTGTTTTTTCATTTTCAACAATTTTTTCCATCGTCGTTATGTAGTTGAAATAAGATAATTCTCTTTTGTGGTATGATAATACGTTTTTAATATATTCCTTTTCATATATTTGTAATACAACATTTATTTATATCGTAAGATAATATACGATTTTTTTATTTTACGGAGGTAAACCCCACAGTCTGGTATATGTGTACTAAGGGTTATAGAGTGAATGTATAGCTTATTTTCAGAATCGTTGAAATAGCAATGAAACTATAACAGATTACATATATTTTGAATCAGAAAAATGAGCAATGTTTTGGTTATATTTTGTTTTATGCCAAGCCATGTGTGCAGGGCTGTATTTAAGGATTTGACGCTACTTGGCCGAAGCGTTTTTGCCGCTTCGTTTTCGCAGGATTATCGGAGAAATATCGAAAAATCCTGGTTCAGGATTAGCCTGAAGAAACCATAATATTCAAATAAGCAGAGTTATTTCTGCGGATGATTTAGGTTACACTAAGGAAAGGGCATAGAACAAAAATCAGGATAGTTTCATGATGCGAAGTGCTTGTATTTTCATTCTTATATTTTATTCCTTTATTCTGAGTGTGCATGCTATTGCAGCAACGGAACAAGGCTCGGAATCAGATCCAAAGTATCGCAGTATGATCGAAGCTATGAAGAAAGCCCATCGTGGCTGAAAGCGGCAAACAACAGGCATATCGGTAGCAGTCTCCAAAAGGTCAATGTCGGGCCTCCGCGAATACGGACAATCGAGACTCGGAGTCTGCCACGGCCTGCATGACTGCCGCCTGAACGGCCTGTCGGTGCGGCTCCAGCTTGTCCAGTGGCGTTTTCGCGGGAATCGAGTAGGGCTCGCCCACGGTAATTGATATCCGAGAAAAGGGTTTAGGTATCATAAACTTATCCCATCTATCTAGAAACCACGCGCGCTCGACGATCGATATTATGGATATTGGCACTGGAACTGCCGTGTCTGACACCGATTATATTGCGCTACTTTCCCCAATTCGTTTAACATTCTTGGCTGGCGCTGGTAACAATTCGATCCAGAATATTTCTGTCGTCGTTTTACAAGATCTAAATGTTGAAGGTAACGAAACAGTAAATTTGCAATTGGGAAATGTAACCGGTCCGGCGATGTTAGGAATAGCTGACCATACGTTTACAATAACAGATGACGATGAAGTCACCTTGATACAAAAGCGCCTAGCGGGCAAGGGGTGAGCATAGATCAAAGCTTGATCAATCGAGACATTCCAGTCATGTATAATGCTAGGTTGGGAATGATGTGCACGAAAATGGTCGACACAAATCTTGGTACAATCTGCAACAGCATTCTTGTCATGGGTTAGGTCGTCACTTAGGACTGCATAGCTCAAATGGGCAAGACTTCCAATCAGACTACTGTAGTAGATAATATATGTGAAGATTGAAACATAGGTACTAACCCAAAGATTTTAGGTATTTGTTTTATTTTTTTCCCAATTTAACGACCAAACAGGGCTGATTTGAAATAAATTTTTCTGTTATTCCTGAACATGTTATTGATAAACTATTTCGTGCCAGAAAGACAGAAAGACATCCCAAGAAAGACATGTTTGCATAACACCTTAAGTTGCCGTCGAAATTGCCAGATGTCAACGGGGTATTGTGAAAAATAGATATTCTGAATACCACCTATCTCCCTCGTAGGACTGTCTTTTTTAGACGACCGGGCAGCGGCTGGGCGCCCAGTTCCTGCGCCTGATCTACCTCGTGGGGCGGGCGTTCGTCGCCCAGCGGGCGCAGCTGCAGGCCATGGCGCTGACCTACACCACCATGCTCGCGCTGGTGCCCGCCTTCGCGATCGTGGTCGCCATGTTCTCGGTGCAGGGCCTGCGCGAGGTCCGCGTAAGGATCGAGGGCTTCATCGTCGAGTTCCTCGCGGCGAGCAGCGAGCAGCAGGTGCGGATCTCGGCCTACCTCCACGAACGGGCAACCAAAGGCTCTTACGGGCTGTCGGCGGATCAGGACAACCGCGAATTTGCGCCGCAGTATCTGGCGCGGTTCGAGGAGCTGTTTGCCGCCCCGGTGGACTGGCATCAGCCAGACGAAAAGGAGCGGGCCAAATACCTGGCTTTGGCGCGGCATCTGGGCCGGTCGCTGCGGGCTGTGGGCCGTCATGGGGCGGATCATTGTGTGATCCTGTCGGGCGATTGGTCGGGCTTCCCGGATCCGGCGGAATATCAGCCGATTGACATTGACTCCGCACAGTAGCTTTTGGGACTTAATCCTTCAAGAAATTAGTAGGACAGCGGTGGCCGGAGGCGGGAAGTGGTCGGCCGCACTGCCCATCGACGAACCGGAGCGCAGACCACTATGCCAATCGTCAGAGATCCGCGAAACGACCGACGGCGTCGCGTTCTGCGTGAAAACGCTGCGCTCGAGCAGGCAGAGACTACCGCCAAGAGCCGACGCTCAGCCGCCAAAAGAAATACCAATACTGACGTTATCAAAGCTTTTTGCCGTCGCATTACCTTCTGGCGAGTTAAGGTTTTCTGATTGGATTGCAACTTTGGTTAACACACCGGAAATTTCCATATCAGGATAAGGTGCAACGGTAAGGAGCACAGGCATGCCCGGAGTAAGTTGCGCTGCATCGTGCTCGCTCACGCTACCTTTGAAGATCAGGCTGTTCATATCAGCCAGAGACATCATTTCTGTCGCCGCTTGGCTGGATTCGGTCGAGATGATTGGTTCACCCACGGTAAAAAAGTAACAAATATTAGCACATTAGTGCATTAAAGGGCAATTTTTTAAATATGTGACGTACAACAAAATATACATTTTTTAAAAATGAAACCTTACTTTTCAATGAAATAGTGCTTTTTAAAGGTATTTTTTATATTAACTTCCAGATTTTTCAAGAGATGTCGTAAATCAAGCGTTTTCTACAAAGTAAGGGATTATTATTGATCAATAATGCTAATAAGCTGCGCAACTGAGTGACACTCCAGTCCTTGACAAAAAGGAGAGGGGGAGAAGGCCTAGCTGCCCTCCAATTTTTTGGTTACTTAAAAAAGCAACTAGAACTTTAAATTTTTTACGGACTTTTTCATCAGTAAAAAATATACATAACTTAAGAATTAACTTACGGAATGAACCTTTATATTCGTATGTTTTTATTACCTACTAGCTGTTTTATTACCTACTAGCTGTATATATCTATATATATAAAAATAAGTTGTCTGTCTGTGGATCAGGTGACGTCATGTTTCTGTGTTACCCACACTTTTTTCCCCCAAATGCATCAGATAAAAATTTTGAGATAGTAATTTTGTTAAAATCAGTAGAAAAATCAGATAACAAAAACTCTTGTTTAGACACATCCCTCCAGGTCCCGTGGCAGTCATTGTACGTTATGCCCTGGAGGCATATGTGCTTCTTATGGAAGAGATACTCGTATAAGCCTCAGAGAGAGAGCTCATTTGTTTGAAAAGTGAAAGTTTTAGTTCACATTTTAAGAGTCAAAAGAGATTGGAGACGGAGCCAACACGTCGTAATGCCCATCCCACTCGTCGCGTTGCCATGACTTGCCCGCGCGGGAAACAACGACGTCGAGACTCGGAATCACAACGATAAGACTCTCGTACAAACCCCACGACCAATAAGCATCTCGCGGCACGTCGGGCAGGGAACCATCGGCATTGTTCCACCATAGCAACCCGTAGTGCTTTGAAGCATCTCCATGACGTTCCGCGTGCTCGGGTAACCCAACGACCTCGGGAAAGGTCTGGGCGGCACAGCCTCGTCGGCCAGCACGCGCGGTTGCCAGATCTTCGTTTCGTCGTCACGGATGCGCGCCGGCAGCATCGCCAGCAGAGCCTTCAGGATCGACGGCACGTCGTATTTGTCGAACAGCACCAGGGGGCGCAGCGGCGACCGGCTGATGATGCGGGCCGCCAGGCTGGACTTGCCCAGCGCGCCCATGCCATGGACCAGGACGCCTGGCGTCATGCCGTCGCGGAAGGCGCGGAGGACGGCCTGGATCGACCGGCGCCCCGTTTTGGGTTTTGCTTATTCGTTCATAATAAATTTCGTTTTTTCCGAGTTCGAATTATTATATGGCTTTGTTTGCGGCTAATACAGCTTTTTACTTTTCTTTGAAAAGCTCTTTTCTGGAAAAACCTTTTTAATCTAATGAAACTAAAGAACTTACACTGGAAACTTACATTAACTGTTCTTATTATCTACAGCCAAGGTTGAATCAGTACTCAGTACCCCTGGTCTTCACATTAAAGTCTAAACATAAGAAAGATACATGACACTATTATTAATAGATGCATTTTGACTTTTTGAGCATCTTTTCTCTTGCAAAACTACTGCAAACTCACTGTTAAGGAGTTATTCTCACCCAAATATTCTTGTATTTATATATATAGAATTGCAATCATTTCTATTTTCATTGATCAGAAACTTGAAATTGCTAAACTTTTAAGACTGAAAATTGCTCTGTGGCTTTTAAAGACAATTTTTTGTTAGGTTAGGTTAGATTAGGTTAAGTTTCTGGTAGTTTTGCAGATGATGTATTAACGGCCAAGAAAGGAAAAATTGATCATTTCATACTGCTGATTGTAATAAAAACCGTGTCACTGGAACATATCATTATGGCTACATGTTACCAAATCAATATTCCCCAATTTCTTATTGCAGAATTAATACAGACAGGGCAGCCAAATAATGTCTAAGACAATGAAGTAACGGAAAAGCAGAACAAGCAAAAATAAGACAACTCTTGTGGGAAACACACAACAATACTTAAAAAACAAGACAAGACGAAAGCCATTGGCTTAAGAAAAAGCGAGTGATTCAATAATTCGCCTCTTTTCTTTGAAAAGAGAAGTGAAGGGAAAAACTGTATGTCGGTCAAAAAAATAAAGGACCTAGTATAATAATTAACTTTCTTCCTAACTGAATATTTCCCATAAGTTGGCAACTATTACAAATCTGGGACACTCACTTTTTCCTGCTACTGTACACTCATCTTCTTTTTAAGAAACTAAGAAGACTCTTACAAAAAACTTTCAAAACTCAAAGTCAGGGTATCCCGAAGCGAGCAATGTACCTCTCCAGATGGACTCGCTTGGACCAACCTCCCGTTCGAGGGTCGATTTCAAGAAGGACGCGGTACTCTTGCTCGATATCCTAGCGGCGTAAGCTTGCCATACGCCCGACAAATTCTGGTATGATTCGGACGCTTCTGATAGGCTCCACGAACACTCAGTTGGAGACTACTACCTTCTTCTGCGCTCGGTCAGGGAATATCGAGTATGAGCATCAGTGTCAGCGAACCTAACCTCATTTAAATTTATTTTGCATTTCCTTCCACTTCGTTTAACAGACCTCCATCTTCTTTGTAAATAATATGCAACTCTGGGCGTCAAAATATTTATTAGATATAGTTTGATTGGCTTCGGATAGAATCTTCAAACGGTCATCTTCTTCTTGCCATAAGTTATGGCAGAAAAATTCCTTGGAAAAATTTAAATTCATTTCTCAATGTAGATTGTACCTATCTATGTCGGAGGTGCCATTCTGGCTTCAGATATTTTTTCAGCACTCAACCATCCCCCTGCTACATCAATTGCGCCAGCATATAGCTGGTGTACTTGGTTGCCCTGTCGATCAAGTGAATGCAGACAGCAAACTGGTACAGATGGGCCTGGATTCATTGCTGATGCTGGATCTGACCGAGCAACTGAAACAAAAATATGGCCTGACGGTATCAGCTGAAACCCTGTTCAAGGCCGATACACCAAAAACCCTGGCTGCAGCATTACAACTGCAAATGGATGGGAAAGTCGATCCAGTGGCCTTGGGGACTTGGATCAGCCGACGGCAACCATACGTAACGTAAATCGATCAGATTGACGAGCAGTAAAAGCCCATTGAGCATACCAATAACTAAAATGGCAATCCAATATTCATTGCTTAGCGCCAGGGTGGAAAAATTTCGAAATTTTAACCTTTCTCGTTTAGGTCGACGCCGAATTAAATGCAGACCCCATTTTTGTTCTGCTCGTAGAAAGTATTGCCCCAAAAACGCCGGGAACAATAAACTGCTGATTACGCCAGAAGCCATCCGCAACATCTTCCGGCGTCTTGTCGTCGCCGATTTTCCTGGCGAGATCGGCAAATTTCCGCCGGACAATGTCGCCATCCAATGGTTGATCCTGGTTGGGACCAAAGATTTTCGGGAAGAACTCAGGTGCCAGTTTGCCGGTCATCAGGTTGGCATCGGTCACCGTCAGTGGGCCGCCGCGCCGATAGCATGCGGGCCCGGGATTGGCCCCGGCGCTGTCCGGGCCGACTTGAAAGCGACCGGCTGCATAACGCGAATCGTCAACTACGGCACCGTGCAAACCGACGGCGGCCCTTATGCCATCGGTATCGTTGGCATTGGCACGGAGCTGGTTGTCATGCCGGGTTCGATCATTGAGGGGCCCGTCAGTTTCGAGGGCATTGACGAAAAGCTGACCATCGCGGCCGGCCAGAATGTGGTGCTCGATTATGCCGGCGTGTTCACGACGCTCGATGCGACAGCCCCCTTCGTCAATGACACCTCAAATGGTATCGTCGTCACCGTCGACCACACTACTTCCTTTTCAAGTACCAAGGATAGCGAAAATCAAATCTGATTGTTTCGGTTAAGTAGAAATTTGCACGAACATAGATATCTTAAAAATAGGAATTTAATTTTTAATAAAAAAGACTTCCATACACAGTTTTTGGTAGTGGCGGAAGCCAAATTGAAAATAAAAACCTTTGGTGAAAAGTCTTCCAAAATATAAGCTGAAAATATATGGCACCAAACGACTTAAGAAGGTGTAGCCTTCTTTTTTAACACCCTAGTGAAGGCATGACAACGGGAACTGACCGCCAACTGATTGGTCCGGGCAAGATCTCACCCATGGCGGTCGGATGCCAACGGGTTGGCGCAGGATTCCACCCAACGATTTTGTGCGAGTCGATATCGATGCAGTCGTTGTACGTGAACTTGCCCGCCATCATGCCGAACCAGAAGGCGGTCTCATCCTGTTTTGGCTTGAACCATCGTGGTGACGTTCGGCAAAATCGGTCGAAGTCGAGGTGCTTTTCTACGAGGTCATGAAAACGATGTAATTCTAATAATTTGGAAATATTTTTTTTAACTTTAGTGATATTTTATGGAACAGGTACTTTAAACAAACCCTGATCATATATCACCAAAAAAACGTAATGCATACTGTTTTGTTAGAATCGAACGAAAAATTCCTTACTTCCTCTCCTCCCAACAGAAAACTCTGAAGGCTCTGAAAGTTTCAATTCGGTCCCCGAGCCGTGAGGCAAAATTCGTCACATTTTGATCAAACCGGATCTCTGTATACACCATTTTTTAATCTTGGCGTCTTTTTAAGTGAACTAAAAGCCAAAGGGGGTAGCGAAAAGGCGTGGAAGTAAAACAGAATAGGTTTTATTCAGGTCACTCAATGAAGTACTTTGGTAAAGCTTAAGGAAATGATGTCAGAAGCACTCGTTTCATGATTCAAAACATCACAAAAAGGATACGTGCTAGCCATGGTAAACTTATTTCTTTAAAATAGCCTCAACAGAAATGTATTGGCAAAATTGTATTCAGCCATGTCCCACGATCTGAGTGTGCTTCACGAAGCTCCATAACGCGTGGCTTGATTTTGAAATCAAACTTTTTTGCACGAGGCTTCTGATCGGTTGGATCCGTTGGAACAGGTTCAACCATAACTGGTTCTACTGTTTCAACAGGTTCATTTGGTGCAACAAGAGAAGCATCTTGCCCGAAAGCAGTAAATACCCCACTAAAACCAAATGCAACAACCAATGAACTGAGTAAAATATTTTTAATCATTTTCGTAAATACTTGTTTTTAGATCCTGATAATGTTATATTATTACATTCTCTTTCGTATTTGATAACCACGTTTCTGCTTCACCGCAAGTTTTTGTTGAGAAATTAGATTAAATTAGTGCCATAAATAATTATGAATAAATTCGATCGACCGATTATCTCGCTACAAGGTGCAGGGATTGAGCGCAGCGGCCGCTGGCTGGTACGCGGCGTCGATTTTGACGTTCATCCCGGCGAAATTGTGACCCTGATCGGGCCGAACGGGTCCGGAAAGTCAACGACCATCCAAATTACGATTGCGTCGAGCTGTTTCTGAGCCCATCCCAGTTTTGTCCCCCATTCGCTGCCTTACTTCCAGATATGAAAAAACTTTTGCCCCATTCATCACAGAAAAAATAAATAAAATATCCAACTAGTATCTCCCCCCTTTTTTTGCAGTGTCTTTTTCTTACTTGTATTTTGTTCAAGTTTGACCGGTTTTTTTTTTACTTTTTAATTAGCTTATTACAGTTTATTTATTGACTCATAATTGATTATCCATAGTCTGCGCAGAATTGATGGAGTTTCGCTGTCTGCCAAGGCAGCTCGATCCACTCATCAACGGCTTAACCCAGGTTAAGGTTATCGCGGACATTCTGGCGGATGAGTTTTTAGGCAGAACCTCAAAAGAAGCCAACTCTAAGTTGGCCTGGCAAGATATTCGCAAAGCCATCGTCGGCTTTGCGCCTATTATTGCTCAAGACGGTAGACAAGAGAAACTTGTGACACCACCAAACAACGCCGTCATGGATGACATTCTGGCTCCTTATTTTCAGTTTAAAAAAACTTTTATTTCTGTTATTCTTGTATCTGATCTCTTATCGTTTTCAAATAATGTAGGGAAATCTGACTTCCCCCTCCATGAAAAACTCCCCCACAGAAGAATTATCCATAGAAACTTCCTCCCACGTGAAATACTCACGGGAAATTCCCACCGGACAGTTCCATCCTAGCTGAAAATTCACCGCGAAAAATTTCCTGTGGACAAAGATTTTTCAGCTTGAAAAGTTCTCCTTAGCCCTGCATCAACATGCAGCAGCATGATCAGGCATTGAGTGGGGTTGGGGCTGACCCAAACCCCTCCAGGCGCAGCTGAGAGATCAGTCGAGCCTGATGGAGGTTCATCATTGTCACCACCTAGTTCAGCTTCAGCATGTGCACCTGGCGAGTCTCGGTCATCAGCATCGGCCACTGGTAAGTCATGTTCCACAGAGAGCACTTCGACAGCCTCAGGGGAGTGCAGCCTCCTCTTCTTGCTAACTGGTGTAGCTGGAGCATCATATCACAATCAATATCCCCCTTTTCGGTATGAACTGTCCAGGTATGATCCTTGTGTTGAGTCAGACCGACCACCGGAGTATGACGATAAATCTTGGCCCCTGCCTTGCGGGCCCGACGAGCCAGAGCCTGGCACAATTGAGCCGGATCGATATCCCCGTCAAGCGGATCCCAAAGCCCCCCAAGCAGATTTTTTGTCGATATCAGCGGATGGCGCCGGGCGCATTCCTCCGCATCAATCACCTCAAAATGCACATCCAAATGCGCTGGTCGATTTCGATCGGCAGGCCGTATTTGAGGCCGTGCGCCTCCCAGAGAAAAGCAAACTTGCCGGCCTGCTGCGCGGCATCGAACTCTGCATCCGTCGCCGGCACATGATCTTCCGTTGCGCCGTCAGAGGGGCGGGTGATCACACGCTGAACAAAGAAGATGCCATCGTCCCGCGCCAGTTCGCGGCGGGCGAAATTCATCAACGTGTCCTTGCCGGCGCCGCTCGGCCCGACGACTGCAACGAAGGCGAAAGACTTAATTGTAATTCCTCTTTTTTTGACAATTTCCTAGTTCTAAATGTTGGCTGATTTAATGTTTCTTTTATACTCTGGAGTGAGAAATAAACGGGGGGTCATCATCATGGTCTAAAGTTAATAAACGGGGAGGTCCAAACAAATGGGGGTCTGAACTCCAGCCTCAATTTCGCAAAACTTTCAAATAAGGATGACACACATGAGGACAAAAATCGTACTAATTTTCTAATTTGCAACTGCTTCGGGGTCAAATGCCGACCGACACGCTCTAGCGCGCGTCGTTCTTCGTGAGCCGTTCTTGGCCGCTCGGGGAACTCGATCCGCATGCGCACCCAAAGCCTTGTCTTGCTCCTTCTCTGTCTCTGCCTCGCCGCGTGCACGTTCGAGTCGCCTACCGCGCCGCCGCGCGTGGGCGCGCCCGACTACTGGGACGGCGTCGACGTTCCGGCGCTGCGCTTCGGGGCGCTCCACCGTTGTGAGCAGCGGCGGCCGCGCCTCGTTCTGGCGGCCGAGGTTTGGAATTATACATAAATTTTTCGGGGAGGAGGGGATTTCGTGCTCGGTGTGGGGTTTCATGGGGATAAATTTTCATATGGAGGGAAATTTCCAGGGGTGAACTTTGCAAAGGAAATTTTACACTGGGGGGATTTGACAAAATTCCTTTACAAAATTCTTTTTATTCGTCTTACTTTCTCTTTGCCTACTCAGTTTTCATGTGGAGATGTTCCGGGGGAAACGTTCAGCATATTTGGATTTCCGTGAAAAATTTTCACAATGTTGGTGACTGCGCAACTTTCGTAACTGGTACTGGAGTTGTTCTGTTTCATAGCAATGTTCGTCCACACACTGCTGGTGCAACTCAATGGCTCTTTGAATAATTTCAGTGAAACATTTTTAATTGTCCGCCATATAGTCCTGAGGAGCAACTTTCATCTTTTCGCTGAATTGAAGATCTCACTTGGAGGGAAGCGCTTTCAAACTTTTGCCAAGGATCATTTGAATTCATCGGTATCAACTTTCTTTGAAGAGAGGCTTCACTCAGCAGAACATCTACGTCATAGGCAACCAAACGCTTGTCTTGATCTTTGCTTAGCCAGTTGTATAGCAGTGGTTTCAGCTTTTCTGGCGCATTCATTGGTATCCGTGGCCGCTCAAAGCAATGTGCTAGCGCTTTGTAATCCACATCGGTTACACGATCAAAATGGTAAGGACGACGTCCGGTTAACGCATACAAAACTAACCAGGCTAAAGAATAGAAATCCCCTTCAATACCCAATACACCGTAGTAACAACTCGTGGGCAATCTGTTATACGGGGCCACCGGAAACGCCGGACTGACAATTGCCGATGTGTCGAATCCCGAATCACCCGTTTCGCTGGGCAGTCTTGTGTTGCCAGGTGCGTTCGCCGGTGATGTCCAGGTTGTCGGCAATCTGGCTTACGTGGCCGGGGGAGGGACCGGACTGTTTGTTGTCGACGTGAGCAACCCGGCAGCGCCGGTGCAGGTCGGATCCTACAACACGTCAGGTTTTGCTCGGGCCGTTTTCGTGAACCAGAAGCATAGGTAGGCTTTTCAACACCCAGAGGCAGGTACATTTTTGTACCCATATCCCCTTTAACAACGTAAGTGGGTCTGCCTCTCATAAAATGTGTGGTATATGCCCCGGAGTTTTATCTAAACCCAGATGTAAGTGTATCATTTCCTGGATCGCTGAAACCTGTATCAGTGCCCTGAGGTAAGTATCATTTCCCGACCTCACTGTATAGAGCAGGTTCTCGTAGAAAATTGGAAGTTGTCGTATCCGACCATCCCCATGGGAACGAAGTTTCCAGCGACCACAACCTTTGTCGAAGCATTCCCGCCGCCTGAACGCGACCGCCGCAGCAGGTAACTCGGTCTGACTGGACCACCGCACCGGGGGCGACAGCCAGGCATGATAGGCACTCGCTCTTGCTCCCCCGTCGTTGGAACGGCCATCGAAAAGAACTTGTGCAGTTTCATAGGATGATCGCTCGGGCGACTAGCTGTACTAGATTTTCACGGCTCGGAGAGCCGTGGGTACTTTGCGCCTCCGCGGCCGAAACCTTCTCGCCCAGCAACATCGCCGCGATGGCCCGGACCCGTCCGGCGACAACAGGATAGAAGTAGGTATTGCCACCGTCCGGAACGAGCGCGATCTGAGCGAATGGCTCGTAGAAATAGGCTGACCTGGCGGCAAGGACGATATCGCAGGCAAAGGCGATCCCGACGGACACCCCGGCGCAGGGACCATTGACCGCGGAAATGAACAGCAGACGGGAACGTCGGATCGCGCGCACGAGGGGAGCTCTTAAGTGCGAAGGTCCCCAAAGAGCGTCCCATCGTCTTCTACCTCAGCGTGACGGACGACCAGGGCGGCGAAGTGAGTACTCCCCACGAAACGCTGACCGTGAAAACGAAATGACCGACTTCGCAGAGACCACCCAAGAGATCCGCGGCGGGCAGCACATCAGCCTTCATCGAGCCGGAGCCGCCTTGAGCGCACGCGCTGTGATCGACGCGTGGACTCACGACGCGTCGTTCCGTGGCTTCTTCATCGACCTCCATGAAGCGTTCGGAGATCTGGGAGCTTTTCCCTGGCGAGGACGTCAAGGTGTGCTACTGCGAAGACCCGTTCGGCAACGTGATCGAGATCATGTCGCATCGGTACGAACAGGTGTTGGCCAACCGCGGCTGACACCACAGGACAAGCAGGAGTGCTGAAGCCGTGGAAACGCCCGCCGTCGTCGTTGACATGGAAATCGTCGAGCGAAACATTCGTCGTGTTCAGGATCAGTTCGACAGACTCGGTGTCGCCTTCCGCCCCAAATATTTTTTTAGCCCATGATGCTGGTGGAAAATTGCCAAGCTCATCAGAGGTTCTAACTCCAGCCCCATCCCTACCTGCACTGCCATCCTCTCACCCAATGCTTTCAGTAAGCCGTGTGGTTATGCCGCCATTGTAAAATAGAATAGTCACGCCTGAACAAGTACAACCATGTTCCAGCACCACCAAGAAAACAAAATGCTTCAAGGAAGAAAGGAGGGCAGAACAAAAGTGCTCATTGATACATCAGTGAAGGCAGAAGGCATGGGGGTTGTCAACCCTACTCATGTTAATTTTTATTCGTTTTTAGGTGTAATCAAACGAGTATGATCCCCTCCTGTTTTTGAATTTCTTTTGAATTTTAAGCCTTTTTTCACATCTTTAAAAGACACTGCGTATACATAAACAAAAAATTTTATTTTGAAATTTTTTTGAAGTATGAAATGAAAATGGTATACATATGTTAGTCGAAAATTTTCCTTTAGAAAGAAAGACTTTTGTAGTGACATATTTTCCACCGCCGTGCCCAGCGTGCGAACCTCGGGGCCGGGATCACCCAGATCGATTGCAACGAGAATGTTCTTATACATCGTCGCCTCCCTTACGCCGTCTTCGGATAGGGATTTCCTGCCAGCGTCCCGCCGCGCTGGCGTTGCACCATCATCACGATCAGCAGGAGCAGGAACGCGGGAATGTAGAACACCTCCTTCGGCCAACGCTCGGCGGCTACCTCGACCGCCTCGATGACGACCGGCTGGTCGGCGTAGAAGTCCATCACAACGAAAGGAATAAGCAAGATAGGATAATAACGGAGGGAATCGAGATAATCATCGTCGTAACCTGGAAAAAGGCGCTAATGGCCGTACCCATCCCGGTAATAAACATATGATGCGCCCAAACGATAAACGACATAAATCCCAGGAAAAACAGGGAGTAAATCATCGATTTTAAACCCCACAACGGCTTGCGGGTATTGTTGGCAATAATCTCTGCTACAATTCCCAATGCCGGGAGAATGAGTACGTAAACCTCCGAGAAATTTTTTTTCAGTCAGCTTCCAAGTTAAACGCGAACGTTCATTTTTGTAACTGGCATATGACACCGCGGATCTGACAATTAAAAGTGCGACACATGCCATTTTTGTAACTTTTCAGGAGAGCCAAAGAACGGAAAAATTTTTTCAGCAGTGATGGCTCTGAAGGATGAGGCTAATGGGGATAAAAGAATAGATGGGGATATCTTAAACCATTTTCTACGTTCTTTTCAGTGGTATAAATTAAATCCAAGTATTCCCAAGGAAAACACTTTGCATGGGTAGTAGTGATGTGTCTTTTTTGCCAGGGCTAGAAGGTTAGCACAAGATCATAGAGAAACGTTGAATGGCCTATCCAAAAGCTCTTGATCGCATCTACCCATTTCTTATAAATTTCTCTTGATGACGTTTCTTTAAGCGCCACCTGGCACCACAAATGCGCCTTTTGGTCGCTTGTCTGGAGTTGAAAGTCTAGGAAGCATAAAAAGGGTATAATCTCCATGGTTGAAAACCTTTAACTATTATCAGCATCAAGTTATCAAACAGTTCGTTGTAGCGAACTATATAGAGGAGCAACCCGGGTCAGTAGTAAATGGAAGTAAAAAAAACGGAATTTTGATACTAATAGATGCATCAAAAGAATTGGACTTTTATGCTGATTTTAAATATATAAGTTTCATCAAATTTAGTCTTACCAATCAAAAGATACGAGCCTGAGAATATTTGCCTTATTTTGGAAAATAGGGAGAAACACCCCTTAAAAGTCATAGAATCACTCAATGATTAATATCTTCACTGATGATGCAAAGCTAAATAACAATGCGCCTGAAGAATTTCGAGGCTTGGACCGTTTTGACGCGCGTAAACAAGTGGTCGCGTATTTAGAAGAAAACGACATCTTGGTCAAAGTAGAAGATCACAAATTGAAGGTGCCACGTGGCGATCGCACTGGTGCTGTCATTGAACCTTATTTGACTGACCAATGGTACGTTGCCGTGGAAGAATTGGCGAAGCCAGCGATTGAAGCGGTGGAGTCAAATTAAGCTGGAAGATGTTTCTTCATCCTCAGACGAATTAAGTAATTTTATATGAGTCGTATTTTTGTATTAGGTTTCACTGATGTCCTTTTTCGGTCGTTACTCTGGCTGAGTCATCAACCAATAACAATTAATGACTGAGTTCTCCTGCAGCAGGGGGCTCTAATCTTTCAAATACATCAGCCGTATCTTTAAACATATATTTATATACTAGATGTTGGGGTGGCGCTTCGCGTCACCCCAACACCTGGTTTGTGGGACGTCCTCATCCGCACCCACGACAAGGCCTGGCTGCTCAAGCGCATGAAGCTCGCGGGCAGCTAACAGCGACCTTTCACGCGACGCGGTGAATGTCCGTTGGAAATCGGGCAACGCGCGCACGACACACCGGTGTCGATGGATCCTGAGGACCGCGAGACCCCCGTGCTGCCGCTGCCGCCGCCGATCCCGTGCGAGCTCTTTTCCGCGCGAGCGATGTAACGCTGCCGAACGGACGCGGCACGAGGTGCACGTGATGCGTCAGGCTATTGCCTCTGAAAAGAGACAAGAGATTTTTGTTGATTTCCGGAGACTAATTAAGGATATGAAGAAAATATTTTACTTGAAATCAACTAAGACCGTTCCAACTAGGACTAAAACCAAGAAGAAAGCAGAGACGCGAAGGAGTTACACACTACAATATTATTTTGTTGTTAAAATGAGAACAGTCCGGATTTGCAAGAAATTTTATTTGGCTACTCTTGATATTTCAGAGAAAAGCGCTTGATACACACATTCATGAGCTAGAATATGTTCTTTATGATAAAACTTTTTTTCAATATTGTCTCAAAATGAATTATCTTTCATATTGTAAGAGAATTGGTGGCTCAGTTGGTAGAGCATATGTTTTATAATCGTAGAGTTATAACTTTAAGCCAAAAATCAACCATATGATGATTTATTTTACTATGGGCAAGAATTCGTTATTAATAATTAAGTATAGTTAAGTTGCTCTTACATGTTAGTATTGACATTAATTTGTTCCTTATTACAAAACAACCGATACTCTCCCAGCTCGTTGCGGATGGCGGCGGCAACTTCAACGATGCCGGCTGCACCGCGTTTTTCCAGCAGCGCGGGATGAACCGTTGCTTCGATCAGCGTGTTTTGTTCCGTGGCGTTTTCCGCAAATATTATCCCCAGCATGCGAGCGGCCACTTCGGCCTGCGGCACCCCGGGCAATTGCCATTTCGCGGCGTAGGTACCGGGTTTCGCATCGGGTCCGGAGCCGGCGCGGAGCAGTTCGGGTGGCGGCGGCTTTCCGTGTTGCTTGGATTCAACTAGCTTTGCGAGTCAGCTTTTTCAGTCTTATGCATGCTATGATGATAAAAGTTGAAGTTAGATTAAATTATGTTAGTTTAGGTTAAATTTGGTTACAAATATCAGAAATGGGTTAAAAACATTATCTAACCAAACCTGTATCCATCAAAACTTGAATTAAACTGAAAAAGTTGACTGGCAAAGCTGACTAAATCCAAAGACAAAAAATATCCAGACATTAAAAAGAAAAGAAAAGCCGCCGCCGATGCGCACGGTGGGGATGGGGCGCTGCGGGCGGGTGATCGGGATCTTGCGCTTGAAGGAGGCGTACTTCCGCATGGCCGCGCGGTTGTTGCTCGCGCGCACGCTCCTGTACTGGTCCTTCACCTGGCCGCCGAGGTCGTCGAAATCGACGTCGCGGGACAGCTCACCGCCCCACTTGTCCTTGAGGCGCAGGCCGCCGGTGTCGTTGCTCATGTGCGTGTTCGTGAACTGGGCGACGAGGGCCAGGGCCTCTTGAGGAATTACATACGAGGGAAGAAACACATTACTGTCAAATCCATTGTGCAGGTTAGCTTTGCATTTTAATGATAAAAAACTTAAAGAAGCTGTTATTGCAAAAAATAGTTCTGGCGTTTGGAAGATTGCCTGCCATGTTTTTTTTCTCTTCCTTAGAATTATGTGAAGCTATTTCTGATGCCGTGCCACGCTTTGTAAAATAAAAATGGCCATGTGAATTTCGTAATTAAAAAAAAAATTGAAACTTCTTCATGAAACTCTTCCAAAGTTTAAGGCAGATGGGAAATCACGATTTAATATCGAATAACGGTAGATTTTTTTTTTAGCCGAGCGTATAGAATGGAAATCTGGCGATACCTCGCAAACGTCTTTTATCGAAATATCATTTGGTAAGGCTGAGTTTAAAGCCTTGAGAAGTTGAAACGGCGTCATTTTAGATTCGGTTCTAAAATGAGCTACTTGCGCTTCGGCATGAACCCCTGCGTCAGTCCTGCCTGAAGCTATTACGCTTGTAAACGATTTAAAGGAAATTAAAACTTCATGGGAGAGAGTATAGAATGAAACTTCATGCTGATGTTTATTCCTCCTATATAAGATAATTTATACTGTTTTAAGTTTTAATGTCACGACAAAATGCCATCGAAAAAGTTGTATAACAGAAAATAAAAACGGAAATTTTTAAAAGAGTTTGGCAATTTTAGTTGAAGGGTGAAAACTATTTATTTTGTTGGAACCACGCCAAAGATTTACTGGAATGAGGATATTCTCTTACACACTCCTTTATAAGTTCATTAATCACGTATCTACGACTTGTGTTTATTTTTACCATCAAGTTTCATCCAATCCCTCTACTCAAAGTGTTTTCAAGATCCAATATCACCATATCCAGTCAGGATTTAAAATAAGAGCTCTGAGACACAATATCCTTCCAAAAATCCAATTTCATTAAGACACCTGTTAGTGAGTTAAAAATACCTCATTTTTCTAATGTTTCTCATTTAACTGTCCCCCACTCCCCCCAACACCAGATGGAACTCTTGCTGATAGCAGTCAACAATTTCCATTACCAGACACTCTTCTTTCGTCGCTGCAGGATGTCCTGGAGATTGGAGAAGAATCATCATTTACTTCTTGGCGACACTTTCCAGCCGCGGCAGCTTCGGACTTGTTTGGACGAGAGGACTGGCGCCACTGGTTCCTCTTGACCACAGACAATACCTCTGCCAGTAGAGCAAAGGATAGAGAACGGCAGCGACTTGAACGAAATCTACCTTCCATGCTAATCGAAGACAGGTCGTCCACGTCGTGGAACGCGCGGCCCACGCGCAACCGCCGGCCCAGCGCATCGCCCCCCGGGGGCCCTTCGCGCGCAACCAGGTGCTCGAGTCCTTCGTCGTCCAGGTCGGCCCGGCGCAGGCGACACTCACGGCGGATGTGATCACGCAGCACGTTGCCCGCGATACGTGTCGCCCAGCCGCGCAGTCGCCCGCGGTCGGCCAGGGATCCTCGATAGCGAGCGGCCCGCAGCAACGTCTCCTGGAGCACGTCGATGGAAGCTCAATCCGTGAGTCTTCGGTTACTAGCCGAACCATTTAACCATAGGACTGACCAGCGATTCAGGAAACTTTTTTCTAGCGTTTTATTGTAGACTCTACCGTTCAGGACAAATAAGTAAATAAATACAAGGATTTTCACGGCAAAGAAACATTTAACAGTTTTGTACATTCGGAAAACATGACTAAGCTTAGTGCTCATGTAATACCGAATCCCAAACTTCAGAGGGGCTTTTTTTACCTCGTATTACCTCCATTAGCAGCCTCGTTCCAACCATGACAGTCGTTGGTTATTCGATCGGTGGTACCGCGACCAACGGCGTGGACATCGTGACATTGACGGGTGAGGTCACGATTGATGCCAACGCCGATTCCGCAACGATCGACGTTTCCCCCATCCACGATGTGCTGCTCGAGTCCGACGAGACGGTAGTGGTAACGCTAACATCAATCGTCCAAGGCGAGAGGGGTATCGTCGTAGGCAGTGTCGACCAAGCTACCGTGACGCTTGAAGCTCACCGGCGCTCCCTTCATCAAAGTCGAAGCTACCAAATACACTGAAGTTGGTTACTACGGGCGTGACGTCGAAAGCATGGTTCGAGAACTCGTCGAAAATGCAATTGGAATCGTACGGGAAAGGGAACGCAAAAACGTCGAAGAAGAAGCAAAAGATCGCACCAACGAACGCTTGCTCGATCTGCTGGTTCCTCCTCCCTCCAACACCATCGTTACCAACCCTTTCGAATCGGGCAGCTTTAATCCGGAAGCTTTCAGATGATCAATAACTTTCGCCTTTTTTCAGTATTTTAGGAAAATTGACCCCCCTCAGAATCGAAAGTAGGTCCCCATAAAACAAATCCCCTGCGTGTGCCTAGTACATCCTGCATAATTGTCCAATCCAACGGCGTGTGAAAGTTTGCGCAACAAAACAAAGCTATACATCGGTGTGTCAAAACGTAAATTAAAATCTTTGAAACGTCACAAGATTATGCATTCCATCTTTAGCAGATTTGAATATCACTCAAAAGCAGTGAAAATGGCGTAGCCGATACAATTTTTGAAAAAACTCATGGTATCATCGTATTGGACTCGTCTGGCACTCAAGATATGAACACTCCCTCGTTAGTATTGTACGAACGGGGAGTGTACGTTTAGAATGCATCTTTTGCGAAACATAAGCTGAGAGCATTGCCTTAATCTCACTAAATCCATTTGAAACTTACTGGGAAGTCGCTCCTGACGTCAGTGCTCTACTAAACCTCACACTATGAATACAAATAAAATAATCAGAAACTTCCCAGGAGGTAGTTACCCATTCGAAATTTTAGCTTTAAATTAACCTTAGACACCACTAGATGGCGACCTTTACTTTTAATATCAATAATAGTACTGCTATATACCCTAGTATCTTGTATTGATCCTGCTAGTCTTCGGTTTACAATAAATAAATAAATAAGGTTTGCTGTCTTACCATTATGGGAATACCATGTCATCTTATGGGCCATTTTATGACCAAACACCGTATTGGTTACAACTAGGTTGTTATACCCCCCTCCTCAAAGACTTTCGTTTTGAACAGCATAAAAACCATGTGTGCTCTGGGTGCAGAAGGGGCAGTATTGGGTTGCACAGAATTTCCGTTGATGATCGAAGAGGGCGATTTGGAAATACCCGTTTTCGATACGATTAAGATCCACGCCAATCGAGCAACGGCATACATCCTAGGCCTAAACAATGAGATACATGAACAAGGACCCTATTAGTAATTCCGATTGGTTGGCGCTGGAAAGAACCAAATTGGCCAATGAACTGGAAATAGTTTTTTGTACTTTATTTAAGCAGAAGATTTTCAAGAAGGGAGATAAAAATAACCCTGAAAATTACTGGCCTATTAGTCTCACCTCAGTCATTTCTAACAGCTTCTCTCACATCACGCCAACAGCTTCCCTACCCTGAATGTCTGCATTGCCTGAAGTTACCCTAATTGGGTTACTGGTCACACAGAGGAGATGTCATTTTTGTCAAGAAAATGCACCAAAACAACATGGCTAACTCCATTTTTATTCCCAATAAAATGAGTAAAATATTAATAAAATTATCGATAATTAATAAATTGTTAATAAAATTTTTCCACCGTCTTTAAAGAGGGAAACCCCTAAAATATAAAAGTTCGAAAACCATATAGTTTCATAATGAGCATAAATAGATTTTGTGCTGGTTCAACATATTTAAATTTGATAAGGTTTGGGGTTAATTGTCATAAGCTATTAGCATGAAAAAATGTACATATTTAAAAAAAATACAAAAGAGGAATAATCCTAAATTATCAAGGCGATGCGGCTAGACGCCGAGCGAACATACTCGGTGCACGAGATCGTGAGTAGTCGGCCGGGAGAGTGTGAGTGGCCTGCTCCTTGAGCAGAGTCAGCAGAGTAGATCGCAGCACCATGCCCTGGAACCTGAGCAGCATAAAGAAAAGGAGAGGAGAGGAATGTGTGTGCACGCTCAAAATCCGAAGCTGGGACAAGTCCACGCACTTGTTCGACTTGGTGGGCGTGTTCGTTGCATCTAGACAGGCGGATGGCGAGAAGGCTAGATAGTGTCTTAGAAAACACTGCTTTTATAATTATGAGAATTTGAGAGACAAACGATTTTAATTTAGATAAAGCATTGACAAACAAACTAGAAAAAAAAAATAACAGCTAAACAATAATTAACGTAAAATCTTAATATTTTCATTACACATCCGGCAATTTAAGTTTGGGGATTTCAGAAAAGTTCAAAAGGACAGAGCTGGGTTATTACAAGAGTCGAATTAAAAAAAAAAAAAACTTTTGGAAAGATGGAAACTCGCGGTCCTGCCAGAAAATCGCCTGCGGCATCGTGTCGATGACGAGTTCAAGCAGGTGCTGCGATGTTTCGAGTTCCGACTGAATGCGTTTCTGATCGGAGATGTCGGTGATCGTTCCGATCATCTTGGCGACCCGGCCATCGGGATTGTGGGTCACCGCCTGGCCGCGGATCAGGGTCCAGCGCAGCCCGTCGTCAGTGGCGGGCAAGCGGCCTTCAAATTCGTAGGTCGAAACCTCGCCTTTAAAATACGCAGGAACGATTAAGGGACGAAATAAAAAAGAATCGTTTGTAATAACTATCCATGGTGTAATTATAGATGAAGTACTGGATGAGGAGCTTTTGCTATCGTGTATAGGTAGGTTAGGTAAATGAAACGTTCAGGAATAAATCCCTTGCCTAAAATATGGCCTGGATAGGTGTTTTAAGCTGTTATTTCTGCTCTTTCCTTATTTTTAGGCCTTAGAAGACGAATAAAATATAGGTCTACACCCATCCAAATTTTGCATTAAGCCCTCGTCAGTACCTCGCTCTTGACACTAAAGCTTAAATTTTTTCCCAATTTCTTTAGAATGACCCCTGAATCCCAAAAGCCGTAGAATAAATAGTTGAAGTTACTAAACATACTTTAGCGTAAAGAGCGAGGTATTAGAAGGAGGTGAGCCCATCATATGCGTAATAATTTCTGTTCGACTTAAGTTTTGATTCTGCTCCTTACTTTCAGTAAAAAACTTTTTCATATTTATTTTTTCATTGTATTTTTTAATAATGCACGTCCAGCGGGCAGGCGGGCGGCGCGTACGCCGACGACAAGCTGTTCGCCACGCTCTCGACAAGGACGAGAAAGTGGGACTTGGGCGGCGGCGACGCGGTGATGCTCTCGGACACCGTCGGTTTTGTGCGCAACCTGCCGCACCACCTGGTGGCGTCGTTCAAGGCGACGCTGGAGGAGGCGGTGCACGCGGATTTGCTGCTGGTCGTGCTGGACGTGTCGCACCCGCGGGCGGAGCAGCAGTTTCGTACGGTGATGGGTATAAAAAGCATTTACCTAGATGGAGCTTTAAATCATTAGCTGATTGCGCTGATTCAATTGCTTTTCGTTTATGGAGTTCCAAAGCCTGCTGCCTAAGCATTACTTCGCGCTCTGCTAAAGTTAAACTATTCTGAAGGATTCGCTCTTTCTCTTCTAAACGGCGTATGACCTGGTTTTGAGCTTCCACTTGAAGCCCTAATGTAGATACCTATAAAGTAGGGTGTTTTATTTGTGTTTTTCAAAGTGACGTGGCTTCAGTAAGTTCTCGAAGAGCAAGATTGTGGACCGTCGCACCGCCTCATACTCCTCAAAGATGCTATCCAAGCTTC
This sequence comes from Alatinidae sp. Z8VKAUB7J3, assembly GCA_010016025.2. Taxonomy (NCBI): domain Eukaryota; kingdom Metazoa; phylum Cnidaria; class Cubozoa; order Carybdeida; family Alatinidae; species Alatinidae sp. Z8VKAUB7J3. The sequence goes on along the minus strand of JAAAKM020721499.1, from coordinate 172,153,349 downwards.
GCTCGTTGGCTCCCGAGTAGCGGGCGTACTGGTCTTGGTCGAAGCCGTGCAGTGGCGTGCTGTCGTTGCGGGCATAGCGCAACGCGCGGTAGGCAAAAATGCGCTCGTCATCGATGAGATGAACGAGGATTTCCTTGATCGTCCACTTGCCCTCAGCATAGCGGTAGTAGAGCGTTTCCTCGGGTAAACCAAGATCGGGCGCTCCGAAGCCGGCATCCGCGCCGCCGCCTCGCATACCGCCTCGCTCGCCGGCTCCTATGCCACCTATAAGGCGATCTTTGAGCGCTACGGCGTGGTCGAGGGCCTGGATACCGAGGAGATGGTCGATATCGCCGGCGCCTTCTCGTACCACGCGCACCGGCTTCCCGCCGGCAACCGGGCGGCAATCTTCACCGGTTCGGGCGGCGCCGGCGGCTGGATGGCCGATGCCTGCGCGGCGGCGGGGCAAAATATTGTAGAAATAATATATGACTTACATAATAATATAATTATTTCTTATAATGATGATATAGTTAATAATTTAGTATTAAATTTTTTAAATCTTAATATTTCAAATTAAATATCAGAACATAGTGTACAAGTTATAAACTTCGTTTACAATAACAATTATGCATTTTCTGGTGATATATAAGGAAAAATAATTAAATATACCTACCCTTAAATGGTAAAAATTTAAGAATATCTACAAAATAGTGGAAATTTAATAATGGTTTCTAAGAACGCTACACTTTCACTGGGTGCTGCCATCACTAACTTAGGCAGCAAAATGACATATTCTGATACCAACAATAAAAGTTTTATCCCTACCAATTTACGTGTAGGTGGTGCCTATAAAACATTTGTGAATCCTTTAAATAGCTTCACTTTCGCGTTGGACTTTAACAAGCTAATGGTTCCAAGCCCCGGCCATCAGGATGCTTCTTTCCTTAACGGAGTATTTGGTTCTTTTGGAGATGCCAAAGGCCGGCGATGCCGGCCTGAGCGGACACGTCCCGGCACTGAGTGCCTACCAGTCGGCCCGGCTTCTCGTGAGCGAGCAGATCGATGCTCACGAGGCCGAGCTGAGAGAGAACCAGCTTCTGGGAACGGCTTACGTCCTGAAGGCTCTCTGCCTGTGGCGCATCGAGGATCTCTCGAGCGACACGACTCCCCCGCCGGGAGCCGCGACGGAGGGAGATGAGCTCGGCGCGCTACTTCAGGAGATCCTGGCGGCCAGCCAGGCCACCTTCCCAGAGGTAAGGAACTAAAACAGAACTAAAATTGAATGAGGAAAAGAGCTAGCAAAATATCAAGTCCCAAATCAATTCGAAGAATTGATCATCAATCTGCAGAAATAGTGAGCGAAGAAGCGGAACTGCGAAGCGTAGCTTCAAGCATGTAGCTTTGAAAGCGAATGTTCCGTAGGAATTTCCTCAGATTGATTGTGATTTTTTGGTTCGTTTTGTATCAAGACAAAATGAACAGCAGAAAAGTAAAAAGTACCACATCAGTGGACTTCAGTTCCAGATTCGTAAACAAATTATCAATGAGGGAAGCAGTATCTTCAGTTGTCGTTCTTGGGATTCCACAAGCTATCATGAGACTGGCGAACAGGCAAACTGATAAGAAGTCAGCCACAATAAAAAGATTACAGGGAGGTTAAAATCAAACTTCGAAGCATGTGAACTCGGAGGCCGGTAAAACACACAACACAATATTTGTAGACCCTTAAAATCTACATTAGCTGCCGAAAACTCAAAGACTGATGAACATTAATGGAAAATCAATCGTAACATCTGGGTGCTTGTTAAGTGGTAAAAGTTGTTTCAAAAACTTAACAAAGATACTATATAATTAAGTATACAATGAGATATTTGATTAACATACCAATTTCGTATTTGTAAGGACTTCCAGCAGCGTAAGTAGATTATTTCCATCTCTTAAATCCAGAAACAAGTCATCAATAGAAGGGGAATCAGGTGCCTAGGGCATAAAATAAATAATGAAAACGCAAGAATTTACAATGCTAATTGTCTCCACCCGTTCTCAGAACAGTACTAATCACTATCAATTCTTATTGTTTTCTCATTCCGTAGCATACATAAAAGATGTGTCATCTCATTTTGTCCTTCAAGAATACTACAACAATACTCCGGTGCACCTAACCTGCTTCATCTCGTGACTAGGGAATCGAGTTGAAACTTTTAGAAATTTTTCAGTTTTTTTTAGCTTCCTAAAGAAAATCTAGTACAGTATTGACCAAAATAAATAAAGACATCGGATGGATGAGATCTACTTAACTATGCTTTTATGTGGTTTGTTGCACAGTATTTTATGATGAATAACAGGCTGCCTTACTCCTACTGCTACAAATGCTGACATTATTAACTCGTCACAGTGTTGAGGTGCGTGAAAACACTCAACTAGATGCATCCCTTTTGGAGCCCCTGATTTCTCCAGCTTCCAATAAATTTTAACCGAATTTAACCATCATAACCGAACTTGCGGTGCCAAGCAATTCTCCTTTCTTCTTGTGAAATAGCGTTATTCCTGAGTGGTCCATCACAAGTGCGTGTTGTGGCTAAACGATGGAAGAAACGCGTAACCACAAGCAATCGTCGTATATTGATTACACTTATGAATATGAGCGATGGTGATTTGTGGGATGCTTTAACTCAAGCTATTGATGATTTCTTAGCCAAGGTGGCTGTTGAGCGAAAAGAGTTGGAAGATTGGGAAAAGGAGGTGAGACACACCTCCATGGAATATGATGGCGCTATTATTTTAACGTCATCAGAAATAAAGAGGCAGGAATCAATTTAGCTAATCAGGAAAAAATCAAGTTTAGCAATATAATACTTCATTATGAGGCAAAGAATACAAATGCTCTTTACTATAAGTGGAATTCTCATATAAAGCTTGAGCAATATAATGAGGCTATAGGTTCTTTAAAAAGATATTTGGACTTGATGCCTTACTCAGATAATGCATGGGCAAATCTAGCTCACTGCTATAAACGCTTAAAACGATATGAAGACGCAATAGATGCATGTAGGTCGCCATGCGGTACAAGCAAAGCGTTGTGTTATCGCAGTGGAAGAAGACATGCCCGAAGCCTACGAGGCATTGAAGGAACAGATCCTCGATTACGATGATATTGAATTGATCAAAGTCCCGACACGTTACCCTGCAGGCGGCGAAAAACAATTAATACAAGTCATCACCGGACAACAAGTGCCCAGTGGTGGTCTAGCTATTCATATCGGCGTGGTCATGCATAACGTCGCCACTGCTGCTGCCGTTTATCGCGCCGTGAATACATTTGGTGATTTCAAAAAACACCATCCGTATCCCGGTTGAATCAGTCGATCCTAGAGTGAAGAACTTTCATTGGGGTGATTTTACTCGGGCACTCTTCGAGGCGTACGACCGAGGTGGGGAACAGGTCGTACTTCCAGACAGTGATGGGAACCTCACGGAAGGTCCTGGATTCAATTTGTTTGTCGTGAAGAACGGCACGCTCTTTACACCGCCGCGCGGAGCTTTGGAGGGGATCACTCGTCGCACAGTCCTTGTTATCGCTATTAGTCTATCTAAACGGAAACTAGATAGTTCAAACTAAAAAAATCGCTAACTTTTTTTTATTCCATTAACATTAAAAAATGTGCTGCCGACTAGCGATATCGCACAGTATTCCCAGCTGAAAACATTCAACTTTTTCTACTAATTTGACATAGTCACATTAAGAATAGAAGAATTTTCTCTTAAATATACAAAAAAAAAATTTCAACTATGAAACATTTAATTATGTTGAATCATCAATTATATGAAGAATGACGTACACCAGGTAGAGCCCGACCAGCGTCAGCCCCGGCAAGAGCGCCCCGGCATAGAGCCGCACGATCGAGACGTTCGAGGCCGCGGCGTAGACGATCAGCATGATCGACGGCGGGATCAGGATGCCGAGCGTGCCGCCCGCACAGATGATGCCGCTGGCGAAGGACGGGTTGTAGCGTGCCTTGAGCATGGCCGGCAGCGCCAGCAGCCCCATCAGCGTGACCACCGCGCCGACGATGCCGGTGGCGGTGGCGAACCGAACCCCGTAAAAAAATCGTGACGGACCGATCTCTCTCCGGAATAATTTTGGCGTTCAAACTAAAGATGGAGCCGCCACGGATAAAGTGAATGACTACCTTGACCGCAATCCCTATTGCTAGTCCCTTCAACAGGTCCGTCGCAAGTACCCCTAAAATGGTCGACACAAAAATAATAAACTGGTCGATACCCTCACGATACACAGACACAAACTCGTGTGGCGAAGCCAGACGATACCCTGTAACGACCAATAACGCAATGATTATCGAAAATAATTTTATAGATTTTAACTAATTTAAAGAATTTAAGGACACAAAATATATTTAGCAATAGAATTCAATATAAATAACTAAAAGCAGAACTCACAATAGGAAAGTCCCCACAATGAAACTCAGCGTTCTCGATACTATTTAATTTCGCGTTAGCTTTAGCATCTTCAATCGCTCCACTAAAAGCATCAATTTCAATTACTCGTTTTGCTGACCCCGCCAAAAACAGTCCAATAGTACCTAGAATATTCTCAGACTCACTTCAAGTGTATCTAAGAGTATGTTGAAGACAAGCACAAGTAAGCGAAGACACACAGAGAGAGAAAGAGAGAGAGGTGGGGAAGGAAGACGGCACGCACTTCTGCTCCGTGCGAGCTCCACTTGCTTCTCCTGCACCTTCATCTCCATCTCCTCCTCAATTTCGCGCAACTGCTCCTGCATCTGCTCGTGTGCCGTGTCTAGCTCACGCCGAAGCTTCCCCTCCAGCAGCTGCATTCGAGTGAGCGCGCCCCTTCCACCGCATGTTCCACACTGTGTCCAGGACATACGCCCCTCCCGCCGTGCGCGCGTCCGACCGGCCAGTGACATCGCGGGCCAGCAGCTGCCAGTCAGTGTGTTTGGCCTCCGTGGCCCACATCCGCGTGAAGGATGCAAGGGTGCGCACTTCCGTGTCCTCCACCGCCCCCCACGGCTTTCCTTCCAGGACCTCGTGGAGGGCCCTCAGCTGCCTGCTCGTCACCCCCTCGTCCACCTGGCCCGTACGCCGAAAACGTGCATATTCGCGACATGCGTACCATTATTGATGTGCTGACCGAATATGCAGCTAATACACAGGATGCAGCAGAATTAACAGCATCAGTGCGCAACGCCATGGGACGAACAATTATCGACCAGTATTTTCCTGCGGGAGCAGAATTGCAGGTTATCAGCTTACATCATGAGCTGGAAAGTATTTTGATGCAAGCTGTGCAGACCGGTAATGAAGGTGGAGGTATAGAACCAGGACTGGCAGATGTGTTGTTAAGTCCGTCTTTGAGCGGAACGATATCAACAGGTGTCGTCGCCCTGATCAGTTCGATCCAACCCGTCTTGCGCGATGCACCCTTGCGATGGACGGCCAGACTCTTGAAACCGACGTTGAGCCACTTGAAATCGTCGATCCCCGGCTTGTGATCCGTGACACGGATCTCGACAACGCGCATTGGTACATTCGACGACACCTCAAGCGAAACCGAGACCGCTCCCGCCATCACGAAGAGTGCGGCACCGATTATGAGCCGAACCCATCTTGCGGAGATAGCGTCAATAGTTGAAGTTCTTCTGTCTGATTTTCTGGAGTTTCACAGAATTAAACTGCTACAACCCCGCCCCGCACTGAGTTAGATTTCATATATTAATCTTTATAAATATTTTAGTAGGGGCAATCATTTGTTGTTCCTGATGGAACATTTTTCTCGATGACAAAAACATGGCCCAAGCTACTAGGCTTATATTTAAACCTACAAGTTAGACAATTTCCCATATCATTTCGATATTTATTTAAAATCAGAGCGTCAGTTTTCAGAGATAAAAATGTATAAGACCCCATTACGCAGTAGACTCAATCCCAGAACTATATTTAGCCTTATGCATATTAGAAGAACTGTTACTGGATATTCTTGTTAGGAAAGCAACCAAATGCAAGAAATAGCCTAACAAGTTAACCATATTCCTAAATTGATTATGTTTGCTTCACTTAGCTAGTGTCTGAGTGCGAAGCTAATTTGAAATTGAATCTCAAAAGAGTGTCTCTTACAGATATCAAAGCCTGATCCACCAGGGTCAATTGTGTGGATGGATTCATGCGGGCCAGCTTTTGTATGATTTGACTAAGCTTCTGCATCTCCCTCAAATATTTTCGAATTATCCATTAAGTCCTTCAAGCGAATCTTTATTTTTTGAAGCAAATTGATACTTCCATTTTCTAAGATGATGATTTCTGTTTTTCCTATCTCATTCTCATCCAGGTAAGCCTGTACTTTCTTCAAATGACTACGCTTACTTTTGTATAGACTGGCTACAGGCGCTGCGAAAATTGAAGTTTCCCGCCACTCTGCTTGAGGTGGAAGGACTCGAAAACGGGACCTACCCGGAGAAGACCACTGCGGAAACACTCGCGGTCTGGGCTGATCTCTTGGATCGGATTTAAACGACCCGGCCGTAGGTGACCAACAAGACACGCAACGCATTTGTCGCTACACTATGTCCGGCGGCAAATGCGTTTTCGCGTATATCCGGTCTGGAATGTCGCTCGTTTCTGGACAACTTTTGCAAAAACTCAATTATTCGTCATGATTCGGCTTTGAGCCTTCGTCAGTGGCTATTTAAATTCAACTTTAATAAGTCATTCATAATTGAAAAATATGGTTTAAAAAGAACTGCATACCCCCTATGTGGGGGGAGAATATCAAAATAATTCATTATTATAATCAAAATGCTCCTTGTTTTATTTATTTTTGTTTACTGTAGGAAAAAAAAATTATCAGTTCCTTTCATTTAACGCATAGATAAGTTATATTTTTCAGTGCATTTCACTTAACACTTGTTGGATCTTTTGAATCACTTCAGCATTATTTCTACCTCTGAAGAATAAACATCAACATCTACTTTTGTATAAGTGAAGAAGAAATATCCCAAGAAGACGTATGCACATGATGGCGTTGTTGTAGCAGTCAATGCCGGAAAAGAGATATATATGAATTATAAAACAAGTACTGATGATAACAATATTGAATGTGTATGTGTGCTTTGCCATGACAGTAAGGAGATAAATTTATTTGGAGTATCGATAAAATGCATGGGACCTTTCCCTAGATCGAAGAAAAAGGCCCACATCCGTGCAATTCCCAAAGTGAACTCGCCCAAGTCGTGTGATGATATAAGGTCAATCTCCCTAACGCCATGCCTAGCAAAAGTGACAGAATCGTTCATATTGCGGCGGCTACTAGAGCAAGCAAGACAGACTATCAACAAATAACAACATGGTGGAATCCCAAAATGTGGGACGTCTTTATACCTAGTCAGAATGTACAATCAGGTCCTGAAATGGCTTGAAAAAGAGGAACATGTAAGCCAATTATACATAAACTTATAAGTAAATTCTGTGGAAAGAAAAACATCCCCCAAGCAACTCCAGTATGAACTATATGGTAATATCCATTATGGCAATTATATTGAAAAGGCAAAATTATTTGCAACCATTTTCTAAAAAAAGCGAAAATCAAATAATAAAAGTATACCACTCAAATCTTGATAAATCCAATTTACCGGCCACGCCTAGGATCAGAGTATATAAACCGTCCATTCTCAATACATGCAAGAGTATCGTTTGGGCGTCATTAATTCTGATGAGCTGCAAGAAGACAATTCAATATATACCCCGCATATCTCTCCATTTAGTGCGGCGAAAGAAGCAAGTTACGACAGAGTTAATCTTGTACCTGATTATTTTTTAGGCGAAGATCTTACAGAGAGGATTCGTCCCGAAGACGATGGCAGCCCAAACAGGTGGCGTGACATACCTGCCATGACGCACGAAGAAGTAGCACGCGGTGTCAATATCCCGGTAAAGATCGGCAAACGATTCTAACAACATAAAATTGATAGAGATGCCTTGACACAGAAATGGCGACTATGATATGTTTTATACGAAGGATAACGTAGATCATATCGAATTTCGGATATATGAAAAATTAAAGCACCACGACAAATCGAACCCCTCTCTTCAGCTTAGCGACACTAGCGTGCTGTCACTACATCACGGTTTCTTACTATTAAGAAGCCAATAGCATCACCATACAGGCCTTCTTGTGGCGTTGAAGCCATGACGTTCGATAAATTAAAAAAAAACAAGTTTTTTCTGTTGAAAGTGAAGGGCAACATTAAAACTTAAAACGAAACAGAAATTATTACGTATATGCAAGCTGTTCCCCTCTCCTCAATACCTCGCTCTTCCCGCTAAAATTTTAAAGTATTTATAAAAAAAATTCGATTGTTCTAATTAACCGACCTTGTTTTTTTGGGAGTTGTTCTTGTAGAACTGGGACAAAAAGTCAAACTTTAGCGTAAAGACCGAGGTACTGAGGAGAATCTCACCCGTGGTGAACACCCGGCTGAAGGTAGACACCTTAGCTAGTTTCCGATGTGGTCGGGTTGAGATAGGAACGGCGTCCTTGCCGATCGATGTTGCCGTGACGGCGCAAGTAGTCTTTGCCGATGACGGTCCGATCGACCTGAATGATGACTTCGCCCAGCTGGGGCGTGGGGCAATTCTTCACGGGCAGACGGTGATACATGGTGCGGAGCGGAGTAATCGAGCGGCGCTGGCGATTCACCCGACGGCCGGGTCGGATACCCTTATCATTAGTGATGGTGATCTTGTTCTCCTTTCCAGTAGACTTCTCGATGGCAGACACATTCAAGATTCCATTGGCGTCAATGTCGAACGTCACATCAATTTGGGGCTGTCCGCGAGGCATGGGAGGGATGCCATCAAGATTGAACTTTCCTAGCAAGTTGTTATCCTTGGTCATGGAACGCTCACCCTCAAAGACCTGGATGAGCACTCCCGGCTGATTATCCGCGTACGTAGAGAATGTTTGAGTCTTCTTGGAAAGAGAAACAAACAGACAGACAGAAAGACAGACAGAATGACAGACCAGAAAAATAGACGGACAGAAAGACAGACAGACCAGACATACAGGACAAACAGACAGACCAGTCAGACCAAACAGACAGACAAAAAGACCTACAGACCAGACCAAACAGACTGGACCAAACAGACCAAACAGACCAGACAAACAGACAAATGAAAAGAGAGACAGACAGACAGATAGATAGACACACAGAATGACAGACAGACAGACTTAACCACAGCTTGACGTTTGATGCCGCGCAACTGCTGGCCAATAGCACCGACGTCGACGGTGATCCGCTGAGCGTTACAAACGTCACTCTGGACGGTGCAGGGCAGTTACTGGACAACGGCAACCAGACGTGGACCTATACACCACCCGAATCATTTACCGGACAGGTGTTGATCAATTTCAGCGTTGGTGACGGACTGGTCGCAGTTGCCTCCAGTGCGGTGCTGCGCATTGCCGAAATCAATGATGCCCCGGTTGCAGGGCAGTTCTTGGCACCCTGGTGAGGACATTGTAAATCCATGAAACCAGCATGGGATCAATTAGGAGATGAATATGCAGGATCATCTTCGGTCGTGATTGGGGACGTTGATTGTACCGAATCGGGTGGTAAAGAATTATGTGATAAATTTAATGTCCAAGGATATCCAACAATTAAATACTTTAAGGATGGTGATTTAATCACTGGGAATGATTATCAAGGTGGACGTGATTATGATTCACTCAAAAAATTAGTAAGATGAATTACGTAACGAACTTCTAAATTCGTATGTTTTTATTACGTATATGAGGGGGTTCGTCCCCTCGTCAATACCTCGCTCTTTACGCTAAGCTTAAATTTCGTCCCAATTCCTTAAGAATGACCCCTGAATCACAAAGGCCGTAGAATAAATAGTTGAAATTAATAAAAATACTTTAGCTTAAAGAGCAAGGTATTAGGAGGAGGTGAACCCCTCACATGTGTAATAATTTCTGTTCGTTTTAAGTTTTAATGGTCCTCCTTCAAGATCTGATTCTACTTATGAAATCAAAAAAAAATTAGATTTTTCTGAATCTACTAACATTGAAGAACATATTGATGATGTTGATGTTCTTTATGTGACAAGAATACAAAAAGAGAGGTTCCCTGATGAGGAAGAATATCTCAAAGTTAAAGGCAGTTATGTTGTTGGTCTGGATCTTTTAAACCAAATGAAAGATGACTGTATTATTTTACATCCACTTCCACGAATTGATGAAATTTCAACTGATGTTGATAAGACAGTTATTGGGATCGTGTGGATGATTATATTTGCCAGCTGCATTTGCCTGCCAGATGTCAATTGTGGCATCGGCAACTGGGGAACCATTAGTGTCCAATACTTGACCTTCAATTACAATAACTTTTCCTTTGGCCAACTTCCGTTTCCCTTCGACCTTTGTCAGATCAAAGTCCTTGTCTTTTTGCCCGATAATCGGGTAAAACGGTCCCTTTATTTCTGTTGGTGTTGGATTCAGGATCGGGAGATAACTGGCTCGTGCACTACCATGAATTGCTTTTGTTTCTGTGAGAACACATCGCACATCCATACCGAGGGTTGAACAGGCAGCAGAATATGCGGCATGGACTTCATCTAGGTAGTTCAGGGCCAGTTGATCATACCACTTTTCTAATTGGTTGAATATGCGAATGAGAAGTCGATTTCGGTTGCACGATTCCTGTTTTTCGAGTGACAGCGATGTGGAGCTTTCTTGAAGCTCTTGCGGAAAATCATCCAGGTCGGCATTCACATTGATCCCGAATGATTCGATTTCCAGCATCACCAAATGTTTTTTTTACCAAAATTGTTTGAATTGCAGAAATTGCTTCATCAGAACTGTTACAAACTATTACACCCTTTCCAGCAGCCAAGCCGTCCGCTTTGACTACGACATTATAATCAAGAGACTTTACGTAATCTTGAGCTTTTTGGGCATCATCAAATATTTCAAATCTAGCAGTAGGGATGTTGTTTCTTTTCATGAAATCTTTTGCCCAGATTTTACTTGATTCAAGTTGTGTGAATGAGTCCCTCCATTTATAACCTATTAGGAAAGTATAGACACCTAATAATTTTCACAATTTACAAAAGGATTTCTTCCATTGAAACACAAAAAGAGATGTTCCGTGTGCCCCGGACGGCTTTATTGCAATCAACTTCGATCGCAGAGCCTCCTCCAAACGAAAGCGGTGCCTTCACAGCAAGCGAAACGAAAAAGAGCTTTCAAGGTATCTCAGAGAAACCAACAACAGAGGCAAGAAAAGGGCTTTCACATAAAAGGGTGTGGAAGTCGATGTAAGACGCGAACCGGTGGGCGTCGTCGCAGTTATCTCGCCGTGGAACTTCCCGACAGCGACCGCAAGCTGGAAAATTGCGCCCGCGCTTGCGTTCGGCAACGCCGTCATCTGGAAACCCGCCAACCTCACACCGGCATCTGCCGTGGCGTTGTCCGAAATCATTGCGCGCCAGGATATCCCAAAAGGCCTGTTCAGCCTCGCCATGGGGTCCGGGCGCGAAGTTGGTCAGAGCCTGGTCGAAACCACTCGCGGTCTTCTCCGGGCGCCCCCTCTCTCCCGGCCGTTGACCCTCTCCCCGGAACTCAGTTCTCGTCCGGAGTTTCCGTCTTGCCCCCGGGCGGCGTCGGAGCCGCGGGAGGGGCCGGGAGCAGCTTCTGGTAGCCGGGCAGGACCGGCGCGAAGGCATGCTCGAGTCGGAGGATCACCGGAGAAGTCGTCGCCCCGGAGTTCTCCCCGGGAGCGGCGATGGTCACCGGGATCTCGAAGGCGACGCTTCCCAGGGACGAGTCCTAAGAAACCGATCGCATCAACAAGGCTGGCAGTCTCTCGGACTTTGCAAATCAAGTCCGACAGGCAGCTAGCTGATTACGTCATGCATTTCATAACAAGAACACGTATTTCAGCTGAATTTAGGCAGTTACGAAGCTTAGTCGTTCTTAAAATAGGTCATTATTCGCATAACCGCGGAAATTACGTAACCGTCTGAATTCACCCGAGCTACGAACTATCGGAACGAAAGCGCATGAGTTAAACAGGATAGAAATATTGAACACTGTTGTCAAGTACCCATGTTAAAGAAATAAAAGTGGTATGCAAAAGCAAAGACATCTGTCCATCACTAAACTTAGAGTGTTAGAGTTACCCCCTGTAAAATAAGATAGGGGTGTTGGAGTTATTCCTATTTCAGATTTACACAAGTTCACCCTAACACTTATTAATATCATTCTTAACAGCCCTTCACTTTCATCACCCCTTATCCCACTCCCTAATGTGCAAATATATAGCCTAAATTTCAAATCAGGACCGCGCCGACGCCCTGATCGGCCATCAGTCGGCTCGCTTCGCGGACCGTCGCGGTCCCCGGGAGACAGACCAGCTCTTTCCGCCTGATCAGCCGTCCGACTTCACGGTGCTTCATGGGGCCTCTTTCCTTCCCGGTTTCAGGTCGTTGTGGTGGAACTCATCATAGTCGCGACGACTTCAAGCGGCAAAACATTGCAGGTGGGCTTGACTTGAGCCCGGTGATTCTGGATCAGAAGGCCGACAGAGCCCAGGACCAATTGTGGGGTCGACCTACCTGGTTGGGGCTTGAAAGCTGGCGAAGCCCTTAGGGGACCACCGCCCGTGGGGCCACCCTCAATGTGTTCCGTCGTCATCACTTCACTTTCTTTCTTCCCCCGCTCTCGAAACCCTCCGAGCCGAGTCCATCCTCTCATTTTCGATTTTCGGCTTCTGATACCGGCAAGCAAAATTTCGGAAATCGTTGACGGCCTCCGCTGGGACTCTCTCTTTCTTGCTCTTTTTTGGGACACGACGACAACGTTAGAGAAATCTTATTTTTGGATGCACCAGGTGGCACTGGTAAAACGTTTGTGATAAAACTGATTGTGGCATCAATTCGATCAAAAGATGATGTAGCGTTGGCAATTGCGTCGTCTGGAATAGCCGCAACGTTGCTGCCTGGTGGAAGAACTGCTGATTCTGCTTTGAAATTGACTCTGAATTTGCATTCTACAGGAAATTCCACGTGCAATATTTCCAAATCATCTGGGATGGGTAAAGTATTGCAGCATATAGAAAAAATGAGGTATTTATAACTTACGAGTGGGGGATCGGATCTTAATTAATTTTGATGTTTAGAAGGACCTCGTGACTCGGGGCCCTTATTTTAATTCCTGACCGACATTAAGCCTCTGATTTTCCTTTTAAATCAATCTATTGGTTCATAGAATTTTGCTGGAACTCGTATCATATGAGCTCTTGGCTCTTCCGGCCTCGTCACAAGTGGCATATGAGCTCTTAGCTCTTGTTTTACATTAATTAAAAAAAAATCCGAAGGGAGAAGAAAAATTAGAAAAATTGAGGCATTTTTAACTTATGAGTGGGTGATCGGATCTTAATGAATTTTGATATTTAAAAGGACCTCGTGACTCAGAGCTCTTATTTTAAATCTCGATCGGCATTAAGCCTCTGATCTTCCTTTTAAAGCAATCTCTTGATTTTTAGAATTTCGCTTGAGCTCACAACATATGAGCTCTTGGCTCTTCCGAACTCGTCACAAGTGCCATATGAGCTCTTAGCTCTTGTTGCATTGTTAATTTTTCACACACATAAAAAACATTTTTTTTACATTATCTCTGTCTCAAACTTATAAAATTAAGAGATGGTTACAACGACGTTTGAAAAGGCGGAGTTGTTTTGTTTTCCTGCAAAGAGTTCGTTGTAACGTACTGTAGCTAAGGAGCGATACGGCTCAATAGTAACCGAAACTCTAAAAAGCGGAATTTTGATATCAATAAATATATCAAAAGAATCTGTTTGATAATGATTTCAAATAAATAAGATTCATTAACTTGTAATTTTTGATGACAAAGACTAAATTTGATGAAACTTATATATTTAAAATCAGCATGAAAATCCGATTCTTTTAATGTACATTTTAGCATCAAAATTCCGTTTTTTAGTTTCGTTTACTATTGAGCCGGGTCGCTCCTTACTACAGTTCGTTACCACGAACTGTTTGACTCTTCTGTGTAACGACGCATTGATGAAATGGCTGAGGATGTAGAAAAACAATTGATAGCTCATTTGCAAGTGAAATAGTTTGCCCTCCAGCACCAAGTCCTCTGAGGCCAGTACAACAGAAAGAACTTTATTCCAATCTATTCGAATTTTTCCTCTTTACACCCTCCCAAGAAGCTACAATTTCCTTTAAATCCTTTCTTACGACTCCTAACTACACCATTCAGGGACAACCTACTTTTCATTTGGTCCTAGATAGATGGCCAAAAAAGACGACCTTTGGCAATCTGTCATCCTTCATATACAAAACATGTCCCAGGTATTTCATTTTTGCTCTCATGGCCTAGGAGGAAGCTATCGACGCAGCTAAAGGTTATCCTGGGACAGCTACCCGCCTTCCTCACCGACTATGGCGACGTGTTTCTGTCGCTCGCATACTTCAAGGATTGTTTCGACGACATATCCGCCAAAACCAAGTTCTTCCTGGATAAGCTCGCACTGGTCAAAGCCGATCCCGGACTGCGCGAGGTCTCGCATATCATGGGTACCGTCACATCGGTGGAGGCGGAATTGAACGAGCTGATGTCCGGGATCGCTGATCGTATCGATCGCTGAAGCACTACGCTGTAGAAATACAATGTACACAATGGAATCGATGCTTTTCAGGAGACGGTCATAATATATAAATGAATGCGGTACCCAGGTTGTCAAAGATCCCACGTCTCAATTCTCACATGGCCATCCTCGATTAGGGATGGCACGAGAGTTTGCATAGAAATTCATTTCTACACACAAAAACCCTAAAGATGTCAATTTTGGCAAGAGGTCCCACTTTTTTATAGGACGATCAAGAGGTCGACTTTGAGCTGGAGGACCAGTATCAATAAATCGGAGTTATTTATTTATTTTGTGGTACATTTGCATTTACCTAGAGATGAGCCCCGCTCTCTCTGAAGCTTGTCCAAACACTGTGAAAAATATGGACAGTTGAAAAAGAGAAACAATTAAATTATGGGAATTACAATTTATTGCATGTTACAACTTGTTCTGTTTTCTTATTTTAGTTTTGGTTTAAATTGGGCGGAACTAAATTATAACATTTTTAACAGAAGAAGGTACATACGCACGGAAGTGATTGGACTTGTATCATCGATCGATGAATCTGATGCAGATTTTTCATTCTTTGCAGAGAATCCAGCGGCAGCAGATACAGTCAAGTACTCACTTGACTTTTTAGTTGATCTTGTTGTCTCTGATGTAAGTCTTTTACCTGTATTACTTAAAAAGTTTTCAGTTTGGTTTGAGACCGCACTTCTTGCATGCCCTGATAATCATATTCGTGATGTTACAACCCAGTCTATCTTTAATCTTTGGGCATCATCATGGAGCTTACCTTCACATGTTGATTGAGCCAAATAACCGACTTCCCTTCCCCAACTGATATTTCCTTTCAAACTTTGCATTTCCTCTTTTTATAGGTTAGCTCAATGCATATCTATACTTATCTCACATATTTACAATTAAAAGCTCTTGTTTTAATAGATAACTTATGTAAGTACTGTTTTTCTTTGTTTTCTGTCTCCGAAGTTTCTTTGGTTCTGCTGCAGTCTTATCCACCATACGATTGTAAGTTCCCCATGAACGTGAGCCCCTCGTATGCGTAATAATTTCTGTTCATTTTAAGTTTCAATGCAGCTCCTTACTTCCAGTTGAAAAAAACTTCTTCATATTTATTTTTTCATTTTTGTTAAATAATGCTAGAAAATCCTACGCTCCCTTCATGGAGATTTTCTTCCCCCATGACATATTCCTCGATGGAAAGTTCCCCCAATATATTCCCCTCTTCTCAAACCCTTCCCCGAACCACAAAATCCCCCTGAAAACGTCTGTACACTTCCCAATCGTCGAGCCAAAGGGCGGGAATGCAGTGAAAGGTCATGTTCGGCTCGAGCACCGTTCGGTCGCCCTGGCGCAGGCTGCAGGTGAGTTCACCCCAGGTCGGCGGGTAGCCGATGCCGACCGGATAGCCGATCCGCGAGTCCTTCTCGATTCCGTGGCGGGCAATCACGCGGCTCCAGGCCGCGGCCAACTCCTCGCAGGTTGCGCCGGGCTTGGCGGCGTCGAGCACCGCTTCCAGCCCCTCGGCGATCACCGCGGCAAGGGGACGAGCAGCGACTTGACGGGATGGATCTCGAGCTCGCCGAAGACCTTCGCCAGCTTGACGTGGGTCTCCGGGTCGGATGCGGCCTCACGAATCAGAAGCACGCCGTAGTCGAGCCACGTGGCGTAGAGCTGCTCCCTGACCTCGTCGGTCATGGCGTGCGGATCGAGGCCGACGATCTCGGCGCCGATATGGTCGAGCGGAACGACTTCGAAGTCGATCATCGTGTTTCTCCCCCCGTCATCGCGGGCTGACCGTAGGTTTTGAATGGATTGGGAGCCAGAGCCCAAAAGTAGACTGAATGCGAACAATAGTTTGGGCATTGGTCTAAAGCTATGAAAAGTGCCGATCAAAGGTAAATACGTAAAACAAAAAAACGTAAATTCTGCGAAATAATTGAAAAGAAACCAGAATCTCACAAGAAGGGAGAATTCTGTGGACTGGATCCATTTCAAGCAATTTTCAATCATGTTTTTGTGCCAAAAAGATATACGGTAAACATCAGAGCAAATATGTTAACGCGGCGAATATGGGAATGATGGCCAGAACCTGAATCGCATCCGGTGTCGGGCGCAACATGACCAGGACACCGCAAAAGCCGACGATCACGGCCGTCCAGCGGCGCCAACCGACATGCTCGCCCAGCATCGGCGTCGCCAGCGCCGTGATGAAAAGCGGTCCCGCAAACAGCATCGCGACGGCGTCGGCCAAGGGCAGAAGGATCATCGATATAGTGATGCAGGCCGTCGTACTGACATAGAAAATCGCCCGGATACCAGATCGTGCTCGAGCGCATGCTGGCCAAGAAGCGCGAGGCCCGCTACGTGGCGGCCGCCGAGCTCGTCAAGGATCTCGAGGTCCTGATCGCCGGTCGCACCCTCGAGGGCCGGCAGGAGCGGTCCTTCTGGCTCTGGGAGGAGGCCTCCAGCGAGGATGCCGCCCTGCCGCAGGTCGTCCCCGGCAAGATCGGCGCGACGACGGCCGAGATCAGCCTCCCCGTCCCAGAGCCCTCGGGGGCCGGCAACCCGCTCGTGCGGGATTATCTGTACCGCGCCAGCGATGGCATTCCCCGCGTCATTAATATTTTGTGTCACAAAGCATTGATGGTCGCTTTTGGAAAAGGCGAGCGCACGGTGCAGGTGGATCATATCAAGACTGCTGCAGAAGATACCGAAGGAGTGGAATTGCCCAGCTTCAACTATCGGCCGGCGTTTCTGGCACTGGCCGGTCTGGCAGTTGGTGCAGTCCTGGTGTTCTACCTCGGGAGGATGTACCTGTGAGCCTCGTTAATGACAAAATAAGACAGCCCATATAGCATTTGCCATATCATTATTTTTATTTTGATGTTTGTTATTTTTCAATAAAACCTAATTTGTATGCAAAAACTATAAAATTGTGAAAAAAGTTTCATAATGCCTTAGAATTGGCATTGTAATGGATCTTAAAAATTTAAATAGCAAACTAATATTGTTTTTTTATAGATCATAATACATGAAGATGAATGGAGAAGATGTTACAGATACTGGCAAAATTACAAATACAGATCATATCAAGCCATTGAGCCAGTTTCTTTCGGATGACATTCAGGTGCCGTCACCCGGGGGCAAACCAATCACTCTGGAGAGCCTTGGGGCACACATTTCTGGCTTGCCATACGTTCCAGCCAACTTCTGGCGCGAAGGTGACAATATCTACGACAACGATATGGCTGGCATACGTTGGGGCGGATATTCGGAAGGCCAGGTGCGTGATTACTTCAAGGCGCCGTCGCCGCCACCGGACCCATCGCGCAAATACATTTACAGCAATCTAGAAAGGCGAGATTGGTATTGTGAAGAAATAATTTTTCTGGTTTTTGCAGAATACTCACACTACTTCCCGCTGGATAAAGCGCATGAATCAACCTGGCTTTTTCCAGATGATGAAGATATTGAACAAGCGTATTTCTATGGACGCCAATTCTTTCACTCAATTTGGAAATATTAGGCTTGAAAGGCACATTAGTAGACAGGATATAAAACTTTTCCGCCCTGCTGATAGAAAGCGTCTGCAAAATCTACCAGGCGGTTTTCCTAAAGTTTGATTCTATCTCACAACTCTACTTTTTAAAACAAAAAAAAAAGTTTAGCGTAAGGAGCGGGGTGTCGAGGAGGAAAAGCCCCTTTCATATACGGAGTAACTTCTGTTCGTTGTAAGTTTTAATGTCGCTCCTTACTTTCATTTAAAAAAACTTGTTTTTTTATTTAATTTTTATTTTAAAAAGACTGTTCTTAAGCAAATGCCTAATATTTGCTATTTTTTTTTTACATCCCCTGTGGGTCAATATGAATTAAAAAAACATGCTTTTTTTAACTGAAAGTAAGGAGCGATATTAGAACTTAAAACAAACAGAAATTACTCCGTATATGAAAGGGGCTGATCCCCCCTCAACGCCCCGTTCTTTACGCTTAAGTTTTTTATTGTTTTAAAAAGTAGAGTTGAGAGAAAGAGCCAAACTTTAGCGTAAAGAGTGGGGCGTTGAGGGGGGAACAGCCCCTTTCATATACAGAGTAATTTCTGTTCGTTTTAAGTTTTAATATCACTCCTTACTAAGGTAAAATGGCAACTAACAGAGCTTAGCCACAAATTTTTTAGAGGGCAGAAGGTCGAGGTTAAGCTGAACCTCATTCTATCCCGCGGAATTGACTTCTCAGTTAGGTTACAATATTTTTGATGGAGTTAAATCAAGCTCAAATTTTAAGTTGATAGGATATAGAAGAACCAACTCTTGCATAGAAGAACCATCCCACATTTACTTAACATATACATATGGCCCTACAACATTCATATAAACATTACTAAGCACAATCCCGAAGCGCGCGAGTCCCAGCAGGATCGGCGTGACGAAGGCGCCCACCGCGATCCACAGGAAGTACGCCTCGCGATGGATCAGCTCGGGCCACAGCCACCACGCGCACACCGGCAGCGCGGCGTACAGACAGAGGTCGCCCCAGCTGTCGAGCCGGGCGCCGAGCTCGCTGGTCTGGCCGGTCCGGCGCGCGAGGAAGCCGTCGGCGACGTCGGTGAGCCAGGCCGTGACGAGGACGGCGAGGAAGAGCCCGGCGTGGCAAGAGCCTCACCTCCTGCTACTCAAACTGATCCATCATTAGCTGACAATCCTGAATATCTTTCTCAATTACTAAAAGATAAACGACAATTGGCAGCCGTACCGAATATGTTCATTCACATCGAACGATTATTAGATCAAGGTAAGACGAAAATTCACATATTCATGAGAAAAAAAGCAAGAATGATTTTCATTGTTGTTATAGAAATCAATAAAGTTCGAGTGAATTTATTCAATTTAAGTACTCGTCCAAAAATGGAAATGCGGAGCGATCACCCGTATACCGTACAGAACGCAAACGGGCGCGCCAAGCGTAAAGTTGTGAGGCGGCGGGGGACTTTGCACGATCCGCGCGCTCGCAAGATGTCACCAAGTGGTAACAAAAAGCAACAGCGGGCCGAGCGCCAAAAATGCCCGTCAATCCAAGAAAAAAAGAGCCCGCAGGGCATTGGCCGCTGCGGACTCTTTGGGGGGGGGCATCTGAATACTCTCTGAGTATACAGATATATCTACTGGGGCCTGGGGGATTAAGCCGCCCCAAAAAACATAGTTATTAGATTTTCCGACCATGCTGAACAAGGTGGTTGTCTCAAAATTTTGATCCGGTGTCTTTGGGGAAAAATCAGTGGGGGAGGGAGCTTAAGCACCCTCCAATTTTTTTGGGCACTTAAAAAGCGAACTAGAACTTCTAATTTTCGTTAGAATGAGGTCGCTTGCGACATTCTAGGACCAGTGGGCCGATATTATTGCCCCTGGAAAAAACAACAACAAATAAACACATGGTGAAATAGTGGCTAATCGTGGTGATTATTCTCGAAAAGCGCTTGCATTGCTATATAGTAGCTTTTGTGACCATTCAATACTTTTCCTGTCTAGTATTTCACCTATCCTGAAAAAAAAGGATCTCGCTGAATTGCGTATATCATATTTCTATCATAAGTTTCTGCTTTATTTACACAGGTCTTATAGGAACAAGAAAATAATTCGGTATTTCAGGGCTTCTGACATTATTACTTCTACGGAAGTTAGGCTCAACATAGCATTCAATACAAGCGCGAAGCGCAGGCGAGTGAACCCGTCGAGGTGTTTCGTTCACTCGCTTGCGCTTCGTGCTTGTAATCTTGCTCCGCGTTTGCGAGCGAATTGACAACTCAGGACACTAGCCGTTACGCTCGCTATCCAAACTCCACCAGAGGTTCCTCGAGATGATTATTCAATGTCGCAAATGTAAGACGAAAACCGAGTGGGATGCGGCCAATGGTCTAGGCTCGGTATTTGAATGCATTTGCGGGGCCAGACACCATCAAATTCAGCGTATCAAAAAACCCTACTGTAGAAGTTTTAAGCTCCTATCTATAAAAATGTGAAATTTCGTATTTTTTGCCAGAAGACAGATCACGGATGCGTATTTATTAGTTTGTTTGTTGTTTGTTTCCTGGGGTGATCGGGAAATTGTAGGGCACCTAGGCCCCCTCCCACGCTCATTTTTTAATCAAACTCACTGCATGAAAATTTTGAGATAGCCATTTTGTTCAGCATAGTCGAAAAACCTAATACTAAGAAAAAATTGAAAGAGGAGTTAAAAATAGTTTACCTGTGAACAACTTAATTTTTGAAACATTTTGAAAAACGTGTTTCAAAAATTAAATATATACAAGTAATTATTTTCAAATGAAAGCCAGGAACGAAATTAATACTTAAATAAAAGGTTTTGTTGTATGAGGGGGAATACCCACCATTCAAACTCCCACTCTTTGTGATAAAATTTAATTTTAAGGCATAAAAAAAATAGCGCAAAGAGTGGGGATTAAGGAGCCATCCATCTTCCATCTTGTCAAATTTTATTGAAAAAAAAAGCCTGTGGGCCATAGCAACACAGAATACAGTCTACAAACAAAACTCAGGAACAAAATACAACTTTAGATAATATAAATCCAATAATCAAGAGGAACAACAAAACAACAGAACAGAATACAACTATACATCAACAATACACCTAACAAGCTATCCACTCAAACATGATTCCCTATGTTTAATCCCTAAACGAAGAAACTTTCAAAACTGCTTAACCTCTAGGCTTATGAATTTCTACTTTTTATTAACATTTTATTAGTAAATGTTTGAAAAAAAAATCAATGCCATTCTTCTGATTCAAAATGAGAATTCAGAGACCCATCTATACAAGCTATATAAAAGAAATAAACACACAATTATTTACCAGCTTTTATAAACAGTTTTTCGGAAATGTATTTTTCTTAAATGATTACTCCAACCTTGGAAGGAATATTTCGACTCAAATATTTAGTTTTAAGTATATATTTATAAGAACTTTTATTCGTCGGCACGTCGGTTGCGTTACTGCGCGGATCAATGTCTGTGATCCGTGGGCGTATGACGTCAATAGCGGTCCCGGTGGTAAATGTCGTCATCACAGGCGTGAGGACATTGCCGGCCAGGTCATGCACCATCCCGACATCGATCGTATGAAACGTATTGGCTTGTAAAGGTAAGAGGGGTTGTACGTGAACTTCCCGATTACCATCAGTCAAGCTGTACAATACCGGAATCGCTTGCCCGCCGGCTTGGATGATAAAGCGAATTGCTCCGCCACTGTACGACAAGCAATACCGAAATCTGAAAGGGAAGCACCTTCGTCTGTGTCGAGCATGGCTTTGATCTCTTCGGCGACCATATGCGCCCCATCGGAGTGTGTCTCGACATTCCGATATGAGATATTGCCTTCTCCGCGAGGCGGGTTTGCACGACACTCCATTGGGATTCTTCCCTTGTTGTGTTCAATAAGACGATTAGCAGCTTCAACAATCGCACTACCAGAACGGTAGTTTGTCCCCCTAGCCATTTTTGCATCAACAACAATACAATTATTTTTCTAAATAATATTATTATCTAAATAAAACCCCAAATACCTAATTTCAAAAACTTGTTTAATGGGTAAATGTCCAAAAAATAGGTTATTATTATCATGAAATAGCCTACCTGTTCTGTTAAAAATAATGTAGTTTGATTTAGATGCGTTAACTGTCATGGAACTACCAACTCTAAAACTGCGTAAACGTTCAAGTTCTAAGTTAGCCTCATGTACAACCTCCCCACACTACTTGGAGCCCGTATTACTCATGCAGCAAAATCTGTTGGACTTGCTCAGGCTGCATTTGAGTTTGCTCTTAACTACTCAAAAGAACGTGAAGCGTTTGGGCGTGCGATCTCCAAGTTCCAGGCAATCAGCTTTAAGCTTGCTCAAATGGCTACTAAGATTGAGACAGCGAGACTTCTAGTTTATAAAGCTGCCTGGCTATACAGCAATGACAAAAAAGCGCTTAAAGAAGCCTCAATGGCTAAGCTCTATGCAGAATACGCACAAGTTCTAGATACGTGATTGACATAATTGGACCGGAATCCCCTTTTTTGGGAATTCGGGGGAGGGGGTTTCCACTGCTTTTTTGAGTTTGGTGCTTCTTGACGTGCTAAGACGATGAAAGTTGGCAGGCGTATCAGGGACCTGCATAAATTGACTTGATAACAGTCTTTTCCCCGATTCGCCCATCTGAGGGTGGGCTGGAGGGAGGGTAAATCGTTAAAATTGAGGTTTGTTTATCATACGAATGGGCTTGGATCGCGCCCTTGCTGCGCTGGGGCGGGGCGGCCTTTCTGATCATCTACGGGGCGCGCGCGCTCATTGCCGCATGGCGCGGTGGAGAGGCATTGCGTGCCGCCGATGACGGCGCGGCTGGGTTGCGTCGGGCGGTGCTGACCTGCCTCGCGCTGACCTGGCTCAACCCGCATGTCTATCTCGACACGCTGGTGCTGCTGGGGTCGGTCGCCTCGCGCTTCGAAGGGCAGACCTGGGCCTTCGGCACGGGCGCGGTAATCTCAACGAAAATCACACCATCGAATTCAGCGTATCAGAGAACCTTCTGGCGAAAATTTCAAGCTCCTGTCTACAAAAATATGGAATTTCGTATTTTTTTTGCCAGAAAACAGATCACGGGTGCGTGTTTATTTGTTTTTTTGTTGTTTTCTTTCCCAGGGGTCATCATATCGGCCAAGTTGTCCTAGAATTTCACACGGGGGCTCATTCTAACGGAAATGAAAATTGCCAATTTTAAGTGACCAAAAAAATTGGAGAATCCGCTACGCCCAAAGTACCGATCAGGCCCTGTGGCTAATGGCCAAAGAGCGGATGAAAAAAGACTGGACGCAGCAAACAGATTGGGAACAATTCACCCTGGAGAACATTGGCTTTGACAATAAAGAAGTGGTTGTAGAAGAAGACACCAACAGAAGAGTCGATATTTCTAATATACTTGACTATGAAGCGCCGATGAAACTCCGCTTTTACATCGAGAGTCAAGAAAGGGAAATTTTCATAACCGATAGTAAGCCTCTCACAATTTAATGCAAGTTTATTTATATATACATATTTTCTCTCTTGTTCTCGTATTATGCTGAAGACGACCCTTGGACATAGGGCCGGAATATTCACAGAACTGATTTCCACTGTCTTGAAAAGATTTTCCCTATTGTTTCTACTTTGTATTTGTTTGTTAAGGTATTGTTCTATACCTTGTTCGTATAGGGGGAGACGAACCCCCTTATATACGTAATATTTTATGTTCGCTTTAAGTTTTAATGCTACTCATTACTTTGTGGGCCATTGGCGTTTATGACGGCTTCCAGAATCTGGAACACGCGTAGGAAAGACGTGCCTTTGTCTCTGTTCGCCGGTGATTTCGCCATATGTCAGGTCGCTCCTCGAGATCGGGGCCTCTGACTTTGCATCCTTTGAAACGGCCTGACTTTTCGAAGCCACGAGCCGAACTGATTCCGCTAAGACACAAAATCGAGAATCCGGGGGTAATGGCCCGGACGCGACGAGAGTGTCAATCCCTTGAAATCGCAGTGCAATGCTGGACGATACGCTGCCGCTGACGCCGCCCGAATGGCCCGAATGGGGTAACCCGATCGCATCGAAAGACGAATTTGAAACCATCGCATCCTATTCGCCATACGACAATGTTGCGGAGCGCAACTATCCGCCAATTTTGGCCATTGCAGGTTTGACCGATCCCAGGGTCACTTATTGGGAGCCGGCAAAATGGGTCGCCAAACTGCGTGACAATTCAACGTCAAAAAATCCAGTTCTTTTCAAGATCAACATGGAACGGCTAGCATGGCCCGCGTGTAACTGCCGAAGCCGCTTAAGTGTTTCACCGGGGCAATGTCCACCGCCGCGACGCGGCTGACCATGGCGGGCTCGGTGAGGGCCGTGGCCATGCAGGCCTTTCCACCCATGCTGTGGCCGACCAGCGCGGCCTTGCCCTGGCAATGTTCGCCGATGTACTCCGCGAGATCGCTGGCCATGGCGGGATAGTCCATCTGCTCATGGTGCGGTGAGGCGCCGTGGTTACGCAGGTCGACCAAGGAATCCTTGGAATTTTATCCAAGATCTTGAAATTTCAGTCTTGAATTTTGGATCCTGGACAAAAGTACTCATAATAACTATTACTTCCAACAAGAATACATTTGCAAATACGATTACATTATCATGATTATTTAACAAAATGGGATTTTCTACTCAAGGTTTTGAGACTTTTGGAGGCGCTTTTTGGGCCATTATCAATTGCTATGTCACTCATAATTGAAGGTCAATCTGGGTAGATGGTTGAAAAGGTTTGAAATGTCATCACCAGCCCACACAAAGTCTTCGGGCCAGAGTCAAACGATCTCGTGCTGCAACTTCGGAAGCGAGGAATCGATCAAGTGATCCTCGCCGGGATGTCGGCCAATCTGTGCGTCGAATCCCACCTGCGAGAACTTCTGGAGCAAGGCTTTGAGGTCGCCGTGGTCGGTGACGCTACCGCAGCGGCTCAAGTTCCGGGCTTCGACGGCTACGAAGCGGCGATGACCAACTTCCGCTTCCTCGCCAGTGACTTGTGGAGTTTCCTCCTATTTTCTAAAATAAGGCAAATTTTCTCAGGCTCGTAACTTTTGATGGGTAAGACTAAACTTGATTAAACTTCTATATTTAAAATCAGCATTAAAATGCGAATTTTTTGATGTAGCTATTGATATTAAAATTCTATTTTTTAGAGTGTTGGTTACTATTGAGCCGAGTCGCTTCTTACTACTGTTCGTTACCACGAAGTGTTTGAATAGATAGCCCAAATTATATATTTCCCATCGATTCTGTCTCTTGTATCGAAATAAGCTCGTCGCCGCCAAGGTGTAGTCGGGCTCCGTGATCGCGATCGAAAACTACTCCAGCGGAGATTGCTGTGCGACTGCCGTGTGATGTCGGACGGAACGCAGTTTGACGTGGCTCGTTACATGAATAGGTCATGCCCTGTGTCGTCTGAACTTGGTTGAAGGCTAGGCCGCGTGAAGGCGGCAGCGAAGCGCTGTTTTCAAAGCTTTACAAGGACGGAGATGTGTGGCAGAGCAGTCCAAGCTATGGCCACAGATATAAAAAAAAATTAACTGGATATTTCGAACAGTGCAGAAAAACGGCAACAACAACAACAAAACATTAAATAAAAGATTCAAATATTTCGACTCTACGCCTTTTATCAACAGAAAAAATAAATTAAATTAAATTGAACGCAATATACGAAAAAGAAAAACACAAAAAAGTATTTTGGAGGTTATTAAGATGTGAGTTTTATTCATTTGTTGTGTTTTCTTAATAGGTTGCTTCTTATTTAATTTTTCCGTTAATCAATTTCATTGACGTAAAGCTGGAGTTCCTTGTTCTGGTACAAGCCAAACTGGTTGATGACCTGTGGGTCCGCACCCTGCCCCATTTCTATTTCTGTCTGCTTGCTGATAAAAGGAACCGCAAGCCCCGTCTGGGGAAAAGACACAATGAGAGCAAAGAGGATAACAGCGGGAATGGTTTTGATGTTCGAAAACATCGACATGACCGAACCGGTGGATGGGAAGCTTATGCCTTGGCTTCCAGACGATTTAACATGGTCAATACCCTACGCTCTTGCTAGAATTCCCCCCGAAGGCGAAACCCGAGGAAATTTAGCCGCAGGTGGCCATGGTAAGGTCGTCCCGCTTTCAGATAGAGATCGCTGGATTTGCGAGCAATTAAAAGATAGCCTAATTGGCAGAGGCCTTTATTTTGTGGGCATTGATGTTATCGGTGACTATTTAACCGAAATTAATGTTACCAGCCCAACCTGTATTAATGAGATTAGCGCTGGCAGCCAAATTAATATCGCAGAGCAAAACCCAGCCTACCGTGCGGCCAATGGCGAACATTACCGTAAACATTGAAGTCGGAATGCCTAGCGCCCGGTAAATAATGCCGGAGTAGAAATCAACGTTGGGATAGAGGTTCTTCTCAACGAAATATTCATCCTTCAATGCGACCTGTTCCAGTTCCAGCGCCAGATCGAAAAGCGGTGAATCCGTACGTCCCATTTGCTGCAGCACCTTGTGGCACATTTCGCGAATGATCGTCGCCCGCGGATCGAAATTCTTGTAGAAAGCTTTCTTACTTCAATCCATACGATTGCTGTGACTACTGTATTGCGAAAACGTTTAGCAGAATGAATTCGTTATTCAACACAACATCCTAATTTTGAAAAGACAACGAAAAAAGGAATATATTGATAATACTTCTGATATAGAACTGATATTCTAATTTAGTAACTCTTTAAGCATTAGTATTCTCTTGGTTAGGGATGAAGCTGAAGGAATCCTGCCAATTGTTTTGCAGTGGTAGAGCATTAAATTAAAAACACAAACAACTTATTTTTACATTTTTCCGTCCATGATCTTCTTAAAATTAAAAATTTTTCTTTGAACGACTTTCTTAAATACCTTTACTGACGTCATCGTCATAACAAACATGACGACAACTATCTTCATGACGACGTGATGACATGAAGTCACTCGACAGACCCACAAACAACTTATTTTTATATATATAGATAGATAGATAGATAGATGGAAGATGCTTAAAACTTTGATTCAAAAGCTAAAATTGCATATTTTTCCCGACCCTCCCAAGCTCATTTTTTCTCCAAAGTCAACGGATCAAAATTTTTAGATAGCCATTTTGTTCTGCATAGTCAAAAACCATCACAACTATGTCTTTGGGAATGACTAACTCCCACAGAGTCCCTGTGGGAGGGGCTGCAAGTTTCAAACTTCGACCAGTGTTTACATATAATAATGGTTATTGGGAAGTGTACAAACGTTTTCAGGGGGATATTTTTGGTTTTGAGGGTAAGGTTGAGGGGAGGGGGCTATGTAGGAGAAAGAGAATTCTGTCAAACGCTACCATTACTACATGCTCAGCATCACACTAACTATTGTTTGGATCCATACTCGAACACGAGGATTAAAATGATTACCTTCTATCGACAATTTCTGTGACGTTGTATTTCTTGAATTTGGTCGACCTCGTCGTTTTGATTTGGGAATATTCTGACCAACAGACTCTAAAAAGATCGATATTATCATTAAAAAGTTTTGTCAATAGTGCAGAGCATTATCCTTTTGGAACAAAAAACTACAACCAAAATCACACCATCGTATTCGGCGTATCAAAGAACCCTATAGCAAAAATTGCAAGCTCCTATCTGCAAAAATGTGGAATTTCATATTTTTTGCCAGAAGACAAATCACAAGTGCGTGTTTATGTGTTTGTTTGTTTTTTTTTTGTTTTTTTCCCTAGGGGTCCTAGAATGTCGCAAGAGGGCTCATTCTAACGGAAAAAAAGTTCTAGTGTCCTTTTTAAGTGACCAAAATAATTGAAGGGCACCTAGGCCCCTTCAAGTGTTGTTATCCAGGGTGAGCGTTTTACCTAGCGCTAAACGCTTGCCATGGTTAAGTGACCACTAACGACAAGGAGGATGCGTCACGATGACCACCTATATTGTTGTCGCTGATGCCGCGCGTGCGCGCATTTTTACCCGCGAAGCGCTGACACTCACCGAGCAGGAAAGCTTGGTACACGCCGAAGGGCGCCTGCACGAGGGCGACCTGGTCACCGACCGTCCGGGTGCCGACGTTCACGAATCCAATTCGACCAGCTGCGTTGGATATTCGCCTGATTTTGTTAATGGTACATGAATTGAAATCGCATCAGCTCTTTTTAAAAGTTCCTCAAAAGCAACATTCTCAATACCATCAAGTTGTACATATGGATCATAACCGATCACATGCCAGCCAAGGAGTTGTGCCATCACTGCAAGACGGCTTCCAACATTTCCCAAACCCACAATAGCCAACGTAAATGCGCTATTTTGTTCTAATAGATCAATATTTAAATGCAATAAAGCAGTAATTACGCGCTCCCGAGCTTGTCGAACGCGGAGTCGCCGCGGAACGTGTGCAGCACGCGGCCCGTCCGTCCCGAGACCACGCGCACGCTTCCCGAGTCCTGCGCACCGACGTCGTCCCGCGGAGCTCCCACGATCACATCCGCGTATCCGTCGGCATCGACGTCCCCCGCACCCGACACGCTCGCACCGAACTCCGAGCGCGGTGCGTCGCCGGTCAACCGATAGAGAACCTTGCCCGTGCGTCCCGAAAACACGTGGGCGCTCCACTTATCAAAAATAATTGTATGTTCTATTGTGTCAAAAGCTTTTTTAATGTAAAAAAAATAGAGTTGCCACCAATTAACTATTATCCATAGAATCTGATAAGAAATTATATAAGGCAGCTACTGCTTGCTCTGTTGACCTACAACGCTAGAAGCCAAACTAATTGGGAGAAAAAAAATATTCGTTACTAAAAATGAGGTAAATCTACTCTTTATTATTTTTTCAAAAACTTTACAGACAGGTGATAAAATAGTGATAACAGGGGGTTGGGGGGTTGCAAAAAATTTCATAAAAACAACATAATTTTTTTTGGCTACGTTTTTTGTCAAGACGGGCAAAATTGGGAGGGGGATGAAATCAATTAAACTCATTCCCCCTCCCTTAGATCCAACCATGCAGTCAATAAATTCTTATTAAAGTCTCAAATAACAACGCTTTAAAGCGATAACACTAGATACACACAAAAAAAATGAAAAAGCCAAATCTTGACCATTTACACTAAATGGCAACACCGCTTACCCACTCTAAGCGTTTTCCAAGATTTATGTTTCCTCCCTCCAACCCCATATGTCCCTGGAATGCGGTTTGAGTCGAAAATGGAGCATCTAAGACATAACATTCTTCTATATATCAAGTTTCATTAAGATCCGATCACCCATTCGTAAGATTAAGATACACCAATTTTTACGTTTTCCAAGAATTCCGATTTCCCCCTCCAACTTCCCCCAATGGCACAGGATCTGGTCGGAATTTGAAAAAAGAGCTCTACAGCCCAAGAACCAAAGCTTTTCATTGGGGTATGAAATGACTATTTCTACAGTTTTTCACGTCTTAGAGTTAGGTTACACTTATACGACTTGTAGCTTATAGAATTATATATTACAACTCTTGCCCCGAGATCTCCTAATTTAGATCGTATTAATTTGGGGGAAAGAGGGCGTGGGGCGAACTAGTTGCCCTCCAATCACTTTTGACTCTTAAGAAGGGAACTAGAACTTTTAATGTCCAATAAAATAAGCTTCTGCCCAAGTTTATGCACTTCGAGCACGATTTCGACGGTGGGGAGGAGTCCCGTCGCATTCGGTTTACCGGTCGATCGGAACGTTGGGCCGACATCGCCGATAACCTCGCTGGCTCTCCGGGCGAACACTCCTGAAGTCGACGCCGCAGGCACCAGCTCCTAGGCTCACCGTCCCGAGAGTTTTCCGTCTCGATAGTCCTTTTTGCATAGGCTGCTAAACGGACTAAAGTCATTCTTCGATTCGCCGGATATTCAGAAGGGTAACTGTACGCTTCAAAAATTTGTCTTTGAAAGATTTTCTTAAATACTTTTAGCCTTCTTTTTTCACTTTCTCTTTTAGCAGCAAGTCTGGTTTCGCGCTGCTCTTTTGATTCCTCGGCACGCTTTCTTTTCTTACTTTTTCTATCAGCAGCAAGTTTTTTGGCATAGACTCTTTGAGCAGCTACCTCGGCTGTTGACATTGTAGGTTCTTCAGTTCTTTTACAATTAAACATGTTTCCGTGAACGAATGTCTTAAATACCTTTAATGACGTCAGAGTCCTACAAGGCCCGCTGGAAACCGGAACCCACGACGACGTGGCGCATCACAGCCCACGCTCCCGGGTTCCGCGGAACGGTGAGCAAAGCGGCGATCGCGGCGGAAGATCTCGTCCGGCAGCTCCGCCGACAGCTCAACCAGAGGTAAGACCAGCGTTTTCCGTCGAGTACCGGCCGTTCCCGACGTCGAGGTGGACGTGAGCCTCGTCCTCATGAACGTGGTCGTCCCGTGAAGCCCACCGGGATGGACAGCGACCATGCAAAAAAGTGATTTTCCTTGTTGTTCAAGCTAGGGAACTAAGTTTGCTGGATAGGGATTTTTGGTCATGGCGATTGCAATTGTGTACTTTTTGTTTCCGTCAGGGGTTATTTTTTAGGGGTTTCAGTCTATTTTTGAAATTTCCATAAAGAGAAAATAAAATTTTGAATATATTGAAAGGCATCTTGAGCGCTTCAAATTTAACCAGGTTAAATGGACACGTCTGGTATATAAACTTTAAAATGAAATTGGGCTGCATAGGAAAACCTTAAAGATGCTTTAGAGCTCTACAGTAAAAATTAATGGAATCTTTGAAAAAACATGTAAAAAGTTTGTCAAAACCCTATGTTCTGAATTCACTTCAGTTTCAGTAAGATCTAATTTGAATCGATCTTAAATACGACAAATTTAACACTTTTTTTATATTCTAGTATGTCAGGTTATGAAGCGACTCAGTGAAACACAGGGAAGAGATCTAGCAAACAAAGGCTTGTCATTGTCTCTCATGGAACCAAGTCGTTGACGCCCACGGCCGCGGCGACGTGCAGGCGCCCCTTGGCGTCGAGGTTCGCATCGGGGAAGCGCGACAGGTTGTCGAGGTCGCGCATCGTGATGAGGCCCTTGAGGCGGCCGCCGTCGTCGACGAGCAGCAGCTTCTCGACCTTGGCTTCCTGCAGGATCGAGCGGGCCTGCTCGAGCTCGGTCTCGGGCGCGGCGGTCACCAGGTTCTCGCTGCTCATGACCTCGCTGACGGCCGGGTCGCCCTCGACGAACAAGTTGGTACCTATTAGGGCACGTACGCTTGAAACTCACCAACTACACTGCCGCAGCGGAGGCTTTTGCCACCACGGATAATCTTGTTGGAGATGATCTCTCGGTCCAGGTCTACTGGTTGCAAAGCCGCTATCTAGCTGCCCGTGGTGTATTGGACCAAGTGAGTTTGCAGCTGGCTGAAAAGATTCTAAAAACGCGTCCTAACTTTCCCCAAGTGTTGGAGATCATGGCGCTAGATGCACTTGGGCGTGGCGATAGGATATGCACAAACAATAGGACAGTGAAGAATGTTGTATATTCGCAAGATATAAGTATAGAAGGCTTTGTATAAGACGTCATTATAAGATGAGAGTACAGACCGGGACACCGGGAATATAAATGACGACTGGGACGCTCAAAGAGAAATTACAGGCCGGGACACCAGGACAGAAATAAAAACCTGGACACCGGGACACAAATGACGATCGGGACACCAGGACACAGGGAATATAAATGACGACCGGGACACTCAAAGAGAATTGGCTAAATGGCTTTCTCTTAGTTTTGATCAGACGATTTTGAAAAATAAGGGGCGGGGAAGGAGGCCTAGTTGCCCTCCTATTTTTCGGTTGCTTAAAAAGGCAACTAGATCTTTCAATTTTTAACGAACGTTTTTATTAGTAAAAGATTTACGTAACTTAAGAATTAACTTACGTAACAAACTTTTATATTCTTATATTTTTGATTTTATATATAAGGGGGTTGGTCCCCTTGTTAATACCTCGCTCTTCACACTAACCCTTCTTGGAAATAGGAATGATAACATAAGACTTGACAATCCTGGGGGTATAATCCTCGTGGCTAATTCATATTGAAAAGACCCTAAAGTATTGGTGCTAGGCTTTTGGCTGCTATTTAGATTTTCATTGGGATTAAGTCAATTCTTGCGGCTTTGGGATTCATCAGTTTTCTGATGACTCCATAGATTTTTTGCCGAACTGGTGGCCCAAAATTGACATCCTCATGGGGAATTCTAACTAACCCAATCTTCCCTAACAAGTCTTGAACGTGTCCAAGCTGGAAATATCTCTAACAAAAGCGGAACGCCACGAAGATCCGCTTTTTATACCTAAAAGTTCTCTTTTTGTTTTAAGCAGTGTGATTGTTTACGGTTGTATCTAAGAATCCAAGTCATTATGGATAATGTTGCTTACTATGCTTATATTTTATTGTGGAGAGGATTGGATGTGTTCACCTTGCCCGGTATCCAGGAATCTTGAAAGTCTAGCTGAAACAGGCTAAGTGATTTGTGGCTAGCTAAAAAAAACTTGTTAAATCAATGCATGTTTGATTTTGGTTTTCCGCACATAAATAATTAGAATGAAATTTGGATACGATTTTGAGAAAATAGGGGTGGGGGAGGAGGCCTAGTTGCCCTCCAATTTTTCGGTTACTTAAAAAGGCAACTAGACCTTTAATTTTCTAACGAACGTTTTTATTAGTAAAAAATATACGTAACTTAAGAATTAAGTTACGTAACAAACTTCAATGTTCGTATGTTTTTTTTATGTATATTCTCCCCGGCGAACACACGCTTATTCTACCAATATAATGGAATTGTTGCAAGAATAACTTGATTTAGATTTAAAGAAAAACACTTCCGATTTCTTCCTGTCATATTGCTGTTGGTGTTAATTTCTGTTGCAAGTTAAACTTCAAACAGATTTTGAAAAAAGAAACTTCCCAATTTCCTTGTATATTTTTGATGGGACCTAAATAAATTTTTATTTCTGCGGAAAATTTTTCCCGAGTACGATGGTGTAACGATGACTTTCTCCTGAAAGTTACAACTTAGTTCTATCAACCTGTCACTATATATTTGGTTAAAATATCAAGAATTTTTACAGGTATCTGGCAACAGCGACAACAAATTTAAGTATTTGGATTACAAAATTAGTTACGGGTATTTGCAAAAATTGTTTTTTATAGATAATTAAACCCTGAGACATGTATATATATGATCAGCTCAATTACCTTAAAGAAACTACTTTATTAAGTTCATGGTTATCAACTCACTATCTCACCATCACGACCGTAACCCACGGCCGTGCTGACAACACCCTCAAGCTGCCAGAACTTTCGTTCTGCGCCCCAGAAACAACCAAGCCCGACCACGGCTGTTTCCTGGTTCTCGGCAAATGGCGGTTGTATCGGCGCATGCGTCACAAAATGTCGGTTCGTGACCGGCATCGGCTCGCTGCGCCCTGGCAAGGCCCCGGACGCCGGGATTACAACGGTTTTTCTGCTAAATAACATGGTTCAATTATCGCTCTTTATACAGTTATAAGTGAAGAGTGGGCAGAGAGAAACGGAATTTTCTCGAAAAACCATAACTATTCTTGACACCAAAAAGTCTTTTTCTTTGGTTTTCTGTGCTTTCTCTTTTTTATTTCAACATTTGATTGAGCACATGTGACATATGTCTTGTCACTATTTGCAAAGAATTTGACATTTCTTTGTTTTTTTGAAGAATAAATTAGCTTTATGCAAAACAAGTGATATTTGTCTTGTGATTATTTATCTCCTTATCAAGTTTGATCTCTTAGTTAATCACCGAGTACCAGAACCGCGGGAACGCGGGCATCTCGGGGCGGCTCGGGCCCGAGATCAGCACCAGGTAGCGGTGCTGGCGGGCCGCGTCGACGCGCGCGAGCTCGAGCGAGGTGAGCGCCGACTCGTAGGCGCGCTGCGCGAACTCCTTCTCGATCATCACCGGCTCGAACGCGGCGAGCTCCGAGTTGATACCTGTGCCCTCATCCCCCTCGGCGGTGAGGCGCGCGCTCTGCTCGTCGATCTGGGACCGGAGCGCGAGCCACAATACTGTCACACCTGTCGATATGAACCAGGCATACCCTTTTATTAACTTCGGGAGAAAAAATTTCTTAAAATTTGATAAATTTTATCGCAAAAGCTTCCAATACTAACAGATCCGATAGAAAGATCAAATCAAAATCTAAGTTAGTTTCAATGATTTAGTGTAAAAGGGATGGCTTGTGGTATGAAAGGTGTAATAAAAAAAAAATAAAAAAAAAGTTACTGAAGGGACAAAATGATGACATCCACACGAGGAACCTGCTTCAGGCGACCGTGGCCTCGGGCGACCCGATCCCGGCAGTGCCCGGCGACGAGGGCGTCGGCATCCTGCGCCAAGGCTATCTCGAGAGCTCCAACGTCGATATCATCCGGCAGATCACCGACCTCATCCAGGCACAGCGCGCCTACGAGATGAACTCGAAAGCGATCGAGACCGCCGACCAGATGATGTCCGCCGCCAACCAGATCCGCTGATCCCATGCGCCGCCTCGCTGCCCTTCTCTCGCTGTTGATGATCTGTTTTAAGGTTTTCGAATGACTTTAATCTATTGTCAAAATATATTGAAATATTTGTGCTATTCCCAGTTTTTTTAGTTTTTTCTTTTTTTTTAGTTTTTTTTAGCTTTTTTTAGTTTTTTTTCCTTTTAGTTTTTTATCTTTTTTATTTTTTTACGTTTTTTCACAAACATTCTAGTTCGTTTTCTTTTATATATATATAGAAGATATAATCTGGCGTAACAGACATAGTGTAACTCTTGAACATGCAACATAATGAGGGGGCCTAGGTGCCCTCTAGGTTTGTTGATCACTTAAAAAGGGCACTAGAACTTTTAATTTTCGTTAGAATGAGCCACTTTGCGACATTCAAGGACCACTGAGTCAATATAATCACCCCTGAAAAAAAAAACGCAAATCGTTAGATGAGGGGGGTCAGCTATCTTTTGGTCTTCCAATCCATATAACTTTGCACCTCATGATGTTGAGTTTGAGGCCAAGATTTGAAAGGTTTGAGGTGAAAATGTTGATGTCTCTAGAATTAAGTGTTAACGCAACGGTAACGTAAAATAACAAGGCAGTTTCGTAATAATTAAAAGAATGTTATCTATGGTATTTTGATCCTGAAAAGCTACGGATAGCTTTATAATACCAACTAGATTATATGGGGTGGCGAGCTGGGCTAGCTGTTGGGGTGGCGCTTTGTGCCACCCCAACACCTAGTTGGTGGGGATGCTTCGCGCCCCCCCCCAAGCCCCCCAGCGCGCGTAAGTCGTTACGTGCCATATTAGTTACGCAAATTAGGTTCTGGTCTTCAGAAGGCATGAGAGTCCTCAATCATGTTAATTTTTGCTCGTTTTGAGTTAAGCTATTTATTGTAATTTAATGTTCGTTTTGAGTTTCATTTATTTATTGATAGCGATTTGCGGTACTTTTACGTTTGAGCGATAATTCGACTTTATTTCTGCTCATCCTTGGCTTAATGGAGCTCTTTACTTTTCTTTGAAAAACTTTTTTGTGGAAAAAGTTTTTTTTAATTTTTTTAATAAATATTCCAGTATGTTGAAACCTGTTTGGCAAGGACACGATTTACATGGGTTTTTTTCCTACAGGTATAAAAAAAAACTCAAGACGATGGTATATAACTGCAAATTGTGGATCAGTA
This sequence comes from Alatinidae sp. Z8VKAUB7J3, assembly GCA_010016025.2. Classification (NCBI taxonomy): domain Eukaryota; kingdom Metazoa; phylum Cnidaria; class Cubozoa; order Carybdeida; family Alatinidae; species Alatinidae sp. Z8VKAUB7J3. The sequence goes on along the minus strand of JAAAKM020721499.1, from coordinate 172,117,310 downwards.
GAAAATAGACCAATGGTCTTAGAAAACAGTAGCCTATTCTGTTATCTGGCTAGTTTGCCTGATTGGGTGGTTTTTTGTGCTTGGGAATTATAAATGTACTCTTAAAAAGAATCACATCAGCGGGGAGTGCATAATTTTTTCTTCCTTACGAAGCGCTGGATCTTGCGCGCGCGCGCGACGGTCAGCTTGTCCTCTTCCGACAGCTCGTCCATGCCGAGGATCGCGATGATGTCCTGCAGGTCCTTGTACGCCTGGAGCGTCGACTGGACGTCGCGGGCGACCTCGTAGTGGTCCTGGCCGACGACCTGGGGATCGAGGATCCGCGAGGTCGAGTCGAGCGGGTCGACCGCCGGGTAGATCCCGATCTCGGTCAGCGCCCGGTTCAGCACCGTCGTCGCGTCGAGATGCATGATTTGGAGTTATTAACTGAAAATCATTTAATATTTATTTTATTTTCAGTAAAATGCAAATTATGTTCAGGTAATCAAAACGTATTGGAATTGTCAGCCCCATTCATCTTCATTTCTGCTTGTTTTGAGTTTGACTCTGTTATTCATAATAATTTCTGTTTGTTTCGGGTTTTATTATTTATTGATGGTTATTTTAGGTTGTTTTAAACTTGGAAAATTATTTGACTTTATTTCCACTCATTTTTGTTTAATATAGCAGAATGATCAGGAGTTAGCTCTGGAAGGAAATAATAATTTATTTGTTATAGATTGTGCTCACAATGAACGAAGTCAATATGAACAGACATGGCAAATATTCAACAGTTTAGCGCGATTGAACTCAATAGATCGATATGAGAACAAGAATATCATTCTCATATTTTATTCCGATAAGGTCTTTCTTGTGCCCGTCTCAATCTGCACAAGAAAGTGCTTGATCATTTTCAAATGACACTAAAACATTGCAAACACTCTACATGGATCAGTGGATACACAAATTCTAGTATTTCATGGAGCAGATGATGCTCTAGTTCCATCTGAAAAAGTAGACTCATTCAAAGCAGAAATGGATGCTGCAGACGCAGATTATGAAGTTGTTGTTTTTGAGGGCGTTCCTCACAGTTTTACTAACCCGGCAGCTGATAAATTTGGTGCTGAATTTGAGCTTCCTCTTGGTTACGATAAAGAAGCTGACGAAAAATCCTGGCAGGGAATGCAAGATTTCTTTAAAAAGATTAAGACAGGTGATACATAACCCGGCTAGGAAGCGTATTTTTAGGAGAAAAAGCTCATGGAAATATTGTAGGTTTTGTAAGCAAAAATAAAGTTGCTATGATGGTTTTGATCCGGGCCAAATATGTCCCCATTTGCTTTTCTTGCGCTAGGCTGACCATCCAAGCATCACTCTGGAAGTTTTCATCCCTTGATGCTACCTTGAAGATCCCAGCTGTCACCAGAAGGTTATAAGATGTAAAACTATCAAGAACAACCTTTACATTCTGATTTAATTTTCCTTTCCAGTTTTCATACCAACAATAAACAAGGGAGAGAAGGTTCCCTCTTCCCTTAGAAAGCCACAGGGATACATTTTACCAACATTGCTAAATGACTTTGAAAAAAGTCGCTCACGTCTTACACCCAAATAGGCAACAAAATTTGTTCTTCCCAAATATTTGGATAAATATTTGTAGAAAAAACTTTCAAATAAACAAAAACATGGATATGTCGGTCAGTTTTTTAAAGCTTGGACTCCTCATCATTGAATTTTATAAGTGAATTAATTTACCATTTCGTATCGACTTGGCACAATTCGAATTCGAATTGACTTGGGATTAGTGACGTATAATCTTTTCCTATGTTTATCAATTAATCCAGTGACCTTCAGTGATTATTGAATTTTCACATAAATTGAAATAACAGATTATGATATTATATTATTGAGTATTCTTGTTCATATAATTAGGGTACTGTAACATCTTTTCATTATAAATTTGTATTTATACAACACCTTCCAAACATTTCGCTCAATACCCTTTCACTTGTGAAACCCAGCCGCCTCGCAATGGCTGAAATTTTAATATCAGAGCGGAGAATAATCTTTTTCGCGTATTCCAGACGGTAGTGATACATATAGGCGCGAAAGTTACGGTTAAGCATTGCGCGCGTCGACACGGCTAACTGCTTGGGTTCAATTTCGGCCAAATCGGCTAAAGTTCTGAGCCTTAGGCCAATACTCTTATATAATTTGTTGCGAATAATAGCGCGCTCCGCTTCGGATCCCACGATGGGTGTGACATACTTCAAACGATATCGCATGGAATACGATCTTGGTAACGGGATTTTCCCGCTTCCTCAGATCCCATTCGAATACTCAGGCGTTACATGGGATCCGGATCTTCTTGATCAACATGCCGAAACCAAGTTTGAAAGTTTTCGGTTTGAGATTGATGCCAATGTTTTTCCTTGCCTTGGAAATCTCGACGGCTGCCGCAGGTTAATGGGCGAAATCTCATCACGGCAAAACTTCTTGCCGAAAAAAACAGGTACTTATGTATTATACAAGAAACACTCGAGAATTTGGATCGCAAAGATCAGATAAACACTCGAGAAATCGGATCGAGAAGATCAGATAGGACAATAACTGGTTAGTTTGTAAGGTCAAACTTTGCAGAGTACATGTGGTGGACAGCAGTATCGAAAAAAGTCAGAACTTATTTCAACGCGATTCTTAATGACATTTCTGCGTTCAGGGCACATAATTCTAAGTTTTAGTTTTCACAATTTTGCTAATACAAGAAATCTGGGGAAGGTAAACATGAAGGGTGTGCGGCAGCACAGGATGGCTGGCCCCCCGCCCAACATTACACTTCCTGGCTGAAGGGCCATGAAACGGAGATCAGCACGGCTTGTAGGGAAGGTAGAAGTCCAACATCATTTTTAAGAAATATAAAAATTCCTTTTTACAATATGTTTGATTAACTTAAAAAAACAGAGCTTTTCTGATGAAAGCAAATAGCTAAGTTGAAACTTAAAATGAAGAAAAATTACTGAAATGAACATGATTGTGATCATGATGATCTGGTGAACAGGTGTCGTGACAAAGGCCATAGCTGGCTATGCCAGTGTCTGTGGGCACTTTGTGCACTATCCCTGATTCAAGGAAACTAAGTAATGTTCTATAAATAGTAACTCGATCATGTTGAGGGAATTGCCGCTCCAGATCACTGCAAAACAAGGTTCTATTTTCCTCCAATAGAAAACCAAAAACATCCAATCGACAATCCGTGACTTTCAGTCCATGAGTGCGCACGATCAAGATCAAGTCGCCGTGTTTTAGTACATCGCTATTCTCGGTGTAATGCAAAATATTGGCATTGTTACCAGAGCCCACAATGGTGCCATACGCTGGGTAGCGAGCGCCATTCATGGCATAATGGTGATGGATCTCAGCCTCTAACTGATACTCAGTAGCGCCAGCTCTGGCAAACTGCATGGCTCTCACATGAGCCTGCGCGCTGATTTTTGCAGCTTGTCTCATTACAGCTATTTCGGCATCAGACTTGAATAGGAAAATATTCTATGGGACTGTTCGAAAACAGAAAAATACATCGAAAAATGGTTCCAATCATCTTATAGGTTATTGTCTTCTGCTCGTGATAGTACCGATTTTGTTCTAAAAGCAATATCCTTCATAGAGTACACTTGTGTAAAAGAGTTAGATTTTTAAGCAAATAGAGGAAATAGAGCAAAATCCTAACAAACATTTTGTAGCATCTTCAAGAAGCTACGGCCTGATATTAAAAGAAGCATCTTCCGCCAATGAATACGATAAAGAAACAAACGAGGTGGCCCCTGCCGTCGCTCGGGTCACAAGCCGCGGTTATGTACGCAAGAATCTTTATATTCTGAAGGGCGGACGCGGCGACCATGCCGGCAAAGAAGCTGCGCCGACAGGCGCGACAATGGCCAGCACAGCGCCCGCCAGCAGCAGCACAGCGACGTTGACCACCACGCAAACGGCAATGGCCGTCGAAACCTCTGCCTTTGTTGAGGCCCGGCTTCAAGGCTATGAAGGCGATGCCTGTACACTATACCAATGGCCTCCGTAAGGCTTCATGGCCCTTAATATGGAGGGTGAATTTAAAACAAATAAGCCAAAGAATTTACTTCATTAAATTACTATAATAATACATTAACTCAAGCTGCAAGAGAAGACACCAAACATTGATTGATCCTCACATTCATAACTTATCCATCCTTTGACCCATATCCAGTGCCTAGGGCAAAGATAGCTACCAGCCAAGCCCCGGTAATAATAATAATAAGTCTAATAATAACAAAATAAAAAGGCGTTGGTTGTGTTGTTCCTGCTCCAACGCGTCAATGCGCTGCTGTTGGGCACGCGCTTGATATTGTTGGCGCAACTCTGCAATGACCGTTTGGCCCTCGGATGTAAAGAGGGAGTCGTGTGTTGCTTTGTAGGCACGGTGTGCTGCCAAGGCGTCCTCAATGCGTCCTTGCTGCTCCAAAATGGTTGCCCGCTGTTCATGAGCATCACGCACAAACGGCAAGGCACCTACGGAGTCGGCAATGGCGAGGGCATCAGCCAGCACCTAGGCTCCACACTACTAAATAGGGTTAAACTACATCATCCTGTCCTTGATCCCACCATCTCCTCCACCGAGATGGGGTACCAGGTCTTCTGGTTGACTTTTTGCAGAGTTGATAGATGGGTCGATCCTCTACATGGGCCATAAGGCTGCGCCGCCGTCGGAGGATGTACTCCTCTATGGGGTGCAGTCCTACCTCTTCCAGGACTCCAGCCACTGGGGGGTATTCCCATCGATCCTCAGCTTGGATACGCATACCCTTCTTCTGGAGAAACACTCACATATTGCCCAGGCTTTACCTTTTTTGCAATATTTGGCGCAGCAATATCTAAGCGTTTAATATCTGTGGCAAGAATTTGTTTATTTATAACTTCAAACATAGACCTTATTTATTCAAAGCAGCTAATACTTGCTTTAAACTTTGTGTATTGAGCACATCGTTTTTAGTTAACCAACCGCGTCTTGCAATCGAAATCCCATAAGGCATATAATCCATATGCTCACAGCGATGGAGGGGCTTCTCCCCCCGTGCAGCCTTTCTCCCCTCATCGGGAAGAGTTGCCCCCTTGCCGTTCAGCGCGTCCGAGATCACCGGCCGAAACCGGCTGCCACTCGGGCGTGCCTCGACTTCGAGGCTTTGCTCCACACGAGGTCGCGTTGCCTGCGGCTTGGTGTTACCCGCCTCGCAGCTCGCTCCCCTCCTCGGGTTTTTGTTCCCTCCGGGCGCTAGCCACCACCGTGCCCTGCAGTTCCCTGCGGGGCTCCGCTCATAGTTTTGACCTAGCCGTGTTTGAAAGGAAAAAAATAAATTGTCTACGTAACCAAAGTTCTTCTTTATTGTTGATGTTCCCGTTGTATTCAAAACATTTGAACGAATAGAGTGCATAGGAGCTGCAGGGGAAACTATGAACTCCGGCTTTCCAAAAGGCTCCTTTTTAATAACTATAGCCTTAGAAAGCATGTTTAAAAAGCCCTCCGTTGATGATTCATTTCAATCGAAAACTGTTGTTTAAAGCACTTTAATGCCAAGGAAGGGCTTGGTGAGATAGGCATCGGCTCCTGTTGTTAAGCCTTCGATGGCATCCTCTGTGCTTGCCCGAGCCGTTAACAAAATTAGCGGGATCGTGTCCGTCTCGGCATGGGCTTTCAACGCACGGCTGAGCGACAACCCATCCATGTTCGGCATCATCACATCCGCGAGAATCAAGTCGGGCATATGCAGCTTGGCCTCGGCTAAACCCTCCTGTCCGTCGGCGGCTTCGATCACGCGGAAGTCAGGAGCGAGGATGTTGGTTTTTCTTTCTCTTCAGTCTCGTTGTTGCACGATATGCTGACGATGGTAAATGGTATCGTGCATGGATTAAATCAATTTGTCTTCAACGTCAACAAGCGATTGTTTTCTTTGTTGATTATGGAAATGAAAGTAATATTCCATTTTCGGATATTAAATCTTGTCCGGAATCCGTTCGAACACTTCCTTGGCTTGGAATACGTGTTCGATTAATCAATGAAACAATCAGTCATGAAGAATTAGCAACATTCTGGAAACCAAGTTAATTACATTTGAAAGAAGAACAAACAGAAAAACACGATTCTCTGACCATCCTACTTGCAAAAAATACGTAATTTCTAAGTTTTGTAGATACAGGCTTGAATCGTTTGTCCAGGGGCTCCCAAAATTTTGAATTCGATAATGTAACTTTCATCCAGATCACATTCCTTTTTGAGTGTACTTTCCTCTTTTTTATTAAATTATGCAGATCTACTTATGCTAATAACTCTGATGGGTACATTTAGACTTCATCAGATTCGAACCTGCCGGTCCCCGCAGGGCCTTCCTCATGGCCGCTTCCAAACCCTTCACCCTATGTCCCCACTGGTTGCGCCCCGGTTACCCATACCAGCTTCGCCCGGACTGCCAAAGCTGATCGGGCTGCTTTCAACAGGATCAATAAGGCGTTTTGCGGGCGCGGGAAAGCGCCGCGCGTTGGCCGCATCGCCGCCGAATCCGGCATGGCCACTGCAATCACCGCGACGGGGTTGCCCAATCAGGGCTTTTCGTCGACATTTTTAGATGGATCGGGACCTTGCACGGAAAACGACTTACTACATCCTCCTCTATACTATGGGCCATTGGGTTCGTGTTCTAATTTACTGTGAGAGGACTTACCGGAGTTGTATTATCGGACTCCAGAATTAATATTATTCTTCACGATATCTATTATGTAGTCGCCCATTTCCACTACGTTCTGTCAATGAGTGCTGTCTTTGCTATTATAGCAGGATTTTTACATTGATTTCCTTTGATAACTGGGTTGAGAATGAAAGGCAATACTGGTAGTTCTACTTCTGCTACTACCTTTGTCGCAACTATTTTTAAGGTTAAGGACATTAGGATGAAATGTTAAGAAGTATATGAATGTACAGGTTATCAAAAGAGCGTATCGGCAATGTCTTAGCAATGGCTAATTGTATTAAGTTGAGTAGCAAAACTGCTGCTGTCACTACAGCAATACCTAAGGGTATTAATGTGAAACTTTCAGAGAACATTTCTGTTGTACGGATGACAACCTGCCATCTGTATGGCGAGAACCTTCGGCATCACACCGGCACAGTCGGCCGACTTTTTTCCGTGTTGGGTCGCAATGGCATCGGAGTCAACGCCGTGGCACTCGGTGCCCTCGAGATGAGTGTCTCGTTTGTCATCGAACGTTCCATGCTTCGCAAGGCACTCAACGTCCTGCACGATTCCTTCTTCATGGGCAATCGCGAAGAACTCAACCTCTTTATTTGCGGAACCGGCACAGTGGGCGATCAACTCATCCGCCAGCTCGCCGCTCAAACACCCAGCAGGTCGTGGCGCACGTCCGCGGACGGGTCGAAGCGGGCTGGCCGGTGCCGCTGTCTCCTTCGCTCGCCGGCGGCCAGCTGTTCGGTCAGGTCGCTGGTCTGTCCGACCCGCGCGTCAACCCGGCCCTGCCGGTCACCGCGTCGTCGGCCGTCGCCTTGACGATCGGGCCCGTCGTACCGCTCGACGGCTTCCGGCGGATCAGCGGCGATCCGACCAAGCCCGATGGCGCCAAGTGGTCGTACCGCGGCGTCGTTTTGATCTTGGCTCTCCGCACATAAATAATCAAAACGAAATTTGCATATTAATTTTTTTTGGTTAAATGGTTTTCTCATAGTTTTAATTGGAAGATTTTGAGAAAAAGGAGCGAGGGAGGAGGCCTACTTGCCCTCCAATTTTTTATTACTTAAAAAGGCAACTAGCACTATTAATTTTATAATTTTTACAAATGTTTTCATTAGAGAAAATATACGTAACTTACGAATTAACTTACGTAACGAATTTCTATATTCGCCGAGTTTCCCGAGAGCATACTCTGAAACGACACACGCATCTGAGTAAATCAAAAGATTCTATCTGCACTTTATTTTTCTAATTATTACAATGTCTCGGGAGTGACATAGGGATTGAGTTGAAACTTTGAGGGAGTATTGAATGAATAAATGAATGAATGAATGAATGACTGTATTTAAAGCCGTTTTTCAGGCCGTATCCATACATATGCAACAAAAAAAAAACTAAATCATGGAACACTCGACTTTCGAATAATAAGATGGTCGGTCATAAATCTTTGAATAGTTTTTTTTTATCTCTAATTGCCTCCAAATGGCTCACAGAACTGATAGACTATTTAAATTACCCTTACTCTATGCATATCTACCTTAGTTCTGCCCTAGGATGGATGATAGACAATCATAAACAAGCGAAATTAATCATTTTTATGCAACTCTGAAAAAGTTGTGTCAGCTTTACCTCTTACAGAGACTATCAGTCTTAGCTTTACTCTAATTAGCCATGGCTAGGGTCTCAAGATTGTTTCGCAGTTTTCAGGAGGAAACCTAAGATTATTTTGCCATTTAATGCTCTTGCGCGAGATTAATTTGTTTGACATAGATGGTGGTATTCGGGAATTCCCTTATTTAGAAATAACATATACAAAATCCAACATTGCCTCCCTTCCCCCTACCTATATTTTGGAAAATTTCCTTTTTGCGTAATTTTACTTTAACAAGTCGAAAAACAACCCCCCCCCCCCCCCCCCCCGCTTTACCACAAACCTAATTCTCTGGCTGGGTACTTCCCCTCTTTTAAAAATCATATTCATAATCTTCATTAACTTATTTCTAACCTCAGAGCCACCATATTTGAGAAACTCATTTACCAAACTATCAGCGCCTGGGGCCTTATTATTTTTTAATCCTTTTTTTACTGTTGCTAACTCTTCCTCACGAAACAAATCTTCCTTCACATCCAAAGTATCACAAACTTTTTCATTTTCCTCAATATCTTCTCCTGCAACTGTATCTCGGTTTAGCACATTCTCAAAATGCAATATAATATATTTTGTTCAGATACACTGATATTTAATATAAAAGAAACAAAAATAGACTTACTTTTCTGTGCAGGACTTCCAACAGAAACTGAAAAACAGAACGAAAATATAGTATGTGTGAGTGATGGATATCAATTAAAATACTGGAACAAAGCCAAATAGCAGATCTAATCATATTTGATATACACGAATTATCAAGAGAAGGTCACTTCTTTAAGAATTTTAGTTTTTTCAATGATGAAGCAAAATTTTTTGGTCTACTTCTTTTTGTTTACGCTAGCTGGTTCAGTATTTATGCTCCTGTCCATCTTAAAGGACTGAAGACAGATCATAGTTCATAAAAACAGATACTCGAATAAATTGCAAATAAATAAATCCAACTACAGCAACTAAAATACAATAAAACCACTGATAAATAAGTGACTTAAACACTTTTAAGAAAACAGGCTTGGTATAATCATAAAATAGGCTTACCATAACCTAGCCTAAACTATAGGCCATAGGCCTGATAATATGGGGACAGCAAAAACATGAGGCCATGGATTTAAAGCATGATCTATGTTACGAAAACATCTTAAAATACTTTAATAATAATGAAATGTATCACAGGGATGTCATGGGGCAGCCGCATATTGCCATGGTGGTGTGAACGGACATGGTGTATCATGAGAGGTGGCTTGCGAAAACACGAAGCAATGGCTTCAAAGCATAATTTTTATCAAGAAAATATCTGAAAATGCCTTAGGAATGATAATATGTATCACAGGGATATCAAAAGAGAGCGGATCCGTTCCAATTATGTCAATCTTGTATCGGGACTTGTGCTTATTTTTCCATCAAGTTTCATCCCGATCCCTCCACTCTAAGTGTTTTTCAAGATTTTAGGTTCCCCCCTCCAACTGCCCCCAATGTCATCAGATCCGGTCGGGATTTAAAAAAAGAGCTCTATGACACAATATCATTCCAAAAATCAAATTTTATTAAGATCCCATCACCTGCTCATAAGTTAAGAATACTTCATTTTTTCTATTTTATATTATGAAAAGATAAATTCAACCAATGGTATGGCTTCAATAGTAATACTGAAAAAGCTGAGCATGTTTAGTTCTATTTTTTTTTTCTTAACTGAGTCAGATGTTTGTGATATGTTTATCTTCTTTCCTATCTTTAAAGTATTCTGAATATGCAACTATAGATTAGGTATCGTGGCGAGTCAAAATCCGCTGCTTAATTGTAAGTCTTCTGCGCTGCTGCATATGGAAAAGCCTCTTGTTGTTGTAAAATAAGGGTTCCAAGTGTTTATTAAGAAGTCAGTGTGTGATCAGTTTGTTATTATCAGGAATTCCGATACGTAACCGTGAAGTAATGCCTAAATCTGTTGCGGATTAATGGTTGTATGTAGTAAATATATGTACAGTGTGTTACTATATTATGGTGGCATCAAAGTCAAGTGTTTATTAAGAAGAAAGGGTGTGATGCGTTTGTTATAATCGGCAATTCTGATATGTAACTGTGAAGTAATGACCAAATCTTTTACTGAATAATGATTGTAAGGACCGACATTAAAATTTAAAACGAACAGAAATTAGTTCGTATATGCAAGGGGTTGTCCCCTCCTCGACGCCTCGCTCTCTATGCTAAAGTTTTTAAAGGTAAAGTTGTGAGAAAGAGTCAAACTTTAGCGTAAAGAACGGGGCGTCGAGCAGGGGACAATCCCTTTCATAAACGAAATAATTCCGGTTCGCTTTAAGTTTTAATGTCGCTCCTTACTTTCAGTTGAAAAACTTCCAGTTTTTTATATTTAATCAATAAAATAAAAACATTGATATTTGAACTTATGAAAATCCTTATTGAATTTAGAATATAAAGATAATATAAATAAAGTTCAAACATTCAAAATCATTTTGTTCAGAAAGATGGACCTCCTGTGTTGCTAGGAATTTTGTGAAATCGCCACGATTCACTGTGTGCAATGATTTCAGCATCCACCAGGAGTCGGTAGTGCCCGCTTTGGGACTCATCTATCTATATTATTAACTTATAAATAATTTAAAATTAAAAGCTAATTAAAAGATAATTCATTCAATATGACTGTTTAAGTTCCATCTAACCAATTTCAATAGCCATATTTTATTTTCATGGTCCTTGGCAATTTAAACTTCATTAAATATTTTGTATTATACTCTATATTATAATTATAATCAATTTTAATATAACTCTTTCGATAATTATGATATATTTAATTGTATAATAATTATAGTATAATTATTTATTATAGCTTAATAATTATATACTGTATATTTATTAGAGTTTTGATCCCTGCAAACCCTAAAAAATAGAATTTTGATGCCAATAGTTATATCAAAAGAATCGCATTTTAATGCTCGATTCTGAGATTCCTGGCAGCTTTTCTTTGAGCCCCTGAACTAATAAATCGACGCTTACTACGTTTTCTTTGATGCTTTGTTTAACTGCTTCGTTGTATGCATGGATCTGAGCATAGCGATCAGCACTACAATTGGTAAGATTTGGAGACAAAAACTGCTTCACCATATTCGACGGTTTTTGTCCTCCATCTTTGTTTGTTAATTTGTCCTTGTTAAGGGGAGTTATAATTCCCGGACCCCCTTTCTGCTTCTTTCAATACAGTCCAAACTTAACGTATTCCAGTACCAGTCTATTAACGGAGTATCAGTGGTTCCCTTTATGTGACTGACTTATTGAAACTTATCGTAATCTTCGAAAGAAGATTTTGCATGCGATATGCCTAAAAAATGCTGTGTTTAATTTTTGTTTTTAGTAGATTGCGTGACCTTGGTGGCAAATAATAGTTTTTCAACTCAACAATCAAAATATTTACGAGCAGCCCTTACCCAAAGTCAAAACCGCGTCTCCTTCTATGGAAGACGCTTTTATCCTAAAAATTAAAGAAATCCTGGAGGGCCGCATGATGGACCCTCAATTCAATCTGGACGCCTTGAGTGATGAACTCCACCTTAGTCGTTCCAATCTCTATCGGAAAATCAAAGCCTTAACGGGCCGCTCTCCGGCCGTTTATCTTCGTTCCCTGCGACTGCAAAAGGCGAGGGAACTATTGCTATCCTCGCATACACAGCTTAGATACCAATACCAGTTTCCTGTCTCCAGCCGCTAGCATCGCTACCGCGCACTGAGTCCCAAAAATAAATCGAGTTTTCATAACTGTATATTTGTATCTAAGCTGTGCCTGAAAGATACTATTTCTCAAGATGCAGCTACTTTTCAAACTTTTCAAAACATGTGACATAAAAACGTGATTATTTTAGACAATAGTCCAAGTCTTACCTCTTCTCTAATACGTCGTAAAATGGTGTCTGTATGCAATATAATTTCTGTTCGTTTTAAGTTCGAATGTTGCTCCTTACTTTCAGTTGAAAAAACCTAGCTTCTTTTGTTTAATTTCTGATAGTTTTTGCTGGGTATTCCAGCTCCTTGGCAATGGAAAATTCCCTTCCCCCATGAAAATCCCTCCACAGAAAGATAAGCAACCCCCATCAGAAACCCCCCCCCCCCACAAAAAACCCATCACTACCCATAACCACCCCCCAACCAAAACCACGCCCCCCCACTCATACTCCTATCTCTGTCGGTTGTGGCCACTATTTCCGCGGCACTGGGGGCGAAGGCGAGCCACTGCACAGGTATGTTGATGCGCTGCCCCGGCTTGATCTGTTTAGGGTCCGCGACATTGTTATGGCGTGCGATGGCGGCAGCGCGCTTGCCACTGCCGCAAAATTGTCTGGCGATACTCCAGATATCATCACCGGGGCGCCAGGTATAGGCCCAGTCGTCGGCCCACGCCCGGGTACCGCACATGCCACCGATGATACTGATGAACAGGCAGAACGGATCCGCTCTATTGGGGGGGGGTAATTCTGAAAAATTTGAAAAAATGACGTATTTTTAACTTACGAAGGAGTGATCGGTTCTTCATGAAACTTCATATTTGAAAGGACCTCGTGACTCAGATCTCTTATTTTAAATCTCAACCGGATCCAGTGTAATTGGGGGGGGAAGTTGAGGGGAACCGGAAATCTTAGAAAACACTTAAAGCGGTGAGACCAGGATTAAACTGGATGGGAAGAATGAAAACCTGTCTAAGAATATGGAAGAAAACCCCTGAATTCCTGGATGTAGGTAAAATGAAAATTCGATTCTTTTTTGGGTAGTGGGGGGGGGGGGGGGGGAGAGTGATTACCTCAGGTTATAAGGTTTCTGCACTGAGCCGCTACTACCTTCAATTCTTAATCAGTTGGATATTAGAGGCATTCTGAGGATAAAACATTCGGAAATGGCTTTCACGGCATCACTTCATCATATTTATTGGAAATTAGTGGCTCATTTAATTGGAAATCATAAGTATCTAATTTCATGCTTCCTACTCGTGGGATATGAGTTTCTGAAAATCCTAATAAGTCCAATTCGAATCGTCTGAATTCGTCAGTCAAAATATCAATACCTTAGCCATTTCTTAATGTCGTAACATTCCAAGTTCTAATGTTTTTTCTTTTTAAATCATTGAAATTATTTTGGCCTCAGGAAAAGCATTGATCCCGGATACCAGTGCAGGACGGGGATCAACATATCATTTGCCTTATTAATATTAGTTCTAATAGCGGTATGGTATTAATCCTTAAAATTTACCACTCAATAGCCAAGAACTTTGAAGAACAATGGTTCAGGTTTGGTTCATCTTTAAGACGTTGCTATTATATTCTCAAGGACAATATACCAATTACAAAATAAGGTTTCTAACAATTCGTACATGACATATTGCCCTTGCTCATTGCGTACATAAAAAATTATAGCTGATAATAATAGTAATAAAAAAAAGAACTAGTTTCACCGGTGTTTTTTTTTTTTTTTTTTTTTTTTTTTTGGTGTTAAGTATTTTTGAAACATTTTTACACGAGTTGACTAGCTACTTATTGAATGCTAGTAGTATAGAAAAGGGGATTTCTGACCTAATTATCAACTCCAATCAATTTACCACCTTTCCAAGTCAATTGACACGATTTCTAAATAAACAATCTACATTTTCAAACGCTTTAAATCATGACTTTTACTGTCAAAAAGGTGATGTGATAAAAAAATAGTTCTAGGGAAATAATAAAAAGATACGGTTTTTCTAATTTTTTACACCGAGCGGTCAAAGAAGAAGAGGTCGTCAACACAAGAAATGGTGTGACAACATCTACGAATGGACAGGATTTACACCAGAACAGACTTTAAGATCAGCGGAGGACAGAGAGGTGTGGAGAGATGTTGTTCGTCAGAGTACTGCAACGCCAAAACGGGATAGAGAAGAAGAAGAAGAAGAAGAAGAAGAAGAAGAAGAAGAAGAAGAAGAAGAAGAAGAGGAAGATCAATCGTGAATAGATGTACAAGTAAAGAAGCTATTTTTCAGTTTTTTTTCCTTTTTTTAGTTTTTTTTCTTTTTTAGTTCTTTTAGTTTTTACCTTTTTTAACTTTTTATAGTTTTTTTTATTAGTTTTTAGTTTATTTTATGGTTTTTTCCATTTTTTAGATTTTTTTTAGTTTTTTACCTTTTTTTTAGTTTTTTTTTAGTTTTTAAACTTTTTATACCTTCTTTAGATTTTTGCTTCTTTTATATTAATGCTAAAGCTAAAGTTCGAACCTGGAACCTCTTGAACCTCTTACTCACCCTTGTTGCTATAATGACATATAAGAAATATCTCTTATAAGGTCGAATAAAAGACTTCGGATATGGCATGTATAGTTCGAAAATGACAGATTAAGCCACAAGATGATTGGTAAAACCTGAAAAATAAACATACACAAATATAAATGTATTATTTCTTATATATAATAAATATAATATATTATATTATATTATATATTATATAATATTATACATATATATATATATATATATATATAAATAGGTAAGCTTCCACGGAATAATTTTCTGTTTGTTTTAAGTTTTAATGTCCCTCCTTACTTTAAGTTGAAAAAAAACTTGTTTTTTTTTTTATTTACTTTCTGAACGTATTTGAATT
This sequence comes from Alatinidae sp. Z8VKAUB7J3, assembly GCA_010016025.2. Classification (NCBI taxonomy): domain Eukaryota; kingdom Metazoa; phylum Cnidaria; class Cubozoa; order Carybdeida; family Alatinidae; species Alatinidae sp. Z8VKAUB7J3. The sequence continues at coordinate 172,102,293 of JAAAKM020721499.1, read as the reverse complement.
AATGCATGTTTTGATTTTGGCTCACTGTACATGAATAATTAAAACGAAATTTGCATATTAATTTTTTTTGGCGGGGGGGGCTAAGTGGCTTTCTCATAGTTTTAATCGGACGATTTTGATAAAAAAAAGGAGTTGGATAGAAGGCCTTGATGCCGTTTATAACCTAACCCAGATACCAACTCTATATATCAAATATTTAATTAAAATATACCTAAATTATAGTTTATCTCTCTCAGGCTAAGCGGTTTATCACTGAGTACATTTTGAAATTAAACAATTCGTGGTAAATAACCTGTAAGTAAGGAGCGACCCGGCTCAATAGTAATCGAAACCTAAAACAAACGGAATTTTGATACCAATAGATACAACAAAAGAATGGAATTTTTATGCTGACTTGAAATACATAAGTTTCAGACGTGAGTGACGTTACTAATGGGATAATGTGGGTAACTCAATCTACTAGTTACTACTTCACCTGTCCCAGTCAGGGCTGCCACAAGTGGGGGTCGAACCCAGGAACAACAACCTTCACAGGCCACTCATTAACGCCAACATCAATTCGTTCTTCACAGCCATCATTCCTAGAGCAGTAGGCCGGTAGGCCCCCTTTAGTCAAAAGGGATCGTCAGCTTGTTTATTTGTCCACATCGCATTGTAAACTTATGTAACGCTTTATATTTTGATTTTAAGAAGAATAAAAAATACCCCGAAAACAAAAACCATGAATACGCCCCTTGGTCTTCAGCGTTTCTTGGGTAAGAAGACTCAAAATAAAATTTCAAGGTCATAATTCTGAAAATCTTCAAGAGGAGAGTTCCTAAGACAAACCTTGTTTTAGTAAAATTCCATCACTTTCCTAACTCTGCCCAGGCAAGCATATAAATATATTATTTTATTTAGGAGCCGAAATGCATCCACAGTAAGATCAGAGGTAACTATGTCTTCGTGGACGACCTATTCCCCCACCTCCCCAGGAGGAGGGCTGCAAGTTATGAGCTTTGCCCAGTGTTTACATGGGGGGTCTGTGGGATTTGGTTACGTGGGAGAATCTTTCCACAAATGAATTTTTCATGGGGGAAGAGAATTTCCATGAAGGGGGCGCTGGGTTTCCCAGCATTATTTAAAAAAACAATCGGGAATTAAATAGGGAAACTTTTGAGATAGCCAATTTGTTCGGCATAGTCGAAATATCTGTTGTGAGAATACAAGGGACAATCAGAATCCATATGTAGAAGCCTGCCGCTTGCCACTATCTGGGGCCAGGTGGTGATCCAAAAGTTTGAAGCTTAATAGAAATTATGGTTATAAATTGGATTTGCTTTAATAGTCAAATATCTTGGAAAAAACTACAATATCAAAAGACAGCAAATTGTCTGTTGTGAGAATACAAGGGACAATCAGAATCCATATGTAGAAGCCTGCCGCTTGCCACTATCTGGGGCCAGGTGGACAACCCTGAGCGTAGACACAAACCAAAGTTAGAATTTTCATTTTCGTTTTTCAACCTTGAAAACAGGTCGATTTTTTCACTTTTTGCAACTTTTTTTCAATTTGCAACTTTTTTCACTAGTGATTTGCAGGCATTTTACCAAGATAGCTACAATATAAACATTTCTCAAAGCATTCACAATCTAAAATCTTACACCAGACGGATACAGAGGGTGCCAATTAACTAGAGGGGTGGCAAGGATTTTTCGAAGACACAAAGTGATGCTCAAATTCCTTAATTTTGAAGAAAGAATATTCTGCAAAAGTTTCCTGGGATAACTCCAAAAACAATGCAAATGCAGATAATTTTTGCAAACCACAATGGCCTGTCATCATAAAAAAAACAAAAGAGAAGAAAAGCAAGAATGTGGTTTTATAAGGCTAACACGAATACTGGATGCAACAAAACAGATACTCCAAGAAGACAACTTTTTCTCTTCTTTAGCAATATTAAAGAAAGTCTCAAAATCAAGCACCCACCGGGAATAACATACTATTAAATAAAACCTAAATAATACTTTAATGTCAAAGTAAAGATGTACCTCGTCCAAAAAAATTTCCATCCCACGTCTCACCTGCTATGCAATAGCCTCAAATCCTGACCGTTCAGAAGGACGAGAATTATTTAATCCAACAATTGGACACGAGGCCTATTCAAAACTTAGAAGTTCAAAAGAATTTTTTTTTCCTCAGATCTTAGAGTGACATAAATTACCTCATTTTCTCTTAGATGATATAATGGTGAATAAAATGGCTATCTCAGAATTTTGATCTGGTGACTTCGGATAAAATATGAGCGTGGGAGGGGGCTTAGGTGCCCTCCAATTTTTTGGTCACTTAAAAAGGTCACTAGAACTTTTAATTTCCGTTAGAATGAGCCCTCTCGCGACATTCTAGGACCACTGAGTCGATACGATCACCTCTGGGAAAAAAACAACAACAACAAAAAAAAAAAAAACACGCATCCGTGATTTGTCTTCTGGCAAAAAATGCGAAAAATTGACAAATTTATTCTAAAAAAAAGATTGTAAAAAAAAAGAAAAAAAAAAACAGGAAAGAGGGCTTTAGAAAAATCCGCCAGTGCCTTGGGCTAGAGAAATATGTAAATATAATTTACAAAATGTATAAAATATTTGTAAACATTTACAAATACAATTGTTTTAAGACACATTTTAAAGAATAGATAATGATGAACCAAGTGAATTAAAATATCCCTTAGGACAGGGACAGATCTAGAGCAAAATCTTGGGGGGGGGCCAACTTCATCGAGCCCCTAACCCAACCACCAGGGGCCCTAGCATCCAATTGCATCGGGGGCCCTAGCATCCAATTGCATCGGGGGCCCTAGCATCCAATTCCACCGGTGGCCCCTAACATCCAATTTAATCGGGTTTTCTAACCTTACCACCGGAGATCTAGCATCTAATTTCACCGGGCCCATAATCTAGCCAAACTACAGGCTGTTCCCAGTATCCAATTCTATCGGGGCCCACTAGCATCAAATTTCACAGGCCATACAAACAGATTTTTTTATTCCAATGCTCAATAAAACAAACAAAACCAAAAAGAGCTTTCCATCAATAACAATCCAGTGCAAATACTACTACTACTACTACTAACTTACTACAGCAAAAAGCCGCCTTAGGTCAACACAACTACGCACGCTCCTCTTCCAACCCAATCATATTCAATGCCTCCCTCTTTAAACCCTACCATAAAGTTCTCATTTCCTTTAAATTACTATTTATGACACCCTCCCATTCCTGACAAGGATCAACTGAGGACCAAAGGTGTTTGAAAACTAAGGTACTTCTCAATTATTAACTTAAGAGTAAAAATTTAGTCGACACATCCTCTACCCTTTTTAAAACCGCACTTTTCTTCTCTTTAAACTTTGTCTACAGCATCTCTAAGTCTAGAAAGAATCATATTACTAAGTAATTTGCTACCTACAGAGACCAGATTAATGCCTCGATAATTACGACACTCAGTCTTATCATCTCTCTTATATACTGGTTTAATTAAAATTTTCCACCTAAAAGGGATGTAAGTAGCTAAGAAGTCGGGGCAGTAGTCTCCAAACCATTTTGGCGATTTCCATTGCAAGGAGGAAGTTTCTCCATTTACATCAATAACCACCACATGATTATAATCAATTATTCTTTTAAATTCTCAAAAGCAAATCCATTTCCTTTACGAAGCGTAAATAGCATATGAAGGCACTTTCTTCTTTTATGTATAATTTACGGTCAAATACTCAAGTCATGCTCCGTTTTTGGCACTAATGTTAAAGTCCTTGCTTCAAAAATTTGAAAAACATTAGGACCTGTTTTAAAATGAGCTGTAAAAATACATGGAGTTTGTTTAACCTAGACAATAAGGTCATTCTAAAGCTTATAGCATTTCACATAACATCATAACAAGCTTATCAAACAGTTCGTGGTAACGAACTGTAGTAAGGGGCGACCCGGCTCAATAGTAACCAAAACTAAAAAAAGAAATTTTTATACTAATAGCTACATCAAAAGAATCGGATTTTAATGCTGATTTTAGTCAAAAAATTAAACCTGAAACGAAGAGTTACTACACATGCAAAGATTCTATTGAATCATAGGAGAGCGATAATCGTACCTCCCTGTTACCCCCAGACAAAAAAAGCTTGCTTCTCTATACTTCTGCATAATTTCACTGGTTTATGTGTGTTGTGTATTTATGTAAGTTAACAATTTTAATCCTTAAGTTCAGAGAAGCCGTTTTCAGTTATCGCCTGAGCTTTATATGCTCGCATATTTCCGATTTAAAATGCTCATTCACGAAAAATTTTTCCTGGAAACTCAAAAAAGCTGGAAATAGCCCCCAACAATTTTCCTGAAAAAATATCCACATACATAATTGCGGTAGCAAAGAGAAAGTAAGAAAAAATAAAAAGAATTTCGTATAGAAATTATGTCAAGTCTCCCCACTTTAAAATTTACCCTTGAAAGCTTACCCCCAGTAATGCACCTCCCATAATTAATTCCCTGCTTAACCATCACGACGACCGTTACAAGTTTGTAGATGATCTGTCCAGCGCTTGGAGCGCGGCAGCCACGATTGCCGGCGCGTCGAGCCCCGCATCGGCGACCTGGAGGTCGGGCTTGTCATGGTCGATGAAGCGATCGGGCAACGCCAAGGGCCGGATCTTGAGGCCGCCGTCGAGGGCACCCGACAAGGCCAGCTCGTGCAGGACCTGGGTCCCGAAGCCGCCGATAGAGCCCTCTTCGACCGTCAGGAGCACCTCATGCTCACGGGCCAGCCTGAGCAGCAGGTCCCGATCGAGCGGCTTGGCATCTGAAACCTAATAAAAATGGATAAATAACTAATTTTTTTTCGCGAACAACTGAATTTTTATTTGGTAAGTTTTTTATTCACCACACTTGGTAACAAAGCTTGCCTAACATTAAATTAATGTTTTATGAGGGAATTACAGTTAAAATACTTGAACAAAATGAATTTTCGAAACAGCTTTTTCGAATATAAATTTAAAAAGAACTGCTTGACTATTTCAATTAAGTCTTTGTTCATATTTCTATATTTGCCAATACTAACGAAATGCATCTGATACAAATTTTGAGTTGGCCATTTGCTGTCATAGAAACATCTAAAAGGGTTTATTTGATTGGAAATTGAAATGGTTGGTGCCCTTTATAATAGCCGAAAGTATTAAGAGGGCAACTAACCCCCCTCTTACTTCCACCATTTCCCCAAACATACCCCAATCAAAATTTTGAGATAGCTATTTTGTTCAGCGTACTTAATAGGTCGGGAATTTATGTCTTTGAGGATGAACACCCTCACAGCCCTCAGATAGATACATTCTTTCACTCTAGGTAACTCTTAAGAAAATGGTCTATTGCCTCCCTTAGGAAACGTTGGAGTAATTGAAGCTCAAGAATTTCGTCAAACCGAGCCTTTCTGCTTTCCTACTGGGGTTTGTCAGGGATGTACCATGGCTACTGAACTATTTATTTATGTCTAGTAAATTATATGTTTTACTACGTGATGAGGAATACCGTTATTCAACAGAACATTTGCTTTATGTTTTGTTACAAAATTTTAAACGATGCAAGGAGTTCTGTGGGGGTATCGGATAGACCGACTCTCGCGTTGAAGTCTCCTGCAATAGTCAGTTCACGAGAATGGTCAATAGTCAATGGTTGCAATAGTCAGTTCACGAGAATCATCACGAGAATGGGCGTATGCGGAAAGAATAGATACGATTGCAGGGCTTCCTGTAATCCTAATCCAAGCCAGTCGGGGAGAAACACGATCCCACTCAAGAAGTGCGTTTCTGGTTCTTTGGCTCATAAAGAAACCAACGCCATTAGTCTAGGCCTCTGGGTTTTAAGGTAAGGCCTTTTGAGATTTTGGTTAAGGTTAATTACAGGATAGAAATCAAAAAGGAAAATAAACATACCAATTTAAGCAGGCCTTATTTCTACTCAACGTTCTTTTCAAACGTAGCCTAACAGATATAACACAAAGGAAACATTCTGAATACAAGTTTTTGTCTAGGCTATTTTGTCTTTAAAAAAATATTAATTTTGTCTTCTTCATATGTATTTTGTAGATAGAATTGATGTCATTCCCAGAAAAAGTTATAAAAAAATACCTGCATTGATAAGTATCATAAGTATGGAACCAAAGTTTGATCTACTACTGCTACTACTACTACTACTACTGCCACCACTACCACTACTAGTGTTACTACTTCTACTACTACTATTACTACTACTACTACTACTACTACTACTACTACTACTACCACTACTACCACTACTACTACTACTACTACTACTACCACTACTACCACTACTACTACTACTACTACTACTACTACTACTTTCTGAAATTGAGCAATTAATTAACAAATCACCTTCAATTGTACTTGCTTACAATAGTATGAGTCATATTTCAACGAAATGCAGTAATGGTAATCTTGTAACCATCTGTTGCATCACAGAAAAGGCACCATGATTTTTAAGCTGCTCCCTCCCTGCAGAAAACTTGAGAGCATTGACTTTGGAAGAGGTCACTATGTGTTCACCAAGGGAGTTGCACAAGCTGACACCTCTATTGCAGAAAAACTTTCTCCTTATTCTGGATATAGTTATATTAGAACTGACTATGAAAATCCAATAAATAGAAAATTTTACATGCGATTAAGTAGGAAATAGGTTACTATAACATTCGATTAAGTAAAGGGATCAAGTACAATGTTACCAAACTTTAAAAAAAAGTTGATCTAAAAGTAGGAAGGGTTAATCCGCGACCCCCTTTGAACATTTTCCGGCCCAAAATAATCATAAATCTTGTTTGAGTGGATTTGCCTTGCCGGTAGCGTTTAAATGTTAAAATATTAATAAAACATGAGAATACAGAAGTTCGTCACGTAAGCTAATTTGTAAGTTACGTATATCTTTTACTAATAAAAACATTCCTAAAAAATTAAAAGTTCTAGTTGCCTTTTTAAGTAACCAAAAATCGGAGGTCAGCTAGGCCTCCTCCCCCGCTCCTTTTTTTTCTCAAATCATTCGATCAAAACTATGAGAAAGCCATTTGGCCAAAAAAATAAACATGCAAATTCCGTTTTAATTATTCATCTGCGGAGAGCCAAAATTCTTCGACAGATCGCGCAGTTCCAGGACCGGAGTGTTCTGCAGGCGATCGGTCATAGCGCCGCCGCCGGCTGAGGCGGGGTTTCGTAGGCCCCCCAGATGGACTGGTCGTAGTCCACCATGGACCCGGTCATGAGCCCGGACTCGTCGCTGACCAGGAACGCCACGGCGCGCGCCACCTCGTTGGGATCGATCAGCCGTCCGAAGGCCTGGCGGGCCGCGGCCGCTTCCAGCCAGTCGTCCGGCGCGCCGTGATACTCGTCTGATTTCTTTCAAATCTGTTTTTGCGACCTCTTCCTTTTTCATTTGGAGACAATGGCCAAACGAACAGATGGCAACAGATTTTGAATAATCTTAGGGTGAATATTCTCTTATCCTCAGTGCATGCTCCTCCTTCACACTAATCTACTTAAAGCTTAACTTCTTGCCCTCTCAAGTATAGTTCTGATTTCTTTCAAATCTGTTTTTGCGACCTCTTCCTTTTTCATTTGGAGACAATGGCCAAACGAACAGATGGCAAGATTTGATGGAAAACGAAAGAGAACAAGAATTGAGATTGAAAAAATGCACAGATCCCACAACATGAAGCTTAAAGTTACGGTTGAACAACAGCAATAAGTGGAGAGCGCTGACCAAAGATTCCAGGGCCCCCGATTAATGTTTTTGACGTAAGGGAACAAGGACAGTTGTTGAGATACAGTGTCGACATTTGCATTTGGCCCCGTTGGATTGTCGTGTCTCCTTGCTGTTGTCAAAGGTATCAATAATGTGCTTAAACATGCATCCCGAGTTGAAACAACCCACCACAGCCCTGGCGTTTAGTTCTAAGTTATGCTCCAGGAGCATATAAGGTTGTTTTATGGAATGGTTGGTTGTATAAAACTGTGGATGGGGCTCATCTGATTGGAAATTGGTATTTAGAGGGCCCTTTTTAAGCAGTCAAAATTTATTTGAGGAGGAACCCCCGCCAACGCCTGTCATTTCCTAAAACAAACATCCAAACAAAGTTTTGAGACATTCATATTTTTCCGTATTCCTATGAAAAATCTAAACCGTATCCAGATTTCGATTTCAGTCTAAAATGTGTCAGAATTATCTATAAGAAAATATTCCGTAGCCTACTAATCATATTTTCGACACTCTTAGCGTAAATTTTGATTTTCATAATTTTGATTTCATAAATTTTCATAATGGAGATGATTTACTAGTATATTTATAACGATCAGAAAATTTTGTATTTCATAGATTTGCAATTTCCTATTTTATTTCCACTTTTTTGAAAGAAGACGAAAAAAATCGAAAATAAAAACTACCACTAACAATGTTACTTACATTAGTACTGACAAAATAAAAATAAATCAAGCCAAAGTAAATACAAGCCTACAGCATCAACATAAATATACAAAAAAAATAAATAAACAAAAAATAATTCCCCGCAACATATTAAACACAAAACACAATTCATTAATTCTGAAAAATTAATTTCATCACTGCTTTGTTAAGTTTTTTTTAATAATTTTAAAAACTCTCGCTTATTGCTACATTCTCGTACTGATACCCGCTATTGTATGTTTTCATTTTAGTTCAGTTGCAAGTGGAAAGGTAAAGGTTACCTTTAGCACAGTTTTTCATATGAAAACAAAAATGAAAAATTGTCATAGGTTTATAAGAAGCTTTTATTTCAAATTCAAAATTGTTTATGTTTGCTTAGTGCGTAATTTTGAGCAAAATTGTGTGTTTTTAAATGAAGAACTCATCAACAACAGATTTAAAAGACTTGAAACTGTTTGCGAAAAAATTGTTTAAGAAACGTTCCTGTATTTACCAGAGAATGGACATTGTAGATGGTAAAAATGATATCCGCTTTGACAATCCTTTTGTCACTTCAACAAGCATGACTAGAAGTGAGAATTTTTTTCATTATATTTTGACGACTTCTACTCGGAGTCTTAGTTTATAATTTTAGTTTTTAGTTGGTAATTATATATACAATGAAAACTTCAATGAATACAAAGGGAAAACTATGCATTTTTAAAAACAATTTTTCATTTTGTTAAGGAGGTCAGAGTATGCTCCTTGCATCAATCCCGCTTTCTAGGGCTATAATGAGAGAAAGGTTGAGATGGCTTGGGCACGTTCTGCGGATGAAGGATGACAGATTGCCTAAGATCGTCCTTTTCGGCCAACCGTCAAAGACAAAACGGAAAGCAGGTCGTCCGCGGTTGGGGTGGGAAGATGTCATAAAGAAAGATTTAAGGGAAATGGGAACTTCCTGGGAGGGTGTAAAGAGGAAGACTTTGAATAGATTGGGACGAAGGAGGAGCGTGCGTAGCCTTTTGTAGGAAATTTTCGACTTTTCAAGAGAAGGAAAAAACAAAAACAATTCTAGTACTTTTTTACAACATTTAAAGGTCGGTAGAAAAAAGTATATAATTTGTCAGTAATTTTTCACGCCACATGTGTAAATATTTCTTAGATTTATCGTCTTTTCCCACATGCCGTGTTCGGACTCGCCTATAAATTCCAATAAATTCCTATATTCTAATATACTCCTATAAAATGCCTATATTTTGGCTAAAATCCTATTATTCCGTCACAAAATTTTTATTTGATGTGTTTGGGGAAATGGTGGGTGTGGGAGGGGGACTGGCCCCTCCAACCACTTTCGACTATTAAAAGGGAGCTGGCCCTTTCAATTTCCAATCGAATGAGTCCTTTCGAAGTTTCTACAACAACAAATGACGATCTCAAATTTAAAATCAGATGCATTTCGGGAGAATACGAGGTGGGGGGGGGGTACTCTGAATCTTAAAAAGAGCATTAGAACTTCTGATTACCAGTCCAATATGCTCAACATCCCTCTCAACATTCCCTGGATACATTCTTTTGAAAATCTGGATTCACATTGTGTGTTTTAATGTATTTCAACGTTCTCTGAAATGTTCACCTTTATACCTTTAGCTTTAGCAGCAGTAGTGGTAGTAGTAGTAGTAGCAGTAGTAGTAGTAGTATAAAAGTAATAGTATTAGTAGCAGTAGTAGCAGTATTAGCAGCAGTGTCATACAAGTATTGTCTTTTGGTCAGTTTATAATCCCCTACAACAAGCCTTCTAATCTTGCACTTCACCAAGGCTCATAATAAAGCTCCATATGTGTGGCGGAAATACAAGTAATTTATATTGTTACGTCCGTTATACGTCGATGAGTGTGTGTCTGTCTAAATTCCAGTATTTTAGTGGTTTAATACCTTTTCTTTCAAACTGATGTTAATTGAGCTCTTAAAAGGCAATTTCATTTTAGGTCACCTTTGTCGGCAATATCTTCAATCAAAGGCGGTGTCATCACAGGGAAATCCTAATGAGGCCAAATCAGTTAAAAAAAAGTCATGGCCTTCTTTCGGTTTTTTGTAGACTTTACGGTTTTAAGTTCAAACTGATCAGCGTAGATGTTTAAACCAATTCTGTGCCTCTCAAGCCCCTCCCCCTCTCTCCACACAATTAAAAGGAAATCAACATGTTTGATCCTTCTAATCAAGAAAGTGATCCTGAAAGTTTTGAGCCAATCAAACACTAAATTTCAAACAAAACCCCCCGACAGTTGGCAATTTGTCCTATTTACACTCCTTGACCACGTAACTTTAGAATAAGTAAACTTTCTCTTCTCATAACTTTAAATCCAAAACATACGCCATAAGTCACTAGAATACGTAACTTTAGAATATTTAAACTTTCTCTTCTTATAACCTTAAATACAAAACATACGTCATAACGTCATACGTCATAAGTCACTACAATACGTAACTTTAGAATAAGTAAACTTTCTCTTCTTATAACTTTAGATGCAAAACATACGTCATAACTCGCTAGAATACGTAACTTTAGAATATATAAAATAACCCTCTAGAGCTCCCGGGAAAGATTTCTTTGTTATAAATTTTGTCCAACAAATAGTATTTGTTGTTGGGAAGTATGCGTGCATTTTAAGGGCTGGGAGGGGAGGACACATTTTCTGCTAGGAGGATTGTTCACGAGAAGCTTCCACTGGGTGAATTTTTCATTGGAAGTTTTACACCAGCTGAATTTCCCAGGATTCCTATATTGAATATCTTTATATGTCTTGCTTTCACTTTACTGGTTCAATTTTACGCGATTTGACGTCTTCTGGCTGTGATTGAAAACCTGCCAAATTTATTCTTTCTTGTATTATTTCGCCTTTACATAAGTTGTAATTTGTCTTTTAAGAAAATGTAATTTTTTCCATTTCACATGAGTGAGCTCAAGTGATTGTGTATGCAAAGGTGGACCTCGATAAGAGGTGGACCTCTGCTAATTGGCAGCCAATATATCTGCTGTTTGTATCTAAATTCTTTGGAAAGGCTCTGCTTTCATGTCTACCTGCCTTTTCAGAACGCCGATCCCAACGACCCCTACGTCGAGCTCACGTCTGGCACACAAGACGATAATTATTGGGATATATACTGAGATAGTCATCGCGTACCCGCAGACAGCGATACAACGGTTCTTGTATTAAGTTTCCACCGGTCGAGGTAGGCAGTACTTAGCGCAAGAATGAAGATCGGCATAGAAAGAAGATGGCGAAGGTCAGAGTACATTATTATCAGCAATTCGCGGACGATGTCTCGGATCGTCCTGCTGCGGCATCGTTATCTTTCTGGTACTATATGGCTCATTTTTCAGTTTTCACGGTCAGTTCGCTGAAACTGGGAAAATTGGCTCCATTTTTGAAGCTGATGTGACCCTGAAAAGGGTTCAATGCCACAAGCAACTTATTAACGAAGTATCTTTATGGTACTATATGGCTCATTTTTCGGTTTTCACCGTCATTTTCACTTGAACTGGGAAAATTGACTCCATTTTTGGAGCCGATGTGACCCTGAAAAGAATTCAATGCCACAAGCAACATCCAATTTTGACCCTATAACGAGGTCATTACAAGTCAGACACAGCCTCTAGAAAACGCAAAGCTGTCATTACAGTGATGAGCATTCTTTAACAAAAGTTAAAGAGATAGCAGAGAAAATAATTTCTGTCACTGCACCAAACAGAAGACTGTTATATGATAGATGTCTCAGCATTTGAAAAACGAAACAAGGATAGCATTTTCAATGTTAAATTTAGTTAGCAATAACGCAGTAGGATACTAGTTTATACCATGCCATATATAGATCACGGATGCGTGTTATTTGTTGGTTTGTTGTTTTTTTTTCCCAGGGGTGATCGTATTGACCCAGTGGTCCTTGAATCTTGCAAGAGGGCTCATTCTAACGGAAATGGGTAGTTCTAGTGCCCTTTTTAAGTAACTAAAAAAATTGGAGGGCACCTAGGCCCCCTCCCACGCTAGTTATTTTTCCCAAAGTCACCAGAACAGAATTCTGAGATAGCCATTTTATTCAGCGTAGTCAAAGAACCTTATAACTATGTCCTACCAATTGGAGGGCTACGACGACACATGGCAAGACGTGGAAACCCAGCGCCAAGCCACGTACACCAACGTGCCGCCGGGGGATTATACGCTTTATGTGCAGGCAGGTATAGGCGGTGTATGGCATGAGCAACCTGCCGTCCTTCGCCTTCGCCAATTGCCATTTTTCTGGGAAACAGGTTGGTTTATTGGGCTATGGCTCCTTGTAGGTGTATTGGCAACGTATGGTTTGGTTCGGTACCGCGTGGCCCAGGTCGAGTTTCTGGTAGAAGCAATTATTATATTTGTAAAGAGCATTAAAAAGGCATTGAGTGGTATATTCACTTTATATGAAAGCCAGTAATATGCCTACTGTTTGCTATAAATTTACCAAAATACCTTCCCAGGACATACTTTAGCCTGTAGACCCATCCCTGAAAGTCTCATTTTCCTAACCTAAACCTTTTCCGAGATATCAAGAATTCAATCAACTAGAATTTTATCATAATTCCTGCTAAACCTATTCCAGAGGCCTAGAAGGAACTCAATTTGGGAAAAAATACTAAGCAATATGCTGGTGACATTTCCAGGGATGGTTTGAAACTTTTTATTTCCTTTTCGTAACAAATTCAAAAACATGTCAAACTTGTCTTTAAAAAAAAATGAACATAGGAAGATAGGGAAAGTCCCGTCCTCAGAACTCTCAAAAAAGGATTTTTAGAATACTAAGGCTATTACAGTGGTAGTGGCTGAAGAATTAGTATTTATTTTTCATAATATTAGTGCGCTTTTCTATCCAATTCTAATTGAATAAATAAAATTGAAAAAGTAAATTTCTTTTTACAATAGATAAAATTCGAATAATTTAATGTGTATTTTCATTTGAATGCTGTAATAAATGAAAAAGAGAATATTTGTAATATAATTTGCTCTTAGTGAAGCACCAATGATGCAGTAGGCTTTAGATTTTTAAAGTTAGGAAAGGAGACAGTAGCTAAATTCTTGTTTGTAGTGAAACTAAATTTGTTGTGAACACTCTTGGGAAGAAATAAGGTTAGTAAAAGAAAAAGGAAAGGAAGGAAGATGATAAATTATAAAAAGAACAAAAGGCCATTGATCTGATAAGTAGCCTATCTAGGCAAGGGGCCTAAATGACCATATTTAACACTATGATGCTTGTGTGTGTGTGTTTGTGGGGGGGGATCTATCAAAACAGAAAAAGATAAGTGATTGTTATGAAAATAATTGTAAATACCATAGCATTTGGGTGAGGTTAGGACTGGTGGCTTGTTCCCCCCTCTTCCTTTATATTTCCAAAAAAAACTTTGTTTCTAGAATTTCGACAAACTTAAAGAGTTTGTCGTATTCTACAATGTGTTCTACAATGCAATGAATGGAGGGTGACCTGACCAACATGTTTCATATTCTACTATTTACTTCCAGAATTGAAGTGATTGTGTGACATATAGGCCTACTCCCTGTCTATATAACCCTACTCCCTGTCTATGTCCCCCATCCTTCGTGCCTGAGTAAACAAATTCTATGTCACCTAATTTCATGCTTCCTACTCCTAGGCGGCTATTATTTCCATGGGTTTTCATGGTGAGTTTTGAAGGTTCTTATGGGAAGTGTGATCGTATAAACTTTGGAGGGGACTTATCGGATTGGATATCGACAGTCTGATGCACTTTTTAAGAATCAAAAATAATCGGAGTGTAACCAGGCTTCCATTCCCATCGCACCCAGTTTTTCTTAAAAGCATCCGATTAAAATTTTGAAATAGCCCTTTTGCTCAAAGAAGTCCGAAAGAAAAATAACTATAACTTAGAGGTTGATGTACATATAAATGTCACAAGAAACGTAAAACACATGAAAAAATGAGTTGAGATAATAACCTTTTCTTCTGCAAGGAGCAGCAAAGAGCAGCAAAAAGCAGCAAAAAAAATTAAGAAAAAATATTGTTGTTTCGAAGCAAAAGTTGCCTATCTGGTGGAAATCTGTGCGGAGCTGAACTCACTTGATCATAATATTTAAGAATGAAAAAATAATCTGAGTAGACTTCCAGGCTTAAACCAGAGGTAAGCAATTAGCACGGGACAAGGGTTGTAAGTTATGGCTCAGGATATATAGGGTTGTTATGGAAAGGGTGGTGGTCATATAGACTTTGGAGAAGGCTCAATTGATCAGAAATTGAATGTCCTAGTTACCTTCTTAAGAATTGAAAGTCATTAGAGGTTAACCAGCCCCAAATGTATCTAATCAAAATTTAAAAGTACTCTTAAAGTGAAATAACTATAATTCAGGGTCTGACAATTTTGCCACAGCACTCAACATAAGGGCAGTAACTTATGCCCTTCCTCAGCAAAGCAATACACAAAAATATAAAATATTACTTTCAATAGAAATACCTGATCACTAAAACTGAAATTTAAAATTAGAGCGTTCAAAATTAGCTACGGTCATTATGAAGAACTTCAACCAAGACTGAAGAAAAACAACACGAAACAAGCTAACTCATGAAATAAGGGTATATCAAATACCCTGCGACTGCAGCATCTATAATGTGGGAAGAACCCAACGAAATATTGAGAACGTCTGCAACAGTATAAAGCTGTAATTCAGCACTTTTATCGTGCTAAGAAGTATTTTTTGGCAAGTTTCATAAATAAAAGCATTAGCAATTGAACTAGCTTTTGCTGTAAAAGTTGTACGATTTAAGAATCTTGTATGAACATGAGGTTAAATTGGTCATTGGTGTATTGACGACTATTACCTGTCATGGCAACTTTATTTTGTGAATCTACGATATTTTTTTTTCAACAAAATATTTTTTTTGAACAAAACATTTTTTTTTATATTCCTGTTGCTATGAAATATACAAGGAACACGCGAAAGCACATGCTCTCCGATTTTATATTCACCCTAAAATGACGACTTTCAAGGCACCCTTTATTTTATGATTTTGTATAAAAATAAGAAAATATAACTTTTGTGTAGCTGTGTTGTATTTTTGTGAGTTTTGTCTTCTTTTTCATTCTTATTCATCTAATAGTTTTTCAACTGCTTATAACTTTCAATTTAGTAGTTTCTGATAGATGTTTTTATTTTCTCAAGTTTCTAAAATGTTGGGGAGTGGAAAAACCTTTCACAGAGTGGGAAACCTTTCACGAGAGTGGGAAACCTTTCATGGAGTAGAAAAACTTTCACAGAGTGGGAAACCTTTCACGGAGTGGAAAACCTTTCACGGAGTGGAAAACCTTTCACGAGAGTGGAAAACCTTTCATGGAGTGGAAAACCTTTCACGGAGTGGAAAACCTTTCACGGAGTGGAAAACCTTTCACGAGAGTGGGAAACCTTTCACGGAGTGGGAAAGCTTTCACGGAGTGGGGAACTAAAATACCCTATCGAGGAAGCATTTGCAGCGAATGTTCAACCTTTGCTTTGAAATGCCTGAAATAAAAGAGAAGTGAATCCGATTTATAGACATGGAAGTATTTAAACCACACTGCCTCACTATGACCCGCACTCAATGACCTCATCTTCTTCTTGCAAAAGCACATGGAATCCTAAACGGGCTCCTTTCTGCTTAAAACATGAGATCTTTATCATATATTTTCAAACAGTTCGTGGTAGCGAACTGTAAGTCAGGCATATAACTGAATTTGAATTTTCTACCTTGTCAATAAGATGTCCCGATAGCGATGAATAACAATACAAAACAACAAAACAGTTTTTCCCAATAAACAATTCCTTTTTTTATAGAAACTATGCTGACGAGCTACCTACTAAAATATACCAAAAATATACCGCTTAGAGCTATATTAAAAGGTCTATGCGGTCCTACTGAATGCGTATGTACATATTTGATCTACTGTGCCGATTGCTAAATGTTTGATTTTTGTGTTTACCCTATCAAGTTGAGTCTGTAAAAAGTAAGGATTCAGTATTAATTCAAGCGTCTAAATTGGTCTCTTACATTTTCTTGAAAAAATGCCGACGTCCGAGTTTATAAATGAATCATTTCCATTATTTATTTGTTAAAGCGACAACAAAAAGAAGAAATTAAACTCTGCCCGGAAAACCGGGCCATTTTACTCCACTGATCATTTAAACATATAGCCTAAAAGATGGCGTACTAAATATGGAATTGTGTGGAAATTATTCTGCCCGGGCAACGTGAATTGTTGCGGCAACCTTTATCCGGCTTCGCCGACTAAAGTGTTGCGAGAGCAACACTTTGGTTTTGTGTCTTCGCTATCGATCGGTAATTACATGATCAAAGGCTATTCCTTAGCGTTGAAAACACAACAACAAAATAGTATTAAAAGAAGAGACTAAATTGACTTTGGAGCCAGTTGAACTTTATCCTTTTCAATCGTAGACATCGTGACGGATGAAAACTCGGAACAATATCTTATATAATCAGCAGCTGTATTAAAGCAATGGAGGGCTAGAGAGAAAGAGAGAGAAAAGAGAAAGAAAGGAGCGGGGAAGTTTGATCTAGAGAAAGAAAGAGATTGAGTGAAACAGAGAGAAATAGGGGGAACTTATTAATAAAATTGCCTTTTCAAAATATATAAGGAGTTTTATTAGATAATATGTTTTGCCCCCATCAAAATCCCGCCCTCTTTACTTAAGCTTCCATCTTTAAAATAGAGATTCTTGATACTAAAAACTAACTTCATGCTTCAGAGCCATACTTGACCACTGTCATCACTGTAGCTTCCAATATTCTAAT
Source organism: Alatinidae sp. Z8VKAUB7J3 (assembly GCA_010016025.2). Taxonomy (NCBI): domain Eukaryota; kingdom Metazoa; phylum Cnidaria; class Cubozoa; order Carybdeida; family Alatinidae; species Alatinidae sp. Z8VKAUB7J3. The sequence continues at coordinate 172,084,990 of JAAAKM020721499.1, read as the reverse complement.
CTTGGATTGCAGACTTATCTTTCTATTCTTCCAAACTTTTTTTTAACTATGGAAAAACACCCTGAGCCTAACCTATTCTACTTTAACATCTTCACTGCTCCCACCATATTCACTAGTAATACTACCAAGGTAAGTGAGGCTCCCAACCTGATCAATCTTTTCGTTACCCAATGTCACCTTTTCATCTTCACTTATTCCTAGCCTAAGAGCGAGGTATTAACGAGGGTAAAAACCCCCTCGTACACCTAATAAAAATATAAAAATATAAAAGTTTGTTACGTAAGTCAACTCTTAAGTTACGCATATTTTTTACTAAATTTGAACTACATCAGAACATCCCATGTGCATGCATACTGTCGAAAATATAGATATTTCAAGAATGGTTTGGGGTATTAAGTTGGAACTTTCAGGGAATGCTTTAGTGTAAAAGTCAATTGACCAAGGCACAATATGTGAACGCTACCAGTAAAAAACTGTTCATTGTAGTAGACCGCTCCAAGCGACTGACGTTTTCGTCTGGCCCTCTAGCAGGTCAAATTTGCACACTAATAATTTTACTATTGAGACAGGTGATAAAGGTAGATATAACGTATTTTTGAAGAAACATCAGTGGATTGTCTTGAGAACCAATCTAGACAAAGGAAAATAGATAATACCAATTTTAGCCTTTTCTCATCTCCACGGTAACCTCCCTGAGCCCCTTAATATTTCATTGTCTTTTAATGAAAAGTGGTCTTTAACATTTCCATAGGGGTCTAGAAAGAGCGTTTGGTCATATGAATATGGTTCAAAATCACCGTCTGGGGTCTGTGCTGGGTGTGCTGCTAAATTGGAATTGTGGTAAATATGTCCAGCTTTTTGAATGTAAACATTACGACTATTTTTGGTTCGATCATCGGTTATATTTGGTGAAGCTAAAGCAAAACATGAAATCCAGTTTAGTATTTGTTTGTAAAACTCTTGAGAGAGCAAGTGATATCCTGAACAGTTACGTTTTTTTTTTTTTTATTATAATTTTTTTCCGGGAGTGATTGTATTTATCTAGTTGTCACTTTAAAAAAGATTTAGTTTTTTACAGTTATGAAGCATAAAGGCGTCAAATAACATTGGTTTTTGGTACTCAAAATTAGATTAAAAATATTGAATTAAAATTTTTATTGGATGTCCTTAATTTTAATTTTAATGTTTTACTTTTAACGAACTACTTTGATAATCCGCTACTTTTTATAAACAATTGAGTCTTGTTTGAACGTAAGATAAGATAGTATTCATCTCAGTAGCTCTATTACAAGCTCTAATAGAGCCGAATTCACTAATTGTTTCAAGCAAAGAAAAGGAAAACCTGGTACAACAAAGAATTTCGAAAACTAATTAAAAACGAAGTACATCGTACATAAAATAATAATTATAAAAACGCATAGATTTCAGTAAAATATAAACTACACAAAAAGAATGTCAAGAATTAGATAAGTAAATTTTATACGATGAACTGTAAAAAGTGGCAAGAAAGTACAAAAAAACTTACCTTACTTCTGAACAATTTAGGTTGAGATCTGACAGACCCTTCTGCTAGATATTCTGATGAAAACAAGTTCGCCCCCCCCCAGCAATAAAATATTTCAAATTTTCTTCTCTTACCATTACCAGACCACAGGCCGCTGATAAAAAAAAGCTGTAATATGGCTCCACAGCACAACTTAGAGAAATCCCATGAAGAAATATAGCATTTTTTTAGATTAGGGGACTTTAATGCCCAGACGTTTTTTTTTTTTTTTTTACCAACCATATAGTAAAAATTAAACTCTTCATACAGATTCCTGATTTGCAAAAACAATTGTTGATTGACTAAGATATTTGAACCTGTCATCACATTGATCTCTTTTTATTTTCATTTCCAAACTTATGTCTGTTTGGAATTTCAGGAGCTTTTCACCTCAGTGATTCCATGAGAAGCTAGGAAAATGTGGCAAAGGTAGCAAAATTCTTACATCTGTCTATTTTGCCTGCTTGTGTCAACCAAGAGACCAAACTTTGAGCCCCCCCAGAAAAAAATTTAAGAACAAAAAAATTGAAAAAGAACGTGCTTTTAATTGACTTAAAATTGATTTAATTGATTTAATGACTTAAAAGACCTCGAAAGTCACTTTTCAACGAATGCCGCACCTCAAACCACAAATAGCCTGACTCTTCCACTCCAAGCCCAAATACTGGGTACAGCCCAAGCAACAGTCTTTTGAAGTCAGGGACGATTATCTGATCATTTCATCGATAAATCTGCTAAACGGTTGATGTATACGGGTATAAATAAAATTTCATTAAATTCCGTAATAAATAAAATTTATTGATGTATCATAAATGACATGACGAATTTATATTGATAAATTTATTGATATTAAATTAAAAAGTAACGGATCTTTCGATAGTTTTAAGAACCCCCTCGGTCCTAAAGGAAATGTACTTTTATTTACTATTGGACTCTCCTCGATAGTTTTAAGAACCCCCTTGGTCCTAAAGGAAATGTACTTTTCACCATGCCAAGTGCTTGATGACATTAAAAGAATTACTTCATATTTACTATTTTCCTCATCTCCTCCATGTATGAAGGTGTATATGTTTTAAAGAATTGCCATATCACGCAGATTGTGCTTTAGTATTGATTCGTTTTCACTTAAGCTATATCTTTTTAGATACATTTTATCAAATTTCATACTTTTGAATCCCTTTGATGTCCGTTTCAATCAATAAACCCATAGACTCCAAACTCCCAACTTCATACAAGGGTTCGCTTTTAAGTTATAGCTATTCAACTTTAAATATTGAAAAAAAAGTTTTCAATGGATGTAGTCGGTCAATCCGTTGCTACCCTGGTCCTATTTATCTCTCCATTCCAAATATCAAACAAAATTTAAATCATGTCTAACATTAGAAACCTGCTGTCCACGTTTAGGAAAAATAAATTTTAATTAAAGCGTCGTATTTAACCAAGATTAGTAATAGCCGAAGGACTAAGGGTGTTACCCTACCTCTTTCTCTTGTAATCATCAATATCAACCTATACATATATTGATATATATTTGTTAAAGTTAAAAAAATTTATAATATTTAAACTTATTTTTTTTATTTAAATCATACAATAAATAACCGAGGAAACTCAAAACGAGTAAAATTAACATGAATAGGACTTCAACCCCCATGCCTTCTCAAGACCCGACATAATTTGCATTTTACTGAAAACAAAATACATTTAAAATGTTTCCACTTTGTTTTTACTTGTTTAAAATATTTTTACTTGATATATGAAGGGGGAAGTCCGTCTGAATAATTTTTTTTTTTTTTATTTCATGGTTTTATCTTCTACTGTGTATGGTATTTTTTTTCAGTTTGTATGCTTTTATTGAAGCTAGTTTTAAATGGGACACTGAACCCTCTCGTCCTTTTCTGGGCCCATAAACACTATTAAGGGTATTTGATTCTCCTCCCTCGCCAAGAAATATAATACTTTTTAATTTTCATATTCTTTCTTTGTTTCATTTGGGAAATAATTTTTGGAGAAGTTTTTATGTAGATTATAACACATTATGGAATCTGAGATGACACAAAAAGCACATTTTCGTAAAAAATATGACACACTCCTTAAAAAAAAATTTGGCAGCCCTGCTTATTATTATTCAGTGGTGACTTAACTAAAATCCACCCTCGACAAAATTTAATTATCTCGGGATTTAAGTTAGAACTATGAGAAGTCTTTCGGGTTAGCCTAAAGTATAGTCTCTTCAACAACTTTACGATTGGTAAAACCCTTCAAAAGTTGTTTATAACAAGAATATAGGAATCGTTTACCGAAGGTCTCAAATTTGCTTTATTGTCAAAATATGAAAGATTTGTATCATGTTGTTGCCTAAGAATAAAGAAAAGTGTGTAAAATCTCTTAATCCAGAAGCTGGCAGTATTCTTAATCACTCACAGGCGTCCTTTAACGAATCTTAGGGTTGTGGGTAAACCCACCATCGAATAGCGTTGTTTTGTAAAATTCGTACAGCCCGAACAATGGAAGACAATAGACCAAGCCAAACGCTACTGCAGTACGCCCACAGAAGAAAATTTTATTTCATGAAAAATTAATAGGTTCCGATTATGAGATCATAATACCTATCACAGATCAAAAACCTCAGCTTGTCCTAAGAGAACTTTCGCTGAAAAACCAGGAAAAACTGATATGCAGGACAACAGCTTTAGAACTTGTTTCCAACTCAAAGAAGCAATCCGATATAAACGAGTGTTTACGTTTCCCACTTAGTTTTCATAATATACCTAATATGAATAGAATGAGAGTGGAACACCTTGCAGTATATCGATTCCTGAGAAAATGAAAGTTTCATTCACTAGCTCTAACTGCTTTTTTTAAAATGTTAAAAAATAATTTGTCCGGAAATTAGTTTGCTTACTCTAGGCACCTAAAAAAGGATTTATTTAAGCAACGATTTTTATTTATTTCGTCAGAGAATGAATTTTTTGTCAGACACATTTGACGATCTTGGTGGCAAAAATGATTATTATATTCAGATATAGCATCGAGTGGCAAATCACACGGACCGTTATTTCCTGGCTGATTACAAATCCAATGAATCCCCTCCGAAGTATATACGACCGATCTTTCTATAAAAGACTTACATGTCCCCGGGGCATAACTTACAACCTTTGCCTTGAGAGCTGTGGGGAGTTTCTTCCTCAAAGACGTAATTCCCGGACCCGTCAACTGCAGTAAACAAAATTGCCATCTCAGAATTTTGATTGGATGTATATGGGGAAATGATTAGCCTAGTTCGTATGTGACGTCTTGCATATGGTTCTAGAATTCTAATCTATGAAAGTACGGAGCAACATTAAAACTCAAAACGAACATAAGACTGGACTATTGAGGAGGAGGAGCCCCTTTCATATACGGAATAATTTCTGTTTCAGTTTTAAAGTTGTTCCTTGCTTCCAGTTGCAAAACTTACAAGCTGATTGGAGAGACGAAATATAAGGTCCCGTTTTCTGAATCTCAAATTTTTTAGTCTTCTCGTCTCGAATGAACAAAAATTTGAAGTCAAGTAACTGGACTAAAGAAAAAGTACTTGTCTTTCAGATATATTGAATATAGGCTTACTTAGAAAAAGAAGGAGAAAATTGTCTTTATAATACTTACTAAATTATGCATTATGTAATGACAGGAAAGAGAAAGGGAAAAAACACTGAGAAAACAACTGAGATATATTTAATATAGACTTACTAAGAAAAAGAAGGAGAAAAATGTCCTGATAATATTTACTAAATTATGTATAAGGTAATATGACAGAAAAGAGAAAGGGAAAAAACACACTGAGAAAAAAAAATCATGTATCATGATTATTGCTGTATTACAGGAATAGTTTTATTTTGCAAAGATATTGTGTTCCTTGCCCTTTAGATGTAGCGGATTCATTAGAGTGCCAATGAAGTTTAAGTGAAGTTGAATTTCATTAGCACGTGTTTAAGAGAAGTTGAAACCGTTTACTTCATTTTCTGACATTTAAAATTATTTACCAGTGCTGTTTGGATTAATTTTGTATTATCTCTTTTTCTATTTCTCTTTTTTTTTAATTTAGTTTTTTTTTTCTTTACACCTGTTTACCGGTGACCTGGTCGTCGAAGGCATGTCGGCCGATGAGTGGGATGGAACACGAGTGTATTTGGACGAAGGCGGCGACTGGATGCTTCGGCCCGGCGATTTGGTCACGGTGGACCTGAGCCAAGAAGACATGCCACCCGGGTTTTATGTCACGGTGGACACGATCTACGAAGAATCCGGTGACACGTTCGTGTTTTTAGTCGATCACAGTTCCGAGCAAACGCGAGCCAAACGCGTGGCGGTCAACATCGTAGTTTGAGGAGCCTCTGGTCAAGAAAATCCCATGAAACACCAATGGACACAGAAGATTCAGATATAATGATTAATACTACGGCGTCCACGGTAGCCGACGCTGGTCAGGTTTGGATGATGCCTGATTCGAAAAGTGGGCTAATCTTCCCCATCAAGAAACATAAAGTTGGTTCTTGGAATGTAAGAAGTTGCAAAGCCGAGTCAACTCAGATGTTCCTTGCTAATGAAATGAAAAAGTATGGTCTCAATATATGTTACCGCTTGGGCAATCCGAGGGATGATATTAAGACAGATGGACAAAGAATAAATCAGGAGGATCTCCAAAGCAATGTTTGGAAGGCGATAAATTTACAGGAATCAGCCCAGAATTTTGGATTAAGCTTTGCTAGAAAAAAAATTGATTTAGGTAACAGCTCAAGCGATGCGAGGGAAGAATCTGTTGATCCTGAAATTCTGAGCATGGAAACGAATAATCACAAAATGAAGCATCCAAACCAAGGCACATGGCGTAAAAAGTCTAACTGCTCCTTCTTAATTATTTTACACCTCAGAACAATATTCTACTATTATACCGTCTGGCTGCTTCTTCAAGATCTTCAGCAATTTACCCATGGCTTTCACCTCTCACCTCCGTAATTCATATTTCATAAGTCCCTATTAACTGCTCCTTCTTAGTTATTTTACACCTCAGAACAATATTCTACTATTATACCGTTTGGCCGCTTCTTCAAGATCTTCAGCAATTTACCCATGGCTTTCACCTCTCACCTCCGTAATCTTAGAGTGGAGGGTTTGGTATGAAACGTTGTGGAAAAAATAAGCAGAAGTCTTAGATATGTGATTGACATGATTGGAACGGGTCCGCTCTATTGGGGGGGGGGGTGTTAATTCTGAAAATTGGAAAAAATGACGTATTTCTTAACTTAGGAAGGAGCGATCGGATCTTCATGAAACATCATATTTAGAAGGACCTCGTAACTCAGATCTCTTATGTTAAATCTCAACCGGATCCAGCGTCATTAGGGGGGGCAGTTGGGATTTCCGTTCCCACTCCCACCCCCCAACGTTTCAGGATCCAATCAGAATTGAAAATGGAGCATCTAAGACATGACATCTTTCTATATATCAAGTTTCATTATCCGATCATCCATTCGTGAAATAAACATACACATTTTTCACAATTTCCCCTCCCTCCAGCCCCCCCAGATGGTCGAATCGGGGAGACGACTGTTATCAAGTCAATTTGTGCAGGTCCCTGAGACGCCTACCAATTTTAATCGTCCTAGCACGTCCAGAATCTTAAGAGCCTCGGGCGTAAAGCACGCCCTTGTTATGGCCATACTACTACTATTATTCCGCATATGAAAGGGGCTGTCCCCTCCTAAACGCCTCGGTATTTACGCTGAAGTCTGACTCTTTCTCACAACTCTACTTTTTAAAACAATAAAAAACGTATATAGGAGGGGACAGACCCTCCTATATACGGGAGAATTTCTATTTGTTTTAAGTTTTAATATCGCTTTTTACTTTCAGTCAAGAACTTAGTTTTTTATAGTGTGATGCATAAAAGTTCCTTCAAAATATAAATAATAATGAATAAAAAAGGAATTTGGTCCGTTTCCAGTACAACATAAACCCCCTCTCCCTCCCCCTCATCTTTGTTTTGTTTTAATTTTAATCTATATATTTGATTGTTTTGATTCCACCCTCTTTAATCAAGTATATTTCACGATTAACTAATATGTTCTTCTCTTTTTTCATATTGGCTTTAATATTATCTTCCATACGAGGTTTGTTCAAAATTCTTTTTTTTAAGAATAATCGAACACGTTTTTAGCACTAATCTTGCTTTTTTGTCTTGAAGCAGCCATGTTCTTGAAAATCGTAACCAAAAAAGACCTTTTGAAGAATCCGTCCTTATTAGCAGCGACATAGGCATTATGCAGGAAGTTTGAGAAGCAATTAAAACCAGCCATAAGATTAAAAATAATATTTCCTTAAATAGGGACTTGGGAAAATATTCTCTAAATGCCCTATACCCAAATTTAATTAGAAACGTCCTTACAAAGTATTGCAGCCTTGGTAGATTTATCTTGTAACAAAGAAATTGAATAGCAAACAGGAAAAAAAGAAAGAAATATATCACTCGATTCTCCACTCAATGTTCTTTCCAATTAAAACAATTACTACCATGACAACTCTATTCTGGGAGACCCTGCCCCTGTCTCCATGCTTTCCCCTGTAGATGAAAGTTGGCAAAATCAGCAACTTCAGGCATTCCTCATGCTACAGGTATTGTAGTTGTTTTGAGAGCTTAGCAGCTCTTCTTCACATTATACGAAGTGTCACATATTGTTTGAAAGCCTGTTACATAAAGGCCATGTCATTTCGTATGCAAAAAATATACAAATTACAAATAATGTTCAGACTCCGATAAACTGTCACCTCCGCTCGTGGGTAAGTACCCAAACTGAAAATAAATTGACATAAGAGAATCGTTTTGTATGTAAAAACGCAAATAGGTTTCGAATATATACACAAATAGACAAAACTGGATAAAGGAGTTCATAAGACAGTAAAGAATCAGAAGAAGCTGCCGAAGAATGTATTATTTTCGTAGGACTTGTTACTAAAGGGTACAAATAAGACGACAACATTGTATTAAGGAAATCAACTCAATCATCTGGCTTTAATAGATCAATGTTGAAATCACCCATTAACACTTCCTTTTTCTTTTCTTTTGCAAGTTGTGACGTGACAGAAGTCTTTCAAATACATCTAAAAAATCTTTCTTCGAAAATGATGACATTTTATATATTATTCCAAACAGTAGCTTTTCTGACCATGACGATTGGAACATTTGAAAAATCCTGTTACTCCCGTTCATGTATCTCAGACTTTGAAAAACATCCAAAGTAACAAGACTTTAAAATTTTTTTCTGCTTTATTCATTTTGAAATGATTCTCACTGTGACCGAATGAAATATTTGAAAATCCTGTTATTCCCGCACATGTTTCTCTGGCTTTGAAAAAATCCAAAGTAGCAAGACTTCACAAGATTTTTAATTTTTTTCCGCTTTATTCATTTTGAATTGACTCTCATACTGTGTAAGTATATTTGATAGTGCAGTTCATTTAAGCCTCTACTTAAAAGAAAAATATTTTCTTTTAAGGTCCTACACATGTGCTAACAATGAAGATTAAGAACGAGCATCAAAGAAACTTTGTGTTGAAGTATCTGACTAATAACATATCTTAGTCATATACTCCAAAATTAAGCCACAGAGATAAGGGTAAGTATATTTGAGAGTGCAGTTCATTTAAGCCTCTACTTACAAGAAAAGTATTTTCTTTTAAGGTCCGCCACTATAGTGGTCCTTTATAGCGGACCGAATCTTACATCTCAAATGCGTTGGAAGCCAATAGTAGATAAAACCATTTGCTGTGAGTCATATGCTGTCATCATTCTTTACTTTAACCTCCCTTAGACACCTCCTGCTACTTCGTAAACTATTTTCCTAGAATTATTACGTCCATCTTCTACATTGTCAAATTGTGTTGTCTCCAGTTTTATATTGAACTGTTCCTGGAAAGTTCCTCTAAAATTTTCATCCTGAAGTCGATCTGTTTTTGCATGTGTTTTGGTGAACCCGACCCTTGGGCTTTAGCAGTAATAAATTCTATCCTATTCTACAAATAGTCTAGTGGTTAGTTAATACGTATAAGGGTTGTAAACGGTTTTGAATAAGGGGTGAAAGGATTATTATCTTGAAAATATTTCAAAAATCTCAATAATATTTCGGAGCCTCTGTTGAGCTCCATAAAACTTTATATTCCTTGAAAAAAATTCTTGTTCTAAAGCTTTGCATCCTTTAGTAAAAAGTTTTCAGAAATTAAATAAAAAACAAATTGTATTAACTGAAAGCAAGGATCGACGTTAAAACTTAAAATGAACAGAAATCATTCTGTATATGAAAGGGGCTGTCCCCTCCACAAAGCCTAGTTCTTTACGCTGAAGTTTGACTCTTTGTCACAGATCTACTTTTTAAAACAATTAAAAATGTTGCGTTAAGACTCCTTACTTTCAGTTTAAAAAAAAACTTGTTACTTTTATTTAATCACAGGTTAGAAATGGTTAGGCTATTGCCATATGAGCTCTTAGCTCTTGTTTATTATAATTAACAATTGACTATTACATAACCGCTGGCTCAAAGAGAATGGGTAACTTACAAATGTGGGTATTGGCACTTGATGTTTTTTCAGCCTATTAATAAGAAAAATTAATTTATTTTATGATGTCGGTAAAATTAGTGCAATAATAAGTGCCTGATCTCAGTTCCTGACAGAAAAACGATTACAAAGCTTAAGAAAAGGCCAAGTGTCTCCAAACGCTTGAGGGTGTTGAGGCAAGATAAAGAAAAATCGGACGAATAGAAATCGAAATTGCAAACTTCTAAATTCCCATAGATTTGGCGGTGAAACATCAAAAAGATGTGAAGATGTATTTAAGGGCCCATTTAATAGGAAATTTCTATATCTAGTACTTCTTCTAAGAATTTACAATCTTTAAGTAAGACAAGGGCCCGTCCTGCCCCTGGCCTTGGCCTTGTTTAACTTTGTAATTCTTACTGGATCCTCATCATCATTGACAGGTACCAAGATAAGTGTAAATTTTGCGGAATAAAAAATAAACATTAGCCTTTTCTTGAAAAAACAACATTTTTTAAGACTTTGCCCCTTTTAGACACGTTGAAACAGACAAAACAACCCCCACCCTCTGAAAAATGCCCTGCAAGAACATTTGATAATGTACTTTTTCAGTCAGCAAAACAAAACATAAAGATAGCTGAGTATGTTTTTTTTGTCTGGCTTGAAGAATATCAAGTTTGAAGCGCAGAAAGTTGTATGCTAATGGATGCATGTAAAATTCTAGTTAATTGACTTCTTGTTATCTTGGAAAGGGTTTAGGTTAGGAAAATGAAACTTTCAGGGATGGGTGTACAGGCTAAAGTATGTCCCGGGAAGGTATTTTGAAGTACCCACCTCCACTCCTTCTCTCTCTAGAGGGCCCTGAAATTGCCTACATGACAGGTCTATACCTATTGAAATTTTGAAAAAACAACATTTTACCTTAATTTTCAGTTACTAGTTGCTTTTTCTCTGCCTTTAGTTCTGAAAATGGGACGTTGGGTAACAAAAAGGTCGATCAATCGGACAGCTTCACTTAAATTGGCAGTATTATTAGTAAAAACGGTGTGTGCAGTGAAGATGTTAAAGTAGAATAGCCAAGGCCCAAGGTTTTTTCCTCACAGTTGGAAAAAAGTTTGGAAGAATAGGAAGATAAGTCTGCGAACCAAGATTGGAATATTGGAAGGTACTGTGTATGACAGATGTCAAATATGGTTCTGAAGCAAGGGTGCTCCCAAAAACGGAGGAGGAGTTGTAGGGGATGTTGAACTAACCAAAAGGCAAACATTTGCATGCTAATACTACTACTGTCACTTCTAGTACTATGACTACTAATACTTCTAGTGCTACTACTACTACTATGGCTATTTCTACTATCTTCTACCACTAATATTGCAAACAAAGCTGAGGGTATTAAGGCGAAAATTTCACAGAACATTGATGCAGGGTTGAATTAAATCAAACACACTACATACAACCAGATTGTCGAAAGGACGTATCACCGCTTCACGAGTGACCAAAAAATTGCGTTAGGGAGAGCAAAAACCCTCCCCCTCCCTCATACGTGACGGCCCTGGTTGTGGCGAAAATATTTGATACTAATTAAAAGGGAACTAGAACTTTGAACTTTCACTCGATAAAGCCATTTTGAGATGTTACGTAATAGGACTTGTTAGAGACATTTAGTCAAGCGGGGAAGTCCCAGTTGTAATTGAGGGGGACAAACACATAGGTGTTACGTAATAACGGTATACACGTGGGATTTGACGGTTTCTGTTAATTTTAGCGTTAAACTAAATTGTATAGATTTAAAATATACATAAAGTAAAATCTTAAACTTTAAATAGACATACAACTAAATATAAATATAAATACGTCTATATAAATATATATACGTACTAAATATTATAATAAATATGAACAAAATAATAAATATAAACAAAAACAACTAAATAATATCTTACCGCTACATGTTCTATTATTAGAAGTTAAAACTTGTCCTTCTGGGCAAGTGCATACTCCTCCCTCACCTTAATAAGGTAATGATTCATACCCTTTTTAGCAGAAGGAAAAAACGCTGTCGCATGGTTTAGGGCGTCAAATGACAGTCTGACATCAATTCCTCAAAAAACAAGAAGAAACCAGAAGCGTCTGGTTTAAGAAGCAAATTGGGAGCAGCAGAAAGTACCTTGGGACCACCGGATCCGCGCTGGTCGAACATATAGGTAGAAATAACACTTGCTTTCGAACTCATCTATAGCAACTAAGGTCATACTCATAAGGTCTACATAGATCGGATAACAAATCTTCGGGGTCAAAATCCCCCCAGAGCCTGTTGCTTATTATGCCCCCGGGAACATATAAGGTTTTAAAGGAAGGAATGGTATTTTACAATTGGGAGGGGGCTCATTCGATTGTAAATTTTAATTTCTAGTGCCCTTTTTAAGAGTCAAATATGATTCAAAACTTACACACACCCTGTTTTCCCCAAATACATTCAATCAAAATTTTAAATAGTCATTTTATTTCAAATAGTCCAACGATCGGCAACTCACCGCCTGCATGGGGGTGGCCGGGGCCCGCGCCGCGAGCGCCCCGGAAGACGTGCTGGACAACGCCCGTCAGGCGCTGGTGCTGGCCCTGGCGGAAGGCACCAACAGCATAAAGGTCGCCTGACAGGTCGCCTGAAAGGTCGCGTGAAGGGTCGCGTGAAACGGTCGCCTGAAAGGTCGCGTGAAACCGTCGCCCGTCAATCCCGGGCCGGCAGCGCCGGATAAGGCAGCAGCATCGACTCCCGGGCTTTGGAAGAAGAGGGCACAAACACGAAAAAGTTAAATGAAAAATCTAAATATCAAATCCCGATAAAATCAGGAATCTTTGTAAAAAGTAACATAGCCTCAACAAGGGCATTTTACGCACTCAAGGGACTTGAGCCCACAGTATGACGTTCTTTTATCTTAAATTAAGCCAGAAAACTTTTACCACCTAATCCTCTCCTCGAGACAAAGGAAGTGTGTCCTTTTTGTAGCTGTATAAGGTATAACATTGCTAAGTGTCAGTAACTAGCTCTAGCCATGTTCAGCAAGGAAGAAAGACAAAAGCGAGAGAACAAAATTCTATCTCAGTTCAGGGAGATGGTTACAAAGAAGACTCGGGAAAAATAATCTGTTTGTTTGAACGGGCACAGCTCCCCTGAGAAACGAGAAGGTATTTAAAAAGTGTATAGAAAAAAGAAAGTGGGAAATATTCACTTTTGAATCCTTGTAAAAAAAAACGAAGCTCCTGATAGCACTTCTTCCTCCCTCCCCCATGGGAAAATTCATCGTAATAAAAAATGTTTTCTTCGAGACGCATGCACATGTTACGTAATAGAGAATGTTTTCTTCAAGACGCAGGTGCTTGTTACGCAATAACACTTGTTAGAGTCCGTTAGTCAAGCGGGGAAGTTTTATTAAGACATTTTTCTTCAAGACATTTTAAGACATTTCAAGACGTTTCAAGACATTTTTTAGACGTTTTTCTTCAATATGTTTTTCAAGACCTTTCAGGGCATTTTTTAAGACATTTTTTAAAGACGTTTCAAAATTTATTTGCAGATCTTTGAAACCTCATAAATTGGGACTGAGCAAAACTGTGAATCTGAAAATAGTTTTATTGTACTGCATTTAAGCAGAAGATCTATTTTGCAAGGTTTCACTTTTATAACACAAAGATTTTTAAGGTCATCAAAGGTAAGGGCACTCTAGAAGGAGGAGTGGAGGCAGGTAATTCAAAATGCCTTCCCGGGACATAGTTCAGTCCGTAGTCCATCCCTGAAAGTTTCATTTTCCTAACCTAGCCCTGGCGATCGATATCGGTTGCCGGGATGCCGACATTGTGCTCGGCGACGATCGTGCGCAGGTGGTGTTCGTAGCGCTGCTGCCACTGCGGCACCTGCATCGTTCGCGTCATCAGTGGCCGCTGGTGCCCCGACGACGTGTACGCGTAGTCGGGCCTGACGTTGTGCAGGGTCGGCGTCGAAAGACCCGGATCCGCGTAGCCGGCGAAGGCCGAGTTCTGGTCCCAGGGGATCAGTGACATCTGGCCGTGATAGGTGTCGTTTTTGCTTTTTGAAGAAATCGGAATATGTTGATATTTCTGTCAAAAATCCAGTATTATTTAATAAGAAAAGAATGTTCATTACCGTAGAAGAAAATGAATTTCAAAACAAAATAGACATATTTTGTTCTAATGTTTATTGTTATCTTTATTTACTGCTTTTATTACTCCGGATGGAAAATAAATATTTATTCCTTAAAATTATTTGTTTCGGCTCTTTTGTTCCAGAAACAAAACAAGACAAACATAAGTGATTACTTACTTTACTTACAGTTGAAAAAACTTTGTTTTTATTTAATTTCACATCGTTTTTTAAATAACGCCGGGATATCTGGCTCCACTTCCACAGAAAAATCCCCCTCCCCACGGAAATATCCTCTGGACGATTTAACCTTGACGAAAATTCACCCCGGACAGTTACTGTTAACATCTCTACGCGTAAAATTGAATCGGTAAAGAGAAAGCAAGACATTCACCCAGTGTAAAATCCTGGCAAATTAATTCAGTGTAAAATTTCACCCTATTTATGAAACGATAAGAAATTCGATAAGTTTTTTCAACTCTGTTTTTTTTAACGAACAGAAATTATTACGTATACGAAGAAGGGTTGCCCCCTCCTCAACACCTCGCTCTTTACGCTAAAATTTAAATTTTGTTCTAGTTCTTTAAAAACGACTCCTGAAACACAAGGTTCGTTTAATTAGAACAATAAGGTTTTTGTTTTTTTTAATGCCGAAAAACTTTAGCGTGAAGAGTGAGGTGTTGAGGAGGGGTCAAACGGGACGTACGACCTACTTAATTTCTTTAATTCAAAAGACGAAAGTAATTCAATTGCCTTATGGAAGATTGTCAGCCATTTGAGCTTGTCAGCTATTTGAGCTGTTTATAGGACGACTCGAAGGGACCAATGATAAGAGTTACGGTTGATAATAAGCAGAAGGGCATTAAGCCCTTGTTAAGATGACAATGTGTTAGCAATTAGATCTTAACCAAAAATCTTTAGACCCGCAAAACTAGTATCTCTGATTTGCTTTTCGGCACTTGCTCCATTAAATTGATCTCAAGCGCTACCTCATCACATGCATGTTGACGTGGGCACTGCCCCTAAACGAAAATCAAACGTTTTGCCTGTATTTAAGTATGTATCTTCGGCCTTTAATTGGCCTACCTTTGATTCCCACAGCCGAATCTACAGAACGAAAGGGTAGTTTTATTTTAGACTGTTATCGAAATTTTACTTTATAGCCTTTTCCGTGAATTAGTTTCTCAGTTTTTCTGGTCATTTTGTCTTTGTTTGTGTATCTCAGTCTGGTTTGTCTGTCTGTCTTATCTGTCTGGTTTGTCCAGGCTGTCTGTTCTGTCTGTCTTTCTGGTCGGTCTGTCTGGTCTGTGTGTCCTTCTCGTCTGTCTGTCTGTCTGATTTGTCTGTCTGTCTGGTCTATCTGTTCTGTATGGTTTCTTTTTTCTGTCTGATTTTTCTGTCTTTGTGGTCTCTCCGTCTGTCTGTCTTTCTCTGAGTCTGTCTGTCTGGTCTGTCTCTGTGGTCTCTCTGTCTGATGTAATGACAATCAAATTGTCACGCTATTTCATTATCTGACATTAAAACTTCAAGCGAACAGAAATTAGAGAAAGTTTGACTCTTTGCCACAATTCTGCTTTTTAAAACAATTAAAAGCTTAGCGTAAAGAGCGAGGGATTGCGGAGGGGACAACCCATTTCATATATGGAGTAATTTCTGTTTGTTTTTTACATACAGTAATGGTTATTGGGAAGTGTACTGACGTTTTCAGGGGGATTTTTTTTTTGGGTGTGGGGGAAGAATCAGGCAAGAAAGACGATAAAACCTCAGAAGAAAAAACGGTAGAAGGTGAAAATGACGAAGAAGAAGGCTTGGAAGAAGAAGCCGAGATTCCACTGGCCGCTTCCGATTATGAATTATATGAAGCATTGAATGTTTTAAAAGGTCTGGCAATCGTCTATAGTCAAACGAGTGGCTAAAGAACCAGGGACAAATTCTCAAATCCCGACAAGCCCTTCAAAGGGCTTGTCATACTCCCTGACTCTCTCAATTTTAACGTGAGTCTGGCTAAAGAAGTGACGGGCGATAGCGATCAGGCGTTCACTTTCATATATCTTGTACAGCAAGTGACGTGTCTCATTGGACAAGTTAACGAATCGTGATGGAAACTTTGTCGAACGTTGTTGAACTATTTGACGCATTTGGCATTCTGAGATGTACACTATGCACTTGAAAGTATTTCTCCTCCTGGGCATGTTCAGGGGATGTCTTGCAGCTAGCCCCCTCCCATAAACTCCTCATTTTCTTCACTATCCATGATATATTAGTGAAAACAAAAGTGAAAACTACACCAAATCAAGATTTGGAATTACCTCCATGAATGGAAAAACTTGCAAGATATGACTTCTAGTTTTCTTTTTAGAATAGCTCGTGAATTCTTGAAATAATTGTTCAGCCCAAAATCTCTTGATCTTAAAGCTTTTTCTAGTTATATCTTACATTTTCATCTAATTGCCTTTTGTTTGTTTTCAGTCAAAGTTTATATTCCCTTAAATGTTACTTCTCCTTTCATAAATCTCAACTAAAAGAAGAGGGGATTTGAACCCACAACCAGTTTGGAAATTATAAAATAAATTTCCCGCGGAAACCAAAACTTCGGTTTTCCCGCCTTTTTAAGATAAACTAAATAAACGAAGAGACACATAAAAAACCGGGTCCTTGACCTCTGTTTTAAAAAAAAACCTATATATCTTTATAAACCAACAACTAACTTCCTAAATATTAAAATATTGGGGTGAAAATAAGTTAGTCTTAGACCAGTGGATTACAGGTCAACAGCCTAGCGAACTAATGCTTTTCTGAAACTGAGTTTGCCTGAGTTTTTAGAGCACTTGAATTTTATACAACATACCAATATGATAGAATGTAGAAGAATACCCAGAGCCTTATAAATTGGCCTTTTGTTTCCTGTAGGCTATTCAAAAACTTCTTTACTCCTTTTAGGATATCCTAATTTTTCGGGTTCAAATTGTGTTTTCAGTAAAGTACTAGTTTTCAGGATTATTAGTTGGTTTATTTAAGCTAGTAACGTCTAGCTTAAAAAATAGACTATTAAAAAATAGTCTATTTTTACTAAGAAGTTAGCTTACTCTTTTAATTCAAACGCAAATATTGGTTGATGGTAATAAAATATTTCTGTGAATATAAGAGTCATTACATGAAAAAATCATGCACAAAGCAGTTCAATATCATTTTAATCAAATATTTAATATGTCTGCCAATTAAAAGCTTGCTATTGGTTTGAAAAATTAATGTTTGCTTATTCAATCAGGTTATTTTATAATTAAGGTGACAGTAAAACTTAAAACGAACAGAAATTACTCTGTATATGAAAGGGCCTGTTCCCTCTTCAATGCCCCGCTCTTTACGCAAAGTTTTTTACCGTTTTAAAAAGTAGATTTGAGAGAAAGAGTCGAACTTCAGCTTAAAGAGTGGGGCGTTGAGGATGGGACAGCCCCTTTCATATATGGAGTAATTTCTGTTCGTTTTAAGTTTAACGTCGCTCCTTACTTTTAGTTAAAAAAACTTGTTTTTTTTATTTAATTCAATCTGTTGGCATGCACAACTATGCTACAAGCGTAACGGCTAGCATACTTGGCATATGTCATAAGGCGTTGGTCAGTCTCTTCGTGGCTGGAGAACAAGCACTCCACGAAGTCACAATGTTCGGGTAAAGCTAGACTACAGCCACGCTTGACCTGAGACACTTTGAATCTCTCTTTGAACCCACCTGATCATTCAGCAATGACAGAAGCAATCTTTTCGCGAAGGATTTGACTGTTTCAAACCTAGCAGGCCGATATGAGCTGGGGGTTTATCATAAAAGTACAAATTAACTTTGAAAATATACGGTCTTACCAATAAAACAATTGAGAAATAAGATTTTCGCGAAATCACCTTTTTCTTATCCCAAAACATCACTCCTGCCAGAACGAGGTAACTTTTAAAGTGGTACTGAACATGGGAAGAAAAATCAAACCAAAAAGATTAGCAACTATGCTGTTTTTTATTTACTACAAGTTTAAGAGAGAATTGCCACGTTTAATAGTGCTTTACTATGATTTATTAATGTAAAATCTTTTATGTTGTCCAAGAAGGAGGATCACAGATGTATGTTCATTTATTTTTTTATTTTGTACTCAAAATATTCATTAGCATAATGTCAGTACAAAGAAAAAAAAACAAAGAGGTAAACATAAGCTTTGTCTCACCTGCATTGTTGGGACGAGTCCTATGTGTCCGTGACGGAATTACTTGCTGGACTAGAGGTAAAGCGTCGCAATTTGGTTTTCTATCATGGACAGATGTATTTGGTATTGGTCTCCCGTCCAAATATACCTAGCACCGCAAATTTAGAACAAGAATAAAAATACAAAAGTTTGCTATGAGTATAAAAAGTAAACTCTTGCTCACCATATTCCAACTCTAAATTTATTTGATTATTTTTCTTTTTAACTTGGCTTACCACAGGACGAGAGCCCCTCTATACTGATCTTCCGCAATAGCGGGCACTGTGATATTAAATTAAAGTTCTAACTTTTAGCTCATAAGAAAGAAGTGACTTGACAATATTCAAGTTTATGCTTTTTCAAGTAGTCTACTCTTTTCTGTTCAGTTCTGCCCTCTTTCAACTCGCCTTATTATTTACCCATACAGTTTGATATTTTCCATTCACGATCCGTGTGAGGAATTGTAACCCATTTATTTCAGCTGTTCAAGGAAATATTCTCTATCAGAACATGAAGTGCGTCATGGAGAAGAAAAGCGATTCCAAGGAAAAATACGATGGCTATACTTCATGTCCTCTTGTCACAGGCTATTCAAAGTAAGGTTTGTTTTGTTGCCATTAAGGCTCTGATTTTCTTTTTAAAGCAATCTATTGATTCTTAGAATTTTGATAGAGCTCATACCATAATAGCTCTTGGCTCTTGGCTCTTTCGACCTCGTAAAGTGCTATATGAGCTCTTAGCTCTTGTTTTAGTCTGGTGACGGAGACTCTAAGAGTATAAATTTAAAAATTGATATCTGAAATGTTTCTCTGATCACCGAGGTAAATTGGGAATCAAGTTAGAGAATCTCTAAGTTTCTTTTTCGAGTACATAGCAGAAACAAGTTGAAAAAAAAAATTGATTTCATTTAAATAAAAAAAAAACTAGGTCAAGAAAGACGTCACTACAAACATAATTTTTCTAATAAAAAATCACGACTGACATATTTATATCACCATCGTATTGTACTCTTATAAATATCACAAGTGATTTTGTTGGTTTAAGTGTATTTAGTGTAATATCAAGACATGGGGAAAAAGTTGAAAAAATTTCAGTTAAAAAAATCTAAGTAAAAAAATCTAAGTAAAAAAAGTTAAATGCATTCTGCTACGGATAAGCTCGCCTGTTACTGTTTTGGATACGAACGTAAAAGAAAAATGGATGTTGGTTTTTAACATTTGAAGTACTTAGTGTATTTATTCTCCCGTCCTGGACTTTCTTTACACACAGATTCCGTATTAGACCTCAGTAGGCTATTTTAGGCTTTTGATAAAAATTAATACACTTCAACAGACTTTATTTCATTATAAAGACAACGTGACTGTTTATGATCTGTATTACTGTGGACTACCATATTTTTTAATTTGATTTCAAATTTGTTTACCTTTTTTTAAATTTCAGTTTAATCTGTTTCTTGTTTTTTTCTCTGTTGACAAAGGCTTCCCGTCATGAAGGGAGGCATGAGTCGTATTTGCTAGTCTGCATGTGAGGTTTTATCATCTGCACTATCACAGAAACGCAGATTTAAGAATAAAGTCTCGAGAAATTATGTCAATAAGTATCTCAAAAGGAACATTTTCATTTGAGCTTTTAACTAGTTACATGCTCCACCCCGCTTTAAAAGTGGACTGCTTCAAGAGTTTTGCAATCCCTTTATATGCGTTTGACCTTATCAAACTAGCATTTATTTTCGGAGTGAAGACGGAAAAATACTCGACAATAGCTGGCCACTGCTCAATCATCCTAGCAGCAGGACGAATTGATAGCCATCGGGTTGGTACATGTTTGACAAAGTTCGACCTGAGAACTCCAGTTTTCTGCTGGATTTTTTAATAGTCTTCCAGCCGTGCAGGCCACCCACAAGAAAAGTAATCTCTCATCTCTCTGTAAAAAATGCATGCTTTGTCCCTTATCACCTCAAAAATAAATGCACACTATGGCTCTTTCTCCACTCCTCAATTCAACCAGGGCCCCCCACCAACAGAACCATCCTTACAAGCCCCTACCTCTTCATCCAAAAGGAAACCACTCCAACCCCCACACAAAAGAAAACTCAATAAGGATTAAAATCACTTTTCTATTTAGAATCTTTATTCGAACTAAACTAATTCGAAACAAGATAATTTTATAATTTCGTTAATAAATTTTGCCAAAACCTAAAGATAATCTGAGCAAAAAACTTAACAGAAATAGAGTAATCGAATATCGAATATCGAAAGTAAATATATCGATGTATCGATGTATAATTAAACCAAATTTTTGTTCAACACTACTACCCATTGTCTAGCCAGTACTTTCTCACGGCATTTCAGTTTTCAACATCTTTCAGCCCAATATTAAGTCTTCTACTCTTTTTCCTTGCGAACAAGGCCGTATTCAGAGGAGGAATAATTTTATAACTTAGCCTTATCTCCTCCACAATTGATCCTTTCTCTAACGAAACCGAAACTATTATATTGTTATCATTTTCTTCTTGAAAATGTTCATCCATTTCCGATAGAAATTAAAATAGCACTAAAAATAAAAATAAAAAATCTTACGTTTATTTCTAACGAAACACCTAAACAGTCAGTGGCAAATGAAATAAAACAAGCTGCTGCTACCAGGAGTACAGTTGAAAGCATTTGTCGTACTCTGTTCCGCTGCCTATTAAGGAAACCTTAATGGCTTCTCAAACAAAAATTTTATTACTAAAAGTAAAAAAAAAAATATCCCGTGCATTAGTAATTCTTCCATTTTTTATGTATCGATGCTTTTGACAAATGGAGGGAGAAAGCCCTTAGCTATGGTGACGTTTTAATTCAAGGGATTGTGTGCACCCTCCTGTATGTGCCTTTGACGCCAATATTCATTGATTGCCCCTTAAAGTGAGTTAAGTCAGGAGGTTTCCACACTTTATGCGACGCTAAGTTCCTGAAAATTGGAGGGTAACTAGCCCCCTCCCACTCCCTTTTTCCCCATAGAATTCTCAGTCAAAATTTTGAAATAGCCATTTGGTTCAGCATTATTGACAGATCCAATAACTGTGTCTGTAGGGATTGCATTAACCCCGTAGTACCTGGGAAAAGGGCTGTAAGCTATGGAATTTCATCAATGATTATATTACTATAGTATTTGTCTCTGGCGAATGTATGGAGTTTTTTTTTTTTTTTCAGGTAGAGTGTGGAACAGTTTATAAACTTCCAAGACATAGTCTTCATCCTAGAATCTCCCCAGCAGGTCTTTTGACAGAAGCTCGCCCCCCTTCCATAGATGTTGCAATCTTTATGATACTTCCAATTCTTCCTTGTATTTTCCTTATAATTCCTAAAATTTTGACACTTTTTTCAAAGTTGTTTTGAAAGACTGTCTTATTTTTAATCCCATTCCCTAAATAAATAAATAAAAAAATGTGAAGACAGAATGTCTTGTGTTAGACTAATGATTACCCCCACTCTAAGCATTTTCCAAGATTTTAGGTCTCCCCCCTCCAACGCCCCCCAATGTCATCAGATCTGGTCAGGATTTAAAATAACAGCTCTGAGACACGATATCCTTCCAACACCAAATTTCATTAAGATCCAATCACCCGTTCGTAAGTTAAAAATAATTCATTTTTCTATTTTTTCCGAATTAGCCGACGGTTATCACCAAGTGCCATAAGAAACCATTTCCTCCGAATCGTAAAAAAAAAATAACAAAAAATTCAAGATCCTATCTACAAAAATGTGGAATTTTGTATTTTTTGCCAGAAGGCAGATCGCGGATGTGTGTTTATTTGTTTTTTTCCCAGGGCTGATCGTATTGACTCAGTGGTCCTAGAATCTTGCGAGACGGCTCATTCTAACGGAAATGAAAAGTTCTAGAGCCCTTTTTAAGTGACCAAAAAAATTGGAGGGCACCTAGGTAATTATTTTCCCAAAGTCACCGGATCAAAATTCTGAGATTGCCATTTTATTCAGCGGCATATCAGAGAACCCTGCAGTAAAAATCTCAAGCTCCTATCTACAAAAATGTGGAATTTTGATGCTCAAAGATACATCAAAAGGGTCATATTTTCATGCTGGTTTTAAATATATAAGTTTTATCAAATTTAGTCATTGTCATCAAAAGTTACGAGCCTGAGAAAATTTGCCTTATTTTGTAAAATAGGGGAAAACACCCGCTAAAAGCCCTAGAATCTTAACGAAAATCACACCATCTCATTCAGCATATCAGAGAACATAGTATGGAGCGAAACTAAAACTTAAAACGAGCAGAAATTATTCCGTGTATGAAAGGGGCTGTTCCCTTCTCAAGACCCCACTCTTTGCGCTAAGGTTTGACTCTTTCTCTCAATTCTACTTTATTAAACAGTAAAAAACCTTAGCGTAAAGTGTGGGGCGTTGAGAAGGGAAGCGCCCCTTTCATACACAGAGTAATTTCCGTTCGTTTGAAGTTTCAATGTCACTCCTTACTTTCAGTTAAAAAAAACTAGTCTTTCCAACTACCGTGTTTTTTCTAACAAAGCTTCTTTTTGCGAATATTATTTAAAAATTTTTTAGTGTTTTTTAAATACATTTCCAAATTTATTTCAGTTGATCTGATATACCACCTACGTTTTACAATGACATTTTCGTGATCGCTATTGCTACTATTATGGTTTAATGTTCAAATCGTAATTGGAACCATAATATGTAATGGATATGGGTAAGTTTTGCGAATTCCTATTAATTTTGTTTGGGCTATTTCAAATCCTGTCCTCCAACCCCCTATGTCTCCGGATCCAATTCCAGTCGAAAATGGAGCATCAGAGACATAAGATCCTTCTATATATATCAAGTTTCACTAAGATCCGATCACCTAATCGTAAGATAAAAATATCCCAATTTTCACGTTTTCCAAGAATTCGGGTTTCCCCCTCCAACTCCCCCCAATGTCACAGGATCTGGTCGGAATTTAAAACTAGAGCTTTAGAGCACACGATCCTTCTAAATATTAAATTTCATTAAGATCTGGTGGCCTTTGTGAAGTATGAGATTTCAAAGTCACAATCGAAAAAGGAGTTGTTAAGTAAGTCTTTGGGACTATTTAACTATTGCCGATTATGCGGGGGGGGGGGATCCCTTAACAGCATCATTATTATTAGGTCAGTACTTGAGTTTCTGCACAATTCTAATGTTCACAGCGTGTTTTAAAGGAAGACACTTTACAATAGGAGACGTCAACATACGGGGGGGGGACAGAGGGAGTATGCCCTCAATAGTTTGATCAATATAACCTCGGGTTCAGCCCTGATTGTCCAGCAGTTAATTAGCACTAGTGGTGAATTACTAGTTCTGCACTAGATACCAGCACTAGTCCTGGTGAATTACGGTGGTGATTGCTGCGTTTACTACTGTCTGGGCCAAGGAGGCACTATCCATTGAGCTCTTAGAGTCACTTCAACCACGGGGGGACATAGGCCTAGTTGTATTTTTCGGGTGACCTCTTTCAATTTTTTACTCTCTTCATCATAAACCGAGAGAGTTCCTTTGACGGCTTTCTTATGACTCCTCTTTATAAGAGGAGTTATGTGTAATTATCTTTGAAAAAGAAAATGACTAAAAAAGAACAACTTGAAGCATCAAACTTTACAAGATTTCTTATGGCTCCTCTGATTTGAACCATCAAACTTTACAAGATTTGTTATGACTCCTCTTTATATATGGCTCCTCTTGTGGCTTTCTTATGACTCCTCTTTATAAGAGGAGTTATGTGTAATTATCTTTGAAAAAGAAAATGACTAAAAAAGAACAGAAGTTTTTGTCCCACCACCTGAACAATTAAAAAATCTACAACCTGGACCATAATGTAAAACCAGACCAATTGGGGCAGCCAAAGCAAAAAGCATTGACAAATTGTATGAAATAACGAAAATCCAAAATGAAAAGGGAAGAAAAATGGGGTTAAAAGATAAGCGACAGCAAGAATCAAAACGTTTCAAAATTGAAAATGATAGTTATGATGATTAGGTTTGGGATTTTGACATAAATGAAGTCATCAATCCCTACCATGTTGTAAAGACTACAAATAAAAGCATTGAGTTTAAAAATGATTAATAGTAATATTTGACTAAAACGTGCTCCTTGCAATTTTACATGCAGATATTAAAATCTTCCCACCCCCAAATACTTGCATCTTTAAAAACAGACCACCAACAATCAGTGTTACGCATGTCTCAATCCAAAAAGTCTCCAACAGTTCACCCTCATCGAGGGCAGGTGCAATTGAAGACACGATTTCTTATTAAAAACTAATTGCTGATTTTTTTCATCCAGTCTCGTCATAGACAGGGATTAATGCGATATAAGTGGATATCTCAAAAAGGAAGGGTGGACCAATAAAGGTATGACCAACGTAGCTCAAAACCTTGTTTAGGGGAGGGGGCATTCAAGTTTTGTAGGAAGATTAGCCTTTGAATAGGGACTGAGCAAGATACCAGCCGGTACAATCAATCCCACTGGAACAAGTCTTTATAGATGACTTTTCGATTAGTCAGGTGGAAGAAATAATCTAAAAATAAAAAATGGCATAGTAAACCGGATAAAAATTTAAAAACAAAAATTGAGCACGATAGACGGTAAAGGGAACCAAGGGACACATAGTCTTCTACATTTCCAATAAAAATAAAAGTCTCAATAAAAAATAAATTAATTCCAATTATAAATAAAAAAAAATAAAACAAGGGCTAAATACAAGTAAAAGGAGCCTGCAGAATTTTCTAGCTATATTTGAAAAGACAATGAAAAAATAAATATGAAAAGTTTTTTTTTTTACTGAAAGTAAGGAGCAGCACGAACGATAATATTAATGATGATGACGACGACAATCATGGTAATATAGCGGACAATCACGGAAGTGATGATGACGATCATAATAATGCTCTAGAAGAAACGATGACGGCAACAACAACAACAACATCCAGTCCTCTTCATCCTCCCCCTCCTCCTCGTTGTCATCATTCTGTATGTTATATTGAAATACAAGAAATGTCAAAACTATTGTCTTACCAACTATACTATCGATATAATATACCTGATTATGTAGTAGTTTGATCAAGCTAATATTGTGAAATCTCTTCGACGGTTAAAGTCAAAATCTTGTGACCTTGATGGAAAATGTACCATCTATCGTTGGAAAATGTGCCAAAATGTCGTGTACCATCTGTCGGGAAAAAGCTGAAATTCTGTCGTTTCTTCAGTTATTATTTCAGATGTGCCTTTCAAGGTCTATTGTTCCTGATTCAATTTAATGTGGAAGTGTTACTTCTATATTAAAGAGAGGAAAAGATCTAAATTCGCGTAATTCGTTTGTTGCCTTTCTTCCTTTCTCGTATCGAGTCCAGCTGTTGAATTACACATTCTAGACTTTGTCGTTGTACAGGACATCCCTGGTTCACTACAGAAGGCATTGAACCACAATGGTAAACTCGAAGTACTCGAGCTACGAGACACTTCTCTTGGACCAAAGTCCTCACTCGCAATCGCCAGAGCACTTGAGAACAATACAACTCTCACAAGGCTGGTTCTCAGGAACTGTTTTGAAAGCAACGAAGCTTGCTCGCACCTGTGAAATGGAATTCGTTCCTCCTTAGAGTAAAAATAAATAGTATAAAACATCTTGGTGATTTGAATTGATCATAGTTATCTTTATATTCTTATTTCCAAAATTAAAACTATGTTTAGTGTCTAGAAACCAAGAACTTTTTTTGTAGCTTCTAGAATCGTGAGTTCAAACTAGGGCACCTGATGTGACAGCTACTATTACGAAGAAGACTGTTTGTATTCTAGGGGGAGGGGATTGCAGTTTGGCAATTGAAGATATTCTACAAGAGTGATTTCCCAGGTCCTGAACAAGGATCAATAGTTCGTCTTGATATACCACCTGAACGGACCGCAGACGATGATAATGAGCTGGTAAGTCTTTGCTGTATGGGACTAATTAAGGACTGTTATTCAGTAACAGAAAAAAGGAGGAGACCAATGAGAGTACCTTGGGGTACTCCATTGTGGACAAGGAGGGGCTGGAATAATGATTCTGAGATTTGACTACCTGTGATCTAATTAATAAATTTCACCAGAAAGAATACAAATCAATTTAAAATTGTCAAAAGACGTATACGTGTTACCTCACTATTACGATGACATACAGTAGCGCTTCTTGTCCATAAATATAGTATTAGAATTTATACAAAAGAAAGGGTTTTTATAGGCTATAAACTGAAAGCGACATCTTCGATGCTGGCGACTGACAAAAACAAATACATAGTCATCAAACTGTTACAGACACACTGACAAAACTCGAGCCAAAATTTTTGAAAAAGAGTGTAGAAATAAACGCGAATTGGGGGACAGCCCCTCTCATATATGGAACAACTTGTGTTCGTTTTAAGTTTTAATGTCGCTCCTTACTTTCAGTTAAAAAAAACTTGTTTTTTATTTAATTGTAGATAGGAGCTTGAAACTTCTACAGTAGCGCTCTCTGATACGCTGAATCTGATAGTGTGATTTTCGTTAAGATTGATTAAGACGTTTAGGGGGTATTTTCCCCTATTTTCTAAAATAAGGCAAATTTTTTCAGGCTTGTAACTTTTGATTGGTAAGGTATTCAATCCTCGTCGATACCTCGCTCTTTAAACTAAAGTTTAGATTTTGTCCCAATTCCTTATGACTGACCTCTGAATCACAAAGGCCGTAGAATAAATAGTTGGAATCACTAAAAACACTTTAGCGTAAAGAGTGAGGTATAAAGAGGAGGTAGACCCTCCTCTTTATATATTTAAATATGCGTAATATTTTTTTTCGTTTTAAGTTTTAATGCTGCTCCTTACTTTCAGTAGAAAAAACGTTTCATATTTATTTTCTATCCGTGATCTGTCTTCTGGCAAAAAATACCGAATTCCACATTTTTGTAGATAGGAGCTTGAAACTTCTACGATGGGGTTCTCTGATACACTAAATCTGATTTTGTTACTTTCGTTAAGATTGTATTACTTATAGGGGGTGTTTCCCTCTATTTTCTAAAATGAGGCAAATTTTCTCAGGCTCGTAACTTTTCATGGGTAAGATTAAACTTGATGAAATTTATATATTTAAAATCAACATTAAAATGCAATTCTTTTGAAATGGGGGGTATGTTGGCGAAAGTTAGACTGGTGCACTTTTTTTGGGACAGATTTTATAAATTTTGTTTCCAGCAACTTGGGAATTTACCAAATTTTGTGATGTGATTGGAGATACTGTATAAAGGCTCAGCAATTTTGTCTGAAAGGGCTTTAATTAAGTTAACCGGGATGCCCAAAGGACAAATACTTGATTTTCAAGGATTTAGAATTTTATTTATAACGTCAGAGGAAGAAGGAGGTATTGGGAGGAATAGATAGAGTTCAATTATTATTTTATTTATCACTAATTTATTATTAATTACACTTAATTCTGTACCTGAGAACATTATTTGAATCATTATTTTTCCCCATTAAAAAAAAACACAAGTTCAATCAAAACTTTTTCACATAGAGATAGAAAACGACGATAGAGCTTAAAATGAAGATAAATTTTAATGCAAAAAGGCTTACTGCCCCCTTAGCCCCCTGGTCATTTTGCTAAAAGTTGAGTTTGTGCTTAAATAAAGCCAACGTAGTTTATCAGGGACCAGACCATATTAAATTGGAAATAGTTTCTTCACCGATTCGACCATCTGGGGGAGTGGAGGGACGGTTAATTCGGAAAAACTAAAAAAATGAGGTATTTTCAACTCACGAATGGGTGTTTATATTTTAATAAAATTTGATATTTAGAAGGATCTTGCGCTTCGAGCTTTTTATTTTAAATCCTGACCAGATCCGGTGACATTGGGGGGAGTTGGAGGGGGAAACTGGAAATCTTGGTGGCTTCATCCCCCAAAAGTATCATTTGAATAGATACCCCCTTTATTTCAAAGACATGAGTCAACCTGTTCCGAGCCAAGAAAACAAACTGAACCAAAAGTTTAAAGGAACATATGTTAATAACGGGTTCAAGGAGCATAAGATTGTTCTAACTTCTAAATTATTGGAGTTTTTCTGAGGGAGAATTAATACCATATGTGGCAGACGACGGTAAAACAAGATGAGTGCCAGACAAATTTTAATTAAAATAAAATACGATTTACTTCAAGGTACAACATTAAAATAATACTACTTCTAACAACTCACTACACCACCAAGCCACATGAGGACGACATAATGACATTTTATCAAGAATACATGTGAAAATATTTGGGGCACAACATGAATAGTTTGCAAAAAACAGAAAAATAGAAGCACTACTAACAACTCATCGTAGCACCCAGTCACCCGAGGCCAACACAGCTACGTTTTATCAATCAATCAATCAATCAATGGGGTTTATTATTAATTCAAAAAATAGATTACACATAACGCAGCTGTTTAAAAAGAAACTTCAGGTAATGACACGTTATTTACTTGGATGACGTATGAGTAACATGATGCGTATACAGCTTTAGAAAAGAGATATTCTTTATTTTTTAAGTTTTGGAGAATATTTTAAGCCTCGACCTTTCATCTAAGTCCCCAATAATGTTAAACCTTCACCTTTAGCGGTGGAAAAATCAGTTGTTTTATCAACAATTTTATTTCCAGCATATATGCCTAGTGCAGTTGAACCACTTGATAGATTAGCGGGAGGAGGAAAGCGGCCGAGGAACGGTGGCCCCATCACACGGCGGACCTCAATGCCCGGGTGGATATTGTCCGGGGGGTTAATGTCCGCCCACCTAGTTGCACTTTTCCCCCATCATTTGTTGGAAAGCGGTTTTGCATGTATCAGAAGGGAACTGGATCTGACAGCTCTCAATAGCAGAGACCTTTTAGCCCCTGTTGACAATGAAAGAACAAAAACAAAAACAACAACATGTACGTTGCGATGCCAAAAATCTTCAAGCCTGTGCTGGCCAGCCTGGCAGTGATGCTGATCGGCTTCGTCGTGTCTTCCCTGGTGGCGGTGCCGCTGGGCCTGCTGATGGGCAGCTTCCGCATCGTCCAGGCGTTTCTCGAGCCGCTGGTCAACTTCATCCGCTACCTGCCGGTGACCAGCTTCGTGCCGCTGTTCATCCTGTGGATCGGCATCGGCCTGGAACAGCGCGTGTCGGTGATCATCTTCGGCGTGTTCTTCCAGCAGCTGGTGATGATCGCCGACACAGATCCTGTTGCTCGACCACCTTGCCGGCGACGATCCGCAGCACGATCCACATCGGCATCGTCTGGCGGGGCGCTTCGGGGCCGAGGATCTCGTAGTCGAACGTGACCTCGCCGACGTAGACGACGTGGTTCATCGAGACGAGGTGCGGCTCCAGGTCGAACTCGACCTCCTTGATGACGCCGAAGACGTCGCGGAAGTGCTCGAGCGTTGCCTCCCGACCCTCGAACGGCTCGCCTGCGCCGCGGTCGTCGTCGTGCTTGAGAACAGCTGCTGAAACTCAAGAGCCGTTGAACTGGAATAAGCAGCTTTTTAAAGCACCAAAAAACTTAAATAGAATAATTTCGGTTTCGTTTTAAGTTTCAGTTGAAAAAAACTTGTTTATTTTCATTAAATTGAATTATGAAACAGTTTCCTGAGTGTCCTTTGTCAGTGAAACAGCCGCCTCCACTGTATCCAAGAGTCTTATTTGACAGGTTAAATCTATTTCAAAGCTCTGGATACTTACCATGTCGTATTCCTATCATTTCTAGGGGTCTTTCCTCCTTTTTTCGAAAATCAGCCACATTTCTCAGCCTCGTAGCCCCTGACGGATAGGACTAAACTTAATGAAATTCACATATTTGGAATCAGCATAACAAGCCAATTCTTTTGATATATCCATTGGTATCAAATTCCGACTTTTAAAGTTTTGGTCACTATTGAGCCTGGTCATTCCTTAGTTACAGTTCTTTACCACGAACTGTTTGATCAAACAGTTCGTGGTAACGAACTGTACCCCTAATGACACTGGATCCGGTCGGGATTTAAAATGACACATCTGAGTTAAGAAGTCCTTCTAAATATTAAGTTTCATGAAGATCCGATCACTCCTTCGTACGATAAAAATACGTCATTTTTTCTAATTTTTCAGAATTAACCCTCCCCCAACTCCCCCAAAGAGAGCGGATCCGTTCCAATTATTTCAACCACGTATCTAGAAATTGTGCTTATTTTTACCACCAAGTTTCATCCGATCCCTCCACACTGCAACTGCTCCTCATGATGTAGCACAAATTATTGATGAAGAGGGAATTGCATTGCGTTCTGGTCATCACTGTGCACAGGTATTGATGGAGAGACTAAATGTAGCTGCTACTTCAAGAGCAAGTTTCTACATTTACAATACTAAAGAAGATATTGATGTACTAGTTAATTCATTAAATACTGTGGCAAAGGTGTTCAAGTTATGAGTAGTAATGCTGACATTTACCATGAAATGATTGTGGATTATTCAAGAAATCCTGTAAACTACGCAAATTTACTCTTATAGATTTCTATTGAGATACAAGAACGTAGTTCCAGCGGAAGGCTATTCTAAAGTAATGGAGCAGCTATGGAGAAAAATCTCGTGCCACAGGACTTAAAGTTTCCTTCGGGGACATTGAAAAGGTACTGTGACGAACTGACGATGACCTTAGCTGTCGTGATGGCACATAAAATTCTAAAATATTTTCATAATACAAAGGAGCCAAACGATTAAGACTTAAAAGCAAGTAGAAGTATTTTTAAAAGGGAGCGCTACCGCTTCACCCCGCCGATCGCCGAGGCCACCGTTGCCCTGCTGAAGTCGGCCAAGGACGATTCGATCACCAAGCCCGAGGACATCGCCGGCAAGGTCATCGGCTCCGGCCACGCCACCGCGCAGCTCGCCCAGCTCGAAGCCTTCGGCGAGACGCTCGACCCGGCACCGGAAACCAAGGACTACGTCTCGTTCAACGAGGCCTATGCCGACCTCGCCGCCGGCCGCATCGCCGGTGTCGCCAACTCGCTGACCCTTTCTATATAAGCCTTAAATACTCCAGGGCGTTACTTTTAACCCTTGCCCTGTGGGCTGTGGGGGAAGGGTTGTGATCTTCAAAGATATATTTCCGAATCTTTCAATTTGGCTGAACAAAATGGCTATCGAAATGGTGGGTGTGGGAGTGGGGTTATAAACCTTCGAATATTTATGTGTACAAAACCCAGCAAATCAAATAAGGCATGGTTAAATTGTTTATATTCTTTTTACACTTGTGCATATAGCAAACTGTTTGAGTGAAAGAATACTTTCAAGATAAATAATCGTTTATTATCACTGATAAAGACATGAAGGAACTGTGGAGTAGCAAAAATGAGAAAAAAAGTACATAATATATGATACTAGCTGTTGGGGTGGCGCTTCGCGCCACCCCAACACCTAGTTGGTGGGGCGCTTTGCGCCCCCCCAAGCCCCCCCGCGCGCTTAAGTCGTTACGCGCCATATTAGTTACGCGCCATTGTAGTTGTGTCCCTGTGTCCCACCTGTGAATAGTAATTTGTAGTATTTTCAGGGCCCTACTACTGGTTTACTGCAACAACTTGCGACTGCAATTGCGGATCGTTGTGACTGCGAATATGACTTGTTTGATACTGCAACTTCTCCCTACTACGACTGCTTCCAGGAACATTTGAGACGGATTTTGAACAAAATCGTAACACGCTACGTTAATGATGGTTATCAAAAAAGCGTTTCAGTGATACCTCAGGAACAGCAGAAAGTATCAAGTAAAAATTTTCAAGACAAGCTGAGGAACGGGGTGTCGAAGAGGAAAAGCCCCTTTCATATACAAACTGTGGTATACAAACTGAAGATAGAGTTCCCGAAGAGAGCATCATTGACAAAAAAATTTGAACATCATTTCACATCATTGACAAATCATTGAAGCAGAATTTTGATCCAGCAGGTTGAGGTTAAAATCACCCATAAAGATTAGTTCATGGAATGTTTTTGGACTGAGTCTAAAACTTCTTCCAGAATTTTCAAAACCGAAGGAATAGATCCACTGGGTGAAACATCGCTTCCTTTCACGTGTTGCAGTAATATTTATCCTTCCTCCTTCAATAAAATGTCTATACACTTCAATTAGCGTTATCACAGCAACTTCACGTTTCTTGGTTGTTTTCGCCTTTTCTTACTTTTTTTTCTCTTTTATTTTTCTTACATAATAGGTTTCAGGTAAAGAGACAATGCTTCCTCTCACGTGTTGCAGTACTATTCCTCCTTTTTCCCACATTAAATGTAAATATTTCGGTAACCGTAATCATTTCCCTATCAATACTTAACCCTCGTTTTTGGTTTGATTTCGTCTACCATAGTAATAAATTGCTCGAGCAAGGAGACGTAGCTGTCACAACTAGGCAGACGAAAACGGAACGCCAGGGACAGAGAATAAGCACTTCTTTGCTATTAGATGCAAACCAGAAGAATTATTAAGAATATTGCACGAAATAGCGAAAACATTGTGTACTTAAAAGATTTTTCCGTCTGACACTCCTCAGAGTACTAACGTCAGAATGACCGAAATGGACCACTCCTGAGAAAGACCCTTTTGTCAACCAACGCACACAAAGTATGTTTCGATTTCATTTAACTTCCCCCCCCCTAAATTAGCTGAATTTTCCACTTTATATTCCTTAGCCTTTGCAGTAGTTGCAATAGAAATATTATTGATTGTAGCAATAGTTATAGTGGTGGTGATAGCTGTAGTAGTAGGGGTAGGAGTAGTAGTAGTGGTAGTAGCAGTAGTAGTAACAATAGTAGTAGTAGCAGTAGTATTAGTAGTTGTGAGGAATTTGTCATGGGGGAAGAGAATTTCCATGAAGGGGGTGCAGGATTTTTCAGCGATTTTTTAAAAAGCAATGAAAAAAAATATGTAAGTTTGTTCAACTGACAGTAAGGAGCAGCATTAAAACTTAAAACGAACAGAAATTATTACGAATATGAGGGATTCACCTCCTAATACCTCACTCTTTACGCGAAAGTGATTTTCTTAATCTCAAACTAAAACTTTTGACATAGGAAAAGAGCCTTTAATCACATTCTTTACAGGGTCAATTACTTTTCAAACCACGGATAGCTTTATGCATTTTTTAAAATGATAGTATATCAAACAATAAGCTTTAAAATAACGACTTCATTTTCCGCTTTCCTGGGCTTTTATGTATTTCCTAACTGACCCTTTATCAAATAATAAGCCTCACAAAAAATATGACCGAGTCTGTTGATTTTTTAATTAAAATCAACCTGGTGGAAGTGAATAAAAACTTGAGATTCATGGCTAAATAGAGTAAATCTAAGACAGATGTTTGAACAACTGACATCATAGCTTTATGGGGTTTCTGAGGGCAATAACCATACTCTTATTTATAGTAATTTTTGTTTGTTATATTCTTGACTTGATTATTCATCTTAAATTCTGGTCATTTTATATTTCGTCTGTAAATTCCCAGTAATTTTGTTTGTTTTACATTAAACTTATTATATTACTTCATTTCTCCTTGTTCTAAGCTTCAAAACTGATCTTTATGTCTTTTTGAAAAAAATTTTTCAAATTAATTTATGTGTCTTAAAGCAGTTTGTCCATATAGTTTTTTTATTATAAGTGTCTTTTTTTAAGAACCTCTTACTAGACAAGAGGAAAGATTTCTTGATAACCGTTTTTAAATTATCTAATACTACATTAAGTGATAAATTAGTATACATTGTCGCATAATCGAAAGACTCAATTCCTTTAGCTGAAACCATTGTTAAAGAATATATCACCTACCGTGATTTATAAACACTCCAATATGGATTAAAATTCGAAAATTTTTTAATTCCAGGACTCGATGAATTTTTTTCGTTTTTTTTTTTAAGTGACGAATTGCGTGCAAATTATGTTTAATCTAATGCAAACCCACTTGATTGCCTTCGAGTCCAACCAAATTCTGTCCCCCTTTTGCATACAAGTCCAGTGGACATTCTTTGTCACGAGTCAACCCAAAAATTTCGTTCATTCTCATTGCAATTTCAAGGGCTTTTTCCGTAAGCAAAGCTCATGTAATATGAAGAATTCCAGTTGCAAAATTGTCTGCAAGTCCTGACAAAAAGGACAAAACCGCACTTTCTCGTTGCTTACCGTTATAGAAAAAAAAATTTAAAAACTATGAGATAATTGACTGCGTACAATATACCTATGAGTAACCTTTTAGCAAGAGTTTAGAGATGTGCTTTTTTCTTTTTTTTTTTTTTTTTTTTTTTTTTTTTTTTTTTTTTTTTTTAAGCATTTTTTTTTTTTTTTTTAAAAATTTTGGCAATCAAAAAAGAAAGTAAATAAATTTGTTTGAATCCCAAAAAAATTTTGAAGAATTTCGGACCCATTCAAGAACTTTAAGTCTGTCCCTAGACCCTAGATGCCGTTGATAAAAGATTAACTATAGGTCGATCTGCATTGATTACCGCAGCTGCCTGTGTATATATTGCTGCCAGATATAAAAACAAAGAGCTCATGTTAATAGATTTAGCTGAAAAATGTCAATTAGATACCACCAAAGTATTCCACGTATTTTCAGATATAAGCTTTAACCTTAACTTAAAAGTACCATTCCACGATCCTTGCACACTAAGGGAGAACTCCGCTTAAAATCCACCTCTAAACATGGAAAAAACACCAAGAAGGCGGAAATTCTCATATTAAAAAATTCCGATTCTAAAGTTAGACTCCTCTCCATCTAAAAAAGCGATCAATGACGCCACAAGTTTTGAGACTGTCAGACTTGAGCCATGATCTGACTACGATAATGAATGGTCATGCCTGCTCTCTTGCAGACCATGGATAATTTTAAGGGCGACGAAACCTGCGGTTTTTTTAGTAACACTTATCAATTTTTTCTTCTAAGTTTAGGAAACGTATTTGTAGATCTTTGAATCATCATAATTAGAATTAACCAAAGTTGTGAAGCTGAAAGCACTTTCCTTGCACTTCATTTGAGAAGGAGATCTATTTTGCAAGGTTTCAGCTTTGCAACATATTATTTTTAAGGTCATCAAAGGTCAGTGCCCTCTAGAGGGAGGAGGAGTGGAGGTAGGTACTTCAAAATAACTTCCCAGGACATACTTTAGTCTGTAAGCCCATCCCATTTAAATAAAAAATAAAAAATTTTTTTTGAAAAAAAAACAAACACCCCTTTCATATACGAACAGAAATAACTCCATATATGAAAGGGGCTGTTCCCTCCTCAACGCTCCACTTTTTACACTAGAGTTTGACTCTTTCTCTAAACTCCACTTTTAAAAATAGTGAAAAACTTTAGCACAAAGAGCGGGGCGTTGAGCAGGGAACAGCCCCTATCATATACGGAGTAATTTCTGTTCGTTTTAAGTTTTAATGTCGCTCCCAAGACCAGGTAGAGAAAACGGGAACGCTGATGGTATGTCCTGACTGTAGAGGGAAAAAGGGGGCGAAAGGACAAAAAGGGAAATAAACAGAACATTTTTTTTCCTCCATTAAATAGATTTCAATATTCTCGGAAAAAAGGCGGCCAACAAAGAATGAGGTGCATGAAGCCTTTGCGACAACCATTATTAGCTGCATAAAGTACTGGAGCAAGCAAGACCTAATTCCTCTAGTAACAGAGTGACAAAAAACCTAGCAATCCTTGAGAAAAAAAACAAATAGAAAGAAAATGAGATCTCTTAAAGTACTTTGCAGCATCCCACATACCCATCGTCATTACGTAGCAGCCCAAGTGTGCCCCCCCCCTAGTTACAAGCGGGGATGCCCCAAAAGCCCTACAGAAACAAGTCATGCGAGATTGCGTCATCCTTAACATAAGTAAACATTCCCCTATTACATAACCACCAAAAAAATCTTGGAAAAAGTTTTGAAAAAAGTCTTGAAAAACGTCTTGAAACGTTTTTCACAACTATTATTGGTATTGATACAGGCGAAATTTGGAGTTCCATTAATCAGCAATGCCAAACTTTCCCTAATATCGGGATCGTCTTCTACAATCGAAACTGAAATCATTTTTATTTCCTTAATTGTTTTTGAATCAATATAGTGCATGAGAATTAGATATAACAGTAAAAATAATGTTCCCATCCCGCAGGGTCGAGATGGGAACACGGTTGCCAAAAACCCGGCCAAATGGCCGAGGGGTGTGCTAGCCGATTATTTGCACTCCCGTGCCTTTTATGCCCTCAATATTTCTGTGAACGTTTATAATTGCTAGTCCTGTGTTCTTCGTTAGTATTTGCTCTTCTATTCATCCTAAAATATATCCAGATCTATTAATCTATTCATCCAGAAAAATTTGAACTCTAACAAAGATAAAGGAGTGTTCCAAATATTCATTAAAATAAATAATGTTGTGTTTGTTATTTTTGTATTTGATTGGTATTGATGAATGATTTAAATTCTCAGGGTTTCAAAGCTTTAGAAATATGTTCACACAATCTTATGCTACCTTAAATTAATTGCACAAAAGGTATTTTATTCTTTAATTGTTAGCCTATTAAACTTACCGAGGAAATTATAAATAAAAGGTTAAAAAAGGTGAAACAAGAAAATATTGAACGCGTCCCCTTTTCTTCAGTCGATGCTGCAAGCGAAAACATACAATTTAAAATTTTACTATATTTTCCTAGAATCAATTAAAAGCGAGTGTTTACAGAAGATGTTCTGTTTATTCTAATTGTTTTTTTTTTTTTTTGTTTTTTTTTTTAATTAAGCAGTGGTCATTTATGCTCCCCGGATGTACAGCACTGGACTTAGGTATCCATTTCTAGGTTCTTTTTCCTTTGTCTCCAAAATTTTGTGTGTCTTAAATTAATTTCAGTTAATAACCAATTTATTTAAACTAATAAATTCCATTCATAAATATTAGTACTGGGCAGGCACTCCTGCTCCTAAAATCATGCTTCAGTAATAAGGTCATGTACCAGTCACCACTTCAATTGAAATTTCGTCATTTTTAAGAGCTCAAAAAGTACTTAAATTTGAATTTGCAGTAGAAGCGATTATTATATTCGTAAAGAACATAAAAAAAAGCATCGAGTGGTATGTTCACTTTATTGGTAAGTCAGTTATAAACTGTCATAATATTTTGAAAATTCGTCATTTTTAGGAGCTCAAAAAGTTCTTAAATTTGAATTTACGGTAGAAGCGATTATTATAGTTGTAAAGAACATAAAAAAAAAGACATCGAGGCCTCTTGCTTGCTTGTTTGTGAAGAGATCTCCTGGCGAAGACGACGTACTTCTTCCACGAGTGTTGATATTACATCTTCTTTATCAGAGTTTAAGTGATAGTTAGGGAAGGGCATCTGACTTCCAAAACTTGGACGAAGTTGGTCCTGTTTAAAAGAAAATCAAATAAGAAAATGACGCACAGAGAACAAAGCATTTACCGTATTGGGACCTTATGGAGGATTCTATCTCTAGGGGGGGGGGGAGGAAGCTAATAAAGCTAGATCACAAAATAGGTTTGTTAGGTTTCTAGGAGTCCTTGTCGATGAGAATCTTTCATGTGATAACCATATTAAATTTCTAAGATTAAAAGTGTCAAGAAGCTTAGGTATGATACGTAAGCTAAGGTATATTTGCCTTGGTATATTTGTTGTAATTGTTACAACCCCGAGTTAGTGTAAATCTTCATGGAACTCGTAATTCTGAATTTTGGTGGTTTTTAGAACTCCCACCGTGAGGTCAGATTATAGCCCTATATAGCCCTTTTCACAACCACATGAACATAGTATGTTTGATTTTTATTCAACTTCCCCCTCAACATTTTGCGCAAACTTCACTCTGATAGTAGTCACGTTAGAGATGATAGTTGTAACAGCAGTGGTAGAAGCGGTATTGGCAGAGTTCCAACTTAAGTAATTCCTGAGATACTTCCTTTTGACAACTTGCAAGCATCACTCCCCCATAAACTTCACATGAACCTCTTTGGTTTTTCCATAAACAAAAGGTGAAACGTGCCCCGAAGTGGAAATTTTAGTTTCCAATCATATCAGACTCCTTCAAAGTTTATACGACCACCCCTTCCATAAATACCCTATATGGCCCCAGGATTTAACTTACATTACTTGCCCCCGGACTCTGGGGGGTTAAGTCGACCACTGAGTTTTTATTATCAGATCTTTTGACTATTTTGAACAAAATTGATATCTGAAATTTTGATCAGGTGTACTTTGCAAGAAGAGGGCGGAGGAGCTAGTAGTCCTCCGATCACTATTGACTCATTGACGAGGGGGCGAACACCCTCATATACACAATAATTTCTGTTTCATTTTAAGTTTCAATGCTGTTCCCTACTTTTAGTTGAAAAAAACGTTTTTTTATTTAATTCGAAAAAACACGGGGAAGTTGCAGTCCTGCCCCCTGGGGAAGCGGTTCCCAGAAGACCTTCTTTAAGATTCGATAAAATGATTTCTGGTGAGCGTTTTGTATGGCAAAAAAAGAGAAAATAATTATGAAGGCTAGATGCACAAGGGTCGGCCCCTCGTAGCAGAGTTACTGCACTCATACGGGTATATGCCCTAACACCTTAATAAATCATATATTCTATCATCTGGAAAGCGCTGGAGAGGGAAGCGATACAAATCGTCGGTTTTCTGTTTTTGAATTAATTGATTTAGGGATTTGGGGGAAAAATTCTAGGAATCTAAAAAACGGGTCTTATTTAAGCACGAATTACCATTATCAATTGTTTTCCATTGAAATCTAAGACTAGCAGCTTCTCAGATGATTTGGGTGTGATTGTGACAAATGTGGTCAGTGAGCGATTACTAGTGTCTTATTGACTAATAACATTTTAAAACATTATTTCTTAAATTTCATTTCAAATGTAAATTTTAAATTTCAAAGCAAATGTACATTAATGAGCTCATCCATTCTTGAAACATTATGAAAAATAAACATTTTTATTCCATTTTAATTGACCTTGCATTTGACTAGTCGTTCTTAAAGCATAGGAGGTAAAAAACTATAAATAAGTGTAAATAGCGTAGGCGGAGGAATTGATTTATTGATAGGGGGTATTCATGGTCAGTTTGGGTAGTTTATATTGTTTACGAAGTTCTTTTCCGATTTTTTCCAATTATTTATATCCGTCTTCGATACTACTTGTATTTCCACTAAACATGTTCCTTTGTTTAGGGTAATCAGATCATTTGCGTGATTCTTTTTTACTCAAATATAAACTTCACCTCTTTCGTAATTTAAAATTTGTTCTTCATATGTTAGGTTTTTCGGGATATCTTCCATCGGTGAGGCCAATTGCAGAGGGTTCCCCCCGAATCAACGATGTCGTCAACGAGGATACAATGCCTATCGGAGACGTCGCCGATGATGTTCATCACCTCGGACACACCGGCGCGCTCGCGCCGCTTGTCGATGATCGCGAGATCCGCGTCGAGGCTCTTGGCCAGGGCCCGGGCGCGAACCACGCCACCGACATCGGGAGAAACGATTACGAGATTCTTATCGCCGTAACGCTCTTGGATATCCGCGTGGAAAACCGGCGCGGCGAAAAGACCAAATGTTGATACCAATAGAACTGTATTTTTATGCTGATTTGAAATTATAAATTCCATTAAATTTAGTCTCACCTTTTCAAGTTAACGAGTCTGAGAAAATTTGCGTTATTTTCGAAAAAGGGGAAAACACCCCCAAAACTCATAGAATCTTAATGAAAACCACACATTCAGATTCAGCGTATCAGAGTAGCCCTAATGTACAGATTTCAAGCTCCTATATGCATTAAATAAAAAAGAACAAGTTTTTTTTACTGAAAGAACGCCGACCGGCAGCGCAACGAGGCCGATGCCTATGCCAACCGGATCCAGGAGGAGGTCGGCGGTCAGGTGCAGCGCATCCTGGAAGATGCCCGCGCCTATCACGCCAACGTCACCGCCCAGGCCGACGGTCAGGCCGCGCGCTTCAACCAGGTGCTGGCGGCCTACTGGCAGTCGCCCGATATCGTGCGCGAGCGGCTCTATATCGACACGTTGGGTCGGGTGCTGACGGACGTGACCAAGATCATTCTTGAAAGCCACCCAGTGGGTGTGGGGGGGGCGCGAGGAGCGACCCCTACAGATCATGTATATATATATATATATATATATATATATATATATATAGTTTCTCTCTTGTTCTTGCATTGTGCTGAAGACGGCCCTTGGACATAGGGCCGAAATATCCACAGAACTGATTTCCACTGTCTTGAAAAGATTTCCCCTATTGTCTCTACTTTGTATTTGTTTGTTATGGAAAGGCAGTGTGGTCTTCGTTGCTATTTTACCATTTTACACACCTGCTATGTGTAGTTGGATTAGTTTTAGGTCAATTTTTTATTTTTTTTTTCTGCTTGTGATTCTTGTCTGCTTCTCAAGAAGCCAGATGCTTCACTTATCTGCCATACGCGGAAGAATAGTGTAAGACCTGACAGAATTTTGTGACACATATGGGACTCCGTGGATGAAGAATAGGCTTCATTAAGTGGTCAACTACTCGAGCTACCTTAATCTAAATTTAGAGTTATTTTATTTATGGCCAAATGCTGGTTCACAATGCTTAACTTCTTTTGCTTTAATATTTTCTTTGAATTATTTGTTAATCCTACGTGTTGTGTTACAGGACCTTGTATACGTGCAATATGTATGATTTGGCAATTAATAACAGGGTAAAACACCAAATGTATGCTTATTACGTGTTCTAATTACTCTCCTCTGTAGTAATATGTATACGAATAATGAGAAAAATCTACCTGAAAACTATGATTTTTCTTCTGGTTGTTTCAAAACTATGAAACTTTAGGGCTATTCGACACCATAGAACACAACCTTACTTAACTCCTGATTTAATACAAAACCAGTTACTAATGTCATTTCCTATCTTAACCGCATCAATATTATTCTCGTACATAGAACAAATCACTTTAATGTATTTTTCTGGTATACCATTTAAGGATAAGACCTTTGCTAACGCTCTTCTACCAGCAGAATCGAAAGATTGCTCATAATCGATAAAAATGTATACCAATGGTGTTTGAAAACGAAGGGACCTCTCAATTATTAAGCTAAGAGTGGAGATGATACCTTTTTATCGACAGTGAAAAGATATAAAATTATTTAACTGGATATTTCGAACACAGTTTTACTTGAATTTTACTGCTGACGATGAACACTGTATATGTGTTCGAAATATCCAGTTAAATAATTTTATATCTATTCACTATCAATAAAAAGGTACCATCCCTATTTTGAACTGTTTTACTTTCGTCATGGAAAGGCAGTGTGGTCTTCGAAGTTATCTACTAAATAGTGACTTGTTAAACTAGAATTTATAACTAAAAACAGCATATCTTATAAACCCTTTTCACAAATACCGTGTGGCACACAACATTTTATATTCATACGACTTGATTGAAACCTTCTTGGAGCAACATGCTGCTTCCGTCACTCGATAATGATTAAAGATCTTGATTATTAGTGTTCTTGTTAGTTTTAGATTTGTTAGTCTTGGCTGCAACACATCTGACGTGCTGCATGACCAATTTAGTCATGTCATGTCTGTTGTCAACTGTATAAATCTGCTGGTTCGTATTGACCACCTTGTGCTTAGAATTTTTTTCTAATCGCCAATTTTCTTTAAAAATTTGGAAAAAGGCCAAACTTCACAGTAAAGAGTAAGGATCTAAGGAGGAGACAGCCCCCTTTAAATAAAGAATAATCCGTTCAAATAGGTTTCAAATCTGTTCCTTGCTTTCAGCTAAAAAGCTCTTTTTTAATTTAATTTCTGATTGTTTTGCGAATCATACCCAGGCCCAACCAAAGTATAATTTGAGGTATGGGTCCGTTAAATCCCTTCCGTTATTAAATATCTACAAATTTTGTAGTGCCAGGCATCTAATTAATTGTTTGTATTTTATTGCGCTAGTATAATGATTTTTTTTTCGGCCTATATGCTGGGTTTTAATATTTATGATCATCATGACTTGAAACTCAACGATACTCTTTACTTACGTAAGTTGTTTGAACCATGCCTTGGTTATATGCGCCAACAGCGTATCCTGGAGCTGGTTGGAATGTCTGTGCTGGGTAAACTGTTGATGTGGGATATCCAGATAATTGCTTTCATACCTGTTCTCCAAACGAAATTGTTGATCCTCCTTTGCGTCATTTAGGTCAGAGTCTTGTTAAAGAGGTTGCAATTCCCTTGTCTAACTTATGTGACGTTTATTCCCACCTCCAGTTGCTCAGAATCCACTTGACCTACTGCTCAATACAAGTTAGACTTGTTCAAACGTATTCATCACGTGAATCTGTCAACCGGGCTGGTTTTGATTTATTGGCTTTATATTCTCGTGTTTTCATAGGTTTGCCCAACGGAAACCCTTATTTATATATGGATTCGATTTCTATGCTTAGTTCCGTCCTATTCAAACCAATTGCTATCAAGTTTTATTCTAATAGCACATAGCACCGTGTTGAAGTTTCAGAATGTGGAGTAACTTAAAGCAAACTGTTTGAAATATAAGCATTGCAACTTTCTTCAGATAGACTAAGTGTAAATACAAGGTCTCCCTTAAACCAGACCGTCCTACAATAAGATTAAATATAAAATAAACTAGATTTTAAACTGATCTACAAAGCAGCTGAAGCAAAAACTTTTGGAGTTATTGTAGGACTAAAAGAAGGACAGTTATCCAAAGTATTTGCATTAAAAATGAAAAAAGAATTAGAAGCCGAAGGGAAAGATGTGCAATTGTTTGCATTAACAGACATTACAAACGATAGATTAAGAAATCTTAAAGGAATTGATGCTTTTATCCAAGTGGCATGCCCAAGAATCTCTACAGATAATCAATTTGACAAACCTGTTTTGTCAACTCCACAAGCAAACTGTAGGATACTTACACGAAGATTTTCTATTTTTGAACTGAAAAGTTTCTACCTTATATTCATTTT
The DNA here is from genome assembly GCA_010016025.2 of Alatinidae sp. Z8VKAUB7J3. Taxonomy (NCBI): domain Eukaryota; kingdom Metazoa; phylum Cnidaria; class Cubozoa; order Carybdeida; family Alatinidae; species Alatinidae sp. Z8VKAUB7J3. Next base: position 172,041,466 of record JAAAKM020721499.1, on the reverse strand, counting down.
CAAGATAAAATCAATGATATGGATAATTCCTAGAAAAGAAATAACCTATGAAAAAAAGTCAACGTCGTCGTTCCCTCATCTGGCTGAAGTTAATCTTGCTCCTCTTATCAAAATTTTGTATAAGCCTCAATCAAACGATTTTCTTTCTTTGTTATTAAAGCCTTTCTTTTTTCCTTTTTTTTTGCCAATTATAGTTATTTGGCGAGTTTGGTGCTTCTTGACGTGCTAGGACGATGAAAATCGGTAAGCGTGTCAGGGAGCTACACAAACTAACTTGATAAAGTCGATTTCCCCGATTCGACCATCTGGTGGGCTGAAGGGAGAGGGAAAATTAGAAAAAAATTGAGGTATTTTTAAATTACGAGTGGGTGATCGGATCTGTATGAATTTTGATATTTAGAAGGACTTCGTGACTCAGAGTTCTTATTTTGAATCCCGACCGGCATTTAGCGTGCGAAACGTGGGGTGTTACTTAATGACGATGCACACGTGGGATATGACACAATCTTATACGTGGATGCTACGTAATGATATGGGGCACACGTAGGTGTTACGTAATAACAGTGCACACGTCGAATTTTAGGTATTGACAGCGCACACATGGGATGTTACGTAATGACGGTACACACATTGGTGTTACCCAATACTTTAAGAGCTTTTCTTTTTCTTCAGGATTTTTTTTCTTTCAAGTCGTTTTTCCTTTTTCCAAGGGTTGCAGCGTTAGATGGAACTGAAGCGAACCATATTCTATAGTAACCGAGGTTTATGGCTGATGGCTGACGATTGCGGCTGAAGAACGATGGATGACTATTAACTTTCTTTTTAGGACAAGTGCTGCCCGCAAAAGCAGGTCCAAAAGATGAGGGAATATAATGGAGGAGACCTGACACTACCAAGAAAGGCTCTTCTAGAAAGCGAAACCAGAGATAGGTAAATCCTATCACGAAATACATGCGTCTGACGGGGCAACGTCTTGCACTGGTCTGCTACGAATGCTTCTCTCGATAGTAAATTGATGAGCCACTGTTTATCCATAATTCATTAAACCCTTCTACCATTCTATGCAGCTTTTAATGAGTCGAGAACAAATGAATCCATTCAAGAATCCCCTTCCCCTCCAACAGCCAGCCGTCGGGGGCAGTTAGTAAAACGAGTCTTTCCTTCTCCTTTTCATTGTCTCACCAATTCGTGGCAGTTTATCGATCAAAAACTGAGCGACAGCTTATCAGCTTGAATTCCCGCATATCCTCTTTCTTAACTCGCAGCTTCTTGGCGATCACTTTTGGTTTGACTGGTCGATATCCATTTCTCGACACATGATTTTCAATCAGAGCTTCCAGCTCGCTTTCACTTTTCACTAGTTCTTTCCATTTCTTGTTTCATACTTGCCGAGCGTTTCTTTGCCCAGCGCCATTACATTCCTGCTACTTAAAAACAGGCCCGGTCTCTTGGTCATTAGTCACATCAGAACAGGAATCGACCGGGACAATGAATGAATGAATCGTTTACACTCTTACTCTATCTACATGATTGTAAATTGTATTCTCTTAGTGTTATGAGTTATTGTTATGTCATTACATGTCATGTTGTTATATTATTGTCATTTTCTTATTTTACTGTTATATTATTATTGTAATTATTCATATTATGTCTATTGTTCATAGTTATGTTATTATTTATTATATTTTCTACTAGCTGTTGAGGTGGCGCTTCGCGCCACCCCAACACCTAGTTGGTGGGGGCGCTAAACAATTCATCTATGAACCTTGAGTAATATTAACGAGCCAATGCTGACAACATATTTTTTGTCCTTTTTTTATTATTCTATAGGTGGGATTTATGAATGTTTTACTTCTATTGCATACTATATACTATAAAATAGGGTGTTCTACAAATTGAAAAAAAATATGTGCTTCAAGCTGGCTGGAAAAGTGCTTCTCGTACCCAAGATCAACAGAAAAAATTGCGAAGAAAAATAAAATCTAATTTTTCATGAGGTATCAGGAAAAGGAAATGTAAGGAATGTAAAGAAAGTGCAGAAAGCATTAAAATATGAGCTAAGAAGGTGTGAAGTGGAGACCATGGTTAAAATGGCTGAGGATCTGGAAGATGCAGGTAGACGGCATAATAGTAAAATATTGTACTGGCATGTTAATAAAATAAGAGGGAGTAGTCAATCCGAACCTGTCCCAGTAAAAGACAGGGGCGGAGCTACAATTATTGATAAGGAAAGAGTTAAAGAGAAATGGGTGGAACTTTTTGAGAATTCTACATTTTTGTAGATAGGAGTTTTTTTGCTATTTTGGGTTCTCTGATACGCCGAATGCGATGGTGTGACTTTCGTTAAGATTGTGTGACTTTTAGGAGATGTTTTCCCCTATTTTTTAAAATAAGACAAATTTTCTCAGGCTGGTAAATTTTGATGACAAAGACCAAATTTGATTAAACATATATATTTAAAATCAGCATGAAAATCCGATTCTTTTGATGTATATTTTAGCATCAAAATTCTATTATTTAGAGGTTGAAAAGATGGTAAGATTCTAGTTTAGTGACTTCTTGCTATCTTGGAATAGGGTTAGGTTAGGAAAATGAAACTTACTGATGGGTCTACAGGCTAAAGTATATCCCAGGAAGGTATTTTAAAGTGCCCACCTCTACTCCTTCTCCCTCTAGATAGCCCTGAAATTTGCCTACATGACAGGTGTATACCTAGGCTTATTGAAATTTTGACAAAACATTTTACCTTAATTTTCAGTTACCAGTTGCTTTTCTCTATATAAAAAAAATTCTCATATAAATTCCTATTGGATTCGTTATGAAAAAGAATCCGGCCCTTGTCATCAATAATACAAAATCCAAATCCCTCAGGGATAACTGTTTCGAGAAGGGTTATAAACTTTACCGTGATTGCACTGACAGCCCTTTTTGGATCGCCATCCATAGTATCGGCCATACTGATCACTGCGGAGTTCGTTCCAGTAGTAATCGAGATAATCGGCTCGATAAAAAAAGATATATTACCACGTTTCCAAACTTCACATTAATTTGATATTAACGTAACATTTAACATTGAGGATTACTTTATCTGCTTTTTTACGGATTGTTTTTGATATCCTAGAATAATTTAATATCAAGTTATGTTATAATCCAATAAATCACAGAAAGCAAAGCAGTCAATGATTCAGTAATTCTCGCTTGCTATTTCTAGAGCCTTATTGCAAGCATTCCCCTCTTGATTGCTTATATGCCACCCCTCACCTGTACAGAAATCTTTATAGCAGCATCATAAACTTGCTCTCAGATTTGTAATCAACATTCACAGAAATCTTTGAGTGCCAGCATAGAGGAGGAACATATGCAAGTAACCTAATTTTGTTCTTCTAACCTCGCAGATTTACATTATCTCCATGGCTCCTATTTCTAACAAAGTACAACATGGCTACTATTAGGGATATATCTGCCTAAATCGTTTTTACGTTAGAACGTTTATATTCAGTGAAGTGTCTATTTTATAAGCAGACAGCCCTGATACGCCTAAAATAATCATTTGTTGGAAGGTTGAACCCCCTTCCAAAGTTTATTCGACCACCCTTCCAATAAAAAACCGTTTATCTTAACAATCGGCAACTTACACAGCTCAAAATTCTTGCCCCAGGGGCTGGGGACTTTGTTAAATCCAGAGGCTTGGCTTGTGACCTTTAGACTGTTTTGAACAAAATAGCTATCTCAAAATTCTTCTCGGATACGTTTGGTGAAAAAGTGGTGTAGTGAGGTCGCTTGTTTCCCTCAATTAATTTTGACTCTTAAAAAGCACATACCCATATTCTTGAATGCGTTGCCGCTGTCTGCGGAAGAAGCGGCCGCCAAAAATCTGGCCCGCTACCGCACCATGGCGACGCGTCATGTGACCCAAATGTTGCCGGTGATTGCGGACTGGAAAGGCACCGGATCTCCCGTACTCACGCTGCTGTCGAGAAACGGACAACTGACTGGCGTCGACCTATTCGATTCTGACACCAACTTTTCTGCTGTGGTGGCGGCCGAGTCAGGCTCAGGCAAGAGCTTCTTTGTGAAAATAATGATTTAATGCATGGTATAACCCTCCCCCCATCTACCCTTTTTTTAAATGGGTACCCATAGGGATAATAAAAATGGCTTCAAACTATAATACAAAGCATACTGCCTATAGATTCACTACAGCGCTCAGTATTAAAAGCTACACAATTTTTTTGCTTTTATTATTATTATTATTATTATTTATGGTTTTTACGCACGGGGTCCTAGGCCCACTTCCTTACAAACAAAGAAGACGTGAATCTCCCCCCCCCCCCCCCTTCTCCTTAAGTTTAAAGGAATGGGATACCAGCTATCTATGGGAGGGGTGTATTCTCTGGGGGAGGGTGTTTTCTGAAATCATATTTTCCGCAGAGGTACATTTTCCTGTGGGTGTTTTCCTTAGTGGTGGGAATAAATGCTGACCACCGTAGTTGCTAGCTGGTCAAAAACAAAATGAATGTGGGTCTATGTTTGGCAACAGGCGAATTACAATACTGACATTATTTAAAATATTTGTGCTGTCAATGATATTTATCTTGACTCTATTTCAGAACGAATTTTTTTAGGATCAATGTATGGAATGCTTTGTAATTTTTCTTCAGTATTATCAATCCACAGATTTGCCATTTCTTCATTTATTTCTAAATGAAACTGCAATCCAACTGCACTTTTGTATCGGAATGCTTGATTAGGATAAAGACCAGAAGAGACTAATCTAGTTGCACCTTCAGGAAGGTCAAATGTATCTCCATGCCAATGAAAAACAGTGAACGGATTTTGGAATCCGGAAAAAAAACTCGGTGCTCCCGCCCTTGCCCCCACCGGGCCCGCTGTCACCGATCGAGCCGCGCATCTTGGTGTCGGACTCGATGTTGCGCAGTCGGTACAGGTCCATCACGCCGAGGTTGCCCTCGCGCAGGGCCTCGGCGATCGCGGTCGGCACCAGCGCCTCGGCCAGCACGACCTTGGCCTGGTTCTCGACCACCTGGGCCTGCTGCTCCTGTTCGGCGGCGACCGCCATCGCGCGGCGTTTCTCGGCCAGGGCTTGGGCGACAAAAAGAGGTGAATGGGGACAGTCACCGAAACTCCCCCGAGACGCTCCACTTTCCATCACGAGGACAGTCTTCTGGCGTCGATCCCAGCTTTCGCTGGGATGACGAATGGAAACTCGGGGACGGATATCGATCTCAACCATCAAAATTTCGCGGTAGCCACTCGTGCCTTAGTTTCGATGGAGTTCGGTAACTGTCCCCGGACTCCCCCGGACATGCTTCTGCAACGTCAAATTAATTGGAGAAACAAACCTGAATATTGATTTTCAACAGCAATATAGAGTAATTTAGGAATGCTGCTTTTACCCTATGTCGAACATAGGACAAACATGCAGTAAATTCTTTGCAATTGAGAAAATGGTAGATAACAAATCGTCATTGCCCAAACAAATACTATGCATTTCATAGAACTTTCAAAGATCATTTCAGGCTTTCCTGTGCCTTCAATGAAAACGTGTGATACTGGCATGTTGTCCCTCGTACACAATATCAAATTCCACCGTGTTTCCAACTCTTTCAACAGGTTCACCTGTATATCCCCGAATCGCTCCATACCCGGTTTAAGATGAAGGCCGTCAGTCAGGGACGGAAAATGAGCGATATTGCACAGGAGCTAATCACCAACTATCTAGATGATTTGTAGTTTTGTCGCTTTGTTGCAAACGACAAAACTACAAGGTCCGTAATGTAGGAAGACTTTTTCTTGCACCCCTTCCGAAAACGTGATATGGTAAAACATCGTTTATTGCGGAGCTAGGAGTTTTTGGTTGCCCTCTATAAAATAACAATAATAATAATAATTAGACACCTATAAATTATTTTTCATGGAGGGGGGGGGGGCTGAAAAGGCACTGCTAGTACGCAAACTGCGGGAAAATGTAATAAACCATAGGAAAAAAAAGTACCTGTATGATATATCCACCAAAGCAAGTACCCATCTTAAGAAAACAATTCTTACTTCATAATATGCAGAATAATTATAGTTAACACATTTTGCAGCCACCTCCCCTATACTTTACCACCATCCCCCTGATCTACGCCGTTCGGGCTCGGGCATCGTAATCGTGTCTTTTAACCCTTCGGTGCGCGTGTCAAACAGAACCGCCCCTTCGTCCGGCTCCAGATGTCCTGCAAGACAGTTGAGCAGAGTCGATTTTCCAGAACCGCTTTCCCCGACAATCCCCATGACTTCGCCGGGGTAGAGATCAAAACTCACCTCTCGGCAGCCGATGCGACTGCCATACCGTTTCGTGATATTCTGGACTTTCAGAAGCTCAGTCATGCCGCATCCTCCGCCTCGATGGGGAAGATGCACTTACTACATTCTTTTAAGCACGTTATGAAATATTTTTGTGCCATGTTTACAGACTGTTTTCAGATTCTCCTCCACAGAGTTAACTTAGCTTGCAATCTTCCTCTACAGCTGTGTACATCACCTGTAGTGCTTTGGGCTTGTGCTATTTACTTTTGTTTGGGCTATGTACTGTGTACCTAGGTGTGTTGTGTGCTAGAAGCTGTGTGCTACCTCTATAGCTGTGTGCAGCAATATTTAACAAGGGTATTTTTTCGGGGTGACGAAGTACATAAAAAAACTTTATAGACTGCTCCAAATATATGCTTATATGTATTTTTATTACATTTCTGAGTTCAACAAAAAGTTCATGAGGGGGTTCAAAGTCTGACACACCCACTGGATAGGCCCTTGTTTCACCCATGCTACTTCCTGAGTTCACTTACACTTAATCTGCTAACCCTTTTGCTGTGTTTATCATTTTTCAGTCTCCTATCTGATATCAGCATTATTTGTTATGTGCACGCTGGCATCGTTATACGGTGACAAGTATTGCATGTCGTTGTCCGCAGCGTATTGCCGCGCATGCTGTTCGGTGTCCAGTCCGTCATGGCCGAAGAATTTCACTTCGCCGCCGTAGCTGCGAATCTTTTCAACTTTTGCGGATGACGTTTGTTCCGGTACAAAGATTACGCCGTCGACATTCAATTTCTGCATGGCACATGCCACTGCGGCACCGTGATTGCCGCTGGACGCGGCAACGCAACCGCGACGTCGCTCTGCCTCCGTACATAAATTATTAAAATGAAATTTGCATAACAATTCTTTTTTTTGGCTAAATGGCTTTTTCTTAGTTTCGATCAGGCAATTTTGAGAAATAAGAGATGGGGAAGGAGGCCTAGTTGCCCTCCAACTTTCCGGTTACTTAAAAAGGCAACTAGAACTTTTAATTTTTAACGAACGGTTATATTAGTAAAAAAAATATACGTAACTTAAGAATTAACTTACGTAACAAACTTTTATATTCTTATATTTTTGATTAAACTCAATCGGACACGGTGCGCCAGCCATGATTCCGGTTCTCAATGCAGATGTGTCATAAGTATCAAATTCCGGTAAATCCAGCTCGGCAACGAACATGGTGGGTACGCCGTACAACCCGGTACATTTTTCTTCGGAAACTGCCTGCATCGTTGATTGTGGTTCAAACCCCTCTCCAGGAACAACCATCGTCGCACCTTTAGTGACGCAGCCCAACGTCCCCATTACCATTCCGAAACAGTGATAGAAGGGTACAGGAAATGTCTTGCTTTCTCTTTGCCGACTCAATTTTACGAGGGTGGATGTTAAGGGTAACTGTCGGGGATAAATTTTCACTAATCTTGAATTGTCTAGAGAATAAATCCGTGAGCAGGGGGGACTTTTCCGTGGAGGTGTCGTCAGATTTCCTGGCACTATTTAAAAAACGATCAGACAGTAAATAAAAAAAACAAGTTTTTTCAACTAAAAGTAAGGAGCAAAATTAAAACGAATACAAATTATTACGCCTGTGAGGGGGGGCGCCTCGAGCAGGGCCATGTCGATGGCGCCGGGGGCGCGCCACAGGACCGTCGCGGTGACGGTCTGGCCGGTGACCGTATGGATGGTCAGGTCGACGCCGTCGCGCTCGACCATCTCGCCGTCGGCGACGTGGCGGTTGGTGAGGACGCGGAAGTGCGTCGGCGTCGCGTCGACGACGATCCCCGAGCCGACCCAGGCGCTGAAGCCGTGGCGGCCCTCGATGAACACGTTGGAGCGCAGGGCGGCGCGGATGGGCGCCGCCAGCTTGAAGGTCTTCAGGATCTCAGTATTGCGAATCTTGTCATACCATTTGAAGCTTTCAACTCGACGCAGGTGTCTAGCCTGAACAGCATCGACCATTCTTAGCTGTGTCTGGGCTATCCGCCATGTCTCAGATGAGTACAGCATGATGCTTGAGACTGTGGCGTTGTAAATTCGGGCTTTGGTATGGCGGTTAATTTGCGGTCTGTGGAAGACTGCTCCCAGGAGTCGTCTGAACACAGAGCTTGTCTTGGCTAGAGGAAAAACGCTTGTATTTGGAGACTAAAGTGTTTAAATTTTTGTTGATATTTTTATTGACACAAGTTCAAGCATTATGACAGTTGGCTGGTTGTGCGTAAGTATTTTAACTTGGCTATTTCTAAATGCATCATTTTAGAATTCACTTTGTTCATTTCAAGCTAACAGAATGTGAGTTTTCAGAGAAATCTGTGCTATTTGGGGAAAATTATCTTGTAAAACGCAACAAAAATACAAATATATTCCAGAACTAAAACAAGATCAAGATGAGACCTGTGATGGGACCAGCTATGGTGCATCATCCCGTGAATCTGATTATGGAGCTTTAGAAGAAAGAACAGGCAAAGATGGATCCTCTTGTGGTGTAAGTCCTTTTCCCTTTCTTTTTATTATAGGTTTTTTTAGGTTATAGGTTATGGAGAATATACTGCTTCCGTAAAACTTAGTACATAATGTCTAAATATCTGCTCTATGTCGTGTTTCCACTTTCTTGGTCGAAATCATTTTCTTCTTCAGCAGAATGTTTGCGATTGCCCCGTGGTCCGCACGTTCAACGATGTCTGCAGCAATTGCAGCGGCCGCCTCGTCGGTATCAGCAACAATCATGTGGTAAAGCGCATAAATGCCGACCTCGCGCCCGGTCTCCTGCGCGCGCGCCTTGATGTCCTCCACGCCGGCTTTAAGCTTCGACGTGCCTTCAAGCACAAACTGATGATCCGCGCTTTCCGCGACGAACTGGCGGCCACGGGGCGACTGGCCTGCGCACACGATCGGAAAAGTGAATTCGTCACTATCGCTGTCGTCAGGGAGTTTCGTCAGTTCCAACGTATCTCCAAAACCAATAGCTTGGAATAAACTTGCCAAGTCATGAAAGCCATCCTCCCGTTTGCGAATGATACGAAGAAATAAATTGATCTTACAAGGACTAAACAGGGAGAGGGTATCACTATCATCTGTGACTTCAGATATTGTGGAAGGAGATTCCTTGTTGTCGACACTACTCGATGCTGCTGCAGAAGCCACGAGATACTGTCGCCAGTCACAGTCACACACAAGGAGACACAAGTAAACAGCCGTTCAGACACACAGACACTGAGAGAGAGGGAAGCAAACACCCACTCAGACACATAGGCACAGATTGGGAGACAATCAAACAGCTGCTCAGATACACAGGCATAGAAAGAGAGGGAAGCAAATTCCGACTCAGATACATAGGCACGGATAGAAAAATAAACAAAAAGATAAGACACACAGGCTGAGAAAGAGAGAGAGAGGGATAGAGAGGGAAAAAATACAAGAGGCAACATGGATACGCTATTACTGCCATTAATACTGTCTTTTGGCTAATTGATCTTCCCCTTTAAACATTCTCCGAAGATTCCAACTAAATACCCAAATCCATTCTTGAAATACGCCCTTTTGCTAATGTGCGTGCACATAGTTTGTTTTGATTTAGTACTAATTTCCCCTCAATATCCTTTCTAGTTTTCTGCTTCATACACTAAGCCTTAAAAGCACTAGTAACATAGTAGTAGTGGTGGTAGTAGGAGAAGAAGGTCTATCGACAGTGGCAGGAACAGCCAGAAACGGTTTGTCCTCCCGAAGGCGAGATGGTGGCAGATGCCCAGCAACGGATCAAAACGGTGCTGGATAAGATCGTCAAGAAGCACAAACAACAAGTGGTGGCATTGGTGGTTCCGGAGCCACTAGCATCGCTGGTACGATCGTACTTGGAACAAACGCAGGTGGGAGATCTGTGGGAGGCCATCTGCACGTGTGGTACGTGGCAGACCATCGACGTAGAGCCGCGACACAGTGTTTCGACACAGTTGAAGCCGATCCTGACATCTGGCTCGCGGTGGTTACCGGTGCGGGGGAACGTGCGTTCTGCGCTGGCGCCGACTTGAAACACAGAGCCATTGAGCGTGACGCAACGGCAGAGCAAAAAGCAGCGTGGGCAGAAATGACTGCCAACACAACGCCCTTGAACCAACGCTGGTATTTTCCGAAGCCGGTTATCGCGAAAGTGAACGGTTTTGCTCTGGGCGGCGGACTGGAGCTTGCGCTCGGTCCACTGCGACATCAAGACTTTTACTTTTTTCTGGTTGAAGAGTCGGATTGCCGAAGTTGGGGAAAAACAAATCGTTGATCGTGGGAGCCCGAAACCCTCGTGAATAGCTTCCACGAATTTTAGTGTTTGTCTCAGGGTGAAAGTAACCCCATGTAATTCGATAAGTCGTCGCATCACCAAATGAACTAAAGCGATTTTGCCGAACACCACCGGTAAAAAAAATCCGATCAAGGAAATTTACCTGGGCTTGGGCAAATCCGCGGCTGCAAGTTTTCTCGCATCACCGGAGGATACGCGTAGCAATCTTGAAGCGTGTGGATTCACCGTCGAAAGCTTCGAGGACGCATCCGAAAAAGTTATTGAATACGGCAAGCGCGCCCGGCAGATGGTTGAACAAGGGCAGAAGCCGCCGCACAGGGCCGTCCAGCTGATCCATGGCGAAGGCGCAGCGGAAGCCATGAAGAACACATCGCGTGGCGTTGCCGAAGCCCGCATTGTGCCAATCGAGGTCATTTGCCCCGAAAATCTTGGAAAACGCTTAGAGTGTTGAGATCGGGATGAAACTTGGTGGGAAGAATTAGCACATGTCCTAGATGCGTTATTGACATAACTGAACCGGATCCACTCTCATTTGGGGGAGTTGGGGGATTTGCTAGTTTGGGCACTTCCAGATAAGCTAGGACGATGAAAGTTGGCTGGCGTATCAGGGACCAGACTATATTAAATTAGAAATAGTCTCATCCCCGATTCGACCATCTGGGGGGGGGAGGGGGAAGTACCGTGGCCGTCGCCTCGATGCGCACGTCGGGCAGGTACACCAGGCGGTGCAGCATGCCGGTCGCCTTCTCGAGCGTGACCTCCCCGCGCTTCCAGCGGCCGCGGACGGGCATGGCGCTCGAGAACGGCTGCTCGAGCGTCCAGTCCTCCTCGAAGACCGCCTGGCTGTTGAAGTGGTACTCGCACTCGAGGCGGCCCTTCTTCTCCTCGACGGGCACGCCGATGAGGGCCTGCGGGCCGAGCGCACCGGCGCGCGCGGAGCCGGCTCGCGATTTCCCACGGTGCCAGAGCCTTGCGGTCATAGGCCGAGAGCGCAGACGAAAGCAGGTAGAGCGCGGCAATCAGGCGAGCCAGCAGCAGCGCCATGGCACCGAGGTGAAACTCACCGTCATATCCGGGCAGATAATCGGCCCCACCGGATGATTTCGGGTCGATGATGGCCTCATCGATCAGCAATAGTTCAGGATAGAAGGCAAATATGAAGGGCACAACGAACATCACGATGCCGGATTTGACCGAGCAACGTTTCTGCTTTCGCATGCAGGCGCGGGCCTTCGCTCGGCACAGGGGGGGACGGTTGATGTGGTTTTAAGCCTTTCCGGATTGGTGCTTCTTGGCGCACTAGGCACTTTTCTGGGATTTCGGCGGCGAAATCGCGGACGCGCCATGTCTGAAGAGGAAGGTCGCGAGACTACGTCTCAGGTTCTCAAGATCCCACAGGAAACGCTCGATGCCACGCGAGCGCATGAAAGGCATCACACTCGACAAACCGACAACGTAAGTCAATTCATAAGTTACGTAGTACTAATAAAAACGCTCGTAAATAAAACTGAAAGTTCTAGTGGCCTTTTTAAGTAACCAAAAAATTAGAGGGCAACTAGGCCCCCTGCTCCACCCCTTTTTTCTCAAAATCGTTCGATTAAAACGTTGAGAAGACGGTTAGCCAAAAAAAAGTAAAATTAATATGCAAATTTCGTTTTAATTGCTCATGTTCGGTGAGCCAAAATCAAAATTTGCATTAACTCAAAAACGTTCAAGATATGTCCTATGATGGTAATGATTTCCTTATTCATACTTTCAGATATCAGCTGATGAAATAGAGACTGAATCAGAGCTATATCAACTATCTAATCGGCAGCTGCGGGAGATTTTGACTTTAAATCGAATCAAGTTTCGACAAAGGGCCAACAAATTGGAACTTTTGGAAAAAGTTGTACGGTTGTGGAATGAAATTCGATCTGGCAACGGTATTTATTATTTTTTTTTTTTTTTTGTATTTTATTTACGAAAAGGAGGTTGATGATATTTTTCTGTTTGGGAACATGGACAGGACTCTTTAAAAGAGATTTTTTTTTCGCATTTGAACTCTTTTGATTCAAATCCATAATTCACAATAGAACTGGGAGATTCAGAAAAGCTCATTTTCTTGGATGTTTTAATTAATGCTCCTAGCCTTGAATTTTCTATTTATAGAAAGCCAACCCATAATGATGTTGTTAGTATATTTGTAGAAAGAAAAGAGGGAAAAAGAATAAAAATAATGCTCTTATTATAAGTTTAGTTAAAGATGCATATAATGGTTAGGAAATTTTGTAACGGGTATCATAGGTCCAATTCTATGAATCCAAGAAAACCCCGTTTTCATATTCAATTTCATCGCAAGGCTCTAGTCTTTTCCCCTGAACAGTTTAAGAAAGTGACGCCACAAGTTCCATGTCCATTGGCAGTATCTGGGGGGTAGGGGAGTGAAAAAACAAAAGAAAGAAGCTTAAAAAAGATCTCCTATAAAAAAAACAAAGATTGGATTAAGGCGCAGGAACAACAACGAAGCAGATAGATGACTTCGTTGCCGAATTTGGGCGCGCCCACAATGCCCTGCCAGCGACATTGAACTATCGGGGCTTTACCCATTCCTGTTGCACATCCATCAACCATGTAGTCTGCCACGGCATTCCCAATGACAAGCCCCTGCGTGAGGGCGACATCATCAACGTCGATGTGACCTATGTGGTGGACGGCTGGCATGGTGATTCAAGCCGCATGTATGCGGTTGGCCAGATCAAGCGGGCTGCATAAAATTCTTTCGAAGTGAGCCATTAAACAGCTCTCTACGATGTTTTAGATTTTAGACGGTTCGTCATCAAAGTTCATCTTGATTTACTGAAAAGTATTGTTATATAAAAAAAAAGATGATTGAATTAATTAATTTTTATTGCCAATTTATACGTTTTATTGTTTTAGGTGCAATTCTGTATGGGCACGCCGTCTCTTGGAATAGGCCGACAGCGTTCGCCATCGGGTAGTAGTTGTGGCACGCCACCACCGACTCATCACACAATTATTATTCGGGATGTTCCGAAATTGAATCTGAGACTCAAATCACAAGCGAGGCGTTTAATAACCTTAATTGACACTCTCTATGACAATAGAGTTCGGTTAGTGCTCTCTACTGAAGTTCCACTAAATCAATTATTTACAAGTGAAAAAGCAGACCATGATCATAGCCATTTCCTGGAAGACCTGGATTTAAAGGTAATTTTTTTGCGACAAATCAGGGTATAATTGATTTTTTTTTTTTTTTTTTAATTTCGAAATGAAGACTAGCCTAGAAAATGAGAAAAGATGAATTTAGATGGCTTTGAGCTTGCTATTTCAGGAATAACTTCCAAATACTTACACCAGCTGAAACTTCAACCGTCTTGCTAATTTTCCAGATGCTTTGCCCTTCAAAACTTCTACACGATTTGAAAACATTCCTGACAAGTCAAAGATGGCACTAACTGGCATACCTATTTCACTCGGTAGTGTATAGATAGCAGTAGCTGCTGATTGCCAAATTTGGAAGTTGAAAGGCGTATTAAATTTCTGAAATTTAATAATATTTTTCAGGGCTACAATTTTTTTCGTTGATAAATGGTTCAGTTTTTTTTCGTCTGATACAAAAAATCACTAAACATTTCAGAACTTTCGAACAAAAATACGGAATTAAATATGTGATTAAATATTTGAATCCAGGATTGAATTAGACTGGGTCTTAGATATTGAGTTTCATTATCTGAAAATATCAAAATGCCAGTTATCAATGCCAAATCAAAACAGAAAACAGTGATTGATTTTATCACAAGTTCAGTAAACATATTGCGAACACCCTCCACACATAAAACGATTATTTTTAGGTACCATATATGTGGGACCAAATGTTTACGATGATTTCTAGAAAAAGGGCAGCAAGAGGAGATTAGTAAGGAGGGATCAAGCAGAATTAACAAAGCAGCGTACAGGTGAATATAACAGGGCTATTTTTATCAAACTGTGTCTTATAATAGCTATTTTATAATAACTGTGTAAAAATCCTGAATCGGTACACATTCGGCCACTGGAGTGCCAAACGGAGGGCCATCGTGCCCCCCACGTCATAGCCGGCCAAGAAGATGCGATTCGCGGCGATGTGAAACCGCGATTGAGCTAACTCAATCATCGCCATCAGATCCTCGGCAGCCCGCTCAACGCTTTCGGGGCTTTGCTCCCACGTGTAGGTTGGGTTGCCTAACGAATCGGTTTGCTCAAACGTCGTTCCCCCACACAGAGCACCGCCAACATAGTTCCGCACGCTGATGTGCGGCATGTCACAACTATCGAGGCTTTGGTCATTTTGCTAGAGATTGTTATAATCCAACTGAAGGCAGCAAATATGCCGGTAATCATAGCAACCATGACAGGACCTATGAGGTGCAGTCCTTTACCTGTGCCAACTGTGTTGGCAGTCATCGAAGCAACAGTCTGTCGTATTCAGAGGTCAAGAAACACCAACCAGTTCGAGGGCTTTTTGTTAGAAATGAAACTATACACCTTGCGTCCTAATATGGACTCGTGTCCTAGTGAAATGATGCGGCAAAAACTCCAACACGCGATTAATATCCAAACTCGTCATTTCACGTTCTGACATTGCAACCCCATTTAGTTTTCATTGCGCAGCGCCTTACGCTCCGCCGCAATTTTCTTTCGCCACAATTTTACATCTATCGCAGGTGTTCCCGCGACTGTTGCCCTTTCTGGCACGTCCTTGGTGACCAAAGCACACGCCATTACAACAGTCTTATCGCCCAAAATCGCTTTATTGACCACTCCCACGCGACCGCCCAGCAATGGAGCCACGATTAGTAAGAAGCGAAGAGTTAAAGAGAGACAGGTAGAGCATTTTGAGAATGTAATAAACCGTGATGTAGTTATGAGAAAAGATATAAGAAAGAATAAAAAATTTGTGACACTTTGGATGTGAAGGAAGATCATGCTGTGAGGAAAAATTAGTGACGCTGCTTAAATAATTAAAAAACAAAGGGTTGTGAGGTTAGAGATAAGCTACTGAAGATTATGAGTATGATTTTCGAAAAAGAAGAAGTACCCCGCAGATTGAAGCCGATGCCGAAGTCGGCGATGTCGCGATCGCTGCGCAGCTCGATCAGGGCGTGGCCCCAGTCGTCGAGGCGCCAGCCCTCCAGATCGACGTAGATCCCTCCGGACCAGTCCGGCTGCTCGGGCGCCGGACTGACGTTGGACTGGTCGATACGGATGCGCACCGAGGCGCCGGTGTGCTCGACCGCCGCCGGCTCGCTGCCCGGCACCAGGGTCGGGACGGAGCGCCACCTCGAGCTGCTCCCCGTCGATAATATTTGCCTTTTTTTCAAGAAAAAGGGGAAATATCCCCTAAAAGTCATAGAATCTTAATGAAAGTTACACATTCATATTCAGCGTATCAGAAAACCATACTGTAGAGGTTTTCTGCTCCTATCTGCGAAAATGTGGAATTTTGTATTTTTGCTAGAAGAAAGATCACGGATGCGTGTTTATTTGTTTGTTGTTTTTTTTTTGTCTTTTTTTTCAGGGGTAATGGTATCAGCACAGTGGTCCTATTGCAAGTAGGCGTAGTGACAGAGGAAGGGAGATACTTCAAAGTTTGCATTTTAATGCCAAAAATTCCCAGATCTCATTGAGCCTTCAGATAAATACAGAATGAGTTCTAAGAGAGAGAGAGGGGGCTGTTCGGAGGTAAAAAATGATAGATAATCGGGGCCATAAAGAGGACTTTTGTTTTTTAGGGGAAAGTAAAAAAAGAGACTTTAAAACACGCATCAAAAATTTTAAACTTATCTTTAATCCCTTTTTATTTATTGAAATATTTCCCAAGGGTGACATGGTGACTTCGTAATTCGGGTGCTTTTCAAATCCGGGTGCGGGATTTGCTTCACTTTGTGCCGACATTGCATACTCCCTGTTTGACTGGCTTTGCTTGAGCATGACCGAAGTTGCTAGGAATTGCCACATACGATGATTTTGAGGGGAAGTAAGTGCGCGCACTTGTGATTGGTGGGACAGGTCCAACCGGGCATTTTATTGTGAACGGGCTGTTGGAGCGTGGTTTTGAGACAGCGATCTTGCATAGGGGCGTTTAACCGACGATCTTGAAGTTCTTCGGCTTGTCGACCAAAAGGCCGGGGTTCATGATCCAGTTCGGATCAAGCTCGCCCTTGATGGCGCCAAGCGCCTTGCGATACAGCGGATCGACTTCCTTGTCGTACCAGGGGCGGAAGGTCCGGCCGACCGCGTGGTGGTGCGTGATTGTCGCGCCCAGCTCGGTCAGAGTATCCGAAGCCACGTCCGACAAGGCCTGGTAATCCTCCAGGCAGCGCGCATGGGTCGAATTGAACCCGATTTTTATCTGAGCAGGGCAACTTACGCCCATCCTAAAAAAGGGAAGCCCAATGAATCTAATATGAATTTAATATGAATCGCCCAATTACTGTGTCACCAGTTTTGTATAATTTCCAAGAAAGCTCATATTGTCGAATTTTAGACACTGCTGCCACACGCCAAACCACCAGTATGGCCTTACGGTAGGACTCGATTGCGCTGATTCTCTGTTTGCGCTTGCTGCTATTTTGTCTGATTCTGAGGCAAAGGGAGGGATATTTCCCACCTCGTTCCATTCCCGAAGTGTTCGCACTTTCAAGGTCCCGGAATGGACCGGAACTCCAACGATGGAATTCTACCCGCCCTTTTCGTTCTGTCCCGAGAAGGATTCCGTCTCCGTCTTCCGCAAAGGAAGCGCTCGACATCGGACAACTCTCAATCGCCCATTGGTTCACCTTGCCGACGGAAAAAGTCTCTCCTTCGTCACGCGACACGAGGAGCTCCATGTCTCGCCCATTCGGTGTCGCCCCTTTGACATTAAAGCTGAAACGAGAGGCCGTATACTTTCGCTTCTTGGAACCTTCCGTTTCGGCAAACAACTTCCGGATGTTGTCATAGAAGCCGATATAGGTTGCCGGATTCGATCTCGAAGTCCGGCCAATTGGCGATTGATCGATATGAATGACTTCATCAACAAACTCGTGCCCAACAAGTTCGTCGTGTTCTCCAAACATCACACGACTGTCTTCGAGCACATTCCGAAGTTTCTTGTAGAGGATCTCATGAAATTAGGCTTTTCAAGATTAAAACTTTGACATCCTTTATTTCATTAATTTAAATTATTTGCCTGTTAAATTTAAAGCCAATTTAAAATCTTTGTTTTCACGTTTAATTTAGTTTCAGTTGAATTTAAAGTTTGGAAGAATTTAGTAGTCTTTTAGATTTTTCAGGAGTCAACATTCCATATCATTAATTTTAAAAAGGGTTTTCCAAAACAGAAGTTTCTCAAAAAAAAATAAATAGCGATATTAAATCCCAAGACAAGCCTCAGTCATCTTATATTAGCTCGCTTAATTAGCCCAATAGACTTATTGGGTCACTTCCGGTGGTGAACCTTTTGAGTCTATCTTCCCCATCTTCAATTCTCATAAAACCATACTACTTTTTCACGATTGCATATGAAGGTAAATATACATAATGCTGCTATCATATCAATATGAGCTTATTTTTCAGTTAAGTTTCCAAAAAATTCAGCCAGTGCATCACTTTCAAAGACAGATAACATTTGACATTTTTTTTTCAATAAAATATTCTAATAAACACTGTAATGTTTGCTAAAAACGTGATCATGTTTGTTAAACGTAATTTGGTTAATTTGATTTTTGTATCTTCAAACGCTATCTAGGGAGGATCTGACCAGACCTGTTATTAAACGAAAATCTATAATTTCTCGTCAAATATTGCACATTTTCAATATTGTTAAGTCACTATCCCCATGCAATATCTCCTCTTCTTTCTTTATCCTTTTTCTCTTTTGCTTAGTTGTTCTTGATCTGAGTGCTGTCAATACCTCGCTATTTATACTAAATTTCGATTTTTGTTAAATAATGGCCGAAATAGGCAATAATTTGTTTGTTTTATTTTCTGGCCAATCTTAGCATCTAATTTTATCTTAAGCAGCTTCATAAATATGATTTTTATGTGATAATAAACCAAAGATATTGTACGTCTTCTGCTTTTGGTTGCTATTAAATAAAATAAAGACAAGTTTTTTATTCAACTGAAAGTAAGGAATCAAGCAATTCGTGATAACGAACTGTAGTCACGCCCGTGGTGCGCCTTACGGTGCTGGGGCTGCGCGGCGTGCCGGAGAGCATCCGAGAGGCTGCGATCTCCTATGGTGCCAGCAAGTGGTTCCTCTTGACCCGGGTCGACCTGCCGCTGGCCAGCCCCTCGATCCGCGCCGGCATCAACCAGACCATCATGCTGAGCCTCGCCATGGTCGTGGTCGCCTCGCTGATCGGCGCCAAGGGGCTCGGCGAGGACGTGCTGGAGGCCCTTCAGTATGCCAATGTCGGCCAGACCGGACAGCTCTCGACCAAAGTAGCACATCTCAAATCGATCCACCTACTGTCCTATAATCATTTTAACCTTCGCAACTGAACACCGTAGACCCGAGAAGGCGTAATATTCAGACGAGCAGGTACACCCACCACACACCTGCGAAGACACCATAACGGATAGCTTGCATCAAGATGGAAACCCAACAATAGAAACTTCACGGATTTAGATGAAGATTTAGAAGTGAACAACTTGAATCCTAATTCTATAACTTGTGTATCTACTACAACCACCACTACTACTACAAGAACTACTACTACTACAAGAACTACTACTACTATTACTACTACTACAACAACCACAATCACCACTACTGCTACTACTACCATACTACTATTATCACGACCACCACCACTACCACTACGATAACCACCACCACTACTACTACTATTACCACCACTACTACTACTACTACTACTACTACTACTACTACTATAACCACCACCACTACTACTACTACTACTACTACTATTACCACCCTTTCTTTTTTGGCATGTTCCTTAAATATTTTTTTTTTTTATGTCGGCGCTGAAGAAGAGAGGCAGTTGTCCTTTCAACATATTCACTTTGTTTGTTCAGTATTTCCGTTTGGCCTTAAAAAACATAATTTTTTTCTTTTTTTCTTGATATATTTTTAAGGGTGATCCTTTTGACCCCACCATAGCTGCACTGGCTTCTTTCTTACCTGCTCTCGTACCGAATGGGTGCACATCGATTTGGTGCTACGTAAACCGGACAAGGCAATTTCATGCGCTTGAACAGCTTAGGCACCATCCGTGCGCCGCGCTCTTCGTGCCCATGAAAGCTCCAGCCTAATCCCTCGGTAAAGCGCTTGGTGCGTGGTTTGGCGATGTCATGCAACAGCGCCGCCCACCGTAGCCAATACGTGTCTTCAGCAGAGCGATCTGCCGTCAGGCGCACTAAGTTATCGACGACCTGTAGCGTATGGTAGAAATTATCCTTGTGCCCATAGCCGTCGATGGTCTCCACACCTTTCAGCGAGAAGACGCCGAGCTTCCACGTGCACCCCGACCGGGGCTTTTTTCACTGCTTCGGCTGCCAGACCAGCGGCGACGCCATCTCCTTCCTCATGCGCATCGACGGCCAGCCCTTCCCGGAGGCGGCCCGGATCCTCGCCGAGCGGGCCGGCATCGAGCTGGTCCAGATGGACTCCGAGGCCGAGCGCGCGTCCCGCGAAGCCCGGGCCAAGCGCGAGCGCCTGCTCGCCGTCACCGAATCCGCTGCCGGTTTTTTTGAATCGGTCCCGCATTACCGTCTTCGGCGAGGCGTTCAATAGCATCCGAACCGAGTATCGGTAATGTGTCAGCTGGTGTACCACCATTGTAGGAATCGAAGCTAACACCATCGTGGAAACCAACCCAATGTGGCGTTTGAAATGTTCCATTGGACGGTGCTAAATTTTCGATTGTCACGATAACTCTTGTGTCCGGCTCAGCGACAAGACCGAATACAATCGAGAAAAAGGTCGTGATGATGCGTTTGAAATTGGATCTCGAGCTGAGCGACATTTCGCCGATCGTCGCTGAATTGCGAACCATCAAATCGCCGGAAGAAATCGAAGTTATGCGCCAGGCCGGCGAAATCGCCGGAGCCATGATGGCGGCGGCCGCAACTTCGCTCCATGAAGGCGTGCCCGAATACGAGGCGGCCCTTGCGGTGATCAATGCTGGAACCCGCAAGGCTGCCGGCTTCTTGACGGACCGTGGCTGGGAGGCCTTCATCTCGCCAATGATCCACAATCTGCAGATCATGCATCAACCATAAAGAATAATCCATTGACAGGCAGTCATGTCGTCAATAAGTATGCTTATTGTCGTATGCTTTAATTTAGTTATAACCCGGGCATATGCTCTCTTCCATGTTTGAGGGGAGAGTTGATCTCTGAAGCACTGATTTGCTACGGGCGCCAAAGGTATAGCCAGGAATGGTGCATATCTAAATAGAAGTTTGACTGGCAGTTCTCCGGGATATGAAGTACAGTTCTTTTTTAACTTCTGCTGTTTCCTACAAACAAACTGCCTTTCCATGACAAAAGTATAACAGTTCAAAATAGTGATGAAACCTTTTAATCGACAGTGAACAGATATACAATTTTAACTGGATATTTCGAACACCTATACAGTGTTCATCATCAGCAGTAAAACCTTAAAAAAGTTTACATCTGTTCATTGTCGATTAAAAGGCTTCATCCCTATTTTGAACTGTTATACTTTCGATTTGCCGTTGTTGCGCATCTTGTTTGGTGACAGGATTACGGTATATAACATGAAGCAGGTCTACCAATATCAACGCACATGTTAACTAGTCTGACAACACTGCTAGATTTTTTCTAAAACTTTTTTTCATTGGGCTATTTTTGCTGAAGGAAACCTAAGTCGAACATCAATGAAAAAACCAGTTTATTGTTTGATGTTAGCATTTTCATCCACCTCTTTGAATTTAGTTGAAACATCATAAGATAGATGGAAAAAAAAGGAAATAGCCACTAAAAGTCCATAAAGAGACGATTTTGTGCTTTTTGGCCAGTAGAAGCTGGGTTTTTTTTCCACACCGACATACGGGCTTGTCGGATTTGCAAATCTGGTCGAAGCGCCTTCACCAGCGGACCTGAAACTGGTCCGCCACACAGCTGACGATGTCGTACACGGCCCATTTCACGCCGCCACCGCCGAGTTGAATTTTTTCCAGAGCCCCAGGGACGAATTATACGAGCTGCACCCCATCCGCACCCGTCGCGCCGCAACTCACACATTCGCCTGGAGCGTTTCCAAGGTCGAAAACATCGATACAGATTACAAAAATTACGAGGAAAATCATCTAAGTAAAAGTACAATAATACTTAAAATAGCTACTATTATATAGATATATTTTTTAGTATCAAATGTGTCAACAATTCAAGGGAGGACGGGAATTGTGGTAACTGCCCTACGTCTCTCTATATTTTCAAACTACATATTGAACATGTTTACAATGTTGTTGAATTGGTGACCCTGTAAGCAAGTAAGTAAAATTTTACTGCCCATCATAATCCACAACAGCACACCACTGAGATGTTGTAGTTCATTTCAAATACATCTTTCAATCCATCTATTTCGTGGTATTTGAAATACATGCCTTCAATCTCCTTTTCTTCGGTACCCTTCCAAAAAGTATGGCAAACCATACCACCTTCGTTCAGTCGCATTGTTTGGTGCAGCAAGGACTTTTCTAGCTCGGTAAGGGTAAGATGGTGCAATACCTTATTGGAATAAATGCAATCAAACTTGCGCTCGGTATTTAAATAAATGGCGTCTAGTTGCAACAGGTCATAGTAATATTTATTCCTTAGAAGTTTTGATATTTTATCATTTATGAAAGTAAGAAAGGTAAATCCCGGCGAATCTACAGGATGTTCACCCAACCTTATTCGCCGGCCAGTGCGATTTAAGGTAAATTTAAGGTAAAAACATTTCAAACATATTCTTGTTTTCAGTAAAGCGCAAATTGTGTTCTGGTCTTGAGAAGGCATAAGGGTTATTGGCTCTACACATGTTAATTTTTGCTTGTTTTGAGTTTGACTTTACAATAAAAGTTCTAGTGGCCTCTTTAATTAACCCAAGAAATTGGAGGGCAACTAGGCCCCCTCCCCCACCCCCTTTTCCACAAAATCATCCGATCAAAACTTTGAGAAAGCCATTTAGCCAAAAAAAGAAAGTTAATATCCGAATTTCGTTTTAATTATTCATGTGCGGTGATCCTGCATTAATTCACGTTCAGAAAATAAATAAAAAAACAAGTTTTTTTTAAACAAGGGACGTTTTAAATAGTTTTAATTCATCTCTGTGTGACGCCACCATTTATATTCCAAGTTAACACTGATACGGAACATCGGTTAGTTGCCATTTCTTTGAATTGGCTGGGATTTTATTAGCTTTCGGTTTCTGGGACAGCTGAAAGAGTAACAGCTGTGTTTTCTAGAAAGGCATGATACACAACATAGACTAGTAGTGCAAGGGGCTTCTTTGGCATGTCCGTGTCCAGTTTGCACATAGCGCTTACTTCATATAATAACTTTCCCTCAAGAATCGTTTCTTTAGAAAAAAACATGATAAATCATATTTTTAAACTTAACCGTCCTAAAATTTGAAAGTTTGCAGGTTTCATTAAACTTGGCTCTGCCAGTAGCTTCTCAATATGAAGTAGGATATTTATCACTGCGATTTTTTCAGGGATGCCGTTTTTGACTTGGGAATCTGCCCCTCCCTTGATTTTTTTGCCCTATTTCTTGATTATATAGAATGCTTTTTTTTGTGTTTTCTTTGAAAATTTTTTTGACCAATCGCCTCCTCCCACCCCCTACAATAGCAAATTAGAAATTTTGTGTGCACGTATAAGCGGTACAAACCATTCTAATTTTCTATTATTATCAGTTTTACCATATATCACTACTAAACCGAGCTTTGCTTGTGAAGGGAATTATTTACGTAAAAACAATACTGAGTGTAAATGCTCTTGGGGAATTCATAGCCCCCATACCTGGATTTATACAAGAAAAACTTTTGTGTAATTTTTATAGAATTCGTTTATTCGACAAAAACACAAAGTGGAAGGTAATTTTTGAACGGACGGGGAAGAAGACGAGGGGAATTCTTCCTCCACTGAATCCTCTTACGGAAAGCCCGAAACGAACGACCCCGCTGGATCTGTGAAGAAGATGAGGGGTACCAAAAGTGAATCTGGTCTTCCATGTAGACTCGTAGGCCGCAGCAGATCTGGTGAAGCCGCCGACGCAGATTGCAAAATTGAATCAAGCATGGAAAACCACGATCTGACTGAGTCTCAAAATCTGTCTCAGCGACATCTCGCCAAAAGACGAAAACCAAGGAACGCCTCGTTGAGCTCCTCGAGGAACATCACCAGACCCCGATCGTCCGGAGTCATGCCGGCGAGGTCGTCGCGCAGCATGTCCTCGCCGGCGTCGACCTTGCGCCGCGCGTCGTCGAACGCGTCGGCCAGCGCCGTGGCCCGCGAGTCTCCGAAGCTCTTGCCGCCGGCCGGCTCCTCGGCGATGGAGATCCCGCGGCCGACCGGGAGGGTCATGCGGGGCACGCTCCGGAGGGTCGTGGTGGGGTCCGCGTCCTATGACTCTGAAGGATCCACACACTCTTTGCCAATAAGCGATTGAGTAGGCAGTAAAAATGACTTCGAAACTCTAAGACTTGAAGCCCCTTTTCCATCACCACCTTTTCTTAGTGATTGCAAATAAATTACTGTCGTTTCTTGTTGTGAGCCATTCAGGCCAGGGTATTGATCACTTAAAAATGTGATTTTATTATCACAAAATCTTTTACTTTTTCTTTTAGCAAGGCTAGTAGTAACAAGAGCTAGTCTTTCATTATCAATTGTCTAAACTTCTATGAGGCTCCCTACATTGGTTGCATAATTAACCTTTTTTATGGAGGAGGGGGGGATCGTAACTCCATTGCAGCTGACTTTTACCCCACTCACCGTTGTAAAGCTAATTTATAAATGTGCACACAAGCTAATAATATGCTACAATAACAAATAGCAATAAAACACAAAACTAGGGACTAAGTGACAATTACGCTCTTATAACTAGAATCATTACCTATAAGAATATTTATCATTTATGGTAAATATTAAAACTTACGCCTTTCCGAGTTCAAGGCGATTCCTCGCTGTTGTAAAATTTTCCGGTCCCCTGAACATCTCCAGTCGTCTTGTTCCAGTGCAATACCAAAATATGCGTGATTTACCGCTCCCCATGTCTCAGATAAAGACTCGTCTTGCAATTTGTCACCTATGTATGCAAACTGTGGAGGCAAGCATGTTTCGTATAGCTTCACATGTCCTAAACTGAAAGCAATTGCAAGTCGTAATTTGTATAAACCTAATTAACCGTCCGAGGCCCTTAGAATCAGCCCTCCATGAAGGTGTGCGTCCTCGGCGGCACGGGATTCGTCGGCAACCACGTCGTGCGGGCCTTCCTCAAGGCGGGCCACGAGGTGGCCGTGTGCGTGCGCCCCTCGAGCGACATGGGGCGCTTCGCCGGGCTGGAGGTCGAGCGGGTCGTCGGTGACCTGACCCAGCCCGACTCGTTGCGCAAGGCGTTCAAGGGCCGCGACCTGGTCATTCACGCGGCCGGCGTGCTCTCCCCTGAAAATACTTGCCCCCGGCTCTGGGGGGTTGTGTTGACCCCTGAGTTTTGTTATCTCATGTTTGAACTATTTTTAACAAATAGCTATTTCCGAATTTTTATCGAATGTATTTGGGAAAAAACGGTGGGGGGCTACTTGCCCTCCGATCTCTTTTGACTGTTAAAAAGTGAACTAGAACTTCAATTTCCAATCAAATGAGCCCCTCTGAAGTTTATTCGAGTACCCTTTCATAAGAACCATATATACCCCAAGGGCATAAGTGGGGACTATAGCTCTTTGGATTCACAGCGCATCCTCCGGAATGCCGTCGGGTTAGACTCCGGATTTGAAAATTTTGCGGTCTTAGATCCAGTTCTTGTTGGGGATATTACAGGAGATGGAACGATCAGTTCATTGGATGCTGGTCGTGTGATTCAAGAAGTCGTATTTGGCAATCGTGATGAGATTCCTAGTTTTCCCGGAGATCCTACCGTCATTCTCGATGCACCAGACCCCCATGTGTTCTTCGATCAGGATGACTTGAACAAGAAATCGGGGTCATCAATTCGATGGGGTTTCCAGGATACTTTTTAATTACCGGGGACTTTATCCGCAAAGCCCGGGAATTGGGCGTTCCGGTTGGGCCGGGGAGGGGATCGGCGGCCGGCTCTCTGGTTGCCTATGCCCTGAAAATTACCGACATCGATCCATTGCAGTACGACTTGCTTTTCGAACGTTTTCTCAACAAAGAACGGGTCACCATGCCCGATGTCGACATCGATTTTTGCCAGGATCAAAAAACCTTGGATAACGTAACATTCTTGATCTTTCTTCATTAAGATCACCAGTGTGATAGTGATACGATGTGTGTTTCCTAGTGCAAATAAAAACATTTTAAATTTGAAATGGGCTGTAACGTTTCTACGGGTGCTAAAAATCACCGCTGTCTGCATTAACGCAGACCATTGCTGTTTTTTAACAAGCATCAACATTAGACCTTCGAGGTCAGACGACCCTTCTTCTCTCAAGCCTGCGTAAATATATCGCGCTCCGACGACATCATGGCCGCGGGCGGGAAGCGAAATGCGGCTGATAACGGCGCCTTCCTCCGAAAGAATGGCAGCGCCGAAGGTGTTTTGATCGGTCATGTAAGCCGTCGCGAACAGGACCTCGGATCGCTGTACGGCCTCTGCGGATCGCAGCAAGAGGCCTGACAGGAACGTGGCGCCGGCGGCCGCCAGGAACGTGCGGCGGTCAATCGCATCGGAGCGCATCGTCAGTCCCCATCGAGCGGCGAAAACGTGTTTGGCAGGCAGTGTAACTTAAACCTCGTGCGACTGATTCACCGTACTGAGTTTTTCAGCATTCTACAATTATGAAGCAATACTATTGGGTAAAACACAAGTTAGAATTTTTGTACGTTCAAAATTGTTGAAATTATTTGTTTTCTTAAAGTCATGATATAAAAGCCTGTCAAGATGATTCATAAAAAAGCTATTTTCTTGTCACAAAAATAAATAAAATCGACTTCACAAACCATTAAAGCCAGATCTACACACATTCCTCCTTTTTCGGTCTAATATATCAGTTGGATAACTTGATAGGGCATACGGAGAGTATCGACTTCGCATAGCTACTTTTGAAGACCGCTATACCAGGATAAATGAGTATGTGACGTTTGACGAAAAAAAAAAAACAAAACAGGAAACAGACATTGTTGATGTACAACCCCTACCCCCACACCAAAATAAGAAATCCCAATTAATACAATGAATTTTGTAAGCTAAAAAGTACTCGTTGTTTTGCTATCGAGGAAAGTCTCAGAAATAAAATCGGACAGGGTGGCCAGCTGGACGGTGAAGTCGGTGATCAGGTCCGACTTGACGCGGCCGCGGCGTCGCCGGCCTCCTCCTCCGCCGCCGCCACCGGCGGGCTTCGCCGATTGCGTGGGTTTGGGTCGCGAGGAGCGTTGGATCCGCTTGGCCATGGTGATCGTGTCGGGGAGTTAGAGGGAGGTCTCGCGCAGGACCTCTTCGATCGTGGTCACGCCGGCGGTGACCGCGGCCAGGCCGCGCTCGCGCAGGGTCTGCAGAAAGTGGAGAAAGCATTAAAATATAAACTATGGAAGTGTGAAGTTGAGGTCATGGATATAAATTACCGAGGATCCGGAAGATGCAGTTAGACGGCACAATAGTACAATATTGTACTGGCATGTTAATAAACTGAGAGGGAGTAGTCAGTCCCTCTCATAACCTAGTCATAACCTAGTTACAATAGAACATAGAGTGAGTTTGCTGGTGTCTTACAAGACTACCTAGTGAGATTCCTAGTGACAGGGCCAGAAACACACATAGTAATATAAATAGATAACTAATACTTAAGCGCAAGAAATATAAATGTAAAGAGTAAGTAAGAAGGTAAATTTTGACTCTTTACAGACAGCTTTTACGAAAAAGAAAAAAAAATTGGAGATAAACGCTTGTAGTTTATTTTCTGATATTTGTGATCACTAGTTTGAACCGGTCTTTTATATATCGCCAAAGTATTTTGGGTACTAAACACTTAATTTTTCAACCCTGCCCAGAAGCGAGAAAAGAAGAAATGACATCCATTCTAATTACTTCTTCGGGGATATACTCTTTTTTATTCAAGTATGTTCTGGTACATGAAAGTTTTGTTCGCGATTGAAGTTTTTGAGTGATTATCAACTCCAAACTAAACTGCTCTTCAAAAAGCCATTTCCTAAGCACTTCCTCGTTGGGTCTACAACCTCGTTGCATCTACTTAATCTTCACCGCTTTGAAGGAACAATCTCCACAAGGCAGTTTTGAGTGATTGGCAGCTCCAAACTGAACTGCTCTTCAAAAAATCAAGGGCGAATGAGTTGGTTTCAGTTTGACAAAGACGAATCAAATTTCTCCCTAACATTGCTGCTGTATCTTATCTCTCTCAACAAACATGCATGCTCATTCTTGACAGAACCCTCTCCTTCCCTCTGTTTTCCGGCCTGCACTGTCATTCAACTAGAGATAAATCTAAGAATTTTCTAGAAGCAGTTTCCGCAGGAACTGTTGAGAAACATATTTCATATAGGATAAAAAAAAAATGCAAAAAAAAAATGACTTTC
This sequence comes from Alatinidae sp. Z8VKAUB7J3, assembly GCA_010016025.2. Taxonomy (NCBI): domain Eukaryota; kingdom Metazoa; phylum Cnidaria; class Cubozoa; order Carybdeida; family Alatinidae; species Alatinidae sp. Z8VKAUB7J3. Next base: position 172,013,043 of record JAAAKM020721499.1, on the reverse strand, counting down.
CGTGGCGGTACTCGAACCGGTTGTCCGTGTAGCGGTGACTCGGGGCGTTGCCGTTGACCAGCTCTCGCTCGCCGGCGCGCACTGAAGTGGTCTTCCAACGCAGCGGGACCGACTTGCGGTCGCCGGTCTCCGGGTAGAACGCCATGCCGTCGTGGAACGACACCTTGTAGCCGTTGCCGGCGGCCCAGATGCCGTAGTCGAGATCGCCTTCGGAACCGGCAGTGTGGATCGGGGTGATCGTCGCCGGCAGCGGGGGGACCCATAGGCATTACGGGTCAAAACAACAGGGCTCTTAATCTTTAACGATGACTTTTTGCTACTCCATCGCTCAGAATAACTGTGATAACGGCCTTCATTATCAAACTCATATCGACTATAACGAGTCTCCTTTTTATCGCCAGTACAGGCTGACGCAGTTATTGCAGATTGAATTTTGTTACCGACTCTGTCGTAGCTATGTTCTGTGGTCGCCTCAAATTCACAGCCAAGACCTTTTCCTAAAATTTCTGTGTGTAGCACAAAACAAGTTTTTCAAAGAATTGAAGAGAGCTACATTAAACCATACATTAAAGACAGTTAGATAATTTTTTAAACATTAAGCTACCATGAACCACCAATAAATAAATGAAACCCGACACGAACATGTTAAAATAAATAGTCAATTCAAGCTCAAAAAGAGTAGATAGAAACAGAGGAGCAGGGCTGAAACATATATTGCATATAATTAAGTTACAAGAGAGAAAATATTTAAAATGTATTTGGTTTTCAGTAAAGTACCATCGACAGCCGGCGTTAGCCCGCGCCCCAGACTTAACTGGTACAATGCATCCAAAGGGTGGATGAATAATGCCACTAAGGGGATGGCAGTAGAATTGGCCCCGGATGGTGTTCGGGTAAATGCTATCAACCCGGTGGCTGGTGAAACACCGTTGCTCAAAAAGTTTCTAGGCGAGGATACACCTGAAATGCGTGCGAAATTTTTGTCCACAATCCCGATTGGCAGGTTTTCAACACCTGACGATATCGGCAATGCTGCCACCACCCGCTCGGTCATGATGTCTCGAGCGATGGCTACCTTCCAAAGCAGTTCGTCGTAGAGGCACAATCGCACATCGTCCGCCGAGAAAATACCCACCAACCGGTCATCAAAGTCGACCACCGGAAAGTAACGCTGCGCCGTCTTTGATAGGGAATGCACGATTTCATCGAGTGAGGCATCTTCGCGGTACGTCTTGATGGTGGTGCGGGGCTGGAAGACTTCGCGAACGAGCATGCCTTCGATGAGGTCGATCGTATGCTTTCTTTAAGTTTTTTTTTTCATTTTTGTTTGGTTATTTCATTCGGTTTGATGATGATACGAAAAAGATATTATGCAAAATCTAAGGAGGGTGAAGAAAATCCAGGGGCAAATGTTATTTCTGAGTTATTCTTGAATTTACAGGCATAGATCACCTAACTCTACTAGCCCAATATAATTGATTTGAATTTAAATATAAAACACTACTTCTAATCAACATGTTTTACACTGAAAATGCTATTAAACAGGAAGAAAAAGCATGCAAAATTACAGTTTTAATATCAGACCAACTCTCACCAATATAATTGGTGATAAGCTGTTTTCAATTGACATTGGTAAGTCTTTCAGAGACTAGTTTGTAATTGATAATTTTTTGCTGCTTGGATGAGGGCTATTTAGTAGACAAACAAAACTGAAATAATTTCAACATGGTTGCTATTAGCAATGGGTGTTGTTATTACATTCTTAATAAGAAGGTCAGGATTAATGAGAATAACCTAATCAAGAGTGTTAGAACTTCCATCCTTTCTGTCTTCTGTTCACCCCCTGATAAGGTGACTCGAAATGGACTTATATAATACATATTAATTAGTGCAGCTAGGGGCAGGGTAGAAGGTGAGGGGGTATAGACATCCCCTTGAAACGGGAAAAGGTTGTATTTTTCTTTAATTTAGTGGCTATTAAAACATATTTCATACTTGAACCCTTCCCTTGAAACAAGTTAGATTTCCCCTCAAATAGAATCCGTGTTATGGTGCTGACTAGATTCTGTGATTTTCGCACACCCTTCCTGTTTACCTTCCCCAGATTTCTCCAGGCACCCATTTATAGCTGGGTCTACTCTGGCTAAGCTCACAGAGTCACCCCACTGGCCCCTGTCCCAAATTTAATAATTAAAATTAAAAGAAAAATCGTCCGATTTGATCAATCTTACAAGCTCCTCCTTCATGAAAAATTCTCTCTCGCCATAGAAAACTCCTCCCTGGGAAATTCTGCCCACGTAAAAACTCCCTTCTCCCCTTAAAATTTCCTTCGTTAGGTAAATTGTGTTGTTGACTTGAGTGCTCATTACACAACAAGCATACTCGAGAATTTGTCGGATATACGTAAGATAAGCCGTCTTAAGGAGGGACACAGAAAAACCGAAGCGACGTAGTAAGATAAGGGTACGCATCGCACCATTTGCCATTTTGCACCATTGCCTTTTTTATACATTGCACAGTTTGCACCATTTTTGCCACATTTGCCTTTTTTTTACACATCGCACCATTTCCCTTTTTGCACCATTGCCTTGTCATCAATCTGTGGAATCAACTGTCTGAGGAAATAATTTTCGCAACTTCAACCGACACGTTCAAGTCCCACCTTGATAAGGAATGGCTCTGCCAGGAGTTCCTTTACAATTGGGAAGATGGAGTCTCCTCCGCAAGAGTGTAGATCAACAACAACAATCTACGCCAAACGAAGTTTTTTTTTTCATCACTGGAGCATCACAAGGATGGAAAATCCTCATATCGCTCCAAGCTACGATTTAAGGTAATTTAAAGTAATCCGTTCTTGCTCATCTCAGTTGGCCTCCGCCGGCTTCCACTTCCACACCATGTATTCGTTCTCGTCGTCCTCATAGAGGGTGCCGAGCACGAGCTGCATCTCCATCCCGACCTCGATGTCGTCGGGGCTCACGCCGTCGGCGAGCTGGCCGAGCACGACCATGCGCTCCTGGCTCAGCTCGACCGCCGCGACCGTGTAGGGCTCGAAGGGATCGGGCGCGACGTAGGGCTCCGGCGGCTTGTAGTGGTTGGTCGTGTACGGAGTCGATACGATCACCCCTGGACAAAAAAATAAAAATAAACACGCATCCGTGATCTGTCTTCTGGCAAAAAATGCGAAATTCCACATTTTTATAGAGAGGAGCTTGAAACTTCTACAGTAGAGTTCTCTGGTACGCTGAATGTTGTGGTATGATTTTTGTTAAGATTCTATTACTTTAAGGGGGTGTTTCCCCCCTATTTTCTAAAATAAGGCAAATTTTCTCAGGCTTGTAACTTTTGATGGGTAAGACAAAACTAGAGATAAAGGCGTAAATTTGCAAAAACTGAAGAATAAGTTTCCAGTCATTGTTGCCTGACTGCAAATTTAATGATGAATCTGATTGATGACTTTGAAACTCAAAGTGTAACAAATTTGAATAGTGAGATCTTGCAGGACATAGGCTCTATCATGAAGAGTCCAAACTAATTACCTTAATACACAAAATTAATGTTGAACATTAATTAGCGTTTCTATAATTAAAAAACGTTAATTACATCAACATCAATTAATGGTTGATCTAGTAGTATTTGTAGTAGCAGCAATAGTATTCATGTACTACCTTTTGGTTAGTTCACCAAACCATCAACATACTCTGACAGTTTGAACTCAATACTCCAACCTTTTTTGGGGATATTACTTATTCATTTTTTTGATAACCTGTATGTAAATAGTGTGTTTAGATTTAGTCCTACATCCCCCTCAACAATCCCTGAAAATTTCACCTAAATACCATTGGCCTTAATAGTTCTAGTAGCAGTAACAATAGAAATACTACTGCCCGTGCAAGGCAAATTAGAAGATTATTGAATTTTTTATTGCCCTTGTCTCCCTCCCTTTTGTCATTGACTACACCGATATTACCCCCATAAATTGTTTATTATTACCCCGAAATTATGGGTGGAAAATAGATGGTGACCATATCAAAAGGCACTGTAAGTATGGGTGCCAATAAGAATCTCAGCAATATATCGAGAACGACAGGGAGATGTAATTTGGGACTTTCTTGGCTACTACTACTTCGTCTGCTCTTACAATAATTTTTCAGGCAAGCATTCATTTCGGCCGCAGGTGTCGATCTAGGAATAATAGTTAATCTTTGCCTGAAATCTCCCACAAGCAATATTAATGTGCTGCAAAAGCGTTTAGAATTTCCTCGATAATCTTGCAATGATCGCTCGAGAGCCTCGAACGATTTTTGTGCGTCATTGTGTAATCGTCCCAATAAGTTTGAATTGCGGAAATACTTTACCCATCCCAGATGACTTGGAAATGTTGCACGTGGGAATTTCTGTAGTTGGTTTTACATCATTTTTTCAAGCTGTTCATTATGATCATATAACTTTTACTCATTGCCTTATTCACCGAGAGGCTATTGCAGTATTTGTATTTCTATCAGATTAACGACGCTTCTTAACTACTAAGGTCCCTGCGTCGGCCCTGCAGTGCATTGCTTCAGCATGATTCGATCTCTGGGTCCCGTATTACCAAGCTAAGGTCAAACCCACTGCGCCACCACAGAACTGTCTCCAGGAGCATCTTCTCACTGCATCAAGAAAAACAAGTTTTTTTAATTGAAAGTAAGGAGCGACATTAACACTTAAAACCAACAGAAATTACCCCGTATATGAAAGGGGCCCTCTTCAACGCCTTGAACTTTGCAATAAAGTTTGACTCTTTTTCTCAACTCTACTTTTTAATACAGTAAAAACTTTAGCGTAAAGAGCAGGGCGTTGAAGAAGGAGCAGCCCTTTTCATATACGGGGTAATTTCTGTTCGTTATAAGTTTTAATGTCGCTCCTTACTTTCAGTTAACGTTAAAAACCCATCAAAAGTTTATATTCTTTTTTATTACGTTTTCACGAGAAGGACAAACATTTCGAGGGGGAGGGCAAATCCTCTACCCCCACCCACCCACTTTACGGATTGATTTGGTTAGTAGCTGTTATGAAAGATTAGATGGTTTCAACACCCTTCAGCAACTGCCGAAATACTTCCACCAATGCAATACATCGTCAGTCGAGTTTCAAAAGAACATATCTCCATAACCGTAAATTTTCAGAAGAGTAAACAAAGTCAGTCGGCAGTAAACCACCACCAATAGCTGATGACACCATTTCGGTAGATTCCGGTAGTTATGACCAGGATTCTCTTGATGTTAGTGATATGGATTTTGAGGCTCTATTTTCTCAAGCAGAAGATAGAATTAATAGAGCAGTGTTAGAACTAGGCTCTAAGCGTAGGCTAATTTTACTTCAGCCGTCTGCTGAAAGTGAAAGGAATTTCCATACTAGTCGTGAAAAACTGTTGAATGATTCCTGTCAATTTGTTACTATGGCCTTTGTTTACATTTGCTAAAGCAAAATCAGTTAAATACTTGTTAACTCTTCATCTCTTTATTTATTGTAAACGAATCAACATAAGCTAAACGGACGGATTAAAGCATTTAAGAATTATAATTTTATCAGGAACACAAAGAGATCAATAGAATCTTCAGGTAAAAAGAATAATCACATGTTCAACAATTGAAGCACTTTTGATTTGCACCAGCATAGTGGGCTTCAGTTAAGGTCAAATTTCTTTCTGTGGCACAGTGGTATATTTAACAGGTTAGACAATTTCATGGACAAATATATGCAATCCCTATACAAGAACATAACTATATTTTGTGACTGGTTGGTATTGAGAAAGTGAGAAATTCTGAAGTAATATTGCAGTTGCATTCTGTTTCCGTGGTTAACTCAAGTTGTGTGAATTTTCACTTTTTAACATTTTTTTTATATTTTTAAAAGTTTGAAAAAAAAATCAATGCCATTCCACTGATTCAAACTGAGAAATCAGAGACCCATCTGTTCAACATCACTTGATGCTTGTTTATCTGTATCACCAACAAGATCAATTTTAACAGGATCTGTCATTTTGGTTCTTGCAACATCTTGAACCCATGATGGTAAAGTTGCAGAAAATAAAAGAGTTTGAAGACGTGTTTGATTTCCAGAATTTGAACGATCTTGTTCAACAGCATCAAATACTTTTTGCATTTCATCCTTAAATCCCATATCAAGCATTTGATCTGCTTCATCTAAAATGAAATGACAGACACGATTTAACTCAACTATCTCGTTCGCTCGCTCCCCCCCCTCCAGATGGTCGAATCGGAGAAGCAACTATTTTTAATTTAATCTGGTCTGGTCCCTGATACACCTGCCAACTTGCATCATCCTAGCTTATCTGGAAGTACCCGAACTAGCAAAACCGGGACCGATAGAAATTGCAATCGCTAATCGTCACTTGGTAAATCGTAAGAGCTCTGAGTCACGAGGTCCTTCTAAATATCAAAATTCATTATGATCCGATCACCCACTTGTAAAGGTGAGAGCATAATTTGCACTTAACTTGAAAAAAAATGTTTTTAGCCTTTTCTCTTTTGTATCATAAATAAGTCCAAAATTGATTAGACTTCCAGGAATGAAAATCACTATTTGCGAAACAGTCAATCTACTTTCAATAGCTCTTATCAGTTATCTTGTTAATTACAATGAATTTTCTTTCACGTTTTGACAAAAACATATTGCTCAAAATGAAATTGTTTCAGTAAATATGCGATTCTCTGACCATTAGAGGGTCTAGAAAATACTAAAAAAAACTAAAAAAGCTAACAAACTAAAAAAAAAACTAAAAAAGGCAAAAAACTAAAAACTAAAAAAGGCAAAAAACTAAAAAAAAACTGAAAAATAAAGGAGAAAAAGAAAACTAAAAAAAAAATTAAAATTAAAAAAAAACTAAAAAAGGTAAAAACCAAAAAAAACTAAAAAAAGGAAAAAAACAAAAAATTTATTTCATCATATACCAATTCAAAAACGAAGCTCCCCCCCCCCAAACTAGGTAACAGATACTGCTAATATGTATATGCTGAATTCAAGCAAGCTTTTTCTTATAGTCGTTCCAATTACTACTGCAAAAATTAAAATTCCTATAAATAATGCAATTACATCGTTTATGCTAAATAAAGTTCTATCTTGAGAGCTAGAGATTTTCCCCCCGTAGCCTCTAACAGTCATTACTCCATAAAATTTTTCTGAGAAATCAAATCCGCGCACCAGAAGAAGTCCAATTCCTGATGCAAAATTCTTGAGATTAGTTAAACTAAGTCACTGGGCAACCCTTTATGAATGAACTAAATTGGCGCCCTTGTTGAGCGCCACTACTCTCATGGCGCTAAAACGACACAGTGGTTTCTACTTTTACACGCTGAGATCTTTCTACTGACTATTATTGGAATTGCTGGTACTGACTGGGTGATATTCTTTGTTTTAAGAAGGATTTTGTTTTCATTTTTCTCGAAATTGATACCAAGGAATACTCCTTGAGTATTTCATAGAAGGGATGTAATTCAACCTTATGTGCTCTTAGAGATTTCAAATTCCTTGCGTCGTATGTTTTCTGCAGCGCTTCTACAAATGTCCACACCTGAGGACATTGGGGGGTAAAGAGTTAATTAAGTCAAACTAAAAACAATGGCCCACCCCTACTTATAGGGTTAAAAAATTGCTTGTTTCATGTTCATAAATGGTCTGTCTTGTGATCAATAGAGAATTCTATTCGCTTACTATAGTAAGAAATAAAATCAGCCCATTTGGGTAAAAAATGACGAAAACATTGAACGAATCTTCAGGATTTTTCGTAGACAGCAGTGGTCAAAGACTTCAAAATCATGGAGATGAAGCGCTTTCAGTGGCCAGGTTTCGACAGCATAAAAGAGGACAGATCTAACAGTCGCTTTATATACAGAAATTTTTGTCTTCATGCTGATCTCCTGCCGGTTCCACAAATTACGGCGAATTTGTGAGAAGAGGGCCTGGGATTTTGTTATTCTGTACTGTACGTCAAGGTCCCAGCCTCCATTAGGGTCTATTACTGAGCGTAAAGGCTAATTGAAAGATGTTCAACTAGGAAGCACCTAGTTATGCTATAAGCTAAGGTATGTCGTAAGGTTAGAGAAATCTGCACCCCATTACCATGCCAGTTGATTGCGTTAGTATATAGTGCCAAAAATCTGCAAAGGCTAATTGAAAGATGTTCAACTAGGAAGCACCTAGTTATGCTATGAGCTAAGGTGTTCGTAAGGTTTGAGAAATCTGTACCCCATTACCACGCCAGTTGATTGCGTTAGTTAATATAGTTCCTACCAAGCAGAATGTAATATGCTCTAGCGACTTATCACGCTGCTTATCTTAGGATGAGCATCCAAGGCCGCATTCAGGATTTTTGTTCTGGGGGAAGGGTGAATTGTTAGTCTTTGGTGGTTTCACAAAAAACAACTTTAAGACACGCTTCAAAATGTGTTTTTATGCATTTTTTTTAACCTTTAAAAGACGCTTCAAATTTGTGTTTTTATGCATTTTTATTACGTATTTACAAGCCGGACAGAACTTTTGGGGGGAGGAGTGGGCAAGGTGCAACGGAAAATTTTATTTAAATCGGGTACGGATATTCTTGGGGTTTGTGAAACATTTTAGATGAAAACTCGGCAAATAAAATTAATATCTGCGATTTCCAATTTTTTCACGTAAGCAGAAATAAAAAAAGCAAGGTGGTTTAGCAGTAATAGCTAAAAAGCATATTCCGGCGCAACTGAGAGAAGAATTTCTATATCCGAATCCTGAGATGGTTTTTGAAAGCTGTATTGTTGAATGTTTTACATTAACCTTAAACGCCCAGCCAACATTGATCTAGAACACCCAGCCCACATAAACCTAAAACAACCAACCAAAATTTAGCTCAAAGGCCTAACCAGCATTAGCCTTGAACACTCAACAAACATTAACTATAAACGCCCAACCAACATTTAACCTCGAACACCCAACCAACATTAACCTAAAACAACCAACCAAAATATACCTCAAAGGCCTAACCAGCATTAACCTCGAACGTTCAACCAACATTAACCTAAAACAACGTAAGGAGCGACCCGGCTCAATAGTAACCAAAACTCTAAAAAACGGAATTTTGATACCAAGAGATACATCAAAAGAATCTGATTTTAATGCTGATTTTAAATATATGAGCTTCATCAACTTTAGTCTTACCCATCCAAAGTTGCGAGCCCGAGAATATTTGCCTGATTTTCGAAAAAGCGGGAAACCACCCATAAGGTCATGAAACTTAAAGAAAATCACACCATCAGATTCAGTGTATCAGAGAACTCTACTATAGAGCTTTTTATCTCTTATAAGTTTTGAGCTTGAGATATTCTGGGCAACAAATGTGAAGTTCTGGGCAACAATGCGACTGAGATATTCTGGGCAATAAATGTGAAGTTCAAAGACGTTTTTTAAATGAAAAAGTTAACTTAGAATGAGTGTTCATCGCCATAGTAAGCTTGCTGCAAAGGGAATAAGAGGTCCTGACTCGTGCAAGGCTATAATCTTGGAATAATTAATTGGAAAATAAATATTTATTGGAAAATTGGGAAATGAATCCCTGGCGCTGGTAGAAGCCAATGGCGGAGAGGTTCTCGGCGTTGGTAGTGAGCCAGGGCGACGCCGCCCCCCATTCCGCCGCAACCCGCAAGCCGCTTTCCAAGAGCGCCCGGCCCAGACCGCGCCCGTGGTGGCGCGGCTGGACGTAAAGCGTGGTGATCTCCACCGCCGAGCCCGGGCCTTCCGGCGGGCGCGGGCCATTGGTCAGGCGGATGTAGCCGTCGATGCCTTCGGCGTTCTGGGAGACGATAAGCTGATTCACAGGGATACACAAATCTAGACAAATAGGCAAAAGGAGGGAGGCAAAAGCTCAGAGAGGGAAAAACACACACATACACACAAATACTACCACAAAAAGTGATAAACACAGGCACGCACACTATCAGACAAATAGAAACAGTGAGAGAGGCAAAACACACAGGGGAAAAACACACACAACCACTTAAACTCAGAAACACAGGCATATGCACTGTGTCAAAAATACTGTCGTGTAGAAAGAAAAAAAAGACAGAGAGCGATGATGATTGGGTTTGGGATTTTGACTTGGATAAGGTCATCAATGCCTATCAGATTTAAGTTAAAAAAAGAAAGGTTCGTCGATATGTACTTCATAGTGACGCTGAAAATAAAGAAGAAAAAGAAAACTGAAAAAAGAAAAAAGGTAAAAAACTAAAAAGAAAAAACACAAAGAGAAATTACAGACCGGGATACAAATGACGACCGAGACGGAGGGAATATAAGTGACGACCGGGAACCTCAAAGAGAAATTACACAAAAATGTGGAATTTCACATTTTTTGCCAGAAGACAGATCACGGATGCGTGTTTATTTGTTGTTTTTTTCCCAGGGGTAATCGTATCGATTGAGTGGTCATAGAATGTCGCGAGAGGGCTCATTATAACGGAAATTAAAAGTTCTGGTGCCCTTTTTAAGTAACCAAAAAATTGGAGGGCACCTAGGCCACCTCTCACGCTAATTTTTTTCCAAAAGTCACCGAATAAAAATTCTGAAATAGCCATTTTATTCACCATCTGAGAAGTAGTTGTCAAGCAACTATATCTTAATTTCTCCTCATTTCTAAATCTTAGAAGATTGTATACATAAATGGGTACTTGTGTATTATGCCGAACACACTCAAGAAGTAAAGTTAGGTCAATCATAATGAAATATACCAAAACATGATGGAAATACAATACTTTATTTTATATATTACAATATAATTTAGGCTATATATTTTCACATTTGGGGGGAGGGTAAGGTAACCTTACCCCACCCCCGCAATGTGCAGATATTCGTACTACTAATACTAAGGAGCGGGACCATTAAGAACTCCCTGAATTTTTGTGTCGTTGTACGATACACGTAATTATGCAACAATGCAAATTCATTACCTCACAGGAAATTTAGCCTTTATTTTCGGCGCTCCCTCGAAGTTTTCAGTTTTCTGTCACCCTGGTATTTTTGCTATAAAATATCTCCTCAGGGGGCTGAAATTGAATTGTTTACCTCCTGAGGATTATGATCATAATTGCTTATATGAACTTTGCTGATTATTGAGCTTTTAGTTATTGTATCTTGGATACCTTAACATTGCATCCTTTATAAGCAATTGCTTGTTAATTATAAAAACATCATTTTTTTTTTCATTTTCCCTTTGAAGTAGAGTAGCCAATTTGTTGTACTATAAAATGCTTTTAAGAAAGCGCTAGTCGAACCTTAGCATAACGAGCAGGGAGTTGAGCGATGGTAGTCCCCTCATATATAGTCCAATTGAGTGAGAAGAAAAACTTGGCATTAATTGAACCTTCGGCAATAGAAATGGATTTTTTGGAGGGGGATATTTCTGTCGTATATTCTCATATTTTTTGCTCCAAGAATATTCTCTCCAATTTTCACATTTCCAGCTTGATTAGTTTAGTTTTTTTTTTTAGCGCAAACACGAACGAAAGAACAAATAGATACTTGATTAATTAGCTCGTGGTAACGAACTGTAAGTAAGGAGTGACTCAGCTCATTAGTAACCGAAACTCTAAAAAAATAAACTTTGATAACAATTGATACTCAAACAACACTATGTCAATAAAAACGAACAGAAATTGATTTAAAAAACTTTTCCCACAAGACAAGTATTCAAAGAAAAGTAAAGAGCTCCATTAAGCCAAGAATGAGCAAAAATAAAGTCAAATAGTTTTTGAAGCGTAAAACTACCACAAATCACTATCAATAAATAAATGAAATTCAAAACGAACAGAAATTACAATAAACAGCCAAGTCAAACTCAAAACGAGCAAAACGGGCTGATAACCCCTACACAACTTGTGCTTTAGGTAGATTTTTTTTTTTACTGATCGACTTGAATTTTACAGGGACGGTCTTCTAGGGCAATAGGGTATGAGCATGGTAGTTTTTAGTGACATATTTTCCTTTTCTGCCCTCCAATCTGCTTGAAACTTGTTGGATTAGTAATTTTGCGCCAGGGAAACAGAGCGGATGGGTTTTCAGAGACTTTCACCACTTATGAGTTCCCACTGCCTTCTATACTTAGGCACAATCAAGACATTTCAGACATTGGAAATTTATAGTTTGTAATTCGAAAACCTTAAAACAGATACCCAAAAGTTTGAGGTTTATTATAAATTGTTTAGCTTTAGCATGGTTGGTACGTAAAGATTTTTCAAAGTGTCAATGTTAGAATGAACATTGACAAATTGAAGAAAACAAATGAATAAAAAGAAGAAACTAAAAAAAAGAAAAGCTAAAAAAGAAAAAAACTAAGAAAAGAAAAAACTAAAATAGAAAAAACTAAAAAAGAAACTATATCTATCTATATATAAAAGTCAGTTGCCATGGCACAGCCAGGTCCAAGCCAGAATGAACATATAAAACAAGAAGTGTGTTTCAATAAAAGGGGAAAGAAGACCAACCATAGCTAACAAACCAAAGCTTGTTACTTCTGTGGTGGAGAATATCCACCATTGCACATAAACACCACAAGAGGAAGGTATGTAGCAACTGTGACAAGCTGAACCATTTTGCAAAATTAGCGAGAAAACAGTAAACCTCATAAGCCAAGAGGCATGTCAAAGAAAAGCGGATGACATTTCTGCATTTTAAAACAGTAAAAATCTTTAGCGTAAAGAGTGGGGTGTTGATGAGAAGGCAACCCCTTTCATATACGAAGTAATTTCTGTTCATTTTAGGTTTTAATGTCGCTCCTTACTTTCAGCTAAAGAAACTTGTTTTTTTTTATTTAATTTTTGAACGTTTTTGAATCAATGCATGTTTTGACTTTGGCTCTCCGCAGAGGAATAATTAACACGAAATTTGTAAGTTTTTTTTGCTAAATGGCTTTCTTATAGTTTGTTGAAATTACTAAAAATACTTTAACGTAAAGAGTGAGGTATTACGAAGAGATGAACCCCTCAAATGCGTAAAAATTTCTGTTCGTTTTAAGTTTTAATGCTGCTCCTTACTTTCATTTGAAAAAAACTTTCCATATTTATTTTTTCATTTTTTTTAAACAATGCGAGAAAGTCGTGCAAATTCTCTTCCCCATGACAAAGTCCTCCATGGAAAGATCCTCCCACGTAGCCCCCCTAAATCCCTCCCCAAACCAAAAAAGGAACAAATGGTCAACTTGGGTCCGGATCCGAAGATGACATCTACACTCCACACCATATTCAAAGCAAAGAAACTCAAGAAAAACGTGTCATAGCTGTCTCTAGTGGTGGTCAACACACACTTTTCGTTGTCTCTGAAAAGATAAAACCCTAGAATTTTTTCGTGAATAGAATTTTTGTTTTTGCTCAATTAGAAATTTTTTTAAATATCCTAAAGAGCGACTCCATACTATTGTGCTGATATAAAAGACGTTTGTTAGCACAGTCGACCACCACGACTTCCCCGTGCTCGCGATGCGCAGCCAACCCGGCAACCCAGCGGTCGACGCCCAGGGTGGTGGGATCGCCGTAGCGGAGCTCCAGCGGGCAAGCGAGGTCTCGTCCCGCCAGCTGCAGTGAGATCCCGCGCCCGGCCAACACCGGCTCGATCGCGGCAAAGCCATCGGCGACCACGCTGCACCCGACCGCCCGCGTCGGCGCAGCCTCGAGCAGCGCGACCAGAGCCCCCGTGTCATCGGGCTCAGACCCTGTGGCCAGATTTTCGTCGCCGAGACATGCTCTTAGCTTTATTAGATTATCAAGCTAGAGAACGCCGACTAGGAGGGTTGAATGTATCGCACGAGCGTGAAAGTAAGGAGTATGAGGTGCGGGAGAACTCGCCGGCCTCGCCAGAGGAGGACTTAGGGTGTCAGGCTGTAGGGGTGGTTTCTGAATCTGCGTTCCTAAAGGTAGGTCCACAATGGTTAGAGTAGATGAAAGCTCAAGCCAGTTGACTTCTCACAAACAAATTATTGTTTATAGAGGGGATTATTTTACGAAATTTGAACTTTAACGTAAAGAGCGAGGTATTCACGAGAGGGAGAACTTCCTCATATACATAATATGAGGGGTTCACACCCTCAGTAATACCTTGCTCTTTACGCTGAAGTTCGAATTTTGTTCCGATTCTTTAAAAATTACCCCTGAACCACAAAGGCCGTTCAATTAGAATAAATAGCTCTTTTGAAATTATTAAAAATACTTTTGCATAAACAGGGTCAATTAGAATACAAGAAAGTTTGATTCTAGCTAGTCTATCTACTATTTCTTATCAATTTCTATAACCAATATTTGTCAAATTAAAAATTCTAAATTTTGTTGAGGACTAGAAGACTTGAAAGAAAAATTGAATTTGAGGATAATTTCTAGCCACTAAAAAAGTGACCCTAGTAAAATGAAAGCGAATATGTTCGGCTGAGTTAAAACTCAAGGGTTTCGACATAAAATATCCTGCCTATCGTCGAGAATGGTTAATATTACCAACGTGTGTTGCCTCAAAAATCCGTGCCTTGTAACTAATTCTCGGTTTAAAATAATGTTTGATGTGTGTATCGTAATGGAAAACTGGGGGTAGACAGGGAAGGGGCGTGGGAGTGGAACAGAAGTTGAAAAAGCGTTACCCAACTTTTCATGTATTATTGATCCTATATTATGTGAAATTATGACGAAAACTGAGAGTACTTTCCCTCGCACAAAGAGCCACCAACGTATAAAGCATGTCAAAATAATACCAAAAGTTTAGACCTATAGCTTCCTTTTTCACTTGGTAATTTGAAATACCGTCGTTGTTATTGATATAAACTCAACTTCTTTTGAAGTGTGTTCCTAACCTTTGATTTCTGCAGATTGCGTACAATTCTTATGCATCCCAATTCCTTCCACCATTCCTCAATATAATTTAAAATGTTTAATTTTTATTGATATTAAACTTATTTTCCACAAATGCACTTTTAACTTTTCAGTTTTCCAAATTTTGTGAAATTTGGAAACACTATTTGATCTGCGGATGCCGGGCATGAACGGTCTTGAGGGCCTTAAGCGCGCACTGGAGAAAGTCGCGTCTTCGACCTTTGTTGTTCTGCTTTCCGGGGCGTATCGTAGCGACGATGTACGTCATGCCATTGAGGCGGGCGCACATGGCTTTATCCCCAAAACCCTGCGTGGTCAGGCACTGGCGAATGCCGTGCAACTGGTTCTTGCCGGGGAAAAATATCTTCCGTCTTCCATCCTGAGTGACTTGAGCGACGGTCTTGTAAAAGTAAAATTGTGGTAAAGAGTCAAACTTTAGAGTAAGGAGCGAGGGATTGCGGAGGGGACAACTCATTTCATATACGGAGTAATTTTTGTTTGTTTTAAGTTTCAATGTCGCTCCTTACTTTCAGTTAAAAAACTAGTTTTTTTGTTTGTTTCGTTTCTGAACGTTTTTGAATTAATGCATGTTTGATTTTAACTCTCCGCACATAAATTAATAAAATAAAATTTGCATATTAATTCTTTTTTTTTTGGCTAAATGTCACAAAAAGGGGTCAGCTACACAAACGAAAAAATGTAAAGTAAAAAGTTAAGGTAGAAAAAATGAAGTATTTTTAACTTGCGAACGGGTGATGGAATCTTAATGAAATTTGGTGTTTGGAAGGATATCGTTATCAAAGCTCTTATTTTCAATCTCGACCAGATCTGGCAACATTTGGGGAGTTGGGGGGAACCTAAAATCTTGGAAAACACTTAGACTGGAGGGATCGGGATGAAACTTGGCGGGAAAAATAAGCAGAATTGACATTAGGAATAGATGGTTCTTTGATATGGTGGGTCTAATATTGATGAAGGAATAGGTGTCTGATGAATTTAGTTTCTGTTTTTACTAAGGTTCTAGCTGCTTCATTTCAAGTATTTCGGCTTTTTGTTCCCACGGTTTGAATCTCTGTCAATTCTTAAAAGATACGCCTGAAAAGAGGAAATTTTATAAAAAACGGATCTTGACTAAATTCTTGATCACTGTACTCTTATCTACGGAAAAATACTTACTTTTATAGCAATAGCAATAGCAATAGCAATAGTAATAGTAACAGTAACAGTAACAGTAACAGTAACAGTAATAGTAACAGTAACAGTAACAGTAACAGTAACAGTAACAGTAATAGTAACAGTAACAGTAATAGTAACAGTAACAGTAATAGTAACAGTAACAGTAACAGTAACAGTAACAGTAACAGTAACAGTAACAGTAACAGTAATAGTAATAGTAATAGTAATAGTAATAGTAATAGTAATAGTAATAGAACTCGCTCGCCTATATTCGTATGTTTTTATTGCGTTTATTAGGCAGGTTCGACCGTCGTTACCTCGATACCTCGAGAGCGATACCTCGCTCTTTAAACTAAATCTGCAATCTTGTCCCAATTCCTTAAGAATGACCTCTGAATCACAAAGGCCGTATAATAAATAGTTGAAATTACTAAAAAAATACTTTAGCGTAAAGAGTGAGTTATAACGAGAAGGTAAACCCCTCATGTGCGTAATAATTTTGTTCGTTTTAAGTTTTAATGCTGCCCGGATCCACACTCTTTACCTCCCCGTCCCTCTTCCGTTCTCATTGATTTCCAACAATTTGCTCGATCCTAGCAGTTCCACCCGGTCCGTTAACAGAGGTAATCCAGTGTTTACCCTGTCTATATCTGTCTATTGTTGGAAGGTCTTCCTTTTGAGCGCCTTTTGGTGAACTCAGTCAAGTATGCCATTTTCACATTGCTTCTCGGCCTTTTGCCAAGGAATGGATGTAATATCTGTTCTCATTGATGACAGATGCTTTAAAGCACCCACGATTCAAAAAGATGTTCGACCACTGCCATTACCCTGGCTTCTATTACTCAAATCTTAGTTCGAGGACTTATTTTTATATTTTCCCAAACTCATTCAACTGCAAGGAAACACCATGCGACTCAGATGTTTGCAGTGCCGCCAACTTACGAAAGTTTAGGGGGAAAAGGTAAACATATCTTTGATGGAAATCCTTAAAAAGAGGAATTTTCAAAAGCTAGGTGGGATAATGCTCGTCCCCTTTTTATACATAATACTAAATTAAAATACTGCTATTTTTTTATTCATCCTAGTTTTGAAACAATGGCAAAAATATGGGTCAAAAGATAATAACGCTTTATTTTTTCTGATCTTATAAGGAGACAATAAGCAAACGGAAGGAAGGCGTGGTCTCTTCTAATTAGCTAATACAGTAATAAAAAAAAAGCGAAATCTGTTCTCCACAGTTCGTGTATCGGCCTTCTAATTTATAACATCTTTATGACCAGGAATTTAGCAGGAATTTAGCTACATGAAGAATTCAATAAAAAAAACAAGATTTTTCAACTGAAAGTAAAGAGCGAAATTAAAACTTAAAACGAACAGAAATAATTACGCATATGAAGGAGTTGCATTCTCCTCAACACCTCGGTCTTTAAGCTAAAGCTTGAATTCTGTCCCAATTATGAAAGGAAGATTCCTGAAACATAAGGGTTGTTTAATTGGAACAATATTAAACTTTTTTCCAAAAGGACTAAAAAACTTTAGCGTAAAGAGCAAGGTATTGAGAAAATTTCCAGTTTCCCCCTCCAACTCCCCCCAGTGTCACCGGATCCGGTCAGTATTTAACATAAGAGCTTTGAGACATGGGATCTTCTAAATATTTAATTTCATTAAGATCCAATGACCCTTTCGTAAGTTAAAAATACCTGATTTTTTCTAGTTTTTCCGAATTACCGAATTAGGTGCCCCCCTAACTCTCCCAAAAAAGAGCGGATCCGGTCCGGTTATGTAAATAGCGTATCTAGGACATTTTCTCATTTTTCCCGGGATAATGTTTAAATTTTTAATTTTCCTCTCTTAAGAACACAATTCGTTCTCATCTTGCATATCATCTTATCTACTTGAATTCGCATCTTGAATTTCTTTACTTTCAATAAACCGAAAATCTCACTTAAAGTCATCTAGACATTCTTAGAATCCTCTGTCTCACAGTCCTAATTTATAATTGTGAAGATTCTTAAAATGCCAAAATGACTTTCAGGATAATACGATATTTTTCAAGATAAGTGATGAAATGTTCTTATTAAAGATATTTATTAACCCTCCTCCCAACACCCAAAAAAAAAAAATTAGATACGCTCTTGATGCTCTATAATGCTATTTTATCAGGTTTGGGACGAAGTGAAGTTTACCGCTACCAAAATGGCTCATGGGTTAGACCGTTCTCCTCTGAGGGTTCCTGTAGTGTGGAACTAACAAGTGAAACCCTTATTTATGGAGAAATCATATTTGAGTATCGTGGCAGTGGAAAAGGACAGAGAAAACGTCAAAGCTTGTACATCTCAGCTGCCCTTTTGACACTATGGATACGCATAGTGTCTTTGGTTTTTGTTTTACACCCCATTCAACTCTCCCTTAAAGTTTTAACTTAATAACCTATTCTGATCCGGAGATATTGCATCTATGCCATCTTCATCGCCGGGATGCACTTAACCTTTTTTTTATTTTGTTCAGTAGCTGTAGTAGCAGCAGCAGTGGTAGTGTAAGTAGTGTTAGCAGTAGTACTATTAGTTGAAGCATTAGTAGTAGTAGTTGTTGTTGTGATTTCTATGCTGATTTTAAGTGTATAAGTTTTATTAAGTCTAGTCTTATCCATCAAGTGTTACAATCCTGAAACAGTTTGCCTTATTTACGAGAAAAGCGAGACACACCTCCTAAAAGTCATAGAATCTTAAATCATACCATCAGATTCAGCATGTCGAAAATCGCACTGCAGAGGTTTCAAGATCCTATCTACAAAAATAGATAGAAATTTTGTATTTTGCCAAAAGAAATATCACAGATGCCTGTTTTTATTTTTACAATGTTGTAGTTGTAAATAGCCATAGTTCCAGGTAGTCAAAGTTGTAGTTGCCAGTAGTCACTGTCAAAAGTATTCACAATTGTAGATATGAGTAGTTGTAGACACTAGTAGTCACAACTGAAGTTGTAAGTTGTTGCAGTTGTAATTGGAAGTTGTCACAAATAGTCATTGTCAAAAGTAGTCATAGTCATAAGGAGCAGCTTTAGTTGAAGTAGTTGGTCACAGTTGAAAGTAGTTGTAGTTGCAAGCAGTTGCTGCCTACCATGTGGTCACTGTTACCAAGTGGGCTTAAACTGCATCTCTGCAACACTCTAGTCCTGATGATGTGTTGCTTGACCTTAACACAGCAACCAGATCTATCACCATCATCAACTATGGAGCATCACAGTTCTTGCAACTAATTTGCTCTGAAGTGTGAATTAAGGTAATTAAGGTAAATCTAAGGATTTGAAAAATCCTTAGATTGCTCCAAGCTCAATTTAAGGTAATATGTCATTATTCAGTTGGTAAAATTATTCCTATGTCAAATTTTTATTTTTCGGGGGGAATGGGGTTATTTACATTGATATTAATCCGATCGCAATATACTGAAAGTGAAAAATATGAACAGAAAGTTTAGAAATCTTTCAAAATATTTATGAGGTGGCCGTACTCTATGTGCATCTTGATTGGTTTTGGCCTCTATATTCTCAGACCATGAACCTTCGATAAAAGGTGTAAATTATTGCTTGACAAGCATTTAAGTTTAAACAATGGACAAAATGAAAAATTTATAGAACATCGCACATAGACACTTGATGAAAGTAAAGAGTAACAAAACTGAAAATAAAAAGTTTTCAAAAACTTTTCAATTCTCGGAATAGTAAGCGGTGAGGTCATAATGTGACAACCAGGGAAACGAATCCAGGCTGAAGATCCAAAAACAAGTTCCATCATATTCAATGGGCTTAGAATTTGAAAATTAAACACCTTTACCATTTGCAATCATAAAATAGTCTAATATCTTCATTTTTTCAACATACGTAGCTATTACCATTGGATCTTAATGAAACTTGAAATGTCGAAAGATGTCCTATCTCAGATGCTCCATTTTTAATTCGGATTGGATCCAGGGACATTGAGGGATGGAAGGGCGAAGCAGAAATCTTGGAAACCGGAAATCTTCGAAAATGCTTAGAGTGGTGAGATCGAGGTGAAACTTGATGGGAAGAATAAGCACTAGTTCTTGATACGTTATTGTCATAACCGGACCAGATTTGATCTCTTGCCTCCTCCGACCTTGTCATAAGTGCCGACAAAGACTAAATTTGATGAAACTTATATATTTAAAATCAGCATATACATATTTTAATCATATGCATTAAAATCAAAATTCCATTTTTTAGAGTTTCGTTTACTATTGAGCCGGGTCGCTCCTTACTACAGTTCGTTACCATGAACTGTTTGATTGTATAAAACGATGTCACTTCACTTGTTGATAGATCCGTCCATCCTAGGGCAGAACTAAGGCAAAAAGGCATAGAATAAGTCGACCAAATTTAAATGCACTAGGATTGCTTTCTACGAAAATATAACCGGTCAAAGTAGGGATGAAACCTTGTAATCGACAGTGAAACAAATATAAAATTAACTGAATATTTCGGACGCATATACACAGTGTCCATCATCAACTAAATGATGTCCATACAATAAAATGATGGACACTTATGCTGGTGATGGACACTGTATATGTGTCCGAAATATGCAGTTAATTTTATATTTGTTTCACTGTCGATTAAAAGGTTTCATCCCTATTTTGAACTGTATTTTCGGATGTTTTTTCTTGTGTCCCATCGTTGCACCGCATAAAAGTGAACCATCTTTAATTCATCATCAGTGAGCACGGGCATCATTTCTTTTCTATAGCCCCCAAACATTTTTTCACCATTCTTGCTCAGAATCACAGCATACTGGACTGATTTGTCTATGCTCATTACTTTATTGTAGAAATTTTCAAAATCCATAAAATGATGAGGCTAATACTTCCTAAAATAAGATCTTGTTCAAATAAGTACCATTTTACAAACTTATGTGGATGTTGAACTAAATCAGAAGCTGCTAAGTTTATTCATTTTGTCAAAAAAGTGTATTTGCACTTTGTCAAGCACGGCTAATGGAATAAGCTTTAGTCCAAGCAAACTGAATGGCAAGGAGTAAATTCTAAATTTGACTTAGTATAACCTAGGGGAGCTCATCAAGGACGATAAATAAATCAAGAGAAGTTTGGTTAAATTGATTCATATTACTAAATATTGAATTTTGATCGATATGCTTAATATTTCAAGCAATGCTTTGAAACTACGTCGAATAAAATGGCTATCTTAAAATTTTGATTGAAAATGTTTGTGGAAATGATGGGTGTCGGGGGGGGGCTGTTCCCCTCCAATCACTTTCGACTATTAAAAAGGTACTAGTCCATTCAATTTCCAATTGAATGTACCCTTTCTTAAGTTTCTACGACAACTCCTTCGATATGAAGTGCCCGGGCTTAAGAAAAAAAAATTGTAATAAGAAAATAATACAATGTACCAACATCATTCTTTTCTTAGCGCACAGACTTCAGAGGAGTGTTCCCAAATCATGTTACAAGCTATCAGAGGGTTAAAGTCAGACCATATTGACAGGGTATAAGGTATTTGTAAATTATTGGACGCGCAGAAAAAATTGGTCAATTGCTTGGAAAAAAAAATATATTATTACATAGGGCAGCAGGAAGCTGGCCAAGTAACATCAAAAAATTAAAAGAAGCACAAGGCTGAAAATAGAGAGATCTCAAGGGAAGCAAGGGTTTAAGCAGGGAACAGCAAGAACAAAAAACAACGAAACACTATAATATAAAATCCCAAACCAACACATTAAAAAATACAGAAAAATAATACCCACTAAAAATATAGTTAATCTGTTTTGAAAGCATACCTACCGAGCAACTCCAGACGTAAATCAGATTTAAACTGGTTAAAATTACCATTCTACGTAAGGAAAGTTCTACTTCATTAAAATCCATTTATTACAGTTTTGTACGTGGGTATTTGTATTTAAGTATGAAGTACTTGAAATACTTTCAACCAGCTTTATGGCAGGGGGGGGGGCTCAACTGGTCTAATCGGCACTTCTAGTGCGGTATAATAGAAAGCTAAAAACAAAAATATAAAAATATAAAGTAGCGTCATCCAGCCAAGGGGGAGTTCTGCCCCCTTAGGGGCACCAATGCTAAGTAACAAAACAATAAAAATAATACCTAGAGGTAAGAGTTTTTTTTTTAGTTGTATCTTCAATAATTATGTGCAGACACACAAAAGAATGATGAAGAAAGAGGTACCACCATAAAACGAACAATTACTGGAACTTAATTTGTTTGTTAGGAAAGTGAGAAAATTGACACGATACACGAATAACACGTAGTTTTGCGTCGACCTAAAATGTGCAACTTTGAATATGCTTCTCAGCTTATTTTTCTCTACAAAATGGTGTAAAATCGTTTCTCTTTCCATTTGTTTGGGCTAAACTCTAGTTCACCTCTGCTCTCACTTGAAGATAGAAAAAAGTTTTTTGGTTTCTTTATCGATATGGAAATTATAAATTCGAGCGAAACCAGCTGCGCCCACAAGGGGAAGGAGCTTGGCGATCTCGGCACCTGTTCTGACATCAAACAGATAGGCCGCATCCTGTGCACCGATAACGGCGGTAGTCCCGTCGATCCCAACACTTCGACCGAACTGAGATACCCCGTCCAGCGGGAGCAGTTCTCGCGTTTCCGTCTGTATCTGCCCTTGAACGGGCATCCCGCATACCAGGAGGAGCCAGAACCCGATCCCGGCGAGCAGTGACGGGGGCTGGAGCGTGAAAATGAACACTTTCGTTTTCAATTTAATGAATACTCCACCTTGTTTTAAATTGTAAGAAATATATAGCTCTTGAACAAATGTGGCCTAGTGGATTTCTGTTGAGAACCCTGTCTAGTAGACCAGGCCGCATTAAGCTACACAGTGTAGCAACGCTTAGGTCAAGAATGATTTTAGTTATCAATATTCTTCACGAGCCAAAAGGATATTTCATTCATTAGTGTCAGAGTACTTCTTATATAGCGCTTTAACCTCAATCTTCTCCAAGATTCCAAATCAGCAGAGATACTACTTAACTTAAAAATCCCTCTTAACGTCCCAATAAAGTCTGCTCTCTGGACCCCAAACCCCTACCAAGCTAAAATAGTTGTGTATAACATTTCTCTAGGAATAACAAATCAGAAGCTAATGGGAGGGGCCCCTGACATAACTTGCAACCCAATCTCGGTTGCAGAAGTCATCCAACTGGGAAAACCAGATGCTATTGGCCAAAAGTCAAGCAAGTCTTTCCGATTCTCACCTGCTTTCCGTTCAGTCCAAGATAGTTGGCCGAAAACGACAATCTTTGGCAATCTGTCGTCCTTCATCCGGACAGCGTGTCCTAACCATCTCAACCTTTCTTTCATTATAGCCCTAAAAAGCGGGATTGAACCCAATTTTTCGTGAAGCCTACAGTTTGAAATACGATCAGTCAGCTGGTACCCAGAACAGTCCGTAGGCAATTTCTCTGGAAAACATCTCGCAAATCTTCATCTACTTCTCGGAGCGTCCATGCTTCACGCGAGCAACGACTTCCATCCACATGCGAGGCCACCCGACGACGTCACCCTACTCGTGCTCGAACGCAAGAACTCAACTCAAGGCCCCTCGTAACGCCACGCACTGGCCGGCAACGCGGTCGCAGGTGAACGGTCCAGTTGGCAACAGAATTCATTCCCGGAAGCAAACCATGTCGACATCATCCGACGGGCCCGACGAAATTTGGGAAACGATCCGCACAGAGGTCGCCGATGAGGCGGCCCGCGAGCCGATCTTGGCATAGTTTTTTCTTTGGTTGTTTAAAAAACCTAAGAATGTAGGAAAAACCCCCTAGGACAAGGCGTTAGTCAAGCAGGGTAGCCCTGGTTGTAACTGAAGATAACGTAATCTCACGTGACTTGTTTTGGTTCCGGTGCACCATAATAATTCAGCATAAACAGGTTGAGAGGTTAATGGCACGTGGTTTGTTAGATCTAACGGTTCATTCACCTCAGTATTGAAAAGAGTTCAATGTGTCAGCATTGAGGATGCTATTCTCAAATTATCCCCCTCGAGCTACTAATAACCTCCCTTGACCCGATGAATTCGGTATTGTTTCACGTCATCGATATTAAACAAGCACATCATGAAATAAAGTCAACAAAAGAGTCATAACTTACTTACACATTTTTTTTATAAGCAACTCGATTTTCAGGGCCAGGGCTTAGTCAAGCTAAGGGTATGATGCACTTTCAGGGCTAAAGTTGCTTAAGAGGTTTCTAAGGTTATTTTTTCTTTGTGATACCAAATCATGAAACCGACCGCTCAAGCCCAAACACGTCTGGGCGATCAGGGTGCGACTAGAGTTGGCTGAGAACCATCGCGACTTGGCGCTCTTTAACTTGGCCATCGACAGCAAGCTGCGCGGCTGTGATCTGGTGAAACTGAGGGTCGCGGATGTCTATGCTTCGGGCCAGGTCAAGGAACGCGCCTCAATTGTCCAGAGCAAAACCCAGCGACCGGTGCGCTTCGAGATAACAGAGGGCACACGCGAGTCGCTCTTGCGATGGATGGAGGGCTCTCAGAGTGAGCCCGTGTCCGGAGGCTCTGAGCGTGAGCAGCGCTCGCAGCAGCTGATGCACCGGAAGAAGGCAGCGGAGGTGCAGGCCGCAAAGTCCTACTTGCAGCAGAAGGCGCTAGCTCAGTACATCGCTCAGTCAACCGGCCCGTCTTCCTACCCTGCAACAGCTGCCTCCACATCCACCAACGGCCGCACCGCTGCCGCTGCTGCCTCCTCCTCTCCCTCCAGCGCACCCGTCTCGCTGCCTCCGCCTCCCTTTTTCATGGCAAGGCAGAATATATCTTGAATAATACACCCATACATACCATCTTTTCACACGCAATCTTTCCATCCATAAATCCTTTGGGAATAACATTCGGAGTCAGCAATTCGTACCGTTGCCTGAATTCTTGAAACGGGATGCGATTTGGGAAACCCTGGCGACAAATTCGAATTCCTTCTAAAACACCATTACAGCGAAGTTGATCTAGCACAAGAACAGCATCGATTTTTCCCGATTTCTTTTCATGATTGGCTAAAACACTCAGAATTTACCAACTAGCTGAGTCTGTGGTTTTCAAAAGTACTTTTGTTAAATTACTCATGAAAAAGCCTGTTTATACATCTCTTACCATTATTTACTCCTTATTTTTTACTCCTATTAATTTTATTACTCCCTAATAATTACTCATATTTTAACTACTTCTATATTATTGATTATTTCTATATTATTTTTTTTACTCCTTAACCAAACGTTAATGAAAATCTAAGACCAAATTGATATGATAAAAAGACTACTTTTGTCTGGAAAACTCTTTTCCGGATCCTCATGTCAGCAAGCTGACCAAAATTACTTCTCAAAATCATATTTATTAGCCTATTACCTCTTAAATTACATTCATCTATACGCCTAGACACCACTCCTCCTTAATGCACTAAACTTAACACCCAAATAAACAAATTCTTCTTTAACCTCTAACGCCATTCCTCCAAAATTAAATGAGCCTCAAAATCAACAGTCCCTTTGCTCCTGAATACAATACTAGTGACTTCGTTAAAAAATTTGATTTTTTTTCATTTAATTTCTGAACGTTTTTGAGTTAATACAGTTTTTGATTTTGACTGTCCGCACATGAATAATTGAAACGCAATTTCCAAATTAATTTTTTTTTTGGCTAAATAGCTTTCTCTTAGTTTTGATCGAGAGATTTTGAGGAAAAAGGGGTGGGGGAGGAGGCCTAGTTGCCCTCCAATATTTGGTTCCTTAACAAGGCAACTAGAACTTCTATTTTTTTACGAACGTTTTTAGTAGATTTGATTCATTTACTTAGTACATAAGTTTCACAGATAAAGTGCTTAACTCCCAAGCTAGCCTAATTAACTAACCTAACTACCTAGATAGCCTTACCGCCTAACTAACTTACTTGCTTAACCAACTTAACCTTTCCTTACCTACCTATCCAACTTAACTTCCTTACTAACCTAACTACCTAGCTAACTTAAATAACTTAATTACCTTAATAACTTAACTAAATAACTAACTAACATAACTTTCTAACTAACTTGACTTCAGGAGAAAGTTCCCAGCCATATTGGACTACAATACAAAATATAGGGGTGAATTAAACTAAAATACAACATACAGATTATTTCCTTCAGAAGATAATGTTTAAGTTTACGGATTATGCCAACATTTTCTTTGAATACATTTGAAACTTTCACAATACGATCTTTAAATGAGAGTGACTCATCAACAATAACACAAAGGTATCGAACAATTTAAGTTATCTATATTGCAAGGCTTCAACTGAAGATACCCATGGATTACAACAACTAGGCCTCCTCTTCGCTCCTTTTTTCTCAAAATCTTCCGATTAAAACTATGAAAAAGCCAATTAGCCCCAAAAAATTAATATACAAATTTCGTTTTAATTATCTATTCGCGGAGAGCCAAGATAAAAAAACGCATTAATTCAAAAACGTCCAGAAATTAAACAAAAAAACGAGTTTTTTAAAATGAAAGTAAGAACCGACATTAAAACTTAAAACGAACAAAAATTACTCCGTATATGAAAGGGGCTTTTCCTCCCTGTTTATTCCAAAAACCCCCTAGAAGATATTCTAGTAGAAAAGGCAGCAGTCTTACTCTGACATACTACGTTTAGTTTTCTCCGTACTCAAAATATCTGATTTTTTTAGTACAGAAATTCCAGTCTTGTTCCCTAAAATCTCAATTAACACAACCTTGTCTGGAAACTCTAGTGAGACCTGACTTTTTATCTTGCTTGCAATTTTTGTAATTATGTCTTGACTTGACATATCTGAATTTCTTTTCTCAATAGAAATTCCTAAATGGGTTAAACCCGGTGACCACAATATACCCCCCAGGAATTAATGTTCGGTGGGCTTCACGTAAAATATGATGGGGATCAGAATGATACTCTAAGCAATGCGACAAAATGCATGCATCAACACTGTGCTCATAAAACGGTAACTCATCAATTTCGGCAATCACTCCAGCATGAGGTGCACTCGGTGAAATGCAAACTTGATGATCTATCGGACTATCAGATGTGTCCAGCTGCCCACTTAAACAACCAAGTTTGAATTTGTTCGGTTTCCCGTTCTTAGGGCGGGGGATCCGCCCTTACATACACAATGGGATGTCAAAAATGGCCACTCCACTAAACTTAAATAAATATAAATGAAAATCAACTACTCTTCATGCCACTTATGAATTTTCTTGAATTGCCCATGTAGTACATTCTGGTAATCAGCACCAATATTGACTGGCTCAACTGCTACACAGATACGAGGAAAAAGGTAATCAAACAGCTCGTGGTAACGAACTGTAGTAAGGAGCGACTATTACTTTTAATACTACTACTAGTACTAATAATACTACTACTGTGACTACTATTACAACTATGCCTAAGGGTATGAAGGTGAAATTTTCAGGGGAGATTGCGAACTGAATCACAACACACCATCTGTGTGCAGATTGTCAAAAGGGCATATCAGCAATATCTTAGGAACAGTTTGTTGTGTGAAGTTGAAACTTACAGGACTTCTTTTGAGGGATGTTGAACTAACAAAAAGACAATATTTGCATCAATGCCACTGCTCATTTATTGATTCGTCAATGTAATATGTTGCTACAACAAACTAAACAAATTCCTTAAAAAATTGCCAATCTACGTTTTATTTAGGTGTAATCAATAACAAACAAATATTTTCAACTGAAAGTAACGAAAACAATAAACATAAAATGAACAGGAATTATTACGTACATAAGAGGAGTTGCCCTCCGCAAAACCTCACTTTTTACAGTAGTTTCTTAGAAAAAGGTGCTTATTGTTTTAATTTAACCACCCTTGTGTTTCACTCCAATTTTTTGTTCACTTAAAAAGGACATTAGAACTTTTTATTTCCGTTAGAATGAGCCCTCTCGCAACATTCTAAGACCATTGGGTCAATACAATCACCCCTGAAAAAAAAAAAAAAAAAAAAAAACAACGCATCCGTGATCTGCCTTCTGGCAAAAAATACAAAATTCCACATTTTCGTAGACAGGAGCTTGAGACTTCTACAATAGGGTTCTCTGATACGCTGAATCTGATGGTGTGATTTTCGTTCAGATTCTACAGGGTAGTATTCCAGTGATGTTATACATTGTGTAAAAAGTGATACGCTTACATTACACTAAAGGTTAACATCCTTAGTCTTTTCAAAGGCACCCATGATCAAACAATCTTACATGTTAAAAATGGACAAAAACTGGATAATTTACACCGATTGAATGAAATATGATAGAGATTCAATAAATATAACAGGGTGTTTGTAACAGTGATTATTTAAACTATTTAATTTCTGACTTAAAGGAAGAGGATTACTTGGATTTACCCAGGATATTGTATCTATCGTATTTTGACAACCTGGATGCACTTACGCTATATTTTGATTTAGCCGAACATCCCCCTTAACAGTCCCTGAAAGTTCCATAAGCCTTAGTAATATTAGTTCTAGTAGCAGTAGTAGCAGTAATATGCACATAGTGTTTTTTTTTTGTATTAGCTCAACATATCCCTCAGCATGCTCTGAAAGTTTCAACCTAATACTCTTAGATATTCTGTATACACTGGTGGTCCGACCATTTGTCAGGTAGGAAACGTTTATTTTTAAATACTTTTAGGGAAAAACTCAAATAAAAAAGAAATAAAGTTGAATGCAAAATGAAACAAAATACAGGAAATTTTAACCCTCAGGGATTCCTGGCGAAGGGAACTTTGCCAAAATTACAAAAGGACTTATTGCTTCGGTATATCATAACGCTTGTAGACTTGTCTTTATGCAATTTCCTATGCCTTAGAATAGTTTACAGAAGAAGTAGAGAAAAATGCCTGCATAGGTACCTCGTTTTCTGCTCAAGTTTTCCTTTCTTTTGGAGTAGTTCTGTCTTTTCTGTCGCTGCCCTGCGAAGATCTTGCTCCACTTTTTGAAGACTTCTCTCCAGCTTCGCATAAATAATGCAGGGGAAAACAGAAGTCACATCTCGAATAAAACATTTCCACCACAATGTGGATGACGTAATCTTTACATAGATTTAAGATATTGGGATATATTGATACTGGGTTGAAGCGGTTTTCAGAGCCACTACAATTTTATAAAGTTGTAAGTACGGTGCAGTCGCTTCTGACGCTTGGGATCTTCTTCCATGCCGTAGACCTGGGCCAGGAACATGGTCGCGAACCCGTGGCCGTACATGCTGCGCCCCTCCTCGGCGACGGCGGTAATCACACCGTCCGGCTGCGCGGACCGCACGAGGAAGTCCGTCGCACGGCGAACCGTTCGCCAATACCGACCGCGCGTCGGCGTCGAGCCGGAGCCGATCATCGTCATGCCGGCGAGCGCGGTCATCGCCGGCGGATAGACCCCGTACTGAAAAACCTATCAAAATTGACATTCGAAAATGGAACGGTGGAAATAAATAATACTACCGGTTTCAGGTAAGGATACAAATTCTGTTCCGGCAGCATTTTTTTTTTGCCAATACCAAACACCAGCAGGTCACGGCATCCATTTTTTGACGTTTTCAATATCGATGAGGCTCTGCCTCATCAACGCCATGGGATATGTCCATATTTCCGAACAAAAAGTAGCAGAGAGGCAGGCTGAAGTGATTGGGCTGATACTGGGTAGACAGATATACAACCCAGACAGACAAACATGTGAGACTGACAGAGAGGCCAGTCGAACCAGACAGACGTACAGACAAGACAGACGGACCAGACAAAAAGACAAGCAGAAAGACAGACCAAACAGACCAAACAGACAGACAGAAAGACGGACAAGAAAAAAAGACAGGCAAGACAGACAGACAGACCAAAGAGACAAACAAACAAGACAGACATACAGAATAGACAGACATACACACTAGAGAGACGGAAAGATAGAAAAGTTCCCCTCTTATACGGAATAAATTCTGCTCATTTTGGGGTTTAATGTTACTCTTTACTTTTATAATAACAGCGTAAACCAGAAATATTCCCAGAAATCATAAGGGAGTAGATATTAATTCCCATTATTAATGATTTTTTTATGTTTCTTTTGTTTATGGACCAAATCGAAACTGATCATAAAATTATCAAATCTCTGACCTTTCATTTACATAAGTAGAACTAAAAGAGGTAAAAAAAAGAGGTACAAAAAGGTTTATATGCAAGTGGTCCAAAAGTTTAATTGGAATATTTGATTATTTTCATCGAGGTTATCCTCAACGAACATTAAATATCGTTGTAGATATTTAGGGAGCCGAAGGTTATTCAAGGTATGATTTATATTTGCCTTCCGCATAAGAAGTTTATTAATAAA
The DNA here is from genome assembly GCA_010016025.2 of Alatinidae sp. Z8VKAUB7J3. Taxonomy (NCBI): domain Eukaryota; kingdom Metazoa; phylum Cnidaria; class Cubozoa; order Carybdeida; family Alatinidae; species Alatinidae sp. Z8VKAUB7J3. Next base: position 171,982,584 of record JAAAKM020721499.1, on the reverse strand, counting down.
CTTTACAGTTTATTAATTTTTCATATATGACAAAATCTATTCCTGATGCTATCTTCGCCGCAAAATTTTCGTCGCATTTACTACAAATAATAATTATTTTCTTGCTTCTAATGAAAATAAAATTCCATCTTTGTTCACAGAACGGAAAAGCACATCCTCCATTAGTTTTTGTCCTAGCATGTTCTTAACAGTGGTTGTTTTTGCAGATATTGTTTATTCCACTTTTACCTTTTTAAAAATAAAGCAGAGAAAGGAGAAAGATACCGTATTTCTAACTTCTTCCCACCGAATTTCAAGCAGTAAGACGTACCGCAAATGTGGTTCCATCTCGCTTTCTAGGATTATAATGAGAGAAAGGTTGATCAGTCTACAGTCACCCTTAAATAACATTGAAGTTTCATTACAAAACATCAAGAAAACTATTGACAAAAGCGCCGCTTATGTTTGCAGTTTTCAATTCCAAAATTACAGTCCAGGGGTATACTTTATTTAGTGAGTATAGTCTCTATCTAGTCCGCACTTGCCCTTGAATAACATAAATCAATGCAACACATGAGGTTTCTTCATTTATTGCATAGCGTCAAGAATACTTGTGAAAAAAGTGATGCTTATATTTACTGTTATTCTAATACAGATCTTGAATCTATAATACAACAGAGTCAGGAAACTTTTTTATGTTACATCCCTTCACGGCTAAACACCAAACAGATTCCCACGCATAACAGTACTCTAACCAAAAAGATTTATTTTGATGATGATAAATTAAATACCGATTTGATGGCAGAATGTCATGAAAATCTCAAAAAAGCAAGATGGAGGTTATACAAATGGAGGTTAAGCAAGTTATTTAAAGGATACTCTTTGTAAAAATCTGTACGTTTTATCATTATCATTATCATTATCATTATCATTATCAATATCGTTATCGTTATCATTATCATTATCATTATCGTTATCATTATCATTATCATTATCATTATCATTATCATTATCGTTATCATTATCGTTATCATTATCATTATCGTTATCATTATCATTATCATTATCGTTATCATTATCATTATCATTATCGTTATCATTATCGTTATCGTTATCGTTATCATTATCGTTATCGTTATCATTATCATTATCGTTATCATTAATTTTGCAGAATTAACCCTCCCCCACTCCCCCAAAGAGAGCAGATCTGTCCCGATTATGTCAATCACGTATATAGAACTTGTGCTTACTTTTCCCACCAAGTTTCATCCCGATCCCTCCACTCTAAGCGTTTTCCAAGATTTTAGGTTCCCCCCTCAACTCCCCCCAATCTCACCAGATCCAGTCGGAATTTAAAATAAGAGCTCTATGACACGATATCCTTCCAAAATTCAAGTTTCATTAAGATCCGATCACTCCCTCATAACAAGAATGCTGTAGCAGCCTGTACCAAGATTTGTGTCGACCATTTTCGTACACATCATTTCCAACCTAGCATTATACATCACTAGAGTGACCGTGCTGCCAGTCAGTACAAGAATCGCTACATGACTGGTGCAGTTGTTCATCACACATCAGATTTTGGGTGTCCTGGAACTAGATCGTTTTCAGTAACAGCTCACGGCAAAGGTCCCATGGATGGAATTGAAGCCGAAGTAAAGCGAAAGGTCTGGCTGAATATGTCACTTGGTTAATACCAAGTGCCATAAAAATCAAGCTCAGCTTTACTGGCAGCTCTTAAAAAATGTCCCCGGCTAAAATCTCAAAATTAAAAGATATTATACTTCTCCCAGAAATAATCAGCATGGATATATTCTTTCTTTTTTGTTTTTGTTTACAGTGTTAGCGTTTTTTCTCATCTTTTTATGTGTATATTGTTTATAGCTGTATGCACGGTTTAGTTTGTTTAAGCTAATTTTTTCTTCATATTCTTTTCTGGGGACAGTGATAGCTATTTCCACGCCGTTATCGATCGTCAGGCTATCGACAGCCTCTTTGTAGAAGATAGGAACAGCAACATTGGTACCCTTGGCCGCGACCAGAAAGATCATGGCGATGATAACCCGAACCCGTAATCCGGGTTCTCCATTGGGCCATAAATATGGCACCAGACTTCGAATAGTTTTCCATTCGTTTTCTGGCCTGGTTCGACCGGGGGTGGGTTCCATACTTCGCATGGTTCACTCTCGTTGCAGGATATTTCGCTTTTTTACTTTGGCAGGTTTTCAAAGTTGTGCCGTCCTCAAATTTCTTTGGTGGAACAAATTTTCCACTTGCATAGGCCTACATGATATTAACTAATATTAGCAAACCTGATTTTAAGTAGTCCTCAAGCGGACTTGACTCTTTGTACTCTGAAATATTAATGGGAAGTATTTCAATTCAGAATTGAACTCCGCTATCAAAATGTGAAAAGCTACTTAGATATGTGCACTTTCATGTAGTTTTATATCTCGTTGCGATGAGGCGCGCTCAGTGGTAGATCTTCTCCGTTCTCCCGCTGAAAACCAATTTGTGCTTGACGGATACTTGGATGAGCCTGGATGGAAAGCGGTTGTTCGGCTGCGAGAATCTTGAACAAGAATGGCAGCTGTCCAGAAAATTTTTCAGTAACCTGGCGGCCGAGCGTTGCCGTTGGGTCACGTGCGATAACATCCGTTAAAGGTAGCCATTGATTGTTTACCTGTAATAATGATGGGGCTTTCGGGTGAGCCACCCGATTTTGAAGAATACATTTTGACCCCCAAAGCACTAAATTTTCGTAAACTGGTACTATTATTCATCGCAATACAAGGTCACTCAGCCTTATGCGGCAAAAACCAAGATCTGATTCTGAAATTTTATCAATAAAATCAGGATCCTGTTGTTACATAGTGTCCCATTTTTAGCTGCGAAGATTAAAATATTCCCTAAAAACAACTTTTTTAGGGAATCTTTTTATATCATCTTCTTTTAAAATGAGTCAAATCAAAGAACTATTGAAATTATTAAGATTTACTTACTTTTCAGAATTAATAAAGGAAATTGTCAACACAAAAGGGTTTTATTAATCAAAATGGTTAGGATTTCAATTGTAGATAGAAGTTTCTTGAATATCATGTTAAAACTGAATATGGTACCATTTAAAGTAATATGTTCAATAAAAATTCAAATCAAATATTGGGATTAGGACAGAAAAAAAGCGGAAGCTAGATATATTTTTTACTTTGAAATGAATTTTCAAAAGGCACACAATTTTGATCCGGTGACTTTTGTGAAAAAATGAGCGTGGGAGGGGGCCTAGGTTCCCTCCAATTTTTGGTCACTTAAAAAGGGCACGAGAACTTTTAATTCCCGTTAGAATGAGTCCCCTCACGACATTTTAGGACCACTCAGTCAATACGATCACCCTTGGGGAAAAAAACAAAACAAAGAAACAAAAAAAGACAAATAAACACACATCCGTGATTTGTCTTCTGGCAAAAATACGAAATTCCACATTTTTGTAGATATGAGTTGGTAAAGCGTTATGTTCCAGGTTCTAGGTCCGAGAGGTTCCAGGTTCAAACCTTGGCTTTAGCTTTAATACAAAAGAAGAAAAAAAAACTAAAAAAGTTAAAAAACTACAAAAAAACTAAAAAGAAAATACTAAAAAACTAAAACAAAATAAAAAAAAGGTAAAAAACTAAAAAAGAAAAAAAACTAAAAAAACTAAAAAAAAGGTAAAAACTACAAAAAAAACTAGAAACTAATAAAAATACTAAAAAAAACGGTATTTAGAAAATAAAATCAGAAAATCAAAAATCCATGCAACGAGTTTGTTTTCCAGTTGAGGTTCCTATGCTTCTGAAACTTTAATGAAGGTGTCTACAGTGCCTTAAATTTTAAGCAGATAAACTTAAAAAAAGAATATTTTGCACTAAGAATCAATGCAATCACATTTTTCTTCAAACATCCTTTGTCCTTAATCAGCTCCTCTTGGTCCCCCCAAGGGAAAATTTAGACTTTGCCTGATTTCTGCTCCCCCAATATTTTATTTTCTATTCAATATCATGTTCTTTGTTTGATTGGAATTAATAAATACGTAATTTTAAAGCAAAACATATAAACGTAAGTAATGTTTGAGGAGATTTTCACGTTAAGTAAATTGACTATACCATTTATGGCTTCCGCAAATCAAAAACGATACATTTTACAACAATTGAATAAGGAGTATCCCAAGGTTCAATTCTTGGACCAACCCTCTTCATCATCTTTCTGAACGACCTGCACTGACTTTTTAATACCCCAACCGCATCGAAGAAAAAATAAATTTCTTTAACTAAGACTAAAAAACCACCTATCAATAAAAAAAAAGTACTTTAGGACCTCCCTAGGGTTCTAAGGAAAAACAAGAGGACTTTTTATTTAATGGTATGGATCATACCATTATGCATCATTACAAATTCATGTGACATTGTCCACGAGACACCGTCAACAAAAAGAACTTTTTTTTTTAATTAGATTTTTTGCATCAGCTACCTTGCATTCAATCCCCTTGGAAAGCCGATTACTAAGTATGTAAGAGATGACCATACCATATTTAAGAAAAAACTCATAAAGTATTCTGTCAACTCAGCTCTATAGCAAGAGGTTTAAGAGACACTTTTCAGAAAGACTGGTAATAATGGAAAGCTATAAAACAAGGAGTCTTTCGCATAAAGTCCCGTAAATATTGAAAGATTGGAAAAGCAATAAAGTAGTCATAAGCTATTATTGCTGGCTTTATATCATTTTAACTTATCTCTGTCAATTATACGAACTTTACATGAAAATCACAAAGTCAGATTCAGCGTATCAGAGAACCCTACCTTAGAGGTTTCAATCTCCTATCTGTAAAAATGCGGAATTTTGTATTTTTTGCCAGAAGAAGGCTCACGGATGCGTGTTTTTCATTCTTTTCGTCAGGGGTGATCGTATTGACCCAGTGGTTCTGAAATATCAGGAAAGGACTCATTCGAACGGGAAATTAAGTTCTATTTCCCTTTTTTAGTGACAATAAAAATTGGATTGCAACTAAGCCCCCTCTATCAATTGGAACTTGGAATGTTACGACGTTAGAAAATGACTATTGTATCGACGTTTTGATGGACGAGTTCAAACGATTTGAACTTGACTTATGAGGAGTTTTTTTAAATTTATATCCCAGGCTGAAAAGCATAGAATAAGGTGATATATAATCATGATGAATGAGGAAACTTGTTAGTCCTGCTCATTTATAGCAGTAAACGCCCCTGTAGAGCACACTGACGGATATACTAGTGACTTTGATGAAATTTACTTACAACAAACGTTGACTATTAAACAATTAATCTAAAATTTACCATTTTTATTATTAATTAGTTATCAAATTAAAGCAACTAGCCATGGTAGCATGGGAATAGCATAAATTAATACACGTGGTGCTACTAAACCTAAAATGCAGGTATATTTCTTTTTAACTCTTAATTCTCCATCTTACCGTGAGTTAAAAAATCAAGTTTAAGGCTCTGAAGTTAAAAATCCAGGAAAGATGACAATTACTCCGTCGATTTATTCGAATTCTAAAACTGGTATTGCAAAAATATTTGTATATATTTTAACAAGGATTACAGCAATTCAAAAACCTTAAAAAATAAAACCTTTTGAACGCGATCAGTTATTTAATGTCAGAAGAAAGGCCCAAAAAATGAAAATTTACGGTTACTACAAAGGATGAGTTTCTCTTCTGACAAGGGATTACAACCATTCAAAAACCTTAAAAAATAAAACCAAAAGTTTGAAGCTTAGAACATATCGTTGTTAGAATTCAAACTAGCTTCAAAGTTGTGGTTTCCGTTAAGATTCTATGACTTTTAAGGGTTTTTACCCCTTTTTTTAAATAAGGCAAATTTTCTCAGACTCGTAACTTCTGATAGGTAATTGTAAAGTTGATAAAACTTACAGATTTAAAATCAGCATTAAAATGCGATTCTGTTCATGTAAGTGTTCTTATAAAAATTCCGTTTTTTAGAGTTTTGGTTACTATTGAGCCGGGTCGCTCCTTACTACAGTTTGCTACCACGAACTGTTTTATTTGGGAGTCTTTTTTTATGTTCTTTACATATATAATAATCGCTTATTTAAATTTAATCACTTTTTGAGCTCTTAAAAATGATGAATTTTCAATTAAAGTGTGAGTTATCGCCCACCAACAATTCTTACTTCATAATATGCAGAATAGTTGTAGCCAACACATTTTGCGTGCAAAATCGCTATACTTTACGTACCTAAAATAACATATACTTAGTTACAAAATGAAGCAATCCAAATAGTCACTTTGGTTATTTTTTCTCCTTTTGTTAAAAATAAAGGAGTGCCAATGCACGGTGTCCGGACATTTCCCATCCTGGACACTTCCCACCCGGAAATTTCACATCCTTGGCACTTCCCACCCGGATATTTCATACTTGTTCTATAGTTGAAATAGAGGTACTCAAAGTCATTGAGTAGCTTCAGCTATCCAAACTCATAACTAGCACAAATCCACTTGTCGAACCTTGGTTTTATCTCACAGCGTTATTACTTTTCTGCTTCTTAAAAGCCAAGATATATGTTTTGAGGGGGGGAGTCCCCTATCCTCCTCTCATTGTGCACAGACAAGCATATGATAATTGTAGGGGTTTGCAGATTGCACTAAATAATTAAGTAAAATCATGTGTCAGCTAATTGGTCAAAATAGTCCGTAAAAGTGAGTGATTAAATGTTTCAGATTTAACCGTCTCTACAGTTGAGGAAGTTACTATTTTTTGGTTCAGTAATTCTATTATCAAATGTTGTCGTATTTCTTGTGGTTTTGCAGCATTTAGTTATAAAAGGGTGCACAAAGGAACAAATAAAAACCGATGTTAACATAAAAATAAAGATAAGCTGCAGCTCTATAAAAAACATTGTATAAAAGAAATAAAGAATATTTGCTTCCTTAATCCTCTTTCCAGAGAAAATCAGTTGCTGGTTGGGAGTGACCGACATAGGTAATTATATAGGCAGATACTTTATAAGCATGTTTCAAATTTGGACGCGGTGCGGTCAACCAGGCCACGCTCACCCGGTGGCTGTCGACGGTGTCGGCGATGGTCTCGGCTATGCCGAAAAACGAAGTACTCTGAAAATAACAACGTGAGTCTATGTATTACCTGGTCTATTCATCATGGTACCCCTACTACTTCCAGGAAATTTTAGAAAACGTGTCAAAATGTATCGAAATCTAAGCATATGAAACTAGCTAATCCTGGTTGAACTGTGTTCACCTGCCAATAACTTCAGAAATGGGACATAACCATAATTGTCATTTTCGTATATTCTATTATACATATAAATATTTTTATACCTAAAGCGTGTGGCAAGATAAACGGATGTGATCGTCGTGGTTAAGGTAAAAGAAAACATAAATCAAATAATGTTCAATGGTTATGACTACGACCGAACCCTAACGAATCTGAAAAAAAAGAGAAATTACATAATAAGTACAGAATATCACGGGAAACATCGTAAATACCTGTTGCAGAGAGGTAGAGGTCCTCACCCGCTTGAATAGAGTCCTCCAGGAACTTACGAGCCTAACATGACTAATTATGAGTGATTATTTACGGCCTGATTCTATGACACTGTTTTGTACCAAATACTAATAAAAAAGTTTGCACATTCAACCCAATCGCTGGTCCTATCTGGTGTGCCAAAAGGGTATGTACTTGGTCCACTTTTGCTCTTGCTTTTCATTAATGATCTTTTACGCGATATTGACAGTGCCATACACTTTATAATCTTCGCTGACAATACTAATAGTTATATAGCTGATGAATCCACCTCTGCATTGGAAACTAAATCAAATGAGGTGCTGAAAAATGAGGTGCAAAACGCATCCTGGCATCTGCCGTGATGAATTAGAAAAAATTGAATCAATTCAAAAAAGAACCCTGAGAATAATTTTTAAAGAAGCTAAGGTACCATACTCGCTCCTTCTAAAAAAGGCCAAGCCGGAAACTCTCGATTACAGGAGAGGAACGCTGTGCCTCCATTTTGCAAAAAAATGCAATAATTAACCTTGGTGCGGAAAACATTTTCCCCAAAAGACACTCCCCATCCTGACACCGCCTGTCACGTACTGTTTCTGAACCCGAAGCTGTCTAAATTTGTAGGTAAGTATAGGTCAAATTAACGGTATTAGAAAGTAACAATTCCCACGACATTTACAGCGATGTAGAGAGAACTGAGTAAAATTTCTCTATCAGCCATTATTCAAAATTGTTGGTTTAAAGTAAACATATAGTTCCAATAGCCGAGCTTACAGTTATGGTAATTCAAGAAAATTGAGGGAGAGGAGGGGGAGGGCAAGATAAATTTTTTAAAATCTAGAGGAGAGGGGAGGAATTCCATTTCACTACTTTTCACCTATTCAAACCACTATCTGACTATAATTATTGCTATGAAGTCTGCTCAGCCATCTGATATTTTTAAAAACAAGTGTTGAATCTACGCTTTTCAAAAAAAAGCCAGTACAATGATCACAAGTACATAAGTCAAGTATAAGCCAATAAAAAATTCAAGATACATGAACCTATGTAATGTATTGGTGCAATAGATACAGAAATAGTTACACTTAAACTAGCTTATTATGTTTTTTTTTTCAAAAGCGACACTGGGATTCGAACCCGCGTCCTCTCAGACAAGGGATCCCGATTCTAGCGCACCAACCCACTCGGCCAGGACGGCACCTGTGTTACTATAAACCATTTGATAATAGCAGTAGTAGTAAAAGAAATAGGGTCAGTAAACTTATTGAGCCTTTCTATTAATACAACATCCCCCTTAACATGCACTGAAAGTTTCAACTTAATACTCTAAGCTGTGCGTGAAACATATGTTTTGGCCTTTCAATAACCTGCATCCACGTTACCCCAAAAATGAGGTTTAATGGCATAGAAAATATTGTTTTTAAACCGTGTTTTAGAGACCCAGGCTATCCGCTTTTGACAACTTGGATTCAGATGGAGTATTTTGATTTCGGGGTTCCTCCCCTTCTATACTCCTCAAAGCTTTCAGCTTAATAACCTTAGCCATCCATGAGATATTGTAGATAAGCCCTATTGACAACCTGGATGCACTATGCCATTTGGGCAAAAAGGATACAGTTAAATTTTTTTGATGTAATCCCGTACACTATTTAAATACATATTAAACATAACATAGTAAGGGCTAGGGTTGCCGTTACTCTATTTACATACATAACTCTAATAATGAGTTTTGGACAGCTTTTAATTTCTAAAATGCAGCATCATGGTATTCTACCTATTCATGCAGCTCCATCAAAATCTATAAAGCAAGATAAGTTAGTTCTAGTTAAAGATATATATCCTCATGTTGAACTATTCCCTTGAAAAAGCCTTAAAGCGTCATCATCTTGTCCAAAATCTAGTTCTAACCTACGAAGTATTATGTCGTCCACTTGCATATGAAGATGTATTTTTTTCGAAAATGCGTTTTATTTTAATGGTATGTTATTAATACTGACAAAAAGGATTATATATCACAATTTTTCTCCAAAAGATTCCTTAAAAGCTCTGTATATTGTTCCAGTGCCGCGCCAGCGGTTACGAAAAAAAAGAAAAAAAAAAGGGACACATCAGTGCCTCCCATGCAAAAAAGTGAGAAGTGAACTTGAACTCGGGTTTAACTGAATCAAAGAGTCCGGATAACTTTAAGAACAGGAACTGGCGCTAGTGTCAACGAAAAAGAAAATTTGTAGAAAAGTCGATTAACTTCATGATTATAAAGAATAAGTCTAGATGGTGTTGGTTGTTACTCATCAAATATGAACTTTAATTTCCTCTTTTATGAGTTTCCTGAACTTGCTGCTTTGGGATTATAACTGAAAAGAGAAAGTGGTAAAGGGAAAACGATAAAGACAATAAGTTAAAGAAAGTTGACAGGATTTAGAAGGAACTCATGTCTCAGAGCTCTTCTTTCAAATCCCGACCAGATCTTTTGACATTGGTGGGAGCTGTTGGGGGAAACCAGAAATATTGGAAAATGCTTATAATTGTCGTAGATACGTGACTGACGTAACCGGACTGGATCCGCTCTTTTTGGGGGAGTTAGGTGGTGGGGTTCAGTGCTTTTGCGAGTTTGGTGCTTCAGGACGTGCTAGGACGATGAAATTGGTAGGCGTGCCAGGGAGCTGTACAGGTTGACCCCTAAAGACACTCAGCGAAACTTTCAACTGGATCCCTTAAATCATTTGCAAAATATCGTAAATCCACTGTTTTGATAACCTTGGCACAACTACTTTCTTTTGATTCCACACAACTTAATTGTGAATGAGTGTTTGAGTGTTGAGTGTTTTCTCCCTTGACAATCCTCCCCCTCCCAAAGAGATTCCCTCGTAAAATTTCGCTAGAAAAATTTCTCGTGGAAATTCCCGCCCAGAAAATCACCCAGCGGAAAACTCCGTAAGACAAGATTGTGGCAGTTTTATCTCGTGACCTCTTGTCCCCAGCTGCATCTCCAAGACCATAATTGGTGAAAAACATCACAAGGGCATTCCATTGCACAAGAACAGGAGAAATTGCTTGTTCCATTGAAAGCCACCGAGCATTGGCTCTTTGAAGCATCCAGTGTACCTTCAGTTCTGCGAATGGTTGAATTTCCTTCAGCTGAATAATACGTTTGGGGCTGTTAGCAACTTAGTTGATCAAATCTCTCAGCATAAATTAGCGTTGGAACAGCATTGGCCGGTATAACGTTATAGTGTGTCAAAATGCCGCAGGCCTACTAGCCCCCCCCCCCCCTACTACCAGTTAAGTAGTACAGGGCCAGCTCTGCTGCGAATACAGGGCAACATTCGCAGTGAATACGAACAGCACACAACTCTCCTAGTATCCCTAGATAGAGGCGCTGCTTTTAAAACTGTTGATCATGATATCTGGTTAGTTAATCCTGAACATGTTTATTTGTTTGTGCAAGTTCTCGAATGGATTCGAAAGATCGGGAAGGATTTCGAACACCAGCTGATTCGAAAAACCAACATTGCCACCCGTATCCGTCACTCGAACTTGCAAATTCATCGAACCGGTATCGCTGAGTGCAACCGGCGTCAACTCAAACGGAAACGATCGGTCGGCGCCAATTCGCTGGCCGTTGTTGAAGTACTCGACCACCACCCCGGTAAAATTGTCAGTCGCCGTGATGTTCAAGGGGATATCGGTACCTTCAGGAATCTGGATTCCGGCTTGTAAACCTGTTATATATATAGAGAGGTCAATTCTGCAGAAAACATTTATTCGGAAATATTGAAGGGCAACTAGACCCCCTCCCACGCCACTTTTTTCCTTCTTCTTGATATAGTTTTTTTTAGCATAGTTGAAAAGCCCAATAACTATGCCTTTGGACATAAAATGACCTCCTAATGCCCCTGAAAGCCGGTTTTTAACCTTATAAAATTTGCCAACTGTTTTAATTTTTATGGATATATGTTTATATATCCATTGTCCTCCTCTCTCCAGCGAAGCGCCTGTTCCTTCTCAACAACATTCGCCGTCGTCTCCACAACGCCGCCAAGCAGATTCACAAAGCTTGCCGCGGTCGCCATCTCGCCAAAACCGTTTGCTCGTGCGAGTCACGCACAGACGGCAATCGAAACAGGTACGGCTACTCCTAACGATCGTGTGATCGGGAAAATAGCGACTGAGGCGATTGGGAAGAGGAAAACGAGACCGAAAACGTGAGAGATCAATTCAAGAGCCTTGATCAAAAATAATATACCAGAAAGTACTACTAAGCTTGGTTAATTGTCCTGTTTTAGTAAAAACGATATTTGGAAATAATGAGACTCTTAGGGGTGTTTTAAGCCTTCGGTTTAGTAGATCAGTTATTATTTATAAGGTTTGGTTTCGTCACATCTATTTTGTCACTGAGTTTTGTTAAGAACCCTTTACAACGCAAATTGTTCTAACAGTTTTCCAAAAATAATAGAAAATCTTTTGCATTCAGAGTATATATTTTCATAGGATGAAACTTTTATATTCATAAAAGATGTATTAAACATTAAATATTAGTTCTTTTAGGGGTGTAACAAGAAAAATAGAACAAAGAGACAGAAATACACAGAAGAAATTTAAAATGAGGGTTTTAACTACAGGTAATAAAGCATTAACTAGTCATTGTTAAGTTTTAATAAACAGTGACAATGTCAACAAAATACCAGAATTTACTAATTAAAATTTCACTTTTTATAACAATGTAGCACATCCTTCCACTTTTTCAAGTCAACAGGGTGACAAAGCTATATCATACTAACGGGTTACATTATTAAGTTACACATTTCAATGCTAGTCTTGACGGATTTTGAACTAGCCAGAAGAAACTGTGCGTATACTTTTGATACTTCTTCCAAGTTTACTGTAACTAATGACACTGGGGGAATTAGGCTGAATCATTTAGGGGGAGTTGCAATTAATCAAAAAAGTATACGCATGCAAGTATTAAATGGTATATCAGCAATATCATAGGCAGCGCTGCTCTACCAGGACGTCCAGATCATGTGCATAGTTTTAGAATAGGAGATTTATTTCTTCCCATTTGACACCATATTCTCCCAATCCCTTTGCTGCGTTTTTCAGGCTGAAATGCATCTTAAAAAGCCGCATAAATGAGGAACCTTGCTTAACTTCTGACACGAACTACTAACGTCACCTGCTACCTTAATGGGATCCATATTATTCATGTACTTAGTACTAATCACTTTAATGGTCTTATCTGGTATATCATACAAGGATATGTCCCAACGAAAGGTACTGGACTTTCTGTGGGCAGGCCCACGTAGTTTTTTCCACCGTACTCCGACGTCATACTCAGCTACTATCTTTTATTTTTTAACTAGCATAGCAATATCAGTCAAAATGTTAATTGTTAACTGATTCACTGTTTACCCCTTATTCCATGCGATCTAATGACCCCTTGTCAATTTTAAATTCTTGGTCAACCTGCCTGAGACTGCCGTGCCATTTAACCAAACACTTGGAAAACTATAGGATCATTTTATATGCCTACATACTACATGCCTACATCCCTACTGAAAGCAAATTATTCCCCAAAATTTTCTCCTCACTCTAAATTCCCCCAAGCAATCCCTCTCCCCATGTAGAAAACTCTCCCGCAAAAAATGTCCCAATGTTTCCCATTAACAAATACTATCTGTAAGCAATGGACAAATTATAAAACTTAAAAAGACACTTTAACTTCTAAAATGGAGTTCTCTGATTGTTATGTAGTTAGTGAGGGATAGAGATACCTTAAGGGTAGAATTTAAAACATAGATATTCTGATGATGTCAGCAGTTTTTCAGTGAAATCTTCAAAACCTGCAAGGTCAAATTATTTGGTCTCAGACCCTGTATTTTGAATCAAGGGAGAGATATCTTTACTTAATTAAGAATAAGAATTATAGTTTTTGCATTTTAAACAATATTCAGGTAGTTGTGCTTTCTAGTACAGGCAACTCTATGAATTGCGTCCAGCCGTCGGACTTGATTGAAATGCCCTTATTAACAAGCTGGCCTTAAAAAACAAAACACTTCATAAAAAAATACTTCTGACAAAGCAAAAATAATTCTTACAAAACAAAATATATCTTAAAAATACACCCTAAACAATCACACTATTCTTACAAAATATAAAATACTTGTTACAAACGAAAATATATCCTAAACAATCACATAATGTTGTTACAAAATACTTCTTACAAAACAAAAATAATTTTTACTAAACCGGCGCTCATTATCTTGCCTAAAGGTTTTTCAACGTTTCTCCCACAAAAACAGTCAGCACTTAAACAACATGACTAGTCTACCGAACGGCATTTAGAAAAATACTTCCTAAGCTTAGGCGCTTCTGAAACACTTATCACTTCTTCTCACAGCTTAGATACCAATATACAGCTATGAAAGCTCCTATCTTGCCCATGAGAAGCTTTTGGTACAGAGCTCTGAACTTGGCGCCTCCTCTAAGCCCACGCTCCGACGCGTAGATCGTACTACAACACCATAGGTGGGAACGCAAATTTGTTTTTTTGCATACATGGATAGTTGAAACTCCATATTGAAAAAAAGACCTTCAAAATTGACTGACTTTTTTTTTTTTTAATTGACAAAAAATACTTTGTTTGAATCGTCTATTGAACGTTGTTGAAATACTTTGTTAAACATTGTCAGATGCTTTCTTTGGAGTCAACAAGCACAGAATTACACAACCATTTTCCAGGTTTTCCAACGCGGCTACCAATTTCTTGCTTAAAACAAGAATATCACAATATAGTTTTTAGATAAATTTATTTTGAAGTTCTAACAAGAACTCTTAAATCCTGAAAAACTCTTAAAACTACTAATTTTAGAAGCTTCTCAGTCATGATAATCATGTCTTAAGTGAAATTCCTTGTCTTTTAAAAGACTGCTAGTCGACGTCCTGCACTTCATATCAATTTGCATATCAAAAAACATTACAATTACTTAATGGCTGTTGATAGTTGCCAGACTTGCCATTTTGGCTCTATTGTTACCGATGGTATGAAACATATTATGGACGCTCAAGAGTACATAAACCAGGGGATATTAGAAAATGACGCGGTTCCCGTCAGAAGAATATTGGATCACGTGATGCTTCTCTTTCCTGGAAATAACAGTACATCCTATGTTTACCAACAAGCCTTTGTTCTATGAAAATCAAAAGATGTCTAGTCTTTATTACGGTTCAGGTCATAGTAAATTGCGATAAAAATCCCTTGTTTACTGACACAAAATGGCGAGGTGTGTTTGTAAAACATGAAAACATTGGGTAATGAAGGATTGGGTCCGGGTTCTAGTAATTCTAAATCAATTGATAATCTCAGAATTTTTACACCATAGCTTTTTGGCCTTCTATTTGCTAGAACTGTTGTTTTGTACCACGAAATGACTGAAGACACCGCTATGCTGAGGGTCAGACTTTTTGGAAAAATAAATAATTTTTGGTAATTCTAAATCAATTGACTATCTCAAAATTTTCACACAATAGCTTTTTAGGCAATTATTGTTTTGGGCTACGAAATGACTGAAAACCCCGCTTTATTGTGGGACAATACAACTACTTTCTTAAAAATATAAAAACAACAAGTTAGTCAAGAAAGCGATTTGTTTACATTAGACACCTACAACAGGATTTATTTCGACTCCTGCTTTCATTCATTTTGTCAGATAACATTTTATTCAGACATATCAAAGTGGAAAATAAATAAAAAACAAAAAGTTTGTCAAAGTTCATTAATGGCCAGTGCCTTTGGAAGAGGAAGAGGAGGAGATAGATATTTCAGAAGAATGAAGAGTTGGTTGAGAAGTTTTGCAGTGAAGATCTTCAAAGTAGAATAGCCAAGGTCCAAAGTGTTTTGTTTTTGTTTTTTTACAGTTGAAAAAAGTTTGGAAGAATTGGAAATGGCCCAGCAATTGTTTTGGGTAAACTGTATGGTAAAATTCTAGCTTAGCTACTTTTTACTATCTTGGAAAGGGGTTAGGCTAGGAAAATAAGACTTTTAGGGATAGGCCTACAGACTAAAGTATATCCTGGGAAGGCATTTTGAAGCACCTACCTCTAACCCTTCTCCCATGTTGAGGCAAAAATACGTAAACTAAAGAGAACTTCAATATGCCCCCTTGACATTCCAATTGATTTAATAAAAGCAATTCCTGATAAGTTTTCAAAACCTTTATCAAATATTTTTAATACAATTACTAGAAGCGGTTCATTCCCTAAATGCTGGAAAAAAGGATACATTACACCCATACAGAAGAAAGGTGTTAGATTAGATTTATATGGAGTTCGGCCAATGAAGATAACACCAAAATTCTCTAAACTGCATGAGGGAGCGACAGTGCTGGGCGATGCCCAAGCTGAGTTCTGGACCATGGCGCAAAGTATGACGGCCATGAGCTAGAAACAGGAGCTAGAAACATGAACTAGAAATATCGACTCAGACGCGGGTTCGGTTAACGCGTCGCAGATTCTGCCTCTTTAACAACAGCCCCGGCTTGTGGATCGGCAAAGCTTTCTTTATCAAGTTCTCCCTCCGTAGCGGCCACCGTAGTGGCGACCATGCCGTCACCCGTGATGTTAACCGCAGTACCCATCTTTTATATTCATTAAGTGACAATTGTAAACCAAAAATCTACCTTCGCAAAGGTGAGCCCTCAACCACTTCAACCAAAAATGAGCTTTCAACCACCCTCTTCTGGCGTCTAAAAGGGTTGATTAAATAAAACTATTGGTTACCTTGTCTTCTGACCTGCCATGGAAAATACAAATTAATACTACCTTAAAAAGAGAAAAATTGGAACAACACAGCTCTTTCGACGTACAGGATCCATTCCCCATATCTCTACAACACAATTTTTTTCTATAACACATTATAAACTAGTCTATTTTCAGTTTTGTTATGTTTTAGCAAGTCGGACAAGCATATTTTTTTTGGAGGGGGATCAACCCCCCCCCAAAAAAAAAAAAAACAAACACCCCCAGGATAGGGCCTTGAGTGGAATCACTGAACAGATCGCAACTGATGAGCAAAAAGTAATAAAAGAAGGAGGTGATAACCAACTCTCATCTTCCATTCTTGACAGACATCTGACAGTTATAGATGGCCATCGCTGTGCGGCTGAACAGATAAAAATCATCGACGTTGGCGTAGACCAGTTGTAACTGCAGACCCGCCAACAAGTCCATGAGTTCACGGATTGTGACGGGTACCTTGTACTTTCGCAGAGTCAGAAAAAAGTTTATGAGCACGTTTTACCCTCTTCTGGGTGAATGTAATGCGTTCGCTTAGCCGCGCGAATCTCGACGGTTCATAAAGGCCAGTCGTTCAAGCAGATGCACGTCTTGCTCGTTCTTCACCAACGCACCGGAATGAAAAGTAAATTCCACTTTATTCAAAAGCATAAAAGATTGTTATTAACCATTGCTCTTAATGTGTAAATTGATAATGTATTACATTTTAGACGTATGAAACTAGATTGATTGCTTAAAGATAATGACGGGATTAGAAATAAGAGCTCTGAGACAAGAGTTCCTTCTAAATATCAAATTTCATTAAGATTCAGTCACCCGCTATTAAGTTAAAAATACCTCATTTTTTCTAATTTTTCCAAATTAACAACCCCCAGCTAAGCGTTTTCCAAGATTTTAGGTTCCCCCCTCAATTCCCCCCAATGTCACCGGATCCAGTCGCGATTTAAAATAAGAACTCTAAGTCATGATATCCTTCCAAACATCAAATTTTATTAAGATCCTATTACTCCTTCGTAAGTTAAAAATACCTCATTTTTCTAATTTTTCACAATTAAACCCTCCCCCCAACCCCTCCCCCCAAAAAAAAGCGCCTCCGTTCCGGCTATGTCAATCACGTATCTAGGACTTATAAATGAAAGAAGTATCAGGATAGACGAACAACGTCGTCTTTTTTCAACGTACTTTCCTCGTAACCCAATGGATCTTTATGAGGAAATATTGCGAGACACAAACAACTATACCAACGTTGCATGAAAATAATTTGTGTAAACTATTCCAGGGAAAACTAGGCCTGAAGGCTACCCCCATACATATTTAACTCAGAAAGATCCTTTGTAGCTGGTATTCTTTTTTCTGGCAAACAAGGTTACAAGGTCACATTCAAACCTCTTATACTCATAAGCAGACAAATCGCAACTAACAAAATAAATAAAATAAAAGTTCATTACAGGTTACAGTCCGAGTTCAGTATCTCGGCACTCACTTACGCAATCACACACAGCACAGACAAAGACTTAACATGAAAAAGTATATTGTTAGAAGTATAATTTACACAGGTGATCAAACAGTTCTTGGTAACGAACTGCAGTAAGGAGCGACCCGGCTCAATAGTAAACGAAACTCTAATAAAACGAAATTTTGATGCTAAAATAGGAGCAATACTTTCTCTTTTTCTATTTTTCTAAGTTAATATCAGAAAATGTTATGCATCCTTGCGATAGATGTTGCGTATGGAGAGTTGGGTGGATGCTCTTCGCCAAGTCATTGAAACTTCTTACGTTTTTCTTCGTTTAAAAAAAAAATGTTGATTCATTTAATCAAAAATCTCTAAAACGAAGTTTAAAACCAATCGACTGTCAGATAAACATAAAATTTGCCTTGAAGGGAAACTATTCTTTATCTTTTAGATAAGGAACAGATGACGCTGGCCATTAGCCTCGGTGTGCGGGATGACTTCTTGATCATTTCGCTTGGTGACTCGAACGAGCACCTGGAGAAGCTCGGTCAGGGTCCAGGACTAATGAGCACTCCGGAAATGGCGCCACTCAAGCAGCACGCGTCGAAACCAGTCACGTCGATTGGCTACGTCAGTAAGAACTTCATGGAGAGTGCCAATGCTGCGGACCAGCAGCTTGATCAGCTGGTGCAAATGGGGGAGGCGCTCCTGCCCATCTTTGAATTGATCTACCATACCATATTGCGTTCTTGCTGGACATTCCAGTAGATAGGGGAGGGGTCGACCCTCAAAGAAGGTAAAAGAGCAGTGGGGCTGGTGCAATAAGATAGGGGTGGGTCTATCTTATTGATTGGGGTTGGGCTGGGTCTGGGAAAAGATTCTGAGTCCGTAAGTCCATTTTTGTGTCCGCATAGTTGCGTGTATAATCGATCGTATTATTTGTTGTTATCCGAACACAATAGCTATGAATGCCAGAAAAAAAATCTTTCTAAAATCAAAAATAGAGTTAACTATTGTTTTGTACAAACAGCACACCAGGTAATATAAACTGATGGAATGGCATACTCAGGATAAAACCTTATCTTTGTAAAAAGAAGAGAACAATTTATGAACGTTATTAAGAAATAGCAAATTCCGGTTGCTGTTAATGCAGTTCGTCTTGAGCTAACCATTGCTCAAGTGGTAGTAACCATCCGCTTCACACATACCAACAATATACTCATTCTCATTTGCGCGCGGCGCGGCACCGCTTGCGGCCCCTGGTCCGCAGAACCGGTCCCGCAGGCCCAGCCCCGCAATGGTTCTGGCCCGCAGCGCCGCCGCGCTCTAGACTTTCCGTCATGGTGCATTTCGACCAATTGGTTCTTTCCGGCGGCGGCTGCCGCTGTTTCTGGCAGGGCGGCTTTCTGGACGTGGTGCGGCACGAGTTGCCGCTTGAACCGGCGCGGGTTGCGGGTGTCTCCGGCGGGGCGCTGACGCTGGCGGGGTTCCAGAACATGGGGTTGCTGAACGATCCCGAGCATGCTACACACTTGCCTCCTTGCATCACATACCCATCTGTGGATTCCTCAGGACGAATAAGACACCACATACCAGCGCACACCCCACAGAGCCTGCCTGTGTAGCCCTTCGAGCAGTATACCTCCCCGTCCGTCGAATTCACGTTACAAGCATTCTCGATCGGGCATTTATACAGCTGGGGATCATACGTCTGGAGATCGGAATCAGAGCGTCGTGAGATTGGGCCCGGAACAGGTAATAAAGCTGTTCTCATCGTAATGTTTTTCACATTTTACCATTATATACTAAATTTAACTATTTATTGAATACTGAATAATTAACTTAAATATTAAGGTAAAAACACTTTGCAAAGTTTTCCTTGACATTATTGCATTGAACCGTGAAATAAAGCATAAAGAAGTGGAAACTAATTCCGTAAATTGACTAAACTATTCATTTATAGACATTCAAGCATAACTAGTTTTTTGTTTTAAACCCAAAATGTCGATCGCAACCGGCCTTAAACCGGAATACGAATGATTTCATCTTCTTGCACAAGTCCAGGGAGAATTTCCCGTTAAATCCAGTTAACGCAGGAAATTGCCGAACGCCCGCGGGCCATTGCCTACCTCAACGGTTCTGGTAACCGCAAGCTTGGAAACGTCGATTTCTTCCAGTGTGTTGGCATCCCAGCAGGCAACCAGGACAGATTTGCCGTCGTCACTCGCGATGATACCTTCCGGGAAACCACCCGTATCTATTTTCGCAAAAGAACCCGCTCAAAAAAAAAAATTAAAAATTTTCGAAATTGTTTCTAAACGTATTCATTTAGTTTGCCTTTTTTATTAACTTCACAAACTTAATTCCTCTCCTTGAGGTAATTCATGGGAGGAAGCATAGTTAAATGACAATTATCACTTGTCATGGTTCCCCAGTGCTTAAGTACACAGGGAGCCTAAACAGAAGACGCAGACTTCTATGTCATTGGATTATAAGGCAAAGCCCTAGTAAGACGCATGTGAAACATCGGCATGCATCTGACCGACGACGACCACCCGGTCGTTGCGGAGCGGTTCCCGAGGCAGCACCGAGGCCTGCATGTCGTGGGCGATGCGGAGCTCCTGGCGAAGCCGCACCAGGTCGGAATTCTCGCGGAACACCCGCGTGACCGTGTGAAACCAGGGCCGCCACCCGGGCGGCACCCGGGGAAGCCCGGCCGGGCCGACCTCGCCCGCCGCCTTGATGTGCTCCACGAGCTGGCTGGCCGGCCAGACGAACTCGCGGCCACCCTCATGCACGTAATAATTTCTGTTCGTTTTAACTTTTAATGTTGCTCCTTGCTTCCAGTTGAAAAAACTTGTTTTTTTATTGAATTTCTGATCGTTTTTAAATAATACTGGAAAATCTGGCACCCCCTTCATGGAAAATTCCCTTCCCCATGAAAAATTCCTCTATGAAAAGATCCTCCTGCGTCACCTTCTCCTCTTGACCCCCCTCCCCCCGGAAAAAATGCCCCTGAAAACGTCTGTATACTTCCCAATAACCATCCGCGAAACGAAACCGGCGAAGACGATGCGACCGTCCATGCGACCGCCCTGGTGGTCGGGGAAACCGGCGTTCTGGTCATCGGTCCGTCTGGCAGCGGCAAAAGCCGGATCGCCATGGATCTGCTGCAGGCCGGCCGCGCGAACGGGCTTTTCACCGCGCTGGTCAGCGACGATCAGGTGGGGTTGCGGGTTGCGGGCAGACGCGTCCAGGCAATCGCCCCGCGCAGCATTGGCGGAATGATCGAAGTGCGTGGATCAGAGCGATGTTAGCATCACCATCTATCAATTGGTAGAATCTGTCTTTCCATTTTGGAATTACGTATTTTTCATGATGTATGTTTGAGGTATGATCTAAATTTATAGAAAAGAATGACAGGGGTAACGTTATAAAAAAAGCCCGCTCGGGTTTGAGCGGGCTTTTTTTCTTTTTCACTTCTGAGCTTTAAAGCTTAGTCGCTATTAGCGCCTTCTTTTTAGTTGGCAGCTTCTAGGCAAGCGACTGTCTCGTTGCAGTGACAGGTGGTTTTCAAGTGGTATTTCAGTAGAACCTATCCTTAGTTGTTCTTGGATTCCTTTAAATTTCTTAGTTTAAATATTTAAAAATTAAAATATTTCTAGGGGTGATGTGTCACAGGCTTAGTAAGACTAAATCCCATAGCTAAAGAAGCTTAAACATGGCTTTCCTTGTGGTGTTGTAAAGATCTTAAAAACAATCCTGGATACAGTAGGAGGAATCCTAAAGGATTGAAAAACAGTGGCCTGAAACAAAACCAAGAAAGGTTTTCTCGGATGGGTCGAAAAAACGGGCAATAAACTCCCCGACCCGGTTTTCATCTTTTTCTATTTGATCATTCTGTTGATCGGGATTTCGATCGTAGCAGAACTGGTCAATGTGTCGGCTGAACACCCGACCCAATTGAACCCTGATGGCACCCCGGCGGTCGAGGAAGCCGTCAGCCTGTTATCACCTGAGAACATTCAGCGCTTATGGGTCGATATGCCCAAGACGTTCACTCACTTCCATCCGCTCGGATCGCGTGAGGGTATTTCTGTTGGCGTAGTAAGTTTACAAGGCCGTACGAATATGTTGGATTTGGACTGTCCTTTTCGATTGGGTGAACGGTTGGTTTCAGAGCTTCGTGAGAAGACGCCTATCATTTTTATTGATTTTCATGCAGAGGCCACATCCGAGAAGATTTCTATGGGTTGGTTTATGGATGGCAAGGTGAGCGCTGTTGTGGGCACGCATACACATGTGCAAACAGCCGATGAACGGGTGTTGCCCCAAGGTACAATATTGCAGATATCTGTTGCATAAACTGCGAAGCAATACTTTTGTCCGTTTTAAGTTTCATCTTCACTCTTTATTTCGACCAGAAAAACAACGGAATATTCCTCCATTGCACCAGTAAGAATTCTTGAAGATTTGTTTATTGAAAACGAAAATAGAAACTCAGGTCTGCAAATTTCTGTCTGCTAAACTAGCAAAAAAAATACATGAATATATCCTTAAGTCTGGATCTACTACTACTACTACTACTAATAATAACTCAAAAATAAATATAGAAATAAATATATAAATAAATATAGAAAATATTTATAAAAAGAAAAAAAACTTCGGGACAATGTTAAATAGAAACTTTTAAGTACTGCAGACATAGAAATAAACATAAAGTTTTTTGGACCCATGTTTTAGGCCCATGGACCCATTTCTGGTCTGTTCATTCGTGAAAATCACAATTTTCTAAGACTTTTCGTTTGATTGTTTCAAAATCAAAAAGTTGTTAGAGCAGTTTCTCATTTTTGTCAGCCATCCAGAAAACAATATTTATAGATAAAAAAATGGCTTAGAAAACATATAAATAAAGGTAAAAAAACCCAAGAAAACTTAAGTCGAGACATAGTCGAATACGGACAATCATAAATATTTAGTATATCATAAATATTTTGACATATGTAATGTTATTTCATTAGTTGTTTGCTTCCAGTAAGTTTGAAGATAATCCAAAAATGTTTTAGTTCGTTTTTTATTCCGTCAAATATCATTATGACTTTCAATTTAAATATTAGAACTTAAAACAAACAAAAATTCTTACATGTATTAGGAGGTCACCTTCTCCTTAATGTTCCGCTCTTAGCACTTAAGTTTAAATATTTGTTCCAGTTATTTAAGAATGACTGCCGAAACACAAAGGCCGTTTAATTTGAAAAATAAGCTTTTATAAAAGTTTCAAAAAATTTTAAGTCGTAAAGAGCAAGGTATTGACGAGTGGTGAACCCCCTAATATACATAATAATTTCTTTTCGTTTTGAGTTTTAATATCGCTCTCTACCGGATGTGGTCTGTCTGCTATCTCGGCAGATACGGCACAATTTACCAACGTCAACAAACTGGCAGACATAATCAAATTGCGAATAATAGAAATCATGGAAGCCTACTCTTTAAAATGATGGGCGCAAGCAGGCAATGGCGCGGCGTATGCCTGCGCGCATGTCCATGCAAGTAAGATTTAGAAGTAAGGTTTAGATTCGAACTATGTGTTCAGAGAGGTACGACGGGAATACAGATGTCGCAATCAAAGACGCCAGAATGACCCCTGAATCACAAAGGCAGTTTAATTAGAATAAATAGCTCTTTTGAAATTGCCAAAAATACTTTAGTGTAAACAGCAAGGTATTGACGAGGGGACAAACTCCCTCATAAACAATGATTTCTGTTTGTTTTAAGTTTTATTGTTACTCCTTATTTTCAATTGAAAAAACTTGTTAATTTTTGAATTTATTTTCAGGTTGCTTTTAATTAATGTTGGGATATCCAGCACCCCCTTCATAGAAATTATCTTTCTCCGCCTATCAATCCAGCTATGCTAATAGAGCTCATAATAATCGAATTTAAATGAATGTAATTGAACAAATGAAATTTAGTAAAAGACGAAGTCGGTAGCTTTTGAATCGCGAACAATACTTGTTCTTTACCGGTTTCAAAAGGGACTTGGCGGAAATATTCAAATAGTTGATTCTCTCGTATATTCCCGCTATTGGCTAGAAGTTTGGAATCGCCTGCCTTTAAGCCCATGATTGTCAACACAATAGTCGCTTTTTCTTCCCCCACGCCAGACTAAAACCCCGGACCGTTTTAAAATTCCGTTGCCTGGGCGGGCAGATTGATGCAACCTGTCCGGTCCGCTGAGTGGGGGAAATGGATTGGAACAGAAGGGCGAATATGCCATCTCGGCATCGCGTGAGAAGGTGTGGGAAGCCCTCAACGACCCCGAGGTACTGGGGCGGTGCATCCCCGGGTGTTTGTCGATAGACAAGACCAGCGACACACAATTTCGAGCCAAGGTGAAAGCGAAGATCGGGCCAGGATTCCATCTTAACAGCCCTGAAGATATTTCAGATCTGACTTGATACGGTAAGCTGTTCCAAAAATATTCCTAATGCACCCTTTTGATAGTCGATAGGGACATAGTATGTTTTGATTTAGTTCTACTTTCCCCTAAACATGTCTTCAGACGCTCATACCAATATCCCGAGCCTTGGTAGTACTCGTTACAGAAGCAGTAGTTTTATTGGTTGTTATGGTAGTAGTAGTAGTTGTTGTAGTATTAGTGGTAGTAGTAGTATTCACCTTTTAAACATCAAATCTGTAAGGCTATTCAGATCTGATAATTTACAATCAATGTGTTTTGGGGTTAAACATTAAAAAACAACATTTATCGACTTAGTTTACGTATTTTCACGTAAATAATAGAAAAATTTCTACTAAACCAGTTCAACATGACAATAAATAAGGAATAAACAAGAAAGGAATAATCGAATAATCGAATATCGAATAGTCGAATACTCGAATAATCGAATGATCGAACGATCGAATGATCGACCCCAGATCCGTTTCTTGGCTGAAGGGCCAAGAAACGGAGATCAGCACCGCCGGTAGGGACTGTAAAGTCTAATGCCGTATCCCTTTACCTTTACCTTTACCTAATATAAATATTCGCAGTCCTTTTGTGTAGTTAATAATTTTGAACCTCGATTAATCAACTTCAATTTTGAGCCTCGATGTTTTCAAGTTCATTTAATCACAGCTTTATGTCTAAGAAACTCTGATTGAATAGAAATAAATCGTATAAACATCAATAGCCACGCCGGTATGGCGCGCGGCTCTGTGCCAAAGCTCCTCGGAAACAAGGCGTTTCTTTGCTCATTTCTTTGTCAGCACTCAGCACTGATCACTGAGCGCGTCTAGGATACGTCGCATTGCTTGTGGACAGCCGCGTTGGACCACCTTTCCCACTTTCTGCGAAGATCAGGAAGCAAGACATGGCGCGCTCTCTCGTTGCCGTTGCCACCTTGGCCGTCATTGCCATGCTGGTGACTGTGGGGTATTGTCAGTATCAAGCGCCTTCGAGCGCGCCCTCTCGCGCGAGCTCGAGCGGGCGCGTCGAAACGGCACGCGCCTGGTCGTGGGCCTGTTCGACGTCGACCACTTCAAGTCGTTCAACGACCGCTACGGCCACGCCGTGGGCGACGTCGTGCTGAAGGAGGTCGCGCGCCGCCTGCAGACGGCCTTCCGCGAGACCGACCTCGTGACGCGCTGGGGCGGCGAGGAGTTCGCCGTGCTGCTGCCCGGGCTCGAGAGCGCGCCCGGCAGCCGTCCGAGAAGCGGGAGTTCGTTTACGAACACGTCTGGCGGGTCGGCGACCTGGTGATGTGGGACAATCGCTGTTCCATGCACGCCCGGACCGATTTCGATCCCGGCGAACGCCGCATGATGCGGCGCATCACCGTGAAGGGCGAGGCGGTAGCCTAGCGCGCGGGACTGAAGGGCGTGCTTTCGCACATCGAGGGGCAGATCGGGGAAGCGAGGCGAACCTCGCCGGTGACCGCCGGCGGCGGTTAATCCCGAAGAAGGTCCAAGGAGGGATAAGGAACATTTTCCAGTTGAAGTTGACGTGTTGCAAAACCTCTTTTGAGCTACTTCTAAATGGAAATGAGGGCAATCTCTTCTTCCCTTCCCCCCCCCTTCGTGCACAGATCAAGTTTTTAAATGAGTTGAAATATTGATACTTGAAGAAGTTATTTCTAGCAACTTTTTAACAAGTTGGCAATTAATCAATTAAATCAGTTTTATCCTTTGTTGAGCCACAATTGTGATTTTCAACCATAAAATGCCGAAATGGCTACCAAAATCTTTCGTCCGGCAGCTGCCGGACGGGATTCTTCGGCAATTGCAGTCAATGTTGAAATGCCAACCGCAGGAATTTCCAGCGCTAGGGACAATCCTCTCGCCGCAGCGACGCCAACCCTCACACCGGTGAAAGATCCCGGGCCGCACCCGACGGCGATCCGGTCCAGATCTGAATACCGGCATCCGGATCGCTTCAGAACTTCAGCGACTTGCGGCATCAGATGCTCGACATGTCCTCTGCCGATGCTTGTGATTAGATCTCCCATGAAACCGTCTTTTGCATCTTTTTGGTATTCCTCTATTTGAGGTTTCATTCTATCGTAGAGCTTGGATGAGATTTTTTGTATTACTTCATTTTGTGAAATCAACTTGGGATATGACCATTTTGCTTCGCTGAAATTACCTTGCTTAATTTTTGAGAAGTCATAATTTGCTACTTTGGTGAGCTGGAAAGGGAGTTTGTTTTTTCTATCAGGGCTTGACCAAGTACCTTCAATCGTGCCCCATGTTTTACAACTCTAAAAAATATGCCAAGGAAACGGTATCTGTTTTGTAATAAATGTCAGTGGATCTTTCGCACCTGTGCGCTGATTAAAACGCTAATTCTATTCACCCTTTTGAGAAACTTGGGTGCATTTGTTCATTTCGGAAATAAGTTCAGATTATTTCATGCGGTTTTTCACTTTACCCAGAGCACCGAATGAACGAAATTAGACCTTTTTGCTCAAAGGGTTAAAATATGCGGCTCTCATACAATTTTGTACCCAAAGCTATCCGATCAAAATTTTGAGATAGCCATTTTGTTCAAAATAGTTCAAAGGTCCAATAATTGGTTTTGGTGGAAGATATGACCCTCGACGGTCCCTAGGGAAAGGGCTATATGTGGTATCGGGTGTATCGGTATCGCACGTATCGGTATGGGGTATATTGGCATCGCCCATATACGTATCGGGCATATAGGTATCATGTGTTTTTTTCGATCATGGTTTTGTGCCTTCTTTCATGATTGCAGGAGTAGCTGCAGGTAAAATGTTGTTTTGTCAAATTTTCATAGGTATAGACCTGTCATGTAGGCAAATTTCAGGGCTTTCTAGAGAGAGAAGGAGTAGAGTTGGGTACTTTAAAATACCTTTCCAGGATATACTTTAGCCTGTAGATCCATCCCAACAAGTTTCATTTTCCTAACCTAATCCCATTCCAAGATAGCAAGAAGTCACTAAACTAGAATTTTACCAAAAAGGGCATTGAGTGGTATGTTCAATTCATTGGTAAGTCAGCTATAAGTTTGGATTGTTACCTAAATTTTTATCCCAAACTGTTATCCAAGCTGATGTATAACATGCATATCAGAAGAATTGTGTTATCTGAATATATAAAATTATTAATTTAGTCTTTATTTCCTAGCTGTTGGACATGGTGGAATATCAGCGAGATATTACAAAGATAAAAACCATTGGTTCATCATATATGGCTGCCAGTGGATTAGATTTAACTGGAGTGACCAAGGTAAACTAATGTCTTTAAAATTAATGTAGCAATTACGGTTTTTATCCCACTAACCTGATTCGCGTTATTCGCCAGTAGCGTCAACGACCGTATGTCTTTCTTCGAGTCTCCGTTATCGGATCGATAGTGATTGAATCGATAACTTCCTAACATCGCCCCTTCCACCATGGCCTGGGCAATGTCAGAGGCAGGAGCATTAAGGGCCTCAGCCCCTAACACAGGCGCAGAAAAGGCTTGTGCCCCGGTTTGCCGAACCTTTTTCGCCGCGCTTCCCATGGCCTGCCTCACGCGGTCCAGGAGTGAGTCTCACCAACGATGAACGGCCTTCGGAGAAGAATGTAAGCAACCAAGGCTCGAACATGAATCTCCGCGTTCCTGCGAACGTCACTCGTCCCAACAGCAAAAAGAATCAAGGCACTACAACTATCCGCACTGGACAAGAAAAGAAACAAGATGAAAGTTCGATCGTCGTGGACCACAACGGCACCAGTGGTGACAATGAAGACTCATTCTCGGCTTGTGTTTTGGTCATGGATGACAATCACAGACTTGCAGGCTGCCGGCTTTTTAGTTTATTCTAGTTTTTATGTTGGTGAATTAGAAAATGACGTAGAATGCTATGATTATACAATAAACAACCTTTTTTGGTATTACTATAGTCATAGAACTAGTACAATTCATTCCAAAGTACTGGCAATGATGTAGAGAGGATACCATGACTCTATAGCGAAATTTTTAATTTGTTTGCGTTTAAAGTAAAAAAGTAAATACGAAGACATCTTTAAGGAATTCGCAGGTCAGAGTTCTAAACTAAATGCGCGGACAAGTGTCCCTTTTCGTCGGTTCGACCGTCACCTTTCTCGTGAACGGACCGGACGTTCGCTTTGAGTGCTTCGGTTGGTCAGGAACTCACAAGTGGACCGATGCTCCAAACCTGGAGAGCGCGCGCGAGGATGTCGTCCTGCGCCTCGAAGGGAAGCTGTTTCTGACGTCGGGCCAGACGGTCACTTTCGACAGTGGAGCTGTCGTCGTCCAAAGGAGAAAGACGGTGCCGTCGATCGCGGACACCTTCATTCGGCCAGCCAGTCCTTTTTCGCAAGGGACCCGAAAGTACGATGCGGATTCTCGAAACTGCACGGGACATACCAATGTTTGCCGCTTCTTGCGCTGCGCGCGGTCGCACGAAAGAGATGGTGGCAAACGTCAGTCGTCGATACGCTGCGACACCGGTTGCCTACGATACGATATTTGATCAAATGAACGATTTGGCGGAATCTGGCGCTATCGCACTTGCCGATGGCGATTTTGAAGCGCTTGGTGCGATGATGAACCCGGAGCCGATCGAGGAGCCCGCGGCGGAAGATCCCGCTCCGTCGGAGTAACGCGCGTCAGCGCTCGTAGACGCAGAAGAGGCCGGTGCGCAGGCGCCGCTCGAGGTGCTTGCCCGCCTCGGCGTCCTGCTCACGCACGCGCTCGAGCGCGTCTTTGAGGCGTCGTCGCACATTCACGCGCGCCTTCTCTGCGTTGGAGCCCGCGCGACGCTGGCGTCCACCGAGGCCGTACGCCGCGGCGAGCTCACGCTCGAGAAAAAGTTGTCTGAATTTTTTCCTTTTTTTCGAATTCTAACGGTAAAAACCAACGTTAAACCATTTAGTCGAATTCTTGTTATACTTATTATAGTCATACAGAAGTTATTACTAAAAAAAATTGCTCCTCCCTAAATACAGACCAAAACTTTGAAACAGTAACTTTGTTCATAATAAAAAATGTCTAATAGCTATGCCTACTGGTATGCTATGCCTCCATAGCCTCCAGGTAAAGGCTTGGAAATTATGCAATTTACAGGAATAATTTTGCCACCATGATGCCAGCCATAGCGGTTCCCGAACCGCCTAATTTTAATACCAGGGCATATAAAGCAACGTAATGGAACCAATCGCCTAATTCAGATGTAATCTGTCCATACCACAATCTGCGGAAATTCGAGTTTTCCTTAATAAGAGACAGGTATCCAATTTTCGCAGGCTTTTCCATTAAGATATTTTTCAGGAGTAAAAAAGCAGAAGAAATGAACGGCCCCGCCTCAAGCGGACGGGATATCCTATAAAAGTCCCTAGCATTCCGGCGTTAGCTTATTCTATCCTTACCACCAAATTTAACCAGTGCCTTTGATCAGCTAAATTCGCGTGCTCATCTCAATAGTCCAGCCACGTCTATAAATAGTTCTTTGGTTTTGGATAGTAAGGGTACCAATTGAAACCCTCGGACGCTGTCGTTCTTAAATATCCGCATCCAGAACTATAACACCCTGTTTCTCGCAAGAAAAAGCTTGATTCTCTCGCCGGACATGACGGAATTATCTCGGTAATTTTCTGGAGACCTTAATCATGCAGATCTGGTACCCAAGCACGGTAGCCACCTTGAGCTTTGAAGTGCGCAAACTGTTGAATGAGTTTTACGCTACTACGGCCAGCCCAGGAAGTGAAAAGGGCATAGACTTTGTGCTCAACGACTTCGGTTTTAGAGGGGTCAGCAGTGTTGAAAGTGCCGGTTTAGGCGGCAGTGCCCATCTTTTAAGTTTTGACGGTAGCGATACCATTGCCGCATCTGTATTGGCACGCAAGTAAAACAACAAAAAACAGAAGAAGCTATTACTTTCTTTAAGCTTGCTGTTATTTTGTATCCTGCTTCTGCAAATGCTTACGATAGCCTTGGCGATGGATTTGCTAAAATTGGAAAGCAGGATGATGCAAAGGAAAACTACTTAAAAGCAGTGGAACTGGCTCAAAAACAAAATCATCAACAACTGGATTTTTACAAATCAAAATTAAAGAGTAAGTAAGACGAAGATTTAATTTCAGATATACTAAACAAAATGAGGCTTCAAGAGCATCTTCGTGAGCTTCGACGTCGACGACCCCGACGTGCGCAACGCGAAGAAGCTGCCCAAGGTCCTGGGCGGGCTCGTCGCTCACCGCAGCATGTTCACGTTCAACCTGCGCGAGCGCCGCGTGGACGAGCTGTCGGGCGACGTCTTCGCCGCCCGCCGCCGGCTCGGCGCGCTCGGGTTCACCTTGCTCGTCATGGCGATCCTGCTGCACCTCGCCGTGCTCGGTCCCCTCGCCAGCTTCGCCTCCAAGCGCGACCTATGTGGAAGAATTGGCTACGGCGGAGTTCGGTATGGGCCTCGATGGGGTCATCCGGGCACGCAAGGATGCGTTCACCGGCATTTTGAACGGTGTCGATCTGAAGGTGTGGAATCCGCGCAAGGATCCGCTGATTGAGCATGAGTTTGGTCCGCGACGGTTGGACGACAAGCGTGCCAATACCGATGCATTGGCCGGCGAATTCGGGCTGGCTGCCACCGATGGCCCACTGTTCGGCGTCGTCAGCCGACTGACCCGTAAGGCAAACTGACAAAAAGACATATGAATAAAAAATGTTTTGCAATCTAAATAAATAATAATATTTATCAGTGGTACATTGCAAAAGTCTAGTTAATATCAGAAAATCTAAAATTTGAATCAACAATAAAAATTTCCGTTCACAAAGCTACTTATGACATGATTTATGTTCCTTGTGGTTTTATTTATCATTCTAAAATCAGAGTTGCCATGAAGCTTTTTTGTGAGGCTTCTGCTTCATGATTATACATCTTTACAACCCAGAAAATTGTCTGTAAGTCACGCAGACCGCCGGGGTTTTCTTTAATATTTGGTTCTAGATTATAGGCCGTGCCATGGCATTTCTTTCGTCTTACTCTTTGCTCTTTTACTTTGGCAATAAAAAAGTCATCAGAACGCCAAATGGGCGTTTTGACGATATGACTTTTGAGACGTTCAAACTCGACTAAATTGCCGCAAATTAAGCGGCTTTCTAGCAAACTGGTTGTAAAGTGCACATCTTGTCTTTTTTGTTCTGGTCTCAACAACGAACTGGACCACGTCCGAGCTCACTGTCTCAAACGAATGTGCACTTACACGTGCCTCCGGAAGCTGCACATCAGCGAAGCTGGCCAAGAAGAAGCTGTTGTCGCACACGACGGTGCCCTCCTCATCAAGCCACGTCAAGTCGAAAAACACTTCCTCGCGAGTACCTACCCCGCCGAGCATCGTCATCGTGCCGTTCTTGTACACCTCCTTACTTGACCCCCCCGGCACGCTAAACTCATTGCTCCACATTGATACCTAGTAGTCATGAATCTGACCAAAATTTAAAACATTACACCAGGAAAAGCTAGCAATAGTTTTGGATTCAACCTGTTCTTTTATGTCCAACATCAATCGAATGCTTTTATTTTGCAAAATCTGGATCCTTTTATAATTAGAAAAAATTGCTGGCCCAATGAACGCGACCGTATCTATATAATGATAAACAAAGTAATAATAAATGATTTTAAAAATCTTGAATGGAAATGTTTTTTTTTTTACAGGTCTCCCCTGGTCGCTAATCACAGCTGATCTAGTGAGGCATATGGGTCATTAAAAGCTCTGTCAGGAATCTTCTCATATTTCATCTTTAATAGCACCATCTTACAAATGCAGTAAGGGTAGATTGGAATTTTTCCTTTTTGAGCTACTTCATTTGCTGAAACTTCAGCAATTTGCTGGAATGGGTGATTGGCTGTTACTGAGAGGAGGTGTGACTGTTACTGGTAGAGCCAACCCTTGGAAAGTAACAATGGATAAACAACTTGAAGGAAACAAAGAATAAAGGGGGTCTTAAGAGGACATTGTATTTTGTGACTGTCTTTGATGACCAGGGAAGCAATTTTTTTTAAGAAAAAATTCTTCTTGAGATATACCGTTTAAAGTTCTCTGGGGTTGACAACTACTGCATTGAATCGATGGTGGTGAAACGAAATCAAAGTTTTTTCTCCATGATATTTTCCTCCGCAATGTTTGGTCATTGCTACAATGATTCGTGTCGCTACGTAAATTTAGTTTATCTTCATATGTAACCAACTTTTACATTCTTATATTTTTATTAAGTATATGAGGGATTTTGTCCCCTCTTTAATACCTCGCTCTTTACATTAAAGCTTAAATTTTGTCTCAATTCTTTAAGAATGACCGCTGAATCAGAAAGGCCATATAATAAATAGTTGAAATTACTAAAAATACTTTAGCATAAAGAGCGAGGTATTTAGGAGGAGAGGAACCCCTCATATGCGTAATAATCTCTGTTTGTTTTAAGTTTTAATTTTGCTTCTTACCCATTAACGTTATGATAAACGTCAAATATGGCCTGGGAAACCAGTTAAACATAATTGTATCCATGGTAGGTCATTGTGAAACAGGGTTGCCAATCCTTGTGATTTATCACTATTTCTAGTGATTTTTTATGTCGCCTAAACGAAAAAATCACTAATCAGCACAAAAATCACTAAGGTATGAAGGCTTCCCAGCCCTGAGGGTCCCTTGAATCACATCAGAACAACGTAAGAAATGGTTAGCTGCTTTTGCCTGGCACAGTGCTTAGTTGAAGGGAAAAGCTCATTATTGGACTCAACGTTGATTAAGCTGTGCTCATTATACAGACACTGTATCTGTTATTTTCATTTGTGTTGCTCGGGACGCAGATTTATTTGAAGAAATATACACGAGGAAGAAATAACTTTAAGCAGGAAAAGGAACTGACCCAGATAAGATAAAGTGACAAGCCTAAGCGACCAAACTATGAGTCTAGAAACTAGGTTATCGATGGCAGTGGTACGCAATCTTGGCTCCGCAAAAACGCGCGCGTGACGCGGGTGCGCCTGTCGTCGCGCTTGCGTGGCACTTGCCTTGCAGTTGCCGATGGCCGTGCGCAGCCATGCGCGAACCACGGAGCGAGATCGATGCAGGTGAAGATGGAGAATGTGGGCGCGATGCTGGCGACGCCCCAGAAGACGAGTGCGTCGCAGACGGAGTCGTCGCCGCCGTCCGCTGATTCGCCGAGCACGGGAGGCGTCGCGGCACCCGAGGGCGGCATCGATCTCGAGATCTCGGACGCAACGAGCCATTTGTTCAGGCAACAAAGAATGATCCCCGTGTCACACCTTTCGGACATTTTTTACGCAAAACGTCACTTGACGAATTACCTCAGTTTATCAATGTAATCTTCGGTGACATGTCAGTTGTCGGTCCACGCCCTCATCCTGATATCGTCAACGAAGAATTTCGCAAACGAATACATAGATACATGCTGAGGCACAAGATTAAACCTGGGATTACTGGTCTTGCCCAGGTTAGCGGTTTTCGCGGGGAGACAGGTACTTGAGGACTGCATCTCTCTCAAAGAGACTGGATGGCGTGAGGCCGTTGGGTTCAGCATCGGGTGCCAGCAATTCATTCGTTTGAATGGATTCAGCATAATCAAGAATGGGTGCAGCGATTGTTTGCGCTACTTCTGGAGCTACTGGAAGTGTATGATGCCGATGTCCGTACACAAACATATTCAGAGACATACTTTCATCTTCAGTCGAAAAGACGTGTAATCGATTTAAAGGTTCATCTGTGCTCCATTTCCACGCCTACCAATTTTCATCGTCCTTGCACGTCCAGAAGCACCGAACTCGCCAAAGCACTGCCCCCCTCCCGCCCTAACTCCAACAAAGAGAGCAGATCCAGTCCGGTTACGTCAATCACGTATCTACGACATTTGCTTATTCTACCCACCAAGTTTCATTCCGATTTCTCCACTCTAATCATTTTCCAAGATTTCCGGTTTCCCCCTCCAACTTCCCCCAATGTCAACAGACCTGGTCGGGATTTAAAATAAGCGCTCTAAGGAAATGGGAACTTCCTGGGAGGGCGTAAAGAGGGAGGCCTTGAATAGATTAGGCTGGATGAGGAGCTTGCATGGCTGTGTAGGCCTCAGGTGGCTTGGTGCTACGGTGAGTTATTAGTGGTAGTAATAGTATCTTTAAAACCTAATTAATTAGGATTGAGCAATGTTGTGAAGCTGAAAACAATTTTGTTGTATTTCATTCAAGCAGAAGATCTTTTTTGCAAGGTTTCACTTTCATAACAAAAATATTTTATGGGGGATTTGCATTTGAGTAAGGTTCCGCATTTGGTTAAAAACTCTCGCAAGTCACCAGGGAATCTTGAGCGTTGCTCGCTGCAATATTTTTTAGCTTTTATTTTTAGTAGCCAATTTAGTTGAAATTTATCTTATAAGCTACGAAGCAATACTTTTTGCGCGTTTTGTGTTTCAACTTTGCTCTGACTTCAATAAAAAAAACTATTTGTTTAACCATACCTGTGGTATCAGCCGTAAGCTAGTTAATAAACATATCTAGCCATGCAACAACACAAACACAGAAATAAACATACACTAAAAAAAACAAAAAAAATAAAAGAAAAACAGAAGGAGAAAGGAAGAATGTTTTCCTACTTTAGTAATTAATATAGATCAGAACTTGAATGAGGCTTTAACCTTACTCATTCATCCAATTACGCAGGTCAAACAGCTTAGCCATACACAATCAACCGTAAAGAACAATTCATGGACAGGCAGTCGCGTCATAAGTAAGTATGAGTCGTTATTTACAGAATATTAATATGCCCCCTCCCCTCACCATGGCCCTAATAAACACAAAGCAACGGAGCACATATCCCCTCGGTTGGTTTCTATTCTAAGACATTCATTCATCAAACTAGTTCTAATAGTGTAAAATCCAGGAGTGTTCAACACATGGAAAAACAACCTGTACCCCAATAACTTTAAGACACCTGTTTCCCATCTGGTAAATTTGGAAAATAAGGGGGGAATAAAAGACCCTTTTAAAATTTATATGCCTTTAACAAGTCTGAGTTTGAAAAAAAAATTATGGACCACATCCAAATTTTGTCAGTCAGCGAATTTTTTTACCTCAATCATAGGGTAGTTCATACTATTAAATAGAAAAAGTTTTCAAACACAAAATAAAAATAGAAAATTCAAGCTAATGAACAGCAGCAACAAAAATCAAATATAATCTAAATATTTTATGAAAATTTATTATTGGTGTATTAAAATTTGGACTGGCAAATGCTTTATAAGCAGTAGGAAATTGAAAATTCAGGTTAACAGACCCTAACCCACAGATTCGCGTAGCGAATTTTGCGTGACATCGCGCACATCTTGCCCGTCGATCTCAACGCTACCGGAAATGACATCGTAAAAGCGATAGATCAGCCGAGAGATCGTTGATTTGCCTGCGCCTGAAGGGCCAACAACCGCGACGGTTTTGCCCGCAGGCACCTCAAAAGCCACGCCATTTAGGATTTGGCGATCAGGGTCATAGTGAAATTTCACATCATTGAACTTCACCACCGGTCCGGTAACATTTAGTGGCCTGCCACCCTCCGTGGCGGCCGCTAGCACCGGGCCGTTCGGATGGTCCTGGTTCCATACCTCTGTGATGGCTGTGCTCATCGTGTTCGCGACGGTGATGATCGCGCTGTACTTCGTCAAGATGCGGCGTGCGACTACGTTGTTGCAGGAACTCGCGGCGCGGCCGCGGGGCCCCTCCGCGCCGTCAGCACCAGAGACTCCCGCCGCCACCCCGTCATCGGCCGCGGCTTCTCTTGCGCCAGTTCCCGCGGTTCCAGACCCGGGCGTCGGTGCTGGGTCACCAACAGATGCCGACTGGCAGAAGGTTGGTGAATTGTGTCTCGGGCCGACGAAAGAGCGCGTTCAGGAAGGAGAATTTGCCGGGGTCGAACTGACGTTCATGGGCCTCAACAATCAAAACCTGCACAATTTTCTGTTCCGCGGTTTCCTCAAGCCATGGGAGGCCTACACGGGCGCTAAAATCAATTGGATCGATCTGGCGCAGGCCGATTACAACCCGCGCCTGCAACAAGCGATCGCACCAGGGTTTCCATATGAGTGAGTTACCACGTTGAAAAATTATTTGTGCGTTTCGCGCTAAATTGACAAAGAAACTAAATAAGAGTATACGAAATGAAAATGTTGGGCAATTTTTTATTTACTTATTTTAACAGAGTGTATTAATAAGTACTACTTTCTTTTGTGCACTCATAGCGTCAGTGTCACGCCTAAATTTCGTATCTGAAATATTCAAAATTTGGAAATAATTCCCAAAAATCATTTGATAAGCTGTTCTTAGTGAGAATTTTTGGTACATGTTTTTCATTTCACAATTTTGAGATACGATCGTTGTATTTTTACAACATGAGGAAATGTATCTTGCTGCTGATCCAAATTCTTGCTCACTTTGTAAATATCAACTACAGTAATTCTAAATTTTATATATTTTACGCACATATGACATACAAGGAATCTCCTACCTTTTCATTTTATTTTCAGTTTCTGGCTTAGAAATTACCTACCTTTTCATTCGTTTTTCTTATCCTTTGGCTTAGTGAATAAAGATATAACTTGTATATTCGTAAAATATATATTAAACATGAAATACTAGTTCTTTTGGAGGTGTAACAAGAAAAACAGAACAAAGATAGAAATGCACAGAAAAAAAATAAAACAAAGGTTTTAAGTATAGGCAATAAAGCATTAACTAATGACTGCTTCTTTTTAAAAATAGTGTTTTAATAAACAGTGTCAACTTTGACAAAATTTCAAAAATTTACTAATAAAAATTTTATTTTCATAACAACGTAGCGTATCCATTGACCACATAATGCCAACGTCCGCCCTTAGAATAAGGAATCTCAACAATCAAAGTATCTGCCCCAAAACTCAAAGTGTCGGGCTGACAAACATCGCCCAAATCTTCAAAAGAACAGGCTCCTCCAATCGGGTCACAAGCTCCTTCACCCAGTAAGGGCAAGAAAATATCAAAAAAGTTAGCGGTCACAATCACCGAATCCACATTCACCAAATCGCCTTGATTCCCCGCCCAATTTGCCTCACTGACCGTACATTCAGGACACTGCCCCGCGGCGCCACGAGATGCAGCGCGCCGTTGACCGCGACGTCGACCCCGCCGTCGGGGATCAGCCGCTTGCGCGCGGCCAGAAGCCCGAGGGCGAGGCCCGTGACAAGCGCGATGATGACGGAACTGGCCAGCAGGATCTCGGTCATTGTGCGCCTGCCATCTGGGCGAAGGAGGCAAAGCCGAGCGACAGAAGCCCGGTCAGGATGAAGGCGACGCCCAGCCCCCGCAGCGGCGCGGGCAGATCGGCCTTAGGCGATGAAAGTATATCACTTAACATGATTTTTTGTTAAAAATAGGGCATTAAATATAAGTTTTAGTTCCTACCTAAATCTAAGCACCAAGGACATCAAAATGTAACATTTTTGGCCGCCCTAGATCCATATTAGGTATATTCGAAAACCGAGGCATTCCAAGATGTTCCTTCTGGTTGTTTCAGAATTCTGACGTTTTGGCAGTTGGCCTACGACATTTCCGTCAGTGTTGACACGTTGAAACGTGAAAATAAACAAATGAACAATCCGAATCGGCCTTCAAGACAGGATACCTTCATTTCAAGTACAGGAGAGTGCAAAAAGTGGCTAAAAAGAAGAGCTTCAAGTCTTGTTTCCTTTTTGACCAACATGAAAACAACATACAATCCACAAACAAAATTCACTCTCGATAGAAAAACAGCTTTAAAAATAAATAAATCGTTGAAGTTGGCAAAACACGGAAACAGAAATAACGCGGGATCAAACATCCTCTTAGTACTGTTAAATGAATCCGCAGTTGGCGAGTGCTTCTCCGAATTGTGTAAGTTCTTTGTCTTTGAAGTCAGCGAGGTTACGGCCTGAAGCGTCAAGCTTTTGTGCCAGCGTTTCGGCCAACCGTTCCGGCAAGTGGGTGTTGAGGGTAGATTTGAGTTTCGACCTGGGAGCGGCTTTGCGTGTTGCAATAAGCCAGTTGGGTTGCAGGTCGGGCAGGAAGTTTACGGAGATTTCACCGCCCGGTTTCCAATAGGAGGAAATCTGCAAAATTGCCGGGCGAAATTATTTACAGCTTTTTTTGCCGACACTTTTGCTAGTTCCCACTCTTAGAATTTACTTATTTTCTTTGAACAAGACGAGCAGTTTTATGAATTAAGCATAATTATAGATATATAAGAATAATTCTAGATATATAATAACTCTAGATATATAAATTAAACAAAAAAGTCGAATTCATTTTATTAAAATATTGGACAAAAAAGCGCACAGTGATATGATCGATGCAAGATGACCAGTGCTGTAAAAGTGCTTTAAAGAGGCCCCCTCCCACGCACATTTTTCCCTAAAGTCACCGGATCAAAGTTTTGAGATAGCCATTCTGTTCAAATTAGTCGTAAACCTAATAAATGTGTCTTTTGGGACGACTTAATCCCCCAAGGTCCCCGGGGGAGGGGCTGCAAGTTACAAACTTTGGCCATTGTTTACATATAGTAATATTAGTTATGAAGTGTACAGACGTTTTCAGGGAGTTTTTCTAGTTATGGTGGGAGTGGGTTGGGGGAGGCAGTTACGTGGGAAGAAACTGTATCTATATATATAAAAATCAGAGGTGCAGCTAGCTCAAATTCTATATTTGCAGGAATTTGAATTTGTTTAATGCCTAGATATGATTAAATATTGTAAACTAACAGTTAGCAGCATATTATTGGCATAATCGCCCTGCATAAGCTCAATAATCATGGTTGAAGCGGTGCTGCAACCTAGTAAAGGATGGACCACAGCCCATAGTAACCAAAAAAATTAAAAAGTGTGTTTTTAAAAATTGGATAGCAACCAGTGCTAAGAATGGTCAAAGGACAAAAAGCGTTCGTTCTTGCCTATTTAACCTTTTTACGGTTAACTTTTGCCTGTCAGTTATAAGTTCAAAGACTTATCATTATGGGGAGAGTTTTGTAGTTGCAATTGAAGAGAATGATCAACATTTAGTGAAGATTAAAAAAAAGGCAAACGTTATCTTCATATATAACACAAGGAGCATGTACTTGAATGAAGGCATATTCTTGCCTACTTTTTTAACATCAAAAGAAATTGACCAGAAATATATCTATCAAAATTGTATGGTTTTTCTTCAATTATGTGTCTTGAAACTCGAAGATGATTGTTTACCATTATTGGAAATTCTCGGTTTATTAATGAATCCTTCATGCCGGTGAAATTCTTCTATTCATATCGAACATAAATCATTGTCTTCATTTAGATATCATCAATCGAATCATAGTCGTCTAAGTGATTTACAAAGAACACAAGATCAAGAAATATTTGCTTCATCGAATGAATATCGTATCCCTCAACGGAGACGAGCAGAAATTAATTATTATTAATTAATTAAGTATTATAATGAGTAAAACTTAAAAGAACAAAAAATACAATGGATGAGTAGGTAAAACTGAAAACAAGAGTAAATATCAAGTAAACTTAGAATAAAAAACAGAAATGACAACTAATAGAAGTGAGCCTAGCCTCCCATTAGACGATCTAAAGCCTAGAGTTTTATTTCTGCTTACCGCTAAAAAAAAAAAATTACTGTTAAAGAGGCTTTGGTAGGATTATGCTTGACGAATAAACGTCCCTGTATGAAAATCTTTGCACTTAGTGAATTCAGATAGCGAAAAGAGTTTCTGATTGAAACCAATTTTAGGAATTGGGCTCTAAATATTTGTTGCTGTGGTAAAAGTTACTACATTGTTGAATCTTACAAAGTTCAGAGCAAATTGACCAGATGGTTGAAATTGCTATTGATTTTTATAGTGGTCAAACGTACGTGTCGACTAGCCTCATAAATCATAGATCAACCATATTGACACAACTAAACGAAACGGCTAGGATCATTTCGCTAAGAAGTGAAGAATCAATTTGTCTGTGTTCATAATACCCTTTTAAAACATTAATAGCATGCAGGTGCACTTCAAATATAACCAAACTCTAGTAATCAATTTTTCCCCACATCTCAACTATTAAAATCGTGGAAAACACGTAATCAATAACTTAATCATTCTAGTAAATGGAACCGGGATTTCTCCATGGGTCGAATAGGTTATTTTGTAGAATATATTTCTATTTCATAGGGGACACCGCTGACGCAGCTTTGAGACGCTTGCGTCAATTGAAATTGCCCAATGCCGAATGGAAGAAACGTGTGGCTGCCGCATCCGCACTTCTCGCCGTCGCACAGAACCTGCCGGGCGAGGCACGTCAGAATTTCTCCAACTATACGAGCATTGCCGGCCAGGATAAGGCCAAGTGGTTGTCCGACCGAATGGAGAGCTGGGCATATGTCCACAAGGCCGTCGCCCAATCGCCAAAGTCGAAGCGAAATCAACGACACCTTAAACTTCCCAATAACCATTACTATATGTAAGCACTAGTCGAAGTTTGTAACTTGTAGCCCCTCCAACGGAAACTGTGGAGGAGTAAGTCGTCCCCAAAGACATAGTTATAAGGTTTCTGGACTACGCTGAATAAAAAGGCTATCTCAGAATTTTGATCCATTGACTCTGGGAAAATAATTAGCGTGGGAGGGGGCCTAGGTGCCTTCCAATTTTTTGGTCACTTAAAAAGGGCAGTAGAAGTTTTCATTTACGTTAGAATCAAATATCAAGTCCAAGCACGCCACTTCGTCTTGAGTTTGTGCTTGAATTATTTTACAGATTTGTTTAAAAATTACAACTATAGTCTATCATATCTGAGTTTCTTCTTGTTTTGTACAGCATTTCTATTATTGCGTATCGTTTTATGCGTGTTTGAATTTGACTGAGATAGTTTTTCTTGCCTTTTTTCTCGTGAATAAAGCATTCCGACTGCAAGGTAGGATCTTTTTTATTACAATAGTTATAACAATAATAACGAAGACTCCCTCCATCTCGGCGATCGCTGCCTCGAGAGCGCGTTCGGCACCGTCGTGCTCGCCGAGCGCGGTGAGCGAGGACGCGTAGTTGATGCGCGCCTTGCGCAGGGTCGGGTGCGAACTCCGAACCCGGTCTTGCATCGATTCGATGACGGCGGCGTAGGCGTCCCGCGCTTTGGCGTAGTCGCCTTGCACTTGCAGCACGCCGGCGAGACCCAACCGCGCTTCTTCCAGGATCCCCGGCGGTGCCGCACCGCGCGACCTAATAGATACATCAAAAGAATTGGATTTTTATGCTAATTTCAAATATATAAGTTTCATAAAATTTAGTCTTATCCATCATAAGTTAAAAGCCTGAGAAAATTTGCCTTATTTTGGAAAATAGGGGGAAACATCCCCTAAAAGCCATAGAATCTTAACAAAAATCGCATCATCGCATTCTGCGTATCACAGAACCCTACTGAAGAATTTTTAAGCTTCTATCTACAAAAAATGTGGAATTTTGTTGTTTTTTTTGCCAGAAACAGATCGTTTACAGCAGTAAACTCTCAAAAAGTACCTTTCCGATTTCTGAGTAACTTTCATATTTTTCTATGTGTGACTTTTCTTCAAGTTCATTGGTACCTCTCTTAGCCAAACATTCCAAGGAAGTAATTCTTATAAACCTGGAGAACATAGAAGATATTCTTGCTGAATACCCATTGAATTTTAAACCAGAATGAAACTTGATTTTCTGTGTGATTTTTTAAATCCAATGGGACTCGTTTTATCCTTCCAGCTAATAGAACTCTTCTTAGACACGTCAGGTCACGAGAGGTTCCGCCTGAGCCTTTTTCGTGGCGGCGGTTTGCCACATGTGATCGGCTGTCCCAAACAACCAAGCACGCGAGCAGCCTGTCGATTTTTGACTTTGGAGCGTGGCGACTTGTCGCCGCTTTTCGAACCCCGTTGCAAAACCGCCGAATTCTCGGCCTTAGCGGATCAAATCCAAACCGATGACCAGTCGTCGCACAGCAAAGTCAAAATCCATCAGGTTGATAGAGACTTTTTAAAATCTCTTAGTATCAGCCCTTTTTTAATCAGTAGTTTTTCACCTTTTAGCGTAATCAAAAAAAGTCCTCTTTTTTCGAGTACCTTTCCATTAAATGATAATAAAACTTTGATTCTCGTTGAGCTATCTGGAGGTAATGACGGGCTCAACACGGTTGTTCCATTGGGTAATGACTTTTATAATCAAGCTCGGCCTAATCTCAGAATTCCTGAATATAGGACTTTGCCCCTTGGAGTCGATTGCGGATCGCTGGTTGGCGTGGGGCACGCTATCAATATCGTTTTGTCGGCGGCGTGAAGATGAGGAAGCGTTCATGAACGGACTGGGGTTTTTACTGCTCGCTGCCGGATTCCTTGCCGGGGCCTATGCAACGGCGCTCGATGTTGAGGCGACCAACTGGACGATGTTTGTGCCGGCAGCGCTAGCGGCGATTGCCGGCGTGTTCTTGATCAAACGTCAGGCGAGCGGCGTCGCGACATCTCAAAGTGTTCTCACTGCAAACCGTAATGGTAATCTCCAAACTTCAGTCAAAAGTTAAGCATCAAATATGTGATAAAAATTTTAAAAGTCATGATCCTATATTTTACTAATTTTGTCCATGCTACTAACATTTCTATTGTTATTTTCCGGGTATGACTATAGTAAAGCATAGAAATGTCCTTCACGAATGTTACTGTTGGCACAGATAATCTGTGTTGGCACAGATAAGCCAAAGATTGACGCTAACACATGACCATTTGAAAAGTGGCCAAATAAATATATTAGAACCACAGGTGCGGTCGGCTTGGAAAAGCCGTGGCGATCGCCGGTATCGACGGAGGACTTGCGCTTGGGTCGACGGGTCCGGCGTAAGCCGCTCTTGTCCGCCGCCACATGCAGTTCCGAACGGCCGTAGCGCGTATCGGGGCCACGCTTTTCCTTTTTCTTGGCCTTGCCCTTGGGCCGGTCCGTATCGCGCTGCGCGGCTTCCACTCGCGCCCGATCCTGCTCGGCCTGCTTACGCGCGGCCTCTTCTTCGCTTTTGGGGTTACATACATTAGGTTGCAGTTGAGAACTACTTCTTTCAAAGGAAAGTTCATTCGCCACGTAGACTGTGAAAAACAACGTGCCATGTTTGTTTCGATTGCCTTGTGTAAACCGGTTGTGGTGTAAGGAGTTGAGTGATCTCAGTTGATCAAGTATTTGCCCTTGGGGGTTATAAACTTGGAAAGTTCAACGAATCGGGACGGCGATGTAATTCGACAGTGTGCAAAGCCCGTGCAAAAAACTCGGAAATGTGTACCGCTGCATAGATGCGACTCTCTTTGTAAACCCGATCCATTCCTTCCGGTCTGGTGGTTTGAAAACCAAGGCCCAATAACCGGGTCACCTCCTCCAATTCGGGAATATCCGACTTCAAAGCAGTGGCCACATTCGGCCCGGTAGCTGAAGTCCATTCGTTCCAATCACCCCAAATACTGGCCTGATTGACCCGATAAATACGCTCGCCGTTGTGATGAAATGTATCATAACTCCATTCATCGTGGATATACAATCCAATGAACCTTCATAGCCGCCATGTGGAATTCATCGGGCGTCATAAAGAAGAACTCGCCTGAAGCATGTTTGGTCACGTGATCGAGCGCCCACTGCAAGGCCTCAGATTCTCTTGATAGCGCTTCATCCTGGCTGCCCCAGCGTTGGGTGGCATACATCCGAAACTCCAAGCCGAAGATTTTTGCGTAGTCATGCCCGTTGAGGTCGCGCAGACGGCGTTCTGTGTCGCCCGAAACCCCGATCTTTACGAGCCTCGTCCCGGCAGTTGAGAT
This sequence comes from Alatinidae sp. Z8VKAUB7J3, assembly GCA_010016025.2. NCBI lineage: Eukaryota > Metazoa > Cnidaria > Cubozoa > Carybdeida > Alatinidae > Alatinidae sp. Z8VKAUB7J3. The sequence goes on along the minus strand of JAAAKM020721499.1, from coordinate 171,938,444 downwards.
TCAAGAAGAATGTCATCGATATCCAGCTCGCTGTAAAGAGCAGAGAAACGCTTGAGCAACTCTGTGTCCATAAAATTGGCCGAGCTTTGATCCAAGGCTTCAAATGTGCTCAGCACTGGCAAGTTATCTGTGAACCTTCTATCAAATTTGGCTAGTAGACGGTCGAAAGTCTTGGAGTGCTCTCGCTTCATCTCATCCGCCATAGTAGTAGTCCGATTTCCAGATTGGACAAAGTTCTTTCCTAGCGTCAAAATGCGGCGCTGCGCTAGCATGCCGGGGTGTTTAGTAAAGCCGCAAAAGCGGCAGCAGGCCGTAAAAGATGCGTAAATTTACGGCATGGAGAACAATTTTTGCGGGATTTCGTATTCCTGTTGCGAAATACTGTCAAAATCGCAGGACGTAGGGAGGACTGCTTATGACAATGGACGATCTGTTTCACACCGTCGAACAGCTGGAAAGCAGAATTCAGCGGGAGACCGGAGCCACCCGGCTGGCGATGCGGCCCGAATTCCTCGCCTGCATTTCTTAGGAAGAAATCTCAGCTACTATTTGGTGGAAACACTTAAGATAGTAAAGGGCAATTGGTTAGAAATACGAAGGAGAAGGCTGGATAAATTAGATCGTTATTAAAGGCCTGTTTTGGTAGTTTAATTTCTCTCTGTGAATTTTTGACTAGAAATTCGTTAGTTCATCGTTTTAATTAACTTTATCTCTAGTTCTTTTATATTTAGCGTCATTATTGTATTTTGGTCATTTTGTTTGTTCCGATAACAAATCGAAGGAAGTCTTGTTGTTGTTTTTTTAGAGGGGCCCGGGGCTGGAAATTTTAAGCTTAATGCGATTTGGGCATTGCAAAAACGATGCTTGTCTATACTCTTAAGCCCTTTCAAGATCTTTGCTCAGTCATCCCTGCTTATCTCCATATTCTTGAAAGACTTAGCTCTTAATCAACCCTTCCTTCCTCATTAAAGTTTATTTATTATAAGACATTTCAGACGGAGGGCTATTGTTCTGCAGTCAATTATGGACCAAAGTCCTTTTTTCCACAACCACTATCTTTATATATTTATAAAGTCATAAATAATTTTGTTAAATGATTCACATTGTTGCCTAAGTAAAGATAGGGGAACTGCAAATGTATTTATGACAATATGCATATACTTACAAATAGGACGCCCCATGAGTAGGATGGGAGGATGCAGCACTAGACTCTATAGTCCAAACCGGCAGTGCTGATCACTGTTCTGTGGGCATTCAGCAAGAAAGTGCAATTGGGGGGGGGGGGCAGGACTTAAACTTGAAAGGGAAACCACGTAGGGATTTGTTTCAAAAGGGGAGCAAATCTCGAAATCATACAAATTTAAAAAAAATGTATAAAGCAGCTAGGCCGGTAAACATATATGAGGACACAATGGGAGAAATTGTGAAAAGCTCAGGTTTAATTTAAGGGGAGGGTATTTAACTAATGTGTATGTGTGAGCATGAAGCTCATTATTTAAAGATGCTTATTTGTTTTCTATGATATATTATACTGTTAAAATTCGCATAGTCAAAAACAACAACATGCATTATTTTCTTTTATTTATCTTCTCGATACTTCAAATTTACTTACTGCAGAAAAAGTGTCATATTTCAACCTACATGGTCTTCACTACTTTGTAGAGTATGATATGCATAATAGCATGCGGCTATTGAGTGACTCAACAAAATCTTATCAAGTAACAAGCACAAATCACTAAATATCACTAAAAGCAACAGATACTCATTTTTACCAAAGTACACTTTTGTATATTGCGATATCTATATACAATTTTTCAGTTAGCTCAAGAAAACCTAATTTTTAGTAAATTGTCACCAACACTTTTTTGTTAGAGCAGCAAAAGCAAACCAAACGTTGGGGGGGGAGGAATAAAAAATAATACCTTACCTTTCCATTCAAGTCTAACTGCTGCATATCTTGATCTGAATTACCGATGCCAATAAAGGCACACAGCTGAGACGCCGCTTCAGGGTCCGGTGAGCCATTAGCCGTTGACTCTCGCTGTATCATCTCCCTCCGCCTCCGAAAGGCTAGAATGATAATTTAAATCAGTATTTCACAAATGTCAGGGGTTTTTTTTTCGTTAAGTGAAAGAATTTTTCGGAATACGGAGCTAAATTGAACCTGAGGTCTGTAAAGTAGTGCATAGGTTAGCATGAGCAATTAGGAAGGAGGGTCAGGATATCATTTTGTGGGTTGGATGGGTATGAACGAAGTCCCAAAAGTATAAATTTAGTCCCAAAATTCCTAACTTTCAAATAAATATAAGAAGAGAAGAGGGCAACACGCCATGGAGAGTCAACTTGGTCGCAAGCTCGATGGGGCCCAGCCCCTCTCCGGCGATGGGACCTGGCGCCGAGACGCCACCGAACAGTTTGGCGCCGATGTAGACGTGAAATTCGTCGACCAGGCATTCGCCCGTCCGCGGGTCCCAAAATCCGCCCAACAACTCCGCCCCGCCTTCGATCATCACATTGGTCATGTCCTGATCGCCCAGCAGTGCAAGCATTTGGCGAACCATCGCCTGTGAGTCGTCACCATCCAACTGTTTGATAACAAAAGGTTTCATTGTGATTTCATGTCATTTTTTACCCATCCAGTGACATGGATAATATAAAAAGTACTTTAGTTTGTCCTGATATTGATTGCTATGCTGCTTCTCTTTGACTTCGACAATTGGGTGATGGAATGGATAGTTACAGGGGTCGTTCATCATGTTTGGCTACGTACTTTTCATTTGGTTTGCTGAATTTTTTCGCTCTGAATTACCACTGACTAAAAAATATGTTACTCCAGTAACTGGTCTTTTTCCCATTCACGGCTCACAGCGCAATGCTTTCCCCTTCAGAAATCGTCAATTTGTGGATTCAGGTCTATCCGAATGACCTAAAGGCCGCGGTCGCGTTGACAACCGACAACTTTCGCAAGGGGCAATCAGAGCCACAATGGATTGAGACACGCAAAAAAGCGTTGGCCGGATCACGGTTGCAATATCTAGGGGGGAATGTGATTTCAGAGACCCTTAAAGGTGACTCTGCCGTTGTGGTGTTTCAAGCGCATAAAAGAAAAGAAACACACGGAAGATGAGTGTTTTAGATGTGGAGATGGTGGAGATTTGGTTTTGTGTGACGTTACCAAATGTCCCAAAGGTTATCATCTATCTTGCCTAAACCTGAATAAACTTCCTGGTGGTAAGTGTGTTTTTTCCTCCTTGGTTTGTAAGACAGTGAGTGTACATTCCTATGCAGCTTTTGTAAACAGATTTCTGTTTGGTCTCTTGCTCTCTCTTGTTTCTTCTTTCTGTCACTATCTCTTTCTCTTCTTATTTTTCCTGTTTTCTCTTTTCCTATTGTTTCTCATTTTTGGAATTCTTTCTTAACTGATATCTCTCTCTCTCTCTTATTCGTTTTAAAATTGTTTTAAGGAATCTTCTTAACTTTTAGTCTTTTTTTTTACTGTATGCTAGTGTATATTCTTCCTCATCCTCATTTCATATGTATTGTTTGATTTAGGGTATTATTTATGGTTCTTTTAGTGCTCCATTATTGTGTTGTTTGGCCCATAACAAGCAAAGCTTCTAATTATTAAGAAATTGAAAAAATGTTAATAAATGAAAATTTTGTTAAAAAGTAGGCTGAAAATTTGAGGCAGACAAGGAGGGGGGCTAATCAAGGTTTTGCCCCGGGCGCAATAGAAGCCAGAACCGCCACTGGCACTTACAGAACCCGACTGTGTCCGAATGACATTAAATTACGAAATCAATTTTGCATAAAATCATTACGAAAATTAAAATAATGTGAGGCTGATTCCAGACATTTTGGCACACGGATTAAATTCCTCTATAATTTTTTGTTTATTGTGTCAATATTTTTACATCATTTTAATTTCAACAGATTTATTAGAACTTTAACCCTCAGTAGATTTTAGACTAAATTTACGACTATTTTCACAACCTACCTACAGCGTATAATCGTTGAGGTTCCCTTTAAAACTGCTGGCACTTCTTTATTTGTTTGCAAGTATATTGGGGTAAAATATTTTGCGCCCCCCGCTGAAAAAAAATCCTGGATCCCTGTGTTGAACAAACATCCCTAAGTCGTAATCGGCTAAGCTTTAGTTGACACCTCCGAAAACGGAAAAATATTAGACCACAGTAGGTGCTTTCGAGCTTTTTAGTTTGCGAGCATAAAACTTGTCCGGGAGCTGGATTCAATCGAGAAGAAATTCGTAAAAATGAAGTATAATGCCTGAACACGCTTCTTTTTGTTTTAACATGCTTTGTGCCTACTTTTCTTCTTTTGTACAGTATGTCACTTTGAGTCGGCAATCGGAACGTTCCCAGAAAAAACAGTTCCAGGGAAAATTTACCTTATTTTGGAAAATAGGGGGAAACACCCTAAAAGTCATAGAATCTTAACGAAAATCACACCACCGCATTCAGCGATGGTGGAATTTCGTATTTTTTGCCAGAAGACAGATCACAGGTGCGTGTTTATTTGTTTTTTTTTGTTTTTTTTCTTTTTCCCAGGGGTCATCGTATCGACCCAATGGTCCTAGTATGTCGCAAGAGGGCTCATTCTAATTGAAAAGAAAAATTCTAGTGCCCTTTTTAACTACACTCACCAGATTTCGATCTTTCACGGTAATAGAAATATAAAAATCTTGTAAGAATTCTGAGTAGTTTTAACTTTAGCACTTTGTACGTGCTAGACTAGTGCTGTTAAGAATTTCCAATGAAAGTTATTGATAGAGCTCTAGCAAGAAATTTCTCAAAAATTACCTCCAGATTACCCCTAGATTCCCATTATAATTTTGTCTTTCGGGAAAATGAATATTATATTTGGAATTAGGATAAATTTTTCTTATATAATACCGAATTCGTACCAGGTGGAGTTTTCGTGGCATCTTTCATGTCCATCATATCGAGTATTATTGGACTCGTTTCCGGCACCAAGGCAGACAACACCATCCGGGACATTGTTAGCGCCGCTGTGCGCGAGTCTGCTGACGAGGAGATGGAAGGCAAAGCGGCAGCTAGCCGTGCGGAGCTTACCGCTGCGATGCAGTACCTGCTGTCGAAACACGACAAGGAATTGGATGCAGATGACGTGACGAGAATGACCACTCAGATAAAGCGGCAGTTGGAGGATGAGGGGGAGGAGAGCAGCACGTGGACAAGGAGAAGAATCCAGACCGATGAAGCGTGACGGGAAGTCGCTGGGGATCGCTGCAAATGGTGCCGGCTCGGTGCGAGCAGGTGGGGTTCTCAAAAAGTTGATTGCCTACAGACGCGAACAGAAGCGAGTGCTCTTGGCACGGGGACATCGCTGTCCGTATTCGCCGTGGTCGATACCTTCTGCATGGTTCCTCGTTTCTGTTTGGTCAACAGCACTCTGTTTTGTTTCTTAGATAGAAAAATACTTGTTACTGAAAAAATGTTTTGATTTAAGCAACAGGTCATCAGAGTTCTTTAAGAGCATAACAAGGTATAAACAATATTTTATATAGTTTATGAATATTTATTGAATAAGGTATATGCCACAATTACAACATTATAATAATATAATGAATTTGTCTGAACACTGTCTGAAAGCTCCAGAAACGAAGCTGTCTAACATGCCATGTGTCACATGCTAACAAAACAAATTTATAAAGCAAGTTTGGAAACCCATGACCAAAGGAGGAATTTGTTGTGCCTCTATTTGGGGAAAAAAAATACAGTAATAAAACCTCAGATGGCAAGTATTTTCCCCAAATATCACTCCCCATCCAGATTACGACTGCCTCAAGCTGTTTCTGAGGCCATCCCTATTTTGTTCTCCATTCACTGTGTTACTTCCAGATATGAAAAAACTTTTGTCCTCTTCATCACATAAAAAATGAATATAATATCCCACTAGTTTCTCCTTTCAGCGTCACCTTTGGGCAGAACAACCAGGGTGAGTGGGTTGTCGAGCACAACGGCAACGCGCTGAGCGGTCGAAGTTTCGATGCGTACTACTCCGATCAGGCTCTGAACCCGGATGGCTTGGACCATGTCGAAGAATTCCGCCAAAACGGTGTCGATATCCAAGGCTTCGAAGATCTTCCCAATTTGGGCGATAACGATTTCAACGACGTCATGTTCTCGACGGAAGAAAATTTGCTCGTTGGTAGTTTTACTGGCGGACGGCTGATCGTACACACAATTTGAATCGAGGCACTGGTTGTCGAAGTCTTGCTTCGGCCCGCTGGATGCCGTGCGGCCTCGCCGCTGTCAAGGATGACGTTATGAATCGATCTCTGCGCTTGGGCTCTCCATCCTCTCCCTCCGAATCGGGGCGCAGCCCAGGTTGCGACGGCGACGCTAGCAGCGATGTTGCGTTGGGAGCGAACATCATCCGGCAGGAAGCGCGAGCGCTGACGCAGTTGGCTCAGCTTCTGGATTCAGCACTATGAGAAATGAATTAGAGCAAAATTCATTAGATGGACCAACAAATCAAGTTGTAAGTTTTGTAACAACGTTAAAAACTATTCAAGCTGAAAAACCTGAAATGGAACAACGTATTGAACTTTTTGTTCAAGGTGAGCGTCTAGGACAAAGACAACGTATTTCATTTCCAGAAGATTGGATATGGGTCGCAAATATTCAAGGTGAATGGGACGCATTTGAACAAATTCTATCAAGAAAAATTCAAGCTATGGAAGAAAGAGAAAGACACAAATAACGCTTTATGTCCATTTTCTAAGATATTATAAGAAAATTTGTATCTTTTTGTCCTTAAAAGCTTTACACTAGGAAAGAATTTCATCTGATAAACGATGGAGAAGCCTCTCATTCTTCAAGCTATTCATAAAAACAGCGGCTGTACAAGAACAAAACACCCTTCAGACCATATTATAAGGTGTTTCAAAACCGATAAAAATTTTCTCAATAAAATTCTTAAAATTGGTGGAAAAAAATCTAGAGAGATTAGGATGAAACTTGGTGGAAAGAATAAGCACAGTCTAAGATAAGTAACTGACTTAACCGGACCGGATCCGCTCTCTTTGGTGGAGTTGGAGGGAGGGGGGAGTAATTCGGAAAAGTTAGAAAAAATGAGGTATTTGTAACTTACGAACGGGTGATCAGATCTTAATGGAATTTGATATCTAAAAGGATCTTCTGCTTTAAGACACTCATTTTAAATCTTAACCAGATCTGGTGACATTGGAGAGAGTTGGAGATGACACCCGAAAACGCCTTCAGCGCCGCGATCTACGCCGACACCGATTGCGACGGCGAACCCGAGGCGCCGCTGAACGCGGCGGTGGCGGTGCAGGCGGGCGACCGGCTCTGCGTGATCTCGCGGGTCATGGCCAGCGGCGGCGTCACCCAGGGCGCGCGGCTGACCTACCGGCTCGACGCCGCGACGGCGCTGGATGCCACCCCGCTGACCCATGTTGCCAGCAACACCGACCGGGTCGAGACCGGCAGCGGCCTGGACCGCTGTAGAGCAGGGCCCCAGCCAGCCTGCTATGCGCCAGCGCCGAATCCGGGTCGGCTCGAACGGCATCGTGATAAAGGCCGATCGCCCTGTTGAGCGTTTTCTCGTCCACTTCTGGCAATTCGCGAACTTCCTGCTCATAGTAGCCAGCCAGAAGCATGAGTTCGTGTGCCGAAAAGTTGCGCATCGCCGGTGTCGCAATGCCTTTGTCAGTTTCTGGTGCAATGTTCCAGAGAATTGCCTCAACAATTTCCTGCCACTAAAACATACCATACATGCCGTTAAAAATCTATCGAGAATTAAGTTCTGTCGCAGCAAAATGTCCGAAAATTCAAGTATGACCAAACGAGTAAGGTCAAACAATATAAAAGCAATAAGAATTTTCCCGTGGCATTACTTAAAGTCATTGTCTAGCTTTAATAAAAACAAACACTCAATTAAAACTACAGTTATCTAAGTCATTCGCAGAAATAGAGTTACTTGGTGTTGGCAAATGACCAAAAATCGATATTCTAAACCGAGCAGTGCCTCGACGCTGAGCGCGCCGCAGACGCTGGCAGCGGCGTACAGGTCTTCGCCCTCGAACAGCCCGCGCAGGGCATAGGCGGTGGACACCTGGGTGCCATTGAGCAGGGCCAGGCCCTCCTTGGCGGCCAGGGTCATCGGCTCCAGGCCGGCCACGGCCAGCGCCTCGGTGGCCGACAGCCACTCGCCCTTGTGCCGTGCCTGGCTCTCGCCGAGCAGCACCAGGGACATGTGCGCCAGCGGCGCCAGGAAGCAACCACGGTTTTTTGTAGATTTTTATAGAGTTTTTGCAAACGCTTTATTTTGGATGAACGATAAAAGAATGTGCCCATGGTGGATCTTAAAATTAACTTGGTTGATAACTAAATACAATAAATAAATGAACAGGTAAATCATATCAAGTAAAGTTGATTGTGATTAAAAAAAATAATTGAAATCAGGCATTCATGTTTAAGCCCAGTTGATGTCAAGTGCTGTATTAATGTAAGGTGTAGGATTAATGTAAGGTGGCCAATGGCATCATCAAGTAGGTCTCGCTCGAGGCAACGACAAAGTCGCAGTGCAATGCGAGCTCGCAACCACCAGCGATCCCCGGTCCATGGACTACGGCCACCACGGGCAAGGGGTAGCGCTGTACCGCATCAAACATCTGCTCGATGATCACGGCCTGCTCCGGATCCACGCCTGTCGTTGCCAGCTGCAATCCGCCACAAAATGCCGGCCCCTCGCCGCGCAACACCGTAACGCGCTCCTCAGGTGGTGGCTCAAAACAAGTGTCTCATCGTGAAGACAGGTGGACTGCATGCCTTGACGGGTGCGATTCACGCTGCGATTCGCCGCTATCGCACGTCGTCGACAGCAGTGCAAGGCGATGACGATGCCATGGCTCGTGACGTCTTACTCCCCGCGCTTGAAGCTCTCCGCAACATTGTGTACGGTTCAAAGAGGTATCAGCGTCTCTTGTGGCGATTCTCTCACGTTCACGAAACCGCGTCGTGCGTTTCGGAATGGCCTGCAGACTTGGATGATGATTTTCAGAGGATTTCAGAACTACTCTCCTAAATCCCGCTGATCATCAATGAGTATCTGCTAGAATCCGCCCGGCTGCCCGCCGCCACTACCTAATATACCTCCTGCTCCACCTAATGACGGAAGTGCCGGTGCTGCACTACTCTTCTTCTCGATGGGTACGTCACCGTAGCGTCGTAACACTGGGGAATTCCAAATCACTTGGTGTCCTGGAGCTAAGTTCGCGGCTTCCATATAATGCGGTCGAGCTGCCTCTCGATATACCAGCGAAACTTTTCGGAAAGAATTCTGAAATCAAGATTGGGCATAATTTATGTTTATGTACCAGAGACAACGCTATAGCGTTGCCTATAGTGAAGGCCATTCGGCTCTAATATTTTATTATTTATGATTTCCCAGATGCACTTCATATGAAAGGTGTTCGTGTGAATTTCAGAGGGGTACAATAGATGGAAGTCGGAAGCTCAGTGCCTTTTTAAAGAGTCAAAAGTGATTGGAGGGCAAAGTTTTGAGACAGGGATAGAACGGAACCCTGCTTGAATTCAGATTTGACACGAAACCAGGTATTTACCTCATTCCCTACCTTAACCGTAGCAATTTTGTTCTCGTACATAGCACTAATCACTTTAATGTATTTGTTTGGTATAGCACACAAGGACAGAACCTTCGCAAAAGGTCTTCTATCAGCTGTATCAAACGCTTGTTCATCCCATTCCGTCTTGGTGTTTTCTCTTAAACTTGGCAAATTAACAAAACCGTGAAGCATTCTTCGTGTAGTCCGCAAAAACCTTGAAGCCCAGCGCTTCGAATTGGTGGAGTAAACGTTTTGGAGAGAACGGCATGAGCCAGGCGATAAATCTTGATGCACACTGGCCTCCTTTCACTGCCGCGCGGGCCTTTAAAACCAAACCGCGCATGATAGTTGGCGCTGAAGGTCGCTATTTTAAGTCGGACGATGGTCGCGATGTGTTTGATAGCTTGTCAGGTTTGTGGTGTGTAGGCGCAGGTCACAACGTCTCCGCCATCAACCAGGCAATTTTTGCTTACATATTTTATTTATTATTAGTAAAGGGGGGGCATGTTCGATCCCTAGTGTCCAAAAAAGATAAGCGTAGGAAAGAAAAACCTTCAGGGAATGTTGAGGGGTGTCAAACTAATCAAAACACACTAAGTTCTTTCATGTTTTCAAAAGGCCGTTTCTCGGGGACGGCTTAAATTATTAAGCTGAACCTATCGCAGTATTGTGGAGGAGATATTCAATTGGCCGAAAGGCAATATGTTCACGGTTCTACTACAGCTTTACCCTTCAAGATCCGGAAGCGGTCTCGTTCCTTGGATGGCAAGCAGCCAGATCCGTACCAGATTGTTGTTTCATGCGCGTGGTCAGCCGACTTTGAAGCAGACAGAGATACCGGTCTCTATCAGGCAATTTTCGAAGACCGGCGCGATGCTTGAAAAATTCGATCTGGAGTTGAAAGGCGATGCGGTACTGCCTTTCGATATCCCCGCCAAATCGGAGAACCTTGAGTACGGATATTGCCTCTTGGCTGGCACTCACAATGGCCTCCTCAGGTGGACTCAAAGTCTCCCTAATGCCGTATTTCGTAACAATGTGCAAGTTTAAATTTTTCTTATAGGGGTCTGCTATCTGGGCACGTTCTTGCTGACTATATAAAGTCCAGATATGGAGAAATCACTTGGTATAGCAATGATTTGTTAACTATGGCACTGGATATAGGCAACAGGCTTCTACCCGCCTTCAATACAACAACTGGGATTCCTCATGCAAAGGTAAGCATAGTGTATTTTATAAAAGCTTATCGAATCTATCTTGCGCGGAATTCCGTTGCCGTCAATCATCATTCTAAAACCGGCGGCAAGCGGCGGACAGGTCGTTTACGAAGTAGTTGACGGGAAACAGCGGCTCACCTCCATCCTTCGTTTCATCGGAAAACATCCGGTCGCCGTCCGGAAAGTTAAGGAGGCATCCGAAGCGCAACCAGAAGTCGGCTTTGCTCAGTTGTTTAACACTGACTACAGAGCATTTAAGAAGATGTGGAAGCGACACTTAACAGCACACCGCCCCCGCCCCGCCCTCGAGCGCGCAGAGCCGATCGGCGAGGGCCGAGACGGTCGGGTTGGTCAGGCGCGAATAGATGTATCCCACCTCTTCAAGACCGAAGAGCCGGGCAGCGTGATCGGCATCCCTGAAGACGTAAGAGGTCGTTTGGTAGATCGGCACCTGCCGCGCACCGGTCGCCGGATCGGGCGCCGCGCCGGCATGGATCTGCAGCGTGTCGAAGCGAAGCTTGGGTTGATCGGACATCTGCCATTGCCCCGTGCGGTACTGAACGGCACAATCAACCAGGTCGGCGGTCTTGTCGCGGCCGCGGACCGAAACTCGATGCGTTTCGCTGTCGTAGCTGGGTTCGATGTCGTCGACGTGGCCGGTGATCACGAGCTGCTCGTTCAAATACAGCTCGCACCGCTGACCTGGGCGGATCGGGCGAGGCGTCGCTTGGTCGGCCCAGCGCTCCGTCAACTGCAGCGAAAAGCTACCGGCAATGTTCGCCATCGATAGCTTGACCCCGAACGGCTCCACGACATTTGGCAGCCGCCGTGGATCCCCGAATCGCTGCCGACGGTCAAGGAGGCAAATCGAGTCTGCCCGCCGATCGTTTCGGCGGCCAACTGGTCCAGCGTGATGTTTCCGTCGGGCATCGATTTCGCGTCCACGCTGCGCACCCCCGACAAGAACGCGTGAATCGCAAAGTGGCCTCCTTTCAGCCCGTGGTCCAGACCACCGATCACGGTGAAATCGCCGCTGTGGGGCGCCAGGGACGCAAGAACGACTCATCCATCTCTCCACACATAGGGCAACTGTAAGGACCATCCCTCAATCTATTTCTCCCTAAATATTTCCTACATTCTCAAAAAGGCATAAAATTTTCCCTTATATGCATTACCTATTTCAAATCATCCGGAACTAATTCCATTTTTAAGTAAATTTCCTCGCCCCAATTCTCCTTCACCTCCGCATATATCCCAAAGGACGGCGAGGTGGCCTTCCTAGCTTGCCAAACCTGAACCTCTTGGGATTTTAGCCAATTCACCAAGATATCTGTTAACGCCAATTTGTTGAGCAGTGTATGGTCCCAAAAATTCAATTTTTTTTGCATCTGCAATGCTGTTATTTACAGAAACAACACCTCCAACAATTATTGCAATTGCGATGATTGTAAGAATTCTGATGTATACATCTCTCTTAAACATATGAGTTAAAACACGTGCTCTAATTCTATCAACTATAGAGAAGGCAATTAATGCAGAACCAATTAGAAGTGTACCTCCAATTACATATCTTGGAAAGATTGGTTTGAATCTTAACGCTGGGAAATCCTTAACGCTGGGAAGTTCTTTTGTTTAATTGCCCGTCTGAGCTGGCTTCAACTTCAGTGAATCTTGGTGGAGTATCCATTGCCCCGTCTCAAGAGGTTATTTACCTAGGTCTACCTATTGAAGAATATCTTCAACAAGAAAGCTATTGGTGGCTAGAACTGAAAAGAAAATCCGGGCTGCTTATGCTTCTTTAGTGCTGTCGCAAACAAACATGACAAAAAAGCTAATGCAGAGCGATCAAGTCTTTTGTCTAGTTAAGGGAGCAGCCGCTTGAGTAATGGGTAGGCTATCTATTCTCGGCACCCTTGCACCGTGCAGCTTCTCAGTGCTTGGGAGCAGTCTCAATAGAAAGCCACTGGGCACACAGCATATGAGAGCAGCGGAGACAAATTAGTTATGGAAATGTTCTGCGATGCCTGCCTTTTGAGTGAATAAATGAATTTGAAATTTTATCTTTATTCAGTGGTTGTTTTAATTCTTTCAAGGACTATTTTTAATAAAATGACTATCTACAAATTTTGATCAGATTCATTTGGGGAAAAGAGCACGGGGAGGGGGGCTAATTGCCCTCCGATCACTTTTGACTCTTAAAAATGGAGCTAGAACTATTAATTTCTAATCGAGTGAGCCCACTCCGAAGTTTATACATCCATCCCTTACATAAGAACCTTATGTACCCCGGGGAATGGCTTAAAACACTTGCCCCTGGACCCTGAAGGGCTGTATTAACCCCTGAGTGTTTGAAATCTGTAGCTAATGTGATATGATTTAGAATAGTTATAACTTGATCTTAATGCTCTCAATTTTCATTTAGTTAGTTCCAAACGCTTTGGCGTCCAAGTAGTACGCCAATCATCAATGGTGCGTTTCAATGACCTATATTTAAAACCTCAATCTTTTTGCGAATTTTAACCAATACAGGTTACCATATAAAAATCATATCCTCTTGTGGCAGTTTGATGCAAAAATCACAACATGGAGAGATGCAAAACGCTACGAGATAGGCCGCCATAGCTCATATTGGCCCCAAGAATATTGGCGCGACGCGTGAACGCTTCGTTCATGAGCAGCAGCAGGACGCCGCGGTAAAACAGCTCTTCATCCAGGCTGGGCATCGTCCATTGAAATGCGATCGTTTCGATGTCGGCCATGCCGCTTCTGTCGGACACCGCAAAGTAGACGAGCACGACCAGCAAACTGAAAAATACGATCAGGGGCGGGCGAAGCCCTCGCCGCTGCCGGAGCGTCAGACCCACGTTCGAGCCCTTTTACTTTTGACTCACTCTCTGATATAGACAAAACTACTGAGTTGTTTTTTCCTTATTTATCTTGAATCTGCTCAGATTTCTTGCAGTAAATCTTTTGATATTAGGAGCTAAATTATAAGAGGATATACATTGAGTTCTGTGCTCTGTGTTCAGGTATGGTCAACTAGACTCTTGACTGATAGTGATATTTTGTGGTGTTTGAGGTGGTGTTTATCTTCTTAATGGATATTTATCTTAACTATGAAGAATAAAAGACACTCAGGTGTGGGCCATTCTGCCTGTTTTGCCTTCGGAGAGCAAGGGAGCGATGAGGTTGTTGGTATTGGCATTGCTCGGCTGCGTGGCGCTGAGTGGGCTTGCGCAGGAGCAGCAACAGGCCGGTGTGGACGATCCGGTTGCGTATGAAGAAGGTCTCTCCTCTGCTCCTCCGATGCATTCCAGCCTCTTTTCGCCCTCTGATCGCTCCTTCTGCTATTAGCATCATTCAGCGATGACGACGATGGACAGGACGCCAGGGAGCAAGCCAGGCTGTGCTGTAAGTGTCATGCAAATTTCTGCACATGCCTCAGTGAATCAATAGTAGTGGAGCCCAAGGTAATCTGCATGTGCTTGCAGGAATCTGTCGCCCCTTTGGTGTTGTGCTGGTGGTTCATGACAGGCGTACTTGCTCCACCTGGGGTAACCTTCCCCTCAGCACTGGAATTGTCTGCAGCCTTAGTCTGCAGTGTTTTGCACTCCTTCCCAGCCTGTTCAGCAACTGGTCTGGTCCCCACAAGTCCTAGATACGTGATTGACATAACTAGCCTGGATCCGCTCTCTTTGGGGGAGTTCGGTAGACCTAATTTGCTAATTCGGAAAAATTAGAAAAAAAGGGGCATTTTTAACTTAAGAACGGATGATTAGATCCTAATGAAATTTGATATTTAGAAGAACCTCGTGTCTCAGAGCTCTTATTTTAAATCCTGGCTGGATATGGTGATATTGGCAGGAGTTGGAGGAGGAAACCGGAAACCTTGAAAAACGCTCTGAAACATTTTACCAGGTTTAGGTTTCAAACTATATTTGAGAGTGTGAAGTTCTTTTTAGAGTTACGCTTACGATTCGGCCGAGTCGGTTCTCATTGTTTGTTGCCACAAACTGTTTGATATTTGTAAGCTACTCGGTAAATATATATTTCATGAACCCCCTACCATTTTACTAGGTTTTGGCTTTAGGCTATATTTGAGAATGTGAAGTTCTTTTTGAATGAATTAAATAAAAAAAGGTTTTTCAACTGAAAGTAACGAACCACCCAACTGGCTGTTTTGAGAGATATTGTTGATGTTTTAGATAGACAAAATATCAACAAATTGGTGATAGTTAATGCCCACGGTGGAAATAATTTTAAACAAATTATTAGAGAATTATCGGCTGACTTTCCCAGGGTGTTCGTGTGTGCTTTAAATTGGTGGCAAGTTGCCAATACAACTGATTATTTTGACCAAGCAGGTGATCATGCAGGAGAATTGGAAACAGCAGTGATGATGCATTTAACGCCAAATTTGGTAGAGGTCACCTATTTGCAGTTTTTAGAATAAGATTTTCTTTCAAACCTTTATTTCCAAAAATGAAGATTTAAAAAGGAAGAAAAGAATGGTTGTTGAGAATCTTTTCCGTTTTAAGTAATGGATGAATTCTTATTTTACTGTGCTTAGAGCGAGGAGTGGCTGGTAGATTGCTTTAATACTGCACATGCGGATGGGCCCAATTTGGCTTTGGACGCTTGTTTGCCTGTCATTCCACGGTCCTGTGTCGATTCTAAATTCACTTTTAAGTCAAACAATTCGTGGTGACAAACTGTTGCAAGGAGCGACTCGGCTCAATAGTATCCGTAACTCTAAAAAATGGAAATTTTGATAACAATAAATACTTAAAGGAACTAGCTTTTTATAGTGATTCCTAATAAACAAGATTCTTTCAATTTAGTGTTATCCATCAAAAGCTACGAGCCTGAGAAAATTATCAAAAGGTTAGAGGGAAATAGGCAAACGCACAAAAACCCGTTTTTTATAAAGTCTTCCGATCAAGACTACCATGCCGGGTCTCGGCGACAATCCCCTGTACGTCTCGCGCATGATCAGCGAGGCCAGCAGCGGCCGGTTCACGCTGCAACTGTTCGAGCCGGGCGAAATCGTGCCGGCGTTTGCTATTTCCGATGCGGTGCGCGACGGGAAGGTGTCGGCGGGCTACACGTGGCTCGGGTACGACCAGGGCAAGACCCCGGCTTCGGCGCTGCTAGCGGCCGTGCCGTTCGGGATGGAGCCGGCAGAGTTCATGGCGTGGTGGATTTTACTAACGACGCATACCAGCAAAAATTTTTTGATTAAATTTAGGTTTATCAAGAGAATCTGTCCGTATTACCACAAAAGCTAAATGGAAGACAAAAATCTTCATTTCGTAATAATAAGGAGAGGAAATTTAAAATCCTAACTTTTTTAGGCTGTGGAAATGACATTTCAGGATTTTGTTGTCACAGCAGTAGTGAAAAGCAAAATATTTACTTCTTTTTACTGCCCAATTTGTTTTTGAGTCTTACTATGGCACTATGCTTCTGCCATGTTAAAGCTTATCAGGGAGTTGGTTCCAAATAAACTAAAATTGGCATATTAAACAAATTTCCCTTCCAAGTTGAAATGCTTTTTTTGCATTTCCTTTCCCTGAAATCCCAAACAACAGAAATAAACAAATTAAACGGCCAATAAAAGGCTTTCAAACCTGCTTAATAAAAAATTAAATGAAAAAAAGTTTCTTCCTATAAAAGCAAATAGAAGCATTAAAACTGAAATAGAGGGAAATTATTTCATTCTAATGGTTGGTCGGCGCTTGTGGCGGGGGCTTGTGTTGTCTGTGGTGTCTATCACTTAGTTTGGATACTTCCATATACTCGATTTGCGCGGAAAGAGGTATCTCACTGCCAACAGCATGGCAATTACGAAACCTTGAGCATTCTCTGCGCTAACGTTTTACAAACCAACAAAAATTCCGAACGCTTCCTCGAGGTATGAAACTGTACAGTACCAAAACAATGCTTATTTTTTATCAATTTCAAATTACTTTTGTACCAATAATGCTCAGGGGGAGCTTAATAGTTTTTATATGAATTTTTAAACAAGATATTGACTTTTTTCACTACATAAGAATGTGTTGCGTGTCTTCTTTGTTTTTTCAATGGCTACGTCCAATTTTGTCGATACCCTTTATCTTCAATTGCTTCAATTGGACATGCGGAAGTCTAATGGGGTTTGTTTTATTACAACTTGACTGCTTCGTCAAAGACTATAAAGAATTATAAAGATGTCAATCTTTATAGAGATCTAATAGCAAACGGCGTTTTCCCGCCGCTGTCTGAGTCGCCGGTGCAGTGGATGCCCAGTCAGCTTGTCGGCCACAGCTTCAACGTCCTCTCCGCTTTAGTCGGTCCGTCATCATCGTCATCATCATCTATCTCATGTCGATCATTCTCCAACTCTAACGCCCATCCCTCTCCAATCCATTCGCAGCTGCGCACCGGGGTAGCCATGGTGTGCATTTGCTGCTGGCCAATCATTGCTCGCTGTTGTCGGAGCACGAATTGCAGAGGCCGTCGACGGAGTATCCTGCGGGGTTTCGCGCGCGTGATATCAAGGCGGCGGATCTGGACCTCGACGGCAGTCTCGACTTGGTGACGGCGAACATCGACGCGGGCGACGTCTCGGTGCTTCTCGGGCGAGGCGACGGTAGTTTCCTTGAGCCCGTCCACTACCCGACCGCGCCCGGCCCGAGTTCCCTTTCGTTGCGGGATCTCAACGGAGACGGGAACCCGGACATGACCGTGGTGAACTCATCGAGTCTTTGGGTTCAGAATCCTGCCCCTTTCTCCCGGTTTTTGTCATGCCATACAAGCTTGCCTCCGTCGTCTATTGCTGCGTCATCGCGTTTTCCGCGGTGAGCCAAGGCGTGATTGCCTCAGCGGCCGACAAGCCGAACGTGCTGTTCATTTTCTTGGACGATTTCGGCTGGCGGGACGCCGGTTTCATGGGCAGCGACTTTTACGAGACGCCGAATCTGGACGCGTTAGCCGCTCGTGGCATGGTGTTTACCCATGCCTATGCCGGCGCTCTCGGTTTTCCAGAGTGTGTGCTTAATGTTCCAGCGGTCGTGGAACCATTGCCATTGGGCAGGGTACTCACGCACCCAGCTTTCCACCTTGTCATTGAGCATTTGGGCAGTGGCGGTGACATCGAGGGCGCCTGCGGCATCACGCGGCAGGGTCACGGCGGGCTCGATTTCGAGCCGAAACCGGCCACCGGGCAGCCTGATCGACCGGGCCGGGTAAACCTCGCAGTCGAAATGGCGGGCCAGTTTGGCAAGCAGTGGAAGCTGCAAACAAATTGTTACCATATAAACAACAAATTGGTTTTAAGTGGTTTGACTAGACTATTCCCCAGCAACAAAAATACAGTGCATGGTGCTTGTTTATGTTAAGAAAAATAGCTCTACCATGCAACATGCAAAATTCAAAACTTTCATCACATGTGACAAGTAAATTGTTAATCACCCATTGCTTTTGCCATCGATACAGAAGATTATTCGCAAATAAAAAAAAAATTCCTAGAGGAGAGATGACATGAAATGATGTCAGACTTCGCACTGAGCCATATTATGATTTGAAAATGCCAGGACAGAGGTGTGCCGAGGGGCGTGTTCCTGTTGGTAGCACCCCCTCTCCTCTGGAAGCTTGAAAGATGGCACAAAACCGAGATAGCTCCATCTAAGTAGTGTAGAAGAGGTTTTTTTCTATGGTTTTTCAGAAAGCATTCACTAATTACTCCAAATTAGATAAAAGAATAAATAAATTAATCCAATTTTAGCATACAAATTTTGAATTTAGAGATGAACAGGCCAATACCAAAGGTTATATTTATGTTTTTTTCTGAACTGAAATATTTTGCAGGAAAAACCAATGATATTAGCCAAGAACTGGTAAGAAGGGGAAATGTTAACCAAACAATTCTTGTTAATCAAACAATTAATCAAACTTTATAATATGTAATTTGTTTTCACATTTGGAAGGCGCATATTCTATAGTTTACCCCCTCCTTTATGGGGTAACTTTAGCGTAAAGAGCGATGCGTTGAGAATAGGGCATCCCCTTGTAGGGACCAATTCCTGCCCTAGCTGCTTTAAAAATTCATGGATTAATTCAAGGAGCTAATATAAGGTATGTTCTTCAGATTTCTTTCAAAATAAGGGAGGCTTCCCCGAAAGATGAGCCTTAATGTTCCTAATATTTTTCCAAAATTAGAAAAATTAAGATTAAAAAATAAAATGAAAAAAATTGAAAAATTTTAAATAAAATGAAAAAAAATTTAAATGAAAATAAATAAAAATTTAAATAAATTTTTTTAATTAAAATAGTTTATTGGTGTTTTCGATTTTCGTAATATTGGCAAGTACTTCAATTTTTTCTTGAAGACCCTGTGTTTCGGGGTATTTGGTCTTTACGTCTAGCAATAAGTTATATGCTGCTTGTATATCGTCGGTGTTGATATAAAGTTGAGCCCGGCCAAGCATTGCTTGTAACCTGGCATTTTCAAAAGCCTGTGCTCGAATAAATAACTGTTCGGATAAAATAAAACTTTTCTGCTGAAGTAGCAGGTAGGCATAGGACAACGGGAGGATGCCTGGTTGCCCTCCGATTTTTTGGTTACTTAAAAAGGCAACTAGAACTTTTAGTTTTTTACGAATGTTTTAATTAGTAAAAGATATACGTAACTTATAAATTAGCTTACGTAACGAACTTCTGTATTCTCATGTTTTTATTACATATATGAGGGGGTTCACCCCCTCGTCTGTACCTCGCTCTTTACACTAAAGCTTAAATTTTGCCCCAATTCATTAACAATGACCCCTGAATCACAAAAGCCGTAGAGAGGAAAAGGATGAGACGTATAATAAGAATAACCAGCAGTATCATCCTGTGGATTGTCAACTTGTGTAGTTCTAGTAGTACTGGTATTAGCGACTGTTGTTGTTGTTGCTGCACCTACAGATGTTGCTGTTGTTGATCGACTGTAGGAGGGTTCAATGTTCATATCATCTTGTGATGAGCCAATAATTGGATGTCCATTATTATTAACCTTCTGAATGGATTCACGGACCATTTCTTGGAATTTTGATTCCACTGGATCGAGTTTCTTTCGTGCGTCGGCTTGAAGGTTATGATCCGCGTCTGGACAAAACCAAATGTTCGGAATGCTAAATAGAATTGCACCGTCATCGACGGGCACATTCCCGATCGGAATGTTGAGTTCAGTGACGAAATCTCGCGACTCTGCTGGGGTTCCGTCGGCGCCGATTTTGGAAAAGATCGTCAGGCGATCACGCGGCGGCGGTGTTCCGGGTTTGCCAAAGCGGGCATCACGTGGCTCGACCCCAGGCATTTCGACAAATCGTTTGATGATCCAGCGGCCGGATGGTGCGCAGATCGATGACTTCGGCGGAAATACCTTGTTTTGCCAGTTCATCGGCCGCTTCCATGGTTGGCAACATCATTTTGTTAAAAGAAACCAGCGTGACGTCCGTTCCTTCTCTATAAATTCTAGCTACGCCGATCGGCGTCAGATACTCCCCTTCCGGTACTTCGCCCTGGTAGCCGTACATTACTTCAGATTCCATTATACATACCGGATCGTCGTCGCGGATCGCCCCCGGATCCGGTCGACCGTCCTTTGCATCGATCTGTTCAGCTTGCCCTCCACGTCCCACCTAAGCAGCGAAGCGATCCGGCCGATAGGGCGCGAGATCGAAGTTCGGGCGTCGCTCGGCGACCAGATCGGCAATCAGGCGGCCGGTCTTCGGGCCGCAGGTCAGACCGACGTGGTGATGTCCGAAGCCCATAAGAATGTCCGTGCGACCCGGCGCGAAGCCGATGACAGGTATCGAATCGGCCGGGGCGGGACTATGTCGGAACTAAGTTATTCACTTCATCCCAATCACCTCGCTGCCCGAGGCAATTTGAATTGCTTTGACGACGCGCATATAGGTTCCGCATCGACAAAGATTGCCGTTCATATGCGCGAGTATTTCTTCCCGACTGGGTTTCGGATTACTCTCCAGTAAGGCGGCCGCTTGCATGATTTGTCCGGATTGGCAGTAGCCGCATTGCGGAACCTGAGCTTCGATCCAGGCCTTTTGCAGCGGGTGATCGCCTTTTTCTGAAAGGCCAGACCCCCGATGCCCGGCTCTTCCGCCCAAGGCCGACCGCCGCTCCGCGGCCCCGACGGACAGCCGCTCAGTCGATCGGCGGCCGACCGCCTCGCCCGTGACATCGCCGAGGCGCGCAACGACCCGTCCCGCCAGTTCGGTCGCTACCTGATCCTCTCGGAGCTCGGCAAGGGCGCCATGGGCGTCGTCGCCCGCGCCTGGGACACCCGCCTCGAACGCGTCGTCGCGATCAAGGTCATCCGCAAGCTCCAGATGGGCGGGTCGTGGACGCTTTTGGATCGGGACACTCTGCTTGCAGCGACCGAATGTTCGAGTTTATTCCCAAATGGAGAAGTCCATTTTGAAGAGGATAAAAAGAGACCCCCCAACCGTGCCTATCTGAAACTTTGGGAAGCTTTGACCACTGTACAGGAAGTCCCCGGAAACGGACAATTCTGCATCGACGCCGGGTCCAGTCCGGGAGGGTGGACCTGGG
Organism: Alatinidae sp. Z8VKAUB7J3; assembly: GCA_010016025.2. NCBI lineage: Eukaryota > Metazoa > Cnidaria > Cubozoa > Carybdeida > Alatinidae > Alatinidae sp. Z8VKAUB7J3. The sequence goes on along the minus strand of JAAAKM020721499.1, from coordinate 171,916,997 downwards.
TTTTGCAACAATTGGGGGCTGAGATTTTGAGTATCGACAGAACTTAATTCATTGAAAGAATTGATTAGAAATAATATGCATTAGAATCAACCTTTTATAAGAGCATAAAACTTAAATTACCCATTTGCGTGTTGGTTGAGGTAAGTCATAAATCAAAAAGCGGTGAAATACAAAAAGTTCTTTTCCGCGTAAGCTTGTATTTAGTGTCACATTGAGTAGGTTATTCATATATCTCTATTTCGCTAAAGTAAGATGTTCGCACAAAGCCGTGTACGGTAAACACGGCCGAATTTATGATGGTTACGAACATACTTTTAGAACCCTGTCGACTAAAGAAATTACTACCCCTCTTTTCACAGAAGGAGGGTGATTTGACGAGAAATTTAAATACCGATTATTATGGGTTGGCTTTCTATATATAGAAAGCTCAAGGCTTGGAGTATTTTTTATAATTGAAACATTCAAGAAGGGGAGCTTCCCTGAATCTTCCAGTTCTATTGTGAATTGAAGATTCGAATCAAAAGAATTTAAATGTGCCAAAAAATCTTTTAGAGAGTCCTGGCGCGGCGCTGACCTACTGCGCGGCGGTGCGGTTGCCGGCGTGGTCGCGAGCGAAGCCGGCGAAACCGTCGATGGCGCGCGCCAGGCCGGCATCGTCGATGTCCTTGTGCAGCACCAGCCTGAACGCGTCGTAGTGGCTGCCGATCTCCACCCCCAGGGCGCGCATGTGCGCCGCCAGCGCCTCGCCGGCGCCGTCCGGCAGTGACATGAACACCATGTTGGTCGGCGTCGACTGGTTGGTCTTCTCCGGCGCCGGGTCGATGGGTTGCGACATCTGCTACACCAACCATGCCGAGGCCGACCAGGACGACATGGACATGCTGCTGACCCTGCTCGGCGCAGCCGGCATCAACTTCATCATGGGCATTCCCGGCTCCGACGACGTGATGCTCAACTACCAGACCACCTCGTTCCACGACGCGCTCTACGCGCGCAAGGTCCTCGGCCTGCACGCCGCGCCGGAGTTCGAGGCGTGGCTGGCACGCATGGGCATCTTCCAGCAACAGGGCGGACAGCTGATTCAATTTATTCTTGCAAGCTATTCGTTTTCTAGACACAATCTTGTATATTCAGGGATGAACAAAGTTCCAAAGTTGCCAATAGCACAATTAAACAGAATTCCAATAGCTGCTGACACTTTAGCAGCCACTGCCAAATAGTATTACTACTTAGCTACCCCATTCGTTCTATTGTAGGGTATATTATAAATGAATGTTGGAGTGGAGATAAGTATTATATTGACCAATAATTTGTGATTTCTTTATATTACATAGAAACCATTGTTTGCCAATATCCCCAGAACTTAGTTAATGCAAATGATCCCGAACAATGGCAGGAATGCCTAGACCATTTGGTGCAATAAAGCACAAACCTGGTGCATTTGTCTGTAATACTTCTCTTTGCTCGATAACAGCTAATCTCAAAAATATTCTTTAAAAACAGTCGCATAATTGCATTTTTAGCTCATTTTTTGTTTTGGCCCGATAGTTGCGAATAGCAATTGGCTACTTACTTTCTTATGGGAGTGCATTTGATAAAATCCGGAAGGGTGTCACACCTGGTACCCCCTGGATAAGGCCTTGCTGGAGACCATCGATCATGGTGTCAAATCGAAATAAAAATGCACAATTGGAATTGCCATTGTCGAAAAACTCATGCAGAAAACTTACAACCTCCCAACTTCGGCATCAGTTTTTCATCAGTACTTCAACTTAAGTCAATTGGAAAAAGTCAATTTTTCCTGAATACCACCGATTTTGCCGTCTTTTTGTCTACTTGTTATTGAAAGAAAGTATTGAATGAAAATTTGCAGAATGAATGTTTCGGACGAGTCATTGGCAGTGAATAATGTTTAATTGAGTGGATGGTTGAGAGCATATGTGATATTAAATAGTTATGTAAAATTCTTCGGTTAGGGACTAAACATAGAGAATCGCGTTTGAGGGAATACCTTGTTATCGTTCTTAGGAATCGAATTTATTATGGTTGGTATTTGTCGGTTAAATTTTGGACTTTGGTGTTTTTTTGGAGGGGGGTGGGGGTAACATCATTTAAAGTACAACAAAAACTGTATAAATGTAAAAGAAAGGATTAAAATACTGCAGAGCCATTGCTGTGCAGCAATGGGTAGCAAGATTAAAATCCTGCAGAGCCATTGTTGTGCAGCAAATAGGTGCAGCAATAGCAACAGCCATTGCAGAGCGACATAGAACGTCGCGGCTTAGTTGCCATGGCTTTGAAGGGACAAGTAGCAAGCCTGACAACCAGCCTAGCTGCAATGCGGATTGATCCCTTAGCTCTGCACCGCCAAGCCCTATCCACAGCAACGCAGGTTCTCAAAGACAGTCTCTGTTATTAATTGTCTTACATCCCGGTAGAAAAGAAAAGATATATATTCTTTTCAAATTAAAACATGATTGACTAATAAAGATTTAAAAAGGCATAGATTACTTCGAAGACCACACTGCCTTTCCATAACGGAAGTATAACAGTTCAAAATAAGGATGAAACCTTTTAATTGACAGCTACTTTTACTGCTGATGATGAACACGGTATATGTGTTCGAAATATCCGTATCTACTCTTCCAAACAAAGTACGATAAAAAAAAAAAACTTAAAGATAGCGCAACAACTAAAAAACTGGATAAACAATGTCAATGGCAAACCCATTCCTTAGTAAAAAAAAAGCGGTGAAATGTCGGAAAGTTAAAAAAGTAATAACTCAAGCAAAACTAAAAAAGAGTGAGATAAAATTAGCGTTGAAAAGGTTTAAAAGAGAACATACAAACAAACGGGAAAGAACAAACAGATAACACAAACATAAAATTTAGGCTGTTGTAATTATGGACACTGATGATTATGATCATAAAATGAATACAATTGTTTCTGATACCATTACTTACAAAAAACTGGATTTTGATCCTACTGATACATGTGTAAAGTCGATATGAAAGGAATTGGAGTCTCTAAAAAACAATTTACACATTACCCTACAATTTTATAATAAATTTTATCCAAGAAGTTGTTCTGCACCCAAGATCTATGGTCTACCCGAAATTCATAAGACGAGAGTCCCCATCCGTTCCATTGTGTATTTGTAACTTACGAACGGGTGATCGGATATCAATGAAATTTGATATTTAGATGGAGATCGTGTCTCAGAGCTCTTATTTTAAATTCCGACCGGATCTGCTGACATTGGGGGCAGTTTGGAGGGGGAAACGTAAAATCTTGGAAAACACCTAGAGCGGAGGGATCGGGATGAAACTTGTTGGTAAAAACAAGCACAAGTACTACATACATGATTGACATAACCGGAACGGATCCGCTCTCTTTGGGGCAGTTGGGGGCGCCCACGATTTGAGTGGGAGGATGTTCGCCGACATTGTCGCCCGAGACCCACCTCCCCCACAACCTCGCGCCGGTTTTTCGCATCCACTGCGTAGACCCGTTCAGATTGAAATCGTCAGCGACACTCGGAGAACCGGCGTCGTCTGTTGAATTTGGAAGCTCAACCCGTTTCCTCTGGCGCCGAACACCGTTATCGCAACGAGAGAGGGTTCGAGAATGCAATCGCATGTTTTCGCTTACTTTGCCCCCGGCTGGCTGCTTGTTTGATTTTCTCAAACATTAAAGCAGAGAGTCAACAATATTTGGCAGATTTTTTACTAGTCTTCGATTCCAGTATCAAATAGGAAGATAAAGTAGAAATTAAAAATAAGACTGAAAAATTGTTTGTTATCCATTTACACAAAAGCTAATAAAGATATCAAAAGAAATGGCATTGGGCCTACATAAAAAAAAAACGGTTTTTCGACTGAAAGCTGAGGAACGTTAAATCCTAAAACGAACAAAATTACTACATAGGCGTTCAAATGAGCTCTCTCCCAATGTTCTAGGAACATTGGTTCAACATGATCACCCCCGGGAAAAAACAAACAAACAAATAAAAACGCATCCGTGGTCGTTTTTCTGACAAAAAAATTCAAAATTCCGTATTTTTGCAGATAGGAGCTTGAAGCCTCTACAGTCTCACTTTAAGTAAATTACGTTACGGAATGGCAATGAAAGAAAGCTTTAAAGCTTGAAAAATCTTTGCTTCGCTCCCTTGAGAATATGAAAATACGAGGGCGGTTCACCAATCCCTCTCCCCCTTTTAATGCACCTATGCCTCTAATATATCCCCTTCTAATACCCCTATCTATATAGTTGTATAGACTAGCTGCATAATTGTAGCATCTTCCGACATTCAAGTTCCTAAGAGAACAAGAAGAGCTAGAAAGTTAAAACACTTAAACTGTGTCTTATTTTCTAGCACCTGTATATATATGTTTTTTTTTTTTTTTAATCCCTTTACCTTTTTTGTTTCGTTTGCTGTATAGTTACAGCCCAGTCACAGAAATATATTTGCATATCTTGAAAACCTTATAAATTGGGATTGAGCAAAGTTGTGAAGCTGAAAACAATTCTGTTGTACTTCATTCAAGCAAAAGATCTATTTTGCAATTCACTTTTATAACACACATATTTTTAAAGGTCATCAAATGTCAGAACCCTCTAGAAGGAGAGGGAGTGGAGGTAGGTACTTCAAAATACCTTCCTGGGACATACTTTAGCCTTTAGACCCATCCCTGAAAGTTTCATGGGAGACCGTGGACGTCGGTGACCAGAGCGTCAACGTCGATCTGACCGCGCCGGACCAGGACGATGTGTCCGCCGACGCGCTCGACATTGCCGCCGGACTCATCGCCGGCCTCGAGAACGTGGACGGGACGGCACGTCGCGGCATGCTGGCCGAGGTGGACGATCGCACCAGCGAGGTGACCGAGTACATCCTGCAGCAGCAGGAGGCCTACGGCGATGACCTCCCTGACGTCCTCGTCGATGTGTCGGGCGACGCCGCGTTTCCCCCTCCCTCCCATGCTTCTTTTTTCCGAAGCCATCCGATCAAAATTTTCAGATAGCCATTTTGATCAGCATAGTTGAAAGGTCTAGTATCATGCCTCTGGGGATGACACAACCGTTAAAGTCCCTGAAGAAAAGGGTTGTAAGATATTAAATTTGTCTCGTGTTTACATATAGCATTTGATATTAGGAAGTAAACAGACATTTTTGGGGGAGTGAATTTTCTGGGGGGATTACCAAGAGAAGAATTTTTCGTGGGATAATTTTTATTAAGATGCGATAAATTTTTAAAGGCAAACAAACAGGTCAATGAGTTACGAAGTTTGTTTTTCACAGACAGACACATAACAAGGATTTTTTCTTGGTGGGTAGAGACAATATGGTGGTGGTGCTCCGCTGAGAAGTCCAAGAAAATATACAGTTTTGATTTTAAACTTACATCCAATATTCTTCTCATTTTTTCAAGCAGAAGCTTGCATAATGATCTGTAGCCCATATGACTGCGTTAAGGAGGCTCAGGACTCGGGGTACGTTCCGTCGAAATTGTTGGCGTACATTTGCACGTCAGCGTAAAACTTCTGGAAAGTGTCAGGGCTCGCCGGATCGCCGCCAAAAAAGACCGAGGCCTCGACATTGCGCAGCTCGGTTTCGACGCCTATCTCCGACCACCACTGCTTGATCAGCGCCTGGAAATCCTGACGAACGGCATTGGTTGAGGTCTGGAACAGAAGCGAAAGTCGGACGTCCCCTTTGGTTCGGATACCGTCGGCACCGGGCCCACCCCACCCCTAATATTCAAATATATAGCCCAAATTTGTTTCTAACTATTACAGATTCGCGATTTCAAATATCCGATCAACAAATACGGAAATAATTGCAATTCTATATTATAAATACAAGAACATTTGGGCCGGAAAATTCCACAACGGTGAGTTTGAGGTAGTTTTGCAAGAGAGAAAATATGTTAAAAAGTCAAAACGCATCTATTAACAATAGTTTCATGACCCAAAACAATTGTTCAGGTAATATCAACATTCCTTTTTCAAAAACCATGCTCATAGTCTTCAGTAGCTTATTCCAAACCCCAGAGCCACCATATTTAAGAAACTCATTTATCACACTATCAGCATCTGGAGCCTTATTATTTTTTAATCCTTTAGTACTGTTGCTAATTCTTCCTCACTAAACAAGGCTAAACAAGGCGACATTTACTCTTGTCACCTTTCTTATACGGTGGTTTAATTAAGGTTTTCCTAAAATCATTAGGTACTTCTGCTTTTTCAAAAACCATGCTGTTTAAAAGGTACTTGTGTATTGTTCAGAACACAGTCAGTAAGTGAAGTTAGGTTCTTTCGTGAAACAAACTACGATGCAGGTATATTTTATGAGAAAAACCGGTTTCATAGCCACAAAGACAAAACTGAATTTGTTTGCTACGCATAGTGATAGAAGATAGTGTCTGAATATGGATTTTGAAAGGAAGATTTGGGATTTGCCAAAGACTGAAAAAGAGCAATTATATTTTTACAGGATAAGGGGTTGTTGCCCACAACACGCTAAAGTATTTTTAGTAATTTCAACTATTTATTCTAAGGCCATTGTGATTCAGAGGTCAATCATAAATCTAAGCTTTAGTGTAAAGAGCGAGGTATCAACAAGGGTTGAACCCCCTCATATGCGCAATAAAAACATATAAATATAAAAGTTCGTCACGTAAGTTAATTCGTAAGTTATGTATATTATTTACCAATGAAAACGTTTGTAAAAAATTAAAAGTTCTAGTTGCTTTTTTAAGTGATCAAAAACTTGGAGATAGAAAGTTTAGCGCTCGATATCCTGAATTTGCTTTTAGAAGCAGGTTTATTGTGCTCGCCACGCGGCCTTCTTCATGCGCCTTAAATCTTAATTTTTTACACAACGGCAAGAAACTGCCTGTTGGAAGTCTTCTGAGCTACTCCACTTTGATACATTTTTCAAAAACTCTGCATCAAACACTAATATGCCCTGACCTGGCGACGAACTCAAATACCATCCCATTGTACCTAAGCCCATAAATTCATTGCTAGGATCAGTGGTTCCGTTGCAAGGGAGTCCAGTTGCACGGAGGTTCAGTTGCACGGGGTTCAGTTACGCGGAGGTTCAGTTACGCGGAGGTTCAGTCAAACGGGGTTGAGTTGCACGCGAGTTCAGTTGCGAGGGTTCAGTTACACGAAGGTTCAATTCACCGGGGGTTCAGTTGCAATGTAATCCCTCGGTAAAGGTCTAGATTTGGAGCTATTGAGAGGGGAACATGCTACGAAATAGTTTGGTACTTATCGGTTATTTAATAGGTTGTTCCCCAATTCTGAAGCAAGGTTGTTTTGTTTACATTTGGGGCATTCAATCCAGGAATCTTCAGGTTTTGGAACCTTTTTCCCAAATTTTAATTTATCTAGAAACCAGGACATATATTTTTTATCCAGTTAATATTAATGAAAAATATAATTGGGTAAATTAAAAAAAAATAAGAAGAATTGAAGAAATAAAAAGTTTAAGGTTTTTCTTTATGCTCAATCGATTCGTCTTCTTTTTGAGTTACCCAATAGTTTTAATATTAATATATATAATATACTAATATATAATATATTAATAAATTTAATATGATATAAAAAATAAAATAATATATAAAAAATTATAATATAATTTTACCATTATTGAATTAGTAATTGTGCAGTAACAGTTATTGGCTACGGTCAATCGCATAGCCTCAAGATGTCTATGCGCCTAAAAATATTCATCGAAATTTTATTTTCAGCTAGTTCCTTAGGCTATCAAACACCAAGAAAAAAAACAGCGTATACTCTGTGAAAAGCCGACTAACATGCATGACGTCAGTCAACACACAAACAACTTATTTTCATATATATAGATTATTAATGTTATTTATTGATTAGCAATTGACCATATTTTGCGATTTCCTTACAATCCCATTTTGATCGTTACTTGAAAGAAGAAGAACGTATTAATGTGTACACATTCGAAAGTATTTTGAGAATGTAGGTGCTGAAACAACCTATTCTTGAGACAAAAAATAAATAAATAAATAAAATAAATTCGAATTTAGACTGGGAGACTTTTCGCATTAAAAATTAAACTCTTGGTTTTTCTGATCTTTTTTCAAGATATATACGGTTTTAGCTATATGTAGCTGTATGAGCTATGTGTTTAGCTCATTCTTGTTGAATTTTCACCCATGTTCCTTTTTTTTAATTTGGCGCCCGCTACTCACAGGCTCAGTATAACTGTATTTGGAGACTTTTCGCATTAAAAATTAAACTCTTGGTTTTTCTGATCTTTTTTCAAGATATATACGGTTTTAGCTATATGTTACCAAAGTCAACGGATCAAAATTCTGAGATAGCCATTTTATTCAGCGTAGTCTAAAAACCTTATAAACATGTCTTTGAGGACGACTTACTCCCCCACAGTCCCCATTGGAGGGGCAACAAGTTACAAACTTTCAGTGTTTTAACGCCACTGCGGTTCTCCGCCACCATATATACGGTGGCGTATACATACAATACCATACATACAAACATACGGTGGCGGAAAACCTCGGTGTCGTTAAAACACCCACACCCGTTTTTAGAGAGAGAGGAGAGAGAGGACAGAGGAGAGAGAGAGAGGAGAGAGGAGAGAGAAGAGAGAGAGAAGAGAGAGAGAGAGGGAGAGAGAAAGAGAATTTATTTACAAAAACACAAAAAAATAAAAAAAATAAAATTTGCCAAAAAGCCTTATGGCTTGTGAGGCCATTCTTGAAACTACAAAAGAAATTAATTATCAATGGATTCCCCTAAAAAGCCAAAAAAAATAATCAAGCAAGAAAAGTCACCACTTGAGACCCTTTAGAATGAGCCCTCTCGCAAAATTCTAGGACCCCTCAGTCGATACGATCCCCCCTGGGGAAAAAAACAACAAAAAAACAAACAAATAACGCGCATCCGTGATGTCTTCTGGCAAAAAATGCAAAATTCCACATTTTTGTAGATAGGAGCTCGAAACTTCTACAATTAGGTTCTCTGATACGCTGAATCTGATGGTGTGATTTGCGTTATTTTATGACTTTTTGGGGGTCTTTCCCCCTATTTTCTGAAATGACACAAACAACATCATCTGGCGTTTTCTTGTATACTTTTTATCAAGCTGGAATTGTGGGTGGTGCATTTTTTGCAATGAATCGTTTAACTAAAAATCAAAACATGATTGAAGATTTTACAAATGGTTATTGATTATTTCCACTTTTCTGGATCTACGTAAATTCCTGATATGTCATTATTGATTCGTTCTCTATATTTTGCACATTCTTCGTCTACAAAATCATTCATTTTCCATTCATCAAAATGAGCTGAACTGTCTCTTGATACCATTCCACCTTTCGCGCGAAATCATCGATGGATCCTCGACCCGGCACGCGGAACAAGTTCCTGGCGCGCCGGTCAAGGATGACAATGGTGTTAGTGCCGGGGCGGCAAGCCCAAGTGCTGATGCTGATGCAGAACTGACGCCCTGTGCTCTACCTCTCGCGGGCAGCCTTCAGCGCCGGGTAGAGCGCGTTGTAGGCCGCGTAAGGCGCCTCGTAGGCTGCCATCAACGCCGCGTCGGGTTCTTCGGGCGGGCCCAGCGAAAAATTACCATTTTTGGAGAAAATAATGACGTCATCACAAAATCACGTGATAACATTTCATTTTTTAAAAAAATTTTAAAGTTCTTATATCAACCTACATGTGTGCTTAGTTTTGTGATCCAAAACGTCTTCAAACAAATTTTAGGCAGGGGGGTAACTTTACCCCCCTCATCAGACCTTTGTGGGAATAGGGTTAAGTATGTGCCCCTTGCATTTGTAGGTGAAATTTAGGCAAAGGAAAGTTTTTCACTGATATTTCCAAAGTTACCAAGCACTTTGCTAGCGGTTTGGTCCTTAGGTCCCACTCTTGCATTGAAGTCTCCAGCTACAATCAAGTAGTCTCGTGTGGCTGTAGCTGCATTCACGGTCTCTAGTTCCATGTAAAAATCGTTTTTCGTTTCGCCTAGTGCGTCACGTGTAGAAGCATAGGCTGACAGTAGAGATATGTCAGCTCGGTTGCCCTTGAATCTAATTTTGGCTAGGCAGAGGGAAATTGATTCCCCTTCTAGAAGAGCATACATGTCATTATAAAAATCTTAAATGACCTAAAACAGATATTTTCAGCCACAATCAAAATATGTCTACCATTACAAAAATTTTATATGGTGCTATTTATCGTGTTTGTTACTTTCAAGATTATCAAAACCTTATAAAATATGATCTGAGCTTGATGGATATTATCTAACATGTTATATTACAGCATACATGTCTTACATGATATTACTTAGCCTTGTCTTGCATTATCAAAGTGTTGCCAGATATTATGAGCATCCTCCCTATAGGACAACAATTGTGGCAGGACGTAAGATCCAAAACTATGGATAAAGGTCAATGCAAAGGGCTGCCTTGACCCTGTCGGAAAACCTGAAAAACTGGTGACCTTGCAGTCAAAGCAGTGGTAGTATACTCGTAGTACCATTTTGTTAGTTTTAAATCTTCCTCATCATTCCCTGAAAGCTATAACTGAATACCTTAAACCACTCCCTGGATTGACCCTTTTAATGATCTGCACGGACATAGTATTTTTTTTATTTTTATGAGGTATCCTGCCAATTACTAATCAAATCCGCATTCCACGACAACTTCTACTGCTAGTTCCCTCGCCTGTGCTTTGGAGGAGTTCCAGCGTTTTTTTCGAAATAATTTATTACATTAATCGAAGTAGTTTTAGGAAAGAACTTCATCTTGACAATTTGAAATTTGAATTCCATTGTGCTATATTCAAAAGAAAACAAAAATAGTATTTTCAGTTAAATCTTTGCAAAAATAATTAAAACCACCAGAATATACATACTAAATACGCAAATCATATGAGTAACAAAACATCACATTTGTTTACTATTTTTAAAAAGTTAATTTTCTTAGGATCTGTATTTTCAGAACAGGACAATAAACATAGATAAACAATAGTATGAGTAGGGATATTAAACAAGAATTTAGAGATCTTTGGCAAAATTATGGAATGATATTACAAAAATCAATTGAGCAAGTGAAATGGTGGATGTTGCGACGGCCGACTCGAACTTTACGACTGGAGACTACAACTCAGTCTAAAAATGAAAGAAGTAACAAATGTCCAAGTTGGAGCTCTGTCACAAAGAATAGTGATTTCTCGGTATCTTTCAATCAAAGGATGAACTGGTAGATATACTATGCTTGTGAAGATACTAATTGGGGAAAACAGGAGTCAAAGGGTAGTGATCATACGAGAAAAATGATTGAGGTTAGTCAAGGTGGACATGATAACAGCTTAATACAACCAACTTTCGTCACTGATAGCCAATGAAAATCATTCTCTTTGAAAGAGAATAAAGGGTGCTAGTATAAAGATGGATATCTACCAACACTCCGGAAAGCTGCATCCACTTTAGAGTTTTGTTAAGATTTACTGAAAATACTTTTGTTTTCTTGTTGAAAAGCAGCACATCAATAAGGGTGCTAGTATAAAGATGGATATCTACCACCACTCCGGAAAGCTGCATCCACTTTAGAGTTTTGTTAAGATATACTGAAAATATCTTTGCTTTCTTGTTGAAAATCAGCACATCAATAAGGGTGCTAGTATAGACAGGCGTAATTTAAAACGATCAGAAATTGAATAAAAAAAGTTTTTCAACTGAAAGTAAGGAATAACATAAAAACGAGCGGAAATTACTACTTATTTGAAGGGGCTGCCCCCTCCTCAACCCCTCTTTCTTTACGCTAAAGTTTAAATTTTGTCCCAATTCTTCAACAATGACTCCTGAAACACAGGAGCCGTTTAATTAGAACAATAAGTAACTTTTTTTAAAGTGCTGACAACTGTAGTGTGAAGAGCGAGGTGTTGAGGTACCCCCCCCCAATTCTCCAAAATAAAGCGGATCCATTCCAATTGTGTCAATCACGTATCTAAGACTTCTGCTAATTTTTTCCACCAAGTTTCATCCCGATCCCTCCACTCTAAGCGTTTTCCATGATTTTAGGTTCCCCCCCAAACTCCCCTCATTGTCACCAGATCCGGTCAGGATTTAAAATAAGAAAAGATTTCAGTGAACACTGAACAGCACAAAAAGTTCAGTGAACAACAATCATCAAGCAACGAGTTCCATCAAAAGTTTTGAGACTTATAAAATTTGTCAAATTTTTGAAAAGGGGGAAGCACCCCAAAATTATCATATAGAATTAATGAGAACAGTCTGATTCAGCATATCAGAGGGTCTTACTGTAGAGGTTTCAAGTTCCTGTATATAAAATGCTGAATTTTGAATTTTTTGCCATAAGCAAGATCAAGGATGCGTGTTTTTTGTGTTTTTTTTCACGGGTGATCGTACCGAACTACTGATCCTAAAAGGTCGGAAGAGGGCTCATATAGTCATTTTAGTATACTAGGTCTCATTATTATGGGAGACTCGTAGCACAAAAGTTGTGAACTGTTCAATATACTTTGGCTTATATTCAAGCTTGCAGTAAGTAAAAATGGAGAAATTATTAAATAAAATCTAAAGAAGCTTACAGTCCAATCCGGATGAACGAGAATTCCAGTTAATTCTAATACAACAGTGTACGGCGGCTGAAAATAAGGTTCTGTGAGAGGATTAGGAAGCAGTCGCTCATCTGATGGGTCTTTCCGCCGCCGGATGCAAGGGTGCGCGCCTACGCCACCCAGTCCACCCACAAGACCCTGACCTCGCTGCGCCAGGGCTCGATGATCCATGTCAACGACCAGGACTTCAAGGGCGAGGTCGAGCAGTCCTTCCACGAAGCCTACATGACCCACACCTCGACCTCGCCGAACTATCAGATCATCGCCTCGCTCGACGTCGGTCGGCGGCGGGTGGAGCTGGAAGGGTTCGTGTTCGTGCAGAAGCCGATCGAGACCGCGATGTTCAAGATTCAACAAAAGCAACTTCTTATATGTTTTCAAAATTAAGAAAATGGTGAATAACAAGAAATGGTGCCATCTATCTCAAAATTAGTTGGCACAAACCGTTTACATATTCTTCTGGTATTTATATAGGACTTATATAAGAGTTGACTTGTAAAATTGGTTTAGCTTTCTGTCTGATAAGCAGAAACCTCAATCAATATTCATGAGAAGACACATCCAGGCTGCTATTGAAATGTTCTTGACAACTACTTTTTAACAAAAATAGTAACTTATATCATTCTTTAAGGTATACTAATCAAATTTACCTAATACCTCCCCCTAATAGACAGGCAATAAGTATACTCACTAAATTTTCCATAGACTAGTCTTGACCAACTTTTTCCAAGTTTAGGCTTAAGCTTAAAGGGCATGCCCACATATTAGGCAGATTGCTAGCTATTTGTGCATTTGGTAATGCTGGAGAGTCATGTCTCTTCTGAACAAAATGCTGATAAAAGTAGCATCATTAGATTTATTCTATGATGGTAAAAGGTAAAGTTAGGTTTGATTATGTTAGTTTTGGTTAGGTTAAATTTGGTTATAAATATCAGAAATGAGTAAAAAAAAAAACCTAAGCTCACCTAACCAAACTTCACCTGTTCTATCCTAACTTGGCATAAATCAAATCGTGTATTAAATTGGAAAAGATGACTGGCAAGGCTGACTAAATCCAAGGAGAAAAAAGGTATTTCTGGCATTCACTGGTGAACGTCGATATTCACCAATTTACGAACATAACTTTACACCACTACTGACATTTGGAGCACACATCACAAAAGTTACACAGGTATCAAATCGTCATTTCCAAAGGCCAAAGCATATGGAATGAAAAAAATCATAAAACAAAAGCTGCTGATAAGTTTTTGGAAATTACTGGAAGGTACCAAGTCATATCAAGTGCTACTCGCTAGTACTCTTTCAATGATGCAGTAAAGCATGTTGTACACATGTCTAATGCAGGAGAGTTATCCAGTGCTAAAATGAAAACTTCCAAATAAGGACCACCGCCACAATTTTCCGACATTGGAGCAATGTTTGAATGCCGCACTTTGATTTAAAATACAGCCTCGTTATGACAATCTAATAGTAGATTTTGTAGATCACACTAAAGGCTACAATTTGATACCAAGCTTTGTGTACAGTGTCGTACAAGATTTTGGAGAAATATTTGTTTGAAAGTTGGACAATTTTCATCAGATGATGCCTGAGAATTTGTTCAAAATTGGAATGGCGTTCAAGTTTGGTTACATGGATGTAACTTGTAGAGCTTAGATAAAAGATCGGTGTAAGCAAAAGAAAAGTAAGAGCTGTCACCCACTTTCCTGAAAATGTTAGAAAAACCATTTAACATCTTTCGCTTTGTGCTGGAGACGCAGCTAATCAATTTTAATGAACTGAGATGATCAGAAAGCGTGATCTCTTTTTTTTTATTAAATGGAGCAGAATTTCCCATTTTAAAATTCAGTAAAGGGCAGTTTCAAAAATTGTGCTAGTATACCTGTTAGGGAAACTCTGTTTATTTAATTCCTATTCGCTTTGGATTTTATTTCATCTTTAGTAGTAATTTTTGGACGTTTTGAGCCTAAATTTTTATTAGAATTTATTTCTACTGATTTTAAGTTTTACATGGCTCTTTAATTTTATTGGAAAACATGATATTTTTTTCAACAGTAAAGTTTCAAAGTACAACACCCCCCTCGATAATCCCTGAAAGTAGTCACAAATTGATTTAGTAGCAATTGGAAGCAGTCCTAATCTTAGTTGCAAGTTCTTCTATCACAAAGATTCAAATAAAGGGGGAAAGAATATAACCCTGCTTAACTCCTGATTTAATACAAAATCAGCTGCTAACCTCATTTCCTACCTTAGCCGCAGCAGTATCATTCTCTTAAATAGCACAAATCACTTTCATGTATTTGTTTGGTATACCATATAATGATAAAACTTTTGCTAAATCTCTTCTTTCAATAAAACCAAACGCTTGCTCATAATCTATAAAACTGAGGAACAAAGGTGTTTGACAACGCAGGCTTACAGTACAAGACTGGTGTTTTGTGTGTAGTATTTTGGAGTTATGTCTATTTGGAGTATTTTTTAAGTACGTGACTTGTGTTTTGTAAGCAGTTTTTTGGAGAATTGACTATTTGAAGTGTTTTGGAGTATGAGACTTGTGTTTTCTAAGCATTATTTTGGAGTATTGTCTATTTGGAGTACAAGACCGGTGTTTTGTAAGTAGTATTTTTGGGTATTGTCTAATTGGAGTATTTTGGACTTCAAGACTGGATTTTAAGGAGGAATTTTTCATGGGGGAAAAGAATTTCAATTGGGGGCGCAGGACTTTCTAGCATTATTTAGAAAAATAATGAAAAAATAAGTGTGAAAAGTCTTTTCAACTGAAAGTAAGAAGTAGTATTAAAACTTAAAATGAACAGAAATTATTACGTATATGGAGGTTTCACCTCCTCGTAATACCTCTTTCTTTACGCTAAAGTATTTGTAGTAATTTCAACTATTTATTCTACGGCATTTGGTCATTCTTAAGGAACTGGGAGGGGCCTAGGTGCCCTCCAATTTTTTGGTCACTTAAAAAGGGCACTAGAACTTTTTATTTCCGTTACAATGAGCCGTTTCCAGAAATTCTAAGACCACTGAGTCGATACGATCACCCGTGGGAAAAAAAACAAAAAAACAAATAAAATGCGAAATTCCACATTTTTGTAGATAGGAGCTTGAAATTTCTGCAATAAGGTTCTCTGATACGCTGAATCTGATGGTGTAATCCTTGTTAAGATCTCAGGACTTTTAGGGTGATTTTATATTTATATATGATCTTTTCAACTGCATCGCCCATTAAGTTGCCTTAAGTGAAAAAAATTGAGTCAGATTAAAAATGATATCAGCATCCAACAATATGAACTCCACTAAATGATCGTTCATATTCATCTGTAGCTCAACAACAGCAACAAACAAGTCTTCTAAGTTCTAGTCTTGTTGCAGATGTTAGTAAAGGAAAGAATAAATAAAATAAAAATAAAAACACGCCAATTTTTACCTGTGGAGCTAATTTTTTAATTTATATATTAACTTTAATTAATTATATGAATTCACTTTAATTATATTAAGATTTCTATGGTCATGAGGGACAATGAAGCTAACTATTGTTGTTGCTGTTAGCCATGATATCTGCGAAAGAACAGTATGATTGCGCGTACCAGAAAAAATGAAATGGCAGAATGCGAGGCAACCACTGGCTGTGTTTACAATGTGGGATAAAAGGTTGGGGGGGGGGGGGCTTTTCTTGAAGGTTGGGGAGCCTGACCTTGCAGGTCGTCATTTGTGTCCCGATGTCCCGGTCTGTAATTTCGTCAGTCGACAAACATGATGTCAGTCGACAGACAAACATGACGTCACTCGAAAGACACACAGACAACTTATTTTTATATATATAGATATAGATAGATATATGTTTTTAACTAAGTAAAACTTGCAAATATACAACATTCTTCGCTGTCCCATTGTCTGTGCATATACAAATGCAAGCCCTCTTTTTACAAACAAACATGCATACATACAACTTCTTTTTATCATTTAGGACTAGTGGGTTGATACGATAACCCCTGGGGAAAAAAAAACAAAAAAAAACAACAAATAAATAAACACGCATCCGTGATCTGTCATGTGGCAAAAAATGCAAAATTCCACTTTTTTGTAGATAAGAGCTTGAAACTTCAATAGTAGCATTCTCTGATACGCTGAATTTGATAATGTAATTTTCATTAAAATTCTATCACTTCAAAGGGTGTTTTCTCCTATTTTCTAAAATAAGGCAAATTTTCTCAGGCTCACAACGGCTTTCAAGCGCTCGGCAATTTCGTCCATGGCCTGCTGGAAGGAAATCTCTTCCCACTTGTCCTCACCGCGTTCGCCGACGCGTTTCAGCGGCTTACGCAGCCGCTCGGCGTGATTGTGTATCTGCGGCGCCGCCACGCCCTTCATGCAGACGTTTTTCGCCAGCATCGGGTTGTCGTGGGCCACCACCCGCGTGACCTTACCGTCCACCGCTTCGGAGCGAAGATGACAGCCGATGTCGCAGATGGTGCATAGGTATGTTTTGCTTTAGAAAAGCCAAAATGTCAATATTAAGGTATTTTCCACATGCAGGGGGATAATTTTACCCACTTTCTGTAGTTGTGCCTGTATAGAACATGGTAAAGAAACAAAACAATTATTAGGTGCAATGGTAAAGAGTATACAAATCTTGTGATTTCTAGTTAATAATCTAGTGATTTACGTGCTGATTTAGTGATTTTTTTCAAGAATCTAGTGATTTTTTTACCGGTTGGCAACCCTGTCTTGGTCTTAAAAATAAGAAAGAAAAGGAATATTTTTTTTCTTTTATTGAACAAAACGTGACTAACAGTCATCTTAGCCAGAGTTGCAATATCCCAGTAGCCTACATTTGCTTTCTAAAAAAAGGGGAAATCAATCAAAATGTCAACAAAAGGTTTTCAGTTTCTGTATTGAATCTCCCTTGGGATATTCCACCCAAGATTGAATTAAGGAGCGGGGGAAGAGTAATCTAGGACGTCGTTATAAGTAAAAGAAAACACGCAAAAGGTCAACGACATTTTTTTTTTTCATTAGGTAGTTTGTTTCCTAAGCGCATTTTAAGTTTTGGTTACTATGGGCTGCTGTTCGGCCTTTACTAGGTTGCAGCTACCGTTGCAACCATGATTGCATTATATCAATAGATACAGAGCCATTAACTGGGCAAAGCAAAATATGCAGGCGAAAATTAAGCAAATATTTCGATAAGGACCTCCGCCAAGTCGTCTTCAGTGCTAAAAAAATATGAGAAAGAGGAAAAGAAAAACAACAACCATGTGGTTCTGGAACCACTCAAAGTTGTATATTAAAAGAAGGATTACTTATTGTTATATTTACTTATTCAAAATTTTACTTATTTTTACTATCTAATAGACAGGATAAAACTATTTGAACTGTATTGCCGACAGAGAAATCATAGTACTAAACACATATTTGCATTTTTTTTTTCTTTGATGTTTTTTAAGCTGACTTCTGAAGATAATATCTGTTTAATTGTATATTTAATTGTATACTGGAAGTTACCGATATTGCTGGACTTTGTTGATGATAATTGCTAATCGAATATTCCCTGTGTCCCCGTAGTCATTTATATATCCCCCCTGTGCCCCCTATTGATCCCTATCAATAAATAAATGAAACTCAAAACGAATAGAAATTACAATAAATAGCTCGGTCTAACTCAAAACGAACGAAAATTAACGGTTTTGAGCATTTTTTACCTACGAAGGCACGAAAATAAAAACGTGTCAAACATATTTTGTTTACAGTAAAGCCCAAACTGTGTTTTGTGCAGTTAAAACAACTTTTTCATATTTATTTTTTCATTTTCTTAAAATAATGCTAGAAAATCCTGCAACCCTTCACGGAAATTTTCTTCCCCCATGACAAATTTCGCTATGGAAAGTTCCCCAAACATACCCGCTCTTCTCAACCCCTCCCCCAACCTAAAAATCCCCCTGAAACGTCTGTTCACTTCCCAATAAACATTACCATATGTAAGCGCTGGTCAAAGTTTGTAACTTGTAGCCCCTCTCACAGGGACTGTGGGGAATGGGAAATTGTAAAAATGTTAAAAATTTTCCTTTAAAATGGTGTGAACTCAACTAAAAATGGCGTAAATTGATGGGAAGATCTAGGTGGGCTCTAGAACCCGTCTTCAAATTGTGAAAAGTATAAAAGTGAAACCAAATTGGATTTCCAAAGACTTGTTTTCATTTTGAATATAGGGATGGAAAACGTTTAAAATATGCAAAATGTGGTAAATTGATGTAAATTGATGTAAATTGAAACAAGTCTAAAAAAATGATGCTTTACACTAAAGCTTAAATTTTGTCCCAATTCTTTAAGAATTACCACTGATTCACAAAGGCCGAAGAAGAAATAGTTGAAATTACTAAAAATACTTCAGCGTAAAGAGTAGGTTATTAGGAGGAGATGAACCCCTGATATGCGGAATAATTTCTGCTGGTTTTGTTTTGATACTGCTACTAATTTTCAGTTGAAAAAACTTTTTCCTCTTTATCTTTTTATTGTTTTTTGTTTTAAATAATATTAAAACATCCTGCCCCGGGCGGCTGGCTGCGCTGATCGGGGTCCGCGACCACGCGTTCGATATTCGGCGCGGCCGCACCCCACGGATGATCGAGATCCAACCCACCGGTCGCGGCGAGCCAGTACTCGCGCTCGGTCAACAGGTGGTAGCCGAGGTGCGCCGCGGCGGCGCGAGCCTGGCGGAAAGTCAGACCGTAGACCGGCAGCGACAGCGATCCCGGCGGCGGCCCGGCGATCCAGTGCTCGGGCTGCATCTCCTGGCGCAACGCCGGGTCAGGGCACTTGGGTTTGGTTTGAAATCACAAATAAATATTTATTAACGATTGGTAATTATTATAACTAATTAGCATAATTATTATTGTAATCAATAATAAATTAGTGCTGTGTAAATAAAACAATTTAGAATCATAAATAATTAACCAAATATTCACATTAAATTAAATAGCTATTAAGCCTTTAGGCGGAAATTTTCAAACAGTTCGTGGTAACGAACTGTAGTAAGGAGCGAGCCGGCTCAATAGTAACCAAAACTCTACAATCGTTAATTTAAGTTATTTTTAAGATGCAGTTAGAATAGTTGTGCAGTGTATAGTCGTTCGAGAAGTCATGGTAGATCCTGGTTAAAACATTCGTGGTAAGATTAGTCAGTTGCAAGGGTATGGGTAGGGTATAAGTAGGAGTTGTCAAAGCAGTCCTGACATAAGCAGTAGCGGTAGCCAGGGTATAAATAGTTAAGGGAATTGTCGCAGGGGTGTATCAATATATAATTATACATTATAATCACTGCTGTGATATCAAAGAATCGATGCAAGAAATAAATGAAAAGATATTCCAATTAATAGTCATATGAAACATACTCAATGGAACTTATACCTAGATGAAAAATGAATCATAGCGCGACTGGAAAATCAAAATTTGATTGAGATAAAGTGAGAAAATAAATAAAAGGACCGTTGAGGAAGAGTACAACTATAGATGAACAATAAAAAAGGCGCGAATCGGAGGATGAATTCACTCCTATTATTACTGATTAATCAAAAAACTCTCGAAAAGTCTGGCTTTTAAATTGATTCAATTTCTGAATTTGGAAGTAAGTTAAGCACAGACAATGACCACTCAACTGCTGAACAGGGTGGTAGAGTCGAACCAGGTATGCTACCACAATAAGTGACTGCAAATTTAGTGAAAGCACTAGGAATTAATTTTTCCCCTTTTAATCTGAAAGGCTGATTAGGGCGTTTTTTGGAAATATGGTATTTAAATGTGTCGTACTGGCCAGATACCTTGCAGTACCCGCAATGAACAGGACACGAAGACAGCCGTGAAGCAACCGATCTAAGAGAACTCCCAGAGCTGCTCAACCAACAGTTTGCCACCGTCTTCACAGCCGAATCAGATGGCCAACTACCACAAGCGCCTATATCCAACACCACCAGTCAAATGACCGAAATAATCATAGAGAAGCTGCCATGATGCCAACAAATCTGCTGTAGCAGACAACCTCCATCCGAGGTTACTGAAAGAAGTTGCAAGCATCATCGGTGCACCTCATACAAACATCTCCCAGTCTGTAGTAGTGATTATAAGGAATCACAACAATTATAATCACTAAAATTATCCGTATACGAGACATTTAACTCTCCAAGAAAATTATGTCATGATTTACGGGTAATTTTGAGAGCAATTTTGGCGATTGTAATTGCTGTGATTGCTTATAATAATTACTAAAGAGTGACTCGAACTTCAAGAGTGACTTGAACCATTTTCAGGGAATTTTTTATTAAAACAACTGTCTTAAAACTTGTATCGGATGTATTTGGGGAAAAGAGGAACTTTTTAGTCATAAAATGAGCAATTAGTATTCTATTATTAGTACCTTCCCAGCCTAAACAAGACTTAGCAGCTTCCATATTCATCACAAGCCCTACTCCCTGCCTACATACCCCATAGAAGGAGTGGAGGTGGATACTTTAAAATACCTTCCCAGGATATACTTTAGCTTGTAGACCCATCCCTGAAAGTTTCATTTTCCTAACCTAGCCCCTTTCCAAGATAGCAAGAAGTCAATCAACTAGAATTTTACCAAAGCAAGGTATTTTCCATTACTTGACGGATGACAAAAATCTGGTCTATTGTTGAGCGATTCAATTGGAAGCCAACTTTATACCCAAGGATGATGTGACCGGTTAATGCTTTTATTCTGTCCAGTAGATCTTGCCCAACACTTTGGCAGGTTGGCTTCTCAGGCTGCTTGGACGGTAATTGTTATATTCGGCTTTGAACCCTTTCTTATGCATAGGAAATATGGTAGCGAAACACCATGTTTTCGGGAAATACTCCTTGTGCCCATCAATGAAGTCTCATCCTTTTGATTTTGGTATTTAATCAGGAATGTAGATACTATTGAAAAAGAGAGTAACACATCTGACTCAGACCTAAGATCACTATTTAATACAGATATTTCAAGAGGGCTTTATTCCATTTTATAATGTTTGTTATTTTCTATATTCTCAGTATATTGCTAAGCCAAAATTTTCTAGCCCATCATTAAAAGGCTTGTCAATTTATCTACACAATAGAAGTTCGCCCATTGGTCTAAAAATCCTGATACATTAATTATCAAAGCAAAACCGGAAAAACATTTAATTCTTTCGTTGTTCATTTAAACCAGGACGTCACAGTGAGGTCATGTGAACGATCGTTTTGAAAGCATCATAACCCAAAATAAAGCCAGATAAATTTTAGACACATTCTGAGGACATGCCTTGCCTCTAAAATATCATTTTAAACTTAAAAATGGATAAAATGTAAGTGCAAGGAGAATTTCTCCCCTCCCTCTCTCACCTATACAAATAGTGATCAAAAAAAATGGCCATGTTTCATAAAATGCTAATTGATAAATATCAAATTTGTTTCCCAGAAAAAAGGTTTAAAAGGTGCTCAGTGATAATCCCTTTATTAATCAAACAATAAAAACATTAATTAGAACCAAATTGAAGCTTTTAAAAATGGTAAACTCAATAAAGCCAATATACTAAGAAATCAATTAAAAGAGAAATTTGTAAATTGGCACAATTGTACTACAAAAATAAGATTAAAGAATTGTTCACTAATAAGCCAAAAAGAGCGTCAGCTTGCTTCCCGATGTAAATGGCGGGCTGGACTACGCTGCGGATTTACCCGATATCACCGGTGCGGTGGCGCCTAATGCGTTAGGCATATACGTCGATCGGTTCGATGATGGGCGGATCGATATCGACAATGGCGCCACCGATGCCGCCTGGGTGCACGATGATATACGAGCAACTGTGCTTGCCCTCGAAGCACCGCAGCATAGAGTGCTGCTTGTTGCTGCCGACCTTTACATGCTCGTGGCCAGTGATTAGACCCAGGCGTGTACTATGGAGAAAGGACCTAGATAAAAGAGGCAACCACAGGAAAAATAATCTAAGGTTTGGACATAAAGCTCACCAAATTAGTATCAACCAAAATCTTTCACACAGATCTGTCAAATATATCCAAAAAGCTTGAATATGCATATAATCCAAGTCTTACCTTAGTCCGAGCAGCAAAAGAAAAGACTTCAAAAACACATACAAAATTTAATTATATTCATTCAAACACCATGACCCCCCTGGATACTTACTTGTTATAACAAGCTTAAAAACATTTTTTTGAAATTTATTAATAAGAAGTTACGTAATTTATCAATAAGAATTTACAGATATCTTATCCCAATGGTTTCATATTTTCATTCAAAAGTAGCTATGACGTCATTACAAAAGATTTTATATCCCAATGAGCTGTTCAAGATGATGTAATTGACAATTTTGCTTAACAAAGGCAAACTATGTGAAAATAAAAAAGGAATGTCAAAAGTAAAAAGTTCAAAAGTATTGGGCAGCGTGAACTTTT
Organism: Alatinidae sp. Z8VKAUB7J3; assembly: GCA_010016025.2. Taxonomy (NCBI): domain Eukaryota; kingdom Metazoa; phylum Cnidaria; class Cubozoa; order Carybdeida; family Alatinidae; species Alatinidae sp. Z8VKAUB7J3. The sequence goes on along the minus strand of JAAAKM020721499.1, from coordinate 171,893,889 downwards.
TACGAAGGAATCGTGATCACATTGTGTTTAGTTCCAATACTAGACAGACTCGGGATATGCCTTCTGGTGGCCTCACGTGTTATACCAGACGGACTCTTGTCGATTTATCACCGGTGTGCTATCAGTCATCCGAGCATTTTCTAGCTGTAAGACTTGGTGACTCTGTCCTAATTAATGCTTACCTGCCGCATGATAAGAAGTCGGTACAGTCGTTCTCGAGTTTTGCCAAGTCTTGTGATAAGCTAGGAAATAAACAATCAGGACTACAATCCCCTTCCTCTTACAACATCTAGCGGGACCATTTTTTGGAACGCTATTGGGATATTTTCAGTGCCGGGCATTTTTGATGATGACATGAATTTCTTAGGGAGACAGCACTAAGATCTTCAGCAATTTGCAGGGTGAATCTCACGTATACAATTGCTAAATTGAAACTTGTGCTTCTTTGTATTGCTTCTAGCAATTATTCCTCTTTCTAAGAAGCCATAGGTTATCGTCATTGTACATTTGATTTCATGTTCCATCCATCTTACAGCTGGCAATGTATTAGCCATTTAAAAGTTTTTTGTTTTTTTTTAGCAGGAGAATTTTAATGAAATGATATTAATGTAATATCTTGACCTTGTACATCTCCCCCTTCTTTATCTGAAATGTAAACTAGAAGGAAGATCAAATTACCCATCCTTGAAAGTATTTTTTACTCCTTGTTTGAATTGCAAACTACAAAAAAATCAGTATCGCATAAAGGTGGGGTCCTGAGAGTTTTATCCAACTTTCTGACTAATAACTGAGTCCACAAGAGAGAGCATTAAGTAACCGATTTATTATGCTAAATGTTTCGCCATACACTGCTCACAACAACGTATAGAATGAAGTCCAAAAACGTTTGTACCACTTACCGACTTTTAATTACTAGACGCTTTTGACAGAGGGTATGTTGGCATCCTTAAAAAAAGTTCTTCGACTAGTACCAATGATACTGGGAGTTGCTTGAAACCTCTTTTTTGAGGGGGGTGGGGGTGTATAAACGCCACACGATTCTTTTTAGAGCTGATGGGCTGTAATTGGCTGGAAGTAACATAACCAATTATATGGGCAGACTAGTCTTATGGAAATAGGACTGCCAAATAAAACTTCTTAAAATAAAGGAAGTGAAAATATAGAAAAACAGGTACAGTGGAAAAACAAGCAACCTGATTTTCGTTAAAATAATAACAAAAAATTTAATAACGAAAATATAAACTTTAGAAAAAAATTTGGGGTATACACTTCTGCATTGAGAGTAAATATTTTTCATTAATGGATATAAATTATAAATTTCTCAAAGGTTTTTGCTTTATTTATACAGTCTTTTAAAATATTATTTTGGTTTATTGACATAAAAACATGCTTTGATTCAAGATGTATTAATTTGGCAGCTTTCATAGTGCCGGAATTTAGTTTCCTGCCTGAGCAGAGTTTGTAGCATTGTTATATGCGTCAATACCATTCTTATATAACTTGAACCATTTATCTATGGATAAAAATTATTATGATCCCATCACTCACGCATCTAGAACTTATGCTTATTCTCGGAGTCGCCAAAGCACTAGAAATCCTCCAACTCCCCCAGAGAGACCGGATCTGGTCATGTTATGTCAATCACGTATCTAGAACTTATGCTTATTTTCCCACCAAGTTTCATCCCGATCTCTCCACTCTAAGCGTTTTCCGAGATTTTCATTTCCCCCTCCAACTCCTCCCCCCATTGTCATCAGTTCCGGTCAAGATTTAAAATAAGAGCTCTGAGAAACGAGGTCCGAATCGTATAAATATATACAATATCTACCGTAACTTTCTTCCATTTCAGACCTAGAAAGTGGGATTGAACCGTAAATGTCAAATAGATTTTTGTTTAATATACGGTCAGTCAAACAGGTTCCTAAAATTTCAAGTTCCAAGAATTTTCCAGGTGTAATCATCTGCAAGAAATTTTCCGAGGGGACATTTCAGCAAAGATGGAGCATGCAGGCTTTTGGATCTGTTTTTGGTCAAAATTAAAGCCATTTCAAGCCCCTTAAAAAGGCACTAGGAAAAAAGTCACTGGAAAATGCAGGGGAAATCATACTCTGAGGGAATTTGCCAGAATTCCTATACAAAATTCTTTTAAATGACCTGCTTTCTTTTTTTGCGTCTCAATTTTACGTGTGGAGTTGTTAAGGGTAATTGTCCGGGGTAAATTTTTACCAGGATTGAATTGTCTAGAGGATATATCTGTGGTGAGGGGGATTTCTTCGTGAGAGTGAGGCCAGATATCCTGGTATCACTTAAAAACAAAACAAAAAATTTAATAATAGTTTGTGTTACTAGGCCCGTTTTTAAACAAACAATTCTATACCTAACTATCATTTTGCAATAAACAAAAGAAGAGACCCTAAGTCTATAGAATTAAGAGGTACTTGTTTTTCCTAATCGGCTCAAAAATAAAATATATAAGTCCTTAGGACAAGAAGACCCAATGCCCGACCAAAAATGTAGCCTTCATCTTATTAATAGTAACTTTCTATTCATTTTAGATTTGACTTGAATATTCAATTTAAAAACATAGGACCACAAGGAATCAAACTCCGTTCTCCGTTTTTGCTATGTGATGTGCTAGCCATTACACCAGGCAGAGAAATTTAAGAAGCCTTTTTTGTTGTCGTCACTACAGAGCCTCCTCTTAGCGGCTTCAATGAATATGAGTTGACTTGAGATACTGGCGTTGTGGGCTAGAAATAGAGAGTGTTGCTTATGCAATGCTGCGCACTATGTTGAGCAGCATTTTCAGATATTTCCGTGACGTCACCAAAGTACCGGATTCAGTCGCGCCAAGGCGGCTGGCGGCGCCGGCGGTCTCGGCGAGTTGGCCGCGGAGGCGGCGGATGTCAGCGAGGATGGCGGCGCGGCTCTCCATTTCGACTAGGATAGTTGAAGCCCCGCCCCCACGCGAGCAAACCGCATGAAAGCCCTACTGACCGTCCTGCTCGCCGTGCTTGTTGTCGGGTGCGGTGAACGCCAGGGGGCCAAGGTGGTCTGTCTGGATATTGGCGTGGCAGAGGGCCGGCACCCCTACCTCAGACATTCTAGAAACAATGGTCGATACGATCATACCTGAAAAAAAAAACAAATAAACATGCATCCGTGATCATTCAGCTGGGAAAAAATAAAACATTCAAGATTTTTGCAGATAAGAGCTTGAAACCTCTACAATAGGGTTCTCTGATACGCTGAATCTGATGGTATGATTTTCATTAAGATTCTAAAACTTTTAGGGGGTGTTTACCCCTTTTTCCGACGATAAGTCAAATTTTCTCAGGCTCGTAACTTTTGATGTCACAAATTTGGGGAAAATATGTAGGGTTTGAATGTCAGTATATAGTGTGGCTGAAAATTCTAGATAAGGGGCCTTTTCTTATCTTGTAAAGTAATTGTGGAAGCTGGACTAGTAAATTTATACATGGCCTTTATAATTTAGTCAGGAATAAATTGAATACATCACTTGGTGATTTTGTTATGCTGTTTCCAAATTCAATATAATCACTTCTAGGGCAAATTCCAGTTTGACCCTTAAAGGGGCTCAAAGAAGCCTATAGCTCAAGTATTATTTTCATACACAGTCTAGAGTAGCCAATGCCAACCAAACTCCTGGTTTAATGAAAAGAACATTCTGCAGCAGTCCTCAAGCTGTGATCACCAAGCTCTTAAACAGCCTGATCAGATCAAAATTAGAATTTGGAATGTGTATTACTACTCTAGTCAATAAGGGTGAGATATCAATTCCAGAATTAGTACAGCAATGTGTTAGTTAGCAACACTTTGCATATCCTACCCAATTACATAGGCTTGAATTATTAGATTTTCGTCTAAATTGAACAGAATCACTATATCATAATTTTGATCCGGTGACTTTGGGGAAAATTGTGCGTTGGAGTGGGCCAAGGCGCCCTCCAATTTTTTTGGTCACATCAAAAGGGCACTAGAACTTTTAATTTTCGTTAGAATGAGCCCTGTCGTAAAATTCTAAGACCACTGGATAACAGTAGTGTTCTCTGATACGCTGAATCTGATGGTGTGACTTTCGGGAAGATTCTATGACTTTTAGGGGGTGTGCGGCTCGCGGCACGGCGGCAAGCCCATCGACTACGACAACGACGGCGACCTCGACCTGTTCATGGCGCACGGTGCCAAGGCCGGGCGACTCGCCGGTGTGAAGTACGACGAGCTGCTGGAGAACGTCGGCGGGTTCCGCTTTCGCGAAGTGACGAAGCAGGCGGGCACGATGAACCGCGGTGGTCGCGCGCGTATCCCAACGTGGATCGACGTCGACAACGACGGCTGGCTGGACCTCTACATCGGCAACCTGCGCTCAAGTCGGTTTTGAATTTCTCAAGTGTCATGTTTTGATATTAGACTTGAAAAAATCTGATGATAAATAATGGTGATAGTTTTGTATGCCGAAGTGTACAGCCTTTTTATGAAAGGTTTTTTTTAGATTTGGAAGCATTTGAAAAGTGTTGGAACGAATAAAGAATTCTGTCAGGTGGAATCACCGTTACTTTTTTTGCGGGTAGATTATTTTTGTGAAAGTTACTTATTCCATGTTTAACGTTGATGGAATACATTATAGCCATCTTTTTGATCTGTTTTGTTTGCGGGTCGAGAATCGCAAATCGAGAAAGGTTGCGCAGTGACAGGACCAGGTCCCCAGGTTCCAAACCCGGCCCGGCATCGGGGCCGACTTCGTCGATATAGTTCAAATGGATCGGATCGCAGGGATCGGTCGTTTCGAGCAGGGTGCCGGACCAGTTCGAGTCGACCAAAATGGGAATCAGATTGATCTCTTCAACGACGGTTCCGGATCCGTCGATCAGTTGAACCGTGTCGTTTTCATTTTGGATTTCCCAATTATTATCCAATTATTATTATTATTATTATCCAATTATTATTATCCAATTATTATTATCCAATTATCCAATTATTTTTACCCAAACCCAATTATTATCAGTTTCAACGCTGGCACGTTTTGACTCCACTGTTACTTATCTTCCAACCCCATTTTTCTTTTTACTTCATTTTGGATTTCCCAATTATTATCCAATTATTATTATTATTATTATCCAATTATTATTATCCAATTATTATTATTATTTTTTTACTTCTGTTCTCTAAAAAATCTACTGTGGTTTTTGTTTAAGCAATCAACAATTGCAATTCAAACTACGAAATTAAAATAAGCGTTCAAGTCCCAGATAAATGCAGTTTTTTAAGGACTTTCAAGAATGTGAAATCTCGAAAGAGAAAGACTTACCTTGACTGCAGAAGAACATACATTTACTACATGGAATATGTAATTACAAAAATTTGTCGAACTTATGTGGAAAAATTGAAGATTTTTATGCACAGAGTAATAAAAATAATAAAGTAGTAATAAAGTAATAATAAAGGTAATAAAGTAAGGTAGATAAGCATAAAGTAAGGTCAATTCAGATAGTCTTTCAGATCAGTAAGCCATTTGAAGGCAATTGGGGACGCCAATTAAAAGGCTAAACTCCTATAATTATTTTTGCAATTAACGTTTACTGTTACTATTAACCGAGATAGTTGTTACGTTTCCTAAATCATCTTCAAATGTTTTCTAAGAAGCCAAGTGGTTTTTCTTAAGGCACACACACAAAAAAAAACAAGAGCTAAGATCTCACATGGCCCTTGTGACGATGCCGGAAGAACCAAGACTCATATGGTATGAGCTCTAGAAAACTTCTAAGAATCAATAGATTGGTTTAAAAGGAAAATCAGAGGCTTAATGCCGGTTGGGATTTTAAATAAGAGCTCTGAGTCACGATGTCCTTCTAAATATCAAAATTCATTAAGATCCGATCACCCACTCTAAGTTATAAATACTTCATTTTTTCTAATTTTTCCAAAAATTTTGAGCAAATAATCTATGGCTTGCCTTTTTCTTTCGGATGTCAGTCCGGCTTGAAGCTACATCAACCTCTGGGAGGGTATGAACCCCCAGTACCCTCCAATCCCGTAAAGCTGCTCAAACTTCTAAGAGCGTGGCCGAAGGATATGGCAAATCGAGGCCCTGTAAGTTCAGATCACACTCATATTTGATTGATATGTGAAAGCTCCTGAACGCAGGAGGCTAGATAGGAAGTGTCTTAAATAATAGGTAGTCACTTAGACAACAGTCTAAGTATGACAATCTAAGTTAGACAATCTACAACAATCTAACATACCTTAATTACTCAAATGAAGCTTTTGCCTCTCCTCTGTAGAGGTAAGGTCCATGGGAGGGTATCTCATGTCCTGGTGTGTCCCACCAAGAGAATGGGAAACCAATATGAGCTAGTTCTTTGGTGATTTAACAAAGCAATATAGGAACCAAATCTACTACCGGCGCTGAAACTCTTAGTATACTACTACTGTTAAGATACACTTGTATTAACCAAGTGACATATAGCGATTGCAATTTCTGTCGGTCTGTCTGTCGGTCTTTCTATCGGTCTTTCTGTCCCGGTTTCGCTAGTTTAGGCACTTCCAGATAGCTAGGACGATAAAACTTGGCAGGCGTATCAAGGACCTGACCAGATTAAATTAGAAATAGTCCTTTCCCCGATTCGACCATCTGGGTGGGGGGGACGGTTAAATCGAAAAAAAAAGAAGAAAAAATGAAGTATTTTTAACTTACGAACGAGAGTTTTTTTTTTTTTTTTTTTTTTTTTTGTTTTTTACATTTGAAAAAAGTCTGGAGGAATAGGATGATAAGTGTGTGAACCAAGATTAGAATATAGGAAGTCTTGCAGTGGTCAAATATGGTGCTGAGGCAAGAGTGCTCTAAGAAACAGAGGAATATTTGCTAGATGTCTTCCAGGAAAATTGCCTACAGATTGTTTTTGGTAACCAGCTAACTGACCATATTTCAAACAGTTGGTCTTGCAAAAATTTTGATTCAGATATAATCTATTCCTGTGTGGCCACCAATTTCAAATCCAACACCTATAAAAGAAAAAGTGTAACATTAATGTTCATAAAAATCTTTGTAAATCCTCATGCCTTTTACGAAGATGTCCATCAAAGGCAAGTAGATACATCATATCATTAAAACAATTTGAACAGTTTGAACAGAACAAAAAACAAGTATTTGAACAGTAACAGCTGAAATAGGCACCTCTCATAAAACTGCCTTCTTTGAAAGTTTGGAGAGTAAACGTGTTTGCCATTCCAATTGAAATTCCCATAGAAAGTTTGTGACTGAAGCAGCCCATGCAAATCCTCTTGGGAATAAGTGGAACTCACGCACATATAAAATTGTTTTTTGGCAAGAAGCCGAAGCAAAAGAATCAAGAATTTTCTGCTATGTGGAAAAAAAACGTTAAAATGTTCAATGTATCTGATTCAATATTCATATGAAAGGCCTGGAGGCAGGTACAAAGCACGTCAATATAGCAACGGTAGCAAGGTCCAAGGAGTGTAGATTGACTAAAATAGAATTAATTTACGAGAATTAGCATGAGAGATTAATTTATTTGATCGAATAAAAGTTAATCTGAACGACACAATTTTGACCATTGAATACTATAGTTTAATAAACTTAATCCGCTTAATTCTATATTTGTCTTACACTAGACCTTATTCAGACAAACTTTATGTTTATTCATATACGTTTTTGTGTTCTTTACCAATCAGTTATGTCTATTTAACATTAAATCATTTTAAGTCCATTACTGACCAAAAGCTTAAGGTAGAGTAAGACTGACATTGTAAAAGCATTATTTTTTTTTATTATCGTTATTCTTTTGTTAAAGTATTTCTAAGAAGAAGTTTAAAGAAAAGTAAAGATACGTGCTAAAACCTAATACAAGCAAAAACAAAGTCATGTAATATGTAGAAAAAAAAATCACACCCAGTAAAAAAACAAGATATAAGCAAATATTTCCGTCAAAATACCCTCCAGCTGTTTTCTGTATAAAAACAAGAATAAAAGTCTGAAGGTAAATATAGATTATGAAAAAAACTTACGAGGAAAGAACAGAAGAAAATAAAAGAAACAAAATAGGCATAGGCCAAATTGGATCCACATTCTTTGTCCTCAATGATAGCACCAAATTCATCAGTCTTTAGCGCTCTTGGGTCGCACGGATGACCTTTAATGCACGATAACATTATAAATGGCCAGTTTTCTCCTGTTGCACACCTAATGAAAAAAGAAAAATTATTTTTTAATGTTAATATTTAGTTAATAATCGAATAGTTTCCAAATTTTGAAAAATACAAGAGAAATTAACTGCTTTTATAAACTTCTATGAAAGTTTTGTGATTTTAGGCTAAAATAGCTTGATCTACGCCCTACACCCTGCTTTTGTGCATGAAAAAGAGAAGAAAAGAACTTACCCGAGACAGCATGAACAGATAAATGTCAAAACTATTCTTGAAGAAAGATGGATGGTCTTTGTAAAAACATAAGTTTACTGTCATGGTAATTTTAGACGAAGGGAGAAACCAAAAGCTCGGGAGATATCTTCTGGCAGTTGGTAAATCTCAGCCCATATCCAGCCCTATCATTAACTAATACTTAATGTTATTTAAAAACGGTCAGTAATTAAATATAAAACTAAGTTCTTTCAACTTGATGTAAGAAGTAGCATTAAAACTTAATACAAACAGAAAGCATTATGTATTTGAGGGGGGAGGGTTACCTCTCCTCAATAGCTCGTTCTTACGCTAATTTTTTTCAGCTTTTAACAGAGGTTAGTCTAATTAATTATTATAAAGTGGTCACCCCCTTGTCAATACCTCGCTCTTTACGCTGAAGTTCGAATTATTCCTCAATTATTTAAGAATGACTCCTGAGTCACAAAGGTCGTTTAATTAAAATATTAAGCTCTTTTAAAAGTACTGAAAACCTGTAGCGTAAGGAGCGAGGTATTGACGAAGGGGCGACCCCCCTCATATAAGTAATAATTTCTGTTAGTTTTAAGTTTGGATGTACATAGTTTGTTTTGATATAGATCACCACACGAGTAAGAAACCGAAACCTACTATGGCGAAAATCGAGGCAATGTGTACGAATTCTCGCACAAGTTAATTGATGCAGGTGCCGATGTCGTATTCGGTCATGGACCGCACGTAACCAGGGCCGTGGAGCTGTACAAAGACCGGTTCATAGCCTATAGTTTGGGCAACTTTGCTACCTACGGAAGATTCAATTTAAGCGGTGCCAACGGCATTGCGCCAATGATACAAGTATACACCGACACAGAAGGTAGATTTGAGAAAGCCGGAGACGGGCACAGACAGGGCCTGCGGGATGCGGGCAACGAAGTGCAGGACGATCTGCCCAATCGAACACGCCTCCTACTGTACCTGGCATTGGCATCGCCGGACTCTACCATCGAAGGTAATTGAGCATGCCTCGCACACGGAGAACGACCATGAGCTATACCCGTAGAAACTTCTTGCGTCACACCGGTGTCGCCGGCCTGGCCGCTACTCAGCTCGGCTGGTTCGCCAACGGTGCGCAGGCAAACGCACAGCAGGACTACCTACAAAGAGTTAAAATGAATAATCTAATGGAGAGTAACTGTTTTTGGCCAATGGCAAAATTTAGGGGATCGACAATTTATTGGCCAAATGCCAATTAAATTTGGCATTTGGAAATATTTTGCAGTTTTTCGATACCCAGCTGACAATATGCCTGACAGACAGAAGAACAAAGAACTGGAAAATAGGACATTGAGCCTTTTCAGGAAACGAGGTATGAAGAGTTCAGGCAGTTGACAAAATTCAGTTGCAGAACTATGGAAATGCCCAAACACGCAATGAATAAGGCGAAAGCCACGGCAAGCGCGAACAATTGTCCGGTATGCTCCTCAGATCGATAAAGGGCCTCGAAATCTTGGTCAGCAAACGAATACCGAAAGGGACGCCCCGGGGCCAACTGTTTCCACGTAGCTTCTAAAGCTGCAAGGGTCTCACCAATATGCGTAGGTGCTATGCGGACGGAGGTATACCGACGCCCAAGCGCATCTGCTGTTACAAAAACCAGCGGTGTAATGGATTCTTTTGAACTGGATGCATCGCAATTGAAGGCGCTTCGGTTACTGGGCGGGCGGAACGGTGCGACCTTATTCATGACGCTTACGGCTGTGGTCAAGGTGTTGCTACAACGCTTGAGCGGTAGCGAAGACATCGTTGTGGGTTCTCCTATTGCGGGTCGGGATCACGCGGACTTGAGCGACCAGTTGGGCTGCTACCTGAATACCTTGGCGCTGCGGACGCGGGTCGAAGGAACGGCCTCGTTCCGAGAGGTGCTGAAGAACGTAGTGGTGGTAGCAGTAGGAGCAGCAGTAGCAGTGTTGGATTGGCAGTAGTAGTAACTGGAGCAGCAGCAGTACTGATAGCAGTAGTAGCATGCATATGTTACCTTTTGATCAATTGAACATCCTCCTCAAAATGCACTGGAAGTTTCAGCTTGATAATTTAAGCCATTCAAAATATGTTGATGTTGCTCAAAAAATGTTGCTGATAAATTCTTTTGAAAATTTGTATGCATATAGAATTCTGATTTAATTCAACTTTATCTTGTGAAAACTAAACAAACAAGGGTTATAAAATCCTTTCCTTGTTCTGGATGAGAAGGGCATTTGCTTTATAAAATTGTGTTTTGTAAAAGTGTTTGCCGTATTTTGATGTATGGGGATAACAATGAAATTAAGAAAAAACAATTTTTTTCATTTAAGAAATCGGTTTTCGCAGTTACAATGTACTTATAAATTACCTGCCTTACACCCCCTCCTCCCTCCCCCCCCCCCCCAAGTCGTGGCATTTAATTCTATTTAGAGGTATTACACTTACTTCAAATTCTATTAAGCTACTACAACTTCAGGTTCATTTCAAAGGGCATTTTTATTACTCTTAATGACAAGAGCTGTGCAAAATACATGATCTGAAGTGCCCGATAAAAATTGTAGAACGGCAGGACGTTAGCAAATTAAGTGCCTGATATTGATATGGAATATCCTTACCTAAGAGTCGCAGCATGGTCAAAAAGGTGTTTGGGGGGAGGGTGGAGGGGGGGAACAAGCTATCAATTGAAATGAAGTGTGTGGCAACCGTGACGAGTGTTATCTGATCAAGGCCTATAAGCCTGGAAAGTATTTTATCTAGCCAAGCCTTTCGTTGGTTCTCAGCAACGTTTGATAGTTCTCACTAAACATAGTTTGCGAACAGGCTATGCCAACTTCTGGATACAGCTGTGCATGCTGTGTATCAGCATAGATGAGTCAATGGATTGAATAAATTATTTTTCTTCTTGGCCATTGACGAAACAATTTTCTCAGTTGGATCTTTTCTGCTGAAGGAGGCAGCAACCAACGTAGCCTCGCCTCATTTATGCTAAAAATACTTTTTTAAAATTCTTGATGTTTTCCTTTTGTCATAAGAACATGACTTTTTTTTTGTACTTCACTTCACTTCCTACTTTACTAAGATTTCTAACTCATGTTGTATAAATACATTGTTTCCAAAATTATTAGAAGGGCTAAAGCCACCTCAGCTACCCTTGTCCGTAGCCCAAGTATATACTCTCACTTATACTACCACGTATGGCCACGCCTCAACTTAGAACTATGGAGTCGTATTGAAATTAGCAGGTAGTTTTGATTTCCTAGTGGAGATTTTCGGCACCAAAGCCTGGTCAGGAGAGCTCAGGGATTCTAAAGTAGCACGTTCAACCTTGGTACCAACAATTTCCACTTCTGAATCCACCTCTACTGCAGTGTTTCTAAGAGTTGTTTCAGTGTCTTCAAAATTCAGAGCTCAATCTTCCGTTATCATAATGTTCTTTAGAAGTGACCCTCCGCTCTAGTTGCCCTGGGGGGTCATTATCACGGTCTGAAGTTGATAAACGGTGGGGGGTCCAAATAAACGGGGGCTCTGAACTCCAGTCTCAATTTCGTGAAAATTTTAAATAAGGATGACACACATGGACAAAAATCGTACTAATTGACTAATTCGCAACTGCTTCAGGGTCAAATGTTGCATAGAAAGTTATTCATGTGTTTCCAGACATCAGTTACATTTTGAGTTCTGGGAAAATTTCTTGAAATTAATAAACGGGGGTGGGTCCTAATACGAGGTCACCACCTCGATGGCGATCCAGCAGCGGCTTTATGACGGCACCATCGACGCGGGTATCACCTATGGCGACAGCCTGGGGCGCGAGCTGGTGACGGTGCAGCCGCTCTACGAGGAAAGCTACGTGCTGATGGCGCCGGAGGCGATGGCGGCGGGCCGTGGCGGCAGCATCAGCTGGGCCGAGGCCGCGGAGCTGCCGCTGAGCTTGCTGGACCAGCAGATGCAGAACCGCCGTATCCTCGACCGGATCTTTGCCAGGATCTTCTTCAACTAATCCAGAAATGAAACGATTTGTACATACCCTATATGAATTCAGAGTCACAGAAGGTGTTTAGTGACTTTAAAAAAACTTCGTAATAAAACTAATCGTCTTCACAGATTTTGTGTTCAAAAATACTATGGGATTATTTGAAAATAATGAAGGGAACACGAAAGGTACGTGGAAAACCATTGATGAGTCATTAAATGGTAGCAAGCAGAATGAAAATTTAGCTAGCCTAATAGTTTGATGAGTCATAAGTTTTCTTCTTAATTTAAATTCTCAAAGGTGTTTTCTATAGGGTGTTGGCTTGTGAGATGTTTCAAACAGACAAAATTGGCTACTTAGATCTACTTTTGCAATATTAGTAGAGTTTCCAATAAGTTTTCTTCTTAATTTAAATTCTCAAAGGTGTTTTCTATAGGGTTTTGGCTTGTGAGATGTTTGAAACAGGCTAAATTGGCTACTTAGGTCTACTTTTGCAGTACTAGCAGGGTTTCTAATAAGTTTCCTTCCATTTTCACTTTTTAAAACAAGATGTAGATGTTTATCCTTCCGATGCAGAAATAATACTGAAGCGAATTCAACAGGGTACGCAAGATTATGTCACCCTCAACCCCAATTACGTAACAGACATATGTATCGCTTACAAAACATTCCCTATGACGTAACAAACACTCGCTGGCTGTTGCTGGAAGGACGGGATGGGGCTCCCTTTAAAATCATTATGGCAATACCACTGACACTATGTGTATCCAGGTCATCAGAATTTTCAACCATCGACAATGGGGCCAAAGCCCTCCAGGTGCTTTTGCTGGCGGCCGGCGGCAAGCGTCGCCAATGTGCGGCCATGGAAGGCGTCTTCAAAGGTAATGATCCGGTAGCGCGCCTCGTCGCCGCCGGAGGTGTGGTACTTGCGCGCCATCTTGATTGCGCACTCAACCGCCTCGGCGCCGGAATTGCAGAAGAATACCGTGTCAGCAAAGGTGTTCTCGACAAGACGCCCGGCCAGTTTTTCCTGGCCCGGAATGGCCCGCGGCGCAGAGCGCGTCGAGGCCGAGGGGCAGGGTGGGGTCGACCTCCGAGGGGACCGGCGTCGCGCCGCTGAGGGCGGAGGCCATGATGGCGTGCACCGTCTCGCCTTCCAGGGCACGGCGGCCGGTGACGAGCTCGAACACGACCAGACCCAGCGCGAAGACGTCGGTGCGAATGTCCACGGGCTTCCCGCGGATCTGCTCCGGCGCCATGTAGTGCGGGGTGCCGACGACAGCACCCGTCTTGGTGAGCCGGTCATCAATCCGCCGATGGTTCCACCCAACAGCAACATAAACGAAACCGGCTCAAAAACACCGCCGAAGTAACTTAGAAATTCCATGTGCAAATCCACCTCCAAGCGTTACGCTAGACAATGAAAATAAAAATGCAAACGTTTTCATTTTGAAAATTTTCGGCTATGGTTTGACCATGAAAAAGATGAAGACACGCTCCAGAAAAGGGGCGCCGGGCATCATTGAAGTCGCCAACCGGGCCGGAGTTTCTCCTGCTACCGTACCCCTGCCCGAAAATTTCCCATTACAATTTCCCCCTGGAAAGTTATTCACGCTAATAAGATCGAGCAGCTAAACGAAATTAAGATAGATAGATAGATAGATGGATAATTTTTTATTTGCAACAATTACATTAATAAATATGACAAACCAGTGCACATGCCTGGTGACATACTTTAGCACCGACAAAATAAAAATAAAAACAAATCAAGCCAAAGTAAATACTAGCTAACACCTTCAACATAAATATACAAAAAAAACTCGATGTTTTTAGTTTCATGAAAGCTAACTGTTGCAAGGTGACCAATGCTGCCTAAAGGACGTCCCTTGTAGCTGGATTTAAGCCCTTGGGCGTTATCTTCTATAACAAGAAGCCCATGCCTATCAGCTATCTCCATTATGGCGTCCATTTCACAGGCCACGCCTGCATAATGCACAACCACAATAGCCTTCGTTTTATGCGTAATCGCTTCTTCGATCTTTGTCTCATCAATATTGAGAGTATCATGGCGGATATCGATAGTCAGGCGCAGGACTTTGATACCTGGCGGCAACTTGGAAACTCCGGCTGGTCCTACGAAGACGTGCTTCCCTACTTCAAGCGCGCTGAAGATCAAGAACGTGGTGCCGATGACTTTCACGGCTCTGGTGGGCCGCTGGGTGTATCCGACGTCCGTATGGATAACCCGTTGTGTGAAGCCTATATCAAGGCGTCGGTCGCGGCCGGTATCCCGCATACAACGGACTTCAATGGCGCCAGTCAGGAGGGCGCTGGGTACTATGCCGCGTTCACCGACGATGAGCACGGGTTTTTCCAACGGTGCCACCTGGGACACCTGTTCCAGGGTACGCAAAAAAGCTGGGGATTCCCCAATCATGCGGTCTGTGTCTTGACGCATAACCATTATGACCAAATTCTGGTGAGAACGACTATATGGTGTATTGGCGAATTCTGCCACTCCGGTTAATAAAATTTGAAAAACCTTTTAAAAACAAATAGTTACAGATTTTGATAAAACTTGGCACGGATCGTGTAATAAAAAAAAAGTGTTTAGAGTTAAGAAAATCAAGAAGTCGAGAAAGCATTGCTTTTTCAAAAATTTTGCTAAACACTGATAAAAGAGATATGGGACGATAATTTGCAGGATCATTCGTTGATCCACCTTTAAAAATGATGATAACAAGAGCACGCTTTAGAGCACGTGGGAAGACACCATTTTCAAAAGAAAGATTGACAAGTCTTTGAGGGCACACACAATGACAGAAAAGAATGAACTTGACAACCTTAGTCGGAATACGGAAAATTAAAGTCATCGGTTGGACCGAAGATGATTGCGCCTGTGTGACGGTGAAGGACTATGGGCTTGGAATTCCCAAATCGGATATGCCTCGGCTTTTCGAGAAGTTCTTCCGGGCGTCGACTTCCACGGGGATCAAGGGAACGGGCATCGGCCTGTTCCTCATCCGGACTTTCATCGAACTACATGGTGGTACGATTACGGTTCGATCGGAGTTGAGCAAGGGATCTGCGTTCACGGTTCGCTTGCCGATCAACGGAGAAATCGCATTGTGCGATGCTGCGATCGTTATCGATCATCCGCATCATCGCTGCACCGGGCACGTCGGTCATCATCCGCCATCGCCGATCCATCAACGTGCCAAAACCAAGTTGCTCGCTGCGCAGTTCAACGTACAGCCGATCCTCGGGAATCGGCTGGGTGATCTGCTGGCGGCGCGCTTGGGCGGGCAGGGCAATCGGTTCGTCCAACGGCTTGCGCAACATCTTGATGGTTGCCGAAACGTCGAAACCAGGCTCCAATAATCCTTATAAGTTGCTCGCGATTCTATTAGTTTACTTTTTCATGATTGTTGAATTGTAGATACAAATTTAAATCAAGATACGACGGCAAAATATTTTTATAAATAACAAAAATAAATATATTAAAATACTGATGAATAGCAGACTTTATTCTGAAAGTCACCTCGACTTCGTAACACATTGATAATCAGTAGCCATTTTGTTGAAAATCTGTTTTTGAATAAAGTCTGGTGATTTAGGTTTAGTTTTTTTTATAGCTACTGGTCTAGAGCATATCATTGTATATTAGTGGGTTTGAATTTGAATCAATGTAAAGTAAATTGAATTAGATTTAGGAGAGATACAAGTAAGTATTAGTTGTCTTCAGAACTTTATAGTATTTCCTTTTGATTGGGCATATGAGTAGATTAATATGTCATTATTAGTAGATTAATTTAGTAGATTAACTAATGGATTACTATTTGGAAGATTAATTGATTAATCCTAGTTGCACAATGTACTGCATTTCCTAGTAACCTCAGCAAATCAACTATTACTTCACTTGAAGGAGGGGGGGACAATTCATTTACCATTAAAAATGCATACTTTATTATAATTACTTTATTATGGGCTGTAATAAGCCCATGCAGTGGGCATAATTTCTAATAAAATTAAAATGTAACTATGTATACCATGTAACTATGTATAAAATGTATACCATGTTATTTTAGCATTACATTGGATAACTTTGTTGTTTTTTTTTTTTTTTCATATATTCATTTTAAGAAAATAGTAAAACGCTCGTGACAAAACAAAATCACTGTCGACTATAATCAACTACTGTATAGAGTACTACGCCGTAGCTACGATCATCATGTATATTCTATATATTCATCGGAGTAATGATACCAAATAATGGAACAAGAAAGGGAACATTTCGACTACTACGAGTCTTCCTGTGATGATGCGGTCGGCTGTTGTTGTTCCAATGTTTCCTTCATTATTAGGCTCTCTTTCTTTGTGTCTTGTTGTTTGTTGATGTTCGGCATTACGTCGTAAGGAGCGACCCGGCTCAATAGCAACCGAGAATCTAAAAAATAGAATTTTGACACCAGTAGCTACCAATAGCTATCAAAACAATCGCATTTTAATGCTGATTTTCAATATATAAGTTTCATAAAGATCAGTTATACCTATCAAAAGTTACAAGCCTAAGAAAATTTGCCTCGTCTTAGAAAATATGGGGAAACACCCCCTAAAAGTTATACAATCTTAAAGGAAAATCACACTATCAGATTCAGCGTATCAGAGAACAGTTTAGCCTGGCCTATTTTGCCACAAATGGAGTGACAGCTTCACAAATATTTCCGTTATTTTGGGAGGCAGTTGGTATTCTAGAACTAAGGTGTCACTTGAGGGTTGTTGCAACAACTTGTGATGATGCCTCACAATACAGGAGATTTTTCCGCATGCACAAGCAGTTAGGTGGGGTAGCCAATGAAGATGTATGCTACAATTTACATGCACAAGACAGATTTTGTTTTTTTCCTGATGCTCCACAAAACTGCCAGAAAAAACATCGGCACGGGTACATACATTGTCTTCTTGCCCAGGAAACTGCTGGGTTTGAACAGACTGGATGGCCCTGTTCCTTCACTCAAGGCCTTCGACAGCTGTCCGGGCACACCAAGCGAGTCCATCTGTGACGAGGTGCTGGATGTCGCTGCCAGGCCGCTGCCCGCATTGGCAGAAGCAGGTCGACCCGCAGCCGCCGCGCCCTAGATCAGCAGTCGCGGCTGGAGTGAGAGGCTGGGGAGGGGAGGGGAGGGGAGCGTGGTAGAGCGGGTCGAGGGTTTCGGCCGGCACGAACCCGTCGATGCGGATCGACTTGTCGGACTCGACCGTGCGGAGCTTGGACAGCTCCTCGAGGTCGATGCGGACGTACTGGCCCTTGGCGTACTCGTAGCCGCTGACGATCTGGTCGGCGCTGACCTCGCCGTGCTCGGGGCACGTCTTCTGGTACTTGATCCGGTTGTTGCACTCGGCGTGCAGCTGATTCAGTCGGATCTCCCGCGCCGTGGCGGTGGCCGTAAGTACTTCATCAATGATTAGCTCGACATGTGTCTTCTTTAATGCATGAATGGCCTTAAGAATTCTGAGAAAGTGCTCTCGATCATTAGCAATGATGGTGACATCTCGCCAAATGTAAAACTTTCCAAGCTTCCGTGTTTTGACATCACCCACACTTCCGCCTTCGTTTGCGATTGCTGTGATAAATTCAGCGAATACGCCAACTTGATTCTCACTCTTGTAACGTAACATCCGAATAAATTCAGTCTTCCCAGTGAGCATAACCATTCTTATGCTACGTATAACCCCTTAAAGCTAATTTCCAACGCAGGTATTCCATTCGTCAAAGATGGGGCTTAAAAGAATGGTCCTCGTGCTCATTTTAAGCGCTATCTCCTTGTGAATCGTGCTTTTAGTTTCTACAACCTCCCTGAAATACTATAAAAGGCCATCTTCTCTGGAAATCCAATTTACTTCATTGAATATATTAATATCACCTGAATTACTAGAGACATGGAGGGCCATCATGAAATCAGAACCTCACCATCACGAAAATATCACGTTAACTTGTAGGTCATTTTATGACCAAACATTGTAGTGATTGTAACTAGATTGTTAAATCTACAAAATTGCAGCAGTTTGTAGCCATGACTCTTTTCTTTTCCTATACCAAATTTACCTTGACTGGCATGCCTTGTATTGTTATTTCTACCTACCCGGGCGTTAAAATCTCCTAATTAAAGTACAATATTTCTACCTGAGACCCTGTCTATTTTCTCCTGTAACTCTAAGTAAAAAAAAAAGTTGAGGTTGAGTTGCTTGGGGGTTGGATTAAATGTGGTTAAGTTATACGGGGTTGAGTTAAACCTGGGTTGATTTAAACGAAGGTTAAGTTGAAGCGAGTTTGAGCTGACCCAAGGTTGATTTAAATGGGGTGCAATTGCACAGGACCTTGAAAAACTATAATAATTGGGCTGTATCCTGAACTTATAGATAATGTTTTTTGCTATAGATGCATTTGAATGGCAATGGATGATAGTTCAGAAATGAATGTATTAATCAAGAGAAGTTAATAAAAAGTTGACAAAAACAGTGTTAGGCATACCAAACAACAATTATCGTTGATTATCATCAAAATAGCTATAATCATCATCACCATGATTTTTATAGTCATTATTATTGTTGTTATTATTTTAGCTATCATCATCATCATCGTTATTATTTTAGTTATAGCAATCGTTATGAAACATGTTTTGTCTTCTCTTTTATTACTGTCATTATTATTATTTTTCTTACCTATTTTTTCTGTATATGTAAATCTCCATTGCCTAGGGACCTGAGTAGTTACTTTTTAGGTTTAAATTATATTTATTTGAATAAATATTCGACAAAAATTAGGAATTAATCTCAAAGTATCTTAAATTTAGGGTCATTATAAAGGCCTGAATTTTGCGAGGTATCAAATTTCATCTGAACATCAAACAAGGCTATTCATTTGAGAAAAGGTTTTTTGCTAATTATCGTTCTGGCTCTTTTAGGTCTGTTGGCTTTTATTAGTCTGACCTTTGTTCGTCTATCGAACTTAAGCTCGATGCGCCGATTGCGCCGGTAGGCTTGTTCATTCTGGGCGGGGTCGAGCGGCTGATATTCGCCGAAACCGGCGGCCGCCAACCGGTCGGCCTCGAGGCCTTGTGAAATTAGAAATTCGACAACCTCGATGGCGCGAGCGGCCGACAGATCCCAATTCGAGCGGAACTCGGTCGAGAAAATCGGACGGACGTCTGTATGCCCGTCTACGCGCAAGATCCAATCGATATCGTCAGGCAGATCGTCGATTGGACGTGACTTCTGATTTCGGAACGCCGCCGCCAATCAGATTGCGGCACAGCGCTTCAATATCTTCGAGGATACTTGGCATGGCGGTGCATCCCTGGGCCGTTAGGTTGTCCTGATGGCGCGGCAAGTCGCAAAGTTGACGCTGTCATCGCCAAGTAAAATTCGACAATACTTCCGAGAAAAATTCAATAATACAAAAGTATCTACTGAAAAACCCACGTTTCTTCAAGGCTGGCCGGCATCGATTACCCCGTCCGCTATTCCGGATTTCAACACGGCGGCGGTGAACATCGAGATCGGAACAGATAATTTCAATATCTCGATAAGTGCTGCCGGCATCCCACGCGACCTGATGCCAGGCTTTTCTGGTGATGTTCAGTGGATTGACAGAGTCGGCAACCACTTCATGACCGAGCTTGAGTTGTTCAGCAGCCAATGAATAAGCGAGTTGATAGCCTTTGTCCTCCATTTGGACTACGCCCTGGTTCCGCAAAGTTTGTTCGAGAACATCAATGCGAACTTTGTCGATCGTATCGTGAAGGATCCTGGTGCATTCAATGCCGTGCATGTTCGGAGAGGCGATTTCAAACTAACCTTTGGAACAACAACCTTAGTCCGTACACCGCAGGAAGCCATTGATGCGCTCAAGGCCCATTTTGATACTGATGACCTCCTTGTCATCGTGACGGATGAAGCGGATGACCCGTTCTTTCATGAAATCGTCAACACCTACCGCAATCATATATTTATCGATCACTTTATCCTTGAGAAGTACATGGGCATTCCCCGTTTGGTCAATCAAATCATGACCGAAGCCATCGATTGCGCCGAGGAAGCCGACCAGGATTTGATCACCGAAGCGGTCATCGACAACGCGTGGGCCGAGCTTCAACAGCTGCCTAGCCCGATTGTCGAACAGCCCGAGCTATCCGAAAATTCGCCTAGCGTCGAATTCGGTGAACTGGGCGAATTGGAAACGGCGGCTGGATCCAAATTAGAACGTTCGGCAGCCGAGGACGTGCCTGCAGCGCCCCAACCCCACCCCCTAACTCCCCCAAAGAGAGAAAATCCAGTAAGGTTAAGTTAATCACGTATCTACGACATTTGCTTATTCTACCCACCTAGTTTCATCCCGATTTCTCTACTCTAAGCGTTTTCCGAGATTTCCGGTATTTTCCCCTTTAATTCCCCCCAATGTCAACATTTCTGGTCGGGATTTGTAAGAAAAGCTCTGAGACATGAGTTCCTTCTAAATATCAAATTTCATTAAGATCTTGTCACCCGTTCTTAAGTCGCTCGGTGCGCGTGAGTCGGAGGCACTTGTCGAGCTGAACGCGATGCTGACCGCCGCGCTGGCTCGCGGCATCGGCAAGCGCGACGACGTCAATGGTGCGGACGTCGAGGACTTTGCGCAGGAAGCGGTGCTGCGGGTCGTTGAGCAGCTCGGGACGTTTCGCGGCGACAGTCGATTCGCGTCCTGGGCCATCACCGTCGCGGTGCGCGTGGCGTTCGGCCACTTGCGGCGCCGCGCTTGGGGGCACCGGTCGATCGACTAATTCTATTGTAATCTACATTGCCCCTTTCTGATTACAGAAACAAAAATTCGAAACGTAAATATAAATAAATTATTGCCCAAAATAGACATTAGTTAAATCCAAAATTTTAAACAAAGCTAGACATATGAAGCAATAATTCATTGCTGTCGGTAGGGCGTTACGAAGTTTTCAGAGAAATTTTTAATTTTTTCAACTCCTCGCACTTCATTTTCTAAAAGAGGAAGTTTTGTAATATGAAAGTCTTCATATAAATCACAAGAAATCTATAGGACACATACTTTCTTACATACAAATTTTATTAACATAAACGTTATAAAATTATAAAATCATTGAAAAAGCTGTTAAGGCATAACAAACAAAACAAAACATAATAAAGATTATAAAGGATGAAATATAAGAAAAATGAATCATGAATAAAAAAAGATGAGGGACATAGCAATCAATTCCAGAAAGGAAGTTCGAGGAAACTTAAACCACATTAGGATCTATTTCAGAGTGCTTTTAATGAAAATCCCCTCGGCTTCGGGCTCGGAGGACGGGTCAACAAGACTCGAACGCAAGGACGGTGCCGGGACGGTACCGGTTGCACGTCGTGTGCGTCCAGCCGCTCGACGGCGTGCGGTTCGACACCACCGAGTGGGTATCATCTCCGCGATGAAGTCCCTCGGTTCCGTTGCCCTCCTGCTCCTGGGCGTCCTGGCCGTGATCCTGGTCGGGCTCCGCCTCACGCGCGACGAACCGGCGCAGGCCGAGGAGGGCGGCCCGCCGCCGTTCGCTGTTGTTCGGGCAACTTCTGATCGGTCTCATCAATGGCGTGTTCTACGCCATGATGAGCCTCGGTGTGGCGATCATCTTCGGCATGCTGCGTATCGGAAATTTCGTTCATGGCGCGCAATACATGCTGGGTGCGTTCGGCGCCTGGTATCTTTTGCACCTGCCGGATCTGTTTCCCGGCCTCGGACTGCCATCCCTAAACTACTGGTGGGCACTGATCATTGTTCCCCTCGGCGTCGGGGTGATCGGGGCCGCAACGAAATTAAAAATATAATTAAATGAGTGGAATAGACATAATTCAAATAATAAGGGTTCATAATCCTCGTAAAGGCTAATTTTCGGTTGTCTTAAGTTTAATCACTCTTTGCTTTTTTAAAAACTAAGCCTTTATTGATTTTGTGTTTTTCTTGTGATGGCCACGTCTGAAAAGAATATTTCGTTTCTTTATAATAATTAAATAAAAAAAACAAGTTTTTTTAACTGAAAGTAAGGAGCAAAATTAAAAGTTAAAACGAACAATTGTTAGCCATTGTGTTCAAAATAGTCCAAAGCTTTAACAATCCCTTCTGAGTTGTTGCAATCCCCCAGAGCCCTGGGTCAAGGTTTGTAAGTTATGCTCCTGGGGTATATAAAGCTTCTATGGTAAAGATGACCTTATAAACTTCCGAGGAGGCTCATTTGATTGGAAATTGGAATTTCTATTCCCTTTTTATGTGATTGGAAATTGAAACTTTTAATTCCTTTTTAAAAGTAAAAAGTTATTGGTAGGCAACTAGCCAGCTTGGCGCCTTTCAATCCATCCATGGTCGACACATCCCGCGTGGAAACGAGCAGGCTGCCGGCCACCGTACCAACCGCAAGAACCTTCACATCGGAATACTCGTCGGCGAAATGCTCATCGAAGACCGCCCAGATGCGCCGGGTGGAATCGTCCGCGGTTTCCGCCTCGCCGGGCAGAATTGCCAACATCGATTTCGGAAAGATCGCTGGCGTATAGGCAGCCACGCCGAACGTGATGTCCGCGACACCTTCAACACCTCTTAAATGATGAGCTTTGATAAGTTAACTAAGAAAATGCACCATTCTGACTATTACACCCTCCCATATAATCACATTTATCATAATAAAAGAATCCCGCTCACGAGGAGACTTGTTCATTAAGGATTTACGCAACAAAGATACTTTTGAAGATGTACACCATCCCATTTTGATCCAACAAACCCCTTAAGGATTTTAGAAGCTAGTGTCTTTTAGTGCTTGTAGAAAGCATCCCATTCAACCACTTAAACGTTTAATTCTAGTACCACTGGGTCGATACGATCACCCCTGGGAAAAAACAAAATAAAAACAAACAAAAAAACACGCATCCGTGATCTTTCTTCTGGCAAAAGATATAAAATTACACATTTTTGCAGATAGGAGCTTGAAACCTCTTCAGTCAAGTTCTCTGATAAGCTCAATCTGATGGTGTGATTTTCATTAAGATTGTATGACTTTTAAAGGGTCTTTATCCCTTTTTTTGAAAATCAGGCGAATTTTCTCACGCTCGTATCATACCTTTCGAATGTTTGCAATGAGCCACTGCTAAAGTATCTTCAATGGGTATGTTGGATCCTAATTGATTCCATTCAACAGCTTTGACAGCACCAGAGCGCGTTAGTATCCTTGACATCTCATTGGCTCTCAGTATTTCGGTTGCTTGAACTGGGGAAAGAAGATTAACGTTGTCCTTAAAGGCATGGCGTTTGACACCTTGCTCAGCCATTGGGACCCAAGAAAACAAGGTAAACCCTAAAATAAATAAGCCTAGCAAGATAACGTAAAATAGCTTGGTTTACTCAATAATGCTAAACAGCAGCAACACGTTTCCTTATTTATCTACTCTCCAAAATTTTGTGTATACGCTTCCTAGGGTGTAGGTTCCTTATGACCCTTATGACAGATCTTCGCGGTCATTCTTTTTAAGCCCCTTCTTAACAAGGTAATATGTTCTCAATTGGTGAAAGAACGGTAGTAAAGATAAGATATATTTTCCGACGAAAGAACATTTTTTTTAACAAATATAATGGATGCAAGCAGATAAAACAACTTTATGTGCTTTAAACGTGGCATCATCGCACGCCAGAGTTACATCCACAAAGCATTCAGCTTGAAGCAAACTGTCGAAATGATACAAAAGCTGCTCAGTATGAGAGGACCACTTAAGACTATAAAGCTTTGATTCATCACTTGGTGATGAAGAAGGAGCGAGAGGAGTGTTTCTTTCACCATGTTGAGAGGTATCACAGTCACTTGGCTGTTCCGAGTCTCTAACAGGCTGAGCCTCAAACCGTTGGGTCAGGGCTCGCGGGAGTCCAAACGGCGCCGCCAGCCCGATGGCACCCGCCAGTTCATCGTAGACGAGCGAGTGGCCCGCCAGGCGTGCCCCGTCAGGACCGCGCTTCCAGGCGCGGCCGTCGTACTCCCAGGTTTCCGTGCGATGGCCGAAGTTCGTGCTGCCACCGTGGAGCACGACGACGGATCGTGCGCGGTCGTACGCCATGGCAGCACCGTAGAGTCCGGGGGGTCCGGTGACGGCGATCTTCGTCCATGATTATTATGATTATCATGATTATTATGATTATTATGATTATCATGATTATTATGATTATTATGATTATTATGATTATTATGATTATCATGATTATTATGGTGTGGGACAGGGGAAGAGCTTTAGATACGGACAAAATATTGCCAAGAATTTCTTCTGCATCCTTCCTACACAGGCACCCCAATACGACATTATTCTTTTTTTTATGTCTTCTTATTTAACTGATAATTTAGTGGTCCACCCAGGCTTAGGCTTCCCTGGTAAAGTCTCTTCAAGCTCGCTCTCAATCAACTGTAGGTACACGTCCGTCTCAAATGCTTTTGAGGTTGAAATTAAATCAGCATCAAGGAGTCAATAAATAACTAATGAATAACGGACAGTTTCTACTCCAACGTCCATCTCAAGGTGTTTCGGGTATGCAGCAACAAGTTTTGTTCCTGCATTTTCCAGTTCAGTGGACTCCAGCTGAACCAACTGTGGCAAGAATCCATATTGGCTGTCCCACAGTGCGTATACAGGTTTTAACAAAATATTGATAGTATAGTCTTTGACATCAGACTACTAGTTTTATTTTATTTTAAATATGGATTTAAATTTCGGTGAATGTGGTACGCAGTGGAATCTTTGGTCTGTTCCTATGGAATGAAATGGAAGTGAAACCGAAGTCTTCGAATGGAGTGAGAAGAGGCTGTAGAAATACCTTAAAGAAGGTCAGAGCTTCATGGGAGGGAACAAAAATTAAAACTGGGAACTCAGGCTGTATGGTAGATGAGGGAGATAAATCTAATAAGTTAAAGTTAAAATCACCCATAACAATATGACTTGCTCCAGACGGTACTTTCGATATCAGCTGATTCATTCCTCCCACGAAATCATCCAAGTGAGCATTGGGTGGCTTATACACCATACTAGTTATATTCTTTTCCCCATCAAATTCAATTTCAATTGAAAAAACTTCAACCTTACCTTACATCTATATACTAAGATCACCCCTTTCGTGATAATTCAACCCATTCTTTACAAGGAAACCAACACTATTGCTCACGAGAGTCTTGCATATAGCAGAAATGCCTTTTTATTGCGACTCGTTTCTACACATATTATTGCTTATCGAATACCCAGCGAAAATTGTTCGAAAACCGTATATTTAACAAGTTAGCGTTTTATTCATGACAGTATTGATTTCAACATATCTGATGCTGGTTTCATCACTAACCGGTTCGGCTTTGGTCTAATAACCGTTTTTTGCACTCATAAAAGATTAAGTAAGCTTATGCTTATTTTAATTCGATATCCAAAGTAAGGCAAATTTTCTCAGGCTCGTAACTTTTGATGACAAAGACAAAATTTAATGAAACTTATATATCTAAAGTCAGCATAAAAACTTGATTCTTTTGATGCATCAATTAGTATAAAAGTTCCATTTTTTAGATTTTCGTTTACTATTGAACCGGGTCGCTCCTTGCTACAGTTTGTTACCACGAACTGTTTGAAACTCTAATTTTTAAAACAATAAAAAACTTTAGCGTAAAGAGCGTGGCGCTGAGGAGGGGCCTTATTTTTGATAGGAAGATAAGAGAGCCTATAAATTTAGTAAAATTATAGAAGATGATAAGTTCTTTCAAAAATTAAAAAAAAACCACTGGTTGTTAAATGACTATTTGATGATGTCAGTCCTTCTTGGCTGTTTTTTGTAGTTTGTTATAGGAGTAGGATCTTAGTGTACTGTAGTAGCAAAAATTTCATCTTCATTTTCTTTTATTTTGAGAATCTTTATCTCTGTTTTGTTGAGTATTTTAATTAGTAATAACTCATCTCAGCTTTGTCTTCACGAACGACTATCTCAAAATCTTTGGCACTTAAGGCTTTTCCATCTTTAACCAACTTGGCTTCTACATTTGATCTCTTCAAGCCATTTACTAAAGCAAAGTGATGTATGATTAGAAATAACAATTGACATTGTTATACATATCATTATAAATATTCGCGTTATTTTAGTCTTTCCTCTCTACTGGCCGCAGTCTCGTTTAAAGTTTTTTTTTGCGGAGTTTTATCTCTCTTTGTTGTTTATGTCTGTCAAAGGGTTTCATTAGTTTATTTATAATGATTTATTTACGTTTTAAGTTTGACTTTTTTTTCACTACTTCTGCTCCTCTTTGGTTTAAATTAGTTCTGTACTTATTTTTTAAAAACCTCTTTTGTTGAAACATCTTCTGTTTGTTAAATTAAAAAAATTAATTTCTGTAAGTTTTGTTGATATTTTTTTTTATTGATGAATAAAAGCAAAAAGATTTTTGGGTTGCTCTTCATATTCTGGACAAAATTTTGCTTGTCCGTTCCAGGGCGGTCGATTTCGGCATTGAACCGCCGCTCTTCGACAAGCGCGATATCCATGTCCACGTTCCGGAAGGTGCAACGCCCAAGGACGGTCCGTCAGCAGGTGTCGCCATGGCGACATCGATCGTATCGATCATGACGGCGATCCCGGTCCGGAAGGATGTGGCGATGACGGGCGAAATAACCCTGCGCGGCCGGGTGCTGCCGATCGGCGGCCTGAAGGAAAAGCTGCTGGCTGCGCTGCGCGGCGGGCCCTGCAATCGGAATTAGAACCAAGGGCTGATGTCGAACGCATGTGGGAGAAACTTAAAACCACATACAGAGAAGTTTTGGACGAGAAATTAGGCTATAAGAAGAAAAAGAAAGTGAGATGGATTTCCGAACAAACCTGGATACTTAATTGATGCAAGAAAATCAGCCAAACTTTCCATTCTGGTGGCCTCAGACGCATCTGAATTAATTGTTCTGCAAGTCTCATATAGAGAAATAGACAAACAAGTAAAGAAGAGTGCTCAAAAATTAAAGATAAAAATTTCCGCATAGTAAAGTTGATATTTTTGGTTCACCCACTGGTGTTTTCGTTTATCTCCGAAACACCTACAGGATTGGTGTTTGCTTACTAGCTCAAATTCTCCGCTTCACCACTCCACCATGCTGAAATTGATTGCTTTTTTTGTGTTAATTTCACAATCGCCTTTAAAGCTAATTAAATGGAAAGATTTTTTTATTTACATTAGTTCTAAATACATTTCTTTTTAGCATGGGAGAAGTGAATGAACAGAAAAGAATAGTACTTTATTATCAAGCAAATTCTCACAAGACAAAAACTGCCGAACTTGTTGCCTTCAATCAGCTAGCCTACATAAAAAAAAGAAAAAAAAAGAAAAAAGAAAAGAAAGTATTAAAACAGTGCCTACTACGATGAGCCAATTGTTCGGTCAAATATCAACTAAAAGACGTTTAAAACTTAAATAACTGAAGATTTTATAACTGAAAGTAAGGAGCGACATTAAAACTTAAAACGAACAATAACAAATTTTTAATTTCCAAGAAAAACAATCATCCTTCATTATTTAGTCAGAATATTTATACATAATCAAAAACAGAAAAAACAAAAATACTCAAATCTATCTACTTTTCCATAAATCGAAAAACCCGCCTAAAACTTACCCAAAAGACACACAAAAAAAAGAATTTGAGGGCGGAAAATGAATTAAGCAAAACTTCAAGCCAACAATAAAAAGTACCCGGTTCAATTTGGCATCAACCGGGTACTGATTGGTTTTATAAAGTGCCCTTGAGCTCTTGAATTTGCCCACTTTATTCAGTCGGAGAGATGAACTAATAAAGATTTTTGAGAGATGACTATTAAAAAACGAGAAGCACCGTTCCCTACTCCCACCATCGGCATCAATCAGCAGACATACTAGGCATTACAACAAACTAGTACCAGTCAAATGCCGTACGAGCAGATTCGCAAACTCCTATGTACCATATTTTCTAAGTGCATTTTACAAGTAAATTGAAAATTCAGATTTCAGAGTCCCAAACGAAAATCAATTAGACGTCGCGCTTACTTTATTTCGGTTAACCGGACGACGCAACGAACTTGCACAATCGCGGGAACTACTAATCGCTCTCCAGAAAAGCGAGACTAAACAAGCAAACCAAACAGTTTTGATTGAAGCCTTGGCCAACGGCTGGGAGAGAAGTCGTTTTATTCCGGGTAGCGCGCCGCCCGATCGGGCAATTCTCGCTGCGCTGAACCTTATAGAAAAAGACGATAGCCCGACTATCATCCGAGCGAATAGAGTATAAGAATAGAGTATAAGAATAGAGTATAAAAATAGAGTATAAGAATAGAGTATAAGAATAGAGTATAAGAATAGAGTATAAAAATAGAGTATAAGAATAGAGTATAATAATAGAGTATAAGAATAGAGTATAAGAATAGAGTATAAGAATAGAGTATAATAATAGAGAATAATAATAGAGTATAAGAATAGAGTATAAGAATAGAGTATAAAAATAGAGTATAAGAATAGAGTATAAGAATAGAGTATAAAGTCCCCTTAGGAGGGGCTGCAAGGTACAAGCTTTGACAAGTATTTACCTATAGTAATGGTTATGGGGAAATGTACAGATGTTTTCAGGAGGATTTTGTTTGTTTGGGGGGAAGGAGTTGAGGAGGGAGGGTTACGTGGGAAGATCTTTCCATGGAGAAATTTGTCATGGGGGAAGAGAATTTCAATGAAGAGGGCGCAGGATTTTCTAGCATTATTTAAAAAAAAAAAAACAATGAAAAAATAAATATGAAAAGTTTTTATCCGCGATGCAGGCGGCGCGCCACCGGCGCGCGATGGCGCACTTTGGAACAGTCGCGCCGCCCGCCCGGCTGGGGCATTCTTGCGCCAGACGAATCGGTCAGTCGGAGAGACGACATGAAATGGCGCGGACGCCGGACGAGCAGCAATATCGAGGACCGGCGCGGCGGGCGCCGGGCCGCGCGGGGGATCTCCTGGCTTGAAAGCATCTTGTCGAAACGGGCCCGCTCGACATTCAAGATTTTGCCGCGCAGCGGCACTATTGGTCGAACGCGTCAAACCCCAAACAACAACAACAACCACTCATTCTGTCATTATCAGAAACTTGTCGGTTTGTATCCGTACTAATTTCTTGAATCATTGTAGAGAGACTATCCCAAACAGCACCTTTCACCACTAATTCATCCATTATATCAAAACTAATGCCTTAATAAATTTCACTTATTCTACTTTTTGATCTCTTAGAAACTGAAATTTATGTTTTGAGTATTTTTTTTTCTCTTGGGATATTCCATTGGCCTCAGAAGAACTTTTTTTTTTAATTAATTAAAAAGCCCCATTTTCATTTCAAAAATTCCATAATTAATTCGTGGATTCATTACATTGTAGCAGGATAATTTCTTTAGGCTGACACCGTTTTTTATGTGTCCGCTACCCCTTTCACAAATATAATAAAATTTCGTGTTTTTAGTTATTTCTGTTATATTTTTCTAAAACTCCTCGTTTTTTGCACATTACAGACGTCCAAGCTCCACTTTCCCAAGACTGACTCTTTACCCATCACCCGCCGCGCACTGTTGGAGAACCCGTAGGGTTCGGTCGGGATGTTGAAGAGGTTCGAATCGAGCTTCTTGTCGCCATTGACGTCGTAGAACGCCTTGAGCGCATAGGTCCCGTCCGGCACCTCGAAGGTGAAGCGCATGCCCGGCGCGGTCGCCGTGGCGATCGCGTTGCGGTAATTCATGCCGGTGATCACGCCGTCGCGGGAATCCTCGGCCGCGAATTGGGCCGGATCGTTGAACAGCGCCAGATAGACCCAAAATGTTCCTCCCCACTGAAAATTTTCCCCGAGACGATTCCCCCAGAAAATATCCAAATGTGAAATTGGGTTGTCAAACAGAAAGTAACACAAAGAAAATAAATCTCGTACAGGGAATCGGGCAAATTTACCCCTGTGCAAATTTCCCCTTAAATGCTCATCACTAGAAACTTCCTTCTCAACGGAAAATCCTCCCTGTAAAAAAACTCCCCTCGCAGAGAATCACCACCTCCTGAAAAATTTCTGTGTACTTCATAAAAAATAGAGGCATTGGTCGAGTTTTGATTTAACGTTTTACATATTTCTTAGGATATGGTGTCCTCTCAGGTAGTGGTAGTCGCACTGCTTTTAAGTCTGAGAGGTCTTTTGTTCAAGTCTTGCCAGCTACATTGTATTTCCTTTCCTTGAGTATATACGTAACCACAATTTCTTGTATATTTAGAAACTTTCTTTTGAAGTGAAATTAGAGAAATAGCAAAAATATCACATCCGGGATCCAGACATTGGACCTATAACAGTTAAAAAAAAGTTTTTTTTTATGTAGTTTCACTAATAAACGGCTCAAAATATTAAAATTTGCCATTAAATTAAGTTTGACTTTCTCTCAACTCTACTTTTTAAACAGTAAAAACTTTAGCGTAAATAGCGGGGCGTCGATGATATAACAGCCCCTTTCATATACGGAGTAATATCTGTTCGTATTAAGTTTTAATGTCGCTCCTTACTTTCAGTTAAAAAAACTTTTTTTTAATTACTTTCTGAATGTTCTTGAATGAGACAATTCTTGTTTAAATCCCCCCCTCATTAGGATTGTACAATAATTATTTTAGTTCATTTGCTAGTAGATATGTCTAGCTACTACCCGTCCATGCGTCATTCCTAGGGCAATAGAACCAAGGTAGATAGTAATAGAGCTAAGATAATGATAGAACCTATAATTTTCCAAGTGTTTGGTTAAATGGCACGGGTAAACTGCGGAGTAAGTGTGCCTCTCTTATTGGACCAATATTTGTTTGTTACCTTTTAGCGAGTCACAATGAGATGCTGTTAACAAATATAGAGGTGCCTATGGAACCTGTACCATCATGCAAATCCCTCCAAGTAACAAGTCCATCAACCAATATCAATGGGAGGTCTAGCCCATCTGAAGAAACTTCTCAAACACCAAGAGCAAACCAGCAACCAAACATTAAAGAATCACAAGGCACACCTCATTGTTCCAAAGCTGTCACTACAGCAGATCAAATACAACCAAAAATGAAGACAACATGATCAGTAAGGGTTATACAGGACCGACCGCTCTCTTTTGGGGAGTTGTGTGAGGACGGTTAATTCTGAAAAAATGACGTAGTTTTAACTTCGAAGGAGTGATTGGATCTTATTGAAATTTGATTTTTACAAGGATATTGTGTCTCAGAGCTCTTATCTTAAATCCCGACTGGATTCGGTGAAGGAGAAGTTGGGGGGAGGGGTCGGAACCTAAAATCTTAGAAAACGCTTAGAGTGAAGGGATCGGGATGAACCTTGGTGGGAAAAATAAGCACAAGTCCTCTGCTCCTTTCTTTCAGGTGCAAAAAAATTTGGTTTTTAATTGAATTTCTGGTTGTTCTTAAATAGTACCAGGAAATCCAACTCTATCTACATGAAAAATACCGGTAGTTGATTAGTATACGCCACTTACTCAAGTTTACTACGTGTAAAATAAGGGAATAAACTAGTTTCTTTTTTAGTTTCTTCATTACTTTAGGAACAAATCTGGACTATATATTTGCACAGTTTTCTGTGCAAATGTATAGAATAGTTTTCTGACCCAATCGTCATATTTTTGCTTTAATAGCGTTGCCGTACAACTCAGAAACAACAGGGAATGTTCCAAAGCCTATAACCTTCTGATATATCTATATTACGCATAGGTACAATCATTTCTGTATTCTTTGGTTTCAAATTTACCCCATCCTAAGAAAAATTAATTTAAAAAGAGTCCGGAGTTGTTATTTCAGGTGCTGTAAGTTTTTCCTTTTCATTTCTCCTTGGACACATAATCGGATTCTAATTGGCAAATATGGTGTGAAAGGCAGTGTGGTCTTCGTCGCTATTTTCGTAAAACAAAACTAAACTAAACTTATAATATTTTAAATCAGCATAAAAATACGATGCTTATTTTCGATTACTATTGGTATCGAAATTCCGTTTTTTGGAGTTTTGGAGTTTGTTACCAAGAACTGATTTGCTTTTATCTATAGTAGCATAAAATGTTCCTTATTTACTATGGACTTGGATATTCTTGCAGTGGAAGTTGGCTTCTGAAATAAACATCTAGTCTCCATTAGTGATTTTAAATGTAATCAACCTAATGTGTGCTTAAGATTTTTAGACAATAGATGTTATGTCTAGTAATTGTAAATATCTACACATTTGTAAATTTAATATTTTTAGCCACTGTACTACTAATCTGTGTAAATGCCCCCATGTTGATATTCGTTTTAAAAATATTTAGGTGGGAGAGGCTTTGGATGTGCAAAAGCTCATAATGAATTGCTCATTAAGGGTCATAGTAGGTTCCACAAAACAGGGCTGCTGAGAAGCCAAAAGCACAATTTCGAAGAATAAAAAAAAATGCAAAAAATATTTTTATTAGATGGCGTTGAAGATGTCTTCGGCGCTAGAGCCTGTCTCCATTCTTATATGATTTATCCATATTTCTTGAAAAAGCAGAAAAAAAAGAGAAAAAGAAAGACATAAAATTCACATACTTTGAGGAATATGAAGGAGATTCATATGAAGATATGCTTTTCAGGCTAACAAAGTCCTTACCTTAGACCTTAGTTCCTCCAGAGCCATCGGTGAATTTCTAGCCCAAAGTGAACAGATTCTTACTTACAAGTCCCTCTCCCGTGAAAGACATCAAGTTCACCGGAAACAAATAAACGGGTATACCAACTAGCTAAAGTTGCAAGCCCCTCATCCTTGAAGATGATTGTAGCCCAACAGCCGATTATTACTTACATTTATTACAATGGATTATTACACTGGAACCAAATTGGTTTAACCATGAAATACACCGGAAACAAATACTAGGTACACCAACAAGCAAAAGTGGCAAATGGGGCGAAAGGGAGAGGAAAAATTCGAAAAAATGAGGTATTTATAACTTACGATTGGGTGATCTGATCTTAATGAATTTTGATATTTAGAAGGACATCGTGACTCGGAGCTCTTATTTTAAATCCTGACTGGCATTAAGCCTCTGATTTTCCTTGTAAATCAATCTATTGATTCTTAGAATTTCGTTTGAGCTCATACCATATGAGCTCTTGGCTCTTAGCTCTTCTTGCCTCGTCACAAGTGCCATATGAGCTCTTAGTAGGGCTTTCGTTTGATTAAATCTATTTATCTATGTATTTCAACTATATAGCTAATTAGGCTGAAATTAGAAGAATGAAAAAATTAAAAGCAATTTAGGGCAGGAACAGATACATGAGACCGGAGGGGGCAACCCTCCTCCTAAGACACTTCTGGCGCACTTATTCCGTTCTTTTTTCTTTTTTAATCTTTTTTAAAATAAACTTTTAATTTTGTGCCCACCTCGAGTCACATTGGCGCCCTTGGCTCAGCAGCCCCCTCAGACACAGAGACAGACAGACAAGACAGACTGAAAAACAAACAAACAGACAAATAATGGACAGACAGACTAGAGAGACAGGCAGAAAAGACAGACAAACAAACAAGACAAAAAGACAGACCTGAGAGATAGATCAGACAAACAGACCAGACAGATCTGATAGACGTAGAGATCAGATAGATTAGACAGACAGACAAACAAGATAAACAAGACAGAACAGACAAAGAGACAGAAATACAACCCAGACAGAGAAACAGGCCACCGAAGTGCAGATTTTTCCAGAGAACATTAACATTTGGCGTCTTCGTGTCAAGTGGGACAAAAACTAGGGGAATCTAGCCGATCAAGGTGCACTCAAAAAGCTGGTTAAGGCTACACCTTATCACCAGACATATTGACTGGTTGATTCTCCTAGATTTTCGACCTAATTTTCAAAGAAACAACGAATGTAGAAGCACTCGCTGGATAAAATCCCGTTTCCGACCTAAATCAATGGTTTAAGTAAGTGTGTGGTCAAGCTACCGTAGTGGTTCGTTTGAAAAATTTACTATAGTTTCAGAGAGAAGCAGTCGTGTACTATTAAGAGCGACAGTATAGAAGAGATGGTGATATCTTATATTTACACGGGTGTATTACTGTATGAAGGGAATTCGAAAAATGTACTACGGAGACGCTCTTGTTGTTGTTGTTGTTCATTCCCCGACTGAAGATCTCGTCATCTCGTAATTGGCACCGTCGCATCAAGCCACCAACCGCACGAGACCGATAAAAGAAAGTACCAAGAAACTGGTATCAAACCCTATTTTTCATTCAGCTTATTATTGGATATTCGGTCATTCAAACAAGTGACTAAAAATATCCCTAGGCCATTGCTATGGAAAATACAGCACACCTTTCTTAACTTTTCGAAACAGTCAGGTTTCAGGGCTATGATTGACCATTGTCATTACCCCGACTTCTGGCTTTTAGGTCTTAGTTCGAATTCTTAGCTTAATATTCCTCCAAACTTTTTTCATCTGCATAAAACACCTTGCATCCAAGTGTCGCGTTAAAATCAAGAAAAACTATATCTAATTAATAAAATTTTGCTTTCTTATTGACTGTTGTGAATATGGTGTACCTTGGGCATAAGAGTCCATCTGCAGTGGCGTAATTCCTTCAAAATCCTGGGGGGGGGGGGGCAAAGTTGAAGCAAATTTCCCGAATCAAGTGAAAGTGACAGTGAAAACTGCAAAATGAGTCATATAGTACCATAAAGTTAAGTAAATATATACTAAAGAAAACAGACCCGTTTCTAGACGGTTGAGGCACCCCAATTTATCGTACTATTTACTTTATAAATATATATTTTTAAGACACATAACCAATTCTTTTCAATCATAATTTGAAAGACTAGAATTCGGCGAAAAAAAAACCTGATTATAATAAGAAACAGATACAAAATAAAACAAAAGGGGAAAAGGGAACGCGGCTAATTTTCCAAGACACTGGAGCAGAAAAAGCAAAAAGAAACTTGAGAATATTTCCATAACAACTTAACAATTGTCGTCAATTATTCAACAAAGTAGATATAAAAAGTGATTTTCCAGAGTGAACTTACAACGTAAAAATAACAAAAATTAGCTCGCATGACGATGATACCTAAAACGGACGTGAATTACAAGAAATGAATAGTAGAAACGCACAGAAATTACAACAAACAATGAAGCTAAACTTTAAAAGTACCGTAATTACCCCAAAAATATCTCATTACCGTAAATGAGGATGATGCCAGAGCCCCTCAATTCCCCCGAGCCTAGAATCACTTCCACTATAAAGCAAGGTAAATAGATTTTAAAACGTTCGGCTGGGATTAGAAATTTGGGCCATGTTACAGTGTCACCTTACCATCAAATGCCTCCTTCGTACTAGTAGTGACCATGATGCAGAAGAAACAAGTGTAGATTTTGAGTCTTCTAGCGCTGCATCTCCTCAAGGCAACAACATCTAGTTTTTGTGCATTTGATGCCTAGAGTTAACACCTGATCGTAATGAAAAACATTTTGTCAAGGCCTTTATTACTTGAATCAATATCTAAAAGTTCTCGTTTCTAACGCTTCATTAAGAGATTACGCCTCTGTCTTCTTTAACACAAATGATACCAAGTATCAACCAAATGTTTATTGTAAGAGTTGTACAAGACTTTACGTTTAACCTAAAAAAACAGCTAAATAAAGCCGTTTAACGACGAGCTCAATCCAGAATAAAAGCCAATATAAATCATTAATATATTCAATTTAGGGTTTTCTAATGAAATATATAAAAAAACCTGAATTTACCCTGAACACCCCTACAAGTTATTTCACCTGAACGTAAGGATCAACATCAAAACTAAAAACTAACAGAAATTACTCCACTTATGAAGGGGTTGCCCCCTCCTCAATACCTTGCCCTTTACGCTTAAATATGACTGCTTGTCACAATTTTTTAGAACTACTCCTGTAGCACAAGGGCCGTTTGATTAGAATAGGAAGCTTTTTTTAAAGCTCTAGAAGCTTTGGTATGAAGATCAAGGTATTGAGGAGGGGGTATCCCCTTCATCATTTTGGTTTGAAATACCGCGTCGGATTACTCATTATCTTTTGTGAAAAATCAGAACGAATAGCGGCTCTATGTTTTTGCAGTTCTTTGAAAAATGGCGCTTTGTGGAAATCCGTATTTGGTTCACTATGCCGTTGTTGGGTCTCCCACATTCTATCCATAAGCCTAGCCAAAATTTGGCCTTCTGGCAGGCCTCAACAAGGGATGGGTTCCCGGACCAGCCCTTAGCTTCTGACCCAGGACGGACTCTGGATCGAGGGACAAAGTGCAAGTTAGTACAAAAATTTGGCGCAAAGATTCTTGTAGAGTGTAAATTTCTGAAGACGTGCAGTATTCAAAAATGGCTTTGCTGAATTAAAGGCTTTCCAAAGATTATATTTGGAAAGCATATTATATTATATTTCCAAATTATATTTCCAATTATATTGGAGAAGATTATATTTTCTTCTCCAACTCTTTAGAAGGCGAAAGGTAATCCATGGGTTAACGGTAATAGATCTTTTTTTTACCTCGAAGTAGAGGGGTACAGCATAGCCCTTAGGGCAAAGGTTGTAAGTTATGCCCTGGAGGCATGTAAATTTTTTTTAATCGAAACTGTTGTCGTAGAAACTTCAAAAAGCCTCATTCGATTGGAAATTGAGAGGAGGGCGAATTCCCCTTCCCTTTCCTTTCCCCAAACACTTCCGATCAACATTTTGATATAGCCATTTTGTTCAACGTAGTTGAAGGGTCCGAAAATTATGTCTTTGAAGATGACAACCCCCCACAGCCCTCAGGGCTAAAGTTGTGGTGGGATGCGCCACCACGAAGCGGTCGCGGGCGTGGGCCGCAGCGCTGACCGCGGCGATGATGTCCGGCGGCAGCAGTACCGTTCGCGTCGGCGACTTGAACGATCCCGAAAAGATCTTGATGCCGTCCAGGCCCAGATCCAGAACGGCATCGACGGCCGGCGCGGCCTGCGCGGGCGTCTCGAGTTCCGGCAGGCGGATACCGGGCAGGTAGGACGGCGTACCGTCCCGATAGACGAAGCTGCCGCCGGCCATGACGCGTAGATATTACTTTAATGATTACCAAAGTCAGCCGAAAAGTTTATTTAATTTCCGCAATGGAGGACTAAAAATCATCGGTGAAGGTTTTCAGGGATGGCCCTTTTCGACTGTTTCAGCTCTTGAAATTAGCAATAAAAGGCGACAATGTTTGTGAAAGGTTGTCAAGAGTTTTATGCGTACATATCACTTTATTGATTACCAAAGTCAGCCGAAAAGTTTGTTTATTTTCCACAACGGAGGACTAAAAATCACCGGTGCTTTAAGCACTTTCTTTACCATGTGCAATCATAAAATAGTCTAATATCTTCATTT
Source organism: Alatinidae sp. Z8VKAUB7J3 (assembly GCA_010016025.2). Classification (NCBI taxonomy): domain Eukaryota; kingdom Metazoa; phylum Cnidaria; class Cubozoa; order Carybdeida; family Alatinidae; species Alatinidae sp. Z8VKAUB7J3. The sequence continues at coordinate 171,856,034 of JAAAKM020721499.1, read as the reverse complement.
TTTCAACACGGTTGAAACGAATTATCTTCGACCTGGCTACAGATGTCAAGTACAAGGTCAAGGGTGCGTCGTTTGGCACCCATTTTCTAGAGATTCATACCTGCAGTTAGGTGGCGGATTAGGTCAAAGGCCTTTCTGAAATCCACTGCGTAAATGTCGACGAAACAGCTACCTTTTTCGAGCATTTGGAGGACACAGTCAAACAAACACCGGGATACAAATGACGACCGGGACACCGGGACACAGGGAATATAAATGAAGACCGGGACACTCAAAGAGAAATTACAGACTGGGACACGGGGACACAAATGACGACCGTGACACAGGGAATATAATTTTCATATATATCTATCTTCTATATATATCCATCTATTTATTATTTATTTATTTAAGAATTAACGACGTCTCTTGACTACTATGGTCCCTGCGTCGGCCCTGAAGTGCATTCCTGCAGCGTGATTCGGGAAAAAAAGTGGAAAAAACAATAAATTTTAAAATGCACTCTGCATACCGTCACAGTTTCATATACATGGGCATTTGTACTTGAGAATGATAGTGCTCTTTTGCTCATTTTCTCTTCTCCCGTTGGTAACCAAGCTTTGCAAGACGCAGCCAAATATATTACTATTTCTCCGCCGAAGCATCTCGCCAAAGGAAGCTGTCTATCAAAACCTTTGACAAGACTTGATAATTGGTGCTAACTGAAGTTTTGACAATCGACGGTAAGCAGCTTTGCTGCCCCTCTAGAAGGAGAACGAGTGGAGGTGGGTACTTTAAAATACCTTCCCGGGACACACTTTAGCCTTTAGACTCATTCCTGAAAGTTTCATTTTCCTAACCTAACCCCTTTCCAAGATAGCCAAAAGTCATAGAATTTTACCAATTTTTTTTTGTTTTAATTTCTGAACGTTTTTAAATAATTTCAAGAGCCAGCTCCTCCATGGAAAATTTCTTTTCCCGCAAAACATTCTTCCATGGAAAGAAGATTTTATTTTTGAGTTTTTTTAACCAAACTTTCCCACTTGGCTTTCGCCCCTTCCCCCCCCCCCCCCCCCGGGATTAGGCATTGTTTACTGTATAACCTCTACAATTAAAGGCTTTATGGCAATTAGTTAAGAAGAGATTCTCAGTCTAAAGCATTCTAAGCTAATTCATTGAGCAAGACCTGTGATGCCCATGATCCCCAACTTCTTTCGTCTAGAAATTTATATTTTTAGTTTAGTGTAATAATTTGAGGACTCATCAAAAACAAAAATTATACACTATTAAACATAGACGTAAAAAAAAGGCACAAGTGAATTATAATATTCACCTATTGCCACTATGTATCTAGGAGATATTGATTTAAGGATACCCAGTAGTAGCTCATTATTTCCACCATTATACAACCTCCCCTTAGATTCGTCACATCATCAAAGGCGTGGTTGAAGAGGGGGGAAGGCAAGGGGAGGGCAGTTGCCCCCCCCCCTAATAACTTGGAAAAACTGTAATTTATTAAGAACCTTTTACTTTGTGTCCCAAATTGCCTTCGAACGGCTCATAGAACTGATAGAATATTTGAATTATTCTTACTCTATGCCTATCTACCTTAGTTCTACCTTAGGATGGAATGTAGACTACTTATTAACAATTGAAATGACATCATTTTTATACAATTCTGAAAAAGGGTTATGCCAGCTTTGCCTCTCATTGAGACTATCTGTCCTGGCTTTCAATTGATAACGGGGTTTATTCAAGAAAATGCACAAAAAAAGACAACCCCGGTTTGAGGATACACGTTATGACGGTTAACCCTATCTAAAAAGGCTTTTTTTCAATATTAGGCGGCAGGGATCGGGTGGCAGTTTAATTTGAATGCATTATAGTGGCAATCAAGTCGCCATTATATAACAATTAGTTAATTGGTTCTCTCTTTCTGACTCCAACGAAATAATTTGATGATATCTCTTCATTATTTGTTGCAAAGAAATCACGAATTTATGTCGTTTATATTAAATCTCAATTAAAATGTACTATTATATAAGCTTATAAATGAGCCCTTAAACCGTTCTCTTTTGCTACAGCAGCATTCTAGTTTCTGCTAGTCAGTAGGTGATTTATAAAGCCCTGTCTTCATTATGGCTTTTTCAGGCGAAGTCGGCCGACTAAAAACAGCGTGCTTTTTGATCATCGAAAAACAAACTTTAGTGAAAAACATGTATTGTTTTGTAAAGTATGGATAAGGAACTTTATATTATAGACTGAAAGTCTGTCATAGCTGTCAGGCTTGTCTGTACAAGTTCTCTAGTGTTTACCTCAGTAATCTCAAAAGGAACATCTATTTCAAGTCCATGAACATCATCGTGAGACACTTTTAAATGGTTCATTAGATCATGATCATCATTAAAAAGTCCTTTTGTTTTTAGTTTGATTACATCACCAACTTTTGCTCCAACAAACTTCTTAGCGTTCACTTTACCTTTGATCTTGTCAAGAGTTAAAGTTGTTGGGTTGTTAATCTCTTTTTCTTCGTTTACAAAAGTACCTGTAATTTCAACATCAATCAAACATTATCCCTGCTTTTTCGTTGTTAAAACAAATTTTTCTGTTACCTAAAAAAGTCCTAGTTTTTAGTTTCGAAAACAAGCGTTATATGTTTGGCCAGGCCAAAGAACCTGGCCACAAAGACACCCATACAAATTTCCTAGAGGAAAGGTCAAGCCTATACAATCCCTCTTTTCCGTTGTTAAAACCAATTTTTCTGTTACCTGAAAAGGTCCTAGCTTTTAGTTTCGAAAACAAGCGTTATATGTTTGGGTGAAAATGCAAGTGAATTGAAGGCAACCAACCCCAACCAATACATGAAAAGAGAATGGACCGTAAGTGAAAGTATAAGTAAATGACAACAACACCGATTCATGTTTAGAGCCTCAAAAAACCTTTAATGAAACATGTATTGTAAATGATAAAAATACAATCGTTGACCAGAAGACAGCCACAGAATGACAGAGTTAGAAAAAAGACCTTCCCATGAACTACCGCTTGCTGATAAATACAGCGATTCTGTAATATCATGTAACGTAGATCAGCATACTGGATGCCTGAACGTATCTCATTTAGGCAAACAAAATGGCGTATGAAACCGTAGACGGGGGTACAGTCAAAGAAAATTCGCCAAATGTGAGATTCAACTAGGAATAAATTCTAATGTTAGCATATTTAGTACCACTAGAGCTGCAACTTAACGCAGATTAGCATACTGGATGCATGAACCACAACGTCATGTCTTAAACCATTTCCTTACTGTTTCTTGCGTTAAGCAAATAAAATGGCAGCTCTAAATGGGTACCCGGAGAAATCTGGGGAAGGTCTCTCTTTTTTTTTTTAATTGTTTATCTTAAGTAGACCTAATAAGTTATTAGTAAAGTGCAAGCTGTGCTTTATCGTGAGGAGTGGGATGAGAGTAGGGAAAAGGGGGGCTGAGGGAGCAGTAGCCCCATAAGATTTATGATAATATCTGGTTGTGTTAAGTTTCTCTGACATTTTAAGTTCTATACTGTCATTTTCTACAAGATTGTACCCTTTTCGGGGGTTATAGCCATGAATTCAACTTTGCATTCTTAATACGCTCTTAAAGTAATCTCTAGGGAGCATATACTATTTCACGACTGTAATCTTGAAAACCCAAAGTGACAAACCCATTTCCTAGCACTAGATTATAAATTTGTCAGACAGTCATATTTGATAGCTTCTGGGAACTAAATTTCTTCACTGAAACTAGAACCTTATTCATAGCCCTATGCTTTATTATAAAAATGGCTAAAAAATGACTGATGGAACGAGAAAAAATCAAAAACTGGCAAAAACACAGTTTAGAGTACTAAAATTTCGACTATTACAAGGCGCTGCTCTAGTTTCTCTGTCCAAGCGCGTATTTGCGCGCTGAAAAGGGCGCAAAAGCACAAAACTGATGGAATGTTCTGAGAAACACCGAAAAAAGTGGATATATATTACTAAATATGGGGAACGCAATAGTGATCGGTATGAAGTCGAACGATCGCTCTATAGCACCCTATAAACTATAGATAATTGCAATAATGATTTGCGCCGCTGTAGTAGCGCAGTATATTTGTCCTCAGCTTGCTAACACGGGACCCAGACTTCTAACTCAGCAGCAGCAACATACTACAGGGATCAGAATTTGATCCCTGGTGATGTAATTATGCGAAAGGGTCTCCAAACTCGTGAAGCAACAACAAAGAAGTACACATTCTTATAAACTTCTGAAAGTACATATTTATCTAAATATCTTATAGACCTTTTTGAACAACCTCGAAGACAATATTCTTATAGATTAAATTTTAGATAGAATGTAATTTTGCTTTGTACGTGAAGGGGGCACTTAGATGGGTGGTGTAACTTTCTGGGTTAGGGGGTATCGCTCTGGCCATAGTCATCCCCGGACACAATTTTAACCCCATGCTAAAGTCTTGTCAAGGTACTTTTCCAATGTAATTTTTATACATCATTCAGTGCCCTAATGATATCAGTTATTGTAAACCAATCTTGTAACATTCCAAGAAATCATAGGCCTATAGCACTCAAAATAATAACTGGTATTTAATTAAAAGTCGCAGGGGAGAGCTTGCCGGCAGGCAAGAATCCGGCCGAACACGCAAAAAAGCCGGCAATTCCGTCTTGTCGCACACTGACGGATCGCTACACTCTGCCCTTCCGAGCCTCCCAAGAATATCGGAGAGCGATTTCGCTCTTTCCAGGATCGGTTTGGGTGCCGCCAGCGTAGCTCAGTTGGCAGAGCAGCTGATTTGTAATCAGCCGGTCGTGGGTTCGAATCCCTCCGCTGGCTCTGGTTTTTCATCACAGATCCTTGTTAAAATATATACAAATTTTTTGCAATTATCAGTTTTTCGCTCTTTACGCAATTTAATGTCTTTTCATAATAAAGTCTTTCCAACGATATTTCATTATTAAAGCTCGTCCGATTTCTAACAACGATATATACTAAGCTTGAAACTTTTGGTTTTCTTCTGTAAGGCTTTGAATGTTGTACTGCCTTGTCAAAATAGAAAATCATCATTTGTAATAATTGTAAATTTTCGTTTATTGGGCCTTCCTATCAAGGAGGAAAAAGGGCACTAGAAAATTTAATTTCCGTTAGAGTGAGCCCTCTCACGACATTCTAGGACCACTTGGTCGATACGATCACCCCTGGGAAAACAAACAAACAAAGAAAAAAATACGCACCCGTGATCGGTCTTTTGGCAAAAAAAAAATACTAACTTCCACATTTAAAACAGTTCGTGGTAACGAACTGTAGTAAGGAGCAACTCGTCTCAATAGTAAACGAAACTCTCAAAACGAAATTTTGATGCTAATAGATACACGATTCGCTACTCAAGCGTGGAAGCCCCGGTTGTAAAAAAATTTTCTCGGTCCTATATTTACAAATGAAAACAACATAATATTAGGTGAATTATTTTGTTTTTTTTGTACCTTTATAATCCAGTAAAAACTCTCTGTGAAGGTCAACGAGACGTGACATGTTAGCTCTTACAACTCCCTTACCTAAGCGTGAAAAAAAGTTCAGAATGTCAACATCAAAGATATTATTCATGGTATTTTCTTTATCAACGTATGTTTTTATAATAGGAACGTTCGTAAAAATTGAAAGTTCTAGTTGCCTTTTTAAGGAACCAAAAAATTGAAGGGCAACTAGTCCTCCTCCCCTGCTCCTTTTTTCTCAAAATCGTCCGGTCAAAGCTATGAGATAGCCAATCGTGCGTATGGCTGAGGTAACCTTCTCAATTACTGCATTACTATTACTAATAATAATAACTAACTGCAGCACCAAGACAGCTATGCATGCTCCTCCTCCACCCCAACCAGTTCAAAGCTTCACTGTCATACCTACCTACCTACCTACCTGGCACATTAGTCTTCCTTTTTAAGCATTCCTTAAAAGTTCTGACTTAATGCCCTAATCAATATCGGACAGAAATCCTTTCGACAATCTGCATGCACATAATGTCTTTTGATTTAATTCAAATTTCCCTCTACATTCTCTGAAATTTTCACCTTCATATCCTTACTTTTAATAGTACTAGCATCAAAGATGTAAGGGTAGTAGCAGGATCAGTTGTAGCAGTAGTGGTGTTGCATTACTGACCGGCCTCGGGTTTGCTGGCTCTATGGGTGCACAACGACCCGGAGCGAACCCATGCCGTCGACAGCGACACCTCCCCGTCAGGTAGCCCCCACGATCTTGTCAGCGGTCCAGCTGGTCGTGCTGGTTTGGATCGCGATACGTCTCTCTCCCGTTGGCGCGCCGCCCCCCGCACTGCCGGTCGTCGAGTCCTCGCAGCAGACGGAGCAGTTGCGCGAGACTCTCGCCGACCTCGCTTCGAGCCTGCGCGCGCGACCTTATACCTTGTTTCCGAGGGTTCGGAAACAGACGAAGGGTCCGAGGAGCCTTCTATCGAAGACGGCGACGACGAAGAGTCGCTGGCAAAGGCCGTCGCACAAAACAGCACGAGCAACAGAAGGACCGAAAGCGGCAGAAGCCTCGACGGCTTCCACGGCTCCATCCTCCTCCTTCCTGTGCCTCTGGCGTACAACTGCGCTTTCCAATGCAAACAGACGCTACGTCCGACTCTTCCTCTTCTCAGTTGAGGCCGCTGAACACGGCTAAAATCAAAAGTTAAGGCCGCGTTGACATATCCAATAGCTGTCTTGGTCATCGCGCTATCGATTACGTTTGGGCTAATGGTATTTATTGTTCCCAAATTCGCGAAGATGTTTGACGATATGTTGTCTGGGGAACCGTTACCAGGACTTACACAATTTGTACTGAATACGAGCCACATTATGCAGACGAAGGCACCCCAGGGGGCCGGTGTTGTCGTCGGTTTAGTTATCTTGATAAAAGTGCTTAAGCGAACAGAATGAAAGAAAAGTTGAAGTAAAATAAATAATATTAGGTTTTTGTCTAAAAATAATTTTCTAATTAATAGAAGGGTGCAAGTTATTTATCAGAATTTTAGAAACAAAAAACTAAAACGTTTTTCAATGCAAAACAAAAATTGAAAGTGGGAGTAAAGCGTGCAAAAGTGAATGAACGAGAACCTGTTAAACTATTACTTCATAAAAGACAGGTTACTGTAAGATTAATTTTATCTACAAACAACTACTTCAAAATCAATACTATGAATAATCCAACGTACTATATGCATGCGATGCCGTGAATTTCATGACAAGCCTCGAGAATACCAGTGACTCCTAAAACGCCTGCAAGGTCCTTTCATACAAACATAGAAACTGGACGAATGTGATACTTGTAATAGCTACCCGAGACCTATATTCTTTTTATTACCTTCTGATCAGGCATCACAAACAATATCGTGAATGGATAGATATGGACGTTTCAGTCGGTGGTAACACTTGTTGAGGCCGACTCCTAGAAACTCTGAAGGGTGTGGGGCAGTGGAAGGAGTGGTGAGGCCAAGTGTTGGGGTAAGCACTAACTTGTGGTGATTAATACACTTGCAAACGGGGAGTACTGGCCCTCGGCTTGAGTGAGCCGGAACACCACACACAAGTACCTCCGAATTGTTGCAACATAACATGCCGCAACATGGCTTTGCCTTTTGAACGGCTGAGCGGGATCGCCTCTGGGCAGGACCGCTGCCCTGATGCTCGTGCCAAGCGGCATGCGCCACGAACTGCGTTTCGTCCCAACTACTACACGTCACGACAGTATGTGCCCAGCATGATGACCTGCACCGTTCCGGTGACACGTCAGGTTGCCGAGCGAAGTACAAGGCGAGTGACGGTGAACGAAACACGTATGGTCGCAGAAAAGAGAACCGAACGCGTTGCCGTTCAGAAGCTTGCCTATCGCAAAAGGGTTGTCTCTGTGATGCGACCGCAAACGGCCTATCGCACCGTTCCCATCGGAAACCGTCTTGCCTACGGCTACCCTCCTATTAAAGAAAATTATATTTTATTTTGGAAGGGAACTGCACTTGAATCAGTCTTTTTTGGGCAATATTGGTATAAACAGTGTACAAATCATTGTAAGGAGTGGGGGATAATCCCTGGATATATCTAAATTAGCCATGATTATTATATTAAAAACGATCAAAAATTAAATATATAAAAAAGGAACACAATTTTTCAGACAGTAGGAAAGAGACTGTTTTTTTTTTCTCTCTTGTCCCCCAAGAATAACTGCTCCCAGAAAAAAGAGAAAAAACATCAGCGGCGGTGCCCAGTTGGCCGGGTTTGTCAGCAGGGCGGGGTCAGAGCGGTAAGCAAAGGCAAGACCCCAGAGCGCGGGCCAGGCCAGCAGCCAGGTGCCGATGGGCCTGTCAAGGCGCAGCAGGCGAATGAATGGGTCGGCACTTTTTGGCAGCAGACGATTGATCAGGGCGTTGGTGTTACCGTCATAGGCGCTTTCATTTCCAGTTTCATTCATCTGGTCATGGTCTCTGTTCAAAAAGAAAAGTAGCTAAAACAAATAGATAAACAAGAACTAAGAACTCATATGGCACTTGTGACGAGGTCGGAAGAGCGAAGAGACAAGAGCTCATATGGCATGATCTCTTGCAAAATTCTAAAAATAAATAGACTAATTTAAAAGGAAAATCAGAGGCTTAATGCCGGTCAAGATTCAAAATAAGAGCTCTCAGACACGAGGTCCTTCTAAATATCAAAATTAATTAAGATCCATACCTCTTTTTTTCAAATTTTCCTCCAAGCTTCCATGTTAACACTCTTCTGATTTCTAAGTCTTAAAATTTGCCTAATTTTGAAGGTCCTCAAAGGTCACTGATCTATAGAGAAAGTAGTAGAGGTAGGTATTTCAAAATGCTTCCCAGGACATAGTATAGTCTGTAGACCCACCCCTGAAAGTTTCATTTTTCTAGTCTAACCCTTGTCCATGATAGCAAAAGAAGCTAAACTAACATTTTCTGTGGGCAACCACATGATTTTCTAACAAGGCTTAAAATCAACATTTCTCACTTATTTAAATCTAGTAGTTTTCTCCTTAAATCTTTCTCCCTTCTCAAACGGTTGTCCATATTAATCGAAAACCTTAAAATAGTTTATTGTTCTTACACAAGACCCTGTGTTGAATATGCTCGCCCTGTCTGGCACCCTGGGTTGACCAAAGACCAATATTCTAAAATTGAAAGCATCCAAAAAAGAGCAATAAAAATTATACTTGGGACGTCCATACAGTGAGGAAACACATACGGTGAGGGTATGTGAGGGCGCGAGGGCCACCTGCAACTGCAGGGCCGACCGCAGGCGCGAGTTGGTCGAGAGCATGCGCTTCTCTTCGGCCTCGTCGGGCCAGTGGAACTGCGAGTCGCGATGCCAGTTGCCGGCGCGGCTGTTTTTGCGGGGATTCATGAAGAGGCTGGTGGCGCGAAAGAGCGGCTCCTGCCCCAGCACGGCGCGGCTGGCCGCCAGCATCCTGGTGTCGGCCACCGCTTCCAACAAGGCCAAGCGGCCGGCGGCGCCTATCATTAAAACTTAAAACGAAGAGAAATTACTCCGTATATGAAATGGGTTTTCCCCTCCGCAATCCTTCGCTTTTTACGCTAAAGTTTGACTCTTTGCCACAATTCTAATTTTTAAAACAATTAAAAACTTTAGCGAAAAGAGCGAGGCCTTGAGGAGGGGACAACCAATTTCATATACGGAGTAATTTCTGTTCGTTTGAGTTTCAATGTCGCTCCTTACTTTCAGTTAAAAAAAACTAGTTTTTTTTATTTAATTGATACCTTCAGTCGCCAACCAGTCAATTCGCGTCAACGTCGAACTGCTCGAAAACCTCATGACGATGGTTTCCGAACTTGTTTTGACGCGGAACCAGCTGCTTCAGCTTGTACGTCAGCAGAAGGACAGCGACTTTACCGGTCCGCTACAGCGGTTAAACCACGTTGTTTCCGAGTTGCAGGAAGGCGTCATGAAGACGCGGATGCAGCCAATTGGCAATGCTTGGGCAAAGCTTCCGCGCATCGTTCGCGATCTTTCGCAAGCTTGACGTGCTCCTGTCTTTTGCTCAGGTGGCCCAGAACAACAAGTACGTAAAGCCTGAAATCAATTCTTCAAGGCAACTGGAGATTAAGGAAGGAAGACACCCGGTCATTGAACATACTTTACCGCTTGGTGAAGACTACATTCCCAACGACGTTTTTCTGGACAACGATACCCAGCAGATCATCATACTTACTGGACCTAACATGTCGGGTAAGTCGGCAGTGCTGCGTCAAACCGCGCTTATTACCCTAATGGCACCCGCAGTTTCCAATTTTGCAAGAGAGGCACAATTCTATTAAAAAAAAAACAAGAACTATTGAGGGGATAATGGAGAGCATCTATGTTCTTTGTTCAATTTCCAGCATATCGGCATCATTGATATAAAATTCATTTTAGTTAACCCAGAAAAGAAAATGAATCAGCCGCCATACGCTTACAGGGTTTCTGAAAAGGGGAACAGCAAGGCCGTATCAAAAGGGAGGGTTGGAGAGTTGTTACCAGGTTTAATGCCCCCCACGAGCGATTCTCCGTAGTCGAGCGCTCCCCTGGCGGCTCGCAAGGTAGCCCACGAGGTAGTACGGGTCAGCAGCTCCTGGAGCGATTCGAAGGCGCGCGATGTCCCTGTTTACGTTCGCCGGCCCGAAGCCTGGCGGAGCAACGGCTACGACACCGAGCGTGCCCTTCACCGAAATCAGGAGATCTCCACCGACCACTTCTGAACGGCGATACTCGTAGTGCTGACGCTCCGACACGAAGCGCGTCGGTGTCTTGACGATCGACAAAAAGTAAAAAAGTCAAATATTTACAATCCCGCAACTGACTGCTTTAACCAAATTGAATTCAATACCGGAGCTTATGTCTAGCTCAAGCTTCTGTGGAATTTAGGAGGGTTTGTAGCATAATCACAACCTTTTTAAAATTCTTCCAGCAGTGATGGATCCCCTGGGAGCCCTTTCCCTAGGCCTTGGGTGCAGTTTTTTTTTGTATTTTTTTATATTTATGTTATATACCGAGTACCAAGAGCGTGACCCTTCCAATAGATCATTTATTTCGGCCTTGTGTTCTGTTCTCTCCTTTTTTTTTTGGGAAAACTACTTTTAAACTACTTACTTTTAAAGATATAACAGCTGTCTCTCACTTATTGCAGTATTCACAGTTTGAAATTAGAATTTGCATGTCTCTTTAACCACTATTTACAGACAAATATACAGTTAAACTGTTCTCTGATACACTGTAAGACTGTTATACTGTCGCCAGTTACGCTGTAAGTGTAATAGTATTGAATCCCTATTCTTTCGAGCTCTTTCAAGATTATCTAAAATTCGTGTTTTGTAACCGGAAACACACGGGCCGTTTAATAATAGTAATAAGTTTTCTTGAATGTGCTAAACAAAACTTAGCGTAAGGACTTTCTTTGTGTTTGTGTTTTTTTCTTTCTCTTCCAAAATCTTGGCCAATGTTCTGAAGTTAACACTTTATTACAAAGAAGAACAATTATCGGCATAAAAATGGTAAGAAAGTTCTTAAATAACTTTATTGGTTTACCCTCAACAGTGTACCGTTCGTGTTGTATCGCCAACAATTTGCCCAGAAGCCTCTCCAGACACCGGATCTTGTTTGTGTGTTAGCAAGATATTCGCCTCGGCCGATTAGCTTTGGATCCCAGGATAGAAGAGATTCATAAGTCTACTAAGGTATCTCAAGTGTTGCCGTCAGTAGTCTGGAGGGGACTCATCCCCCCAAACATTTGAACTAACTCTTAGCTTTCCACTTTTATATTCAATATTTTTTATTCTTCAGACAATACAACCCATACGGGGTTTATTAAAACAAAAAGAAACTTAACCCTCCTTAAGATTTCCTAGTTCAGAGTACATCAACCCATTGAACACATACAATATCAATAAATGATGAAAAAATTAAATAAGAGAACAGAAGAAAAGAAAGATAGAGAAAAAGTCTGCATTTACCAGGCTCCTGGTCGCAACAACGCTTCCTACCAACAATCCATTCTATTTACTAACACATCCAAAACTCCTTCTTCTTTCCAATAAAATATATACTATATTAGCCCGTCCCGCTGGTAATGCCGACAGAGTGGCGTTTCACATGCTCTACCGGCGTACCCATCGGGGCAGGTACACACATCAGGTGCGATGCACGAGCCATAATTGTAGCACTTGTACACACCTTCGCCGGGGCTTGGACTGCCTCTGAACCAAGCCTGGGCAAGGCTATCTTGTGCGGAGTTGGGGGGCGCCCGAAAAACGTAGTTAGTCGCGTCGTTGTTCTGTCGTATGTATCTCCCGGCCGCGTAGTCCCCTTGACGCTCTATGGTACGCAAGGTAGTGCAAGGTGGTACCAGCTTAATCCAGATGAGCTTGAAATTAGCTACAGTGATGGCAGAAGAGAAATCCTAGACCGTGCAGGTGATTGCACGTACGCCAATCAATTCAGATACAATCGTATGAAGCCAGGGCATCCAACAGGGTTTGTTGAGGCATTTGCGAACCTTTACACAGATATTTATGAAGCACTCAGCGAATATAAAAATGGTGATCCGGTGACAAACAAATATGTCTTTGGCTTAAAAACTTCATACATCTTGACTTGAATTCTTCATTTTATCAGTTAATGTCACTGTCATTTTATCAGTTAATGTCAGTAACAATTTTTGTAACTACTTTCTTTTTTCTTTTATACTTTCAATGCCCCTTTAAAGCTAATTATTACACCCCAAAGACACCTGTGCCCATTACTGCACTTCTGGTTTCCTTTTTTTTATAAGTCATTTTTGAGAAAAAATAAAAGCCTAGCCTATCTTGCTCAATTCAGCAGTAGTTTTGCAAAGACTCATGTTTTCAAATGGAGAACAAGACTGCACAAACAAGAGAACAGACCTGCGCCTGACAACATGCAACACATCACAGAAAGAGAAGCATTCTTTTGGCAGTTTTGGGTGCAATATGTGCCCAGCAACCTCGCCCACACAATCAATGGGGAGTTGGCTTTGGTCAATGCAGCACCTGTCATCACACATTCACTCACATTTGCCGATCCACATGAACACAGACGCATCATGGAACTGGCCGCCATCACACCACATGCTCTGTCAAAAGAGCATATCTCAAGAATTGATTTGCGTATGAATTTGGAATTTTCAGATAATACTTAAAGAAGACCATCTGACCAAAATGGAATACCTGCAGGATACTATTAACGCTACTATCACTGCTACATTTACTACTTCAACTACTCCTTCTATTGCAACTACTTGTAAGGCTAAGAGCATTAAGATTAAAATTTCAAGGGGCATATGAACAAACAGGTTATCAAAACGACATATCAGCAATGGCTAAATAAATCGAAGAGCAGTATCTTCAAACTAAAACTGAAAGAGAGTGTCCAATCCACAGAAATAGCTATGTGCTCAAGAAATTGCGGGCTAAGTTCTGATTCCATAGCCAAAAATCTTAATCTTTATGCTGTTTACATACTTCTATTTTGTTTTTTATTGAATGAATAGTTTCCAATATATTTTAAATAAATTTTTTAATAGGTTCTAAGTTTTTGTTCTATGTTGGGTTGTAGAGAAATAGAAAAAAGAATGTATCTAAAATATAACCATTTATAAAATTACATCAAAAATTAACTCATCCGAGTCAACCCCCGTTAAAATTAACCTCGTTTGACTCTACACCTATTCAACTAAACCAAGTTCAACTAGACCCCCATTTAACTCAACACCCATAGAACTCTACCCCCATGCAACTTATCCCGTTTCACTCGATCCCCATTCAACTTGTGTTGCAGGGGTTCAATTGATGTGGGGGTGGAGTTAAATAGGTGTTGAGTAAAATGAGGGCTGGGATCAATGGTGGTCAAAAAGAAATATCTTGTCATTGATTGTGAATATTTCCATTTCATCCCAATTGAGCCACAATGATATAGGCGCAATGCTCGAAAGATTTTGATAAAATACAATGAAAGGGAAATCCATTGTTTCAAGAATATGGTCTGGTGAAATTCTTTTTAATCATAAACTGGGGAGTTAAAAAAAATGAAGTATGCATCCAGAATCGGTAGGAAAATGTAATCATTTTGTTTAGTTAATTAAAAATAAATTAATCCATTCAAAATGAAGTAGCAATATCAAAAAATAAAAGTAGTATCAAAGTGGACAAAACATGGTATTAAATTGTATGATATAGGAATTCTTTCGTGTTTGTCAAAGATTTACCCTGTAAGTGCTTTACCTAGTTCAAGAGTAAATTGGGGGATGTGACTTTGAAGAACCTTACGATGTTTATTTCTAAGCGCTCTGCGTATCATGTTTCTGTTGACTTATTAACTACGCTATTTACAATTAAAAGAGGAAGGTAATTTGAAAATTGAAGCAAAAACAATAATAGTACATTGGGACATTTGTTTAGAAATTTATTTAGGATATATTTCAACTTCTTCACGCCACGGGCGACCTGACAGTCCTGGGTTGCTAATTTCAGTTTTATTAAAAAATCACACTGAAATTCGCTGTAATGATCGAATCTCCGCTTTAGGCATTTTTGTTTCCCAAATCCTTTGAACTGGATGTTCATTAGCTATGCAACAGTCTGAATGTTTCTTAAAAGGTAAATACGAACGTGGTTTAAATAATGGGACAAGTCTGAGGGCAAAGTTATTTGATCTTTCAGCTATACTATTCAAATGACTATATAAAAATTTTGATCTGATTTCTCTTGGAAAAGGGGCATTTGAGGGATGCTAGTTACTCTCCAATTTTTTGGGTCACTTACCAATGGAGCTTTTGATTTCCTTTCGAACAAGTCCTCCCTCAATCTTTTAGCATCATTGGTTCGATACGATCACCTTTGGGGAAAAAATAACTAAAGAACAAATATACACAAATCCTTTTTCTGGCTTTCTGGCTGCCAGCCAGTTCCCAAAACACCGCGAAACGAGAGCGCCGAAGATTGTTGAACTGAAACCGCACGCGAACGAGCTGGACCCGAAGTTCAAGTATTTGCTGGATGCGCCTGAGCGCGACCCGGATGGTAATGAAAGCGTGGTGCGCTACAGCCGCAAAACCAAAGAGCAGTACGTGCAGACTGAGGTGGATGGCAAAGCGACGGGTTGGAAAGCGTTCTACGCCGATGGGAAGTGGCAGGAACAGATCCCCAAACCGCCGCTTATTAGGCGCTATGCTTTTATTCTTTGTCTTTTTAATCTCGGCCAGTACCGCTTTTTTCAGCAACCTCTTTATGCAAAAACTAGGTCCGGTAACGCTTTACGAAAACGCGATGGAAACGCCCTATGGCAAAGTAGACTATCCCAATATCCGCAACGCCTATATCCATATCGATAAACAGCCGTCGATGATCAACCCTAGTATCACCCGCAAATCAACCCGCATGCTACTCGTCGAAACGAAAGACGGGATCTCCAGAGGAATTGGTTGCTTGAATGAAGGTGTAATCTTCAAGAAACTGATAGTCACGATATTTGACTTTTTGGTATTAACAGTAATGTCGGCCTGTGCAGCATCACTGGAAATATAATAATAATGATAATAATAATAATATATTCGCAAATTTGATGGCAGGCCGTTAAGCCAAATATCTTCCATGATTTCAATAACTGAACTCTTCAAATTTTTTCGGCATTTTTCCAATAAGGACATATCGTCGACAAATTTCCCAGAATAATTGACTTTTCATGTTAATTAAAAAAATGTTTTTCCATAAAGTAATTTTTTAAAGAAACGTAAAAGAACTTCATTAAACCTGTTTTTGCAAAAATAAGCAAAAACAGAAGAAAAAAATCTACCAAGCGTAAAACTACCAATAATTTGACCTTCACTGAAAAAAGTAAATCTTATTTTTTTTTCACTTTTGTAACTTTAATAAGTAGGAAATTATTAAGATTTTAAGGAATAAATATCAGCACATGTTTAGTAAGTTCTTGTGCCCTGTTTAAGAGTCAAAAGTGATTGGAGGGCAACTAGCCCCCCCTTGTTCTTTTTTCCCTAAATAAATCTGAAAAAAAAATTTGAAATATCCATTTTAAAAATAGTTCAAAGAACAGCTAATAAAACTCTAGAGTCAACACAAACCCCCAGGGCCCGGGGGAAGGCGTTGTAAATTACGCCCTGAGGACATATACACTTCTTATAGAAAAGATGATCGTATAAACTTCAGAGAAGGTTCATTTGAATACATCTTTTAAATTCAAGTTTAATCTTTGTGTAACTTTGCTTCAAGCGTCATTGAACAATAATCACTAATAAAGATTTGAACTCCTTAAAAGGTTTATTGGTGGAGAGGTCTGAATCATCAAAAGAATAATTTTAGATTTATCTTTTTTTATGGTTTCCAAGCACAGTTTTTGAAATAAATCAAATTTATTGTGAATCTCCCTATTTTGCTGCTAGTGCTAAGGACTCACCACACCATAAAGGTGCCTAAGGTCAACACAAACGGAATTCGATTCTGCATTGCGATCCGCTGAGCACGCAACACCTTCTTGCAGGTCATGGGAAAAAAAGCACCGGCTTTGATGGTGGCATCGTTAGCAATCACCATGACCGATCGATTACTGACTTTGCCGATTCCGCAAACGACTCCCGCCGATGCAGCACCTCCCCATTCGGTATACATGTCCCAGGCAGACCAAAGACCAACTTCCATAAAGTCTTGTTCGTCGTCAAGCAAAAGTGCGATTCGCTCTCTTGCGGCCAGGCGGCGCTGGATGGCCTGGTGCAGCACCTGGCCGACCATCACAACGCCGAGGCGCTGGGCCTGGTGTGTGACGTCGCCGATGCCGATGCGGTGCAGCGTGCCGTGGCCCTTGCCTGCGAGCGCTTCGGCGGCATCGACGTGCTGGTCAACAATGCCGGCATCACCCACCGCAGCACGTTCGCCGAGACCAGCCTGGACGTGTTCCAGCGGGTCATGGCGGTGAACTACTTCGGCGCGTTGCACTGTACCCAGGCCAGGAAATAATCATTCGGTGGGGTGGAGGAGAGCTTGAGAGCTTAGACGACGCTAGCTCATAGAAGTCTTGGTCTTATCGTTATCTTGGCCTTGTTTGTCAGTGTATAAGAGGAGTTATCTGCCTATGCTTGTTATTAATTGTCTTTTTCAGTAGACAAGATACATTCAAGTGCTACTAAAGCTTTCTGGGTGAAGATATTGAGAGCAATGTCAAACGATTCTCTTCTTCAGGCTACACCAAACCTTTTCAAAGAATTCCGTTCAGCCGAAGAAGTAGCGGCACAGGTGGCCATGCTGGTCTCACCAAGATCGGGATTCACTACCGGCACAAATGTTGTGATCGACGGTGGCTTAACTAAGCGTATCCAGTTCTGATCATTTGACCCTTTGCAAAAGCCCGCTTTATGCGGGCTTTTCGCTAACTGGGGTTAAGCTTTATCAATTTCGTTTCAGGGGAAAATCATGGCCAAACCGTTTCGTTTTGGCGTGCAGTCATTTAACGCAGAATCTGCGGATGAGCAGCACCGCGTGCAACTCGGTTTGTTGCCGTCACGGCATGTGCAGCAGTCCGCAAAGTGGGTTTTTGTCTTGTTCGTGGTTGTTGGACAGCAGCAACGACCGCCGCAGGGCGGTTTCTCATTTCCCAAGCCTCAAGTACCATGGGTGGAACCTGATCTTGGTGACACCGAATGCATATCCCTTGAAAGCAATTATCATCCGTCACCGCCTTCTTCCCGAGAAAGGGTCCTTTTTTGTGCGTTACAACATTGAAACAGACTGGTAATTCCTCGAGACGCATTCTTTTTTTACTTTCTCTTTAAGACGCGAGCCAGGTTTTACGTTGCTCTTGTAATAAATCGACACGCTTTCTTTTGGTAATTTCTCTGAGCTGCAAGCCTAACCCCTCCCCCTAAAGCAACACTTATGCAAGGTGCTAATTTTTAAATGCGTAAAACTGGTGAATATACAACATTCGCATTCGCAGTCCCATTGTCTGTGCATATAAATAGATTGTCAGGTTTACCGACTCTTAAACCGCCTTGTTCCGCTGGCGTGCGTAAGGGCTTGCAAGGCGGCCGTGTGTGGGCAGCGAGCGTTTCTGATCGGCGCGGAGGTTGAAGCGGCTGCGTCGTCTTCGTGACCGCGCACTGGTGCTCGGCGGTGGGTCCTCCTTCATTCCCAGCGCCTCTGAAGGGAGCAGGACGTGTGAAGGGCGAGAAATGAGGGGGAGGGATTGGCTCCGTACTCTTGACTCCTTGAAGCGTGGTGAGGAGCGAAAGCCATCGCTGCGATTCAAAGTTTTAAAAAATTGTTTTACTTATTAGTTATAAACCTCAATTACGGATTGCTTGTTTTCTGGAAGAACTTGAAGATATTTCACAAGAGAAAATCAGAAGAATGGAACAAGAAAATAACTTGTTTTTTGAATTTCTGAGTAAGATTAACAAACTCTTATATTTGTATCTCACAAATACTTGGTTATCACCAGGTTCTACTGCTCTTACTGTTTTACGTGGGTGGGAGAAAAATTATCTTGAACATATTTTTCATCTACCCTTAGCCTTAGTGGTAGTAATAGTCTTGGTAATGTTAGTAGGAGCAACAATAGTATTAGTAATAGTAACAACAATAGTAGCAATAGTATTATACACATATTTGCCTTTTGATTAGTTGAACATTCCTCTCATTATGCCCTGGAAGTTACAAGTTAATACTTTAGGTTGTTCCTTAGATACTGCTGAAAGGCCATTCAGAAAATTTGTAGGCACCTGATGTGTTCCAATTTTAGTTAAACTTCTCGCTCAATATTTACAAGTGCGGCATTTACAGATGTAAAGAATTTTGATGAGGCATCAGAAAGTACAGAAATTGCAGAATTAAACAAGAGAGATAAAACATTCACTGCAAATATTGGAATTTTAGGATTTTTGGCAAATTTAAGAAAAGGACAATCAATAATACCTGCAATTCCACCAATTCCAGGCACAGAAATCACATTACCAAGTAAAGATGATTTGGAAGAAATTTTCAGTCCAGAAAAAGAAGGATGGGTAAGTATAGGAAACTTGTTAGTCTTAAGTATAGGCAACGAGGGTTGTAAGTGTCATAACAACATAGCGTATCTTTCCATTTTTTAAAGTTAGATATATTTCGTTTTAATTACGGAATTCACGATTTTATAAGAAAAACTCTATATCTCTATTTCCACTCCCGCCATATCTATTTATTACACGGCCGATGTCTACCTCAATATTTCAGTGAACGCTTATAATGGCTAGTCCTGTCAGTCTAGAGTCTTGTCAGTTTATAGCTCTTCGTTAGTATTTCCTCATCAACAACTGCATTCTGTTTCGTAGCTAAGTCTTTCGTAGCAGTCGTTAATAAGCCTTGCAATACTTGGATGGTTATCAGCCAAAATTGTTTTCTGGTTCAAATGTATCCATTGAATACAATTGTGCTCCACAAAAATACATGCATCGGCAAGATATTGTTGAAAAAGTCTCCCAAGAAAATGTAAAGCGTTAAAACCAGTATGACGCCGGTGGGGTGTTACAGCTTGCTGAGAAAAGCTTTTGATGTGTTCACGTAGCCGCCCGTGACGAGCACGGTGCGACCCGCGTACTGAGAAAGGTGGTCCTCGGACATTCTGTTTCCCCCCGTCCCGGGATGGTGCTGCCTGCAGGTGCAGGTCCGGCGCAAGCCGTGGTAGGGGTGCGCGGTATCCCGGGTCTCCCACCCTTGCACGGCAAGGCGGCGACCCGCCACGGGGGCGCCACCCATGGGTCACACCGGACCGTTCCAGGGGCCGCTGTTCATCGTCGGCATGCCGCGATCCGGCACGAAGCTCCACGTTCCGAAACGGATCCACGAAACGTATCGCGGGCATGCCACCGCGTAGTGCCCGCTGGGGCCACGCCGAAATGACGGGCCTCAACAACTCCGATCTCGTCGTCGGTCACTATCCGCATCAAGACGGCGGGATCACGAGCTTCGAGCTGGATCTTCAAACAGGGACGATTCGGGAAGACCGGAGAACCGGCTTCAAGTACTGGATCTACCAGGGACTCAACGACCAGGGGCACATCGCAGCCAAGGGCGACAACGACAAGCAACACGAACTGCGCCTAAGTTGGAAGAAACGTTCAGGAAGCATGGGCTCATTACCACGACGGTGTGGGCACATTTTTTTTTAGATAGGCGCGCGCTGATTCCATGGGTTGTT
The DNA here is from genome assembly GCA_010016025.2 of Alatinidae sp. Z8VKAUB7J3. Classification (NCBI taxonomy): domain Eukaryota; kingdom Metazoa; phylum Cnidaria; class Cubozoa; order Carybdeida; family Alatinidae; species Alatinidae sp. Z8VKAUB7J3. The sequence continues at coordinate 171,835,772 of JAAAKM020721499.1, read as the reverse complement.
TGATCTCCATTGAATCGTTCCAACGACACGGGCTCAGCAAGGTGATGATACAATTTTATCATCCGTCAATTCGCCTTGAGTTCACTGCTGGAACACGAAACGTCCAATTGACGAGTACAATCCCAATTACGGTAAGCATGATGCCCTCATGGCCCCATGGTATGTCCAGAAAAACCTCTACACAACCTTGACAGCACGATTCTTGCTCCCTACCCTGGTCTGCATGACGTCCTCGGTCCTGCTTACTGGCGCCACGGGCTTCGTCGGCTCCCGCTTGCTGCGGGCCATGACCGACGCCGGTCACGCGGTCAGCGTGCTGTCCCGGAACCCCGAGCGGGCCTTCGGCGCCCTGCCGCGGGCGAAGGCCGTGCACCCCTGGGCGCCGCTGGAAGGCCCGCCGCCCATGGTTCCCACATCAGTTTTCACAAGCGATATTTATTAGTACAAATTACAAAGTATCAATGTTAGACTGGTGAATAATAATCTTTCTGCCCTAGAATATTTACCAGTGACTAAATAGTAGAATACAATTACTAAAAAAAAAAATGGTCCAACTGTGCTAGTAAATAAACAAAAATGTTTTCTCCCTTCTAACTGGTAAAATGTAATTTTAAAGATCAGAAATAAAGCAAGGGGTGATCATGCTATTAAGAGTTGTCCCTCGTCCCGATCCCGCAGCCGCCCGGCCAGCTTCGCGGCCAGAAAGCCGGTCTGAAGCGTCGAGGCCAGCGCCGTGCCGATCGCCGCGCCCGTCACGCCCATCTCCGGCGCGCCGAACAGCCCGTGAATGAGCACGACGCTGGCCAGGATGTTGAGCGGCGTCGCGATCAGATAGCTCCAGAGCGGAATCCGGGTCTCTCCGCAGCCATTGAAGAACCCGCTCAGGCATTGGCCGACCGATTCGGACAGCACCACCACCCCCCTGGCTCAAATGAAAAGTAACACGTAGCTCATATCCGATGTATTTTTAAAAATAATAGTCTAAGGCGCTCGATTATACTATAATAGTCGATTATACTATAATAGTGCTCGATTATACTATAATAGTATAATAGTTAAAAATAATAGTCTAAGGTGCTCACCTTATACTAGACCTCTACGAAAAAGGTGGTTTGATACTATATTGAAATGAAAAAAAGATTAAGACGGCTAGACCACATTTCACAGATGAAAAATGACACATCTCATCCATGTCGCTCTCCTGATACTGAAATCGAACGCCACCGGGGCCTGTTGCATCACGATCCGTGTTGTCTGCAGTCACGGCGGCCCCCTTGCTTGAGACCACCGGAATTTCGATCGTCGAAAGGTGATGGATTCTAGCAATCGGAGCCAAATGCAGCCTTGATCCTGGTCAGGACAGCCGGCCCAACGCCGGTCCAGTTCAGCGCTCTCTCGATGGAGAATGCGCGGATGCGGACCGAGGCTGGTCGGAGCGCAGGAACAAGCGTATGGCGGTCGAAACCAATGATTTCCGTGTCGTCGGTGTGGATATGGACACCGGCGAGGACGTGTCGGTCGTGATCGCGGCGGCGACCAAGGCCGCGGCCGAGGTCAAGGCCGAGAAGCTCAACATCGACACGACGCACATCGTGCGCATGAAGCGCCACGACGACCCGTCCGCCGACGAGCACACCCAGTACGCCCACGACGCGGCCGAGGCCCGCTCGACCACGCCCACCGACAAGCTCATCGAGGAGGTTCGGGTGGGGACGGAAGCGGTTTGACTGCCCGGATGTACTGGCCGAACCACAGCAGCTCTATGAACCCATAAAAGCAGAAGAAGGAGCAGAGGTTCATGTGTATTCGGTACCGCAATAGGAGATCGCTCACACCAATGCTGAGAAGGAATGGTGTGTGATAAGATAGTGGGTAATTGTACACAACAAAATGGAAAGGATTACAGATTTTAGGTGCATATGAACATGCCGTTCATAGGTGTGGTGATAAGATAATGATAGGAATTTTTTTTGAATGAATAACTTAGACAATTTAATTTAACCGTTCTGTGTTGCGCTGCAATAGCAACAAGAAATTTAAATAAAAGCAGAACTCTGATAGAACGATAGAACTCTGAAAATATAGTAGGTTAAATTACGATAGTTATAACCACAGACATCAAGTTGTGCAGATTGAAAATACTGGAAAGCAAATTAAATAAACAAACAAAATTTGTTTACTGAATCAACTTTGGTTTTCTAATCCGGCTTTCTTTTACCAGACACTCGCATTGTAATTGGAGTGCAAGGGGAAGGACTTCCCCCTTGATATATCTAAAAAAATATTTAAAACAAGTAAAAACAAGGTGAAAACATTTTAAATATGTTTTGTTTTCAGTAAAGTGCAAATTATGTTGTGGTCTTGAGCAGGCATTGGGGTTGTCAGCCCTACTCATGTTATTTTTGCTTGTTTTGAGTTTGACTCGGTTATTTATTGCATGATTTAAATATACGACAAATGTTTAAAATGTTCTAAAAAATCTCCAAGTTGTTATATGCAGCATTTATTTTCAGTAAAATGCAAATTATGTCCTGGTCTTCAGAAGGCACGGGGACTGTCAGCCCTCCTATGTTATTTTTTGCTCATTTTGAGTTTGACTCAGTTTTTATGGGGTAAGCTGGCTCATGGGATATTTTCCGTAGGGAGGTAAATGCCTAGAATCCTTCCATACCTGCCTTGGAAAACTCCAGTTAAAAAAAACAGAATCAAGTAATGAGTAAAGAGGTTTTCATTTATCAAAAATGTATATCCAACTTTAAAAAAAACTTCTTTTTTTCAAAAATTTGCTGTCCAGTGTCAGATAGATAGGGTACAAGAAACGAGAAATAGTACTCTCTAAGATATTACTATGGGACATACAATTGGCCAAGCCGGCACTAAAGAGTCAAATTCTTTGGCTGAGAAGCTGAGGTCAAAAGAAACCATGAGTCCTTTAAAAAGAATTAAAAAGTTATCTACAGGATTTAAGACGATAGACCATATCCCGGTCTTTGATTCACACTGTCCACCAGCAACGGATGGTCAATGTCATAGAAGAACTATACTTATCAGGACATTTTCTAGGGCTCTATTGTAGGAAAAGCCTAATGTTTAATGGATGAAGGTTGAAATATAAGTACCGTATTTTTGGCAATCTCTTGGGGGCGAGATCTTTTCGAATGGTGAGGAATAATTCGTAAGAAACGATTTAAAGGAAATAGGAGCTTCATAGGAGGGGATTAAAGACAAACAGATTGGGTTTGATGAGAAATGATGCCTTTGGGTATAACTTAACACCCCCCCACAGTCCCAGGGGAAAGGTCTTTAAGTTGTAAAATTTAACCATTGTTTACGTATAGTATTTGTTATTGGCATGCATGCATACATTTTCGGATGGGGGATATTAATTGCAATATTCAAAGGAAATTTATAAAATAATAAAATGCCTGAACCAATCCGAGTGCTAGAGATATCGCTTTTGTATGAGTTTATTGTTTTTGGCACCACTATAAAAAAAATAAATAAAAACCACACGGTCGTCGCCTACGAGCCGGTCTGGGCGATCGGCACCGGCAAGACCGCGACCACCGATGACATCGCCGAGATCCACGGCCTTGCCCGCGGCGTGCTCGGCCAAATCATGGGTGACGGCGACGCCGTGCGTATTCTCTATGGCGGCTCCGTCAAACCGGGTAACGCCAAGGAGATCCTGTCGGTGAAAGACGTCGGCGGCGCGTTGGTCGGTGGCGCGAGCCTGGTCGCCGAGGATTTCATCGCCATTGCCGAGGCCGACAACAAATTACCGTCACTGCGCACTACTCCGATGGAACAACCGAAGACGTAACACGCATGGCTGTTTACGAAGCCAACGATACCGAAATGGCTGAATCTGGCAAAACGGGAATGGTGGCCACCAACGACTTAATTGGCGAAGTGGCCATTATGGCCCGTTACCAAAGCCAAGTTGCCACGTTCCGATCAACGATACCGCTGGGGGCAGAAGTGACCGACTTGCCTGCCAGTGACAACATTGTCGATCAAACTGTATTCCGATGTCACTATCGACTACCTCGGCTTTGATATCGGCAATGAATGGGTTGTCGGCTACGGGCTGGACTATGCAGAACAAAACCGCACCCTGCCCTATATCGGTGTTATCGAACCGACAGATTCCTAGGTATCCGCACAACCATCAATATCGACTTCGATCGTCGCATGCCCAATACCGTATTCGTCCTGCAAAAAAGACTTTACGTCACGCAAAACTGCGGATTGCCGGCCCGTATCGGGTGACAAAGACATGTGCATCCAACAAGACGAAGTTGTTGTTCTCTATGAAGAAAAGGATGAGTCGAAAAATCAATAGTTGTTGTATGTTCATTGGAAGGCATTGATGATGAACGAACAATACGAAATAGAGCGCCGTCGATAACTCGATGAAAAGAAGCGAGTTGGATGAGTTTAGTTGATGGATTGTCTTCGGGTAATTGGTGGTGTTGAAGATAATTGAGAAGTGGCAACAAATCTGGATCTTGCCATTGAGCATTTCGTAATTCGTCGTAGAGTTGAGAATAAAAGTGCGTGCCATCCTAACCCCCTGCGCTGGGTCGCCCCATTGCGTGCACATAGGTTTAGTGATTGCATGTGTGTCATCGTGTGCAGAGGCCTTCCGCGGCCAGGAGCTTTCGCCGGGTTTTGTGAACGTCCCGGCCGACGCTGAGATGCGGCAACACGTGCAGCGTATTCCTGTTCGTGCAGGCAGTGCGGTAGGATCTCTCCGTGGCCACATTTCCGTGCTAGCCATCATTCCCAAGTTTCTCTCCTCCTGACCGACAGACCGACAGATAGACCGACAGACCGGCAGAATTTGCGATTGCTATATGTCACTTGGTTAATACCAAGTGCCATAAAAAATGAAATAAAGGTTACTCTCTCCCTACTAAAAAAAAATAAACCATTTAGTAGGCAATACTTATTATCAGTTATAGCCCCTGTGCCTATTGAGTATATTTTTCCGGTAAATTCACCAGTGGTATGCTAAAAACTTGGAACAAAACAGCGCAGAGGTGAATTTTTTATTTCTTACCCCTGATTCGACCATCTGGGGGGCTGAAGGGAGAGGGAAAATTAGAAAAATTAGGTATTTCTAACTTACGACTGGGTGATCGGATCTTAATGAATTTTGACATTTAGAAGGATCTCGTGTCTCAGAGCTCTTATTTTAAATCCCGATTGGGATTAAGCCTCTGATTTTCCTTTTAAATCAATCTATTGATTCTTAGAATTTTGCTAGACCTCATACCAAATGAGTTCTTGGCCCTTGGATCTTCCGACCTCGTCTCAAGGCCCTATCGCGAGGTCATGCCAGATTTTCAGCAAGAAGGCACAATGAGACGTCTTGCTCCCTTCGTCGGCCTCGGCCTGGGGGTCTTATTCGGCATCTTGATGCTGTCGTATAGCTTTCTGGGAGCACTCCTGATCTATTTCTTGGGAGGGGCTGGGGCGTTTCTTGGGTGGCTGATCTACGGCATCACCGCCGGACAGTATGACGTGGGAGGGGCGTGGCGGGCATTGCGAAGGAAAGACCCCCGCTCTCTGCGCTAAGCAGGTGGTGGAGCTCCGTCTGCGAACTTCGACCATCGGACGATCGCATGACAACACGATCGAAATTGACGATATCAACAGTTCGCGTCGACATTGCCAGATCGAGCGCCAAGACGATACCTACGAAGTCGTCGATCTGAAGAGTCGGAACGGCACCTTGGTCAACGGCGTGCTGGTCCTGCGCAAGGAGCTTCGCCCGGGGGACTGTATCGAAGTCGGGAAGACACAGATGTTCTTCGAACACGTGTCTTCGGAGTACCATTGACTTTAGAGAGAAGGTGCTCCTGTGAAAAAACAATATTATTTTCAAGCTCACTAATCAGTAGATCCTTGTCTTTTGTACCTTGTATTTTATATTAAGGGACACAAAGCTAAATGGAGTTTGAGCATTCATTTATTAGCATTGTTGAGAGCCGATCGGAGAACTTTGCATTTCATACTAAAACTTACGTGTTCCATAGTGCAATTTGCACATTTTGACGAGGCTTGGCAAGGATTTTCCTCGGAATTCACATGAGCGGAATACATGTTTCTGGTGCTGTATATGTGCCAGTAACGGTATAGAGGTCTTTGCTCATATGTCGATCAACGATGCCTGGGATGACCGCACACCCTTTGAGAATCGTAACGCAATCGTTGTATGCAACATCGACAACCGCTGGTAACTCAATGTGATATTCAAGTGACACTCCAGTACGAGCGATCGTGATCAGACCACCTGATCCAAAACCACTTGGGTCAAAATACGCGACGTGGCTAATATCGGTCAGCGCAAGAGATATCTCATTTAAGTAAAGCGTCCCGCCATCGGCTCGACGCAAAGCTCCGGGCTCGAGGGCACCTTCCTCGCCTACATGACCAAACAACTCACTTTCAATTGCCAATTCCGGTATGGCTGCGAGATTTACGGCAACAAAAGGGTTGTGCTTTCGTTTGCCGTATTCATGCAACATACGGGCAATCAGATGCTTGCCCGTTCCGGTTTCACCGGATATCAACACGGAGAAATCAGACTGTCGAAGCCGAGCGATTGAGCATCAATAGTTACATCAAAAGAATCGCATTTTAATGCTGATTTTAAATATATATGGTTATATGTAAATATATATTACCCATCAAAAGTTACGAGCCCGTGAAAATTTGCCTTGTTTTACAAAATAGGGGGAAACAACCCCTAAAAGAATCATAGAATCTTAACGAAAATCACACCATAAGATTCAGCGTATCAAAGAACCCTATTGTAGAAGTTTCAAGCTCCTATCTACAAAAATGTGGAATTTTGTATTTTTTGCCAGGTTTGTTTGATTATTGTTTTTCACGATGAGGTCAGCCAGCGCATTAACAGTCATACTTTGGCTCGTCGATAGGTCTTCGACCCCGTACGCATGTGTACGGATATTTTAACCCTACCCAGCACGGGCTTTTGATGACTTAAGTCAGCACGCAGGGGAGAGGGGGGGGGGCTAGTAGGCCCGCCGCTGTTTTAACATGTATAACTTCTATAAAACGTGGTTTTATGCTTTGATATTCAGGTTGTAAATACTTCGACACCTTATGCAAACCATGTCAAATATGCGTTATTAGCCTATTTTGAACGCTTTGTGCACCATGAAATGTACGCATCTAGTGTAAGCAAACTATGTCAAATATGCCTTATTAGCCTATTTTGAACGTTTTGTGCACCGTGGAATGTACGCATCTAGTGTATGTAAACTATGTCAAATGTGCCTTATATACCTATCTTGAACGCTTTGTGCACCATGGAATGTACGCATCTAGTGTATGCAAACTATGTCAAATATGCCTTATTTGCATATTTGACATAGTTTCCATACACTAGATGCGTACATTCCATGGTGCACAAAGCGTTCAAAATAGGCTTATAACGCAAATTTGATATAATTTGCATACACTAGATGCGTACACTCCATGGTGCACAAAGCGTTCAAAATAGGCCTATAACGCAAAATTAACATAGTTTGCATACACTAGATTCGTACATACCATGGTGCATAAAGCGTTCAAAATAGGCTAATCAGGCATATTTGACATAGTTTGCATACACTAGATGCATAATGATGATGATGATGATGATGATAATAATGACAATAAATAGTAGTGATGATGGTGATGATAATGATAATGATGATGATGATGATGATGATGATGATAATGATGATTATGATGATTATGATGATGATGATGATGATGATGATGATGTTGATGATGATGATGATGGTGGTGGTGATAATGATGATGATAATTATAGTGGTGATGACAATGATAATGATGATAATGATCATGACGATGATGATGATGATCATGATCCTGTCCACCTTTTTAATGACTTTAAGCAAGCTTTCGACTGTATATGAAGAGAAGGTCTGTAGCACATTTTTCTCCACTTTGGTATACCACAAAACTTAGTTTCATTGATCAGAGGTATATATTCAAATTTCAGAGGCCGCGTCGCGACTTGAGAGGGCGTTTCCGATAGCTTCGAAACATCGACTGGTGTCCTGCAGGGTTGCTTACTTTCATCGGAACTGTTTAACCTGTTACTTACTCCTGTCCTTACTCCTTGGAAACTAATTTTTGGAGCGCAGTGACTTTTTCATGACTGACAGTACGAACCACAACCTTACAGTCATGGAAAAAGTGTGCGACCGTTTTGACGCAGAAGCACCAAAAGCATTGCCCTATAATGTGCACCCTTTGATGAAGTTTCAGCGAAAAGTTAAAAAGATCTTCCAACTTCTCCAGGACACCTTGGTAAAGACCGAATTGTGGACTGCTTTGCGGTTGACATAGTTTTTGCCAATGAAGATTTCATCACCAAAGCAATTAAACGACTCAATGGTAACCGAAACTATAAGAAAACAGAAATTTGATAACAACACATACATCAAATGAATTGAATTTTTATGCTGATTTTAAATATACAAGTTTCATCAAGTTTAATCTTACCCTTCAGAAGTTACGAGCCTGAGAATATTTCCCTTATTTTCGAAAAAGGGGGATACACCCCCTAATAGTCACAGAATCTGAAGGAAAATTCCACCATCAGATTCAGCGTATCACAGAACTCGCTTATTGAAGTTTCAAGCTCTTTAGGGAATATACTGGAATATTATTAAAAGAATTTACCCAAATCTTGTTGACGGACTCTACCTGAGATCTACTGTCAAGCCTTGTGAAATTCCAGTAAGAACTCAGGGAAGGTTAATGAAGTTTTTCTTCTTGTCTTTTCGTCAGAAAAGCGACTGTTTCTTCAGATATCACTTGGTAAACTTTAGGGAATATACTGGAATATTATTAAAAGAATTTACCCAAATCTTGTTGACGGACTCTACCTGAGATCTACTGTCCTGGTACAACGCCAATGGCAACATAGTAGGGACAGAAGCTGTTTTTGATCCCATCGCTGCGAATGAAGTAGATTCGGGTACGCCCGGCAATTATAGTTTTTTTGCAGAATGCGGTTGTGTTACCGGCGCTAATACCTGCCCCAGCATGCGCGCTGAAGCAGTCTTTACGGTACATCCCAACCCGGAACCCAGCCTAACGCTACCCGTCGAAGAAGTATGCGTCGGCGACCGCCGGATTTATGCGCTGAATGTGCCTGCCAGATAGAAACGAGAGGAAAGACGAAAACGGAGCTAATAAAACCAACGCATACACAGAAAGAAAAATGTTCTTATCAATATAATCGAGTATGTATAGAAAACGTTGACACAACAGTTTGCAGATCTGATTTCTTTTCAGATCGAAATTGCATCAAAATGGCATTTACTCTTTGTGGAACAAATGCATTGATCGATGCAGATGATTATATTTCGACGAATCCTGATCGATCTGACGAACAAGAACATTTAACTATATCGGGCTTAGAGGTTTAGGAGGGGATGGAAAATTGAAAGAAAGATACTCACATTTACCAACGTTAAGCGAAAGACCGATTATATTAAATAAATAAGAAACTTTGTGAACCATCTGCAATAATCCGAGTTTAGACCGGCTAATTAGAGGAATATCATCAGGATAAACAAGGTATGGAATATCAGTTAACCCAACAGAACACATAGAAGTAATATTCTTGAGAATACTTGAAATACAAAATTGAAAATTGCTTGAAGGTAATGCTTAACATGCATAATCTCTCATCTCTATGCAAAAAATGCATGCTGGGTCCCTTATCACCTCAAAAATAAATACACACTATGGCTCCCCCTCCACTCCTCGATACAACCATGGCTACCAACAAAACCATCCTTACAAGTCCCCACCTCTTCATCCAGGAGTTGTTTTTCTATTTTGTCCCTGCTGTAGGACAGGCTCTGGTGCTAGTTAGATCTTAATATTCAGTTTATTACCAACTCAAGGTCAAGTAAAGGCAAATTAATAGGGCGTGTACTTGAAGTTGTATGTATATTTGAGATAAGAATCTATTCGGGAAGAGTGTCCATATAACGATTCAGGAGAAGTTTTAGTTTGGGAGGACCCTTAATTCGAAGGTATACAGTAATTATACAGTATTAAGAAGTCTGCGTCAATTAACCTATTTTACGAAAACTCAAACATGAAGAGCTAAAGCGACAAAAACAACTGAGTTAAAACACTTACGTCAACAGTTGATTCCTACCATGGATTGCTTATCTCATACCTGCCTAGACAAAGATGCTAGTAACTGCGTTTTGATAGCTTCGTTCTTCGCTGTAGCTCCCTTCTCTGCCAGTACTGACGATTCTGAGGTTTCTATTGGTCGCTCGCACAAGGGGCATAAAGCATTGGTAGGATCTGCCATCTAGAAGAGAGAACTGGGAATGAGTAGACTGTCAATGAATACGTTACAAGAAAAATCATGATCTGGATTGGACAATCTGCAGCCAAGTCCCAATAAAATCGAGCAAAAAACCTCCCAGAGAGAGATGGCAATGTTAGGAAAATTGACATCGGGTGGGAACGTCCTCAGCAAGTCTAGCACACAGTTGCGTCCATCATTACCAGTTATTAACTGAAAAACTTTTTCTTCAAAATAGTTATTCAAAGAAAAGTAAAGACCTCCATTAAACCAAAAATGAGCAAAAATAAAATCAAATAATCTACCAAACATAAAACTACCACAAATCAGCACCAATAAATAAATGAAACCCAAAACAAACAGAAATTACAATAGATAAACACGCTTGGGTATAGTAAACCGGCGAAATTATGTTCCCTAAAAATCAATTGGTTACGGATTTGTTTCAGAGGGAAACTTACGATCATCCATGTTCATCCTCCAAGGGGCCCAATGGCCCTACCCCAACTTTCTGCCCCTCATTTTTTGTGCTAAATTTTTTTAGATTTTTTTTTAACTTCAGATTTTCTAGCATTATGTAGAAAAAAACAATGAGAAAATAAATAAAGAAATGTTTTTTTTCAGTTGGAAGTAAGTAGGTAAATGTCAGTAAAACAAAGAGTATGGCCACATCTGACTCCCCACTCATATTAAAATGCAAAAATAAAACTATTGAACAGGTCAAGGAATTTAAATATCTCGGGAGTTGGATCGAATACAATGGTGAAATAGCCAACAAAATCAAGAGGAAAATTGGTCAAGCGACATCAGCTTTTAGCAAGTTGAAACCAGTCTGGCACAGTAGTAAATACTCTATGCGCTTGAAGCTCCGCCTCCTGAATAGCAATGTGATGTCCACAACCACTTCACAGAAGAAAAGACTCACACGTATCAATTTTTTGTAAAGCTCTAGCATTAACGCTCTAGCATTAACACCCCCGCCCCCTGTGCACTTTCGTACGCTTTTGGGATACCCCCTCTCCCCTCAGAGCGTACGTACTTTTTGAATGACCCCCAAGACAGTCACTAGCTCCTTCAGTTAAGGAGGGAGGAGGGCATCACGTCTTCTTGGGGGGGGGGGGGCAAAAAATTCTTTTATGATTCGTTGTCTGATATGATAGTCCAGAGAAGCTTTTCACGTCCTATAGGCTCTTATATATTGACTAAAAATGTAATGATAACGAAACCTAAATCCTTGACATTTTTAACTGTCGTATTAGATGTATTGATTTAATACTATGATTATAGTTTTTAGTTGAGATATAGAATTGTACATTTATAATACACAAGGCAAACATGCTCAAGCTTTCGAAAATAATTTTCATAGCTTATATGAGAAAATGAATGAATGTTGTCACGATAATAGTTAAATAATAAAGAAGTTGCAATTAAAAGTAGTCTTATTCACTAGTAGTCACAGTCACAAGTATTCACAGTCGCAAGTAGTCGCAGTCGCAGTCGCAAGCGGTTTCAGTTGTAGTCACGAGTAGCCATAGTCAAAAGTGTAAGTAGTTAACGTCACAAAAAGTCCCTATTACAGTCACGAGTAGTCGCATTCGCAGTTGAGATTAGTCACGCTTCCAAATATTTTCATTCGCGCCGTGACAAACATTAACCTGGTTGAGACCAGCGTATCTGTTCGTGTTAAGTTTTAACGTCGCTCCTTACTTGCAGTTAAAAAAAACTTTTTTTTAGTTTTTTTTATTTAGTTTCTGAATGTTTTTGAATTAAAGCATGTTTTGATTTTGGCTCACCGCACATGAATAAATAAAACGAAATTTGCATATTAACTTTTTGTTTTCCTAAATGGCTTTCTCATTGTTTTGATTGGACGATTTTGATAAAAAAAGGGGTTGGGGGAGGATGCCTAGTTGTCCTCCAATTTTGGCTGCTTTTACACTAGTTTAGGGAGAGATTCACAGGTCCTTGGGCAGTCTCTCAATCAAAGACCCCTGATGAGTAGTGGGGCCGTCATTAAAACTGCCCTAAATAAATAGAAAAACCACCAAACAGGGTAACTAATAAATAAAGGTCAGCTGGGGCGTTCAAGGGCGACCGCATTTAGGCTACCGAGCAGAGAAGCAAGCCATGAAGCAGGCTCAACCGCCAAGTAGGACCGCCTCTCACGGACCATGGAAAGAACCTGCCATCAAGTATTGTATCTTTGTTATCGTTTCGTATCGTTTCGTATCGTTTCGTATCGCTTCGTATCATTTTGTATTGTTTTGCATCGTTCCGTATCGGCTTGTATCGTTTTGTATCGTTTCGTGTTGTTTCCTGTCGTTCCGTATCGTTTTGTACCATTTCGTATCGCTTCGTATCGTTTCATATCGTTTCGTATCGCTGCGTATCGTTCCGTATCGTTTCGTATCGTTCCGTATCGTTTGTGATGATCTAATTAACCAATAGAACAACACAAGCAAGTTAGTACATCAGAAAACCCTACTATACAGGCTCCCATCTGCAAAAATGTTGACTTTAGATTTTTTTCAGGAAGGTAGATCATGGATGCATGTTTATTTATGTGTATTCCCCATGGGTTATTGCATTAGAGCAATGGTTCTAGAAAAATGGAAGACATCGCATTCAAACAGAAATTAAAAGTCCTAGTGCCCTTTTAAATTCTTAAGTTGCCAAAAGATTGTGCCATGCCAAAGTGGCATTTCCTGATAAAAAAAACAAGTATTTTTTTTTAACTGAAAGTAAGGAGCGACATTAAAATTTAAAACGAACGGAATTTACTCCGTGTATGAAAGGAGCTGTTCCTTCCACAACGCCCCGTTCTTTACGCTAAAGTTTGACTCTCTCTCAATTCTACTTTATAGAACAGTAAATAACTTTAGCGTAAAGAGCGGGACGTTGAGGAAGGAACACCCCCTTTTATACACGGAGTAATTTCTGTTCGTTTTAAGTTTTAATGTCGCTCCTTAACCCCATTTAACAAAACTTTCGTTCAACTGAGCCCCCTTTTAACTCAGTCCCCGTTTAACACAACCCTCATATAACTCAACCACCATCTTAATCGAAACCTGTCTGACTCAACTCAACCCAAGGCCCAAGAATAAGTTTGAACTAGCGCTGATTAGAAGCTGCAAATTTGCTTCTTGCTTCATTTGCAGTTTCTAACTTAAAATACCCATCTGGACAATCCAGGAACTTTTCAAAATTGAAAGAAAGTTTCAGGAACGGTATAAACGAATAAATAAATCTTAAAACAAATTCAGCTAAAAATGATTTGCAAATCGAGCTTAAAACGAACAAAATTATTTTACTATTGTAGCATAAATGAAACCGAAAACGAACAGAAACTAAATACCGAATCATAGCAAACATACATGCAACATGTACAAACATAAATGAATAAATAAACCTTAAAATGAATAAAGCTTTAATTAAATGTGCGAATCAAGATTGAAACGAACAAAAATCAATTCAAAGAAGGCTATAGCGGCTGATGGCCCACCATCACCAAAATTCGAGGTTAGATCATCCTTTATTATTCCTGTTTTATATTTACATACGAAGACCAGTTTGAGCATTTATTTATTAAGAGTAAAACTTTTGTAGCATACTGTGTAGTAAATAATCACAGAATTAATTAACTAAATTGTTTGTGGTACAAAATCCAAAGATTGCTCTGAAAAGACGACTCATCGTTATTAGGCTGAAAAGCTTTTTTCGTATGACTCTCATCAGAACCTGGCGTCTATCTATGCGACTATGTCAACACTTGCATTTCAGACATACGAATATTAGAATAAAATACTAGTCACTACTCATGATTTTTATTAATATGACGCCCTGGAATTAATGATGACTCTTGCTTGTTGCTACTACATCCTGTCTTTTATATTGTTTCCGGGAGAAGACCACACTGTCGTTCAAAAATGTCTTGGATGAACTGTATGACAGAAGATCTGCCCAAACGAAGTGTCGACCCGAATGCAGTTACGAATCTTGATGCCCAAAAGAGCAATTTACAGAGTCAATTTTGGTGAATTAAATATTCAAATACCTAAAAAGTATGCTATGATAAAGATCTATATTAAAATGTGCACCTTTACTTGTCAGCCCCGACCACAATTTTCGAAAGAGTTTTTGACCATCAGGCTATTCTAGTGTTATCTTGCACCCTATCGCTTCATATAATTGTTGTATTTAGGTACCCGACGTAGCTTGTGTTTCTTTGCCCACCTTTTGCAAGATCCGTATGTTGGAAAAAATGGATTGGGAGAACATGCCCGAACTGGTGCCTGACGCAATGCTTGAAGAAATTGCGGTCATAGCAAAACCGGCAGAAGTGTAGATGCCTCATCACAAAATTTGTTGAATTTAATTTCGCACGGTTCGCTTGTCAGTCGAATTCCTACTGCGACGTTTTTTGAGCTTCAGTCAAAAGTTGATTTCTATATTTCTCAAGTTTTCTGAGCATCAATTTGTTGACAATGCTCTCTAAATTCCCTCCAGCAGTGCCGGTGTTGGGAATTAAATGTCCTGGAATTTTAAATGTGTCCTGGAGAATCTTTGAAAGGTCTATGATATGTTAAGTGACCTGGAAAGCGTAAGAAAGTCCCTTAGTTAGAAAAAAAATCAAGAAAGTCCTCTGAGTTCTTGGAATTTGTAAAGTGCCTTGAAAGTCGTTGAAAGTCCTGGGATTTACAAGGTACCCCTCCAAGTCATTAAATGTCCTGGAATTTTAAATGTGTCCTGGAGAATCTTTGAAAGGACTATGATATGTTAAGTGTAGGGTTCTCTAATACGCTGAACATGATGGTGTGATTTTCATTAAGATCACTTGAGTTTGAGGGGGTGTTTCCCCCTTTTTTCAAAAATTAGGCAAATTTTTCAGGCTCGTAACCTTTTGATGGGTAAGATTAAACTTAATGAAATTTATATATTTGAAATCACATTAAAAAGCTGATTCTTTTTATATACCTAATGGTATCAAAATACCATTTTTTAGAGTTTCGGTTATAATTGAGCCGGGTCGCTTCTTACTTACTGAGTTGGATAAAAAAAAATTCCAGCCAAACGTCTCAAAAGGATTTTCAAATTCTTCAATAAATTAAAAAATTTTGGTTTTGTGACTTAAATACTTTTAAATATCAAAAGGAAAATAGAATCACGGAAATACGACTCCATTTTTTTTATGAAACATTATATTTTCTATAGAATAGACATACATATGATAATTATATGATAATAAACAAAGTTCCACCGTTTCAAGTGCTAAATTTCCTATGGGCTCTCTAAATTAGCCCAGTAGTAGTAGTAGTAGTAGTAGTAGTAGTAGTAGTAGTAGTAGTAGTAGTTGTAGTAGTAGTAGTAGTTGTAGTAGCAATAGTAATAATATTAGAAGCATTAGAAGCAGTAACAGAAGTAGTAGTAACAGTAGTAGTAGTAATAGTAGTGATAGTAGTAGTACTACTAGTAATTGTAGTAGCAGTAGCAGTAGTTACACTCTTACCACTAAGACTGTTGCAGCCTTCTCAAGTTCAGCAAGTATTTCCATGATTATACTCGAAGTAACTTAAACTGCATTCAGATAGATTTCAGCAGTTTTACCGTATGTGGAAAGATACCTTTCCTTCCTTGGTAACAATAATGAGGCCTTTGTTTCCGAGGCAGCATACTAATTTTCTCTGATCAGTGAAAGCAGAAGGACTACTAATTTTTCTTAATGTAATTGTTCAATTGCGTTTAGCTGGATGCCGATGTCCACCGGTGGATGATTGGGAGCTAATGTGGCGACTAAAGAAATACAGTATGTCAACAGCGGCTGTGTCATAGCGGCATAGGTAAACTAGCTGTCTTATCGCTGAAAAAGTGGAAATTATAATGACGTAATGTAACCGGTTTAGAGAACATCAATGTATATATAGCGTGATCATTGTAAAGTTAAGGAGTCGATTTGTACGTTTGGAGCTTACTGTTGAGTATAAAGATACAGGTGTGCCTCGTATTAGAGTGAAAGCGTTGCTCTTATTATTATCATCATCCTTATCGTTCGGCTTGCGACGCAACAGAGAGCTAGTGGTTGGTTATGGACACCAACCGTTCTTCACCATCACCGCTCTTAAGTCTACGGTCTATTTACATGATTTCTCTTCTGTCTTTGATCAACTTCACGGCAATCTTCCAAATTCTCTTCGGAAAACTCTTATGTTTATTTCTGATTCAGCTCCATATAGCCTTCATTCTTCAAGTAATATCTACATTCCGCCTACCCCTACTATTCGATTAGATTTTAATCCTCAGATTGCTTGTCAAAAGGTCTGGAATTCACTACCTTCTTCAAAAAAAATAAAAAAAAACAAAAAAAACAGAAAACTACAAAAGAAATAGTTTTGATGAAAGGCACGTACATATCAGTAGATGTGAGCAATTCCTAACAAAAAGAGATGCACAAATAGGCCTACTGCGCAATTTTACAGAAAATTACTCGTTGGATCACAACGATTTTGAGATAGCGAAGAAACACACCCACCGTTTCTTTTTTTTTTTAGCATATTTTTCTTCTCCGCACATGAATCTTTTCATTCTTCGTTTTCTTTCGCAACACAGAAGTTGACCATCTTTTATCAGGATAACTAACTAATAGGTAAATAACTTTTGCCAGAAAATTCGAAAGTTTGTCGTGAATCTTACATCATCCTAGCCTGCGTGCAGACTATCTCAGCTGAAGTGGATATCCACTTCAGCTAGGATAGTCTGCACGCAGGCTAACATCATCCATAACAACCTGATGTAATGATTGCACGATAGGGATTTCCCCCTCTCTATCTATTCTTAGCAACTATGTCATTCTATTTTTAACTGGCATGCAATATACAACAATGAAAACAAATGTGTAGTGAATGTGTAGACGCAGAATGATGGCAAACTTGATATAACTAAGAAACTGGACGGCAATCACAAAAGATTGTGTGACGTGCACAAGAAAGATAAACGATACGCGAAATTACAGAGTAGTTAAAGCTAGGTCAAGTGGGGTAATGAGGGTAACGGGGGTATCGTATCATGTACACAGTGACCGGGTCACATATGTCAGGGCTAAATTTCGCAACCTGAGGAGCTTAATTAAAATCAAACGGTGCCGCCGTGGATGTTGAATTGACCGCTCACGTGACAATGACCGTGCACAAGTGCGTCCACAAAGGGAGTTTTAGGTATCCCCCCACTTTTCAGAAAGATCTATCTTAAAATTCTTCTTAACCTATAATAACAATTCTGAGCGCGAAATGTTCATGCTTAAGTTCATGCTAATAGTTAACGAGACATTATAGACACCACAGAGGCAGCAAACTGGTGAAAATATTTTAAGCAACAAAACTTCAAAATACAGTTGGGTATACTCTTTCACATATTCCATTTCGGTCATTCTGACGTTAGTACTCTGAGGAGTGTCAGCGAAAATAGCTTTCAGTACAATATGTTAACGCTATTTCGTGCTATATTTCTGTAATTATAGACCCGTCTATAATTAATTGTGAGTACCAAAAAGGGCAGTGAGCAGGTCTGACCGACCTGTATGGGAATGTAAGACGTCCCCACCCTACCACTAGTCTAGGGGAGCACTCTTGGGCAAGTGCCGACTCTTTGTCACAACTCTACTTTTTCAAACAGTAAAAAACTTTAGCGTAAAGAGCGAGGCGTTAAGGATGGGACAACCCTTTTTAGAGTTTCGGTTACTGTTGAGCCGGGCCGCTCCTTACTACAGTTCGTTACCACGAACTGTTTGACTTTTAGGCTAACTTCATACATTCATAAGAAAATTCTGCAAAAATGCTCCCAACACAAAAATATTTGATATCAATTACTGAGTGTGCACACAGTATTTTGCTTGTGATAACTTTACTGGCAACACATACTCATTTCTGCTTCATCATCCTTTCCTCTTCCTCCTTGTCATTTTTACCATGACCGTAACACGACAGGGATGGATTTAGATAATATTTTGCCTGGACCAAGTGTGGACAGTATAAGGTACGGAAGCTCCTAAAAATAAAGTCAAACTAATGACTTTTATCAAATTTTGCAGTATTTAGACAAATTTTTACCCAGTTTGTCATAGAAATCTGCCTTGATTTGTAAACTTCTACAGAAAGACTTGAGTCCTACTATGTCAATTTCTGCTCGTTGAATTTCACTCGGTTATTTATTGTAATTTCTGTTCGTTTTAGGTTTAATTTATTTGTAGATGCTGATTTGTGGTATTTTTGCTCATTTTTGGCTTAAAAAAGTTCTTTACTATTTTTTGGAAAAAAGTTTTTTTAGTTAATAATTAATAAGATCAATCGTTAAACTTAAGATGAATAATAATAAATTTTAGAGTATAAACTATTCAGACTAAAAGAATTCAAATGTAATGGCGAAGGAGGATGTGGAGATGGCAAAGGAGAAGGAGGAGATGGCGAAGGAGAAAGAGGAGATAGCAAAAGAGAATGAGGAGATGGAAAAGGAGGAATTGGAGATGGCAAAGGAGGAGATGGCGAAGGAGGCGGTGCAGATGGCAGAGGAGAAGGAGGAGATGGCGAAGGAGGAGGTGGAGATAGCAGAGGAGAAGGAGGAGATGGCGAAGGAGGAGGTGGAGATAGCAAAGGAGAAGGAGGAGATGGAGAAGGAGGACAACGTATTTGTGTGGGCCTCAACTAAATACAAGAATTTTGTTTAGGGCCTTTTACAAAATATACTGCCGACCCCTGCAATAGAGTGAGCCTGAATTACTATTAAGAGGCTTTGAGAGTACTTGGAAAAGTAAGTGCCAAATTAAGCTCTCTATTTTGATAATCTTTGTGAAATCACGACGGTTTTTATTCTCCAAAACGTTCGACATCTGTAAAAGAGTGTCTAAAAAGCATGGCAAAGCGACAAAAGGAAGTGATCGGTGGATCTGACCCTTGCTACCGCTACGATAAACTAATATACTTATGCTGAAAAAGCCGTCTGCCGGTATCTTTTGTATTTCTCTGTCTCTATTGAACTCTCTCTCAAGGGGGCTAAAATTAAAGACCCCTGGTTGTATAATCAACCTTATCCTGCTTTCAAAAAAGATGCTTTAATCGGCCAAGGGGTCTCACTTCACAATTTTGTCGTTCATATTACTAATAATTGGAGTAAATACAAAATAAGAGAAGTGCACACACACCGCGCGTCGCGGCGATCGTCACCGCCTACCACCACAACGCTCACGCGGATGTGAGCGTCAGTCGGCTCATGCAAACCGATTCGCTCGACGGCAAGGGCAAGAACCCGCGCCTGGAACTCGTTTCGCTCTACGTCGATCAGCCAGAGCGCGGCGAGAAGGGAATCGGAATCGCGAAGAAACACGGCGTGCCAGTGGTGAAGTCCGTGAAGGAGGCTCTGACCCTCGGGACGGGCGAGCTCGCCGTCGATGGGATCCTTAGCGGCGCTTAACGAAGGGATCGCCGACGCCTGGTCGACGTATCTCTCAGAGCTCTCGACGATCGGATTCACCGGGGAGAACGAGCCCGGTCCGTACGGTTACGCACGCGATGTTCAGTTCGACGATCAGTCGTTCGGGGAGAACATGGTGGTCGTCAACGGGAGAACTCACCACACCGAGGATCACGTTCGACGCTCGGTGGCGGGAGCATTGTGGGAGTTCGGAAGCCTGTCTGGTGATTCGGTCACCCCGCGCGATAAAACGCCTGAAAAACAAATCAAGAAACGTTTTTCATTAAAAATTGATTACAAACTGTTGATATATAACAAATATCAGACCGTTGATAATGTGTCAAGCAAAGAGATCAAAGTTCCAACCATCGTTTGGTGTTTAATCATTTACAAAACAACGGAATTCGACGATAACCTGTAGTGATATCTAAGCAACTACTTAAGCCACTCCAGGCCTGAATTTGGAAAATTGCTAAGCAACTCGCGGCCTGACCCCGAAAATGGAGGGTAATACACGCACCTACATATCGGAAAGATAACGCTTAATTAAGTAAAGTACATGGTAATACACGCATCTACGTATTGGAAAGATAACGCTCAATTAAGTAAAATACACGGCAATACACGCACCTACATATCGGAAAGATAACGCTCAATTAAGTAAAGTACATGGTGATACACACATCTGCGTATTGGAAAGATAACGCTCAATTAAGTAAAATACACGGTAATACACGCACCTACATATTGGAAAGATAACGCTTATTTTTTTAGCTGAAAGTAAGGAGCGACATTAAAACTTAAAACGAACAGAAATTACTCCGTATATGAAAGGGGTTGTCTCCTCTACAATTCCTCGCTCTTTACGCTAAAGCTTTTAATTGTTTTAAAGAGTAGAATTGTGGCAAAGAGTCAAACTTTAGCGTAAAGAGCGAGGGATTCTGAGCTATCGGATCCAGTTATGAATTCTACTAGTAATTCGGATACGAGTGTTAATGCGGACTGCCAGAAAACGAATGCAGAGCAATATCATAATAAACACAACACAGAAAAAAAAAGACAACAGAGCAAATAACAAAAACAACACCATCATTGCTAAGAGCAAAAAAAACTTAACCAGTATCATATTGGAAAAAGCAAATATGCTTTTCCAACATACTTTTTCCCTTTATTTCTTAAAGTCTTACGAGTCTCAAAGTCTGTTCTTATGAAGGCATAGGTGTTAAAAGGCTTATTCAGAATCATTTTCTGCTTCTTTGTTTATAATTTGGTTTTTATCGTACCTGTGTGGAATCTGTTATTTTTTACAGTGACTTGCAGAACTTGTGCGTTTTTCTGTCATTCTCTCTTGCCTAATAGCGTATTCTTGGGAAACAATTCGCTATACAAAAGTCGAACGAAAACTCCAGTCGTGTTTGGCCACCTTGCATTCTGTTGTGTAGTGTTGTAGAGTGGATATTGCATATGATCAAAAAGTGAAATGGATTTCTATTGTTCTCCTACTTGTATAGTCAAATATCCAGTCGTTTGGCCGGCTTGTAGCATCAGAGAGAAAAAGAGATACTTCCGGTTTAAACTGTGCTTTAATTCCATTGGTTTATTTCTTTGACACATTTAAGCTCACTTTGAACTAGGTATTCCCACTGGCTACAGATTTTTAGAGCCAGCGTCTACTCGATTAGATCTGAACATTTTTACCGGATTGCGCACGACGCTGACGCTAAAGTATTTTGCCTGAATATCAGACTGATGAGAGTACAGTGTGGCAGCATTTCATGCTGCTATTGGTCGTTTTTTTTTGAACCAGGAGAATTGACACTAGATGGTCCTATTGACTTGGTAATTGACTGGTCATCTGATATGGTATCTAAGCTTCCAGGATCAAGAGAAGCGTCTAGAAAACAATAAAGAGGGATCTCAATAAATCTATATGTCGAATGTTAACAGCCCCCTTGGGACAAAAGAAGTTTCCTTTTGCGACGATAGTGCAAGGAACATTTACAGCGTAGGGAAATATATCTGGATTTAGAATGCCAAGGTTCTAAGCTATACGTATATAACAAATATAGAAACTTTATTGACAACGTTTCGTCTAACAGACTTCTTCAGGTCACTACTGAAAACTGGCTAAAACCTGTAGTAGTGACCTGAAGAAGTCTGTTAGACGAAATGTTGTCAATAAAGTTTCTATATTTGGCATTTTACTTTTGATAAGTTGTCGGTGGACTATTCACCTTTCATTCATGGATAGGCATCTTGATGAACCTCCATTGCACTTTCGCAAATTGCTTACTGCACTAATATAGTATTTCTGGTACCAAAAGAAAAATGGTAAAAAAAACTAAAAAAAACTAAAAAGAAAAAACTAAAATAAAAAATTAAAAATTAAAAAATTAAAAAAAGAAAAAACCTAAAAACAAAAAACGTAAAAAATAAAAAAGATAAAAAACTAAAAAGAAAAAAAACTAAAAAAAGCTAAAAAACTAAAAACAAGAAAAAACTAAAAAATTGGGAATTGCACAAATATTTCAATATATTTTGACAATAGATTAAAGTAATTCGAAAACCTTAAAACACAGCAGCCCGTCCTTGTTCCCTCAGCTTTATGACTGCGATATTACACTTATTAGAGTTTGTGTCAGGGACCTCATTTCGGAGCCAAAAACGTGGACCACTCTTTCAAGGCGCATTGTCATTGAAAGAAATGGAATCGAGAAGCCTTGTAGCTCATTGACTTGAAACACTTCTGCAGTAATTTAGGCTACTGTGGCATTTCTCCTCCTAAACATTTGTTGGCTTCCGTACGTTACGATGGACTCTCTGCTCTTTACAGATCCTTATAATGAAGGAGTAGCTGGATGACCAGAATAGCAACCTTTGTAGCTACAATTTCTGTTAAAAAAGCCCGGGAATTTAATCGTAAGAAGCAAAAGGAAAATACGTATATTTAAGTCAGTGTAGTAGTGGTTTCCGCGTGTGTGTGTGTGTGTGTGTGTGTGTATGTGTGTTTGCGTGTGTCCGTGTGTGTGTGTGTGTGTGTGTGTGTGTGTGTGTGTGTGTGTGTGTGTGTGTGTGTGTGTGTGTGTGTGTGTGTGTAAGACTTAGTGCTTTTTATAATGATATTCGTAGTATAATTAGATAAGACAAATCGTTTGAATAATATTCCCATAAACGTGAAAGAAACTTTGTGAAAAGCCTACTGCTGTAACACACTCCAAAATGAAAAGATGGTTTTATCATGAGCTTCATTAATTTCAGTTCTATCCATTCAATCTCAGAGAATTATGATATCAATTGACCTTTTTCCTAGGACAGATTCTAGACTAGGGAAGCTCAATTTAATGGTTGCGGGCCCACCGGGACACAGGGAATATAAATGACGACCGGCACATTCAAAGAAAAATTACAGACTGGGACACCAGGACACAAATCACGACACAGGGAATATAAATGACGACCGGGACGCAGGGACACAACTACAATAACGGGTAACTAATATGGCACGTAACGACTTACGCGCGCGGGGGCGCTTGGGGGGCACTATATATATAAATAAGTTGTCTGTGTGTTATGTCTGTCGAGTGACGCCATGTCGTCATGAAGTTAGTTGGCGTCACAGCTGAAATTTAGTTTCTTCCAAAATCTTGTCAAAACTAAGATAAACCTACATAATTTAAGCATCAACAGAAAACAGATAAGTTTTCAGTACATATTTACCTTGATAATACTATAAAGTATCTACGTAGTATTGTTGGGCGACAATGGATATCGATATCGATATATCGGACCAATTATCAATATCGAAACGTAAATTTCGTATAAAAAACGATATTTTGGTATTTTCAGCTTTTTCTGGTGTCTACCGGTGAACGTGGCGAGGCTTCGAGAGGGCGGGCGCACCGCAGACCCCTACCGCTTGGGGGCCCGTTCGTCCGCGACGGTCTCTGCTTGGCTACACCGGACCTTGTGAGAGACTCCGCCAGACGGTTGTCAGCGTGGGGGCATAGCTCAGCTCTTCGCGCCCGGTCGCGCGCAGCGCGACGAGAAGCCGAGCTGGCGAGGCTTCGAGAGGGCGGGCGCACCGCAGACCCCTACCGCTTGGGGGCCCGTTCGTCCGCGACGGTCTCTGCTTACTGCCGTACACTAGTATTTTGTTCGTCATATTGCTGTATCTAAGACATACACTTTGATGTTGAATTTGACAAAGTTTTGTATTTGGAGCATTAAAATCATTGCGACTTAATGGGCATTTAATGGATACTAGCATCTTGTTAATATCTTGCAAACAAAGCTGTACAAGCTAAAATTTAAGTTGTTCATAAATTCTCAATGTGGACGGCGAATTTCTAAGGCAAGTAGGAGGAAAGGGCGGGTTTCTTGGTTTCAACTATAAATGTTTGAAATGTTTGAAATGTTTGAAATGCTGGAAATGTTTGAAATGTTTAAAATGTTTGAAACGTTTGAAATGTTTGAAATGTTTGAAAAGTTTGAAATGTTTGAAATTTTTGAAAAGTTTGAAATGTTTGAAATTTTTGAAAAGTTTGAAAAGTTTGAAATGTTTGAAATTTTTGAAAAGTTTGAAATGTTTAAAATTTTTGAAAAGTTTGAAATGTTTGAAATTTTTGAAAAGTTTGAAATGTTTGAAATTTTCTCCATGTTTGTAGGAAACTCACAGAGAAAGAGTTATTTCTATGTTCTAGATTCAGTGGCAGCATTTCTAGTTATTATTCATCCGTTTTGTTAATGAAAGTTGCATGATTGTTGTGGTTGCGGTTTAATAATGGCGACTTGACTGATGTTAGTTTACAAGCTATCAGCCACCCTTGATAGAGTCCCCACTCAAGTAAGTAAATTCCTTCAGAGGTGGAAAATTTACGAGTGCCTCCTCTATCAAATATTCCTGATTGCAGCTGCTCCTATTTTAATTCTTTTGGTTGTTTTCTTTCCATCCCGTCTAGTTTTATGGCGCATCTTTTCCAAATAATGCATTTTCGAACGTCTACCTTGACGCAAGGCTCTATTCATAGTTGACAGAAACTTCAGTTCTTCTATATCTTGGTATTGGGCTGATCATCTGACAACAATGCATCTACTGGCAGGCGAGGCTTGCGACCAAACATAATATAATATGGCGAGTAGCCAGTTGATGAATTTCTTGTGCAGTTATACCAAAACTCTAAAAAATGAAGTTTTGATACCAATAGTTACACCAAAAGAATCGAATTTTAATGCTGATTTTGAATATACAAGTTTCATCAAGATCAATTTTACCGATCAAAAGTTACGAGCCTGAGAAAATTTGCCTCTTTTTAGAAAATAGGGGGACACACCCACTAAAAGTCAAACAATCTTAACGAAAATCACACCATCAGATTCAGCGTATTAGAGAACCTTATTGTAGAGGTGTCAAGCTCCTATGTGGAATTTGGAGGGGGCCTAGGTGCCCTCCAATTTATTTGGTCACTTAAAAAGGGCACTAGAACTTTTCATTTCCGTTCGAATGAGCCCTCTCGCAAAATTCTAGGAACACTGGGTCGATACGATTACCCCTGGGAACAAGAAAAAAAAAACAACAAAAAACAAACAAACAAATAAACACGCATCCGTGTTTGGATGCGTGTTTGGAAATAAACACGCATCTGGCAAAAAATACAAAATTCCACATTTTTGTAGATAGGAGCTTGGAGAAAATCATAATTTAGAGAAGATCATTACCAATGCCTGAATCACTAAAATAAATCCCGTACACTATCGGAATAAATCCCGGAAAAAATCCATTAAATCCGAAAAAAATCCATGAAATCCGAAATAAATCCATAAAATCCGAAAATAAATCCAGTAAAACAGAAATAAATCCATTGAATCCGAAAAAAAATCCACTAAATCCGGTAAAAAATCTAGTGTATCCCATAAATTTTGAAGTAAAATGGTTAAATCCAATGGGTGACATTATTGCTCCATGTTGTTCCAATAAAAATCATATCTCTTATAAAACTAAATTGTGAAATTGCAAAACTTGTCATTGAACAAAATTAAAAATTAAAGTTTCAGCATAAACGTTGTCATTAATCTGGTTTTCCTTCTAATCACTAATTGTTTGTAATTACATTTTTTTTGCCACAGCTGATGGCAAATAGTACTTTGCATGTCTTACTATCGGACTTTACATAACAATTTCTATCTAAATTTACAATGATCCAGTACCATAAAAGATGTTGATGAGATGATGATGACTTACCAAGATCATAAAGAAACTTCACCTCATTAGGAATAATACCCGTCATAAACACATCATCGTTTCCTAGGTTAAGGCCTTCTACCGTGCCTGTGTTCCCACACGAAACACCGTACCAATCACAGACGTTCTTTTTGGATAACCAATTCTTCCAAAAATCCAACGGTGCCATTTGCATTGAATAATACATCACGACCAGTGTCCAACGTTCTAGGAACAATTGTGAATCTAAACTAATTCTGTGATAAATTTGTCCAGCTATTTTGAAGCTGAAAACATTACGACTATTTTTGGTTCACTCATCGCTTACGTTGAATGAAGCTAAAGCAAAACATGAGTTCCAGTTTTGTATTTGTCTGCGGAACTATTTAGAGAGCAAGTGATGTCCTAAAACAGGCCGAACAAATTCATTTGGAAATTGTTGATGCATGAATGCAATTCGACCAAGGAGGCAGCAGTCCCAACGTAAATCATCTTTGTTAGCTACTAGTAGATGTACTATTAGCTGTAGTAATGGCATTAGTGGTGGTAGCAGCAGTAGTAGTAGTAGTAGTAGTAGTAGTAGTAGTAATGGTAGTAGTGGTAGTAGTGGTAGTAGTAGTAGTAGTAGTAATAGTAGTAATAGTAGTAGTAGTAGTGGTAGTAGTAGTAGTAGTAGTAGTAGTAATGGTAGTAGTAGTAGTAGTAGTAGTAGTAGTAGTAGTAGTAATAGTAATAGTAGTAGTAGTGGTGGTGGTGGTGGTAGTAGTGACCCGGCTCAGTAGTAACTAAAACTCTAAAAAACGGAATTTTAATAACAATAGATATATCAAAAGAATCGGCTTATTATGCTGATTTTAAATATATAAGTTTCATTAAGTTTAGTATAACCAATGACAGGCTACGGGCATGAGCGCCAGCAGGGGGCCTCCTGGAAAGTTGGGACTATAAAGTAATCATAAGGAAACCAAAGGAAAGAGAGTAGAATAGGGAAAACTATAGAAAAAATATGTGTTGTCCCATCCTTGGATTCATTACTGAAACTTTGTTTTTCCTAATCTAGCTTCTTTCTAAGATAGCCAAAAGTAGCTAACTAGAATTTTACCTTTCTTTCTATTTAATTTTCAAAACAGAGACCACATTTAGAATTTATGATGAATAATTACTTCAAATAGGCTGGCTCTAGTGAGAGGCAATTGACTCTACCCATGCATTGTCATGCTTAAGAAAAATAGGAAAGTCCAAAAACCTATCTCTTTTACCGAAATGCGAAAAAAGTGACTTTACAGCACTGCATGAAAATTAATTTTACTGCTTTACTTCCACCACATAACACCTACCAATTGCCCCTCACTGCTTCTGTAATCCAAGTAATTGATATTGAAATTGTGAAGTTACTTGCTAAAAAGGTTTTGTGTACCTGTAGCAGTGAACCTGAGGACTTTTTGTCACCGGTTTTTACTAGGCAGAAAAAGGATGGGTCCTTCAGGATGATACTCAATCTTAAGCAATTAAGCACATTTGTAAAATATCTACATTTTAAAGTATTGAGCGGGCTGTTGATAGGAGGCTGGAAAGTCCGCGCTTGGTCGATGGCATGATAGCATTCTTCGATGACATGCTCGTCTTCGATGAGTTCAAGACACTGGCCAAAGATCCCACTATTTATCCAGAGTTCACCAGTGTGACGGCACAAGATGCAAGGGAACAAACCTTGCGCACGATCATCGATCACACACTTAACCAGAGCAAAGACTATCGTGATCTGTTTACCTCACGTTCGACTTTCATGTCGCCTGCCTTGACTCTCTGGATGGGCACCTCTCTTGCACCCCCATTAAAAATACTGGAGCTACACCCCTGATTGTTACCAATTTTCTTTTAACCAAAGAAAACAATTGCCTACTAGTACCTATGTGTCACTAGCAATTCGCAGGGACATATTAAATTCGCTGGGTAATAATTCGCAGAATCATATTAACTGGACGGGAAACTCAATGATCAACCTGTGAAACTTGTGATTGAACCTTCAAATGTAAACGGAGATTTAAAGTAGAATTTATGGGCGCCAAATGGCTCCATTAATACTACTTTTTATAGGCGGCCCCACGATGGGTTTCAGTAACGGTGATTAAGGCTGTTGATGTACAACGTCATGGTCCTTTCGGAGAAGAGGTATGGAACAGCTGCGCCTGCATTACTTATCCAAGGAAGACGAAGAACCATGACCATGTTGATAAAATACGCTGCGACTTCTCAGAGAGATGATAAATACCACTCGATTTATTAAAACTTAAAGAACATACTATCTATTAGGAACAACCCAAATGTCCACTTAATGACTCTTTTTTACGAACAACATATATATCTTGACGACCAAAGCATAGTATCAGTCTTCTTTGAGAGGGAGTAGACGACATACCCTCGCTATCACTGTATTAAGGGTAATGAAATATGTTTAACTTATTATCACTTCAATAATCAACGATTAGTCCATATTAGAATCACACAGATACGCTCTCATATCTATCAACCCAAATGTCCACTTAATGACGCTATTTTACGAACAACATATATATCTATATATATATATATATATATATATATATATATAGCTAAAAATATGATAACACTAGCATTCGAAATCACAGTGCTCATATATATATATATATATGTGGATGGAGGAGAAAACAAGGGAAGATTGACTTGAAAATTTATCACCTTAATTATTGATGGTTCAATGGTTATGGTATTGGTTTTCAAATGGGTCGTGGGTTCGAATCCCCTCAGCTCCGTTAGTGAAAAATGAAAGCAAGCTATTGTGGTAATGCTCCACTCCGGTCACTTAAAAGGGCACTAGAACTTTTAATTTCCGTTAGAATAAGCCCTCTCGCAACATCCTAGGACCACTCAATCAATACGATCACTTCTGGGAAAAAACAACAACAAAAAAAACTGGCAAAAAATGCGAAATTCCACATTTTTGTAGATTTACTCCTTGCAACCTCTGAAATGAGGTTTTCTGATACGCTGAATCTGATGGTGTGATTTTTGTTAAGATTGTATGACTTTTAGGGGGTGTTTACTCCTATTTTCTACTCAATTCGTATCCCAATCTTAAGAGCACAAGGCGGACTAATATTCAAGAGGCACAAGCATAGTGAACTTCTTGAGGAGCTGAACTCCTCATTTATTGGGTGAAGTGCTAGCAACCTCTCCCCATCTTTATTACTAATTACCCCTATATTATCAGTAGAACTACTGCTAAAACAGAATAACTATTTTACTTACCATAAGTAGCACATAATAGGCCCTAGGTTGTTAATTGTTTCCAAAATCGCAGCTACGCGCCATGTTAATGCTGATTTTAAATATATAAGTTTAATCAAGTTTAGTCTTACCCATCAAAAGTTACGAGCCTGAGAAAAATTTGCCTTATTTTAGAAAATAGAGGAAAACAACCCCTAAACGTCTTAGAATCTTAACGAAAATCACACCATCAGATTCAGCGTATCAGAGAACTCTAATGGAGAAGTTTCAAGCTCCTATCTACAAAAATGTGGAATTTTGTATTTTTTACCAGAAGGCAGATCACGGTTGCGTGTTTATTTGTTTGCCTATTACCAATTCTAGTAAAGGCCACCAGTTGAAAACATGACAGATGTAATGATATTAGTGAATACTTTTAATTATTTTTTATGAATGCGTATATGTCCCTGGCAGAGTACAATTTAATGCTGGCGACGGGTGCTTTGAAAGAGGGGTTATAAAAATCTTACCGATCGCTTTTGGACCAACTGGCTAGGAACAGGAAATCGTATCAATTCTCAGTGATTACCCATTATCTGTTTATTCAAGTACCAGTTGTTTCAGTAGATAATCACAAAACTCACTATCATCATCTTTCTTATACAGTAGTTCAATTAAGGTTATGCTAAAATCGCTAGGTACTTTCCCTTTTTCAAAAATTTTACTTTTAATCTTCAGTAACTTATTTCTAACTTAAGAGCCACCATTTTAAGAAATTCATTTTTTACACAAGCAGCCCATGGAGCCTTAGTATTTTTCAATTTTTTCTCGCATGGTCGCTAATCCTTCCTCACAAAACAAATCTTCCTTCACATCCAAGATATCTATTAAAAAAAAATATTGAAAACAAATTTTAAATATATACAATTTACTGTTTTCTAAGCTTTCCAATAATTTATTACCTGAAATGCCGTTTTCTATCCTTACTGCGAAGTTTCTAGCCCTTTCAAAACATTCTAAGTATCTGAGCCTTGCAAAACATGGCAAAGATAGCAAATATATACGCGATAAATATACATCTACCAGTGCAATATATAAACGTTTATTAATGTAAAGATAATAATCAATAAATGCCATCAGAATCAAGCTGTAGAAGGACGGAGGAGGATAAGAGAGAGACTTGGAAAGTGTTATAATGCCTTAAAATAGTGCAAAAATGTTACCAATGAGGAATTTAAAGAGTGGCCCGTGGCGATCCACCCACCATGATCCCGACAACAATAATGGGAAGAATAATTACTGCTCAAAAAGACGCTACACTTTTGTTAGAAATAGTTTTTATTATGTTGATCAAAGGTTTGAGTACCTTGCATACCTTATATTCAAAGGCGTTTGTAGATATGCACAAATCAAGACACACCTTTTACACGTGACAAACGCACCTACTTTGTCTGTCATATGATATTTCCCGCGAGTGAATGATCTAAATGTAGTAGGATAAAACCCACCACGGTTAAGTCTCTCCCGTCATACTATTTACTTCAATATAGCTGATTATGGGACTCTTAATAGTCGGCGCTAAATGTAAAATAAAGTGAAAGTCGATCAAATAGATGACACAGTTATTTCTTTAATTAAAATACTCCGGGAGTATGGTGCGATACATAGTCTGCATACACTAGATGCGTACATTCCATGGTGGACAAAGCTTTCAAAATAGGCTATTAAGGCATAATTGACATAGTTTGCATATACTAGATGCGTACATCCCATGGTGCACAAAGCGTACAATATAGGCTGATAAGGCATATTTGACATAGTTTGCATACAGTAGATTCGTACACTCCATGGTGCACAAAGCGTTCAAAATAGGCTGATAAGGCGTATTTGATATAGTTTGCATACACTAGATGCGTTCATTAGGCTCAACTGCCCAGCAAGACCGCCTCTCGCGGATTATGGAAAGCATCTGTCATCAATGAGAACAGATACTACATCCATGCCTTGCCAAAACGCCGAGAAGCATTCACTGACGGCGCGTCCCTGGGTGATAGTGTAATGGAAACGATGTCATCTAACAGTTCCTAAAATCTATAACTAACCAATGAAATTCTAACACTACCTAACTCTGGCAACTCCTCCTCTTCACTAACCAATCACCCTGCGCTTCCTCTCTTTATAACAACTGAAATCAACTGAACAACTGAAATCACTGAACAACTGAAATCACTGAACACTGAACAACTGAAATCACTGAACAACTGAAATCACTGAACAACTGAAATCACTGAACAACTGAACAACTGAAATCAACTGAACAACTGAAATCAACTGAAATCAACTGAAAAACTGAAATCAACTGAAATCAACTTAAATCAACTGAAAAACTGAAATCACAGAACAACTGAAATCACTGAACAACTGAAATCACTGAACAACGCTTTTTCCAAAATTTAAAACCCGAAAATTTATCATAAGACTTGGGAAAAGGTATGCACATTAGCTCTAGAATGGACCTTACCAAATGGGACGAATCCATTTAACAGGAGCTAGTGAAGTGCCAGGCCCCAAGCAGATTATTATTATTAAATCAAAGACGTGAAGTGGCTTGATTTCCTATGGTTTGCTTGCAGGTCCGAAGGCTTACTGTGTACAAAAACACAATGAGGAAATCCAAAGAGTCTGCAAAGCTGTGCCTGGTGAAACAGACATTGCCAATCTTTATGCCATCGGCGAGACAAGTTTCAGCGGATTACATGGTGCGAATCGCATGGCGAGTAACTCCTTGTTGGAATGTTTTGTTGTAGCGTTTGGCGCAGCGCAGAGTATCCAGGAAAAAATTTCCGATACGCCATTGGTCGACCATATCGCAGACTGGGATGAAAGCCGGGTAACAGATTCTGACGATGAAGTATTAGTGTCACACGATTGGGATGAAATCAGACGCTTTATGTGGGAAAACGCCTGAAAAACAAATCAAGAAACGTTTTTCATTAACAATTGATTACAAACTGTTGATATATAACAAATATCACACAGTTGATAACGTGTCAAGCTAAGAGATCAAAGATCCAACCATCATTTGGTATTTCATCATTCACAACACATCGAAATTCGACGATAACCTGTAGAGATACCAAAGCAACTGCTTAAGCAACTCCAGGCCTGATTTTGGAAAATTGCTAAGCAACTCGAGGCCTGACCCCGAAAATGGAGTCAACGCACTCATGATTTCTTTAGTCCTTTTTGTCCTGTCATACAACATTCCAACTAGAGGTGACAAAAACAGAGGAAAAGCAGGATATGCACCGATGACAAGGCCGTAAAACCACGTTTCTGCTCCTAATCTACGCAGGTACTTCCATGCTGATGGAATTATAATACTGTATTGAATACCAACAAGAAAACCTCGGATTCCAAAAGCGATAAGTTGAAGACGTCTTTTGTAAACAAAAGTTGGATTGTACTTCTCCAATGAATGAGGAGTGGACCAGTCTCGCTCAATGCAAGTTTGAGGAATGTTGTATTCTTGGCGAGATAAGGAGCAGAGAAATTCATCGTACAAACTTGGAGAATGGAGAATAGTCATGAGCTCTTGATAGAGGTGATCATCGTGCCGAAACACTTCTACGACATCAGCGTTTTTATTGCCTAAAATAAACTCGATAGACCGGTATTGAATGGATTGAAATCCTGAGGCATTGCCTAATACTTTACGGAAGGTGCCATATTCGGAGCGACGTTTGATTTGGGGTCGCTCCACTGCCGCATAATTCGACTGGAGTAGTCGCTCCTAATACATTCTGCTGCAACTAATACTTTTTGCCGAACTTAATCAAATCAAATGTCGCTCTTCTCATGTGCCTAATTCAACTATTAGGTTCGGCGCATGAGAAGAGCGACGTTTGACTTGGGCCTTAGTGTTATTATTCTTATCGTGTTTTTTCAAGTCTCTTTTCCGAAAACACTTCGAAAATAAGCCGATTCAAAAATCAGTGGTGACCTTGATTTGATTTTAATAAGTAGCACTTATGTGATCTACGAGTAGGGTCCCTGACGTGATTCCAATACATAGTATTCATGTAACCTGCCAGTGGTGACCTTAATTGGATTTTAATAAGTAGTTTCATGTGATCTACGAGTAGGGTCCCTGACGTGACTTGAATACATAATATTAATGTAACCTGCCAGTGGTGACCTTGATTTGATTTTAATAAGTAGTTTTATGTGATCTACGGGAAGGGTCCCTGACGGGGGTCAATAGCTGAAATTTATATGAAAGATGTTGCATTTGAACTCATAAAATAAAACTATGAGAAACAGTTTTCAAAGCTCAAATAAGTCGTAACCGTGGATCCTTAGTTAGCACACATTCGCCCTGATCCGAGTATAGATTTTGGCCTCGTTTTGTTGGCCTTTAACAGGTGAGGCTCCGTTTCATTTAGTATCCTCTTTTTCTGTTTCTAAGGATATCATTAAAGTGTGCTAATTATACGCACAAAAAAAATGTAATTAATGAATCCCCACTTGCGATCTCATCACGGATTCTGGCAACTTTGCGTGCCAGAATCCGTGATGCTCACGCTCGAAACCCTAACAATATGCAGAGTTGGGGCCAGGGCTCAGCTCTGTGTATTGCACGCGATGCAGCACTACGTATTCTCTTTTAAGGATCTCCAGATGGGCTTGAACCAAAGGAAGGAGTTCCATGCAACTAAGCTCTCACCATCATGGTTGTACACTAACCCTAACCATCCCTCACATCCACAACTAAGAATAATCTGTACGAAAACGTTAGTAAGATTCTAAAACTGTAAAAAAGACATAAGATAACTATATTATCGTGAGTCAGGTGTCACGACTGTTATTTTCTACGAAGAGTTTTGGTCTTCTCGTTTCATATAAATTCATTGTAAAAAGGTTTCTCACTTTACACCATACGATTGTCGTGATTAGCAAAACGAATCCGTTACTCAAAGCAATATTAAAATTCTATAAACAGTCAAAAACTATATATTCTAAATACACTTATTGTGAACTCCAGGTTTGTTACAGTGTGCGGGGCCGCAGGTACGGTACGGTACGGGGCCGCAGGTACGGTTTCGCAGGCATATTCTCTATTGTTAGCTTTGGCTGCTACTGGCGCCTTCTCTCTTGACAGTTAATTTCTCAGTAGAGATTTGTTTGCAACATAGCTTAGTCAGTGAGGGTTCCAAAGCAGCAAATTCAACTTTGGCACCAACCATAACCATTTTTGAATCCAGACGACGCTCTACCATAATGTTACTCATGGAGAAATTGTAAGAACGAAATAATGCACAAATGCTCTAAGCTAAAGCAACCAAGTCCAAATACGTTCAGAGGTACGAGGTCTTAATAACTATGGTCCAGCTATTGCAGCCATTAGCTTTAGCACTCGAAATAATTTCGCAGTGGTAAGAAAGGAAAGCCTTAAGGGGCGAAAGCAGTCGAAGACGCTTGGCTATCTCTTAAATCTTAAGGAAATTTTGTTTGTTAAAAGTAACAGGTATATTAGAGAACTTATAGCACCCCCATTACGGTTTCTCCTTTAAACTTAACACTTGAGGAGTCCTTCATTACACGAAAGAATGTTATTTTGGAACAGAGTAGCAGATGATGATACATATCAACATATCGAGTGGCTCTGAAACTTGGGGCGGCGAGGGGAACATTTCTAAGGGAGAAAATACCATTTCCGAGGGGACAGTAATGTTGCAGCTCAGATTTTTAAAAGTTTGATTATTGCAACGACTTATAATTTCATGGTGTAAAAAAAATCGTTTCCTTTGGCATCGTCGACACATCCGACTTCCGCTGTTCGTCAATGCTCGACTTCTCGACGACTTTGATCTCATCGGGTTTCAGCGGATTCGGTAGCACGTGAATCGCATTGGGGGAATCTTTCACGACCAGTCCCGACACAACTGTTCCGTCCGCAGTAAGGAACATCTGAGTCTGGAAATCTTTGTGAATTTCGCTGGATGGCTGGAGAATCTGCTGCAGCAGCTTTGCTCCCTGGAAGCGTTTGGCTACCTCTTTTAGGTCGCTCTTCAGGCACCGTCCCCTCAGCATGTCACGTGATACTAAACAATAACATGGTCTCGAGCACATGCTGTCGATTCCAGACAATTCCTCCATCGGCTTTGGTTTGAGGGATCTTTTGTCTTGGAGTTCAATATGATACTTGTAAACGCTTTTCAGTTCTAAAGGCATTTTTTATTCAAATTATTTTGACGCAATATTACTGCTAATACTGCCCATTGGTAGGATATCTTGCCAAGATTGTTAAAAATATTCAGTATATGTTTACTTCAATAAAACAGATAATAAAATTACATAGGAGGCTGGTAGTTTTTTCAAGGGGTGCGATTGTTTACAGCCTCATTCAAGTCAGAATTTTTTCTCTGCCGTGGAAAAAAGTGCCGCGAAAATATCCGCGGTGCCTTGCCTTCACTGTGGCGTTTTATACCTAACTGCGCAGGCTACAGTATAGGCAGGTTTGCAGGGATATGCCGTTTTGCAATATTTCTTCACCAAAGGAAAATTCAAAAACGTACGGAACAGATTCGTGACGAATCTGAGAACATATTCGTTCCTGAGTTATGCTCTTTTGACAACCCATATACATATAACATGTTTTGATTTAGTTCAACACTCCCCTCGAAATTCCCTGAAAGACTCACCTTAATTTTGGGAAAGTAGAAGTTAAACATGCATATTTTCGTTCCTGAGTTATTCGTTCTTAGATTCGTGACGAATCTGAGAACATATTCGTTCCTGAGTTATGCTCTTTTGACAACCCATATACATATAACATGTTTACAAAGCGTTCAAAATAGGCTAATAAGGAAAATTTGACATAGTTTGCATACACTAGATGCGTACATTCCATGGTGC
This sequence comes from Alatinidae sp. Z8VKAUB7J3, assembly GCA_010016025.2. NCBI lineage: Eukaryota > Metazoa > Cnidaria > Cubozoa > Carybdeida > Alatinidae > Alatinidae sp. Z8VKAUB7J3. The sequence continues at coordinate 171,799,551 of JAAAKM020721499.1, read as the reverse complement.
ACAAAGTGTTCAAAATAGGCTAATAAGCTAAATTTGACATAGTGTGCATACACTAGATGCGTACATTCCATGGTGCACAAAGCGTTTAAAATAGGCTAATAAGGCTTATTTGACATAGTTTGCATACACCAGATGCGTACATTCCATGGTGCACAAAGCGTTCAACTTAGGCTAATAAGGCATTCCAGACTGCAGTAAAGTCAACAAATTAATGCGAGGAAAATAGTTTATTAACTTTGTGGACAACTTTATGAATTTTTTTTTAAGTAGAGGGGGCCAACCTTAAAGGTTAGACTAAAAAACCTTTTGATCTAAGACTAAATTGTTAAAAGGGAAATTTACTAGCTTTAATGACGCCGTGGGAATCTTGCACAATAAATGCATTGAACAAAGAGTCGGTGTTTGACACACAAAATGCAAAATATGCATAATAAAAACACTTATCATTCAAAAAATCTGAATGAAATGGATACCTTTTGTTGAGCAACCCGTTGTTCAGTATCCGACTCGTCGTTGAGCGGGGCGTCGTGGACGATCTCGAACGCTTCGCCGAGCCCGAGGCCGAACGATGCGCAGAAACTCGCGATGAATGCTCCGGACGGCTGAGCGCCTCGCACAATGCGGCGAAGCGTCGTGCGATCGGAGCCGATGAGGCGGGCAACTGCCTCCTCAGAGTTGAGGTTGCGGGTCTCCCGGAGCCGGACCATCGCGATGCGGTTATGGGAACATGAGCCATGTGGACAGCCTCAGTCACCCACACAGCGGGATTATGAAACCGTGGGTTATGTGCTTCAAGGTCGGGCAGAGCTACAGCTCGAAGGTCAAACTATTCTGCTCGATCCTGGCGATTGTTGGGTGGTCCCAAAAGGTTCAAGTCATAGCTATACGGTTTTGGAAACCTTTACAGCAGTCGAGGCCACGCATCCACCTGCTCAGGTTCATGGTCGGGATGAGATCCAACCTGGGCAGGCGTTCGGACGAGGAACTGGGTGCGTTGATGGCCAACCTCGGCGGCCATTGCCAGAAAACGCTGATCCACACTTTCAACAGCATTTCGACCGATCGGCCCACGGTGTTTTTTGCCTATACGGTGAAGGGATATGGAACGCCGCTGGCCGGACACAAGGACAACCACGCCGGCCTGATGACGGCTGACCAGATGGATCAGTTCCGCACCATGATGAATGTGCGTCCGGGATTTGAGTGGGAACCGTTCGAAGCAGCCGCTCGTTCGGTGATACAGCACGCCAACCGACCTCAAACTCCGGTTCTGCCGGAGGAGAATTCCCTTCTGGGGGTGTTTAGGGCCCCGGACTTTCATTCTCCTCCCTAACGGACCGATCCGAACAGGCCGTTCTCTTCTGAAGTGGCCGTCTGTCTTGTCTCTGACGCTTGAGAGGACCCTCTGGTTCTCCCAAACCCAGTAATGACAGTGTGTTAGGTGAAGGTTTGGGGTTATCGTTTGGGCTTGTTTCGACATAAAGCGTGTCCCAAGCTTTTCAAACTGTCTATTTTTTTGTTATGGCACTTGGTATTAACCAACTGACATATAGCAATCGCAAATTCGGTCGGTTTGTCGGTCCCGGTTTTGCTACTTTAGGCACTTCCAGGTAAGCTAGGACGATGAAATTTGGCAGGTGTACCAGAAACCGGACCAAATTAAATTAGAAATAGTCTTTTTCCCGATTTGACCATCTGGGGGGGGGGGGGGGTGAGGGGCCGGTTAATTCAGAAAAAGTAATGAATAATTTCTTTCAATGAAAGTAAAAAATGAACAAAACAAAAACAATAGAAACTACTCTGTATATAAGGGGCTTCTCGTCTCTTTTACTCCCTGCTCTTTACTCTGCTCGATTTTACAGCCCAAAAACCTTAAAAGAAATGCCCAAACACAAGGGCAATTGGAACGGGATAACAAGTATGCCACAATGCCCCATGAATATAATAAGTAATGTATCATTTATTAATACATATTTACTATAGCCAATAATACTTTGGTCGACGCGATGCGCGGTGCGCTCGACTCCATCGAGCACTACATCGTGATCGCGCGTGGCGAAGCGATTCCCGACTGGGCCGAGTCCTACGAGGCGATCTGCGAGGAGGCGAGCACGGAGCTGCCGGAGGGCCGCCCCGCCGCCGAAGACATCGCGCATCTCATCTACACGAGCGGGACGACCGGTCGTCCCAAGGGTGTCCTGCGCAGTCATCGCGCCGAGATCTACCAGGGCGAGGGGATGGCCTGCGGGATGGACCACATTCATTATCATTCAAGTTATATGACACAGAGTATATGAGTTTCAGTGTGGATCCCCTTAGACAGCAAGACCCCTTTTACTATGTTGAGAAAAATCTTCATCGGACACCGGCCTACAGATGTGCAATGAGTATAAAAGAAACTGAGGTTCACTGAAAACCGAAATCAGAGTACGACTCCATACAGCAAAAACGCCAAAATATAGTGAAACAAAGACTCTGTATTTTCCTACTCGAAATTGCTCAATCCTTACGCTTATCCATGTCGACTTCACCGGCGAGAACACCGATGGTTTGGATCTCTGATAGCGGCATACAGATGAAAGGCTCTATAGGGTCGGAAATGGATCTAGTTAAAGAGACTCGATACGGATTTTTCTTCCGATGTCCGGTCGATGGCTTCACCCATAAGATCTGCGATTGATAACACCCGGATATTGTGCGCGACTCGCACTGCTTCGGTCGGCAGAATCGAATCGGTGATCACCAGCGTCTTGAGTACCGACGCCGTAATTCGCTGTTGAATGATTAATCTTTTTTTAGACTACAATTAGGTTGTACTAAGTAGTAAGTCAGTAATACAAAAATCACACAATGACAAATTTTGGGTGTTTCATGCACACAATGAAACACCCAAAATTATTCTGGACGTATCTTCCATTAAATAAATAATATATAGATCTAAAACTGGTAATTTATCTTCTACTTGAATTTTCTCCGTTGCTTGTTTTATGACTTAATTGATTTGACCTCCTAACGCCTCAACTTCAATTTCACATGGTAAAACGCAGGTTCCAATGTTTTAGATTACTGACCCACAGTAGCTAGTGAGTTTTTGTTTTGTAGGTAGCATTGCTGGTTTTGGAGTTAGTAGACTAAACTAATCTTGTGGAATGTTGTTCGATTGAGCTGTAATATTAATCTTAATGCTGATTGAACTCTGATTGTTGATCGGTAATGAAAAAAGAGCCTCAACCATTTTTCTATCTTGTTGGACGGTATAAAGCAGAATCTCGTCTTCTTCTACTCTGTCTGTCAACTGGATGTAAGTAGCAGCATTAAAACTTAAAAAGAACAGAAATTATTACGCATACGAGGAGGTTCATTTCCTCCTGAATACCTCGCTCTTTACGCTAAAGTGTTTTTTTTTGTAATTTCAACTATTTATTCTATGATTTTTGTGATTCAGGGGTGATTCTTAAAGAGTTGGGATAAAATTTAAGATTTAGCGTACAGAGCAAGGTATTGACGAGGGGGGCGAACCCTCTCATATACGTAATAAAAATATACGAATAGGAATCATTTCAGGCTATCACTATAATACAACAAAGAACGTAGTAATCATTAGCAGCACTACCAGGAATAGACAATATTTTTGCTAGCATTTAAAGAAGAGTTACCATCATTGCAGTATAAACGACACATTTCTAATGTTGTTTGGGCTCTTAGTAGAAAGTTCCTACATAAACTCGATCTTTGCATTTCCCAAATGTGCTTAATTAGATTAACAAGACAAGTGCCAAAATATCAGTTAAAGCTTAATTTCTCTTCTCATGTCTGTTGGAATACCATACTACACGATCGTCATCCCAGCTCCGAATGTCGTCTTTATCGTTTCCATTTGTATTCGAGATCCCATCCTCTCCGGTTGAATATATCTTTGGTTTGCCAGTTTCGCCGAGATTCTGAATTTGGATTCTGTACGGGTTGCCCCATGAGTCGAAGTCTGGAGGTTCACCGAGCGATTTTGCCGCTTCGTGGTTTTCAGCGAGTTCATGCGCGAGCCATGAATTGATCGTTTCGTCGGTTACAATAGATTAGACAGTCTTATATATCACATCTAAATTAATCTCTGAAAAGTTAAGCAAACAGTTTTCAAATTCTAATTATACGGGCCTTTGAGTGTTTTATTATTGATATTAGCTTAGTACTAGTTTTCATATTGTCTTGTAATAAAATAAGGTCGTTAAACGCTAAGAAATGTGGGCTTAGCTTACTGTATTTCTTATAGTTTGCCGTAGAGTTAAGTAGTATTAAGAAACCACCGATATGTTATCAGCTTGCTTAATGCTAAATCTCTCTGGACAGTAATTGTAGATAGCAAGGATGCTGTTAAATCTGTAGCTCAAGCCTTTTCAATCTCTGATTCCCGCCTCAGTGCAAAAGTAAAATCCACCACTTATTACAGAATTGTGTGTTGACTACCAGCTGACTCTTGCTCTGAAGATGTTTGTGGTAAGATGGAAAACTGCATTTTTGCAGTCAAGACCAACACAGCCCACTCATATAAGCTTAAGTTTGAATGCAGTGTGACGAAAATAACGAATTCACTCACGGCCGCGTGGAGGTAGGTCTTGACCCGGGCAGGTGTCCGAATCGTGAGATGATTCCCGGAGGTCTCACGCTTCCTGGCGACTTCGCGAGCCCCGGACGGATGCAGCCACCCGTCCGGGAGGTCCGACGCACCCGACCTGGCATTCGCAGGTCCCATTTCATCCCGCTCATCACCACCCGGGGGATACCCGGAGACACCGCGGGTCGCCCTCGCGACTCCACTGCGTCATCTCTGTTTCAAGACCTCGAAGCTGCCTCACACCAGCTAGCTGATGCCAAAAATAACTCAAGCCTTTTAAAAACGCTTTTTGAATTTTCTTTGAAGATCTTTTATTTAAACTTTCTTTGACAGTCATTTCTAATTCACTTGGGAAAAATTCTCGAAAAAAAATCTACCGCCCTTTTTTTCTGTATAGATATTTTGTTTACTGCCTTTTTTCTCCGTATTCATTTTAGAAAGTTCCCGAGTAATTTTTTCAAGGGCGGTTATTACCTTTTTATTGCTGAATTGTCCCTCTTGTATTTCCCTTAACAATTCATCTTTGTCAACTAGCGTTGTCCATCAGTTCCACTGTATATAAATTTGCATTTACGTTTCGTGATCAGATCTCATTTATGATTCAGCAAGGTTTTCAAAAATACTAGTCATTTTACTGAGCTATTGATTTTCAAAATAAAGGAATTGGAGAAATTTGTAGGCTGTTTCAAAGCCACGAGTGTAACAATTTGAATTTGGTACTAAAATCACTTCACTAGAAACACTTCTCAAAAGCAGGTACGTTGGAAGAAGCGATCCGAATGACAAAAATTGAAATTGATGGTTTGGTGAATGTAAATTTCTTAAAAAATATTTTCGACCGTCTCTTATGCAGACCGTGTCCCACCCGGCGGCCGACATGATAACGATCATATGAACTACCGTGATATTGCCGTCGTCCCAACGGCGGATGAGTTACGGTGTCAAGAACCTCCGTACCTACCCCTCGCGAATGGAGAGAACAGAATGATTGATGATGGTACGGCATATGTACTATATAATCCTGAAACTCCTAAAATACTTGCTAGAGCGGGCATGAATACGACGATGTTATATGCAAACTGCATGGTATTAGCTCATAGAAAATGTCGAACTCACATCAATTTAAAATAAATGAAGGGTTTTTGACCGTTTTTGTTTTTAGGTGATGGGTGGGTCGTCTTTTTGCAAGTAATATGTTTCCGGCAATTTGGAACAATCATTATTACAATCATCAACAATTTTATTGATCATCGTTGAAAGTATGTACGTAAAGCACCAGTCGCAGGTTCATGTGGTGATAATGGAGAATGTTGGGCTCAATTCAATGAGCCAACGAATTGTAAACGTGCTGACAATGCTTGTGGAATGAACTCATATTGTTCTTCAGCTTGCTTTTGTGGTACAGTTTCCAATGTATGTGTTGAAAATACATGCACTAACTTTCAAAGGGAAGAATGTCCCAGTACTTTGTCAGCTGGTATTTGTAATGCCAATGGATCTACCTGCCCTCAAAATGTGGGTATTTACTGTAAGTTTGATCATTGTCTCTGATTCTTTAATAACTAGAGATGTGCTGAAAGCTGATATTCCTCTGTTGCTGTTGGAAATTAAGTTGTAAACGTCTTAGAAAGAGAATGTCTTTGTCTGGTAGTGCAAACTGAATTTTACTTACAAGTTCGAGAGCTGATTTAGAATCGGTAAATACAAAAATGTGTGATTTTTCAGCTCAATAGGTCTTAGGTTTTCGATTATTACTCTAATATTTGGTGACTGCACGGATAAACCACCTGGTCTGAGGAAATGATGGACGTGGGGGGGGGAGGGTCTGGTTGCCCATCAATTGTATTTGACTTTCAAAAGGGCACTAGAAGTTCTGATTTCCAATCCTCTCAGTCCCTTCTAAAGTTTATAAGACCACCCTTCCATAAAATCCTTTTATGTTAATAATTTATAAATGCCCATATATAACTATATACTTCGTATAGAATGCACTTCATATAGAATGCCCAATATACAACTTTTAACCCTTTCCCTAAGGGCTCTGGGGGTATAAAGCCCAATGTTGTCTTTCAGAAATAGATGCTGTAATGAATTAATGATGTATAGCCTGACAAGCTCGCACACTTTGCTCCACTGAAGCTACTTATTGTAATGTCGAATAACATAGTATGTACAATCTGTTTCGATCCATGGTCGCTCATCATCAAACAAGAAAGAGTTGTGATTCTGTTGTGATGTCCTTTGGACGTCTAAATCTGTTTTTCTAGATTTTAGTTTCTCTATCATCTTAAGGAGGTCATCTTTAAATGCCCGTGTCGTGGCATCTGCTCGACAAGGGCGTCACCGCGCTCGGCGTCGGCGACTCGACCGAAGCCCTGGAGCTGCGCGACGCGGGCATCACCGCCCCCATCGTCATCCTCGGCGCGGTCGTGCGCGGCGAGATGGAAGACGTCATTCGCGGCGACATCCATGTCACGGTCCACTCCGGCGACCGCGTGCGCGCGCTGCGCCGCATGCTCGGCGGACGCGGACCGTCCGTCGGCATCCACATGAAGGTCGACACCGGCAAAAACGCATGGAAACCGCTTTTGTTGTAGTACCATAGATTAATTTCTGGATTGACGAGCACAAGTCCTCTTTTCACGACTTGTCCATAATGATATACCACTCATCATTGATGTGCTTTACAATACGTACTAGTTTATGTCCAGTAATCAGGTCTACTGCAGCTTTTCAATTAAGAGGGTCAGATAAAGCGTCCTGCACATTTTAGACGATAACGGTTGCATGTGAATCAAGCGCTGAAGCCGGCTTAGGTAATTGTGGAATGTCGATGCCGTGGTTCAAAGCGAATTCCAGCAGGCTGCCGCACCGTTTGTCCCACGGCAGACTCTGCCCCGAACGGCTGAATTCAACCAGAGCTGCCTCCTGCCCGTTGTTCGACGTGTCATCGCACTCCGATGTCTCTTCAGCCTGTTTCTGAATCGTTGCCGGGCCAAATGCTTCTGTGTGAATACGAGCCGTATCGCCCCCCCAGCTTTGCAGAGCTGGTACAATGGCCTGCATCATGGGTGGCGGTCCGCACATACAGCATCGGAGCGTTCATTAACTAACAACAATGCTCTGGATAATGACAGTTATCAACTCTCAGGTACTTTACTCAACGGCGATGAAGCCAAGTATTTCATCTGGTCAGTTACGGGTACTTATCAGAATACTGAGCGAGGTCAAGCAAACAATGGTGACTTTGAATCGAGAACTGGTGACGGTTATATAGATACTCGAATTTATGGCGACTGGGCCATTCGTTTAACTGCAAGGCACGAAGCTAACCAAATTTCAGAGCTTCTACAGGGTTGGTAGCACTGTACTGGCGCGAAACATACCTATTGCTTGTCCATGGTAGCAAATGTAACTAAAACTTTCCATATTTGTAGCATAGTGAACGCAATTTCAATTTATCTGCAGCCGTAAAAAATGCACCAAAATGGGCTAAAGTACAGATAATGAGGCATAACCATAGCATTGTACACCTGGGCCAACAGACGACGGTCAAACTTCCATTTGTTTGCCATTATACAGCTATACAGCTGTATACAGTTACTACGGCTTTTGTGATTCAGGGGTCATTCTTAAGAAATTGGAAAAAAATTCAAGCTTTAGTGTAAAAAGCGAGGTACTGACGAGGGGGTGAACCCCATCATATACGTAACAAAAACATGAGAATACAGAAGTTCGTTACGTAAGCTAATTTGTAAGTAACGTATATCTTTTATTAATAAAAACATTCGTAAAAAATTAAAACATGTTTGATTAATGTTTGATTATGTTTGATTAATGTTTGATTATTTTGATTAAAATCGAAGTTTTGAGCTATTACACTTTGAAGTCATTCAGCAAACACACGCAAAAATTATTATATTTATTGTTGTACAATTGATTTGAATCGAAAATACCTATTGGTCTTCTCAGAGGTCATCAATCAACATTCATACAATCCACAGCCGTACTTAGTAAATCCAACTACAGATTAATATGGACCAAAGATTTTTTTACTTTGAAGGACCGTAATTATTACCATTTTATTACTAAAAATGTTAAGGTGTTAAATTTTCAGAAGCAATAATTAAAACCCTATAAATTATTATCCTGATTATTATATTATCCTGATTATCATATTATTCTGACGTTGTATGACTGTCGGGATAGACTTTGTTTAGTACACATAATGTTAGGATGCCTTTATATAACTGAACTTACTTATCAACAAGGCATTGTTTTTGAAACGAGTACTACCTTGTGGCATGTATTGGGGAGCAAGAATATTTCTGCAATGATCCAGTCCTTTTGCTACCGCGACAGAGTCACCAGTCACAAAGAGTTGTTTGTTTTTAAAACCATTAGAAATGCTATATCTAAAACTGAAACTTTGGTGTGATATTTTCTTTCACATCTTATGAATGCTACACCGCAGAAAAATGTCAACTTGAATTCCTTTTCCTTCACTGAATTCAGAGACAGGAGGTAATCATATTTGTATGCTTAAATGTTTGAACAACTCGGTCTTTGCACGAGCCATTCTGATGAGGGTGCAACGAAACCGGTCAATGGCATTTCACTAATGATTCCGTTATTAAATTAAAATCCAGCATGAGTACTATTTTTTAAATATAAAAAATCCAGCATGAGTACGAGTCAATATACTTTTTTTTCACATTAAAAAAAAAGAGTTGAAATATAAATAAATTACGAAAAATGAATATTCAAACCCATCATGAATAAACAGAAGCCGCAACATCAAAAGCTTCGCTCGGAACTCTGAATTGCACCTTGAATCACGGAAACAGTTTTGAATGTGACCTTCTATCCATGATGTCAGGTATAGACCAGTTTCAGGTTATCTTGTCATAAATACCATGTTTACTTAAACGAAAACAACTTTGGAAAACTGAGGGTTAGGTATGAACCCACGGATTCATTTGAGTGAGAGTGGAGAAATTTGGTCAAAATGATCGACAATCGCCGAATGTTGCAAAGAACATGGGGAGATTTTTAAACCGTTGACAATTTGTGACTAGAGGGAGAGATGCTGAAAGGAATATTTAAAAATAAATTTTTCCCACGGAAGTAAAGAGCGAAGTTGAAACTTAAAACGGATCTAAATTTTATAATAATGTTAAATTTCAGAGAACAAGAGCTCAACGTACGTAACAATATCTCGTTCAGCGCCAGTACAAATTGGGTCGTATTAAGCTTTTGGTGAGGGTTGTTCACCGTAGGATCCGAGCAGAGCGAGCTATCTTAGACCAAGTATCATGGGGTCTGAGGGCGCTATAAGCCCCTCTCCATGGAGTCGGGTGTGCCGTAATCCCTCCATGGGGGTCAGGGAGGGGCTTCGTTAAAGTTTTGACTTTTTGGAAGGGGGAAAATTTTAATGTTTCATTAACAGTTTCAATCCAATGACACCACTAACTTACCACGAGAGTGATTATAACAAATGCATGAAAATACGTGATTTGAAACGGTCTACCACCGCTATCCAAGTCTCCACTTTTAGTATCGGATTGAGACGACTTGAAAATTTGATCTCTGAGACAGGGCAACCGTCCTCCGCGGTGCCGCTGCTTGTTCAGGAACTTGCAATGAGGAATTAATCTTTAATATCAGATCGAATAGTCATGGGGGAAGAGAAATCCAGTGAAAAGGGCGCAGGATTTTCTTGCATTACTATAAAAAAAATGAAAAAATAAACATGAAAAAGTTTTTCAATTGAAAGTAAGGAGTAACATTAAAACTTAAAACGGACAGATAATATTACGCATATGAGGGGTTCTAAAAATACTTTAGCATAAAGAGCGAGGTATTTAGGAGGAGATAAATATCTCGCTTTTTAGGCTAAAGTATTTTTAGTAATTTCAACGATTTATTCTATTGCAACACAGTGGCTCGCTTTTGCAGAGCAGCTGGCAGAAGATCGAACAACATGGTCCAAGAAGGTCTCGAGGTGGAAATGCCTGATTCCCGCCACAAGTACAAGCAACATTTGGAGGGAGGACGCATTGTAATGCCTCAAAATTTACGTTGACTCCAAAACTTCTAGATTTCAATGACATTTAAATACCAAATAAAAGAAGATAAGGAGGACAATTTCCTCCTGATTATCCCTTCATTCGGAGGAATATCTTTGAACAGGATACATATTCTCAGCAGACACATTGCAATTATATATAATTCTCAAAGAGTGAAGCGTTACCACAATAGCTTGCAATTAAACGGCGCTGACCGGATTCGAACCCGCGACCTCATGATTACTAAACCAACGCCTTAACCATTGAGCCGTCGAGGCTCAAAAGCTAACGTGAAGATTTTAGTGTTAATCTTTCGCGAATTCTCCTCCAGTCAGTGAGTACGGGGAAATTAATTAATTAATATTTATTGTGTTTCGGCTTTGAAATATCCAAGTCGAGTATCATGGCATATGAAATGTTGGTTCAAATGTGACAGTATGTTTAGTTGTTCACATCTTGGTAATTTCGTAAACGAATACCTTTTTATTACTTTATCAAGTAGCTTAAAGGCTATAAAAGAAATTGAACGTACTTTTTGGTAACTTCTCTGCATTTTTACTCTTGTTATTTGTAGTATCTGCAAATCGAAGGAATCCCCTCTTCTTCATTGACGTAAATTAGCGTAATTTCTTACCTTAAATTCCTTTTCCTTTGGAAACCAACACGTTTTAGTGTTAAAGTTTTTACGGACAAAAGCGTTGTCAAATTTTACGAGTTATCATCGAAACGTAAAATTACCCCCAGTCACTATCAATAAATAAATGTAAACCAAAACGAACAGAAATTAAATATAAACAACCGAGTCAAACTAAAAACCGGCAGAAATTAATATGAGTAGTGCTGGCAAACATCAAAAATAAAAGAACAATAGGAAATTATTTTTGGAAGACAGTGGAATTCTAATTGTCTTCGTCAGAGGAATACGTCATTCTACTGTCTCACAGCACAGTTTCGCGTGGCATTTGTTACGTGGCATTTGGTACGTGGCCTTTGCGACGTGCCACCTCGGTGTGTAAGCTTCCTTAGATTGAAAGACTGCTACACGCTATAATCTTTCTATTCCACAGCAAAGAGCATTCTCTCGACACACTTTCTCTTTGACAACGGTAACTTTCTGGCAAAAAGAATTGATTGCAATCTCTCAATCAAAGACCCCTGATGGTATCTTTATCTTACGAATGGGTTGTCTTGATATATAACTTGATATATAGAGAGATCTTACGTCTCAGATACTCCATTTTCAATTCAAATCGGATCCAGGGGCACAGGAGGCTGGAGGGGGAAAACACAAATCTTGGAAACCGGAAATCTTGGAAACCGCTTAGAGTGGAGAGATCGGGATGAAACCTGATGGGAAGAATAAGCACAAGTTCTAGATACATGATTGACATAATTGGACCGGATCCGTTCTCTTGGGGGGAAAAAATGTAACATTTACACACTTCCAGTATTAAAATACAATAGAGAGGCCAAGGCATAAAAATCTCGATCTGGGCCCTTAAATCACAAATGTTGAAAGTCCTTTTATGACTCTGTATAACATTTCCACCTTCGATCACACAAATCAAAATCTTTGCGTGATTCTGATTCAACAGTGTTTGATATAAACAATGGTCAAAGTTTGTGACATGCAGCCCCTCTCCCGGGGACTGTGGGGGATTAAGTTGTCCCCAAAGACTTATTTGATAGTGTCTCGTAGAATTCCTCTACCTCGTCATCATTGTGATCAGTTATTGGTGCATATAATTGAGTTATTCGTATTTTGTACCGTTCATTAATCTTAACAGACATTGTAGCTATTCTCTTACATACTTCTTTAAATTCCACCACTCGGTCGACTATGTTCTTATTTGACCAAAAACCCTACTCCTCCATTTGATGTTTCATTTCTATGGTATACAGCAAATTCCCACTGTCAAGTGTGACTAGCTGTTCACCTTTGAAAAGGTCGTTTTTCAACAGAGTTCTGTAGCGCTCTATTTATTCACTGAAAGCACTTCGGCTAGTCTCTGTTTGCAGCAGATTTTTCCATTAAAGGAGATGTAAAAAATTTTTGTAAACAATGTAAATCAATGGTACAACCCGTGCGTGTGACTGGCTCAATGTTTTTCGTCAAAGAATGCCGCAAACCTTTATGTTCATTTCGTTTGACATAAGTGTTGCGGTTTATTCTCAAGTTATGGTCAATGAATCAGAACCTTATTTCCTACTTTTTGAACTCGAGCTTTCCCCACTTTTAAAATTTGACGTCTTTTCCACTTTCAAAACTTGACTTGTTTCCCCCACTTTTTAAACTTGTCTTGTTTCCCACTTTTCGTACTTGACATTTCCCCCACTTTTAAAACTTGACTTGTTTCCCTCTTTTTAAACTTGAGTCGTTTCCTACTTTTCGTACTTGACTTTCCCCCACTTTTAAACTTGACTTGTGTTCCACTTTTCGTACTTGTCATCTCCCCCCCTAACAAAGAACAGGATAATAGCACTCAGTATAAAACGACTTTTCAACTAATTTCTCTTCTGTTACCCGAAGCCAAATCCTTTGAAATGACACGACAGCATCTCACATTCTGAATTCAGATGATCTAATAGCTCCAGGGGGAAATTTTAAAAATTATTATGCTGTGTCTTAGGAAAATTCGAAGTACCTCTCGAAACGTTGCTGAAAAACTAACTGACTCACGTCATGATAACTTCTTCCACCAGAATGGCTTCTACCATTGGAGTCAAATATATCGAGTACAGGAAACTTGGCCTATTTTCTGAGTACAGTTGTCCAGTAGTTTCATATTCTTGATCACTCGATTTATATTTCATGACTAGAGGGAGCTAATACGTATTACCAAACTTATGCAAATTCTTAGCTGCAGCACGTAGGGCGTCTATAGGTTCCACAGAATTATTTCAAAATCAAGGCCAATGGTACTTTTGAGTGTTTCATTAAAAGCATGTACGAGAAAGAAACTATTAATTATGCCACTATTGTATTTCAAGGCATTTTATTTTGCAAATACTATCCAATTACATTGGTTTCTAGGCTTCCTCTACTACCTAATGACTATACTAGCCTCTTATATATTTTTGCTGATTCTCCGCGTGGAAATCCCCTTCTCCCGGGAAAGTCGGGGGTAAGAAAGGGTGCTACTTCGTCACCAAGAGCATTTGATAACAGTATTGTAAAACAACCAAAATCACTTATGACTTACGTTCTGCGTGGTATTGACGCTGAATTTGACAAGAGGTTGAACTGACGCTTGAAACTTTAAAGGAAGAACAGAAAAAATAAGACTAAATAAAGTTAGGTCATTAATTAGCCTAAATTAAGGTAATTCTGAAGGTACTACTTCTCTTTTCCCTAGTGATCATTTACTCCCCCCCCCCGAACTCACCTCCCACATTTTCCTTCAAGAAGAATCGCCCTTCCTGCTCCAATAAGAGTTTCCACTGATAGATAGAGAAGAACGTTCATCCCTCACATAGTTGAAATTTTAAATCTTCAAGTAACTGTCGACAATGAAGCCAATTCAACTCCCAGGAAGGATCGACCTGGTTAAATAACCGCCCATGGACACGTCAACATTACGGGATTACTTCCCATGGACTTGTCGATATTCAGTGCAGAGTAATCGAATTTTAATCTCTCTTCGTATTTTTGTTTTGCTCGAGGACGAGGCGAGTTTCGAAGCTGGGGTGTATGTGACCCGGTCACTGTGCACATGATACGATACCCCCATTACCCTCGTTACCCCGCTTGGCATAAAGGGCTACCTCCAACAGACCATGGCCTTGAACAGCACGAGAGACAGCTTTACCTTGTAACATACCTCACCTAGTGTTACGCGCGTATACTTGAATGGGGATTTCTGAAAGTCCCGAATCAGCCATAAGGAAGGCAATGACTCCTAGGAAACTCAGCCGTGTGTGAAATTCACCTAGGACAGCAATAGCATTTCTTAAAGCACTTGTGGCAGGCTCTGCATCGACGATACACTTTGCCTTCCAGTAAAGCGGCTACCCACCAAAAAGACATTTTCCAATTTCTAGTAGGGGGGGGGGAATGTCTAAGAAGTCCCCCCCCCCAATCGACATCACTGATTGTTAGTATTTCGCCTAAACCCATATTTCATTTAGCCAGGCTCTAAAACTTTAATAACTCAGCCTAGAAAAAAACATAAATCCGGGAGCCGATTTAAAGCTTTGACGCCTCTAGAACCAAGCGTTTTTGCGAGTTTTTTAAGAAAATTTGAGGATAGTAAGAGCACTGAACAGAACTTAGGAGACTGGGTGTCTCCCGGTGAGTAATTGTATTTAACATGCATACAAAAGAAAAATGTATATAATAATAATATGAGAGCTTATATAGCGCCTATCACAGTACTTTTCAACGCTTTACAAGTAATTAGACAAACGTTTAAAAGTTACAATAATATTAAGAGAAGTAAAATTAGTTAAAATTAGTTGAATCCGATTCTACTCATAGTTGATGAAGGCCCATTCTTATATATTGAATGCCCCTTTAGAACCTCCTTGGGTCGTCCGCCAACCCGGTCACTCGCGAGTTTTCGCACGCTGCATTCCGCATTGGGCATTCGATGGTCCGGCCATTCTATCGCTTCAATGGCCGTGGCGAGTCGCACGGCATTGTCGACGTGCTGAACAGGACTTCGGCGAACAACCCGGGCGAAACGCCGCTCGACCGCAACTGGATTGCCGAATGGTCGCGCTACTTCGAGCTCGCAGGTGCAGCCGGATCTGATGGTCTTCAGTTCAGCATGAAGATCGGTCCCGGCGACTAGAGGAGTAAAGGGGAAGAGGGGATTGTAAGTGCCCTCAGTAAATTTGTCGGAGGGCAAGGGCCTCAAAAAAAAAACTCACTTTGAAAACTATTGACGATCCTATGAATAATTTTTAATAATAAGCCCTCCTCCTGTTAAGTATTTTGGAGGGTTGTATATTTTTTTTCATGGAAGATAATCATTTTTAAATCATCGTAACACGGTTATTCATTTTAAAACTAAAAAATACGAAATGAGGAAAAAATAATATAACGTTTTGGAAAGATAGACGGGCCCGATGACAGTCCTTCCTTGGTCAGGTCACAAGGCGCAGAGAGGCCGGTCTCCAATTGCATTGAGCTGGATGATGATTTCCACAGGTCGATGATTGGAAGCTAATGTGGCAACTAAAGAAATGGACTATGTTAACAACGGTGGTCAGCTAGCTGAGTCGGTAGAGTACATGCCTCGAAAACGTGGGTCACGTCGATCCCCGGTGGTGACATATTTTCTATTTCTCTAGCGTTATTTAATCAAACTAACTAACTAACTACATAAAAATAGAAAGTAAACCCTTCTCACCTTGAAAGTCTTTCTTATCTTAACATACCTACTGTAAGGAATTGGTGAAATTTCATTAGTTTAAATAAGATTAAATGTTACCTATGTAATACCTACAAATAAGCAAATTGACGAATAAATTTAACTACATATCAAACTAACTAATTAACTACATAAAAATACAAATTAAATCGTTCCCACCTTAAAAGTCCTTCTTATCCTAACATAACTCCAATTTTTTCCACAATTAGAAGCCTTGATGCCCTATAAAGTGACAGAAATCAGCCTCTCACTATCAACTTACATTTTTTACTACATTTCCTAAACTATACGCAATCATTCAAGGATCTCTCGCGGAATCGTTATCTAGGCCATCAATGAACATAATAAACACATATAGATCATGATTGAAAGACCTTCTTTGTTGACCAAGTTTTTCCACTATTGGAAGCCTTTGTGCCCTATAAAATGCAAGAAATCAGCGTCTCTCATTTAAAGCTATGCATTCAGCTTCCCAATCTCTAAGATCATTATGTCAAGTTGTGGTACATCAAACAGTTCGTTGTACCGAACTGTAAGTAAGTAACAACCCGGCTCAATAGTAACTGAAAGTTACTTTTAAGTTACCAAAAAGATAGGGGACAACTAGGCCCCCTCACACACCCGTTTTTCACAAGATTGTCTCATCAAAATTCTAAGATAGCTTATTTTTTATCATATTTAAAGGCCAAATTTATTTGGCCTTTAAAATCAAAATTTCCTTTTTTAGAGTTTCGGTTACTATTGAGCCGGGTCGCTCCTTACTACAGTTCGTTACCACGAACTGTTTGATCTTGTTTTTAACCTTTACTCTAAGTTACTTAGGTCTTTAATTAATGGTAGATTCATCGTATG
Organism: Alatinidae sp. Z8VKAUB7J3; assembly: GCA_010016025.2. Classification (NCBI taxonomy): domain Eukaryota; kingdom Metazoa; phylum Cnidaria; class Cubozoa; order Carybdeida; family Alatinidae; species Alatinidae sp. Z8VKAUB7J3. The sequence goes on along the minus strand of JAAAKM020721499.1, from coordinate 171,782,647 downwards.
ACGAAAAAAGTGGTATATACCTACCCTGTAGTGCAAAACAATTTGGGGAGAAAAATAGGGATTGAGTCAGAGGAGATGGGCGCGGGTGCTTTAAATTGAAAAGAATTCTGAAGCACAGTTTCGCCCAAGCAACCAAATGTCTCCTTTGTGCTACAGGTGATTACGATTTAGAGCACTGGAGAAGAGAAAAATGTAAATGTAGAGTCTCTCAGCGCTGCATTTCCCCAATGACCACAACACGTCACGGCTGCATTTCCCCAAGTCACGTAGCTTAGATCTTCGGCATAAGTTTAAAATGTAGGAAATGTAGTTTCTTTTTATCTTGGAATTACATTTTTGTGTAGCCAGAATCCAGTTGGGGATTTACCCCTCTAAAAGGAATACTATATTCAGGGGAGAATTATTCTAAAGATAAAAAATCAATTTAGAAATTCAATGAAGTCCAACTATCACCTCTCATTATAATCATGGAAACAATAATAAATAACCAGTTATAGACATTTTCCCCTACTCTACTTGCTACATTTTATGCCTAGTGATTACACCTGTAATGTTATAGTGCTAGTCAATGTAGAAAGCAGGTATTTGATAGGGCATACATGTATTAAAATTGATTACACCGTAATAATGTTTGGTGAGGAGGATGTTCACTATGAAATTATTTGAATTGAATCAGACTAGAATAGACCACAAACACAAGCTGGAGAAATCAAACGCCAAATATAGAAACTTTATTGACAATGTTTCGTCTAACAGACTCAGAGCCCTACAGTACAGATAGCAAACCTAAACTCGAATTGCACTATGGTACATTCAGGAGTGTATGAAATACCATGTGGTGGATGTAGGCAGGTCTACATAGGCGAAACAAACTGTTTTTCTAGGCAAAAACTCGTCATTGATCAAATTGTGGTTCATGCCTAGCCCCCGGACCGCCTCGTAAAACGGCAGCAGTTGGAAACCGCCCATGCCGAGCATGAGTTCGACATCGTGCAGCCGCAACATTTCGGCCAGGGCTTCGCCGCCATTCAGGCTGCGGGTGATGTTGTCTTTGTTCGGGGTATTCATACACCCATCTCCACAACTGTATTCATGACATCGGCGACGCGGACGCGGCACAGATCCTCGAGCGGCGGTGCGTAGGGAATTGCCTCCGAAGTAATTAAATGTTTTAGAAAAATGATGTTCAAGTACAGCATTTAAGTTAAGTTTTATCAGCAATTTCTCTGGAAAGAACTATATGGTTTTGCGGTTCCACCTAACCTAGCCTTTTTGGCTGAAAAAAAAACTCATTCAATTCTTGGTTTTCAAAAATTGCCAAATTCAAAAGAGTTTTGAATTTATTATTTTTCTCAAAATTAAATCCTGGTGATTAGCATAGTTATGCACTGGTTAAGCCCTTAGAAGGACCACTCCTTACTACTCCTACTACTCCTACGACTGCAACAACTACAACTACGACTACGACTTCGACGACGACTACTACGACTACTACTACTACTACTACTACTACTACTACTACTACTACTACTTCTACTACGACTACTACGACTACTACTACTACTACTTCTTCTACTACTTCTACTACTTCTACTGCCACTACTACTGCCACTACTACTACTACTACTACTACTACTACTACTACTACTACTACTACTACTACTACTAATGCCTTATTGGCCTATTTTGAACGCTTTGTGCACCATGCAATGTACGCATCTAGTGTATGCAAACTATGTCAAATAGGCCTTATTGGTCTTTTTTGAAGGCTTTGTACACCATGGAATGTACGCATCTAGTGTATGCAAACTATGTCAAATATGCCTTTCTAGCCTATTATGAACGTTTTCTGCACCATGGAATGTATGCATCTAGTGTATGCAAACTATGTCAAATATGCCTTATTGGCCTATTTTGAACGCTTTGTCATTTTTCGTTTGAGCTCAGTTCCTGTTTCGAAGTATTCGTGACCAGCTGCGGCGGGTTGTCTTTCACTGGGGAATGTTGGATGGCAAGGGTAGTGTAAAGTCTTAGGTACATAAACGTAAGGCATTTGAACCTAAAACTAAAATAGATATTGCAAGAATTTGATTTGACAGATACGAGGCTGGGGGGGCACGTCCCCAGTATTGCTGGGGTGGTCTTTTTTTCCTAATTATTATATTAAAATAGAAGAAATAAAGATTGTAATTAATAAGTTGAAATATAAAAAGGAAAAAGTGAATGAAAATTGAAGATCTAGAATAACATTTGACAAAAGCATAGCTTTTAAAAATATTAGAGGTTTTGAGGAACTGGTTATTTCAATAATTTCTCATATGTCTCACCAAAAGTTACGATTTTTTTACGTTTTTAATCTTATAAGGGCTCCGAATTCCAGAACGAACAAAACGGTTGATTTATGTGAAATATGTTTTCTTATGTCTATGAGAAAATGGAGCTTTTTTCGTTTTAAGTTTTAATGCTCTCCTTACTTTCAGTTGAAGAAACTTTTTCATATTTATTTTTTCATTGATCTTTAAGAAATGGTAAGAAATCCTGCACCCCCTTCGTGGAAACTCTCTTTTCCCATGAAAAATTCCTCCATGGAAATCCCACCCCGCACACAAAAAAAACAACAAATCAACATGAATCGTGATCTGTCTTGTGGCAAAAAATACAAAATTCCGCATTTTTGTAGATAGGAGCTCGAAACTTCTACACTCTATATTTTGCCAAGACGGCCATTAGTCATGTAGCTGAAATATTTGTTTAGGTTGTATTTTATTTGCTGTCTTCACAAAATCCTTCAGTAACTTCTTAAATTTTGTAGGATGGAAAGGTAGTGTGATTTTTCATCATTATTTGCGAGTGAGTTAGAAGAAATAAAATAAAGGAAAAGGAAAAAATACAGAAGAAAAGAAGAAGATTTTTTTTGCTTTCTTTTTTTGTTTTTTTTGAAATCAATTTACTAAGATTTTACAGTAGTAGTAGTAGTAGTAGTTTTAGTAGAAGTGGAAGTAGTAGTAGTAGTAGTAAAAGTAGTAGTAGTGGTAGTAGTAGTTGTAGTTGTAGTAGTGGTGGTAGTAGTAGTAGTAGTTTTAGTAGTAGTAGTAATAGTAATAGTAATAGCTGTAGTACTAGCACTAGTAGTAGCAGCAGTAGTAAAATTGTGGTAGTTGTTGTAATTATAGTAGAATGATTGAAGTCTCATTGTCAATTCCAAATAATAAGGAATGTAATACAGCTTTGCAGTTGGAGTCCTAATGAAAGGGTGTTGAATTAATTTACAAGGTTGAGTATTTACCTTGTAAATTACAAGGGAATAAAAATTGAATTACATAATTACTAAAAATAGAGAGCGTCCTAATTCTACTCAATTGACGTTAACGTTCTTCAACGTTTGCCAGCCCAGGGATCTTTGCCGTAGGTTGTAGTTCTATGGCCAGCCTTACGTGACGTAGGTTGAAGTTCTATGGCCAGCCTTACGTAGGATAGGCAGTCATGCGACATTCCATCATGCGACAATTCATCACTTCAACAATCCACCAGGCAAAAATTCACCACTTCGACAATCCACCATGCAAGAATTCATCACGCAACACTTCATCACGCGACACTTCAACATGCGACAATCCACCATGCGACAATACACCATGCGACAATACACCACTTCGATAATCCACCATGCGACAATTTATAACGCCAAAATTCATCACGGGACAATCCATGACTTGGACAATCCATCATGCGACAAATCATCCACTCACCAACTCACTCGTCCACTCACCAACTTACTCATCCACTCACCAACTCACTCGTCCACTCACCAACTCGCTCGTCCACTCATCAACTCACTCGTTCACTCACCAACTCACTCGTCCCCGCACCAACTCACTCGTCTACTCACCAACTCACTCGTCCCCGCACCAACTCACTCGTACACTCACCAACTCACTCGTCCCCTCATCAACTCACTCGTCCGCTCACCAACTCAGTCGGCCACTCATCAACTCACTCAAAAAGATTTAAAAGGTGCTCCAGAGATAAACCCTTTACTAATCAAACTAAAAAAACACTAATTAGAACCAAATTGAAGCTTTTCAAAAATGGTAAACTGGATGAAGCCAATAAACTAAGAAAATCAATTAAAAGAGAAATTCGTAAATTGGCCGATCGTACTACAAAATAAGGTCGAAGAATTGTTCACTAATAAACCAAACAAGAGCTAAAAGCTCATATGGCGCTTATGACGAGGCAAGAAGAGCTAAGAGCCAAGGGATATAATCAACGGGTTTAAATTAAATTCGTTTTTCTCTCTTAAACTTTCTTAAAATCTCGTAAATGGAAAAGCAGCGTGGTAGAAATTATATACGAAAAATAATTGAAAACTCAATAGGGTTCAGGTTGGCCTCAGACAAGTCAGCAATGTAGAATGATAATCCATTCTGCACAGTAAACATGTTTTAGTAATTGCGATTTGCGTGGAAATAGATAATAAATAGCATGTACTGTTTAAAACAAGCACTTTAGTCGCAACATATTTGGTACCAAAATAAAGCTTATTGTCTGACGAACGCATTCATGCTTGTTTTGTGGACCAATGACGTACAGCAATTGAGCAAGAGGACCAATGACGAGGGTCATGTACAGGTGACGCTTGGCTTTCATGACCAAAACGTTGCCATCACGCCAGTGTGAGTGTCACATATATGTGACCTTGGGCCACAATGGGTTAAGGATATTTTTTACAGTTTGCACTGTTTTTTCTGCTAATCCATTTAACAGTGAATACTTTGGTGCTATTCTAAACGCATTGTGCACCATGGAATGTACGCATTCCAAGCATGCAAGTGTCACGAAAAACAGCTTTTAGTGCTATTCTAAACCCATTGTGCACCATAGAATGTACGCATTCCAAGCATGCAAGTGTCACTAAAAATAACTTTGAGTGCTATTCTAAACACATTGTGCATCAAGGAATGTACGCATTCCAAGCATGCAAGTGTCACTAAGAACAGCTTTTTGTGCTATTCTAAACGCATTGTGCACCATGCCAATGGCCCCTCTGGGATTCGAACCCGTACCCTCTAGCATAGAAGGCAAGTGAACTATCCACTGGACCACGGCAGCATGATAATTATAACAAATTTACCTGGTAGTTTAACTAGCTTTTCTCTTTCTGAACATGTATAAAGAATAGGATTGGTTCCCCCAAACCTGAAAGCTTGCCCTCATTATGACTTTTGGATAGACCCTGTGTAGGCCAATGTCAAGACTCGGTGTCTTATGGACAACTTGGGCAGCTGCTCAGGAAAAAATTTGCAACAACCCTAAAGAATTTCTTGAGAAGACAACATTTTTTGCCTTTTTACGTTATAATTATCCATCGATAGACCAATTTAGATAGATATTAACTTTGGATAGGACGTACAATTCGTCAAGACAGTACTCTTTTTATCTTTCAATCAAGGAACTACTGATAACACACACACATACACACACACACACTGACGTCTAAACTGCATCACCATTATGTATCACCGAGTTTCTTTTTGTTGTATTAACTCGCCAGTAACCTTTTTGACCAAAATGGTTAAACAAAAAATACGGCTCAAAATTTAGTGCTACTCATGCAGCCCACGGGGCAAGGGCCCAAGTTTTTGAAGAATTGCTAATTTAACTTGAAAGGATTTGTGAAAAAGTTTTCGAATAAATCTAGGCTTTTCATATCACATATTGTCTAGCTGAGGATCTTGTGAGGTGTTTCACAAGTTTTCCTTGTTTAGATTTGGATGGAACATGGATTTTCTAAGTTTTAAAAACAGTTGTGAGAAAAAAGCAAGGATACACGTCAGACAGAGTTCATCCATCTGTTGTGTTGAGATGAAGGCTGAGTATCTTACTGATGCTATTGTTATAAGAGCAATGAATGTCCGAGTGGACTGAGGTTCTGAACGTTTGCTGATGCTTCGCCGTCAAGCTGAATAGAGGTTCTGGCATAAACTGTGAAGTGGAAAATCTACTCCACACGTAATGTTTGCGATAGAAGTGTATATGCGTACGTTTATTGCCCTAATTCATTTCCAGATTGCAATATTTTCTACTAAAAAATATATTTGCAAAAAGCACACAAGCACAATATTTTGCTCTTACCCTGTGCTGCATTCGTTATACTCCCCCCCCGTGGAACATTGTTTGCACTTTTTGACCATTCTGAAAGAAATGGCATAATCTGTAGCCAAATGGCTAGACCTCTTTCCAAACAAGAACAAGAACTTTCAATTTCAGGTCAAATGAAACCTCTGCGGTGTTCCTCAACATTCCTTCTATATGCACCAGGTGCCATTCTTCCGCCGTTACAATCTAGTGGAAATTGTGTCTCATTTTGCGAGCGGAATAATGACGTAAACAAGAACCAGGTCGCTTGCAAAATTCCGCCTAGTGGAAATCCGGCTTAACGCGGCCTCGAAATACGTCGTTTATGAACTTGACATTGCAACTGATCGTGCCTAACAGCAACAAGGAAGTAAATGAGACAAACTAGTAAAATACGTTTGCTAAACGGAGTATAAACATGAATACGACTTACCATGGGATGATCTGCAACTCAATATTCCGGATTTTCAATCGGGTCTCTGTGTTTCTGTACGGAATTTTACTCAGACAAATCAAATTGGCGACCCTTGTGGCATGAGTCTGATATTTTTATCTTTCGATGGCATCACTTTTTGCATCAGTAATATGGTATCATGCACGTTTTACACGGCCCACCCTACTCAGTTACAGAGGATACATGTTGAAGGAATATGTGTGATTAGTTAAGATGTCTGACTAGTGTCAACAGTGTTATGCCCACTGACCATAGAATCCCTTAAGTATTGGCAACCTGCCGGAACTTTTACCTCGTTAGGTTGAATTTAGGAGTACACAACAGGGAGGCAACATGACTCAAACGACACCAAGCAACACCACGCTAATCCATGAAAAATCTATAAAAATCTAGCAGTAGTTGCTGTAGTGGTAATAGTAGTGATAGTCGAAGTAGTACTATTGGTAGCATTAGTAGTAGTAGTAGTAGTAGTAGTAGTAGTAGTAGTGGTAGTAGTAGTAGTTGTAGAAGCAGTAATACGCTTGAAATTAATTGCGCAAAAGTCGATACAGTGGAAACTATTGCGAGTGTGACAACGAAAGCTGCACGAGGAGAAATGATGAACTTTGTTCAGGGGAAGGTAATAGCCGAGCCTCTTAGAGGAAAAATTAATTAAGCACATCTAACATTCTTTTTTTAGAGGCTCTGCTTCAATTATTTGATTGAATCTTAACTTTGCATTTTCATAATATTTATTTATGAGATTCATATTATGAGTCAATACTCGTGTTCTCTGTAAAGAGTAAACGTAACCTACGAATTAACTTACGTAACGAACTTGTATATTCGTATATTTCCATTACGTATATGAGAGGGCTTGCCTCCTCATTAATACCTTGCTCTTTACACTAAAGCTTATTTTTTGTCCCAATTCTATAAGAATGACCCCTAAATCACAAAGGCAGTAGAATAAACAGTTTAAATTACTAAAAATACTTCAGAGTAAAGAGCGAGGTATTTAGGAGGAGATGAGCCCCTTATATGGGTAAAAATTAAATACATAACGAACTATTTACATGCATAACTCACTGTAAGTAGACTGAAGAAAAACTAGATATTGTATATATATATGTGATTCGGTAGCACAGAGAAAAAATAACCTAAGTAACCTTTTAAGCAACTTTAGACCTGAAAGTGTATCATACCCTTAGCAAGCTTAGCCCTGAAAGTGTATCGTACCCTTAGCAAGCTTAGCCCTGAAATGCTATCATACCCTTAGCAACCTTAGCCCTGAAAGTGTATCATACCCTTAGGTAACATCATCCAGGACAAACATTCTCTCAATGGATGTAACCAAGCAGGAATCTGTCAAAGCAGCAGAAAAGTTAGTACGAGATTTATTGCCTGCGGAGGATGGTGAGTGGATGTAACTTAAGTTATTAAGAACAGTATGGAACAGCAAATAATTTACAATTTACTATTCTTTAACAACAGGGTAAAGTAAACAATCAACGGATTATGAAATTTGAATTAACACCCTTTTATTAAAACCGGTTTGAAGAGGTTTAAAGATCGACACCAACTTTCTACAATTGAAATCTTAGCTTTATCAAATCTTTCACATCTCATCATCCATAACTGATATTGATACATTTTAATGGATTAAAATACATTTTTCTCTTTTTTCCCTAAAATTATAACTGGTGAAAGCGGATACAAATTCTCCACTACTGAGAAATTCGAATTTGAAATACAACTCAATAAGTCCTGAGAGTAAGTTCAAGACGCCTTGAGCAAAAGCACAATCTATAGTAATGTGTGACTGCATTTTAGACTAACTTCCCAAAACTCTCGAGATCTTAAAGTATTAAAATACTATATTCTATTTTTAGCCATGAAATTTGGGCAAATGTCAAAACAGCAAAAGAGAAGGGTTGAAAATGAAGTCAGGGTCCAAAGAGCCCAAATAAGGGGGAACCAACTACCATCATATGATAATGAGCAGCATTCTACATCTCATCAGCATCATACTGGAACGTAAGTTTTTCTAATTTTTTTGCGTAGTTTTTGTTTTGTCCAGGCCAGCATACATCTATAGCAGTAACTATTTCTGTTGTCTTATAATTAACTATAAGTCGATATCCTGACTGCATCATGAAGATACGGGTAGATACATTCTGTATTTACCATAAAACAGAAGCTAGCAGTATATTGAAACCAACAAGGAACGTACCGTTTTGTAGAAGTTTGGGATCATCCTGATTTCTTTCCGTGACATTCATGCAAACGTCCTTCCATGCATTTTCTCTGACGATTTCGTCCTTATAGTCCATCCTTTTTGTGTCGTATACCAAAGGAAAATTCAAAAACGTACGGAACAAGCAAAGAAATACAATGCATCCCGAAATTTTGTCTGCCTTTAATTTAAGGGGGCCAAACGAAGGATCAGGGGGCGAAAATTAAAGGGACGAAAATTAAAGGGAGCGAAAATTAGAGGGGGCGAAATTTGAAAGGAATAAGGTAGTTACATAATAACGTATTTCATCAAAGTCAACTTATATATTAGGACATCTTCTATTAATGATAGAAATTATGTAGTCTAAATTAAGTAGTGGTAGTAGTAGTAGTAGTAGTAGTAGTAGTAGTAGTAGTAGTAGTAGTAGTAGTAGTAGTAGTAGTAGTAGAGTAGTAGTAGTAGTAATAGCAATAGTAGTAGAAGTAGTTGTAGTATTAGTAGTATTAGTAGCAGCAGTAGCAGCAGCAGCAGTAGTACTTGTAGTACTTGTTGTGGTAACAATGGTGGTATTAATAGTAGTGGTAAAGGTAACGATAATCATAATCATAATAATAGTGCGAGCAGTCTTAGAACAGCTATAATCCTGACGTACCCGGAACTTCGATATTGCTGTATGGATGACATCATCCGACAATGTGGGGAATGACCCAAGTTGCTGCATGCTGTAAAATCATGCGGTACAGCAGGACTATAAACCAGCCTTAAGGTACACTGTTGATATGTTTTCACTTGTCGCCAGTTATGTATCTTGCAAATATGCAAGAGATAAGGCCGAATGATTACTGCTAGGTTACTTTGCTTTTGGTTATACTCCTTCACCTGATAATATCCACCTGATCAAGGATACTATGATCACATATTTCCCGCACTTGATTGGGCCGATACAGTCGCGTGTTAAGTGACCAAAACCTGCGTGCTAAGTGACCAAAACCTTGGTAGTTGGCACTGTTTAGGATTTTCAATGGGCATGGTAACTCGAAACAAAGAGTACTCCATTTTCACACCGTACTTAATTGCGAGGTCAAAAGTTTCTTTTGATCTGAATTTCACCTGAGCCACTACAGAGTTTCCGAAACGTCTAGCACTTATCCTATTTTGGAAAATAGGGGAAAGCACCCCCTAAAAGTGATAGAATCTTAACAAAAATCAGACCATCGCATTCAACGTATCAGAGAACCGTACTGCAGAAGTTTCAAGCTCCTATCTACAAATTTGTTTTCTTTGTTTTCTTTTTTTTCCAGGGGTGATCGTATCGACCCAGTGGTGCTAGAATTTCGTAAGAGGGCTCATTCTAACGGAAATTAAAATTTCTGGTGCCCTTTTAAGTTACCAAAAAATCGGAGGGAACATTCAGGCAGTCCAAATTCTGATTGGCTCTTTCAAGAATACAGTTGTGTATACTCTTTCACACACTTAATTTCGGTCATTCTGACGTTAGTACTCTGAGTGGTGTCAGACGAAAAAAGCTTTCAAGTGCACAACGTTTTCGCTATTTCATGCAGTATTTTCGTTTTGTACAACAAAGAAACTATTTATTTGATGTATGACTACCAAATTCACTCATTTTGCTAATAGATTGAAGTTGGAAAATTAAGAAAGATAAAACTTATTGTTGTAGTGAGTTTTTAGTAGCAGTAATTATAGCAGTTGTAGTAATAGTAGTAATGGCAGTAGAAGTAGTAGTAGTAGCAGTAGCACTAGTAGCACTAGTAGAAGTAGTAGCAGTAGTAGCAGCAGTAGTACTAGTGGTAGAGGTAGTAAAAATAGTAGTAATAGTAGTAGTAGTAGTAGTATTAGTAGTAATAGCAGTAGTACCGTTAGTATTATCAGTAGTAGTAGTCGTAGTAGAAGTAGTAGTAGTAGTAGATTACACATGATATCATTTTGAATAACAAATAATTTCGATTTTCAACGCCAAGATCTTGCATCATTATTAGAAATGATAATAATAATAATAATAATTTATTTATTTTTTTTAACTTCATTGCCATTTATTGTTCTATAAATTTACAGTTTCAGTACTAACGTTTACATTCTCACTGTTTTCGCCCGGCATAATGGGGACAGTGAGATTAATAGAAGTGGAAATAACAATAACAACGATAATAACAATAGCAACAAGGTCAGTTGATTGTGATATCGCAATTATGTTATTCAAAGGAGTTCATGTAAATGTACAGTCTTAATGTGTAGTAATAGATCTTTGAGTTTTTAAAAATACTCGTATTGTCGAACCACACTCTCGAACATATACATTTTTTATTATTATTATTATTTGAATCTTAAAAACTTGAGTTTGAGGTATGATCGTAAATTTGGAGGTTATAGCCCTCAATAGACTTCCCTAGTAACGTGCCTGATGGTCAGGTCTCTTGATCCTGAGGACAAGAACTGCCACTGATCAGAATGACCGTGAAAGAAGTTTGACAGTGAGATCATTTGAGTTGAGAATCCTAAGGCTAATATCTATATATGGGCCTGAAAGCCTTTTAAAGAGAGTAAGGCCGTGATTAAGTGAACTGATGGAACTCGAAAATCCAATTTTAAAATAGAAAATTTATATTTAAAAAGTACCCAAGTATTCATTGGCGGAAGATACTGGAAAGAGGCGGAAGATGCTACAAAATGTTTGCTAGGATTTTGATGACTTAGGTATCCTTTTTTGTATTATTTTCATTACGTCACATGCGACGATTTGCATTATGTTCTACAGCGTACATGCGATTTGAAATGCAATACAAATTTGAATAAGTTTAGTAAGTCTATTATCCATAATTGATGTTTAAGACTATTTATTCTTAATTGTCACATACAACAGCACTTTGTTGACAAACCATGATCTTTTCTCTTATTTAAAAAGTCCGATGGCTGAGAAACTTGCCTTTTCAAGAGACTAGCAGCAAACTTTTTTTCAATTTGTTACTTTCCTAAAAACGAACGTTTAACATTATGATATCACGTACTTAGTCTGATAAGTTGTAAGAGGGAAACCAACGCTTAACATCGTTATATTATATCACGCACTTAGACTGATAATTTGAAAAATTGAAAAAGCTTTGTACAAATTTAGTTTCTTAACCATTCACGATTTGATATTGTCTTATTTATTAGATATCTCGCTCTGTGGGTAAAACTTACAAATTATAATAAAACCCACGAGATTTCATTACGAGGGCTAAACCTCAATTTCTAAGCAAAGTTTTCGTGTCTTACCTGAGCTGCTGCGCGGTCATGTCTGTCAAATACCCTAAAGGTATCTAAATGATTACACCCGCCCATGTGGAAGCTCTGTTTCCCCTTTGGAAACAGACGCCCATGGGAATGGCCCCACTTATCAGGGGGTTACACTGAGAGATATCCAGTGTCCTCACAGGGTTGATTGGATCTTGCTGTGGAATATTTGCTTTGTGAATGACCATGACTTTAATAATAAAAAGCTTTAATTGATATGGAATGTTTTTCCAGGCTGATCTCAAACCAGTACCGTAGCCAGGGGGGATGCTTGGTATGCTTAGCATCCTCTAGAAGTGGACTTCAAGGTAAAGTAGCATCCCTAGTTCATAGTCGTCTGTCCTAGAGTTTTGAAGTGTGTCAGAGCATTTCTCAGGCCCAAGTCAAACGTCGCTCTTCTCATGCGCCGAACCTAATAGTTGAATTAGGTACATGAGAAGAGCGACGTAAACTAGATGTAGAAGTATTATCAATAAGGCCTAATCATCATACACGTAGTTTTTAATAAGAAAATAATGTTTAAACCTCTTGCTCCTGCTCCTGCTCCTGCTCCTGCTCCTGCTCCTGCTCCTGCTCCTGCTCCTCCTTCTTCAACTTCTTCTTGTTCCTGTTCTTGTTCTTGTTCTTGTTCTTGTCCTTGTTCTTGTTCTTGTTCTTGTTCTTGTTCTTGTTCTTGTTCTTGTTCTTGTTCTTGTTCTTGTTCTTGTTGAAAAGAACACTAGAGAAATAGAAAATATGTCACCACAAGGGATCGAACCCGTGACCCACGCTTTCGCGGCGTGCGCTCTGCCAACTGAGTTCCGAGGGACCTCCGATGTTAACATACTTTTATTTCTCTAGTCGCCACATTAGCTCCCAGTCATCCACCGATGATACTTTATATACGGAAGGTAAAAGACTAAGGATGCAGAGGACTGATCCTAAAATAGCTTTTTAAGTTTGCTAGCTGAACGATGCAAGAGGCACTATTTCATGCTATATCCCCTTATTATAGCGGCTTTTTTGCGCATCCAGGTTATCTCAACCAGGACAACGTCATTTTCGTTTGATTTCATCGAGACAATTATTCGCCAAAGCCCGCCCGCATCAGCGAAAGTCACCTTAATTAGACTGCCACCTTTCTATCCATTTGTTCATTTGCAACACTCATGAATTCGCGGATGTAACCCACTGTCTTGTGTTCATCCTGCGGCTTTCCAAACAAATACCCCTGCCCCGCACGACACTATACATATTGTTGGTGAAAACCAGAACGCTCCTTCCTAATTTTCCTCATTTTCATTCCTCCTTCCTCATTTTCATAAAATGGGAAGACCATTCAAAAGGTCACGTCTAATAAAACGTTAAACAAAATTTGTTAAACATCAAACAGATGTTTAACATCACCTTAAACATCTACAGTCAAACAGCTCGTGGTAACGAACTGTAGTAAGGAGCGACCCGGCTCAATAGTAACCAAAACTCTAAAAAATTGAATTTTGATAAAGGAGACACCCTAGCCCCCTTCTGGTTCGTCACCGCACGTGATGATTCAGATTGAACTTTGATCGACTTAAAGTAACACTTTGGGTTTACATTAGTTTACATTAAGAAGCGTAAAGAGCCAACTTCATAAAATAATAGATTCTGACTACCCAGATGATCTGGCACTTTATGTCGACAACAGCACTTAAATGCAAGATGATACTCTTGCTGGTACCAAATTAAACTTTCCAGGTGATATTAATGTAACAGGAGCTGTCGAATCTGCCCACCTAAGTCGGGGATTTAGGTGCTCGGTACCTAATTCAGTTAGGTGCGTACCTAAAGTTAGGGTTGAATGAGAAACTCCTTGAAGTTCAAGTGCTCACTTATACCTAAAGTTAGGTGCTCACCTAGAACTTGGGAGTTAAGCCGGCCTCACACTATACGATTTCCTACGATAGGATGTCGTATCGTAGGTTATCGTAGGGTATCGCAGATTATCGTATAGTGTGAGGTTAGCTACGATTGACACCAATCGTCAAAAGGAGTTACTTTTAGATATGTCGACGAGCAGTTGCTGTTCAGATATTGCTTTTTCTTAAACATATACAATAGATATGAGCGGAAGTTCTGGATTGCAAAATAAGCACCCAATTATACGCCACTTTGTCATAATCTCAATTTTCTAGCATCTCCTCATCTCTCCCATTTACAATGGTTCTGCATTTAAGCTTAGATGAGAATTACTATTGTGTTTCAGTATTTATTTGTTTTAAAGCAAGCAGTGCCCATGCTCACAGTTTACCAAAGAGCAACCTTAAGAATTGAATGGAGCTGCACTGCAAGGGAGATTTCACTTATCCAGGTTTTTTTAAACATACAACATCGTTAAGATAAAAACCACAGCTACTGACATCAGCCTAAACTATACTGCACAGTGCCACGACGTTTTAACTATAAAACAAGTGAAACACTTTATATCTCTGGTATAAAACTAGCAAGCCTACATAAATAAAAAATGGTTTGTAAACAGTTACTTCAGTATCATACTACGATCTAGTTTGTTCTCTTGTGTTATATTTTCTATTTTCTTCGCAACTGTTTGAAGCTTCTAGCGCACTAAAAACAAGAAAAAATATTTTTAGACAGTAGAAGCATACACAATTTTAGGGGAAATTCTTCTTACTTTCTTCTTCTTTTTACTTTCTTTACTTTCTTTTGATTTTGACTTTTTCTTTTGACTTCCACTTTTTTCTGACTTAAAATAAGTAAACTACTAAATTCGTTGTTCTGTATTATCTTAAGTATTTTGTACCTTGGTTATGTTTAGCAGGTCAGATGGATACTAAATTAATAAAATGCCAATATCAGGTGCTATAGGCCTACCCAAAATCACAACACTAACTACAATATTACTGCTGAACTGTCCACAGTACTGTGCACAACTTTGCTATACTGCTCTATATCTGTCTCTTGTAAACAAATAAAATGCAGTATTTGGGGGGTGTATCTCAACTTTTACATTCTTTTTTTGTAGGTTCCAATCTTGGAAAGATAGAGAAACTTGAGATAAAGGAATGCGTACATTCCATGGTGCACAATGTGTTCAAAATAACCTAACAAGGCGTTTTTAGTGACTATTGCATGCTTGCAATGCGTACATTCCATGGTGCAAAATGTGTTCAAAATAACCTAACAAGGCGTTTTGAGTGACAATTGCATGCTTGGTATGCGTACATTCCATGGTGCACAATGCGTTCAAAATAACCTAACAAGGCGTTTTTAGTGACAGTTGCATGCTTGGAATGCGTACATTCCATGGTGCACAATGTGTGACCGTCACTTTCCCATAGCTTGACTCTATGCCTTATTCTTGCGCAGGCTATTGAAGACGTATTTCGAAGTATTGTTGGAAGCATAATACACTAAAGGCACTCTATATTAAAAGAAGTGCATTGATGAGTCATTGAAAAAATATGAACCGGGTGAAGATAAAGTCACATATTTTTTAATGTGGTTTACACCATAAGAGGCACAGCCAAAGAAGGTGAAACCACATCAATGAATATTTATTATACATATTGGTAGCATGTTTCATGCCGAACGCGCCCCCGACATCCGGCGCGACCAGCCGAAGCCGATCGGTTTCGATGCCGATCAGTTCGGCCAGGACCTGTCTTGAACGGTGCGGCGTCTGCGTCGACAGCCAGACGGTCAGGTCGCCCGTCCGGCGGTCCGGTTCGGCGACGATCGACCGTGGTTCCAGGGCGCATGGCGCCAGGCGCGGATGTTCCAGACTGGTTTCAACGACATGGCTTGCGCGCTCAAATGCCGCCGCGACATCCCCTTTCAGGAGGATGTAATGAGGGAGGCTCTGAATAGATTGGGATGGAGGAGGAGCGTGTGTTAGCCCCTGGTGGCTTGATACTGCAGTGAGTTGTTAGTAGTAGTAGTAATAGTAGTATATTACATTTCAAATACTTTCTAATGCCTCAAAATGTTTAATCCCCTTCTCAGCTAACTTCAACTAGAAATGAAAAATTTGATGAAAAAAACACAATAATTCTTTAAAAGGAGGTAGCTTTTCTAAAATTTTCCCTTTTTAATACCACGCCGTGATCAACACCGGCGCGAAGTGGCTCGGCTACAAGGTCGGCTCGGCCGGCCGCGGCGCACCCGAGTGGCTCAAGAAGGCCTGCAGTGGCCAAGACTACTACTGGACGTCGACCTTCTATCGCGAAGGTCGCTCGGCCTGAACCCGTGTCCCCCGCCCCAGGATTCGCGCGATGACCTCACCCAGCGAGGTACCCGTCTTCATTCTCTGCGGCGGCCTCGGCACCCGCCTCAAAGAGGAGACCGAGTTCCGTCCACACCGGCGGGTTGGGCTTGATCTGAACCTTTTCCATTTCTGCCAAGGCCAGATTGACAAAGAGCCGGAACCACCGATTGCACGTGCCCATGCGCATGGCCGGTAGGCAGAGATAAATCGTCGCCGGTTTGCCACCGTTTGTTGGCTTCAAGTCGCTGAGGTCGAAGTCATTGCCGGAAACATTGGCGCGGATTTGTGGATAGCTTAAGAAACGAAGATGGCGGCGGGTGTTGGAGAGGACCGAGCCTCGCTCTTCATCATGCTTGCCGCTCAGCAGTTGGTAGATAACGAGGCCGAGCGCGTATACGTCATCAGCTGGTGTTGGCCGCGCGCCATCGAGCATTTCTGCTGATGCGTAGGATGGGGTGAGATAGCCGCGGCTCGACGGATCGAATAACGTTGCCTGGTTAGCTTCATCAGCGCCGCTTGCATCGTCGGTGCGCTGGCTGGGCACCGCCCGGGCGATACCGAAATCAAGAATCTTGCATTGATTCTCATCGGTTAAGAACACATTGCCCAGCCCACCGATCAGAAGGTATACCAGGCTCGTAATTACGGCGGCCAGGATGTACCTGGAGTCGACGTAGACCCGGGGGTACAGATTTGCCGCCACCCAAAATCCGGCTAGGATGCACAGCACATCCGAGATTCGGAGCAGGGCGTCAAGCGTTGAACGTTCGCGTTGAATGCGCAAAGCCTGCGAAGTAAGCATGCCGCAACCCATGGTCTGCTAAATGGTCAATTCCTCGAAAATCATAGGTCACACCTCGTAAACCGAGATCTTGCATTTTAATTTTTGCAATCTCTTTACAGTCATCAAGAGTTACTTTACCAACATAAGGCTCCTTTTTTGTAGCACCCGCTCCTTTAGGTATCTTTGCAAATTTCTTTAGATAGAAAGATGCAGGAGGAGTTTTTGTTACAAACTCAAAGCTTTTATCTGCATATACAGTAATAACCACAGGAACAGGAGTGCCAGGCTCTAAAGAACTTGTTGCAGCATTAAATGCTTTACAAAATTCCATTATGTTAACACAACCCTGGGTCAAGGCTATTTTACTTTTTATTCTTTATGGATTCACCATCTTTATTCATAATACTACCCAGGTAAATAAAGCTATCCGCTTTAATAATTTCCTCGATATCTAAAATCACCTCTCCACCCTTTTTAATTTAAATGACTTAGTTTAAAAAAAAAAGTATAAAAAGACAAATTATAGAAAAATTTATGAATATGTATGAAACATAGTGAAGATATAAATTTGTGGGAATAGAGATTTGAATATCTTCCTCCCCGGCAGCTGCCCAGCGTGTCCCAACGGCGAAGGCTGCGCGGTCAACGACGACTGCGAGTCGCGGAGCTGCGACCGCGGCCGCTGCCTCGCGGCCGCGTGCGACGACATGATCATGAACGGCGACGAGATCGGCGTGGACTGTGGCAACTCGTGCGGACTTTGCCCGGCCGGTCAGCCGTGCTCGGAGAACGCCGAGTGCTTCAGCGATCTGTGCGAGGGCGACGTGTGTGTCGGCGACACCTGCGACGACCGCGTGCAGCATTAACATTGCTACTCCTGCTTTTCGATTCTTTTCGGGTCCATTGTAGATTATTCTTTGGCCATTGTCGAGGGTTTCTTTGCCGAAACCGGTGCATCTCACTTCTGACAGTGCTACTATGTCAAGATTATAGGCAGCTACTTTTTGCAGGACCTGGTCGGTTTTGGTGAGCTGCCACATTGCCCGTACATTCCAAAAACCAAATCTAAGAGGCCGTTTCGCGTCCATAAAATCAATCCGGAGGCGATTCCTTGTTGTCCAGGAAGCCGCGCCGGGCAAACGCGTAGCGCAACCCTTCGCGGGCCATGCGCAACGGATGTCCGACAACGTCATTCAGGGTCACGGGCCGGCGGCAGCGATACACCAGCCTGGCGTTGTAGTGGTCCTGCAAGTTCGCCCCGACGCCAGGCAGGTCATGGATCACGTCGATGCCGTGCCGGCGCAGCAGATCGGCGGGGCCCACGCCCGAAAGCTGCAGCAGCTGCGGCGAGTTGATCGCGCCGCCCGACAGGATCACCGACCAGTAGCAGCGCCACGAACAGCGGCACCAGAAAGGGCAGCGTGCCCGCCATGCAGTCGTCAAAGGAGATTCGGCTGACGCGGGAGAGCACCGAGACCACCATGCCGACCGGCGGGGTTAGCAGCCCGATCATCAGGTTGAGCACCATGACGACGCCCAGATGGACAGGATCGATGCCAGCCGCGAGCGCCACCGGCAGCAGCACCGGGACCAGAATGGTGATGGCGGCGATGGTTTCCATGAAGCAGCCGACGATCACAATAGATACTAACACAGAACCTGTCACAAATAGACCTATAAGATCAGCAGCGAAAAGGCCAGGCTGGCATTAAAAACCTGTTTTTAAATCATTTCATTTCATTGAATTGAATTGCCTCGTTTCATAACAATTTATTTTACAATCCTGGTGAACTTCGCTGAGGTAAGGATGCTGGGACTATTTTGAAAAACTGTTCATTTTAGTTTTATTGGTTTTATCCTCTCGTAACTTGTTTTTTTCTTATTTGTATTGCTGAGCCCCTATTTTCTAAAATAACGCAAATTTTCTCAGGCTCGTAATTTTTGATGGTCAAGACTAAACTTGATGAAACCTATATATTTCAAATCAGCATTAAAATGCGATTCTTTTGATGTAGGTATTGGTATCAAAATTCCATTTTTAGAGTTTTGGTTACTATTGAGCCGGGTCGCTCAAAAAAGTTCGTTACCACGAACTGTTTGAAAAATGTCTCTTTGTTTTTACTTAAACATGATGCGTAATTGAGTTTGATAGGTTATGGACGCGTACAACTCGGCCGCGCTACCGCCAGGAAAGTCCGTTCGCGCCGTGCCGAAGTCCGGCATGAACAATGTGTCACCGACGAACGCGGCATCACCAATCACGTAGGTAATGCATGCAGGCGTGTGCCCGGGCGTCGCCAGTACGTGTGCGTCGATGTTGCCTACCTTGAACTGCTCGCCGTCAATGAACAGGTGATCAAACTGTCCGCCGTCGGTTGCAAGCTCTTTGATGTTGAATATGCCCTTGAACGTCCTAAATTTTAATCTTTCGCACAGTTTCCTTTTTTTAGAGGGAGGAGGGTTGGTTCCTCTGCCCCTGATACTGTTTTACATCATGGACCGAAAACTCAAGTAATACTCAACTAATTTTACCCCAGGTGGACTTCATTTTAATAGATTTGCATGTTTTGGATTATTTTCTGTCATCAATTAGCCTCATATTTGTGACATACCGCGTGCAGATTTTTTAATATTCAAGTGTCCGAGTGTCCGATAATTTTTTCCTGATGTCACGTGAGCACGCCGTCGAAAGCCGTCTCGCGGATCGGCGCGAAGCGCCAGCGGTTGCGCTGCGGCCAGATGGTGGCGGGATCGAGCAGTTCGAAGACCTGCGGCGGTTCGTCGTCGAAGGGTTCGGAGCGGAAGGCCGTGCCGGCCGGCACCGCGACCGGGTCGGCATCATCCGCCTCCAGCGCCAGCAGCACCCGCGCGGCCATGGCCGGGCGCGGCCGGTAACCGACCAGCCGGACGATGCGTGCCAGGGTTTCGGCATCAGTTGTCTGCAGGATCCCCGGGAACTCAAAGGTATCGTCCTAAAAAGGAAATACTTGTTAAATGAGAAAGTTCCTGGCAATCAGCAAGACTGTGGGCCACATTGTGAACTGCTAAATCACTTCTAGGGCAAGATTATTCTATATCTGAGACCAAACTTTTCTTTCATAGACCCTTTTTAATTTTTCTAGTGGAAGACAATTCACAAATACAAAACTCCAAACGTCCCAAAATGTCAAGACCAGTAACTAAAAGAATACCATAATTATTCAAGAAGTGCTGAAATAGGATATGTGTCTTCACCAGCAATGGGTGCGTGAGAGTATTGAAAAAAAACATATTGCCTGTAGTCAGTTCTTCCTGGATTTTTAAGATGTTTTATGGCTTGTTCCATAATTTCAAGAATCTTTCACATTATCTGCCAGTTTGTGCTTTTCTTCTCATCTGTTTTAAATAAATTTTTTAGCCAACAGTAAACATTGGCCTGTTAGCCAACGTTTACATACTATGTTGATATACGGATCTATTTATTTTTATTTTTTGATATTAACTTAAGAAAAATTAAATAATAAATTTAAATTATATTTACCCAGCTTATATAACAACATCAGGGTGGTCATGCATATTTTCCCCTACACCTTATAAATTATTAATTGTTTCTATACCCATTTCTTTTAAATGTTAAGAATTACCAATACCAGACAACATCCTTTAAAAAATATTTATTAAGTTAATAAAATAACACCTATAATAAATATATATATATTTTTTTACAATAGTTAAATCTTAAACCGGATAACTGGCTGGATGCTGCGCAAGCCATAATGACAACGGATATTGTACCCAAGGGCGTTTCCAAACAGATTGAACTGAATGGTCAGACTGTAACAATTACCGGCATTGCTAAAGGTTCAGGTATGATTCACCCGAATATGGCAACAATGCTGGGTTTTATCGCAACAGATGCCGATATTGACCATGAGCCAATGCAGGATATTATCCGTTATGCAGCCGACCATTCATTTAATTGTATTACACATCCGTCCTCTTTTTAAATGGCCGTTAACTTTAGTTGTTTGTTGCGTGAGGTTATATAGCTAAGTATCATTTATATGGTAATTTGAGGTATTTAGGGGTGGGTTAATTCCCTATTTAACCTTTTTATTTTTTTTTATCATCGTCACAATCATAAATGTGTAAATGCAAGTATTTAAATAAATTCCAATTTTTACTCACATTTACACGTATTCAATAAAAGTTCAATTTTGCTAACTTCATTATTCATAGTCATTTTCAATCAGGTATCTACGATAATTATAAGCGTTTTCCAAGATTTCCAATTTCCCCCTCCAACTCCCTCCAGTGTAAACAGATCTGGTCAGGATTTGAAATAAGACGTCTGAGACATGAGTTCCATCTAAATATCAGATTTCATTAAGATCCGGTCACCCGTTCTTAAGTTAAAATACCTCAATTTTTCTAATTTTTCCAAATTAAGAACCCCCAGCTCCCCTAAAGAGAACGGATCCGTTCCAACTATGTCTATACTATTATAAAAAAGAGGTTTGAACTCTTTTTTTTGGTTTTGGAATCCAAAGTTTTACCAATTAAACTATTTTCCTATAAAATGTTTAAGTATTTTTTAGAAGTTAAAAATCGAATATTTTTATTAATTTTAACTTGGTTATCTGTTCTATTGATCAGTTATTCTTATAAAAACATATTATTATTTTTAATTTTACAGACTAATATTATTTATAATTCCGTTATTTTTTATTTTATTTTTACTAATATAACTGAACTTTTTTATCTTTCAATTTACGTCAATTAGCAAAGTAACTATTTACAACACTTGTTGATGAGTTGATGAAAAAAATGGTCAGAGAGCAGTTGCTAGGCAGAAGCATACGAGTGGACAGAAAACATGACCAAAATTCTGTTGCCTCTTGACATTTTAACGAGCCTGGCAATGACTTTGGAATGAAATATTAGCCCTAAACTTATTTGTTATTAGATGACTTTCTGCTTTTATTATAAAAATGATTTTCAGACTCTAATTTGTCTCATGAAGGAGCACGACGACGGCCGAGCCGACCCGGATCCGCTCGGTCTTGCTGGCCAGATGACTGGCGAACATCAACGGGCGCGAGAGATAGCCGTAGGTCGAGAAATGATGCTCGGCGCACCAGACACTCTCGAATCCCAGCTTGTCGGCGTGCTGGGCGAGCGTGACGCCGCGCCCGAAGATCTCCTCCTGGCTCCGCGCCGACGGCGATTGAAGAAGTAGAAACGTGCCGAAATCCATCGAAATCCTCCCGAATGCGCGCGTGGCAATTCAGTTTAATTTCGAACTATCTCTGTGTGCAAAATAAAACATCACGTTGTAGTAGTAAGTTTAGGTAAGATTCCTGGCAGAGGTACTGTGCATAAGGGAACTTTTATGTTTTTGTTACCCCTAATCCGATATCTGCAGAAAATTTCAGGAGGTAGGGTACTGAAGAAAATTCTTCCTATAGATTTTGAAACTCTCTGTTTTGTATTTTCATATTAAGGTGAACAATTACACCAACAACGATAATAAGTAATGATACGACAAAGACTGAAGTTAAGAGTGGATTTAAACTCTATAAGGTATTGCTTATTAAATATTGAGTGAGGTAAGTATCATACTTACTATGTGTTTGCAATAGTGATTGAAAGGAAAGTGGCCATACATAAACATGAAGGGGTAATAGGTTTAATTACTGAGAATATATATCATATATTAATCAAATTATAATTCTATTTTTCTAGCAGTTGAAGATTAGCCGATCATATATCTATATGAGATGAAACAGAACCTTATAGGGACATCTTTGCATAGCGAAAAGAAAGCAGTTAACTTTGTATCCGGTGGATTCAGGGCTCTTTGTTGCACGTTGGATTCCTAAAAATAAACACGTTGACCATTCTGTAAATGTACCGCTAAGTGAACAACATCCGCACTACGTTCATGTATTGGAAATGAAAGAATTCGCCAAACAGCTTCATTACTGCTTATGTATCTTCCACCCTGATATTGTTCGATTTCGTTTATATCTTTGATTTCGGACTGCAAACCAAAAACTGCACCAATATTTACATCAAAATAATCGCATTTTAATGCTGATTTTAAATATATAAGTTTCATCAAGTTTAATCTTACCCATCAAAAGTTGAGAGCCTGAGAAAATTTGCCTTATTTTAGAAAATAGGGAAAAATATCCCCTAAAAGCCATAGGATCTTAACGAAAATCAAACCATCGCATTCGGCGTATCACAGAACCCCACTGTAAAAGTCTTAAGCTCCTATCTCCAAAAATGTGGATATTCTTATTTTTTGCCAGAAGATGATGATGCTGCTGCTGCTGCTGCTGCTGCTGATGATGATGATGATGATGATGATGATGATGATGATGATGATGATCAACCTATCAACCTATCAACCTATCAACCTATCAACCTATCAAACTATCAAACTATCAACCTATCAAACGTTCTGACTGCACACTACACCTATCAACCTATCAAACGTTCCGACTGCACACTACACTTGAATATGTAATGTTTAAATATGTTAACGTATAAATTCACCTTCTTGTCCCAAATATGGGATTTTATTTTAGTTGCAACTCGTCTGAAAAAATTTCCGAGGTTATCCGAAGTCTAAATCACTGTGATTAATAGTTGTGTATACTTGACGAAAAAAAAAATCAAGGATAGACATCATTTTTACACAATCCTAATAAGGGCTTATGCTAGATTTGCCTCTTACTCAATCGCACTCTCAGACAAATAGTCCGTCAGCCAAGACAGATCGTCCGATTGAGTGAGAGGCAAATCTAGCATAAGCCCTTAAAAAGGATTGTGTGGTAGTTTTACGCTTTGTAGATTATTTGATTTTATTTTTACTCATTTTTGGTTTCATGGAGTTCTTTATTTTTTTGAAAAACTTATTTTGTGGAATTTTTTTTTTCAATTAATTTTATTAAGCCGCAAGATCCAATATAACAGAAGATGTGGACCCACATTCTGAAGCTCAGGCTGCTATTAACCATTGCCTCCACGCCCAATGCCCTTGGTTGAAATTATAAATTGGGTCTCTTTGTTCTAATTTGAGAAAATTGATTTGCACATTGGGTAAGATCAGCAAGTTTATTTGAATTTAAAGAAACAATTCCATTGTAGGATCTGCAGCTTAGCTAACATAGGAGAAGTTGAATAGGTGACATGCATGATGCTTTGAGAGAATTGATAATAATTCTGTTCCTATCTCAGTGAAAATAGAATAAGAAAAGTAGTATTCTGCAACTTCTTTTGTTATACTAGCTTTTTGTCTTTAGACAAATTTGATTGGAAGATTTGGTCTGCTGATGCAACAAATTTACTACAGATAAATAGACACTGATTTCACGCGGAATATTCTCGTAGGCCATCAATCTACATTATAATGACATAAAGATGACAATTCACGTACATTTTTTTCTGACCAAATTTTTTGACTTTTCCAAGCCTTAGTGCTTGTCGAAATGCCACAAATCAGGCTCTCTCGTCACCTTACATTTCTTACTATATCTTTTAAACTACAGTTAATTAGAATCTGATTTCACGCGGAAAACTCTTGTAGGCCATCAATCTACATTATTACTTTAAAGGAAGAAACTGTCGCGGGAAGAAACTGTCGCGAAAAGTCGCGAATGCTTTGATTTTTTTGTGTGTTAATTGTCGCGAGAATTTACTCTCGCGAACGCTGGAAAATTTAATTGTCGCGGGAATTGACTGTCGCGAATTGCTGGGCTAGTAACTTTCTTGGTCTCTTCTCTCCGTAAATGCCGAACCTTAAAAACCAAAAAGTAAGTTTTCGAAAATTAAAAGTATGTTATGTCACTGATACTTCAAATGGGTTGCTGATTGTAATAAAACTTAAGGCGTCGCTTAAGTTTCCAGTGGCAGAAGTGTTAATACGCTGCCAAGGGACAAAATTGCATCGTCCAAAGACAAACATTTTTTCAGAAATAAATGTGGCTAACATGTTTGCTCCCTGTAGAATTTAAACTTTTATATGCAATCTGTAATATATTTATACCAGATAACAAATACAAATTAACCTTTTTTATTTCCCGGCTTACAAGCGTTTTTCATCTTTGTAAAAGTCACACCTGTAGGAAGGCATACGTGCAACTCATCACGAACATCGAATTCTGTAATACACTAGTATGGAATTGGGTGCGTCCATACAGCAACTATTACCATTCCTGCTACTACTTCTACTACTATCACTACTACTACTACTACTACAACAACTACTACTACTACTACAACTATCACTACTACTACTACTACTTCTACTACTACTACTACTACTACTACTACTACTACTATCACTACTACTACTTCTACTACTACTACTACTACTACTACTTGTGCACCATGGAATGTACGCATCTAGTGTATGCAAACTATGTCAAGTATGCCTTATAAGCCTATTTTGAACGCTTTCTGCACCATGGAATGGACGCATCTAGTGTATGCAAACTATGTCAAATATGCTTTTTTAGGCTATTTGGAGCGCTTTGTGCACGATGCAATATACGCATCTATTGAATGCAAACTATGTTAAATATGCCTTATCAGCGTATTTTGAACGCTTTGTGCACCATGGAATGTACGCATCTAGTGTAGTTATCGTGGCATCCCCCTCGATCTGCCCTCGATCTCTCGATCGAATTCGCTCAGAAAAAACGATCAAAGTCACTTTTTCCTCGACCGCCAGTCGACTAGGGCTGGCGGTCGAGCTCGGTCGCGTGCGATCGAATCGAGGGGTGATCGAGGAAGTGGAAACCATAGAGTAATTAGTTTCCAGGAGAAGTCACTGACGAAATTATGCGTGACGATTTTAAGATATTCAAAATGGCGCTCTCAGTCAGGCAAAAAGCGCGGGGAAAATCTACATCAATAGATTCTTCCGTATAAATGCCAATATTTTGAATTTACGTCCTAAATATTGCTGTCATGCTGAATATTAACCATTAAACTTTAATGCAAATGTACACCGCCATCTTTTATATTCTTTAATTTAAGTTTTTTGGTAGTTTGATCTATTTGTAGTCTTGATCAAAAAGAGCAGAAATACCAGAACAAAACTCCGTTAAAACTTATCGGTATCTGGTATTTCGCTGCATCAAGAAGCACAAAAAGTGAAGGGGACTGAAACCTAATACTCAGTCAAAGAAACGGGGGGCATCTTCATTAAAAGCTTTCAAAATATTCCTTAATTTGGGTTAAATTTACCTCTAACGAGATTATGTGAAAAAAGGTTAGAATATTATTCAAGTGTGCACATGTCAACCAGGAGCTCATTGTTTCGGCTCAAAGAAACGAGGCATTTTCATTAAAGCCTTGGGAGGTATCAAAAGAATTTTTTGACGGAGGGGGTCCTCAAAACTACCACTCAGTCAAGACGAAAAGGTAAGAATTCGAAAATGACACAGGTACGTTAAACGAAGTCATCTCTAAAGGACACTATTTAAAATTTGTTATTGGATCGGACTTATTTCTCACGGCTTTTAACCCTTGTATTCTGATTCTCGCTTAATAGACGCATTAAGTACGGTTACACTGCAACTACGGACTACTTTAGAAACGGACGTATAATGTCAGCAAATATACACATTCATATTAATATCCATGTACCGTTAATTGCCGATTAGGCACACTCTTTCTATTTATTCTGAAAGAGTACCACACTGTTCGTACCAATAAAAGCTTGGTTTGTGTTACTTGTAACAGTTGCCCTAAGACTTTTGATACCTTTAATTACTCTAGCAACTAGCTTTAATCACATTGTAATCTTTACTAGATATATCTAGTCAAGTTCTGTCTAATCCACAAATATCAACAATGGAATATAATTGATATAAGAGGTAACTGTTAGGATTCAAAGTTAGTTTCTAAATAGTTATGTATTGTCAGCATATGATCAGTGGAATACATATCTTTCACATTTTTACTATTTTAATGACGTACTCTATCATTTTACCTAGACCAATAACAATCTTGTACCATTCTCTGTATGCTTCGTTGATGTAATCTCTACTTGTAATTTTATCAACGCGATAAAAATAGCTGGCATTCCGAGCCACGTTACTTAAAAGGGGAATGACAAATGGCCTGAATATTTTTAAACAAGCTCAGTGGCAGCAGAACACCATTACTGAAATGCTACTTGCCTTTACTGCTAAGAAATACATTAGCCCATGACTCCTAAAAATAGAGTTAGATAGAAACACAAAGTACACTATTAGAACCACCCTGTCCAAAACTCCTATATAGGAAACATACAGTCTCTTGGCTTGAATAACAAAGAAAATATGTCGGCTCGAAAAACAAGAAAAGTGGCCTGATCTGTGTCTATTCTGCATCGACGGCATCTTTTTTTCGTTTTTTTTTAACTCAGATAGCTGGGCACTGGAAGATCACAGGGAACTGTTTAATTCTATCATCCTCAGACTG
Source organism: Alatinidae sp. Z8VKAUB7J3 (assembly GCA_010016025.2). Classification (NCBI taxonomy): domain Eukaryota; kingdom Metazoa; phylum Cnidaria; class Cubozoa; order Carybdeida; family Alatinidae; species Alatinidae sp. Z8VKAUB7J3. The sequence continues at coordinate 171,755,061 of JAAAKM020721499.1, read as the reverse complement.
CTACCTAGTATGGTGACGACGTCTGTCTGTAGGTAAAAACAATATATCTCAAGAAATTGGCCTACTATTTTTCCTCAAGCTATACACTCGTGTTGTTAGCAAAATAGCATCAAGAAAAACGTTTTAGCTAGAGGAAAGAGACTTTGCAGTGTATGCTGCAAAACCTCTGATATTAAGACAGAAACAACTATCTCTGATATTAAGACAGAAACAACTATCTCTGATATTAAGACAGAAACAAACAGAAGCAGAAAAATGAAACATGCTCTATTCCATGAGCCACGTTTCTGTACGCTACGCCTCTGTGCGCCTAAAAATATGTGCAATATGAACACTAACGAGGTTTCCTGTGGGAGAATCCAATGGATGCGCTAGGCGTCGGCACGCCTGCAGTAAGATTGCACCCTAACAGAGGGGCTTATCTGAGTTGTTTATAAGGTTTGATAATTGCTCAAATACACACTTCAATCTTCACTAATAAAAAAACAACAAACTTAAAATCCAAGCATGCAATTGTCACTAAAAACGCCTTGTAAGGATATTTTGAACACATTGTGCACCATGGAATGTACGCATTCCAAGCATGCAAATGTCACTAAAAAGGCCTTGTTAGGTTAATTTGAACACATTGTGCACCATGGAATGTACGCATTCAAAGCATGCAATTGTCACTAAAAACACCCGCCTTGTTAGGTTATTTTGAATACATTGTGCACCATGGAATGTACGCATTCCAAGCATGCAATTGTCACTAAAAACGTATCAAGTTGGAACTTTCAGGGAATGATTAGGGGATGATCATTTGGCTAAAATGCAATATTTGCAAGCTACTATTACTGCTGCTAATACTACTACTATTACTACTACTACTGCTATCACTAGTGCTACTACTACTACTACCCTTCCCACTGCTACTACAACTACTGCTTTTATTGGGAGTGCTGCTAAGGTTAAGGGTATTAAGGTGAAAATTTCAGGGAATGTTGACGGGGAGTTGAAGTAAATCAAAACTCACTCTTCATCGCAGGAATTTATGATGACGTGTATAGTATACGTAACAGTCTTACTATAGTTTCGTTTAGTACGTTTACTGTATGTCCTGACATCCCTCTCGTGGTTACTTGGAAGATTTTTATGAGGCTATTTGTAGCCAAGGAAGTAGCCAGAATTAAAAATTTTGGAACATTAGCAAATTTTGATCATGCTCCTTATCCAATAGTGTCTATGAAATAAACAAGTCAATTTGATGCAAAGACGCAATTGTGCCAAGGCCTCGAGAGTTCTTTGAAGAGATTCTGGAAGATTGCCATGAAGCTGATGAAAAACAAAGTGGCACAAAAAATAATATAAACAGATTGTAGGTTTAGGAACAGTTTTTGTGAGAAATAATTTGTGTCCATAACTAGACGCCTTGCTTTATTATTCACGACAGAAAGTGACCAAAGTGTAAAAGGAAAAGTAGACATCCGTAGATTAAGATAATACGAAAATGACCGGAGAAAGCAGAAACGAAGAAGCTTTAGAATAGACCTAGGAAATAGTGATTGTTTCTCTATCATAACCAGGGTCCTGTTAAGGGGCGAGAAAACCTGGAAGATGCCCAGGGGCTTCCACAACCAAGGGACCCCTTTCACAACTATCCTGCTTATTATAAAATGTTAAATATTTACTGAAACGTTGTACTTGACAGCTAATGTAATTTCGGCAATCTCGTCTAAAAACGTAGCGTGTTTTTACTATTAATAGGGTGCTAATCAGCCAGTGACACTAGAATATGGATATCTATAACCTTTATCGTACGATTGGCGTTCATGAGTAAGCGTAACAATCACTGGTAGAATTACACTTAACATAATTAGCCTCATACTTCTGCTTTTTGAATGGCGATCGATCAGTTCTGATTTCTTCTTCAAGACAAATAATTCCACAGATTCAGCATCATTTGCTCTTTCCCTTTCTTCAGAACGAGCTTTTAGTGCTGCTTCCAGCATGCTTTGAGCCTGAACAATGTTCGAAAAGTCCTTCTCTTCTACTGCTTTCTTCAGACGTTCTCCGCTATAGAACTGCTCGAACTATTCTTAAGAAAACGTTTCTTAGATTAAAAACATAAAGCTCACAGTGTAAGAATGTCTTCATGATTCCGTAGTGTAGTGGTTACCACGTGAGTCTATGTTAAATATCCGAAAGAGTAAGCAAGAAAATACCCGTATAAAGAAGGCAGCAATTCCAAATCAAGCTCATTATTCTAAATCTTTTGACGAACTAAAATTTACAAACAAAATGACGTTTTACACAAATCTCGGCATGTCCCAAGGGCATTAATCTTCATCTTAATTTTACATATTTTATTGTTTAATCGTTTGTTTACGATGATCTTAGAAGATCATTTTGATGGTTTAATTGATATTTGCGATACCCTGGTGGAAAGGGATGGCTTAAGTGTGGAGGTTTACCCATACCCTAACACATTTAGCATTAAAATTATGTACGCAGCGAAAAAACCGCTTCAAAGGTTATACGGTAGTGTGAAATCACCATGAATACTTTTCTTGGAACATGAGCGATTTTTCCTGTATGCAAACTATGTCAATTATGCCTTGTTAGCCTATTTTGAACGCTTTGTGCACCATGGAATGTACGCATGTAGTGCATGCAAACTATGTCAAATATGCATTTTTAGCCTATTTTGAACGCTTTGTGCACCATGGAATTTACACATCTAGTGAATCCAAACTATGTCAATTATGCCTTATTAGCCTATTTTGAACGCTTTGTCCCCCATGGAATGTACGCATCTAGTGTATGCAAACTATATCAAATATGCCTTATTAAGTAGTAGTAGTAGTAGTAGTAGTAGTAGTAGTAGTAGTAGTAGTAGTAGTAGTAGTAGTAGTAGTAGTGGTAGTAGAAGGAGAAGACAAGAAGAAGAAGGCAAGAAGGCGACGACGAAAAGGAAGAAGACGACGACGAAAAGGAAGAAGACGACGAAGAAAATAGAAACAAGAAGAAACACAATGTAATAAAATGATATTTGAAACTTTAAGCATTACGTACCAATGTCTGGAGCTTTGAATGGTCTTTGCGATGTCCGGAAATGTAATCAAAGTTTGTTTCTCGATGCAAAATGGGCTCGGTGATGGAATCAACAAATAGAAATCAGGGGATATTTAGCATTTATATAAATCACAGAATATGCTTAACTTTCGTAGGGTGTGCGGCGCACACCTAGCACACCCAGAATATACGCCATTGCAGTCAACTCTCCTTAGGCCTATCGAGTAAATTCCACAAATGGAGAGAGAAATTCCTCATCCGAACCTCAGTAACGCTACCATTCCAGAAGGATGCCATACTATGCTTATGAAAGTAAACGGTTTCAAGATAATGCGTTAAGAAGAACTGCAAGCAAGCGTTCCATGCGGGAGAACCCAATAAGGAACATAGCGGTAACAATATCCTTATCAGCAAAGTTCAGCTATGAGATTGTTTGTAAGGAAATCTTTCTTTCCATTTGGTTATCATGAATGTTTCATATTGGCACTTTCTTGGTTAGGAACAAATGCTATAGGACAATACCCAGCGAGACAATGCTCTCGATGGAACATTTCCAATCGATGAAATACGCACTTTCAAACTTTAAATCGTGCCTATCAAAACCTTGTTAAATGAACCCAGTTCATAATTTCATGAACAGAGTCAAATTAACAGTGTTTCCTTAAGGCCTTTTCCAAATTCAAATAGCTGTTTCTCGCAGCTGATATGAGATTTGAACGCGGTATATTGCATGCGGGCATTTGGTACCAGGGTTAACACTGTGATATAATTATGATTGCGGTTCCTCAAAAAAAGGGTTTTTGTGACTTCATCCAACATCGGACTTTTCAGAACAAGGACATCTATTGTCTCGATCTGGAGTTACCAATCCATACGTCAAAGATCCCTGATCCAAAACACCTTGCTAATACGCTTCAAACGAGCTATCAACCACTTTCTAATTTTGAGTTACACTGCCGTTATTAGTTTTTTCCATTTTGGGGGTTTCTGGGCACATAAGCGTGAAAGTACCATTGGCTGGTACTTTGGGTTGGTTGTCGGTGTTTATATTGAAAAAGGTAGAGTCAAGAACGAAAGAATGGTAAAGGCTTCTTTACCAGAGGTTGCAGCTGTGTTGTCGGTGTGAAGATGCTAAAGAGAGCAAAGATGGAAGAAATGTCACCAATGTTAAAAAAAGGGATAGGTACAGCAACAATGACCAATGAAAACTCAACACGTTGCTTTTGGAAAGTTTAGTAAAAATAGGTTATACGTACTTACCCCCAAAAACTAAAACTTTTGAAATAGGAAAAGAGCCTTTAATCACATTCTTTACCATTTGCAATCATAAAAATACATAAAAAAGCAGGAACAACTCAAAGGGTTGGACAACATTGTTGTCATAGAGGCCTGCAAAAGAAAAGTTGCACAGAAAAGGTAACAAGGCAACCACCCAAAAGCCGGATTGACTTGCTTCTCTGCCTAGTAGACTAAATTAATGGGCGTTGCCCTTGGATGCCCCAGATGCCCGTTGTATATTAGTTAGACCGTTTGGTGGTTTACTGTTCAATTTGGGAAGTTTCAAAATTGTGCCCACTGCTTATCAAGGTTCCATTAGTGAAAAAAGAAAGCAAGCTATTGTGGTAATGCTCCACTCCGTGATAAATATATGATAAATGCTATGTGTGAGTACTTATATATCTTTGGCACTGATGAAGGCTCAAAGCCGAAACACAATTGATAATTATTATTAATGAATTTCCCCTTACCCACTGAGGTGAGGCGAAAACATGGCAAGGTTGACTTGAAAATTTCTCACCTTAATTATTGGGCATTGATGGTCCAATGGTTAAGGTGTTGGTTTTCAAACAGAGGCGCAAGAGCGCCTTGAGAAGATTAAGCGAATGGAAAATGTAGTCACCGAAATCGAGGCTGCAAAATATGACGCAATAAAACGTGCTCAGGAAAATTACGCTACCAAACGAGCTAAGATTGGAAGTAATACAGAAAGTGAGACAGATGTTAAGCGACCAGCTAAAAGAAGTACACAGGACTCGTTTTCAGATGAGAAAAAATGGTCCAGAATGCGAAGAAGAGCAACAAGGCGTAGCAAAAGACTTGCTGAATTTAAAACTGATTGGAGGGCAACAAGCCTCCCCCCACGCCCATAAATTCCCAAAACACATCTAATCAAAATTTTGAGGTAGCCATTTTGTTCAGCGTAGTGAACAATTCTGGAAATTATGTCTTAGACAACCTACATGCCTTCTTTAGATCAGACATAATTTGTACTTTACTGAAAATAAAATAAATTTGAAATGTTTTCAGTTTTTTTTTTTTGCTTAAAAAGTTTTTACTAGGCATATGAAAGGGGAGTCCCCCCCCCCTAAATCTCCTTGACCTTTTCGGTTCTGGTTCATTATATGTATATGTGTCCGACATATTCAGTTAAAATTTATATTTGTTTCACTTTCGATTAAAAGGTTTCATCCCTATTTTGAACTGTTTTATTTTCGTCATGGAAAGGCAGTGTGGTCTTCGAAGTTATCTTCGAATAGGAATAAGAGATATACTCCCATTTAAATTTAAGTTATAGCAAACCTCTCGGTAACATTTGCCTCGCCCTTGAGAAAAGTCCTGGTTACAGGGCATATTTGACATAGTTTGCATACACTAGATGCGTACATTCCATGGTGCACAAAGCGTTCAAAATACGCTAATGAGTCATGTTTGACATATTTTGCATACACTAGACGAGAATATTTCATGGTGCACAAAGCGTTCAAAATACGCTAATAAGGCAGATTTGACATAGTTTGCATACACTAAATGCGTACATTCCATGGTGCACAAAGCGTTAAAAATACGCTAATAAGGCATATTTGACATAGTTTGCATACACTAGATATATAACTATACAAACAAGCTAACTATGTAACTAAATAACTAACTAATAAATTGACTAGCTACTTAACTAACTAACCAAAATAATATCAGAAGTTACGAGGAAGTATGAAAGTATGGAGTAGTCAATTGCATTTTAGCAAGTGCTTAACAAAAAGTTACTGCCTTTAAGACCTCTGAAAACAAATAAGAATATTGCACGAAATAGCGAAAACATTGTGTACTTAAAAGCTTTTTTCGTCTGACACTCCTTAGAGTACTACAATAGTAGTAACACGAAAAAGGGAATCATTATAGGTTTTTATCTTCATGCCCTTAGAATTTGCTCAGAAAAGCATTTAAAAGAGGAGATGCCGTACATAAAGGGAACATTTCGAAAGATTGGCTACCCGCATCAATTCATTTTTAAAGCAAAGTCCAAAGCTATGAAGATATCAAAAGTAGGATCTACCGGAAAACAGGAAAGTGAGCCAAAAAAACTAGTCATCATCCCCAAAACATCTCTTGATCGGAGTGTCACAAAGTTTAAAACATGTCTCAAAGAATCGTTTCTATGTAAATTTGAAATGTATTTCCCAAAACCTGTTTTACTTCAATGCACACGCATTATAAGGATCATATTTAAGAGTTTTTTGGTTACTGAAGTTCCATATTCATTAAATAAGGTTCATTAAAGAACTTTCACTCTTACTGGCATGGCTGATATTTCATACCTCGAGGATAGTCACCTGTTAAGTTTCATACATATATAAATTAGGACACTCAAATCAAACGACAAAAGGGAAAGAGAGAAAAAAGTTAATTACATGAAAAGTAATAGTTCTGGGGAAGTCCAGTCTTTGTTGCGCCTATTAAAATATAGTAAGGTGTTCTGATGGCTACTTCAGAACACTTCAACATAGGCCGATTTGAATTGATGTCTAAATTCTTTAAAAATTTTATAAAATTGGAAGGATCCTTTGTAACAAACCCCAAAGTTGAAATTTCCAGAGTTATTAAATTAAGATCTAAAGTTGGATCAATAAGGTCATTTTTAAGTTATTAGCCTCTTTTGAACGCTTTGTGCACCATGGAATGTACGCATCTAGTGTATGCATACTATGTCAAATATGCCTCATTAGCCTCTTTTGAACGCTTTTTGCACCATGGAATGTACGCATCTAGTGTATGCAAACTATGTCAAATATGAAATATTAGGCTACTTTGAACGCTTTGTGCATCATGAAATGTACGCATCTAGTGTATGCAAACTATGTAAAATATGCCTTATTAGCCTATTTTGAACGCTTTGTGCACCCAGATTCTAGGTGTTACATATTTAATAGGAAGTTTTAAAGTTTGATGCATGATCCATTAACAGAACAATAAAGCAAACGTATCTGTAGTTAAGCTACTAAGATTAGGAATAGTTACTAGACGCTGCACAGTGATCAGTGGGTAAGAAAAATACCAGCTACAGAAGAGACTATATAAAAATAGTAATAATAATAATAACGATATACAGGAGCTTTCCAAATTACATTGGCTCTTCATCTCCCTTAAAGAATAACTGTAGATTTGGCCCTCCTGATTGACTCGCTTTTGAACAATGGAATCGGGCCTAGTTCTCACTCTAGCGAAGCTATTATTAAATCTATGGTTAAGGCTCGCTATGTTGCCGGCACCACTTTCAGATCAGTTGACACAATGAAGCAGAATTTCTGCCTATCATTCGTGATGCATCAACTCATCACGGGTCATAGACTCCTCGGGTTGTTAGGACCAAAACAGCTGATGAAACACTTGGCCTTCACGTAGGACAGCACGTGCTTGGAAGTTCATTATACTTATCATAATGACGATTGTAGCATAGGAAACCTCTAATTTGAGAGTCACAAAACTCTTCAACACAGGAATTAGAGTCTTTAATATATACTGCAAATCCTCTCAGCAACTTACAGTGATATTATAAACAACACTTTTCATTATAGTCATCAACAAAGCTATAATTTTCAAAAGTTAACTATCCGCCCATTTATACAAACATATGTAAAAAAAAATTCGTTGTTGACTGTCTCACTTTCAAAAATAAACTGCTTTTCTCTACGGTAGCTTCAAATGAATCAGAAAATTAGTTATGATTAATATTAAAAATATGTTATAACTAGGCCTCTGTTGCCCTGGCTCTGTAAATTATTTCAACAACTACACTCATCAGTTATAATTGTAGAGCAACGTAAGTAAGAACGTTCTATCACTTTAGGTTCAAACCCTCTAAAGGCACAAAAATTTTAAGTGCTTATTCGTAACAAATTGAATTGAGATCCAATTTACAATCCTTGTGGATGCGAATGAGGTGTTTATGGAAAAAATATATAAGGTTCTACAAACCTCGGAGGGGACTAAAATGATTAGAAATTGGAAGTTCTAATTCCCTTTTTAATAGTCAAAAGCGATCCGATTACAACTACCGCCCCCCTCCCACCAACCCTCATTTCCAAAAATGCGTCCGATTGGATCTCTTATATAGCCATTTTGTTCAAAATAGGCAAAAGATCATATATCAAAGACCCCATGAAAACACAGCCCACCAAATTTTGGGGGAAAATGTTGTGTGCACCATGGAATGTACGCATTGCAAGCATGCAAGTGTCACTAAAAACAGCTTTTGGTGCTATTCTAAACACATTGTGCACCATGGAATGTACGCATTTAAAGCATGCAAGTGTCACTAAAAACAGCTTTTGGTGCTATTCTAAACACATTGTGCACCATGGAATGTACGCATTGCGAGCATGCAAGTGTTACTAAAAACAGCTTTTGGTGCTATTCTAAACGCATTTTGCACCATGGAATGTACGCATTCCAAGCAAAGTATTAAAAATAAGAAATTAAATAAATTAAAAGAAGCAAGAAATAGAAAACAACTGGATTCTTTTTCAAAAGAATCAAAAATTAAATTTATGCATTGACTTCACTAACTCCTTACATCCCATTGCCAAAAAAAAGAGAGTACACAACATTTTCTTAAAAAATTTCTAAAATTTATTTTGTCAGAGACAAATTCTTTTACTCTGTAAAAAAAAATAAAACTAAAAGGTCCATACACTCCAAATTTAGGAAGAATAATTGTTGTAAGCATGTTGTAAATAATTTTCTATTGACAGATCAAAGATGCAAAGGATATCAAACAAAACAGAAAAGGGTAGTATAAACAGAAAATGTAACTTTTTGTAGTGACTCAATGATGTTACTTTCTTTTTGGTGCATTAAGACAAAGAATGCCAGTTAGGTTTTGTTTAAAGTTTTGTTCAAAATGTTGTTTAATAAATATACCATAAGGTGTTTTTATTAATAAAAAAGTGTGGTGTTGGAAATTTTTCTTAAATTCTACTTCAGAACACTTCAACATAAGCCTATTTGAATCGATGTCTAAATTCTTTAAAAATTTTATAAAATTGGAAGAAAGTTGGAGTTGGATCAATAAGGTCGTTTTTAAGATCCTTGTACTTGTTTTGTTTGTACTCTTTTGATTTAATTAAGTTTGTCTCAAAACAAACTGTGAGTTCAATCACCGTGAGCGAGGTTTCTTCAGCGGAAGTTACGGCTATATCCGGTCGTAGCGTCTTAAACAAACCGCAGGGGTTTTATGGAATTTTGAAAGTTCACCCCTTCGAAGAGGGGATCCGTCCTCATTCACATTAAGTCCCTTCGGCATCCCCCTTCTGTTGCAACGCACTGTGCCAATGGCATTTGTAGCCCTGTCTTTTAAACTTGAAAAAGTAATGGCCTACTGTACCAATTGTAACCCTGGTCCAATAAATCCCTGCAATCTGGAAGTTTCCTCTTTATCCTGCCCAGTATATAGCTTATATTTATAAATATAGCCTGTTGACGACTCACAGAGTATCGGTTTCGAGGCAAATACTTTCCTGTGCTCCTCATCGCATCCCAAAATATTAAAGCTATCCGACACAATTTTATAGGTAGTACCGCTTATTGCTGGATGATAAGACAAAGTTAAGACATCCCTGGTTTCCCTTTTCTCTAAAAGTCGAACGGATTCCTTTCTAGTCAGAAGCCCCTCGCGATCTGCTGCCCTTGCTCTTGCCAATTGGTCAGATACTAACTTACTATTGTATCCCCTAGCCAACAACCATCCCTCTAATCTCCCAATGTTTTAATCATAACTAGGTCCTTATTATTGAAAAAGAAGGGTTTTTTCTGAGGAAGTAATAATCCCTAAACTTCTAATTTCTTTTTTTTTAATTTAGTTCAATCCCTGCATCTTTGCTAGCAAAGTCTGCTCTTATGTCTCGACATGGCAGCGCGAATTAACATTCTCCAGTTGTGGCAATTTTCTATTGCTTAGACTACTCTGAAAAGACCGGTATGTGTGTTTCCTGGATCTATGCATCAGCGTCTTAGATCCCAAAACAGACTCGGCAATAGGAAAGCATTTGACTGAAAACCCGTTATGTGCTGACGACTATCAAGAGGACTTGTTTAGAGTATTAGCGAGAGCCAGATCTCCTTTTCATTTTGCCGCTTTAGAGGCCGCATTTATCAAGACAAAGAAGCCGGTACTCTGTCGACAAAAAGAATTTGTTGACAATTTACGCCTTTTTCAATAACACGAGTGGCAGAAAACGTGTCGCTCTCGTGACCGTTATTTTCTAGGATCTCGATAGAGGAACGCGGCTGGTGCAATTTGCAACATCCAAGAACCTAAGAATCGAGAACACCTTCTTTAAGAAAAAAAGAACAAGAAGTGGACATGGAAAAGTCCCAACGGACTGGTGAGAACGAAATTGACTACATCCTGTGCAACAAGAATGTCGTCATGAATGTCGACGTCATTCAGAGGGTGAATGTTGGAAGTGACCACAGAATGGTCAGAAGTACGATCAGGCTGAACACTAGATTGGAGAGAAGCAGAATGGTCACTAAAAAATAGAATTTTTACACCGATAGATACGTCAAAAGAATTAAATTTTTATGCTGATTTCAAACATATAAGTTTCATCAAGTTTAGTTTTACCCATCAAAAGTTGCGAGCCTGGAAAAATTTGCCTTATTTTTGAAAAAAGGGAGAAACACCCCCTAAAAGTCATAGAATCTTAATGAAAACCACACCATCTGATTCAGCGTATCAGAGAACCCTACAATAGAGGTTTTAAGCTCCTATCTGCAAAAATGTGGAATCGGCCATTATTTAACAAAAAAAAGTGCCTAATTTCCATTAAATTTTTATATTTTGTATAATTTTTCTTTTTGGGAGAGGCAACATTTTGGGAAGGTTTAGGCTTTTATAAAACACAAAAACAACAAACTATTAGAAACATTTAGGAATTGACTTTGGAATTCCGTACCAATTCACTTTTTAAATATTCAGTGCCAATTCTTTACACTCCAAATAAGTTTCCGATGTATTTAAATTCCAATGAATCTCAGTTGCCGATATTTTTGTGGGTTGAGAATTATATGAATACTGTGATAACTGTCTTTGAGTAGTTCAAGAATTTCTGCGTATAATTTTGTAAGGTCTTCCTTTACTTAGAGCACGTTCCACAACTTCAGTGATAAACTTGTGGGTCCGGTCGTTTGTTGGCTTTTTTCAGTCGAGAATGATGATAAAGGGAGTGTAAATCGCTTTAAAGCGCAATAACAAAAATGGTTGGCTATCACTTTCACTGATCTCTCAAAATGTCATTTTTAGAGATAGATTAAGCGTCGTAGACCACAGAGAATTGAGGATGATGCAAATAGACTCATTGTACATCGTGCTTTGTCATGTGAGAGCTTATCTATTGCTTGGGTAACGTTCCAAGCACGTGCTATGCAATCCCACCACATTACCAATTCTTAATGACACTTTTTAATGGCGTTGCACTTCTTGAAGTGTTGTATATAATATATACTATCGAATAGTCTAATTTGCCTCAATTCTGCTATACGAACATACCAATTTATAGAACACATCGACCAAATTTTTGCTGTACATCAACCGATCGAGTAGTTCATCGTTTTTATTATAAACACATATCAGCTGCTTCCTGACTTTCAGTCAGCCTTTGGCCTGGTATGTAGGAGAGTGTTGTGGCATATTATAAATCATAACGACGTCCCAGATAGAACCGTCAGAGAACACATTGAACCAGTTCAAATCCCCTTAGCGACTACCAATCTAATGAATTGTTAACAACCTGTTGTGTCCAGCAATGATTTGTCCTTTCTCCGTTTAGTTATCTGTTTTTCCTTTCCTTAATAAGCGCCCAGGTCCGAATAAGCGCCCAGTCCGAATAAGCGCCCACCCTAAAAACACTTGTTTTTTAAGGTCGTTTATGGTACAGCAGCCACTGCAAAAAGCCATAGTTTACTAATAGTTGATCATTACCCCCACAATGACAGCTATCGGGTACTTGACTAAGGTCCTAATCACGTATACACAATCTTCATGATCCTGAGCTTAACATTTCTTGTATTTATAAAAATAGAAAAAGATCTATCAAAAATTTGAACTCAATTACACCGAAGAATTTGAAAGGAGAATGACGGTCTATTTAGAAAACAACAAACAGGGGAAATATGGCAGGCACAAATACTCACTCGAGGAATATGGATTTGAAGGCACCACAGTCTTTCAGGACTATAAAGAGTATATGAACCATTATGGATTTGAACTTCCAAGTAACGTTGAGCGTCCTGCTTCATTCAACTTTGGTCTAAAGCCGAACTAGGACTTCAATCTTGCGAGAGACAATTAAGAAAGAGAAGGTTTTCAATATAGTTCTTATGTTCAAGAATGTTTTATTTTTGCGGTTTTTCTATTCAGCGATTTTATAAAACTACTCGTTGGTCTTAGTGCATTTAACCGAGTTATTTTAAGACTTCAGGTCTCATTGTTATTGGAAAAGTAGTATTTCTAGTTGAGCAGACCAATTTTTGTTGATTAAAATACAAGTTGAGAGGTTTCTCTTTAATAAATATTGCCGCCGATCATTACCATATGTAAACTTAGGATTATCATCCTGATTATATGGCATTAAATGTAATATTTGAAATTTCAATACTGCTTCCTTTTTATGTATGTGACTGCATTTCTTGTTAATGTAACAGTGATTAAACTATCATTGTGAGACTTTGTGAGATATATTGATCGTTATCCATTGTCCCATCTTAGCACTTTGCTGACTTTTACTCTCGTGTCCGGAATAAACGTCCCGGGACGTTTATTAATTTACAAGAAAATTTCCACCCAAGACATGCTTATTCCGAAGCCGAACAAGCAGGATAGGAAAGCATCAACGCAGGCAGCAACGCCGCAGTAGGCACACCAGCAGGAGATCACACGCACCGCGAACAAGTCTGCGCCTCTCAGCAGCGCTTCTCCGCACTTTGCATCCACTGCCACCTCTTTTGAAGAGTTAGCGCCACCACCACCGCGCCGCCATCATCATCATCATCATCATCATCATCATCATCATCATCATCATCATCATCATCATCACCGCCGTCGCCGCTGTACCGGGATACGAATTAGTCGAATATTTTGGTCCAAAATCAAAATGACAATTTTCTTGTTCTTCTACGAATTAGTCGAATATTTTGTTCTCCTTTAACTCTAGAAGTCTTCAAGGGGCTATTCACATTGTATGTATACAAATGGTAAAATTCCCCGCTTATTGTGAGAATGGAACAGAATCCATTGTAAACCCGGCTTTATGCGTTACGCCACAGAACATTACAGCAAGGACTTCACGTATTATTATTCAATGGTTACTTGACCGGCCTCCATGGGACCAAGCTTTTTGTTCGAGATGGAGAGAAGTTCGAGATAGAGGGTAGTCGAGATAGAGAGAGTCCACTGGAGTTTCTTACAGAGCAACTTTGGAGACCCCGAACTTGCTAAGTTCCAACACGTCTTCTCACGACGGTTAACTTATATTTCTACCCGCTGTTTCATTACACTAATTTTTTTTAGACTTCCTAAACAGAGCACAAATATTCTCATACTGACAGCCTACATTGCGTTGTCACATTTGAAAGGAAACCTTTAAATGAAAGAGGAAGAATACGCTGGTGGTAGTACGGTGGTAGTACTGTGGTGGTACTGTGGTGCTTCTATGATGCTTGTATGGTGCTACTTTGGTGCTTCTATGGTGCTACTGTGGTGCTTCTATGGTGCTACTGTGGTGCTTCTATGGTGCTACTGTGGTGCTTCTGTGGTGCTTCTGTGGTGCTACTGTGATTTTGTATTTATCACCCAAATCGTCGACTTAGCTATTGCACTGTTTATTATTATCATGATCCAATAAAAAGGAAACGTTGTACAGATATCAAGTCGCGGCCATCCAAAACGAACTTTGACGCAAAAATTACAAATTTGCACCCCATTTTTTCTTTGTACGCACTTGTACGTTTTGAGACACACCGCATGGTTTTTTACATGCCAAATGCAGAAGCAACAGGCCAAAATCAAGGCCGGTAATTAAGAATTAAAGGTAAGTGCAACTTCGCAGGTAGTCAAAATCATTTTCGATGTGTTCTTTTTCACGCATTACGAACTAGATCTTAGATCTCCGACGTCCTGGCCACTGGACAGTATGCATAGCCAAAGGTATTAAAGTACCCTGCTAGTCCCCCCCTACATTCCATTTGCAAGAGACCACATACCAAAGACAGATTGTTAGGTACAAACCTGGCTGTAATGATAGTATGCCACCTCGTACTATTGCGTGAGAGTTCTTTTTAAGAGTTCCCCTCTTTTCGTGGAGAACAGTATGTAGAATTATTCTTATGTTTAACTCGAACTTCCTTATTTGACACAAAACGGAATAAGAAGTGTGGCTTGTCTTCGGAGTAAGACAAGGCCGTTGTCACAAGTGCAAACTAGCCTTAAGGAACGTAGAACTTTGACAATCGACGTTTCGACAAAACATTGATTGCATTTTAGACGAATAAAATTGCTTCTGTTGAGCTACCTTCTCGAAAATTTAAGGGTTCAGACTTATTGTTTTATTAAATTGTTCCTTACTTCCAAGGTTGGAATAAAAGCTAAGAAACCAACCATCTGGAAATTGAATATGTGCCTCAGTATGGGTTGTGCCTTTGTTGGTTGGGAGCGAAGAATTTTCATAACATATATTATGGGTTTTCAAGGACAACTTTGTATGTCTTGGCCAAGTTTTTGTGGAAGCAACAAAATAGCGAATATTCACATTTTACCGTTTTTTACGTCTTGGTGTACAAACTTTAAAATACAGATTATACATGTATATATATATTTTTTTTTACTTCTTTAATTTTGAGGGAAATTGATAAGGGTTCTCTAGACAATAAACTGCGTGTCGATAACAAATAACAGCTGATCAACATCAGCTGATTTAGGAAACAACAACCAAAAATGGAAGACAAATATCAATGGCAACTTACCGTTCTTGTCCTTCAAAACATTCGATGGAGCCAGCAATCATAAATTCAGCGGCTGTATCCAATAGATGGCTATTACTATTATTCCCCTCAGGTCAATTTTCATTGGTGTGTTCAATTATTGGCGAAATATTTGAAAAAATCTTTATCACCCGCGTAGCGGGTGACAGGGAAAATTGGCGAGTCGTCTGACCCAAATACGTTGCGCTACAGCAACGACACTGAAATTTATAAACGACGCCAGACCGCAATAACTTGGGAATCCTGTCCTTTACTTGAAAAAACAGAAACTATGTACGAGCTAACATACCTGCCCATTAAGAACTTTGACTTTCTTAAGATGCTTTGAAGCCTACAACAAGAGAGAAAGCACAAATAATAATACATTTGCTCGTGTGCAATTTGTCTGATGGGCTGACAGTTTGTAGGCTAACCAGACAGTAACACTGCAGCCTATGTAACAACACGTTTTGTCTTTCTTAAACAAGCCAAACAGGCTCCAAGAATCTTAATCGAAACAAAAATGTTAAAAAGTTTATCAAAGAGATCAAAGAGATTAGTTAATCAAATGACACGACTGTCTTGTTCTTTTGGCGTAATTTACCCTCGAAGGATTTTCGCAAAACCACTTGTTTCAGTAAGGGATTTCCATTTATTGAGTGCATTTATTTTTGGTTTATTTTTGTATGAATCCAGAGAGTCTGCCCTCATAATCTCGAGTTCTCTTAGGCGTTTGCTGATCTTGCGCAGGGTGTTGTTGCGTTCTGTTAGGCATGGATGCCAACAATAAAGAAAGACAACGGGAGACCAATGTTGGGGCGGACGTCCACGGTAGCAGCTTCCCCCCCCAAAATACGAGGATCGAAGATGAACCAATTATGGACAATTAGCGTCGAATATAAATTGTAACACACAAAAAGTTGACACATCACCTGACGAAGACTAGCACTACCCTTAAATCTTTCTATATGACATCGTCCTACCCCGAGTGCGGACAACCTGCTTTTCCGTTTAGCCCTAGAAGGTTGGCCGAAAGAGATAATCTTCGGTGATCTGTCATCCTTCATTCGCAGAATGGGCCCTAGACTTCTCAATCTTTCTCTCATTATAGCCCTAGAAAACGTTTCGTACAGCCTACTGTTTGAAATACGAAACGATTTGTTGAATTTATTTAAAAAAGCAATAGAAATTGCTAAAGAACTTTTTCATTCTTTGTTTAGTGACACTTGCATGCTTAGAATGCGTACATTCTATGGTGCACAATGCGTTTAGAATAGCACCAAAAGCCGTTTTTAGTGACACCTGCATGTTTGGAATCCGTACATTCCATGGTGCACAATGCGTTTAGAATAGGACAAACAGCTGATTTTAGTGACACTTGCATGCTTGGAGTGCGTACATTCCATGGTGCACAGTTCGTTTAGAAAAGCACCAAAAGCTGTTTTAAGTGACAATTGCATGATAAGAATTTTATTGAAAAGATATCTGGCGGCCCCAAACAGCCCAAAAACCGCACACCCGCCCAGGAGAAAAAACGCCCGCACATATAAACAGAAAGAAGCCCAATTGGGCTGGTAAACCGCCCACCTGGCAACGCTGATGTTTTGGCGAAGTATCACCTGCTGAGATGCAAGTCGTCTCATTTTGTCACTTTGACAATACACCAGGTTCCAGGCCATTCCTGAACTGTGCCTACTTGCCTCACAAAATTGTTGCTTGATGCATCGCTTAGCACGGTCCAAAAATTCAAAATGTGACTAACTCTACAAATCCTACACACACACACACACACACACACACACACACACACAAACACAAAAACACACACACACACACACAACCACAAACACACACACACACACACACAAACACACACAAACACACACACACACACTATTTATTCGGTTTCTCCTTCTTAGGGCGGGGGATCTACCCTCACAAAAATAATAGGGTAAGATTCTATATCTATTATAATTGATAAAAGAGCTTGGGCACCTATCTCCCTATTTAACGTTATCCGTAATCTCGCTATTTGACGTCATTTACACTAACATTGGTCAGCCTCATCATCTGTAAGTGACTGTTTTAAATATGGAGCTAATATACTGGGATGTGATTAAGTATAACACCAACGGTTAGCTTTAGCTGTAGGCTTTGTAATTACGTTACGTGAATTGTTTTTTTTTGTCCTTAAGTGTTATGTTCAAGTGCGAAAAGCCACACAAGCAAAAACAAGCAGAGGGTATAAGGACGGTGTTCGTGATCTGGATTTTGTACATGCTTTGAAAACGTACATGGAATATTTACAAGAACGTGGTGACTTGACGAAATGGAGACTGCTACGACGTAAATTAGGTCTAGGGCCCAAGGAATTGGGTGAATTTCATCTCCTGATGGAATTTAATGGCTTGGAAGCATTAGATCGTGCGTTTGGTCATGTAGCCAGTAGGACTGGTGAAGTGGAAGAAAAACATTGTGCAGTGAATCAACTGATTGATCATGTTATTGATAATAGAATCGTAGATATAACAGAAACCAACTGATCCCACTAATGATTTAAATATTCAAAGCTATACCGTAATTCTTTGACCCATGTCTTGTAAACGGACATCATATTTTGGCTGAAAGCTTAACAGACGCCCCCCTCAGTTCGGCAAGAGCTTCAGCCTACCTGCTGCAAAAATATCTGCTCCACTAGCACCGAAATTATACATTACTCTTTTGTTTTTTCACGATACGTAAATCACTCACAATGAGTAAAAGTTATTGAACTGCTCCCTACCCATATGAACACGTCCTTTGTGGATGCGCAAGCTATCCGTTATCTATTAGGAAGTCTTTTCAGCGGTTTTAATTTTCATAAAGGGCAGTTTTTGTACGCTGTCTAATCATATGCCTCTGATTGAGAGGCTGGCAGCTTATATACCGCTACCCTTGAATATGCAAACCAATTTGATTGAAGTGAAGGGGATTTTTGTGATACATAGATTGATAATTGCGTTAAGCAACGGATACATTTTGTTGGTTCCGTTAGAGGAAGAGAGGGTAAGTGCCTTCTCTTAATACACTAGAGAAATTGAGTATGAATTTGTTAGATACCTTAAATTTCTACGTTGTGGAACTTTGGGTTGTTATATAGTAAGCAAATCTTCCTTTACTACTGTTGACGGTCTGTTTTACTCTCTTGCTCATCAGTTAAAGACTATTTACCCGCACAGGTTTTCCATCCGTAGACATATTTTTGTAAAGAGTTCAAAGTAAAATCTTTGTAGGTAAAACGCGAGTGTGAAAATTTGAATGATAGTTGCAGGAAAGGAAAAAATACAATAAAGAATCTATAGATGCTTCATGAAGGACTATTTAATCGAAATTGGTAAAAAGCACGCTTTACCATCTGTTTTAACAAACGTACACTGTAAGTATTTGGAAATGCAATTGAGATCCATATAAATATCACAAAAAGGGGTCAGTGGCGAAGGCAGGCGTCCTGCCACTCATGCTGGGCAGGAAATGGGTTTTCAAATTAGCAATAAATCTGAAAGTGATAGTGCTAAAAGGCTGAGCAAAATTTTCTGGATAATTCCCAAGGAACTATCTAATAATAGTTTTGGCAACCCGTTCAAATGGCCACATGACAAACAATAAAACGTACAAACAATATGGTTCGGAGTCACTTTCTAGGGTTATTATAAAAGAAGGTTATGACGGCTGGGCCAAGTTCCTTATGAGGGATGATAAGCTTTTCATCTAGATTGAGAAAAGCATAAGATTGCACTTTGTTTGATCGCTCAACTGGGGCCTAAAATGTAGTAACAAATCTATAGCAACACCATATATTAGACCCCCGAGAGATAAGAATGAAACCTAAAGATAACATCAGTAGAAAATAAGTCTTGGTTTCGGAGCAACTGAGTCTGCATCGGGCATATCGTTTCTGCTTCTGCGCCACAATGCATAATACAGATATCACTAACTCTGAATTCTACCAGAGCCTCTCTTTTTCTCAAAACAAAGAGATTTATTAATGTTAGTTGAGGATGCACTAACACATGCTCAAATTGTGCACAATGGAATGTTCGCATCTAGTGTATGCAAACTATGTCAAACATGCCTGATGAACCTATTTTGAACGCTTTGTCCATCATGGAATGTACGCATCTAGTGTATGCAAACTATGTCAAATATGTCTTATTAGTCTATTTTGAACGCTTTATGCACCATGGAATGTATGCATCTAGTGTATGCAAACTATGCTAAATATGCCTAATTGGTTTATTTTGAACGCTTTGTGCACCATGGATTATACGCTTCTAGTAAATACATGGGACAGCAGGATTGATATACAGGAGTGTTTAATTACGAATACAATAGCAGCAATAAAAAAACCAAACAAAACAACAAAAAACAAAAACAAAAGCAAAAAACAAAAAACCAAAGGAAAAAAGGGAAAGAGAGAAAAAAAAGTTAATTACATGAAAAGCAATAGTTCCGGGGAAGTCAAGTCTTTGTTGCGCCTATTAAAGATGTAGTAAGATGTTCTGATGGCTACTTCAGAACACTTCAACATAAGCCTATTTAAACATCATCGAGAAGAGAGGATTTGAAATGTTGGTTTTTTGAAACGAACACAAGAGAAATAGAAAAGCATGTCACCCCCGGGCTTGCTTTCTAACTATAATGGGCTTGGATTGATGACAGGCCGGAGGGCAGTTCTTCCTTGGTCAAGTCACATGGCGCAGGGAGGCTGATCTCCAATTGCGTTGAGCTGGATGTCGATGTCCACCGGTGGATTATTGGGAGCTAATGTGGCGACTAGAGAAATAAAAGTATGTTAACACTTAATATATATTCTTTATCTTTTCTCTACGGCAAGTACAATTCAGCCATCAAGACAGGACGTTTGCCTTCACTTGAGCAAACAAATGCTCTAATTACCACTCCTAACATAGAACAGTCAATAGTATGGGCAATTCAAATGACCTAGAAATTCTTTTGAACTGCAGCATTGAGGCAAAGCGCAGGGCATCCCCTTCCTTGATTCTGAAGCCTTTGCCTAAAATCATTCACATCGAATCAGATACAGCAATTACAGAACGGAATCTGTCCATTACAACCAAGCCTGCACTTCATAGCTCCTTAGTTACTTCGCATATGCACTGGCATATCCAGTTTGTTGTGCATATGCGCTGCATATGCACTGCACTGGCACTGCATATGCACTGCATATGCACTGCATATGCACTGCATATGCACTGCATATGCACTGGCATATCCAGCATGTTCCTTACACACTCCAATTCTTAGCATCTAAATGAGTTCAGGTTTGTTACAAAGACCACGAGATCCCTGTCACATTCGTCTTTTCTGGAAGACTTCATCAGGTCTTTGTACACTTTAGGTCACCTTTTAAATGAAAGGTAAACCAAAGGTTTTCTTTGGAAAAACGTATCGATTCGTTTAGTATCAATCCATAATCATCACTAAGGAGTACTAAAGTCTGACGCAAGAGTAAAACTAGAGGGGGGAGGGAGAGGAAGCCTCCCCTGCCCTAATTTTTCTACCGAAAATTGTGCCCTCATCTTAAGCACAACTAGAAGGGAGGCCTTCCCCTTGGGACCCGGTGTGCAACGTGGGCCTGAACTGTTTGGATTCTGTTCTGCCAAGGACTACACATGAATCTATCCTTCCACCACACTGTCACACATGTTTTCCTACAACTCTCGCTGATCTCGAGATACCAAAGGGGTTGGAGGGTCATCTGACCCACCAAACCTGACCAACTACCCATGGTAGACACATGTGCTCCTCCAACTCTCACTGCATCTTGAGATACAGGAGGAGTTGGAGGGTCATCCGACCCACCAAAACCTGAGCTAGAAGGCTACTCCAAGTTCGTAGAGGCATTTTAAATGATTTTTCTAAAGCTCTTGATCTTATCTACGGGCTTTTGTAAATTCATTCTGATAATTCCTTCCTCAAGTGCCTTCTATCACCAATAATGGGACTTTTTGGTATCATCTCTGGATTTGAAAGGCTGGGAAGCATAATCTGGTGACCAAAATTATCTATATGGCTGACAAGCCTTGTCTTGAGGTTTTGGGCCCCATATTTATGGTCCCTTAAATAGAGCTACATGTTGCGCGACTCTGTCATGTAACCTCTGCATCCTAATTGTTCGAAAAAGGTTGAGAGGTGTCGAGGGCTAGAGATAGTAAAAAAACCCCGTACACTCAGATGTTGAAAAGTAGATGTACAAAGCCTATCGGCACGTTTCTTAATTTCTAAAGAATATAAACCCCTGAAGGGTAACGAGAAACTTATAATACGTTTGGGAGCTGATGAAACTATATTTCGATGAGTAAAGAACTTGCTAAAAGTAACATTAAGACACAAAGCCGTAGATTGGCGTCAGAATGCCAGAAATAGATGATCAATACAGCAAAAGAAAGCTGATAGAATACTCTTTCTGATAGGAAAGCAAAAATCGTGTTTAGCAAAACGGTAGGGGAGAAAAAGGGGGTGCGTAATAATTACCCGACACTCTGGAGTGCGTAACAATTACCCGCCGTGACTATAACATACATCATATGTGGGGTAGTGGTACACAATTGCAATTTCACATTTTAAATAATGTGGTCCTTAAATACACTAAGTATAAGTATAAGTATAAGTATAAGTATAAGTATAAGTATAAGTATAAGTATAAGTATAAGTATAAGTATAAGTTTTGAATAGAACACTAGAGAAATACAAAAGTATGTTACCACCGGGATGGAACCCGTGACCCACGCTTTCGCAGCGTGCGCTCTACCAACTTAGCTAGGTGACCTGCGATGTTAACACACTTCTATTTCTCTAGTCGCCACATTAGCTCCCAATCATCCACCGGTGGACATCGACATCCAGCTTCTTTATCGCCTTTCATGTAACCAGTACTGTAAATCATAATGAGGAATGAAATCCAACCTACTACATTTGCCATAATTACAGATAATGGGTCAGCTAGTACACCACCTTTCAATCCAAGTGCTTCAATCCACATTATTTGGTGGTGAATTTCAGAACCTTCAACTGCAAGTGGTAATAATGATGCAGCTGATAATGCACTCATTAAGGCAAATCCAACTGCAACGTATCCAGTAGCTCGTTTAGATAATTTTCCAATACCCATTAATATGATGGCTTTGGCTCATCCTGACATTCCCTTATTTCTTGCAGTTGACATTATGTTTGTCCACGCCCTATAGAATGGTCATGGGACAAGCTGTGTTTCATATACGATTATTGGACACCGATCAATAAAAAAGTCAACAAGGAGCAATTAGACTCAGTTTATGAGTTTGTGAAAAGTTAGGGATCGTTGACATCCCTGTTTCCGTCGCCGTTGGTGTCTATCACCCTGTTCTCAAACACAAACTAGAAATAGAATTTTTTTGGTTAGTTTTTATATAGCCTATTGCTATGCGAACCCATTAAAGGTGACTAGGAATAAATTGTTATGAACGTCAACAAAAAAAATGAACAGTTAATACTCTAAAATGTCTCTGGTTTTGTTCTAGTATTTTCCTTTTGAAAAACCACTAGTCTAGAAATTTACTATTCATTTTTTCAAACATGACAATCTTAGGTTGAATGACAACACTGCAACTCTAGGGTTGAAAGACATTATCTTGAAGCAACTGTGGTTTTCACATGATTCATTTTTATTTATATTCGGTTGAAACCCTTATATGTTGTGACCTCTGTTGTGATCGCACTCACAAAAGCAATGCTGATTCACGAACGATGAGACTAAATACTCCATAAGAGCACACGTTTCTTTAGGCGTAACAGGCAGCGTCTATTTCGTCGTTTACATTCTAACATCGTAACTCCTCTCGCTTAACAACTGAACTTCTACGCCTTATTTTACATGTATTTATATGGTTTTGTCAACAGTCTAAAAAGAAATATTTATAAGAGTAAACTTTAACGAAGTTGGAATCAGACTAAATGGAGAATGGCTAAACAACTTACGGTTTTGCCGATGATGATATAAGTAAAGAAATTGACAGAAGAATAATGGAAGGATGGCAAAGATTCGGACAGTATAAAAAATTCCTTAAAGCTAAATCAATACCCATATATTTAAAGAGGCGCATACTAGATTCAATAATTTTACCAGCAATGACATATGGATGTGAGACTTGGACGCTAACAAAGATTTTCTTACGTTTGGTTACCAATCCATAGTTAGTTACAATCAACCCACTCCTACTTTAGTCTTCCATTTCAGCATGGATTTAAGATGAAGGAAATCAGCCAGGTAGCTACGAGTAATCATGTATACATGGCATTAAATTAATTAGTTTTGAACCTGCGTTGTGTCTCGCTTGAGTTCTTGGTGTCGTATCAGATATATATCGATAAATTGACATAATTTTGAGTTCCCTTTCTTTCCGAGACTGAGTTGTTGTCTAAATTTCTCTTAAATACCAAACCTGACTTAAACCTTCCTTGCAAAGCATAGGCTTTCCTATAGATTGAGATCCGGCTAGGATACAATAAACGCCTTGATTTGCAAATCGGCCTACAAGACTCAAACCAGTGTAGCTTTGGCCTTTTACAATCTATGACTGACGCGGTTCTAAAATCACGGCCGTCGGGATGACTGGGGCTAGGGGGCTGCAGTCTCACTGACTATTAAGCGTTTGTAGGCTTACATTATTCCAGCTCCGCGAAACACATATGCCCAAATTATAACTACTTCGTAGTAGACAAAACCTGTGGACTAAGAGAGTGTATTTCACACATTCTCAGAAATCCTTAATTGTTAATAGCAGGACAAGACACATGGAGTAGGAGGGCCTAATTCGCACGTGTCTACAAATCATAAGTGCTTCACAGTGGAGGAAGGCCATTGGGTATGGCGCTCTCATTCCCACATGCGCAAGAATTCTAACTGCTTCATAGCAGACCAGGCTTATAAAGTAGGGGGCGTTTTAGGTGGGTTCCCTCTTTTTTCGAAAATCAGACAAATTTTCTCAGACTCGTAGCCCTTTATCAGTAAGGCTAAACCTAATGAAACTTGTATATTTAAAATCAGCATAATAGGTCGATTCTTTCGATATATCGATTGGTATTAAATTCCGTTTTGTAGAGTTTCAGTTACTATTGAGCCGGGTCGCTCCTTACTTACAGTTCGTTACCACGAACTGTTTGATACTAAGTTTGTCAGTAAGTTTAGGCACTTGTGTCTTCTCTGTCATCCAAATGATCAATAGTATAAAGCAGTTACTTGACCAGTTTCTTGTGTTAAAATTTTATTGTGTCTATTATATAACCGATAAGTAAACTATTTTTAATAGTCCACGCATTATTATAGGGAGTAATAAATGAGTGATGGCCTTTCATCATACTCAAAAATGCTTCTCGTTAAAAGGGAGAATTTTGAAATCCCATATTTAAAAAAAAAAAAAAAACACTATTAAAAGATAATTTCCGAAGCACATAATAACAGTTCAAAAGTATTTCACTCGTTATTTATTCCGAACAGGTACAGAGTTAATCTGGCTTAAATTCAATTAGTTGTTGACTGGTCAAATACCAAAAGAGAACTGACGCTAATTCAATAACGCTATTTTACACACCAAAATCTGTACTGCAGAGTGAGACAGTTGAAAAGATAGTTTGGATTTCCGACTTTCATAATCCATCATTTGCTTTTACAAAGGGTTTCCCTTAGACTCCCGAAACACAAGTAAAATAATTCTAATAAAGAAAAACATGATTGAATACTGAAATAAGTGAAAACGTATATCCTCATTCCTTCTTAGAACACAAAAGGAAACTTTCTGGCAACCACTGTTATTATTAAATTTGGAACACTATAAGAAAGTCTTCACTTCGCGGTGACGCATTTATTTTTTGATAAAGCCCCCTGATGAGCAGTGGGCCCAATATTGAAACTATGGTCTCAGCCTTCCAGTCAGTAAGTGTTTTACGGTCGCAAGTATCGAGGTTTAACATCACTGGACTATCATAGGAAAGGCCAGGTCTGCATTTCATTTGGCCGTTCTGGAGTCCACATAAAAGCAAGAAAACCTTTACTATGCAGACAAAACGAGTTCGTTTTCTCGCTTGGCCTAGTCAATTAACCTTGTTGTAATGGGCGCTGGTTGGTCCAAAAACACAAGCCATTCAGGCAGTCCAATATCTATATTGGCTCCTTCAAAATACAGTTGGGTATACTCTTTCACACATTCCATTTCGGTCATTCTGACGTTAGTACTCTGATTTTTTGCATTATTTCAAGGCATTATACCACTTTCCAAGTCTCTCTCTTATTCTCCCCCGTCCTTCTACAGCTTAATGTCCTGGGAATATGATGATGGGGCCAATTATGAGGTCATTACGACCCACCTTCGGTGCCCAGTACATGTCCCCCTCCTATGAAAACATCATAGAGATATCATATATCACCTAAAGCACAGGATTACCCTAGAACATTCCCTTAGATCTTATTTTAAGAGAATTTGAGGAGATAGCTGATTGACTATTTACATTATTGGTGGGAAGCGGCGATTTGAACTTTTGGAAATTTATGCCAAAAATTTCTTTCAGGTGGGGGTTACCTTTTAGAGTTCTAGCTGGGGACTGTCTTTGTAGGTGGGGATTGATTTTTCTAGGTGGGTGTGCAAACCCCCTTGCAAACTATGTGACCCCTTTCGCAACTTTATAAGGCTTGGTTAGTATTTTTAAATGTCTCATTCAAACTCGTTAGGTTATGTATACATGTTTGTAGATTCACCTTGATTTCCATGCCACGGTAGTTTTAAGTATACAGGACATTTTTTAGGTCCGAAGCGTTTTTCTTTGGAAAACTGTGAAAGTTTTTGAGGAATTCGTCGCATTCGGACTCCTTTTCAAAAATTGCAAATGTGTCATCGACATAACGGAAATAAACAATGGGCTTTTGGCAGGATTCAAACAGTTTAAGTTCATAAAAGCCAACAAAGATATTTGCTAATGCTGGACCCAGGGGACTTCCCATGCTTACCCCATTCTGTTGTCGAAGTAAAGTAAAACGATCTCCTTGTTTGCTCCTCCTCTCAGACCTAGCGACGGATTTTACTCCTATGTGAACCAGGTTTAAATGGGTCAGCTCTTCCTTCATTGTCTCACATCAACCTTTCAACGTTATCCAGGTATTTCGCTCCTTGTCTCCCTCCTGCTCTTTACATTCTATCCTGCCAGACAGCATCAGATGTTCAAGCTGATTCTCTCTTACAACATTACAGACGAATCTCATCTGTCTTCCTGTTATTGTTTGCCCTCCACTTGATATTGCGATACTAATCATCAAGTAAAAGGCGGGTTTTCCACTGCGAATCTAACGCTGCAGCGCGCTGCGTGCGAGCCGGGGGTTCCCCTCTTCCCTCCACATGACCAGCAGTGTTTTCTTCCTGACTACATTTCCTACTATCTGTCTGGCTAGTACTACTAACTTCAAAGGGAAATAATTTCTGCAATGGTCGGCTAAGTATTTCTCTTCTACCTCTACAACAATTTAAAACTTTAGCTCCTCTAACATTTTCTAGCTAGCAATGTTGTAAATCACCACTTTAGGAGAGGGTTCAGGAACAATTTTCTTCTCACTTCACTTTTTCTTCTCAGAAGTAATTGTTTGGAAAGGTGCAATTGAGCACACTTTTTAAATTAGGAATTCTCTCATGCCTGACATGCATTCCAAAACCTGACCCTAACCTAATCGATGGCGAGTAATTCAGTAAGTTATGTGATTTTTAGGTGAGAAGCATGGAGTATTAAGAGTGAAATAACTACACAGCAACTCAAAGACTTTCTTGACTAACTTCTCAATCACTTCTGGAGACGGTGCCCCAAGAGCTCGCACATGCAATTCGACGTTCCAGAGCTCATCACCTTGTGGATGCTTGGCCAGCTGCACCGCTAAGTTCTCTGGCAATGTCCATGGTAAGCTCTGATCGCTATCGGTCCATTCCAAAACTGGCGGGAGCCCAAACAGCATCAGTGTGCTGTCATGGGTCCATAATGGCACATTACCGTGCGCTTCGGTCTCCAGCACGAGAACTCTCTTGCCACGTTAAAAAATCTTCATAAATGGAAAATAACGGACAGCAGTCTATGCAAAGCTTGCCTGAATTGTCAGACACTGCAACACGTAGTTTCTAGCTGTGTTGAGCATCTCAAGCAGGGCAAGTATACTTGGAGACATGATTCAATTCTTCTGAAACTTTGCAAAGTTTTTGAACTTCAAGGGTGATTTAGATGTCTATGCAGACATCCCTGGTTACAGGTCGCCTTGCATAATTACTGGAGACCACGAAATACTTTTTTAATATAATATATTTTTTAATACTATCCATAAAATGTAATGATGTAATGATGACTAGGCTAGTTCACGGTGATAAACGCAGAAATAATTTTTAGTTCAGCAATATCATCATATTTTGTAAAGTTCATGTACAACGAGAAGTTTTAAAGATACGTCTTAAAACTAGATTTTAAGAGCTAAATCAGAATAAGATTGGTGTAATCGACAGAAGTTTCGTGTTATGGACTATAAATCTGGATTCTCCTCGTGACATCAAGCGGTGTAACCTATTGGGAATGCACCCAAAGGCGCAGTGGAGATGGATGCAAGGGAAGAATTGTCGTGGATCCGAATGATCAATTCCTGCGGCAAGCTAAAGGACACACTCACTCGCCCGACCCAGAAAAAATTGCCGTTGTGAAATCAAGAGCATCGATGAAATCGGAGGCAGAGAAAACAAGGGGAAAGACCCAAAATGTTCTGACAAACAATTTGCTGGGTTTGTCAGAAACCACACTTGCTCGAATGCCGCCATAATGCTCCGCTTCTTTTATACGTTTGAGTAGTCAAATTTCTGCAAGCTATGATACATGGGAACCAATAGAGCCAGGCAAGGGTATTTGTGGGCCAGTAACCTATTAAGGATGATTTCTATTACGGCTGGTTTATAGTCCTGCTGTGTCCCAGCACAGCAGAGAACGTTGCTGCAGTTTGTTGCTGTAGAAGTGTAGCATACTTTATGGCGCTGCTGTGTGGAGCATTCTTTTCTCCACACCAGGATGTCATGCATATTCGTACCAGCGTGTATAGAAAACCTACATTTTCCGGCCAATGCATCTCCTGGAATTCGTTTTGCCCCCAAACACGAAAAATTAACCTCATCATCGTTTGGAGTGCTTCCTCGACTGAGCACATAAATACAAGCACTATTCGTATTGTGTTGCCATTTAAAGATCAAGTCTCGGCGAACGTCGTCAAGAGACAACTGGGAAATCTCAGTGTTAGAGTTGGGGCTGCTATCTTACCCATATTTGTTAACCGCAAACTAGCAGGCAGTCAACCAAGGAAGCAAGTCACGTGGTATTAATCCTTCGACTGACGGTCAAACACTTAAAAGATGAAGTGCATGCCCAAAACTTGTGGCACGCACCTATTGTTGTATTCTTTTCTGCTTGGTGATCGAGCATCACACACCCAGGCACAACAGGACAATGTTTGTGACATGTTGATATTCAGTGCAGGCAAGCTTGGAGTAATCGTTGGTCATCGATAGTTATTAGAGAAGTAAGAATCTCAGAATCGTAGAGACCCCTGCATTTTTCAGAAACTGATGGATTTTCCAGCATCATTTATTGGCTTATTAGGCAAAATCAAAGTAGCTTTTCTTTAATTTGTTTGTTGATGTTGACCCAATGCTCTTTGGTGTATAACAAGCTGGCCGTTTTCATGCATCTGGTGCATTATTTACCTTGTTATTGGGTTTTGTTTTGTTGTATAAAACGGCTTTTTAACAACACGGCTTACCGCTAGATTCGTTCTGATGCTTTACATACAATCAGCAATATGATACATTTACGTTTTCGTTTGACGTACCTATGTTATAAGGAACGTTTTATAATAAAAAACCCCCAAACCAGTCATGACTCTATACTTTTTACTATACGATGTTATCATCATTAACAATATGAACTCATAGCCTAGAAATATACATTTCATGTTTTTTGCAAATAAATCCTTTTATATACATATTGTCATGACGCATCTCGACTCCCTGTGGCTCGTGACCGTAATTAATTCATAGGCGTGTCAGCGCAGCAGGATCGCACATTCAATCAGTAGACATCGTTTGTACATTCTTGATGGAAGCTCACAAATAGGCAGGAGAAGCATCAAGTCAAAAGGGTTGCCTTGGGCGACAATAATGTGGTACACCAAAGATCCACTGTGAAAATTGCACAATATATTTACAACCAAAGGGCAGCAAGAAGTAACAGAGAACGTTTAAAAGAAGCCCTCAAAGACCTCAAAGCTTCCTACGAATCAAGTGTGGAGACATACATCAAAGGCAAAATTGCAGAGATTGAGTAATGTAATGAATTTTACATAATTCATTTAGTTTAATGAGTGGATAGAAGCAGGCCACTTTTGTTAGGTATGTGAGTATCGTGCTGTTTTGACCGGTGATTTTTGGTCGAGCAGAAGTGCCTCCCAATTCTCAGGCCTGTTCCAATACCATGGTCAAAGAAAACGGCATTCTTCCAGGATCACTGATCGATTGCTTATTGGTTTTCATGCTATTTAAAAGTCCAGGCCTGTCTGTTTCTTCCAATACTTAACTCATAAACTTTGTAAATGTTCAAAGGTGCAAATAAATAATTAAATAGTAGCTGAAATGTAAGACTGCGAAGGCAAACACAGGGAAATTTAAATAGCAGGTCAAATCGGGAATATATATATATATATATATATATATATATATATGTATGTTGTAGAGTAGATTAATTTACTCTGGCCACACATGCATGTGCGCTTACCATTTCATTCCATGATATTCAAATAGATTCAAGTACAGTCGACACAGTGATACTAGGGAGGTAACTGGAGGAAGGAATTCCTGATAAATTATCAAAGGCTTTTTTGACATTGTCATAATAACCTTTACAGTACTGATATCAACTTCTTCATATATTTTGTATATCTTTCAGGAGGTTTAATGATTTTCTGTAATATTCAGTCTCATGGAGGATTGCTATAGTATCACCTTTATCAGCTTTGGTAATTATGATGTCAGTATCTTAAATATACCGGTAGAAGAAACAATCTCCAATGTAGTCAGCTATAACTCTAAACAAGAAAATAATCATAAGAGATCGACTTCGTTCGTGTAAACTCCGATAATATTAACAGTAAGAACTAAGGAAAAAATCAATCCATACAAATTACAAGTAACATGCGTACATTGATAAAATGCGGAACGGGATGTAACAACTGTTCACAGATGGAGATGGAAAACATCATTCTTAACACTGCTAGCCATTTCTGTATGTTAGGATTTGGTTCATTTAATCCAAGTACAAGATCCCATGTTCCTGTTTCTTTGGATGACATGGAAGTGACGAAAATTGATTTTAATTTCTGCTTTGTTTTAGGATCCATTTATATCAACATCAAATATCATTATGTTTGAAATAGTTCTCCATTTTAGTTCCAATTCATTTTTGGTTCTATTTTTTTATTGAAGGTGATTGAAAATTGAAAAAAAATGAAATAAAATAGTTAAAGCTGAAAACCTAAAGCCTAAGCTGAAGAAGAAGGATACTCTTCCGGCATCTATATTAAATTACATCATTCTTTTAAATAGAGGGCGCTGTTTTAAGAACTATTTGCATTGTGTCTTTGATGATGTGCTTGTTTACAGAGGCGATATCAAATGAAAGCACGATTTTATAGGTATTGACTCTTTGATGTTTGATAGCTAATATTGCTGTGGTGATGACAACGCCCATGCACCTGATCCCCAGATTGTGGATAGGGGAACGGCCTCTAGATATAGAGGTTAGCTGCTAATATATTGAATAAGCAGTCCTGGACAAAAATCGCGAGTCACCCTTTGGCAAGGTGTGTAGCACTCGATAGCCACCCAATACTTTGAGCTGCTTATCACCCCTTAATTCTGACACTAAACATGCTTTTTATCCGCATCTCGTTGTAGTATTGGCTTTTTCAGGCTCTATTTTAGGTGTATTGAAAAGATCTAAAAAATTTTGCGACCCATTTGAACAATCCTAACTTTTTCGTATAAGTTGGCCACAGCTCGTGAATCAGATGGTTGGCGTAACTTCCCTCGGGTCCAATATGCCTTCGGAATCAAATTTCCCCATCAATAACAATGAAAAAGGATCTAACTAGGCAGATAACACTTTGTCCTACCACTTCTGACATAGGTTATATCTAACTCAGTAGATAAGTAAATTCTTTAAGCAATTTGGTGACAATATCCATTTAGCCAGATAATTATTTCTCTTAGGCATATGATAAACACTTAACTAGATAGATAGTACTCTATTTTAACTGTTCTGATATATGTCCAACTAGGCAAACAAAAAATTGCCAAAGCAAAACAGTGATACTATTCAACTGTAAGGATAATTAGTTGTATTTGAACACATCTACTCAAGCTATAATCATCGACTGGGCTGTACCTGAATGCCAGGCGATAATTTTCAGGTTACTCTTGTGATTCCTCGGCACGTTTTCTTTTCTTACTTTCTGTATCAGCCGCAAACCTGTTTTCTTGCTGTTCTTGTGATTCCTCGGCACGCCTTCTTTTTTCACTTTTTCTT
The DNA here is from genome assembly GCA_010016025.2 of Alatinidae sp. Z8VKAUB7J3. Classification (NCBI taxonomy): domain Eukaryota; kingdom Metazoa; phylum Cnidaria; class Cubozoa; order Carybdeida; family Alatinidae; species Alatinidae sp. Z8VKAUB7J3. The sequence goes on along the minus strand of JAAAKM020721499.1, from coordinate 171,723,036 downwards.
TTAGCAGCAAGTCTGGTTTCGCGTTGCTCTTGTGATTCCTCGGCACGCTTTCTTTTCTTACTTTCTCTATCAGATGCTGGTTGCGACTTAGAACGTTGGAGTTCATCTAAAAGCCATACCCATACCAGGCTTGCTTGACTTAAGCGAGTTTGAGGCTGTGCCTCCATCACTTTTCGGAAGTGATAGTTGGCAACATCCTGGTTGGCATGAAGGGCGGTTAAGGCTTTGAGGAAATGGGCCTGATTGCAATCATCGGGATTTCGGCATTGAGATAATTGATTGTCTGCGCGAGTGCCCAACCCATCAAGGAATTTTTCATCTTGGGGGTCAGGAACAAAGCCTGTAATATAACGATGGTATTTTAAAGATACCAGGAGCAAAGCTTTTGCTATGTATGCTCTACCAACTGAGCTAGGGTAAACCCATATGTCAAGACTCGAGTTGCCATACTAGCTTCCAATCTTCAATTGATAGACATTGATATCAATCTTTACATGATTTTAGAGACTAGCCTCTATTCGCCATGCGACTTGACCGAAGAAGGACTGCCATCCAGCCTGTCAATCTGTCGAAAGCCCATTGAAATTGCAACGTGGGTTCTTTCAATTATTCCTGGAATATTCTACATTAAAAAAATGAAATGCATTCCTTTGTTTCCAGTTTCCCCCAAAACGATAGAAGTATGCTTTAATGTAAGGTGGCACCTACCCATTTTTTTTCTTTTTAATATTTCAATGCGGTAGGTATTAAAAGCTTGACCTCACAAAGAACTTAACAAAGTGCCTAAAACTGAGTTATAATATTAGATAAATTACTTTACATTGACAACATAAATTGGTGAATCAATGCAAACAGCAAGCAATTAGGTAGTATTTACCGGAGGATCACTGCTATCATCCAGTCGATTAAAATTAACCGTGGTTCTTTTCTAAAACCAATTTCGAAATCGTCGTATTATACTGCAGTCTATAAAAGTTTTCATTACCAAACGTTGATTACAATCTTTTCTTTCCAATGATTCTGTATCGTTCGCTATTGATGAAGAGTTATTTTGTTTTTCGAAATCTTCATCACAGCAAACCTTGTTGCGCTCATGGCTAGTTACCTATCTCGGTGTATTGAGTCAAAAGCTTTTTCGAAATCCACAAAAACAAGGTACATCTTTTGCCTCCATTCGTTGCATTCCTCAATCAACATGCACAGGACATATACAAGGTCTGAGCAGCAGCGAGATGGGTGGAAGCCACACTGCTCGTCTCTCAAGTGCTTATCTAGTACTATCTGGATGCAGCGGAGGATTATCTGTGAGAATAGTTTCCCCGGGATAGAAAGGAAACTGATTCCCCTCCACTTATCGCGCTTCAATGCATACCATATTAGCACTGTATTACCCTATTGGCACCTTAATTTGTATTATCAGCACCATCTACCATCAATTAGAGCAGCACTTTGTCTTAAATCGACCTAGCGTTTTGAGTAAATATAGCTAAGAGGTAGCCTATTGCGGCTTTATTAAGTTTAGTGACTCCATGGATGTCCCGCATTAGGGTCTATGACTTCACAGTATCAGAGTTAGCACCGTATTACCCTACTACCACCTTAATTTGTAAAATTAGTACGATCTACCTTTTTAACTGAAAGTAAGGAGCGACATTAAAACTTAAAACAAACAGAAATTATTCCGTATATGAAATGGGTTGTCCGTTACGCTAAAGTTTGACTCTTTGCCACAATTCTACTTTTTAAAACAATTAAAAACTTTAGCGTGAAGAGCGAGGGATTGCGGAGGGGACAACCCATTTCATATACGGAATAATTTCTGTTCGTTTTAAGTTTTAATTTCGCTCCTAACTTTCAGGTAAAAAAAACTAGTTTTTTTTATTTAGTATGTCAAACTGGGGCTATTTCGACTTAGGCAGATACTCACCTTTTGGCTGTTTGTTTTTTGTAGGATTTGATAGGATCAACCTGTCGAAAAGAAAAGATGAATCCACACAGTGTCGACCTTTTTGGCATTGCATTGGATATAACCGGGTACAATTGGCTATCTCCGTTTCGGAAAGTAGACCGATATGTTGTGAAAAAGAAGCTATATTTTCTGTTACGGTTTAAAGTATTTGAATGTGACAGTTTATATACGTGGGACTACTGGCGACCGACGGGCGAGTACTACAGTGCCACTGTGCGAATACGTTATCGACTATTTTAGAAGGAGGATACTATATACAGTAAGTAGGTATATACAGTATTAGCGCCCACGACCAAATAAGTAGGCCTGGTGGTGATCTTGATACCTACCATTTTTCGTAAGCCCAATCGAATAGTTTGATAAAAACGTTAAACCGGGCCAGTTGCTAGGGTGTGAAGTTCGAGTAGCTACTTTGAATTTTGGGGGCAATGACTTTGCGCGATTTGTGTACAATGACAACCTAGTCAATAGTTTGCGTTTATGATGCCACATAAGTAGTTAATAATGCAGATTTGACCAATAAGAACCGTTATCCGTCGAATGTTGAGGATGATGAGTATCCCCAGTATCCCTATCCATTGAAAGTTACAAAGAAAGAGTACACACAGGCCGTGATCCTCCACACTGCCTCGCCATAACCCTGATGTGTGGGCTTACTACCATTGAAGTATCGAACATTTGACAGTTGAGTGCTTAGTTCTTCATGCCTTATCATTGTAAGTACCCACAGTTACTGATATGGATCCACTGAGTCTATTGCATGTCTTTATTCGAGTTTAAAATATGATCGTGCTGTTGCCAAGTGCCTTAATATAACGTTAACGGTAACATTTTTTGGTTAAAATCTAAACGTTAAGTAAGCTGGTAGCCTTTGTCCTTCATGCCTTATCATTGTAAGTAGCCACAGTTACTGATATGGATCCACTGAGTCTATTGCATGTTCTTATTTGAGTTGGTCGGGTCCGAAACTCATAATTTCGAGCTGTTGGGGTAAACTCCTTATAACAAATGTTTTTTCTCTGTAACGTCTAAGGCTATTCATACTGTCACTGAACTTAATAATAACAAGGGCCATGGAAACAAGTCCGTAGCCAGGGTTAGAAATTGTAGAGGGGCTATTCCGAACTTGTGCGTGGGGGGAGGGGGTATTGACGTTGTAACAGCTTAAGACAAGTCTATAGATGTTTTAATCTTAACAAACGAATTTGGAGGCCGTCTTACAACTAAAGTTTAATACCCCTGTAATTAATTTGAAAAAGGGTCAATTTAGTTTTCCTTTCCTTTAAGTTCACAGTGCACCTCATCACACTTAAGCTAAATCAATATTTGTATTTACCAGGAGTGGGGCTGCAACCCACGTATGCAATCGCACACAGGAACTTAAGTCCAGTGCTTTAACCACTCGGCCATCCTGGTGCTGATCATCGATTTCATTAGCAGATTTCTGTCATATACAAATGCAGTCTTACAATAGTTTAGCCAATTGAAAATTACCACAGTTAACTGAACGTACCTCGTTTTGAATTACTACTGCCAACGAAAACTTCTGGACAGTTCAACCAACTAAAAATCACTGCAGCCAGCAAAACATACCAGGTTTGAATTACTACTACTAACTAAAACTTTTGGGAAGTTGTGCAGTTTGACAGTTGGTAGTTTAGCCAATTGAAAATTACCACAGTTAACTGAACGTACCTCGTTTTGAATTACTACTGCCAACGAAAACTTCTACCGTGGCATGGAAACGTTTCACTTCGTTTTGAAAACCAGATCAAAAAGGCCATAGGGAAGTGTTTCGGCGCAGTCGTCCACGCGTAGTTTATACAACCAAAAAAGCACTATCAACCAACCACAAAGATCGTGCCAGTGTGAGGCTGGCTATGTTGGTTGACCGAATTAAGCAGCATGTACCTCGTATATTCGCCAAGCATCTACTCCTAAAAGGAAACAACCACCTCGAGTTTCAAAGACCAAAAACGCCACTAAGCAACTAGATGGGTACATTACATGTTGCAGAAAGTGTTCAAAATAGGCTAATAAGGCATATTTGACATAGTTTGCATACAATAGATGGGTACATTCCATTTTGCACTAAGCGTTCAATATAGGCTAATAGGGCATATTTGACATAGTTTGTGTACACTAGATGCTTACATTATATGGTGCACAACGCGTTCAAAATAGGCTAGTAAGGCATATTTGACATAGTTTGCATACCCTAGATGCGTACATCTCACGGTGCACAAAGGGCATATTTGACAAAGTTTGCATACACTAGATGCGTACATTCCATGGTGCACAAAGCGTTCTAAATAGGCTAATAAGTCTTATTTGAGATAGTTTGCATACACTTGATGCGTGCATTCCATGGTACACAAAGCGTTCAAAATAGATTGATAAGGCATATTTAACATAGTTTGCATACACTAGATGTGTACATTCCATGGTGCACAAAGCGTTCAAAAAAGGCCAATAAGACATATTTGACATAGTTTGCATACACTACATCCTTTGGAAAGAGAGAAACAAAGAAAAACTGAAACAAGAAAGAAAAGTGGAAGCACAAATCGTTTGTCAAATCACAATGTCAAATGATGCAAAATTTTCCTTGTTATTGATTAGAGTAAGCCCACAAAACATTTGGTTATACCTCAACAACCCCTTTTCGACTTGGTGGAACTCTTTTGCTATTGCATGAAGATTCTTTTGGGGAGCATAAGAGGATACTCCCAGCTCGTGGAGTTCTCCAAATATAACCGTCTTACACTTTCATATACGAAGTAATTTCTGTTCGTTTTAAGTTTTAATGTCGCTCCTTACTTTCAGTTAAAAAAAACTAGTTTGTTTTATTTAATATTAATAAGGAAGGAAATTAAAAGACAATGTAATAGAGAGAAGTCGTAGGATCTAGGAAAATCGGCTTGATTTTATGTTTGTTGCTGGTTCAGAAATATATTATTTCTATTTTAGCCTAATTCACATCCTAAGTATAAACATATTTCTAGTCTTCAACTACTATAATAAGGGAAAATAATCCACAAGATTGTCACAAGGAAATCTTTGGATGATAGTCGAGAAACTTGAGATCAATTAATTGATTGATACATGTATGGGAATATAAACATAAATAAATGAATATAGACATAAGTGGGTATAAATAGAAATATTTGTAGGATGTGATGCAAATATCGACAGGCAAAATATGGAACTGCTCATTAGACACGCTAAACTTCGAGTGTGCTGTAGAACTTACTATCTGCGTCGAGAACGGATTTAAAGTGTACGAAAATAAAAGGTTTTTACAAATTTAAAGGCATTTAAGCATACAACAACTGTATTAAGTAACGCATTTAAATAAATACTTGCTAAGATTAAACGACAACCGTAAAGATTCACTAACACCTTAACAATACCCAAAATGTCCCTAGTTTGTTCCTGGTTAGTATGAATTTCTAATGTATCCCAAATTTGCAGTCTCTCAATCAAAGACCCCTGATGAGCAGTGGGCCCGACATTGAAACTACCCTAAATAAACAGAAAAACCGAACAGAAACTAAATAAACAATCATAGCCAACAAACATACAACATGTACTAACATAAATGAATAAATAAACCTTAAAACTAATAGAGCTTTAATTAAATATGCGAATCAAGAAAAGAACAAAAATCAATTCAAAGAAGAGTACGAGTACTGCCTCCTTTCCTAACTGTAAAAGTCTAAATCCTACTGCGTCTTTGGCGCTTTACTGGAAACATGGCTTTATTACAAACATTTTCTTACGTACTTATTACAATACTAGCTTACCGGTAAGCTTAAAAACAGCCAGGACCCTCAATTGTTTCAGACATAATATAAAAGACGAATTTTTTAGAACACACCAGCGAAGAGAGGAAAATCGACATCATTACTTTTAGTTCGCCCTGCTGGGTACATCAGAGTAAGTAAATAAATCCCCCAATGAGTCTTACGACCTTAGTTCCTTTTTTCGTTTCTGTGCTAAATCTTTTGTTAATACCTCTATAAAGGGACCATTATGGAAACAAGGTCTTCTGAACCTTTGTTGTTCTGTGCCTTCTATGACCGTGTCCGAAATCTTATTTCACAAAGAATGCTGCATCCGGATGCAGGGTTAATTCCGAATACTCAGTCCGAAAGCTATTTTTGTCATTTGTTCTTTGAACCTCAAATCCCTACTCAACAGCAACTCAGTAGTAGGGGAAGAAACACAATTACCTTACCTTAAATTACCTTAAATCGCATTTGCCAGCGAGATAAGGTGGTAGATCCTCCTGTAGTTCTCGCTGGTGGTGAGTGATGTGAAGCTGAATGAAATCACTACTTCTAAATCTATTATTACCCGGAAAATGTCTTCATTGCACTGCTTCCTTAAAAACCCGTTTCTCAAATATTGGCTTCTATGAGCCACGATTTGCTCTTTACTACATTACAACTACTGTTGCAATCATGATTAGCAACTTTTGCTTATTTTTGTATACAGTTTTCTTTTCATCACCCTTTGTAGTAGTTTCACTTAGATCCCTGATATGGCGACATTAACAAATATTTAGTTTCATGTTTCTGACATAAATTTCATTTGTATGGAGCTGAATTCGCCAAAATTAATAAGTGGGGGGTGCAAATAAGGTCCGGGGGTGGGAAAAATTTCCGAAAATTAGTAAGGGCCCGGGCACGCTTATTAGGCACTCAAGAGTAAGCTTCTATTCCGATTGACTGTTCCTAACAAGGTTTCAACGACTTCGACAGATATGGACAGCTAGGAATAAACCACTGCTTGGTAATAAGCCAGTAGGTGCAGCCGAGTATGAAGCATATTCACATTTATAACCCCAATACCTAATGAAATAATTACAACAAAAACTAAACTCTTAGGGGTCACACTGACTAGCGATTTGAAATGAGAGGTCCACATTCGCTCTATTGTTAAGCAGGCTAGTACATCTCTGTCTCTCCTTAAGCTATTTACTAAATTTTCATGCCCAAAAGCACATATCCTCCGCCTTTATATATCCTTTGTCCGTTCACAGCTTAAGTATGCTTGCCTACTGTGGCATTTTGGTCTTACGGTGGACCAGTCTGTTTCTTATGTCTCAGTTCTGAATCGCAGTTCACACTTATTGGTTCAGCTGAAAACGAGACACAATTACGCGAAAATCAATTACAAACGTTTGCGCCACATGGTGTTAACGAGAGAGATGTTACGACTTCCTATAATTAGAAACACTTTCCTTCCAGCCTCCTGTGTTCAGGACCTTTTACATATCAATCAAAGATGGGTGTGGTCCGAACTTCCAGGGCCTCGATTTGCCATGTCCTTCAGCCACGCTCTTAGGAGTATGAAAATGCGGAATAACTGGGACGTACTCATTATCAAAAACAACGAAAACTATCTCCACCATTAAGACAACTTATAGTGGAAACCTTGTCTGGTCTATGTTACTTTCTGGCTGTACATGATGAACCTTTATAGCCGAGACAAAGCAGAATGTAGAAGCAGCAGAGATATGGTTCTACCGCAGAATGTTGGAACGTATCTCTTATGCTCAAAGAACGTATCAGAACGTATCTCTTCTGCAACGTACCAGAGTTATGAATGACCTCTTCAAAACAAAAACTAATTGCCGACCTTGATCCGAAACAGAATATTGTTATTTATCGCATTTTTAACGATGAATGGTAGCCAATGGTTTCAGGGTCACAAAGATTCATACAGGCCTCCAATATGATCAAAAATGCATACATAAAAATGATTATTTACACTTTTATCAGTAAACATTCAGAAGCAAAGGCAAAGGCTGAAAAAGAAATCTTTAAGATCATCATTTTACTTTTAGCCTTCGTTAAAATGCGTGAGTACCTATTTTAAATGCTTTGTGCACCATAAAATGTACCCATCTAGTGTATGCAAACTATGTCAAATATGCGTCATTAGAATATTTTAAACGCTTTCTGCACCATAAAATGTACATATCTAGTGTATGCAAACTATGTCATATATGCGTCATTAGCCTATTTTAAACGCTTTGTGCACCATAAAATGCAAACTATGTGAAGTATGCATCATTAACCTATTTTAAATGCTTTGGTCACCATAAAATGTACGCATCTAGTGTTAAAATGGCTATCTCAGAATTTTGATCCGTTGACTTTGGGAAAATAATTAGCGTGGAAGGGGGCCTAGGTGCCCTCCCATTTTTTTGGTCACTTAAAAAGGGCACTAGAACTTTTCATTTCTGTTAGAATGAGCACTCTCGCAACATTCTAGGACAACTGGGTCGATACGATCACCCCTGGAAAAAAAAAATAAAAATAAACACGCATCCGTGATCTGCCTTCTGGCAAAAAATACAAAATTCCACATTTTTGTAGATAAAAGAGTGGAGCATTACCACAATAGCTTGCAAATTAACGGCGCTGACCGGATTCGAACCGCGTCCTCATGATTACTCGCTGAAAAATTTGCTCACATGATTTAAGAGTCCAATTGGTTAATAACTAAAACAATAGACTCAAAAGGCTGAATTTGAATATTTCAGATAACTGAGATAAATTGCGTTTCTCTTACTATAACGATTGTTTGTAAGTATAAATTAAAGCACTATCTTGTTGCATGGGGAACTCTTGTAATGACATGTTTCAGTTATTATCAGCCGTGCTCATACCAACATCGATTGGGGAAACGGTTGTACTTGTAACGGTTGTGAAAAAGATTTAACTGCAACAGTTTAGATATATGTTCATACAGGTTGCTTCTTAATATCATTTCCAGTAGCGGATGGTGGGCATTTATTATAGGTGTGCTGTCCACATCTAGGTAGGCAAATTATGTTATTTAGTCTCTCGGTATATAAAATTACAACCCCCATAATACTTCTACGCAACGTTCATTACAATAAAGAGCAGTAATGGCGGCCATGTGTACCCAAAGAAGAAGGAGCGGCATGAAAGATTTTGATTTGTTGTCTGCTACATTTTCGCTGTTTGCCTCTGGTAGTAGGTAAAGAAAAGGTGGAGCCTTTACTTTGACCGACCAATTGACTGATTGATTTTCGAAATTACATCCTTCCACCCTTCCTTCCTTCCTTCATTTTTTCTTCTTCTTTCTTTCTTTCTTTCTTTCTTTCCTTTTCTCTTTCTTTCTTTCTTTCTTCCCCCGTTTCGGTATATTATTCGGTCTTTTGCCTCAAAAATGTTTTGGGGGGATACATGACCTTTCCAAAGTCATTGGACCTTTATCACACAAATATCCAGAACGAGGCCGGACCCGCAAAGAGCTCCTCAGGACGCAGGTTTACTTTAAAATTAAGGCTTAAAAAGGAGGGCATTATACATGTTTACAAACAATATTATTAAACAGGATGAATATTTCTTAGTTGTACAAAGTATCTTCAATCTTTCATGGACATCTGGACTGTAGAATGCTCGTAATCAAACTATCAAAAGTATCAAATTAAGTCGGAGCCGTACTGTAGAATGCTCCTAATAAAACTATCAAAAGTATCAAATTAAGTCAGAGCCGGACTGTAGAATGCTCGTAATCAAACTATCAAAAATATCAAATTAAGTCCGAGGCGGACTGTCGAATTCTCCTAATCAAACTATCAAAAGTATCAAATTAAGTCAGAGTCGGACTGTAGAATGCTCGTAATCAAACTATCAAAAGTATCTATCGATAATATTTTACATAATCTTTTTTATCTTTTATTTGGAAATGGTTCCGGATGCATTTTAACTGGATGCCCCTTATAAAAAAGAAAAAAAAGTTAAGGAAAGTATCATAGAAGCTTAGATTTAGCATTCATGAATTGTAGAGGTACTCAGAGGGTAACTTGTATCCTTACTGTCCAAATAAGCCCTGCAATTTGATTGGTTCTCCTGGTGCTTGGACTTCCTCTATGTTCTTATACTTAGAGTTTCTATAGGCCTTTTCACGTAAAATGTATTAGGCCGATGAATCGCATGAAAATTTACAAGAATCACGATCAACTCTTGGTACTTTATCCCTGTCTTACTTAGATGATAGCTACTCCATTCTACGAGATATTGCAAGCAGACTTTCAGTAATATCTCATAAAAACAATATAGTAAAGAATTCTTATTATAAAGACAAGTGCCCAGCACAAGGCGCGTAGGTGAAACATAATGACAAAACGTAATCTGATGAGCTTTCGGTGTATTCTACCACTGTCGTGCCCGAATACACCATGATGCTATATTGTATTTCTTTCTATGTAGCTAGCCTGTAGCTCGTTGGCTTTTTTTATAGCCGGTAGCCTGCTTACCCGTAGCTTGCTAGCCCGTAGCTCACTAGCCCTTAGCTTGCTAGCCCCTATCTTGCTAGCCCATAGCCTGTAGCAACCTAGCCCGTAGCCCGTAGCTTGGTAGCCCATATATTGCTAGGCTATACCTTTTAGCTTGCTAGCGTATAGTTCGTAGCTTGCTATGACCAGTAAAGGTTGGTTTACGTTTAAGAGTAGTATTAAAAGAGCCATCAGAACGAGTAATCAAGACATCTAAGAATGGTAAAGTAGCGTTATTCTCTACTTTAACAGTAAACTTAATGTTGGGGTGCTGAGAGTTAATAAAATGAAGAAAAGGTTGTATATATAACTGAGAGTTGAAAATAGCAAAATAATCATCAAGGTAACGTTTATAAAACATAGGACGAAAAGAAGATGGGCATGCGGACATCAACTTTGTAGAGAAGGGACGAAGCTTACTTTGTAGAGCTTGGCAAGATTGTCATTTACAGCAGATATGAAGGGACGAAGCTTACTTTGCAGAGCTTGGCAAGATTGTCATTTACAGCAGATATGAAGGGACGAAGCTTACTTTGTAGAGCTTGGCAAGACTGTCATTTACAGCAGATATGAAGGGACGAAGCTTTACTTTGTAGAGCTTGGCAAGATTGTCATTTACAGCAGATATGAAGGGACGAAGCTTACTTTGTAGAGCTTGGCAAGGTTGAAGAGCATCCTTGAAAAGTGCAGGAAAGGTTTAGTAGGTCATCTGCAAACGTAACTAACGAAAGATCAACTCTTTGAAGATAAAGTACTGTTCAGATTATCCTGAGCACCGGTAACACAATTATTAAACAAAACTGGAGAAGCCAGCGCTCCTTGGCGTACACCTTTCAGAATCGAAAATAGTTGACTACCATCTTCAATTCCAGCCTACAGATTTCTATACATGTATTTAAACAAGTGATTACCGCAGCATCATGAAATTTGAGGGAGCACTGCTCTTACAAAAATTCTTGCAAAAATTTTGCGATTTTTAAAATGTTTGGAAGGAACATTTCCCCCCTATGAATGATGTAACTTATGGCCACTCACTGTACTTATAACAAGCCATTCAACACCAGGATGCCAAAATTGCTCCTTCTTTTAATACGCAAACAGTTTCAAAGGAATAGAAAATACTGAAAAAAAAGAGACCAGAAAGCTGGTCAAGTCGGCCACAGCTCACTTACTAAACTACCATTTGGTTTCGCGCGAAATTAGAATTTACTTACTTTGGTCACAGGGCGCCGAGGGCCCAGTACGCAAAATGCGGAAACATAGGATGTCATAAAAAAAAAGAGCAGAGTGGGTTCTCTGTACATTCCTCCTCTGTGGTAGTATATCATAATGCATCGGAAATACTAATGTTGGACCTACTTCTGACATTTTTTTATCGATGTAACCAAATATGATATAAAATTGAATGGATTCTATTGTTAGGAGTATTTCCGGAGAACATAGTTTCATTTTCAGTAGTGTTCTTATATTTATAGTGGTATAAATACCACTGCCTTACTTATTAAAAGGGTATATAAGTAATTATATATAAAACAAAACAAAGTCCGAATATCATTTTGATATTCAACATGCATTATTTCAACTTAGTTCGAAGTTATCATCAGAACGTCAAAAACCAAAGCTCGTGATCCGATATTCTATATTTTCTAAATTTGTCAGGTGGCAATGGATTTTTCAGATTATGATATCCATGGAATGCTATATTTAAACATTTTTTTCATCTTATTGTTTTCTTAGGGAAAGGGCGCGTGGCTTTTCATCCCATTTCAGGATCTTTTTCACCTTTCAGGGGGATTTCGTTAGCAGCCCCACTTTTTTTTGGTAGGTAGTTCCTGGAGTAGTTCAAACATATATCACTCTATTCTCGTAATTTTCGGTGGATTATTTGAAATATGTAGAAATTCCGGCATTTTTGCAAGGTTCTATTAATGATCTACGTCTACTCAAGACTTTCTATGACGAACTTGGATACTGGAGTTATTCGGAAATCTTTGCGTCATAGACCTATACCCAAATTATAAACAGTCATCAAACTACGGGTGATATCCAATGTTGATCATCAAACTCATAATAACATTAAAATCATAAGTAAAAGGAAACACTTTTGTAAGTATTTCGCTTTTCCATTACCTGTTGCTATAGCATTTGAATGAAATATCTATACCTATCTCGGAAGGTTTATAGTGCTAAAAGAAAGTAAAGTAAAACTACCGCACTGCTTTGTTGAACCAAGATAAAATGCAGTCTATGATCTGAAGTTTGAATTTTCTTAAAAACACCAGTCTTGTAGCTATGCAAACCAAAATTGAGAAATTGATTACACCAAAGCCGATGGAGGAAGTGTCTGGAATCAACACATGTGCTCAAGAGCATGTTATTGTTTAGTATCACGTGAGAGGCTGAGGGGACGGTGCCTGAAGAGCGCAGCCAGAATATGAGTGTTTTGAGCAGCGGTGATACCGTACGAACCTTATACAAACGGAACGACCACTGTAATATAGGAGAAACTCTTAAGGCGTTATGGAGAATATCAGGAGGTTTCTTTCCTCCAATAAAACATGAAACCTTTCTCTGGCAAATCAAGGAATCAAATGTGCGACGAATGCATAGAACTGTGCAAAGCACCGTATATAATGAACTTGCTATCGCAAGAGTCAATAAACATGGAAATGTCTGAAATGTTATATGAGTGCCGTTGAACATTAAATTCTCGAATTCTTTTATTAGTTAGTGGCACAGCTTACTAAAAAACATACAGATGGACGTTCTGGATTCCCATGTGATGCATTTAAGTTTGTGATGCTGTAAAGTATTAATTTTGCCTCATGTCTGTTCGTCTCTTCTTCATGCAAAATTGATAAGTGAAAAGCTTAGCTTCTGACACCAATTTGTAAGGGCGGCGGCGGTCGGGCGCAACAACAAGAAGCAACAATGATACAAGTCGCGGTTAGCTTTCTGTACCACTTATTCTTGGAGTTGAACGAATGATCGATACTTATGATAATTATGATCAAAATATGACAAGTACTATTATTA